>CM075939.1:43151556-44387233 GCA_038030265.1 Corythucha ciliata | reverse complement strand
CCCTAATCACCCTGCAGTGAATTCAAGGAGTGGGGAGGCTGAAAATAAAGAATTAAACTTTATTGAAGCTAAATACTTACCATTTTTGCGGTGAGGGGGGAGTAATCCCTTGAAAAGTCCTAAGACAAGGTCGTCTAATTTGCAATTAATTAATTGCTGGGACACATAAAGAAAAAAGAACAATTAAAAAACACTAATTCGCGGATACAAAATGAAGAAAGTCACTAATTCGCGGCAGAAATTGAAAAAATCACCAATTAGCAAAGCTAAAATTAAGAAAAACGTTAATTTTCAGTTCAAATTGGGGTAAAGTGCTAATTCTCAGGTAAAAATTGAAAAAAAAATTGTTAATTTGCAGCTTAAATTGAGTCAAACGCCGATTCTTGGCAAAAATTGACAAAATTCAGTAGGTAATGCACGGGTTGGAGACGGAAAAAGCGAAAATTCGAAGTTAAAATAGAGAAACATCACCAATTCACGAATTAAATGTCGTGAAATTTATAATTTAAAAATGATGATTTTTTGGCAAAAATTGATGGATAGATGTAAATTTTTTGGGTTGAAAAAAATGTACATATGTAATTTAAATTTGTACCTTCTGAAGGCATTTTTGTAGCTAAAATTTAGAAAAATGGCAAATTCATGAATGACTATAGTGGGGAAGGTCGTGTACCTTGGCAGGTTTTCTTCGTAGGAAGATTTGAAGCCGTATACGTCAATTTTGCTCCATTTTTTCAAAGGTATGTCAGTGCTCTAACTCGTTGGCTTTCAAAATATCCCGGAAAGTATGAAGAATCTCCGACGGTTGATAAATCACTCGGTAAACATCATCAATCAGAGGCCATATGAAAATCTTTTCTTTTTTTTTCCTCAAAAATTTGACGGTCACTTGGTCACAGTTGGCTTCCTGAACTTGACCTACGTAATTCTAAGTTTCAGCCACGAATATTGGCGCTTTTCCCAAACTTTTTGCTGCAAACTTGCCCCCAGCCAGAACAGCACATTAGTGCGCCTTCTCAACTTTATCCGCTTTATAATAAGGACCTAATGCGACTGGGGATCAGCGATTTTCTCTATTTAAACGCAAACTTTACCCCCATCAGAAGGCGAGAATTTCTTCATTTGAGCCTTCAAAATAGCGCGTTTGAGGGCTAAATCGAATATTTGTTCGCTCTTCTCACTTTTTGCTGATTATCCCCAGGTTGGATGGACTGAAAATCGACGAAATGGTTGTACAACCGCGTAGTAAAACTCCTTTTAACGTACCCCCATTCATGAACGTAGAACCTAAAAATCCTCAATATTCCATCTTTAAGCTTGTTGGGGCCCCCCTCTGATTGGGGCCCGGGGCAGTCCGGCTTCCTCGCCCCTATTCCTCGGTACGCTACTGCTCACGTCCAGGTTCATAACGATCTTCGGAGCCAGCGTTTGACGACGACATCAATTTTAGGTGAAATTTCAGGACGAAAACATCAATTTTCCCCATTGAAACAGCTAGGCTAAATTTCACCTGAGAAATAGATTTATCAAAGCAAAAATTGCCTTTTTTTCGTAAAGATGTCAATTTTCGCCTACTCGGCTCATTCGGAGATTGAAAGTATTCCGGTCTAAATATCCGTGAATTTGCAAGTTACGGGACTTCTTTACTGCAGAACCCAGGCAATCTACAGCCAGGGGTGGGCAAGATACTTGAGTATTTAAAATACTTTGTATTTTAAATACAAAATACGTATTTTGTAATTGTATTTAAATACTTTTGGAAAAGTATTTGTATTTCTGTATTTAAAATACATTTTTGAAAGTATTTTGGGCTTTGTATTTGAAATACATTTTCAAAAGTATTTTGTATTTCACACTCAACGAAAATAACAAATACAAATACTTCTAATTTCAACGTTCTTTAGTTTTCACTTCTTCGCCACCATTCACCAGTATAACCTAACTTAGTGACACCATATTTGGCACAAAAACCCAGTGTAATAACAGCCTTCGATTGACGTTTTCATTATTCGAAAAAGTGGAGAGGGAAGGGTAGTCATGGTGGGAGGTGGAAGTTCCGAATTCCTTGTTAGCACAACTGCCGCAAAAATGATGCTAGCGGATGGAAACTTTGCACAAAAATGGATCATACAGAGCCCTAGCCTACAAGTACACAAAGCTGTACAAGTAAACAAAACTCGTGGCAATTATTGCGAAAAACAACGCTAATTCGAGTTCAAACTGGACCAAAATGGCAAATTCACAACTCAAACGGCGAAAAATCGCCTATTAATAAACAAAAAAAAAAGAGAATAGATAATGTGCTAATTCGCTGCAAAATTATCAGAAAACGCTATTTCACAGCTGAAATGAAGAAAAATCAATAATTCGCGGCTGAAACTGAGAAAACGAAAATCTGTATAGCTTCTGAAAGAATCGAGGCTCAAACTGAGAAATACAGCGCTAATCCGTAGAAAAAAATTGCTCACGCGGGCTGAAACCTATAAAAAAACTACGCGGCTAGAATTGACAAAAATATAATTAGCGGGGCCAACTTTAAGAAAAACACTAATTTTCAACTCAAACTGAGAAAAAAGTGCTAATTGGCTGCTAAAAAATGGCTAAACTGCAGCTGAAAATCACTAAGCAAACGAAAGAATCCCTACCGCACTGCTAAAATTGATTAAAAGCGCTAACCCGTGGCCAAAATTGGTTAAAGTTGTAGCGTGCCAACAGCTAACAAACCTCAATTTTTATTTTTAAAAATAACAAATATTATGTTAAAAAAACAACATTAGTCAGTTTGATCGCGAGTTCGTATTTTCCCAATTATTCATTGTCGTTATAAAAAAGATCTCTAAATTTTTCGTTGGCCGTTATTTTGTATACCGAAGAGAGCGCGACCCACAAAATCACTAAACCTTGAAAAATTGACAAAACGCAAATGCGTAGCTTCTGTTCGAGGCTAAAACTAAACAATAAACGCTAATCCATAGCAAAAATTGAAGGAAAAATGCCAACGTGGGACTGAAGTGTAAAAAAAAACCAAGCTAAAATTGAAAAATTCACTATAATTAGCCTGTCATAAATAAATAAAAACTCTCGTTTTCAGCTCAAATTGGAAAAAAGTGTTATTCCCGGCTAAAATTTGAAAATATAAGGTAATTCGCGAATTCACAGATTAGATTACAAAAAGTGCAAATTCACTGTAAAAAATGAAAGAATTGCCGATTTGCAGTAAAATATCGGAAAACGCCAATTCGTAGCTAAAATGAACAACATTCGCTAATACACGGGCTAGAAATAGCTACTGCACTGCTAAAATGACGAAAAAGCGCTAATTTACGGCTATGAGTGAAAAACTCGCAAATTCGCGGCTAAAACTGAGATGAAATCACTATTCCGCAGTGCAGGTTACGGTGAACAAAAAATGCTAATTTGTGGTTAACATTTCGAGAATTTTACGGCTAATATTTTTTTTTTTTTCACGGTGAGATTTCATTTTTTTAACCATTGATTGTCGTGAAATAATTAACAACTGGAATGTACAAATTTAATTTGAAATTAATTACTGTTATATTGACGTTTTATGAAGTTCTTGAATCGAAATGAAATGCTTCCTCAGATTGTCAAATTCAATACTGGCGTACTTGTTTCCATTCGGCGTTACCTTATTATCATTGGCAAGGTCTTGAACTTTAGGAATGCATTCGAGCCTTTGGCGAAGGAGATGAAACGTCTCAGATTGCGGAATCAGCATGAGAAGGCTGTACATTGACCGAATGAGGTAGTAGTTTTGAGGAAATTGTATTAACTCAAGGCGTAAATACATAAATATGGGTGATTCGATCAACTGGATCAATCTGTCGATTTCGGCGAGGAATTCGACGGTAACTTCATAACCAGCTAGTATCATAATGAGATCGCAAACGTGTTGGTAATTGTGAGTTAAAAGGCATAATGAAATTGTCGCCACGGAGTTGTGACACCAGGAAGGGTTCAGGCTTTCAAATAGATCGGAACTGGATTCATTTTTCAATTTTGTGCGCAAGTGGTACAGTTCGGAGGATGTGAAAAGAATAGTGTTGAGCGTGTCGATCATAACTCGTGCGAATTTCAAATCCTTTTCGGAGCTGATGATTTCAGCAGCATTTTTATACACATCCTCCGCGCTCAATAGCGTGCACAACTGTCGAATAATGAAGGAGCCTCGCTCTTCAAGAAGTTGTCGATCCTCCCTAAATAATTTTACTAAACTAACGAGGAATTTATCGAAATAAGGAGACATTTTTTGAGTGGACGATGGCAGAGCTGGGGCGTCATATTATCTGAGCCAGAACAGTTAAGGCCTGTTGAACAACTTCGTCAGCATTGTCTGATAGTGAGTTTAGAAGGGACGGAAACAGAGCGTCCACTTGCGCTAGCATGCTTTGGGGGACTCGTGAATGCAAATGATGAATCCATTTTAGGCTAGCAACTCTGGTGTTCACTGAGAAATGACTCAACTGTTTTTCCAGTACACTAACTACAGATGGAAGGTCCAAAGAGTTTTTTTCTTGACTGGCGTCATCCAGGCTAGGCACAATTAGATCCATGAGACTAGAATTTACACTCTTCGCTAATTCTTTAATACTCCTTTTACTGTCACTCTCATATGCTAAACATGGTAGAATTGCCGATAATACGCCATATGTGTGAGGTAGCATGTTTTCTCCTGATAGACGTAAGAAATCATTGATCCAAGTCAAAGCCGTCAGCTGTAACGTTTCATCAAAGTTTTGCGAATGACTAATTAAAATATTGATCATTTTAGAAAAATCAACTTGAGAAGGATCTTTGTTAATGCTTCTAAGAAACTCCGACAAAACATTTTCACACATAAGTTTGACATTGGCGTCAGGTAGCATGACAAACCATGCTACCAAACCATCCATCGAGAATTTCAGGCAAAAAGAGGATGAGCTGTATGTCTGGAACAGCGTACAATACAGAAACCCACGATATGATGTACTGACGAGCGAAAGTATTTTTAGAATAAAGCCTTTCCCTCAGCAAAGGCAGCGACTAGATCAAACGTGGCGTTTTCGGTGACGATGTCTTTCATCAATCTATCGAGATGTTCGGAAGCGTTCTTGACCATTGGATCATTGTCGGCAGCCAGGCGACTCAACCCTGTAAAAATATCGGCGAAGTAGGGTAGGACGGCTCCCCGAGCGACTTTGACCACATTGAAAAGAGCCTCGCAAGCGAAATAACGCATTCGACCCTCGCTGTCCGTGAAATTGGCGAGAATGGGTCGAATAAGAGCTTCGGTATATTCCGCTGAGTCTTTGCCAAGAGCAAGCGCCACGCCAGCCAAGCCCATGAGTCCGCCTCTTTTGTAGTTCTGATTCTGCGACATGGTGAATTCAGTACCCAAGACTTTCAAGAGCTTCCTTATTTGAACCGTGTTGTTCACGGCCACAAACTCTTTCACCATTTTTTCAATCTCAAGAGTCGCCGCCTTTCTCTTGTCGTACTGCTTGTCTATCAACGCCCGGACGCAGGCAATGCTCAAAGGAGCGTATTCTCTTTCGGACATGGCTTACTACCGAGCGAAATTCATTTAGTTTTATTAAAATCAAAACTCATACACCAATTAAACAGCTCGGACCTTTCCAGAGAAGCACTTCAAACGTTGAGTAATTTTCAGCTCATACTAAGTAAACCGCTAGAAAAAATCGCTAATTTGCAGCTAAAATTGTGGAAAACGCCAACTCGAGGAAAGTTGAAGAAACATCGCTGATTCACAGGATACCAAATCTACTTTGCTGCTAAATTTGGGGAAAAGCGCATATTTATGTATTTATTGTGGGGGGGGGATTACCCCGCTAATCAGTTGCTAATTTGCGGCGAAAAGCGCTAATTTGCTGTTAAAGTTGACTAAAAGCACTCATTCGCGGCTAAAATGGAGAAATTCGCAGTTTAAACTTGGCATAAGCGCTGTTTAGCGGATAGACTGTGGAAATAGCGGTAATTTGCCTACAATATATGGAAAAGGCCGTGGCTAAAGTTAGGAAAAGGCCTAGGGAGTGACCTCACCTCCTTTTCAGCTCACGATCCACCAGTGCTCGCCGGTTCGGTACTAACAAGTTCAATATAATAAGCGTCACAAACCTGTCACATTCTTTCCTAATGATACTATTTTAATTAAAACCTATACCTTGTCATCAGAAGTAAATTACTTCGTGACAACTTGCCTACTTTTCTTTGCGCATCGCGGCGCAGCGCCATTTCGCGCTGCTACATTTTGTCAACTTGTCTATTGAAGGACCTGATATTTTTGAATTATTTATTTTTCGTGTTTTTCGCACTATCTGCCGTCGAAATCGAATTTTTGAAAAGTATTTTAAATTGTATTTGTATTTTATTCAAAATACAATTCAAAAAGTATTTGTATTTCAGTATTTGAAATACATTTTTGAAAGTATTTTGGGCTTTGTATTTAAAATACATTTTCAAAGTATTTTGCCCACCCCTGTCTACAGCCGGGGCCACGAAGCGCTACCAATGTCTGGTGAGTATACGTAAAATTGCAACATTTTGTAGCTGAATATCCACGAAATATGAAGTTTCCTGACTGAATATCAGTGAAATTGATAGCTTTAAGGCCTTAATTTCAGCAAAATGTAAGTTTTTTCCGTTTACAGTTCATTCGCCGTTTTTCAACGCAACTTTCCAGACCGACATTGAGAAAACGAGGAAAAACACTGACTTGCGGAGCATAAAGGCCGCTTAACGGTTAAAATTTAGAATAAAACGCTAATGAGCTGTTCTTAAGCCAAGTTCGTGGATGACTTAAATTCAGGAAAATCGCTAATTCATGAATAGAATTGATAAAAGTGGCTAATTCACGTTTAAAATCAGGAAAAATCGCTAATTCACCGGATAAAAACGCTTCTTTTTTGCTAAAATTAGGCAAAACAATAGGTGATTCGCGGCTGATATTGAGAAAAGTCGCTTATTACCAATTACATTAGGAAATTGACTAATTTGCTGCTAAAAGCGAGAAAAATTGCTAATTTGTCGGCTAGAATTGAGGAAAATTGCTGATTCGCAGTAGAAATTCCAATAAAATCGCTTATTCGCGGTTGAAATTGGGAAACGCGCTATATCGCGGATTATCATGTAGAAAAGGTGCTAATTCGCAACTCATTCAAACAGAGCACCAATAGACCTACTCGGCAGGCAATTCTGTATTGGGGGAGCGTTTATCAATGCACATCATATTCTTCAGATAAAGCTGGGATAAGTCTGGTTGCTATGGGCCATTTTGTAAACAGTAATGCAAAGTTATATTCGACGAATTGTTATTCCATGAGATATCCAGTGATTGATAAACCCACCCTTAGAGACGTTTTATTTTCCTAAATTTTATACAAAAAGTTAAGTTGGTGTCTCAAATTCACGGAATCGCGTTTTATCTTGGAAGGACATTTTATATTGGATCACCCAAAATCTAGAATGAACTAGTCAGCGAAAATGAACAAAAAGTTAGGTTTTTATTTATTTCAGAAGGTTCCAGTAAAATATTTCCGATTAGACAATGCTCTCCTCAGTAATAAATTTAATTCAAATTTCCTTACAGGTGCAGCTTTCAGGTACACGAAGTGACAGATTCATGAAACTCAACGGTCCACCATCTGTAATTTGAAACGGGCATTCGGCCTATATGATGATTTAGTGGCGTTTTTCGGGCGTATAAAATCTCGTGGCCTTAGTTGAAATTATCGGTGACAGCCCTGGGGGGCATGAGTCAGTGAGCTAGAAATGGACCCCAGATCACCCTGAGTCAGGCGGCGCCGGTGCACCCAGGCATCAAGCATGGGGTCGGCCGTGGAGGGGGGGGGGCGCCGGCCAAAACCGGCAGAGCGTCGGAACTAACAGTGCGGTACGCTCCTGGCCACCCGGATAAGCGCCTGCCGCTGCAGGCTGCAGACCTTCCGCCTTTGTGCCTTGGTGGGACGATGCCACCACCATGTCGCACCATACAGGAGAGGAGCGTAGGCGGGATGACCACTGCCCTGTAATAATTGACGCGACACTGGTAGCTCGCGCCCCACTCATTTCCCGCCACAGATCTATTAGAGGCCATACCGGCCCTCTCCAACTTCCCGACTATCACGACGATTTGCGGACCAGCGCTTCTGGTCGAGTTGATTTCTACCCCCAAGTAGCGAGCCCACTCGACACCCACCAGACGTTCGCCTCGGTATAAAAACAACGCTAATTCGAGTTTAAACTGGACCAAAATGGTCAATTCACATCCGTAGAAAAAATTGCTCACACGGGGCTAAAACCTAAAAAAAAAAAAACGCGGCTAAAATTGACAAAAATATTAATTAGCGCGGCCAACATATAGAAAAACACTAATTTTCAACTCAAACTAAGAAAAAAGTGCTAATTCGCTGCAAAAAATGAAAAAATTCTAATCTGCAGCTGAAATTGAGGAAAACGCCAAATCGTGCCAAAAATGGAGGAAAATCGCCAATACAAACGAAAGAATCCCTACTGCACTGCTAAAATTGATTAAAAGTTCTAACCCGTGGCCAAAATTGGTTAAAGTTACTAAATCTTCAAAAATTGACAAAACGCAAATGCGTAGCTTCTGTTCAAGGCTAAAACTAAACAATAAACGCTAATCCAAAGCAAAAATTGAAGGAAAAATGCGAACGTGGGACTGAAGTGTAAAAAAAAAAAAAAAAAACGCAGCTAATATTGAAAAATTCACTATAATTATTAGGCTGTCATAAATAAGTAAAAACTCTCGTTTTCAGCTCAAATTGGGAAAAAGTGTTATTCCCGGAACCCAATTCGTGGCTAAAATTAAGGTAATTCGCGAATTCACAGGTTAGAAACGCTACAAAGCAGCTAAAATTGAAAAAAAAACGCGAATTCGCGGCTAAAATTAAGGAAAATAATCGCGGAAAAAGTGTGTTGGAATTTCTAATTCCGCCTTCTGACGACAACTTTGTGGCTAATATTGAGATAAATGGCAAATTCATGGCTATAAGTAAAAGAAAAAAAAAAAAAAAAAATCGCTCCGGCAGCTGGCGGTCGGAAAGAGTGCATTTCATTCCGTATACGGATACCCTAAGCCGTCCCAGAAGTAATAATTTTGATACCATAATTTGTTTCAATAAGCCGAACTTCTTCCTCTATTTTCACCCCCCCTCTCTTCAAAAATGTCGAAAAGTGTCGGTAGTTTTCCAAGGGCTTTGCTATATTAAATTTTTGTGCCGTATTTTATAATACCTAAACGTGTGAATTTAAGCGATTTTTTTGAAATTTCACCCCCCCCCCCCATCGATAAATCTCAATGAAACCCAGGGCTTAGGTTGCATTAAATTATTGAGTCGAATTTTAGAGAGCTAAGATGAACTAGTGAAGTTCAACGCTATTTTTACACTTCCACACAGGAAGGACCACCCCCACCACCTTGACTTTTTCGAAAAATTAAATTGGGAATCAAAGGCCACTCTAACATGGAGTATTCTTACTGAATACGATGCATCCAGAATCAACTGGTGAATTGTAGTGATTTTTTGACAATTTCAACCCCTATCCCCCCCCCCCAAATCGACCGATTTGGCCCAAATGCAATACCGACCGGGGTCTTACGACTACTGATTTTTGTGCCAAAGCGCGTTCCGCTATATTGATTTCTTCGAGAGTTATCGTGCTAAAAAGACCACACACTTACTTCCACCCGGGGCACCACCCCCTCCCCCTTGACTTTTTCAAAAAATTAAAATGGGAATCAAAGGCTATACTTTAACATGAAGTATACGTACCGAATATGATGCTGCTAGAATCAACAGGTGATTTGCAGTGATTTTTTACCATTTCAACCCTTATTTTCCCCCCTCCACCTTGACCGATTTGGCCCAAATGCAATACCGACTGGGGTCTTATGACTACTGATTTTTGTGTCCGCTAAATTAATTTCTTCGAGAGTTATCGTGCTAACAAGAAAACGGCCATAAGCTTATAAATAAAAAAGTTCTGTTCCGACAGCAGCTTGTCGGGAAAAGTGCATTTCATTCATGCGACAATCGAGTCAAACCTCATAAGTTAGAACGATATCAATCAATTATGAATGAAATTTAGGCCCGGATAAAGATTTTAATTGCAAATAACTCCTCTAACCAGAGTCCACCTTCCTATATCGTATAGGCAACCAAACCGTCTCTGTTTCATTTTTCATTTTCGTCATTTTGTTCCCCCTCAGTTGGTGCCAAAAAAAGGGCCTGCGGTAAAAAGAAACACGATTTTATGATTTTGACTTTCTATACCACGGCCTAAATGTCATTCATAATTGATTGATATCGTTCTAACTTATGAGGTTTGACTCGATTGTCGCATGAATGAAATGCACTTTTCCCGACAGGCTGATGTCGGAACAATAGTATATTATGCACCTAGCCGCGAAAGTGTGTCTTTGCCGGGCCGAGAGGAGTTGTACGGCCGAGGCGAAGGCGAGGCCGGACGCCTCGAGGACTGGCAAAGCACTTTCGCGGCGAGGTCAATATACTATTTTTTTTTTTTTTTGAATGAAGTGAAAACTAAGGTGTAGAAAAAAACGAATCATTTTATTATCAAAATTAGAGACTAATTAATGGTCTTTTGGGGTCTGAATGTAGAAGGTTGGGTTATGACGTAGCTCAGGACCCTCTCGGCAGTTGTCTCCCGATTTTCACAGATGTTTAAAAACTCCTTTGGATGATTTTGTTTTTTACCTTTTTGTCAGTATGAAAGTGCAGTTCGGAGAATCACTGCTCGGAACGCTCCTGACGGACTCTTTCCAAAACTACTTTCTCGGGCTAGCCGTAGAAACGACCGTTTTATTGCTCGTTTTCGAGCGATAAAAACATGTTTTCGCTTCATGAAGAAAAAATAGTATATTATATACCTAGGAGCTAAAGTGGTCCTTTTCAAGACGAGAGGAGAGATGGCCAGCCGAGGTGAAACCGAGGCTTGCCACTCCTCGAGGCTTGAAAAGGCACTTTTAGCTTCGTGGTGTATATACTATTTTTTATTCTACAACAATAAACGTAATAATCAATTTTTAGGTGTTTTAGAGTATTAACCCCCCCCCCCCCGCACAGTCCGTGAAAATTACTTTAGAGCCTAGACTCTAAAAACCGTGAAATTTGCGGCCGTAAAATATTTTAGCTCCTAGACACGAAAAGAGACACTTTTGGGACTCATTCGCGGCCGTAAAATTCGGTTTTAGTATCATGTAGAATAAAAAAACTTTTTTTTCTTTTTTTTTTTCTCCCTTTTTGGCCCACCTCAGAATTTCTTTACTTAAGACTCATTAGACTGTAGGCAAATCAAAAGAAAGAGACTGCTCAAAATACAATGTCAATGGAATTTTTCGGTACTTGGGTGGTCCAGTGAGGCATAGCGTTAATTTAATAGCTCCCCTCCGCCGAGAACTGCCCTGTCATCTCAACGGACTTGTTTCACTAGGGTCTCATACGAAAGCGCGTTTATTTCTCATTACTCGAGTCAATTTTGGGGCCAATTGCAGCAACAGCCGTGCGGTAGCGAATTTCCAACTAATTCAAACCCCTCTTTCACATCCTTCCCGTGGACCGATCCGCCTGGATCACGAACTCGTCCGAGATATTCACGCTATTGATTTTTAGACCAAATTTGGTTGCCCTAAGTAGAAAATTGCGACCGTTATCGTGCCAACAAAAAAGGACAATATATTTAAAACAAATTGAACCGACCTCGGATTCGTGTTCTAGGGGTTCTAAAACATGAAAAAAAATGTATCACTACCCATATGTGCGACCATCAGGGCGAGACCAATAGTGCATTTTTTAAATGAAATGCAACAATAATACTATATAAAGAAATTTATATACAGTGTGGATCCGTATAAGTGGGACAAAACTTTTTGGGTAAAACTACGTTAAAAGTGGAGTAAAATGGTACCTTCGGAAGTGTCCTACGTCGATCCGTTCCGGAGTTATGATTTTTTTTGTGTTTAAAAAAGTAACCAATGCTTGCTTCAAAAAATCCGCAATTTGTCGGCTTATATCGCACGAAATCCAAAAAGTGATGCCATTTTCAGAAACTACGGAACATTTCCTTTAGGATAGAGGCCATTTTATTGCTTGAAATAATCGTCAACACCCAGAAATCTGGCATTTTTTCCATAAATTTACGTGTCCTCTAAAATTTGTCCGTTTTACGAAAAGTCGCTGTACCCAAACAGCTTTCTCAACGGTTTTTTTCGGTGTATCACAAAAACTTCCCCGTCTTCTAAGTTTCCTTTTGGCGTGTTCACATTTCACGTTACCACTGACGTTTCTCACAAAAACGTCACGAGAATGCACAAAAACCGTGTTTTTACGAAACATGGACCATTGTCTACGGTATTCGTGAAGGGTGCGGAGAGATCGGCAGTAAGTGAGAACAGGATATCTTACCGTGGAGAAGATACCGCAGGCAAGAGACATTCAATTTGACCCCTCCCCCCATCCATTTCTGCCGATCTCTGAGCACCCTTCACGAATATTGTTGGCACCTGGCACATAGGCAATTGCCTACATTTTTCTGTCAAAATACTGTTTTAGAAACAGAACAGGACAGAATATTTTAGGAAGGAGAAGATATCGTAGGCAAACAGCATTCAATTATACCCCCCCCCCCTGAATGGCGACAATTTAATGAATCACTGGTGGGGGAAGGGGTCAAATCGAATGCCTCTTGCCTTCTCCATGATAAGATATACTGTTCTCACTTACCGCCGATCTCCCTGCACCCTTCACGAATACCGTAGACAATGGATGTTTCGTAAAAACACGGTTTTTGTGCATTCTCGTGAGGTTTTTGTGAGAAACGTCAGTGGTAACATGAAATGTGAACACGCCGAATCATCCCCCTCTCCCACCGGGGGCTTAAAAATGGTGGGGCGTGGGATTTGTCATTTATTGCGTTAAAGTGATATTTCTGGACTGAATTCCAAGCAATAATTGCCTTTCACGATGCACAATAACACGTTCAAGGCACACAAATACGCTTATTTTTACTGGGACAAACTTACTGATTTTGCACGTTTATACCTTGTTTTTTCGGATATTATCTGTGATATCTCTCTCAAAAATGGACCACCATCAATTTTGAGGAGGTCATTGGAAAAAGCCCACAGAACGGGCATGTTTTTCTGATATTGGGACTATATCGGAAGCATTATAAGTTCGGCAGAAATCGTCGCTGAATTATAGGAGAAATTTAAAAGAAGTCACTTTCGCCATTTGTGGAAAATCATAAAAAATACTGAGTTCGTTTACAGCGGTTCAAAATACTGTTTTCTGAAGTGAAATTTTGTGGACTTTTCAAAACCGTCAACAGTTTTTTTCTAAGCTTAGCGGTTGGGCCGTAAAATCGAGTTTTTGGAGAAAAAGTAGGCAGTCGATGAAAAAACACAATTGTACGCATATCTCAGAAGGAAAGCATTTGCGATCCTATGTTCATAGGGTAATTTTGGTCGCAAATACTTAGTACTACAACCAGGGGCGGATCCACAGGGGGGGTTATGGGGGTAACTACCCCCCCCCCCCAGGATTTCAGAAAAGTTGATTTTTTAATAAAGATAGAGAGAACATCACGACGATTTCCTGAGGACAAGCAGTGGTTGGCAATCTTATCTGTCGATTCTCTCATACAAATGCTACCCCCTCCCCAGCAATGCCAATTTCGTCGCCTCACCTTTTCATAAAGTGAATCTTCATGTATGAGATCGTGCAGAAGTCTTTTCATGTTGAGAAATGTATCATTAATGTAAAGAGCTGCACCTTTTTGGTACCTATTAGACCGATGAATACGTTCGTCCTGTTTTCGAAGAAAATCAAACACACCTTACTTTTTTGCAGGGTAGATTACCTCTCTAAGATGTTTGCACCATGAAATTTAGGTGGAAAACTCATGAGACATCCTTATACACCCTGAATCACACCCCAAAATGTCATTAACTTTGGAATTGTGTCACTAACAAGTTACCTGACTGCTGGTCTATACATGTAGATGGTTGTTTGAATTCTAAAGGAAATTCAGTGCTCTACAATGTCTTAAAGCTAGATTTTCCTAGCAGCGCAAGACGCTCAGCGCAGCGTCATTTAAATTGTTTCCCAGTCGAAAAGTGAAGATGTAACTAGGAATAAATGTAAAATGCGCTGCGCTCGCTAAGCGTTTTGCGCCGCTATAGTATAGGAAAACCCAGTTTTACGGAAAATTTCCATACAACGCGTACTACTTTTCGAGTTACAGGCAAAAAAACTCGGGTTTTCGGCGCTTCTGAAGTGGGGTCCTTCTGGCGGGGAAATTTTGGTGGAAAACTCATGAAAATGACTCATTTTCTTTTATAGCAATTAAAAAAATAATAATTAGCGATTTTTTGGCAGAAATGACCATTTTTGGGGAAAAAGAGTGCTCTTCAAAACCAGTGGTTTAACCAGTAAAATTCAAACGATCCTTGCGGTTTTTAGCGTGCTAAAAATCGTAAGACCCCGTTCACAATCTCTATGCTTTCGTTGTGTGGTGTCCATGCAACCTATCAAAATGCTTCATTTTTCGAGGGAATAAATTTGTTTGGTTGCATAGACTCCACACAACTCAGACGTAGAGCTTGTGAACGGGCCTTAAAGCCTCATGTGAAGCGGTCCTTTGAATGGAACTGGATGTGAAGGCTCACCAAAGCATCGGAAGATATCGCTCCGGCAGCTGGCTGTCGAATAGAGTGGATTTCACTACTAATATACGAATTTCGACGTTATTAGTAAATTAGGCATTATTGTGCGGAAATGGCTAAATAAAAGAAGAGAATCACACTGAGTGGTAATTTTTGTCGACTAATAGCAAATTAACTAAAAACTTGGAAATTCGGTGTAGTAAATGCACTCTATTTGACAGGCAGCTGCTGGGGCGACATTTTTTGATACTTTGGTGGGCGTTCGTTCGTTGGGCAGTCAGTTCCATTCAAAGGCCCACTGACGATGAGATTTTCAGGACGTTTAGCATGTTGAAATTCGCAAGGATTGTTTGAAATTGCAGGTCAAAACAAGCGATTTTGAAGAGAAAAGTTACATTTTTCTTATTAAAAACATTATCATTTTTGCTGGAAAATTGCCAATTAATTAAACAAACGCTCATGAGTAATTTTGAATGGGACACATTGGAGAAGTTTCTCTGATCCATGGAAAGTCGATAGGCGCTGTTGATCAACAGTGGGAGAGGACTTATTTTTCCTTTTGATTTGGATCATTGCTTCCGCACCTACGGCCTATTTCATTATCTAGTCAGATTTAGTATGATCAAGTGGGGGTTGAATTTTATGGAAAATTAAAAATCCCCATATCGTACAATCTCAAGGAGGTGTTGAGGCGACAGAAAATAGTTATTTTATGTCGAAAATTGCTATTCCTGACTTTCTGTCGCGGTACTGACAGGATCTGTCAGGGTGGCAGAGTGTTTTTCCCGAATCCATAGCCAAAAATTTACAGAAAGTCTGCTACAAAGCGAGTTACTCGCATTTATTTAGGGAAAGAGATGTTATCCTAAAAAGATGTTAGAAAAATCATATCTCGATGGATTTTGATTTTCGTACCACTACCATAGTGTATTTAGCGTTTTCGACTGCAAATGAGGTCTAATTTCATCAATTTTTTTTCTACACTTATTCGCATCCAACTGTATGTATAAGTAGAAAGTTTTCGACATAAAAAATTAATACTTTGAAACACTAAACACAACTTTTGGCTGCCCGAAAACCGCGATTTTTGGGTCATTTTATCAGTTTTTTCTATAAATATCCCCCAAAACGAGAGGCTTTATAGAGGAAACCCTTCTCGTACAAAACATTTAGGGTCATTAAATTTCCTACACCAATACATTCATGAGAATAAGTACATTGGTTTTCCACGACCAATGCGGAGCGCGCTACAAACTTACGAGCCTTTTTTTCTAAAATGGGTGAAAGGCATTATATCACCTGTTTCCGACCAATCTATGCTCTGTGAGCTTGATTTCTGCCCATCAACCTTCATTCCATTAGCCTACCCAACTTTTTCAAGCCCCTAGCTCCACCTCGGTTGAAAATTTTGAAGCCTTCTGTTCTAGATTTTATATAAAAAAAAAACTGACCATTCCAGAAAACGATAATTTATGCGTTAAACTTGGCGTTTTGGTGTTCTGGGATTCCACTAGGTCCCTAACGTCGGTAACCGTTAATTTGCCGGGGAAAAGAATAATGTGGCAGGACTAATTCGGCATGGGTACTACACAATCCTCATTTGTCTTGAAACATCAACCCAATATTTTATGAATTTTGGAAGCGATGGAATGACGTAACATGAGGGTGTTTGATGTAAAGGGAGAGGGGGGGGGTCATCGGCATTACCCCCCCTAGCATTCAGACCTGGATCCGCCCCTGACTACAATTAACATACTTCAGTATATGCATTCCCTCCTGAATCACCCTGTATTTAGAGACTTTTAGGGGCCTCTTGAAGATTTCCGCTCCGGGCCCCAATACGCATAGGTCCGCCAGTGATCAGCTCGCCCAGCATCGTGTGACGCGTCCCTATTAGCTCGCACACAATTTGTGCACCGCGGTAGTGCTAACTTCCTCGCCGCGCACTCTCTAAACTCGTGACCCTCTGTAGCACACCACCCGCATACCGGCACCTTCACCCTACACTTCTTTCTCGGGTGCCCGAAACTCTGACACCGGTAACATTTCGTCACCGAGAATTGTGGAAGGGCGGCAGGACCTCGGGGTCCTGCCGATACATAAGCTGGGAGCGCGGGGCAATTTACTCACCACGTGGGTGGTAGAGGCATCTCCAAGCAGGAGACATTGGAGCTATTAAAGGGACCGCCTATCCGAGCGAGGTGGCTTTTGCTCCGTTTTAGCCGCAAATCAGCGCCTTTTCCAATCTTCCCGCTGCGCGGGCTTGCCCCCCAAACACGCGCGAACCGTCAATTGCTTAAGTCACCGAAGAGCCTTTTACAAATAATTTATTTTATTTTATTTCAGTCGCGATGTTGACTTTCAGATAGGATCACGAATTTAAGTGTTTATCCTGAATCGTTGAGACAAATTAGCACTTTCTATCACTTTTAGAGGCAAATGAACGCTTGTTCTCTACTTTAACATCAAATTAACCCTTTTTCTCCATTTTTGCCGTGAATCAACGTTGTTCTAATTTAGCCCCGGATTTGCTCCTAGAACAGCCGGGACATTTTAGCCGTGTTTTGAAGTCATCCGTGAGCCCGCGAATTCGCCATTTTTTCTCACAATTTTAACCACAAATAAGCATGTTTCTTCATTTCAGCCGCGAGTTAGCGCTTTTTCTAACCTTTTCGCCGCGATACTTGCCCCACTCTCTTCAAAAAACTCCTCAGTATCGCGATTTCTCAATTTTGACTTTCTTCTTTCGAAGATCTCCCTCACAGACCATACAAAAAATACTCCTAGAACTTAGATGGACAAAATTCGAGGCACAATGAAACCAACAGATCAAAATTAATAGTTTTATTAACAAAAAGACTAAAATTTTTTCTTCCTTTTCTTTTGCCTGTCGAGTTTGTTAAGTTCGCCCTGTTGCTGCGATCCCCAGCTGTAGATCTGTTTGACTTTTCTGATCCTCTCAGCATCACTAAAAAAAAAAAGAAGCCACAGTTATGATTGACAGCGAGAAAATGTAACAATTCACGTTGAAAACCCACCTTCGAGCCTGTTCTTTCACTTTAACCCGAGCTAAAAAGCTCGTATCCCTTCGTATTTCCCTCAGAGCTCCCTTAGTCTCCTTCCTCAATTTCTTCACCAAACGCTTTTTATCGTCCGCTTCCGTTCGCTCGCGCTTCTTTTCGTTCATCGGTCGAATATTCGGCTCGTACAGTCTCAACATTTTCGGTTTGGCGACATCTTTAACAATGGCGGGCAGTCCTTTAGTTTTCAACATGTCCAGGGCTGTCATTGTATCGCGGGCGAGAGTTTTCACCTCTTTGGGATAATTTGTAGTGTCTAGGAGAGCGAGATTGTGCGTAATTGATGCCATGAGTAGCCAGACGCCGGGAGTGTCCGAGTAGAGGTGAGCGAATTGATTCGCGAGAGCAATAGTTGCCTGTAGTACTCTTACTTTGAAATCATCGTCGATTTTTTGTTTGTTAGCTTGTAGGTCGTTGCTGTTTAAAGTTAATTTACCGTCGAAATTACTACAGTCGCTCCTTAAATAAAGTAATTTGTTTTGTTTACTGAACGGTGGATTAACTTTAGTGGGAGCACTCGCGGGAGCGGCCATGTGTAACAAACCGGCAATCGTGTTCATCACTTCAGGGAAGACTCGCTTCGACTCGCGCAAATATTGAGTGGTCAAACTCACTAAAAATACAGCCGACGCTATCGAGCGTCTCGTCGTACACTGAGCGTCCACCAAAATGGACGACATCAGAGCGAGAGCTGGTGTAGTGACGGGATGACGACGATCCGACGCCGGGAACAGTAGTGGGACGAGCTTGAGAAAGACGAGAGTGTCGTGACCCGGGAATTTGGTTTTTTTCTTCCAGTAATCCGACTGTTTTTCGGTGAGTACACCGGCGAGAGTGTCGGCCGCATCGGCCGGGGCAAAGTGGGCAAGGTCGAAAAGTGCGGAGGCTAGCGAGTCAAGGAGGGGAAAACACGAACCGCACGGAGCGTCGTTTAAAAGTTGTAGAATACAGGCAAACAAATGGGACATTTTTTGTTTGTTCTCTTCCTTCAGGCTTGGATGATTACATTTTATCATTCTTTCGATAATTACCGGCGTGAGGGAGTCCTTATACGATTTAAGGAGTTGTTCGAAGTCCTCGTACTCTTCAGGGACTGTGAATGTAAAGGGAAGAGACGCGATGTCTATCGAGAGAGCTTTTTTTTCTTTTTCCAACTCTTCAATCGTTTTCAAAGGAATTTCTTCCTTTTCGTATTTATGAGTAGTAATTTCAGAGTCAAAACTCACTCGTTTCCCTTTAACTTTCTTCTCGACTGCCTCTTCTTCAATCTCTGCCTCCTCCTCCTCTTCTTCTTCATTTTCGTCTTTTAGCACTTCCTCTGGCTTCATGTCCGATAAATCCTCAAGCGCGTGACTATCACCCTCTTCATCGTCGTCTTCACTGCTTTCTCCTTCATCTTCTTCGTCCTCTCCCTCCTCCTCATCCTCCGCTTCATTTTCGTCGTCCTCCTCTGTTTTCTTACTGTCGGGATTCGGAGCAAGAAGTTTACCTTCTTTGTCATACGCAACTACGTAAGGTTGGCCTGATGATTCTTCATCCAAATCGAGATCAAACCTAAAACAACAACACGTTATTTTGATTTTTTAAAAATCACGAACAAACTGCGTCATTACCCGTCATCTAAATCATCCGCACTTCGATGGCGCGGCCCTTTATCCGCCTGTGCAGATTCGTCATCGCCGAATCCGTCGTCTTCACCACGCATGCGCCGCAAACGGTCCTCTTCAAGCTCTCTCAACCGTTTCGCCTCTTCCTCAGCCAACTGTTCTTCCGTTTTCAACTTATCCGACGGTGTACCCCGCGGCTCAAACTTCAATTGACCCAACAGCTTGTCATACTCGTCCTTTTTATGAACCACGTCGTCATCTTCCGCCGACTTTCCCCCACCACCCATCATAGGCAACAGCTCTTTCCATTCCGAGTCGAGGCGCTCGGTCGTCGCCAATGTTCGCTCTTTGTTCGCCGCTCGCTCCGCTTTGCGCATTTTCGACTCGGCGATGAGTTGGTCGATGACGGAAGTTCGCGTGACGTCGGTCTTTTTCAGTGTTCCACCACCGAAATGTGCCTCTTCAACAAACTTGCCTAGGAGGGGAAAAACGTTGCGTTAAGTGTTGAAGGGGAGGAGGGGGGTCGGAGAAAAAACGTACTGTCCAATCCCTTATTTTCAAATTCATCGTCATCGTCACTTTTGGGATCATCGTGGGCTTCGATTTCAGCCAAGGAGCGGCCCTTGTGAGTCAGTATTTCATCTTCGTCCAAGTTATACTTTGCTTTCTGCCAAAAATTACCAAAACCATATTTTCAGGAGGCAAAAATACGGCGAAAGTCGTGCAAAATGGCCATAGGCACCCAACAAATCCGCATAAAAACACTGTGGTAAAAGTCAGCTCGGACTCATCTTCGAACTTTTCAACTTTCAGCCATGAATTAACAGCGCTTTTTCTAAATTTTAGCTCTGGCTTCGCTGCTTTTCTCAATTTTAACAACAAATTAGGGTCATTATTACATTTTATCCGAAAACTAAGATTTCACAATTTCATTCAAGTGTACGCGCTTCTCCCCAATCTTAGCCGATAATTACAAATTTTCTCAATTTTATCCGCGAAATTGCGTTTTCCAAAATGTCTCCACAATTTTAGCCGAAAATTGGGATTTTTCTCAATTTTGGTTGCGAACTAGCTCTTTTAGCCGAAAATTAAGGAATTTTCTCAATTTTTGCTGTGAGAATCAGGAGACAGGCACCATGGACGTTTCATGGGCCTTCGAGCCCCCCCCCCCCTGCACAACACCAATTTCTCGGATTTTTCCCACCAAAGATCCGTTGTTGAGGGACTAGAAAACAAATTTTTTGAATTTCGCTCACTAAAAAAAATCTAAAATCGCTATTTTTGCGGTAAGATCTTCATTTTCGGGAAAAATCGCCATTCAAGTGTTAAAATTGTCATTTTAGTGATAAGATCGCCATTCTCGGGGAGGTTAAATTTAGTTTTGAGGTAAAATCTCCAGATTTGTAGAGAAATCTTTAGTTTTTGGGTAAAAACTGTAGTTTTGGGGGTAAAACGAAACGCGTGAAATCGTCAGTTTTCTGCTTAAAATCGCCAGTTTTGGAGTAAAATCATTCTTTTTTGGATTAGAATCGGCAGGTCTCGTTTTAAAATCGTCTGTTCTAGAGGGAATTATCAGTTTTGGCTTACAATAGTCATTTTCGGGGTAAAAACGGTTGTTTTAGGGTACAATATCCTGAGATTTTGGGCAAAAGCGCCAGCTTTGAGTTAGAATCACCAGTTCTGTCAAGAAATCTCCATTCTTGTGCTAAAATTGACATTTTTGTGGTAAAATCGCCAGTTTCAGAGTAAAGGATTCAGTTTTGAGGTAACCCAGGCTTTAGTTTTGGGGTTAAGTCTCGAGTTTTGTACTGAAATATTTACTTTTGGGGTAAAAATAAACGCGTAGCATCCTTAGTTTTCGTCTTAAATCACCAGTTTTGAAGTAAAACCGCTCTGTTTTGGGATAGAATCGGCTGATTTTGTTTTAAAATCGTCAGTTCTATAGGAGATCATCAGTTTTAGCGTCATTTTTTGAGGAAAACGGTAGTTTTTGGGGTACAATCATCAGTTTAAGCGTCAGTTTCGTGTTAAAATCGACAGTTTTGTCACAACATCTCCATTTTAGTGCTAAAACCACCAAATACAGTCGCCGTATTTATGATCTAATCGAACGTTTGCGCTACACAATAAACTATTTTCGCAGGTCTGACTCAAAAAACCCCAGTTTCTCGGATTTCGCAGCCTAAAAAATCTGAAATCTCAATTTTAGTGCTAAAATCGTCAATTAAGCGTTAAAATGGCTGTTTTTTGTGATAAAATCGCCATTTTCAGGGTAAAATATTCAGTTTTGAGGTAACCCCGGCAAATTTATTTTTGGAGCGGAATCTCGAGTTTTACGAAAAAACGAAACAAAACGCGTAAAATCCTCAAATTTTGGTCTTAAAATCGCCAGTTTTGGAGTAAAATTGTTTCTGCTTTGGTATAGAATCGGCAGATTTTGTTTTTAAATTGTCAGTTCGTGGGGAAATCATCAGTTTTACCGTAAAACTGTCATTTTTGTGGTAGAAATGGAGAGTGATAAAGTAAATCTAAGCTTTTTTTTTGTGAACAGTCTTTACCACCAGTCTTTGGGGTAACACATTAGTATTAGCTTAAAAACGTTAGTTTAAAGCAAAATCTTCAGGTTTGTGGTAAAATCGCCAGTTTTTTTTGTTGAAATCTTCACTTTTGCTGTAACACGCCTCCTTGGGCGTGAAATCGTACGTTTCAGAGTAAAAATGTCACTATATTGGAATAAAATCGATAATAATATTGAGGTAAAATCGTCGCATAAAAACACTGAGGCGCAGTGTTGGAAGATGTATACAGTTTTGGGGTTAATAATTAGTCTTGGGGTAAAACCATCAATTTTAAAATCGTCAGTTTGTTGGTTTGTGGAGTAGGAATAACGCGAGTTTTGTGGGAGGGTGGAAAAACTTAACCCACACGAGAGTATTGCATTGAATAGAAAATGCCATTAATCTGCCTAATCGTGAATCAATGCCGCTGGTGCAAAATTACTTAAACAGACGGGAAAATGGCGTAAATGAGATCGCAGACCGGCTAAGAAGCCACTAAGCGGCCAATTTGAACATTCTGAGCGCAAATAAGGTTGGTAGTTGGGAGAGGAAATCCGTTCACAAACTGGCTAAGAAGCCAATTAGGCTCGTTTCACACATATACGAGGTTTCCCGAGGCACGGTTGCCACGCGGTGCGAACGCGGTGGGTGCCTCGCATGTGTGAACCGAAATTCGGTTTCTACGCGGCAGCGATTTGAAGAGGTTTCTCGGTTCACACATGCGAGACACTCTCCGCGTAGCAACCACGCCTCAGGAAACCGCATATGTGTTAAATGAGCCTTGTGGGGCAAATTTGATAGTTATGTGCTATAATAACGTAAATACGAAGGGATTGAGCGGAAGTGAGCTTGCGGACAGTAAAAGAACATGCGGAAGGCCACCTTCAGTGGCAAGCTCTGCTACGCAGGTGGCCAGCACGTTCCGTACACAGTCAGCACTGTCACCCTGCAAGTGTTTCCCCCTATCGACCTCCGGCTTGCGGTGCACCATTCGTCGTCTATTCTAGGAAAACTTGGACTGATGAGGCCAGGGCTACTGTGTTTATCCGGACAGGTCACAGAAACAGGATGGGCGATGGTCACACATAAAGGGGGAGGGCTCTTTCTGGGTCGCAATCCCCCCCCCCTTTGGGCTGACTGGTTACTAGCAATGAGCAGCACGTCATGCGGCCCCAAAAGTCAGGCACAGGTATAAAACGTCCAGATATCCGTTCCTTTCAGCAATTTAACTGCGTGCTCAGACTTGGACCCTTCCCCCTTATTCTGTTGCTTCATTGGGAGGCTTAAGGACCTTAAACACGACGAAATGGTTCAAAAACTCACCTTATTGTGTGCTTTCATCCTTTCGGCCGTGAAACGTGCGAGCACCCTGTCCTCAGCAGTCATCGCCCTATCCCTTTCACCGATACGACGATCCAAAAACTTGTTGCTCTTATTCTGAAGTTTGTACTCCTGAAGTAGCGTTTCTTTCCTCTGTGGCGATCGGTAACAAAAAACACACCAATTAAGCTAATTTACCCGAGTTTTAAAACACTTTTTACTCGCCTTTTTAATGGATTTAGCCCGTGACACACCAGGCAGACCACGGTCCGTCTTCAGCTTCCTGCCCAGAACTTCAAACTTTTGACGATTGACGTGAACCTCGAACGGATTCGTCTTCTTTTCTTGTTTCGTCTGAACTCGAAGGAGTTTGGCGTCCGACAAATTTTTCTTTTTCTTCATTTTCCCCATGTTTTTTTTTTGCACAGAATCAAACACAACAAACACACGCGGATATCCTCATTCAGAGAAGGGCAACAAGGAGAAGGTTAGATTATGGATAACAGTTGTAACCTTCTCCCAGAAACGAGCCTCCTCCAAGTCTTCATCAACTACCTGTCAACAGAAAAACTTTGTTTTTTTCGTGTTTATATGGCTTAAATGTGTGTTAAATCGTTTAAATGACCGTGATTCTAAATTAAGAAAACAATATGTTACCCGGGATTGGAGTTTTTGGTACTGGGAGTATCTGCCGAGTGGTGGTTCCATTCCTGAGGGAAAAGGGATTCAAGGTGAGTGTACGTAGCTTTTTCTGCTATTTTTACAAATTTAAAGAGAATGTCGCCGTTAAATTTGACAGGTTGAAGCTCTCTGGGGGCGAACACTGTCCGAGGCTAAAGAGACGGCCAACAGTTTGGGTATAACGTTTTACACGCACAAAATTGACGATGTCCTTCTAAGAAGGGACGTAGACTTGATTTTTATTATTTGCTCGCCCAGTCTCCATTCACAGGTGTGCGAGTTGAGGGGTCAGCTTTTGTAATTGTCGACGTTATTGTCTTCCGGCATTTCAGATAGCTGTTAAGGCGCTGGGTATAGGGAAGCATGTTCTGTGTGACAAACCGACCGGTTTGAGCCAAAGTGAAGCTCTTAAAATGGTTCGGGCGGCCCAGTATTATCCGAGTTTAATCTCAATTGTTAATCACTCGCTCAGGTTTGATGGGTGCGAGTTTTTGGGAAAAAGGAGCCATAAACCTTTTTTTTTTTTTGTCAGGTTTTTACCAGCGTTCTCCCAGATGAGAACTCACATTATCGATGGGTACTTGGAGGGTGAGCCGACTGTTGTCGAAGTAAGGGTTCAGTGTGGAAGCTTATTGCACGATAAGTACGACTGGTTGTGCGACCATACTATGGGAGGCAGGTTGTTTCCAAAACTGTGGGGGGGGAGGGTCTCCCAAAAATATTCACACAAATTAATCCGAAACAGGCGGCGTTGTAACGCTGGTTGGGAGTCACATCATCGACTTGGTGTCATTTTTGACGAATCAACGAGCCACGCACGTTCACGGCATAGTCCGAACGTTTACCAAAACCACTGACAGCATCAATGGGATTCGAAGCGTCACATCGGCGGATTTTGCATCGTTTCAAATGCAAATGTCCCGCGGGACTCTGGTCACAGTGTCTTTGAACACTCACATCCCAGGCACTTTCTCTCAGGAGGTGATCGTCTGCGGACCAGCTGGCTACTTGGTAGTTCGCGGTGGCGATCTGTACGGCTGTAAAACGTCGACCGGCCGCGAAGAAGTCATTTATTTAGACGTGGAAGACTTGCAGAGTACAACCGAACAGCAGACAATGCCCAAGCCATACATGAAGGGTTTGTTGAAAATGATGGCCGCTCTAAGGGAGGCGTTTCTTCCTGTTGAAGACAAACGCGGTTGGGTCAAAGAGCCCGTCCTACTGGCCGCAACTTTTGATGACGGGTATTTTTGAATGAGTTTTCACCTGAAATCACCATCATTATTGTGTGATTTTTTTTGTTCTCCAAAGTCTCTACGTCCAGGCAGTAATCAACGCTCTGGTTAAATCAAGCGCTCACAGAGAATGGACACCAGTGAGTGTCATCTCCGAAGAGCCCGACCCCAATCCAATACTGAGCGCCGCTGTACGACGGAGCGGCATCTCCTAAATAATCGTTAGAACCCAACCTTCATAATTATTTATACATTATATTTTTACAAATTATACATTATACTGACAAAAGTGAAACTATGTCATCTTAAAAAGTGCCCCTATTATCGTTTAGGCCTTAAAAACAAATGTGTTCACAAAAAAAAATGTTGCTATAAGGCGTTTTTTTCAGTGAAATTCAGAGAACTGTGAGGAACAAGAGAGGGTTTGGCACCAAGAAACTTAAAAAAATCAGATTCCTAATATAAGTTAAGTGCTGTACAATAAATCGCAACCTTTTTTTTTTTTTTTTTGACTTGACGGGTTGAGACGTGAAAGTGGAATGAGTGCTGGTGGGTATTGGATGGGTGGGGGTGGGGTTAATTTAAGGACGGCGTACTACCGGTACGCCATTGGACTTCTATGCTAGGCCATTTTGTTTGTAAACACGTCAACATGTTATTACTTTCTAATACTGACGTAACGTGACTTTCCAGTAGAACAGCGCTACCTTCTTGATATACGACCTGTATGGGTGAGGTGAGAGGGGGAGTCAAAATATTGGAAATTGTGTTTGGCGGGGGGGGGGGGATACAAACCTTGTTATTCGGGCAGGATCGAATGAGACCGTTGTAATGGTACACGGTGAACGTGTCGGGCACTGTTACGGTCTCTTCGGGGAAAAATTCGTCCATGAAAACGGATAAAAGAATTATTCCAAGATTTTCCGAGTCCAACTTTTTTCTCATTATGTTAACACTGGAAATGGGCAAAAAATATATATACTTAAAGGATGAGCAGCCTCTCAGCCCGTTAGCGATGGAGTTTTCTAGAGCTAGAGAGGGGGGGGGGTGTTTCACTGGGCATAATATGCCTTCCCATATGTGATTTGGGTCCAAAATTTCCCGCAAATAGGGGACCACACCCACCCAACACTGCCTTAAAACCCGACCGAAATAGTCCGCACTGGGGCTGAACGAACACGATGCCCTTTATATCAACCGCAAATTAGCGCTTTTCACTAATTTATAACCGCGATGACTCGCAACCCCTCACCCCCCCTCCTCAAAGCACATTAGCGCGCTTTCTCGATTTTAGCCGCGTAAGAACCAATAAAATATGGGGATTCATGCTATATCTCAATTTTAGCCATGAAACTGCTTCTAGATACCACGAATTCGCATTAATTCTCTACTTTAGCCGCGAATTAACTCTTTTTATCAATTTTCCCCAATAACAGCACTCGTGGACCCTCGTTAGGCTACTCTAATAGACCACCAAAACCAGCGACGAGGCGCAAAACGTACCCTTTTCGGCCACAGCAAGGGGCGCTGGCCTTGAGCCCGAAAAGGAGTTTTGTTCGGGATCACCTTCATTTGTCATTTGAGGATATTCTGAGGACTCCGAACGACTCATAAACCGCGTCCAACCTAAATTGAAACACGTTTGATTCCATAATCAGGGCGCCAGGGGCCAGTTTAGCCATTTTTATACACGCGATGCGTCAGTTTTGCCACTTCGTTTAGGGCGAATAGAATTACGTTTTGTCAAGTTTAGGTCGTAAAAAGCCAATTTGGCTATTTGAAGGGCGCAAATGTTCAGTTTTATCGTTTTTAGGGAATGACTAGTCCCGTCTCGCCAGTCTGGGGCGCGAATTCGCTCAGTTTAGACATGCGCTATTCCTTACTTAAAGAAGTAAATTAATTAACTGATTTTACCCGGACGACACGGAAAGGCAAAGCCTAAAACAATTCGAGCTTCGAGAAAAAATGGGCTCCCCGACGGGATTTGAACCCGTAACCTCTGGAATGCTATAGTCCAATGCGTAGCCAATACGCCACGGTGACGCCCTTGGGAGACGCAGAGGGAGGAATGAACATAGCCGAACCCCACCCAGGGCCATTGTTTCTCGAAACTCTAGGCGCATAGCCATTTTTCCTATATTTTAGCTAAGAACTAGCACTGTTCTCAGTTTGAGATGAAAATTAGCTTTTTTCTCACGTATTTTCCCCAATATTAGCTCGGCGTGGTTTACCGATCAGGAGAAACGCCTAGAGTTTCGAGAAACAATGGCCCCGGGCAGGCGCGTAGCCAGGGGGGGGGTCCACCGGGTCCGGACCCCCCCCCCCCAGCGAAATTTCAGATTTATTTTTCATGTTCTGAAGGAGTCTTTTTATTTTCAATTTCTCCGTTCACGCATTGGAATAATATCGCACAGCAATGATAATAGTAATGTTAATAATAATAATATGTAGTTACAAACTGATAAGAGTAGGCATAGAGTGGGAATACCCCCCCCCCCCCGCCGCACCGAACCTACATAGGACCCCCCCCCCAAATCCTGGCCCCGGGTGGGGTTTGGCTATGTTCATCCCTCTCTCTGCGTCTCAATGGCGTCACCGTGGCGCAATTGGTAGCGCATTGGACTAGCATTCCAAAGGTTACGGGTTCAAATCCCGTCGGGGAGCCCATTTTTTCTCGAAGCTCGAATTGTGTTAGGCTTTGCATTTCCCTGTCGTCCGGGTAAAATCAGTTAATTAATTTACTTCTTTAATTAAAAATGCCGGCGACAGAAACTCTCGTATCTAGCTATTCCTTACTTTTAGCCGTCCTCTGCGTACCGCAAATTATATTTTTCTCTACCCTCCCCCCCTCCCAGAACAATGACATTTTGCTTAAATTGGGACCCTAAACTTAAAAATTTCGCTTAAGTCGGGACCCCAGTTGTCAATTTCACGAATGTTGAGCCAGGAAACTGGTAATTAATAAGGAGGACCCGATTATGCAAATTCACGTGGAGCAGTCGGGCCCGTCTTGCCCAGGGTCCGTGCCCACTAGGGGAAAAAAAGGCCCAGAAACTCACCCTTGAAGAATTAAACCCTTAAACTTGCAATTTCGCGTATGAAAAAACTTAAAATGGCATCAATAAGGATCGGTTACAAGTAAATTCGCGAAAGTGAAGAACGGAAACAATATTTAGTTCCAAAACTTGCAATTTCGCCAAAATAATGGTCAGAAACGTCCAATTTCGCGTAAGCATATACTTGAAATCTCAAATTTTAGGAATATCCAGCCAGGAAACTTCTCACGGATATTTAGCTCCTAAATTTTTGCGGCAATTTGCCAGACTTTGGGCGCTGTCGTGGCTCGACCGGATTCTGTGGTCACCAAGAAGGAGCTCCGAAATGTTCACTTTTGCGTGAATATAGACCAGAAACTTGTAATTTTCCTATATTATTGCTATTGTACGGATATTAAGCCTAGTTCACACTGTCGAGTACAGAAGCATGCCAGTTGACTGGCATGCTACCCGTCTGCTAGTGCCTGCTAGTAATTTTACAGGCAAGATATTATTTGCTAGTAAAGCCTACACACTGAAGAAGCTTCGGTTGCCAGCTGGGTGTTGCTAAAAAATGTTTAATGCCGCGTGGATGCCGCGGGTACTGAAACGTAAAACTTTTTTTTTTTACTAAAGAAAGCCTTAGTAAAAGTAGTTCGGTGTTTGGAACAAGAACTTTTCGAACTGAGCATTGAGGAAAAAAGTGGGAAAGGAAGAACTTGCTTAAGGAAATGGATAGACAGGCTACCGAATTTCGGAACGTCAAACGTGTTGCTGAAAGAGCTCAGGATCGAGGACCGGAAAAATTCAGAATGTGTCTACGCCTGAGACCTTTGGTGCCTGAGGTGTAACTTTATTGAGCTGACAGTTGAGGACTAATAATGTAGGAAATTTTATGCTCTTTATGGACAGGGGCTCACAGCAGATCTAGCTGTTGACAAACACACCTTTGGGTGGTTTGAAAACGACTGGCGAGAGTAAAAAGCCATTCCCCACGATCAATACGTTACGAAACCAACAACGCCGTCCAATTATATTGTAGATAGCGCCATCAGCGAGCTTTAGAAAATGTGGAATTTCGAAGATCACTAGTAGCCAGGGCTTTATTCGAAATTGGACAGCGGTGGTGGTTTTCCAGTTCATTGCTGGCGAAGAACCAATTTATACACTTGCGAGCCGTTTTCAAGCAGCCCAAAGGTATGTTTGCCAACAGCTAACTTTGCTGTGAGCCCCTAGCTGCCCCACGAATAATTTCTGGCGATCTCACCATAAAAAACGTCCTGCGAAGGTGCCAGACACGATCAATTAATGCTCCGGATTTTTCATACGGTGGGCTCCCGGACTATTAACCGAAAAATTGGTTAAATAAACTAGACTTTGTTCAATTTCATTGACCGATTCTGCCTTTTTCTTTTTTCCTCCAACTAGACTGTTCTGTTCGCATATGTGTTGCAGCGCGTTTTTGTCATAAACATGTGCTGAAAAAAAAATTGAAGTAGAAAAACGAATCGCCCTACGTACACAGCTGGCAAGGAAGTAGTGGAGAAGTACTTGAAAAACGTTCCTTGCGAATGTTCCTGTGCGAGAAGCCAGTATGAAATCGAGAAGTGGGAGGTTTGCCAGTGTGCGAGTAATTGACCCCCCCCCCTCGGGCCAATGACTCTTACGCACTCTATTCACCCTTGCTAGCTCACTAGCAAGGCGAGTAACTGGGACACGTGTTCAGACGTTTCGAGTGGAAGTCGCTACTCCACTGGCGTCCACCCGCCCTCAGCCTGTACTCTCATGCTCTACTCGAAAGTGTGAACTAGGCTTTCACCCTTGCTAGTTCACTCGCCAGGCGAGTAACTAGAGCATATGTTCGGACGTGCCGAGTAGAAGTCGCCACTCTACTGGCAACCACCCGTCCCCACCCTGTACTCGCATGCTCTACTCGACCGTGTGAACTGGGCTTTAAGTTTAGAAACCCTCAGTTTCACATAAATAAAGGTCTATTCACACACATCAGTGCCGTGACCGGGACGTGCCCCGTACGTGTCCTCTTATATTATTCTATGGGAATTGTGAGGCTCGTTCACACATATCCGGCACGTGTCATGGACGTGACCCTTCAATTTCCATTGAGAATAATATTTTATTTGCCGGACGGGGCACGTCCCGTTCACACCGTTCGGCTCAGTGATGTAATTTCATGGCAATATTTACCAGGATTTTAGCACAAACGCACAGTCATCGAATCTAACAATTTCGTGAATAATTTAGGTCCGGAAAGCGCGATTTCTCGAAGAAAAAAATACTGGAAACAATCAAATTCGCGAAAATAAAGACAGGATACGTGAATTTCGGCGTAATTTGAGATCCGAAACCTGCAATTTCACGAATTTTCAGCCCGGACAATTCTAATTTCGCCGTTATTGATCTCCAAAATGATGTAACTTTGCCGCTATTTGTCAGACTTTGGGCGCTGTCTAGGCTAGGCCGGGTTCCACGCTCACAAAAAAAGGAGCCCCGAAAGAAGCAATTTCGCGAATATTTATACCCCAAAGTTGCAATTTCACAGACTTTTAGCTCAGGTTGATGCAATTTCGACACTGGTTTGTGAGTGCTGTAGGGTCCAGAGGGGCCCCGCGGTCACTAAAAAAAAAAAGCCCCGAAACTTTTAATTTTTCTCAAATAATTACCCCCCCCCCCCACTGGCATTTCCGCGAAAATAAAAGGTCATAAACTTGCAATTCCGTGAAAATAAAGACTAGAAACCAGCGATTTAGCGAATATTCAACCAGGGAACTTCCAATTTCTGGGATATTTAGCTCAAACATGGTGCAATTCTGCGGCTAATCGTCAGACTTTGAGACACTTCTGATCCATGGCTTTTTCTGTACATGCTTCAAATCTGGTTCTGGGGTATACATTTGCAGTTTTCTGCTTAACTGGACAGTCTTGATGGTGGGGGAGGGGGGGTATCAATTTCTGAGCGACTTCGAAAATCCTCCCCTTCCCCTTTCTAGGTAATTGTCTAATGGCATGGTGTTTGACCCGGAAATATGGGGAAAAAACCCCACCCTTCCCCTACAGAACTATCCAAAGCCCCAAGTGTGGCTAACAGGAGGATCACCGATTATGTTTGGTACTATCTAAACCGACCAATAGTCACCGAATCTCGTTGACTGCTGGACGTAGAAAATATGAAGCAACTTAAATATGAAATTAAGTCAATACTCACTACTCCGGATCGGACACCAGTTCAAGAGCACATAGGATGTCTTGGAGCAATGCGGCCGAAATAAAGTTATTACCTTCGGGGTCAAAGGTTTTGAAAACACGTCGCGCTCGTTCGCTGGGAGTTTCAGCTCCGACCAGTCGTTTTTCAAACGAAAATAAAACTGCCAATACAATTTTTACCCGTCAGTGACGCGATGGGGAAGGGAAGGGATGAAAATCGCTTACCCGTCAGATGAGTTTCACTGCCCAACACCCAGACGGGACACAGAGGGTTCTTAAGGAAACTTCCAACCTCGCAGTACCTCAAGTGTTCCAACAGAGTTAAAAAGCCAACTTGACACTGTTTATCAATTCCTTTGAGTTCTAAAACAAACCAACAAACAAAATTGAAATGGTGAGCTCCCGGTTAGGACAAACTGAACAATTAATGGGGAAAAAAAACCTACTGAGTCCACAAATGTCCTGGTCATAGTTCCACACGTAGGCGACCGCTCGACCAGAAATCATAAGGTTGATCAAACTTTGACTCCCGTAGCCAAACTCACCGTCTATGAACGGTTCGGTAGGGTCTGCCACTTCGTAGTGAAGAGCTTCGATGCCCTTTTTAAATGTAAAAGTTTCGGCGACGGTTGATTTGATTTAAATCAAATTGGTTTACCTTGGTGCACAGGACTGAGTACAAGAAGAGTAAAACTCCGAAAGTTTCACTAAGCGAGTCAATTCGTTCCGAGTAGTACGCTTCAACTTCTTCTGTACTTTCAAAACTTAGTGCTCTGAAACGGTCAAATTGATAAATTTGCGGCTAAAACGAATGATTCTGAGGGGTGAGAGGGAGGGAGTTGCCACCTTAACTGAGAATGAAAGTAGGAATGATCGCAAGGACGGCTCTTCGCCGATAAATCATCTTGGCTTTTACCATCATTCCAAGACTCCACGTCCTCCTCACCCCGGGAAGCGATCCCCTCGGATAATTCACCCGAGCTGGGGCTTTTCGGCGGCTGGGACGAGGATCGAGTTGAACCGGACCCCGAGGTTGAGTCAATCATGTGAACCAAAATGTACTTGTTGCCGGCGTAGGCTTGTCTGAGGATTTCACACAAGGCACGAATCAATAATTTGGTGACGACGTCGTTTCCAACCTATTTTCGAAAGAGATTGTGAGTGTAAAAACAGCGTTTGAGCTGTTTGAATAGATTTGTTCACCTCGTTCCATTTAAGAGGAGACTTAGACGACTCGTTTATAAGGGATTTCAAGATGAAAGCCTGAACTGGAGCTATCACGGCGCAGGGTCCTCCTTCTCGTTGAATTAAAGCAGTTGGTTCGTCCGAACTAAATTTAAACCCTTTACAAAAGGGGCAGAAATGCCCTTATCACCACGCCCCTTAGAACAGCTTGAGCACACATGAAACACCTTCTTACCTTGATTCCACCTCTGAAAAACATCCTCTTTGACCTGGTCGCCCCACATCATCTTGATGACTTGCTCCAAATCGGCCGAAGGCACTGGGCTCGCCGCCGATTCAGCCATACCCGCCTTCTTCCGATTTTTCGACCACTTATACCCCCACAGATATTGAGGTTCACTCCGAGACAACTACAGGGCCATGTACACTGAGGGGGGAACAAAAACGTTAGTTTTACAGGCCCTCTAATTCAATTTCAGCCCCCGGTAAAAAGCCTTATTTTCTTCTTCAGAACATTTATTCTCTCGGACTCAGATAATTAATCGAGTGAATCACACAAAAAGCAGGTTGTTTGCTCGATAACAGAAGGTTACCATGCTCACCGTTGAGTTCGATACATCAAGTACGAATGTATTCGATGAAAAACGTTAGCTCAAAAATTTATAAGGGGGGGGGGGCCAAAACAGGCCTTTATCCACTTTCTGGGGCCATAGGCCATGGCAAAATATAGGAACAACAATGTTCTTGGGTAAGTGTAATCAGTTTCTGACCTGAATCATGAAGGGTGGAACTACGGACTTGAAGCCTCTCTGGGCTGCTAAATTTCAACGCAGTGCACTACACACTCATTTCTTCACCATTCATACAATCATACACGAAATAAGAGCTAAGCTTCGAACTGTGCCTAAAGCATCAGGAGAATACTGGGAACGTGAACTCAGGGGTCGAATTTCAGGACTCAAAACCTGTTTTTTATCAGGTTCAAAATTGCTTATTCAGATTTCTAGGGTTTATCCTAGTTCTAGGGGTTACCTTGTTTTTCAAATCCCAAAACGTCCGGAGCAGAGCAGGACTGTGGGAGAGCCGAGCCGACACAGGGAACTGAAGAAAAGAATAATATAACCTTCTTTAAAAGGGTAGGTTTCAACTGTTATCCTCCTCTCCTCCTCGTTTGCTTCGGTTCCATACAGGAAATTCACTCCTCGCTCGGTAAAATTTACACATTTTTCGAAGTCTGGACCAACAATGTTTCCAATTTATGGATTTAACGTTACAAAAGTGGTCGCTATACTTATTCTGCTTGCTGGCTGGGGATCGACGGTTCCTTGCGTGTATTTACCATAAACTGGACTATTTGATTGCTAAAATTGACAATTCAAGACTTCTCGTGCGTTGGGTCTTCCTTATTTTCTGAAATGAGGGACACTTTAAAGAATTATTTCGAAAAAGGAAAGAGGAAATGTTTCAACTGTTATCCTACTCTTACTGTAAGCCCAGGAGCCCGAGAGCTCACAGAGCTCATTTTCGCCAGGAAGTACACTACAAAGACCTCAGACGTGGATTCAGGACTTGCTCAAGTGAGGCGTTTGACCACTTTGTGTCTTTCGCTCTACTAAAAATTACTTTACAGCCACTCGCTGCCTGAAAATAGCCAAATTATCTATTCCCACCAAAAACGGCTAAAACTGACAATACTCGAGCCCCGAACAAAATGTTGACGATTTGTGGCCTGAGCATTGGTAAACTGACTATTTGCGCCCTAAAAATAGCGGCACCGGCAATTGCTGCTATTCAAATTGCTGAATTGACTTCTCTCGCCCTAAAAATGCCTATTGTATAAACAGTGGCGTCTATCCCCCCCCCCCCCTGAAAGCTGGAGGCACTCCCCCCTGAAAAGAGCTTACCCCCCCACCAGAAGTGATTATATCCATCACAGCATCACACACAGAGAGGATCTAAATAGAGTTTATACTTGTACGGTGCGTTGAATGCGACGGGGGAAAACATTGTTGGGGCGAATTCATAGAATCTTTTTGAACTCACACCGAATACCATTTGCATAATATGAAATTCAGCCCCGGAGCCGTTCGTTTCCACTCGCCTTTTTTATTGTGATCAAAACTGTTTTGAAAGGTTCCTTGACTCAAGGAAACTTCAAGGAATATTCATAAATATGGACCTAGGCCCCTATTTATGAACGTTCCTTGAATCTCCTAATGCGAATGACCTAATCCATGCATAAAGTTGTATCCGTAGGAGCCTACATTGTCAGTCTTTGATCGTTGAGGCCCGACAAAAACGAACCGGATTCGGCTGCTCGCCATCTTCAACATATGGGAGTACAGCTGAAGTTGTACTTGTGTTGTTTCAGTTGTACTTCCATGCGCTGAAGATGGCGAGCAGCCGAAACCGGTCCGTTTTTGACGCACCTCAACGAGGGAAGACTGACAATGTAGGCTCCTACGGATACAACTTTATGCTTGCATTACCTACCCTCGTAGTTTAAGCGATCTTACTAAAAAAATCATTAAAAACATATTTTTCTATGAATTTCAATACAAGCGCCGGTTAATGTCACGGAACGGTCATAAAATACGGCGGGCATTATAGTTTCCCTTTCGTTTTTTCCAGCTCTCTTCAGGGGGGTGATTCTGTAACTTGCAAAATTTACGTGTCGTAAAATGGAAGAAGGGCGAGGGGAGGTACCTCGTTGCCATGGTTTTTACGATACCTAGTGAATTAAACTGTGGAATTTTCACGCTAGAATGTGTGGTCTCGAAGAAAAAATACTTAATAAATTCTTGACAAATGCGTGGAAAACCCAAGACAACGGGGTACATCCTCTCCCCCTCCTTCCCAGTTTACGACACGTAAATTTTGCGAGTTACAGAATCACCCCCCAGATCAGTTATTAATATTATTATTATTGGCACAAAAACTGTAGAGATGTAGCCGCTTGTCGCTTATCATTGTTATTATTTTTAACCTATAGCCGCGGTGCTCTGTTTCAGATCTGCCCCCCTTTTCTGTAACTCTTAACGCGGGCGTTAGCTGTTAGCTAAATTTCTCAGCGGATTATTTTCAATTATTCACCTTAATTGTTTATTTCGCTAACGCTTGCGTTAAGGCCCTTTTCACACTTAAGATTCCGGTATCCGATTCCCGTATCGAGGATACTAAAATTACACTACAGTCGCATACTTTTAGTATCCGATACCGGAATCTTAAGTGTGAATGAGCGCGTTTGCCGTATTGTATTTTTAGTATCCTGGATTTTGGAATAGGATACCGGAATCTTAAGTGTGAAAGCGCCCTATAAGAATTACAGAATAGTGAAGCTGAGGGACTATTCTGTAACTTTTCCGCATCGGATTTTCTATTTCAAAAAGTCAACTGATTTCATTGATTTTTAAATAAACCTATCGGAAAGTCATGTGATTTCATTGATTTTTAAATAAAATGAATGAAATCGCATGACTTTCCGATACGAAATTCGATGCGGAAAAAGTTACAGAATCACCTCCCTGACTCGATCAAGATACAATTTTATTTATTTGGTTTTATTACTTTTCTTTGACTCATTTTCATGAAGAACTACATTCAGTGCCGGCCTTAAGGGGGGGGGGCCCGCTCGGGGGCGCCGTGTCCTCAGGGGCGCGTCAAGCAAAACAAGGGGGCCGAGGGGGTAAATGGCGGATGACAGAATATTAGAATAGTTTTTGTCACAGCGAGTGAGGAAAGCGCCACTTTACCCGCGAGTTTCGCACTAAAGCTATCCTAGCAGTGACGGAAATGTATTTTCGTTTCACTCTGTGACGTGATGTAGGAAATACCCCGCTAAGATTGTTTGCTAAGAAGTGTTTCCTTCGTCATGAGAATGAGATTGCCTTAGTACAAATAACCACTTTATTCAGAGGTCAAGCGAAATGCACTGCTAATTCGCGCCTCCCGGAAGCAACTTTACGCCTGAAATAGAAAAACAATTCGCTGACCTCCAGTTTGTGTAGGTCTTATGGCGTCTAAAATTGAGTAGGTGCACTAATGCTGTACTTCGGGTAAGTGGAAGTGGCTAAAAGTTCGCAAAGTGCAAATATTCGTGCCCAAAATCGAGAAAAATCACTAATTCGAGGTTTCTCGATGCAACCTCCAGGAGCTAATTTGGGGATGAAACTGAGAATAATCGCTGATTCTCGTGAATCAGAGAATTTTCTCAATTTCAGCCGTGAATCAGTCATTTTTCTGTGCTTACACAAGTAAAGAAAAAACTTGATATTGTTAGTATGGTCGCTTAGACTACGAGGGTTAGTAGGTAATGCATGCATGAAACTGTAGCCGTAGAAGCATACGTTGTCTGTCTTCCCTCGTTGAGGTGCGTTAGAAACGAACCGGTTTCGGCTGCTCGCCATCTTCAGTGTCTGTAAGCTACAGTTTCAGTTGTACTTAAAGACGCTGAAGATGGCGAGCAGCCGAAACCGGTTCGTTTCTAACGCACCTCAACGAGGGAAGACAGACAACGTAGGCTCCTACGGCTACAATGCATGTATTAAAGAAAAAACGCTAAATAACTGCTAAAATTAAGACAAATACTTAGCTAATTGGGGGGTGGGGTTTAAAATTATTAACAAGTGCTAATTCACGAATGAAATCGCCAAGTCGCAGCTAAAATGGAGAAAAATAGCTAATAAGCTAAAGTGAAAAAAATTACTACAGTTGAACCAAACTCTGATGGATTTTTAAAACAAAATTGCAAGATGTAAATGAACCTAATCATATGTAAAACAAATTGGTTTTATTGATTTTTAGGTTCGATTAGAATGTGGTTAACTATAATATTCGCAGCTAAAATCGAGAACAATTGCTAATTAACCGATCAAAGTGAGAAGAAGCACTGACGTGTGGACAATAAGATGATCCGCGGTTAAAGTTGATTCTGAAGCAGATAACTCCGTGGCTGCAGAAAGCTAACAAAATCGCAAATCCGTGGCAAAATGGGGAAAAAGCGCTAATTCGCGGTGAAAATTGGGGGAAAACTCTCATTCACGGCTGAAATGTAGAAAACCGCTAAAGCGGCTAAAATGAAGAAAAACGGTAAATAAGGGGGTTAAATTGAAAAAACTTGAAAATTCACAGAAATAATTTGAGAAGATTGGAAAATTCACAGAAATAAATTGAGAAAATGGCAAGTCGCGGTTTCGCGGAGGCAACTTAATCGTGGTTAAAACTAGGAAAAAGCTCCAATTCACGGGTAAAATTGGGGAAAATCTCTCATTAACATCTAAAATAAGGAAAAACACAAATTCACGGCAATAATCGCTAATTCGCGTATAAAAATGGAGACAAACCGCTAATTCACTGATAAAATTAAGAAGAAGCGTTGAAGTGTGGAAAAAAACACAATTCGCGGTTAAAGTGGAGACAAAGCCAGATCGCTGATGAAAGATTCGTACGGCGGTGCCAAATGCCTAAGGCCGGCCCTGACTACATTAAATATACATATGCGAAACCCCTGGCGCAGAAAGAGGGGAGCAAATCCCCTCCTGGATGTTAACAAAAATTATTTTTTCCCCCCCTGGCTGCATCAATGGGAGGCAAGTCACCTCCACCCCCCCCCCCCTGATAGACGCCACTGAGTATAAAGACTTTTCATGATGTTTAATCACGTTTCAATATTTTGTAATCAATTAATTTCCTCGAAAATTGCAAAATATCGACCATTCACCGAAACACAAACTGAGCAGTCATGCCTTTTGGCTTGACACACTCTTTCGCGCCCTACATGAATGGCAAAATTGACTCTATGTGCCCTGAACTACGTCAATTCAAGCCATAAAATTGGCAAAATCGACTTTATGCACCCAAAAAATTATTATGAACCGATGACTCGCGTCTTGAAAATGGCTAAACTGAGTTCGTGCCTACCTTTATTGACGAAAATGACGGATTCATCCAGCTGCGGGCCTTCAGTACGTAGCCCGGGGTAGAAATCGTGAGGAATACGATAGTACAGTAGGACGCCACAGTTTACATTGTAGCGAGGTGTGAAGGGGAATACTCCAGCTGATCTCGTTACGATTTCATATATTCGATACAATTTTCGGATTGCATATACGCAACAGTGTGGGCTTCAAGGGGGAGGGGAGCACCGCTGGAGGCGTCGCGTGCCTTAAGGGGCGGGCGCGTCAAGCAAAACGAGGTGGAGAAAGGCAGATTTAGAATAGTATATTTCTCAATGATTGAGGAAATTGTCACTTTTTCGCGCGAGTTTCGCTTTAAGCCCGTGACAAAAACTACTCCCAGCATATAGTGACGGAAATGTACTTACGTTCACTCTGTGACGTAAAATTAAGAAATTATTAAAGTGCTTCATTTCGTCAAGAGATTGACTGATTTGTAAATACATAATAACTTTCTTCGAAAGCCAAGCGAAAAGTACTCATTCGCGCCTCCTGGATGCAACTTCGCGGCTAAAATAGAAAAAAATCGTTGATCCCCGGAGTTTTTGTAGGTCCCTAGGCGGCTACAATTTGAGAAGACGCACTGATGAGCTGTTCTTTTGGAGCAAGTTTGCGGCTAGAAGTTGGAAAAGTGCTAATATTCATGCCCAAAATGAGGGGAAAGCACAAATTAGAGGTTTCTCTGTGGAACTTTCAGACCAGAATTAAGAATACAAGGCTAATTTGGAATTTAAATTGAGATGAACGGCTAATTCACGGCATAAATTCAGAAACATCTCTGATTCACGGACAGAAGTGAGAAAAAAACAACAGCTAAAATTAAGAAAAATACATATAGCTAAGCGCGCGGGTAAAACTTTACTTCGCGGCTAAAGCTGAGAAGAGGCGCTAAAATCACGAAGTGTGAAAAGTAAATCGCAACCCAAAATTACGAGCACGCCATTCTCAGCTTCTGAAGGCTATTTTATGGCTCAAACTGAGAAAAAGTGCTAATTAACGGATAAAATTGAGAAAAATCGTTCTTATATTATCGGCTAAAATCAGTAAAAACATGATTTCACGGCAATAACTATAAAAAATCGACAATTCACGGCTAAAATGAAAACAAATTGTAAATTCACTGCAAGAGTCGAAAAAATCGCTTATTTGCGGCTGAATTCACTAATTCACCGATGAAATTAATTGAGATGACGGCTTCTGAATTCACGGCTTCTGAAGGTATGCCCAGATAACTTCGTGAATAAAATCTCTAATCCGCTGCTAAATTAGAAAAAAAAACGGTGATTCGCGCAGGGGCGTACCTAAAAATCCTTCCGGAGGGGACGATTCCGGTCTGCAGCATATTAACGGCCGGTGGGAGTCGGGTGTTGTAATGAAGGCCCTTCGTATTGCTGGCATTTCGCAAAAACTTGGCTAAAGACAGCCTCCCGGAAGGGGCGATCCACCTTTCTGTTTTCTTGATCGTCAGAAATATCAACTTCGCGGGGTTGGGTTGATATAAGGCCAACTTATCAGATTTCAAACGTTCAAACTCCAAATTTTCAGGTTGTATTAGCTCATTTTAAACAGCCACATTTCGGGTATCTCGCTCCGGTCAAAAACAAAATTCCAGTGATTTTGGTCATTTTCAAAGCTCATATTTTGAGGTTTATTATTGGCACTCACAGAACCCAACTTCACTTGTTTTATTCTTATATACGCACTCAAGAATTCATTGCCTAAAAAGCCAATTTTTGGGGGTTGACTCATAAAAAATCCAATCTCACGGGGTTGGTTCGAAGTCACAAAGGCGATTTCAAAAGTTTTGGTTCTTTAAAAAAGTCATTCCACGGGGTTGGCTAATTTGAGAACTAATTTAGTCTCGGGCTTCTTAAAAAAAAGAAGATACCCTAAGCCGTCCCAGAAGTAATAATTTTGATACCATAATTTGTTTTACTAAGCCGAACTTCTTCCTCTATTTTCACCACCCTTTTTTCAAAATATTGAAAAGTTTCGGTTGAAAGTTTCGGGCTTTGTTATATTAAATTTTTGTGCCGTATTTTATAATAAACGTGAGAATTTAAGCGATTTTTTTTTAAATTTAATCCCGCCTCCCATCAAAGTTTTCGATAAATCTCAATGGAACCCAGGGCTTTTGTTACATTAAATTATTGAGTCGAATTTTAGAGCGCTAAGATGAACTAATGAAGTTCAACGCTATTTTTACACTTCCACACGGGAGGACCACCCCCACCACCTTGAATTCTTCGAAAAATTAAAATGGGAATCAAAGGCTACTCTAACATGGAGTATTCATACTGAATATGATGCATCTAGAATCAAATGCTGAATTGTAGTGATTTGTTGACCATTTCAACCCCTATTCCCCCCCTCCACCTTGACCGATTTGGCCCAAATGCAATACCGAACCGAGGTCTTATGACTACTGATTTTTGTGGCAAAGCGCGTTCCGCTAAACTAATTTCTTCGAGAGTTATCGTGCTAACAAGAAAACGTCAATAATTCACGAATTAAGTGTCGTGAAATTTATAATTTAAAAATGATGATTTTTTGACAGAAAATGATGGATAGATGTACTTTTTTTGGTTTGAAAACATAAAATTACATTTATAATTTAAATTCGTACCTTCTGAAGGCATTTTTGTGGCTAAAATCAGAAAAATGGCAAATTCATGCATGGCTATAGTACGAGTACAATGTTAAAAATTACGCTAATTCACGGCTAGAACTGAGAAGAAGCAATAATCTATATCTATAAAAGTTTTATAAAATTGCTAATGCGGTGGTATAATGTGAAAACCGGCTAATTTGCGGGTAATATTTAGAAAATAAAATAATCAGCCCGGTCAAAATTAAGAGAAAGGTTAATTTTAAGCCTAAAAATTGAGAAAATTGCTAATTCGCGGCTAAGAATGGAGAAAATCGCCAATTTACGGCTGGAATTGCGCCAGACCCCACTTTGTGACTGAAAGTGAGAAAATTCGCTAATTCACAGGTTTGAAACGCCACGACACGTCGCCGCTACAATTTAAAAAAAGCGCTAATTCGCGGTTGAAATTGAGAAAAATTCTTATTTGCACCAAAAACTGAATATACGCCAATTTGCGGATTCTGAAGGCAGCTTTTCAGGCTGAAATTGAAAAAAAAAAAAAAAAAAAAAAAAAAAAAAAAAAAGCCAATTTGTGGAATAGGTGAAGAAACCGCTAATTCCCGAGTAAACTGAGGAAAATCGCTCATGCATTGCGTATGGTGAAACAAAAACATCGTAATTCATGAAAATTCCCCCTATTTTGCGGCTAATATTGAGGAAAACACTAAAGAAAAACGTCAATTTCCAGCTGAAACTGAGAAAAGTGCTAATCCCCTGGTAAAAAGATTAATAAATCGGTAATACGCTGCTGAAATTGAGGAAAACGTGGATAACTAAGAAACATCGCTCTCAGGATAAAAACGATACTTTGCTGCTAAAGTTGAGAAAATGCGCAAATTCATGGCTATGGAAGGGGGTGGGGCAAAACCGCTAATCTGCGGCTGAAATTGAGAAGAACGACACACTCGGCCAAAATTGAGAAAAGCGCTAATTTGCGAGTAGAGTCCAAAAATCGCCCTTAACTGAGAGATTGAGGCTATGATTAGGCCGGCAAGATGCCCAGAGAGTGTGCTGGCTGGGTGGAATGATGACTAAAATGTGAAATTACCCCTCCTCTCACCCTTATGAGATATCAATCTGACCCCCCCCCCCAGGAAAAATTCCTACCTACGCCACTGATTTGGGGTTTGAAACTTTTGTACTGTTTTTCTCAAATTTCAAATTGGCAACCCTAAGCTCGAGGATGTCGCTCGTGTCATAATTGCTTTGAAACTCTTTTTTTTCAGAGAATTTCATGCAAAAACTCCTCCAAAAGCTCCATGTAAGGCGCGAAATAGTACCCGCTGAGTTTTCGAAGTAATATTGGCTCTGAAGATGGAAATGTAATTGGTAATTGTTAATTACAAATTACTTCGAAAAAGTGATTTTAATTACAAATTACCAATTACTAATTGTAATTGAATTACGTAATTCAATTACATGTAATTCAATTACTGCCCAGCCCTGCCTAGGCAGACGTCATATTCGTATTCCTCTCCACAAAATGTATCAAATAGGACAAATGTTCTTCCAGTTGAATAGGACTGTCGCCAGCTCTTGAACTATTAGGGCAGAGCCGCCGTATTTATGAACGTTTCTCCTAATGTCAAGGCGTCCTCGATGGAAGCCTTCCATGACGATTTTTGGTATTTATGAAGCTTTCTTGATTTCGGCGTAAATCGTCCTTTCAGTCAAGGTAGCTTCTAACCAGCCTGTTTGGGCACGCAAGTGATTCGTTATCAGTTAGTAGGTTGGGTGTATAACACAATACGGCGGAACGAGTAAAGCCTCTTTACAAAGAGCCTCGACAAGTTAGGCTTTTTGTAATCGCAGGCTACTTCGATAATGAACCTGAAGGACTGCAGCCTATTTGTAATAAGGCTAAATAATCCAGTCTGATTGAGAAAAAACAGATTTTTTTACAAAAAGGCGGCGTTTTACAAAAAGGCTAGGATTTTTATAAAATGGCTGTTTTGTTAAAAATCCTGCGACATATATATATGAATCCTGGTGACCACTGAATTCGTGTTCTAGAGGTTCTGAAACGTGAAAAAAACATGACATGACCCATGTTTGCCACCATCACGACGAGACCAATAGTGCATTTTCAGAATGAAATGCACTAAAAGGGCAAATCTTTCGGTTTGGCTCTTTCACGAATAAAATTGTCAGAAAATCCTATTTCGCGTAGTTAGCTCCCTAAAAAAGGTTAACTTCACGCAGGGTCGTCTACACAAGGGGGGGGGGCGCTCAAGGGTGGGGGGGAGCTCAAAACTTCTTTTGGCGAGGGGAGCAATGGAAATTATTCGTGGTAGTGGGGGAGCGTCGAAAAGTGTCAAGGAGGGATGCTGCCCAATAGTTCTTGATTGGTGTGTGCACTAGGTGGACACCGGGAGGGGAAATAATCCGGGACATGTAGCACACAATAAGGCTAGGAATTCTACCGGGTGGGTGGGTGGGGGCTAGGTATATTTGTCCACCCTGGTAACGAGGAGGAAAGCTTTATATATTGCCGCCCCTAAAAAGGCTGGGCCAATATATTTCATTCAGTTTTTTCATCGTTCACATCAATGTTACAATGATGCATTCAGATGCATCAGGCGACGTTTTCGAAGCCTCCTTACCGTGACAAAACCACTCAACGCCGCGAGGGGGGGGGAGGAGCAGCCGTGAATTACAAGTTTCGTGGTATACATACATAACAGAAAATAAATTTGAAGTTTCAGGGCTACATACTCGTAGACAACGATATTGAAAGTTTCGGTGAATAATCAGCCGCGAAATTGTGAGCCCTAAAAAGCCGCAAAATTTAATATTTCGGAGGATAATTAGACGCGAAATTGCATTTTCCGCGGGAGCAATAGCCGCAAACATTTGGTTTTGATTATTCAACGGCAGTGAAATTTGCGAGTTCGGATCGATAAACAGCCTCGAAACTGTAAGTTACTGAAGAAATTTGCTGCAAAATTACAGTTGGAAGGGGGGAGGTGACGAAAAAATTGCCATTAAATTGTGCGGCACTTAGGCGGCTGAAATTGCCAAGGCGCACTGAAATACTGTTCTTAGGACAATTGCGTGCCATGAAGGCTGGAGAAACTGCAAGAGAGAAAAGAAAAAAAAGAAAGAAAGAAAGAAAGAAGAAGAAGAAAAAAACGCTCATTTGCTGTTTCACGATGCAACTTCCAGACCAAATTGTGAAAAAATCGCAGAATCGCGGACTATAGTGCCATTCTACATATAGCTAAATTTTAGAATAAAACACCATAATGTTCTGTCCTTGAACCAGCAGCTTCACGGATTTTCTGAAAATTCATCAGTTCGAGGCTGTAATTGAGTAAAAGCTGTAATTATAGCGGCTAAAATTTCTCATGATCAAGCGCATTTTTATCAATTTTTAACGTTAATTAGTGCGTTTTCTCACTAATATTTGCGAATTAGCGATTTACCTCAATTTTAGACGCAGACTTTGGTTCAAGAACGGTACATTATGGCGTTTTACTTTATTTTAGCTATAAAATGGCTCTAAACTCCGCGATAGCACTCTTACTTACTTATACTTCATAGCAAACATTTGTAAAAAGAGCTGATTCGTGGAATGTAATTGGGAAAACACTAATTCACGGCTAAAATTGGGAAAAATCGCTGAGACTAACAAAATGAATTGAGAAAAAAAACTCCTATAAGCTCAAATTGAGACAAAAGGATGATTCGCGGTTAAAAATGAATGAATGAAGGATGATTCGTGAGCAAAATGTAGAAAGAGCGCTAATTTACGGTTAAAATTGAGAAAACCGCTAATTCGCAGATAAAATTCATAAAAAGTGCCGATTCATGGCCAAAATTGAGAAGAACTAATTCGCGACAAAAATTAAGTAAATACCAATTCGCGACTCTTTGATGAAGGAATCTTCTTGGCCCAAAGTTGAGAAAAAGCGCTAACTAATGGCCAAGAGTGGAAAAAGCCGCTAATTTGCGGCAAAATATTAAGAAAAATGCACATATTCGCGGGTAAAATTGAGAAAAATCGCTAGTTCGAGGCTAAAATTGAGAAAAACGCTAATTCATGACTATTATGAGCGTTTGAAAGAAAATGCTAATTGGCGGCTAAAATTAAGAAATAGCTCAAATATCCAGGTAAAATTGAGATGAATACTCAAATTCAATGGAGAAAAACGCTAATTAGCGGTTAAAATCAAGAGAATGCCAGTTCACGGCCTTCTAGTGAATGCATCTTTAAGGCTAAAATAATGTAAAAGGAAAAGCTCTAATTCGTGACTAAGAGTGTAAAAATCCCACTGATACGCAGCTAAAATGAAGAAAAAGCTAATTCCCTACTGAAATGGAGAAAAATATCCAATTCACGGCTTAAATTAAGAAAAAGTTCTAATTCGCGGCTTTAAATTGAGAAAAATCGCTAATTTGTGAATAAAGTATGGAAAAAGCGCTGTTTTGCGGCTAAAACTAAGAATAATCCACAATTTAACGTTACGCGTGGTGTTGATTTCATAAAATGTGTCAAAATTAGGCACTGAAATGTATTTTCACTGAGAAGGGGAATTACAGGTCATAAAGAGGGGGGAGGGTTTCGACCCCCCAGTCTATCAGGGGGGATAGACACCAATGCTTTTAGCTATGAATTAGCTCTTATTCTCAATTTTTCACTTAAATAAGCTACCCTGCATACAAGGAATTTGCGTTTCATGAATTTTAGAAACGAATTATCACTTTTTTATCAACATCAATTTAGTTAGTGAACTAGTGTTTTTATCCAATTTCGACAGCGAATTTTACGTTTAGCTGTTAATTAGCGTGTTCTGCGTATTGACCTCGAAAAAGCATTTCTCTTTAGTGAATCGCGAATTAACATTTCTATAAATTTTAGGTACGATTTTTTCACTTCAGGATATGAATTAGCGCTTTATCTCGAATTTGGACACGAAGCTGCCTCGAAAAACTACGAATTCACGTTTTCTTGTTTTAGCAATGAATTAGCACTTCTTGTCAATTTGAACAGTGAATTGGAGCTTTTGCTCAGTTTCAGCGAGCTTCTTGTATGTAGAGCCGTGTTAGCGAAAAAAATTGCCCCAAAGTTCACCCACTTAAGCTCTTAGTGATGGAATGTCAACCTGATGACAATGTTCCCTTTTTACGTTCTTACAATGAACGTAAAACCTAAAAATCCTAATTTTCCGTTTTTTTTTTTTTTCGGGTGCCCTAGCTCTCTGAACAGAGGGGCCTGAAGGGGCTGCCCGCCCCTTCCGCTCATACCTCGGTACGCTATACTGGATTCGTTTTCTGATGACTATTATCACCCTAGAAATTACCGTATAATGACAGTTTGTGCCGTAAAAATGGATTAACTGCCACGCTAGAATTGGCAAAGCTGACTCTCGCGTACGTCATTATTCGCGCATCAAAAATGGTTACAGCACGCCTTGGACATGTTCAAACTCACGATTTGTACTATAAAAGCAAAACAGGTAATTCACGCTCTAAAATTGGCTATATTGATCATTCGCGCGTACATGCCACTAATCTTTTGCATTTTACAATTCCCTCGGGAAATAACAGAAACTAGCAATTTGGAACATGAAATTTACAATCCTGCCCTTAAAATTGATAATTCGAGCTGAATTCCAGGAATACAGTCCCCCAAAACTCAACAGTTTTCACTATAAACCGTGAATTTCAACCCAGAAGTCACGAAAAAACTGACGATTTGATTTTGATTGTTATGTTATTCCCTCAACCGTGACAACAAAACTCTCTTCAACAAAAATGTTCTTCTTTGGTAAAAAATTTGGTAATTGTACGAGATAAACTGAGAAACTTACCCCCAAAAAGCACGCGTGGATCCAGAGTAACTTTGGAGAAAGTAGAGGGGAGGGAGCACACACACCATCGTGCCTCGGCACCTTCTGCCGTATCAATGCAATGTAGCTCTGAAGTTTTCTAACAATGAAAGATGGAAAAAAAACAGTTTTTGACGTTTATTGTTTTGTTTTGTCAAAAATTACGTCAGTGCGATTTTTAAAAATTTGTTTCGAACGTTTTTTTCGTTTCAATTCGTGACCGTCGATTTTGCCGTTTCTATGGTTGAAACCCTTAAAAGGTGGAAATTCGCTCCTCACAATATTTCAGCGTCTCATTTTTTAGGATTTAGTTTTGATTTTAATAGCAGCCGACGACATAGTTTTATTTTTCTGATTAATCTTTTAATAATAAATAATAACAAATCACGGTGACACGTTATTAAAGAGCAGGAAGGAGTGTAGCATGAGCTTATTGGGTGCAGACTAACAGGATTTATAATTTGTGCTAATTGGCTCGTGATTCCTTTTTTTTAGAGGTTAACCCTTGAAAGAATGTCATGAAATAGAGAAAAACTGTATCGACATTGTTTATTCTGGTAATTATTACTTGTACATACCTACAGATAATTGTGTACCTCCCACTACGCAATGCAACGAATGTCAACAGTAATTTTTTTTATCAAGGTCCGACACTATTATACGTATAAATAGTGGAGCGAATCGTTGGTAAAGTCATCTTGTTACAACCGTTGCAAGTTCTACACAAATCAAAAATGAAATCTTTCTTGGTTAGTAAACTTTGACAATTTTCATGAAAAAAGTGTCTTGAAAATAATTGTTTTGTTTAATTACACAGGTCGCTCTGTTGTTCGTGGCTGCCGCTCAGGCTAGCTGGCTCGGTGACTCTACCGCCATCGTCGGACCTTCGACCATTGGTGGTGGTCAAATCGCCAAAGGTGGTGCCATCGTGACGAACAACGCAGGTCTTGGTGTCGGCCTCGGTAACGGTATCGTCTCACCAGGCTACATCGCCACTAGCGGTGCCGCCGTCATTGCTCCCGCTACCGTCCGTCTTGGTGGATACGGTCTGGGAGGCTACGGCCTTGGTCTTGGCAATGGCATTGGTCTCGTCTCCGGCAAAGGACTCGGTCTCGTCTCTGTCAACGGACTCGGTCTCGCCTCTGGCTACGGAGTCGGTCTCGGCCTTTACCACTAAACAATTATTGCTCCTCCTCCTCCCACCCAAACCTTTTGCCTTCAGTCAAACTGCAAGGACAGTTCAAACCTTTCAATCCTTTCCTGTCTCTCCTCTCATCTCAGACAGTAATACTAATTGTACCTATTCCGTAAATTTAAATAAAAAGTTACCCATATAAAACCGAATTTTTGCCTAATTACTCAACTTTAATTCGTATATTTCAAACAATGCCGCCCCACTACATTGTCGCTTCTAGTCTAGGAGATGGGTAACAACCCATCTCTACCACCCTTAATATTCGCGTCATCACACTAGAAAAGAACGGGGGAGGTCTCTGATAAAGTGTACCGCCGCTTAAAAGACCAAGTAGGCAATAAACCGCACAACGCGTCAGGTCGTGTGGGTCTCTACTTTCTTAAACGAATGATTACAACTTCATTGCCAGTATCAGACGTCCAATTTCGTTCAATGTTTTGCAAGAACTGACTGCACTGCCTTGACTTTGGCCCTGGGCTCGAAGAAAGAAGGAATTCGAGGGTGAAACATGAAACTGAACAAAAAGAAATATTTTTTTTTTTTATTTCACGAAGTTCTCCGAAAAACTCCAATTTTTATGTTCCCTCTTCAGAAATTTGAACTATACCGTACTGTTTTTTTTACATTTATTTTTATTTTCTCTGTTTCAACCAAGAAGGTGCTGCTGGTGGTGCGGTGGCCGCGGTTCATACAAAATATGCGGCCAAATCTTGGGCACTAACTGTCGCCGGTTAATTGTTTTATTTGCGTGCATAATGACTTAGTGAGCGCAAAAAGTAAAAATCGCGTCATGTAAATGAGGTGAAATTATATCCACGACATTCGTTGGTTTGAGGTCCTTAAAACAGTACAAATTTGTCACTGATAGCTTGCGGGGATGTAGGGAGAGAAACAAATGATTCAAAACTGTTATTGTGGCAAGATGAGCGGTTTTTAGGGCCCAATATGTTAAATGACCAGCATCGAGTTGTTCACTGTTGCCCACTGTCCCTGTGCACCTGGTCAGGTCACCTGACCAGGTGCGTTAATCGCTCTGTCTGCTCATTTTCCCCTCAACGTAGTTGACACATTTGATAGTACTTTTGTGTGGAATTGTCTATTCCACTGTGAAATGACAATTTGTCCGTAAGAAAGGACCTGATCCTTTATTAACGCCCAAAACCAGGGATTCCACTTGTAAAACTTAATATTTGTCCACAAAATAGGAACTTTGACCTACTTGATATATGAGTTCCATTTTCCATTAGAAGCTGACACAATGTGGTCTGGAACTGCTACCTAACATTACGCGAAAAATTGACAATTCATGGATGATCCATTTATCCTGAAAGCGGTGAGCTAAACGGGTAATATTGACTACTCAGCTGCGTACCGGGCACTTCGACCTTAAAACGTCCAAGTGGATTGAAAAACCTTCGATCATCGATCAGTGGTTTTCCGTCATAGTAACAGAGATTTTAACTCAATATTTTCTCAATATTTTAACCACAAATTAGCGTTATTTATCAATTTAAGCTGCAAATGTAACCTTTTCTTAATTTTAGCAGTGAATTAGCGCTTTTTCCGGTTTTAGCAATGAATTAGCGGAATTTTTCTTCTCTAGTCATGAGTTTTAACGTTTTCTTATCTACAAGTCTGTCCTCCAGAAACTACGAATCGGCATTTTCATGTTTTAGGGCCGTGAATTAGCGATTTCCCCCAATTTCAGCAGCGATTTTTTGAATTCTGGCGTACAGGAAATAAAGCTTTAAAAAGGCAGAATAGCGGCAAAATTGGGCCCAACTTCGAATGTGGCTTGTTGCGTACTTCCAGGATTCAAAGAGTCCGCAACGATGCGGGGTGGCAAACATACTTTTAAGGGAGGATAGACGTTGGCCAACTCACCCCTACAAGGGATAGAAAAAATTGCCCAAACTAGGTGACTCATCTTATGCAGTTGTGTGTGCTGAGTCGCTAAAAATCAACCACAAGTCCGTGCGACGATTACTTTTTTAGTTACGACGTAAATTGTACCAAAAAACTTGGGTTTTGGCTTAAATAATACCAAAAAATGACGTGAATATGACTTCTGAAGTAGTTTTTGGCGCTGAATCAAATGCATGGTGGCTCGTTTCTCTGCGATCAATATTCTCATAGTTACTAACGAAAATACCTGAAAAAACGAGTTTTTCCCAATACTTTGATGTGCTATGAAAATATGTATCAAGATTTTGGGCAGGACTAATCATGTTCTCTGATCTTACGTAGGTTTTTGTGCTGAATTGAATGAGCGTTTGCAGGGATCGCTGGGGTCAATACTTTCTGAGATACGCCCACAAATATTAGAAAAAATCCTTTAAAAATGCTGGAGACGTTTGTCCGTAACTCAAAAAGTTTTGTTACTAACCGATCCCGACTATAGCTCATTACATTCAGCACAAAAAGCGGCGTACGATTAGAGAAAATGGTCAGTCCTGCGTAAATCATGATACAAATTTTTTAGGGCACATTTAAGTACAGGAAAAATCGTTTTTGTTGGGGGTATTTTCGTTCATAAGCCAAATAACATTGATCTCAGAGAATCGAGCTACCGTGCAATTGATTCAGCGCCAAAAACAACTTCAGAAAAGACATATGAAACGACTTCATCACTAAATGTAGGGCGAGGGGATTTTAATAAACTAATCAAGCCAAAATCAACGTTTTTTCGAACAAATTATGCCTAACTCGAGAAGTAATCAGCCCACAAAAAGGAACCTTTAAAGACGAGTAGACGCATACGGCGCCATGTTCGTTCTTATCAGTTTAATAAGAACGGTTGGGGGCGGGTGGTATACGACTCATCAACCGGTCAACTCATCAACGCTAAAAAAAATCGTTGACGAGTTGACGATGGGGGGGGGCCTTATCAGACTTGACCTTCAAGTCATCAACGGACCAACTCTTCAACGATGTTTTCGTTTTTTCCTCTGTGTATCATTGGTCAAATGTTTCTCATTTCGAACGTTTTTCAGCTTATATCCTGAGGATAGCGAAAACGGTGACTACTAACTCGTAATATTCAAAGCTCGGTAAACATACGAACTACACATACAGAGAAAATACCCGCGTTTAAAACCCGCCAAATAAGAGCGTATTAACCAACGTATCAACGGTCGCACGGCAAAAGAGAAGTGTTAGCACTTCTTGACTTGAGTGCATCGAAACGGCAAAAATTTAAATCCAAAGTAAAAACAAACAAATTGTATTGAAATAAATAATTAAAACGATGAGCTGAAAAATATGCAGTCAACGTTGTGCACCTGTTTGGGTGTCACATTAGGTCTTTTCGGGCGACCCTCCAAACCTACACAAGTTACAAAATTTGCAATTTGTGTAGTTTTTAAACCAATTGAACACATGTTGCTATGTATACAACCTACAAATTTGTAACTTTTGTAGCTTTTGTAGGTCGCCCAAAAAGACCTATTATGGCTGTTGTATCGCAAAATTTTGAATTTGATGCACTTACGCAGGTTACTTTATCTCTTCTTTAAAACCTTGAAATGTATTTTTACAACGTGTATATCGAGTTGAAAACTATTTATTGAGGGAGGCAGTGAAATTCTGGGAGACTCAAAATCACGCAACGATCTTCGGTTTGAATGGGGGGGGGGGAGTGAAAAAGTGAGAGAAATTATCATCTAAACCCTAGTATGCATGACGTTTGAAATCACAACGAATGCGTGCGCTGGGTCTATTAGATCCAGCTATATGTATTTTGTACTTGATTTTCTGCATTATTTGTCTCATAAATTCCTATTTTGAGGTGTCACATTATTTATTTAGAGGTTCATGGCCGATTTGAACCATTTCAGAAATGCCAACGCCCATAAAAAACGTTTATGTTTTCAACTGTTTCGGAGATTGAGCTCGAGTAGGGTGATCAAAGCCAGTCGCCCATACAGTAATCTCGGAATAATGAAAAAGGTGGAAAATGTGTAATTCAAAAAATATAGAGTTGATCCACATTCTAACGGAACCTAAAAATCAATAAAACCAATTTGTTTTACATGTGATTAGGTCCATTTACATCTGGAAATTTTGTTGAAAAATTCCATCAGTTTGGTTCAACTATAGTACCTAAACAATCCAGTTACAAAACAAAAATAATGCCAGCTATCAGAATAGTGTTGTTAGCGAATTTTGCACAAACCAAATGCGTGAACACTGCAATCTATTCGGGAACGAGTTACATCTGACGAGATTCATAACTGGCTTTTATTATTTTGACGGGTCTAGATGTACAAAAAATAATGGAACGAGGTATGGAACAATATTTTACGCTTACAAAAACTTCTTCTCATGCGCAAGGCCAACCAAAACGAACACCGCTGAGCGAGTATCTTGCACTGCAAGCGAAAGAGAAACTTTACCCTCAAAATGAACCTATCACTCAATAATGCCACAAAATCAATGAAAATTACCCTACTTAAGCACTGGGTCTGTCATACCCAGTGCATTCTTTATATAGGTAGGTCGCCAGAAAAATGTCGCCGTAATCTCGACAATTATCGGACAAAATTGCCCCAAAGTTTAAGAAATGGGTTGAATACAGCCAAACTGAAGATGTCTTAGAGGCTCACAGTGATATAGCGAAATATAATTCCAACGAAAGACGGTAACTCCTCACGATAAACAGCTAAATCTACTGGCTTGCCCCCACATCCCCCATTGCCCCATTTGAAGTTGAGCCGTCAGAAAAACGGTTCTATTTTACCATTTTTTGCTCCACACCCACCCGCGGTCAGCATTTCGACTCCACACATCCCTTAGTAGGAATTTTCCTCACATGATGAGGCTCTGAGGCGTCGATGCATTGTTTGGCATTCTAACAAACATCTGGATGATTTCATCGTCAAAAATTTTCGCTCCCGCAGCTGGCGGTAAGAAAGAGTGCGTTTCTTTCGTATACGGGTATCCTAAGCCGTCCCAGAAGTAATAATATTGATACCATAATTTGTTTCGTTAGCGTTTGACCCTCCCTCATACTGTTTGCTGCCGGGTTTGCTTAAGCCGAACTTCTTTTCCCATATTGTCACCCCCCTCTCGACAACAATTGTCATAAGTTTCCGTGGTTTTCGAACGGCTTTGTTATATTAATTTTTGCGCCAAATTTTAGGATAAACTTGTGAATTTTGGCAAATTCACATTGCATGGCATTTCATCAAATTTCTTCCCCTATTGTGGCCCTTCTCCGAATTAACTTTTTGAAGAAATTTAAATGGTAAGCGAAGGCCGTTGATACATTAGATTTTTGAACTGAATTTTGAAGCGCTGGGATAAATGAGTACTGTTTGGCGTTTTTTAAAAATTGCATCTCTAATCATCCCCCCCCCCTTGAATTTGTTATACATATCTATAGTAATTTATGGTGCTTGATGCATTCATTTTTCAGCCAAATTTTAATGTGGCTAGATAAACGTGTGAATTTTAGCAATTTTTTTGAAATATCTTGCCTATTATGCCCTCCCAACCATGCACATCAAATTTTTCGAGAAATCTCGACAGTTATCTAGGGTTTTTGTTAAATTGAATTTTTGAGCCGAATTTGAGAGCGCTAGGATTAACTAGTGAGTTTTAACGCTATTTTAACACTTCCACCCCGGGAGGACCACCCCCTCACCGCTTTCAAAAAAATAAAATGGAAATCAAAGGCTACTTCAAAATGGAATCATCGTACCGAAGATAATGCGTCTAGAATCAACTGGTGAATTGTCGTGATTTTTGAATTTCTCCCCCACCACCACCAAGTCAATTGATTTGGCCCAAATGCAATACCGCCCGAGGTCTTATGACTACACTGTTTGAATTTTGAACTCGTACGATTTTTGTGGATTTTTTGACGTGAAAAAAAAAGTGGAGGTCATCAGGCGTGTTACCCCACTCTCATGCCTATGAACCGCCATTTTTAAAAATTCGGCCGCTCATAAAATTTAGGCGAAGGGATAGCTCCCTAAGTCCGACGTGGAGAGATCTGCACTTTTCAATTTTTTTGAGCTAAAATCTGCATTTTTTGCATCCCCATCCCATTTTACAACTTCCAGAAAATCTCGACAAGAGTTCCGGAAGCTCCAGACTGCTCTTGATCCAGAATTAGTTTGTGTCTCGCCAAAATTGAAACCAAACCAGGAAAATCTGGTGACTAGTGAACCCAGCTCATGAACTTCATAACCAAATCGGTCACCAAGAGTTCGGTCATCGGTCAAACGACTGTTTGAAGATCGGAGTGGTCAAGCTCGGAAAAAATATTGTTGCTCAACAGTCGCTGGTTCAATTTGAGCCGTTCATCAGCCTGTCTGTGAAGAAAGGCGCCCACCTTGCAGATTCCACTCCCAAATTAACGCCAATTGACCAGCCGTGACCGAGGTTGACTGAAGCGGTCACTTCGAATGATAAGGTCACGAAAGGTAACAAATCTGACCTCCAGGGATCACGAGACTTGATAAATAGTGAAAATTAAGGTTTCGTGACCTGACCTGATCGGTCCGAAATGACTGAACATAGAAGTGTGGCACCATTTAAGACTCCTACGATTTTTGTGGATTTTCTGACGTTTAAAAAAAAAATGGAGGTCATCGGGCGTGTTAACCCCCTCACATGTCTATGATCCGCCATTTTTAAAGATTAGGACGTTGATAAAATGTTGGCAAAGGGCTAGTTCCAAACAATATTTATTGGGGCGATGTTGTGGAGTTCCAAACTTGCAATAAATTCACATATCGGTTTCTGAATTTATTGCAAGGGCTAGTTCCCTGAGCCCGACGTAGACACTAGACAGATCTGCATTGGGTAATTTTTTCGAGCCAAAATCTTCATTTTTTGCTTCCCTACCCCATTTCACTGCTTTCAGAAATTTCGACCAACGTTCCGGTAGTTCTATCCTGCTCTTGATCCAGAATTAGTGCAAGTTTTGGCAAAATTGCAACGAAACCTGGAAAATCTGGTGACTCGTAACCCTAGCTCATGAACTTCACAAACAAATTGGTCATCAAGAGTTCGGTCATTGGTTCTAACGACCGAATGGTCACAAACCACAGCCATTTTGACCGGACGTGACCGAGATGAACTGAAGCGCAAACCTTGACTTGGATAGTCACTTTAGGTGTACAGCTGAACTCCAGGAATCACTGAAATCCGGAAGATGACCGGCCCTGACCGAACCAATGCTGATTAAATATAAAGTGTGACCCCATTTTGAACTCGTAAGATTTTTGTGGATTTTTTCGCATAATAAAAAATGGGGGTCGTCGGCCAACTTCCATCGCCCATGAGCTACCGCCCGCCATTTTTTAAAATTCGGCTATTGATAAAAAGTAAGTGTGGGGGGCAAGCTCCCTGTGTTTGAGTCGTGAAAATCCATCCGGTCATATTTTTTCATCGCCACCCATCAAATTTTTCCCCCCTTCACCCAGTTTTTTTTACTTTCGCAAAAAGTGTCCCTACACATAACCATAAGTTAGCTCTTGGTTAAAGCGCAGTCCTTCTTTGAAAAAATGCAAACAAAACCTTAAGAATCGTCTCCAAAAAAGTTTCGAGACGTGGAATTCACTACTGGAGCAATTGCGGTTACTGGTTTAAATGACCGGTGGAACTTCGGAGTGCGAGAGTGAGAGTCTTATGACTTTTGACATTTTTTTCGGATTTTTGCGGAAGTCTTGCCACTCCCTGAACAAGAGCTCATTTGTAGTCACGAATTATAGTTCGACTTTTCGCGGGATTTGACCCAGGTGGAAAAGGGCTCTCGAAGATCCTTAATAAAATATTTTTTTTGGGAACGCATTACATAATGTGATGTAGTGGTGTCACGCTACCTAGCAGAGAGGAAAATAAGTCAAACTAATTCAATGGGCCCTTATTCATCACACTGTGCGTGCCAATAAAAGACGAAATTCCACCTGTAAAATGCTCTATCATTTTACGTCGCGGTCAAGGTTTCAGCTGACAGCCCTCGACATGATTAATTAGTTACCGTAAGCTCCGATCGGACATGCATGATCGGTATCGGATTTCTTTTGTTTGAATTTTTAAAACGAGTTACAGTCCACTCAGAAGCCCCTCCTAAGTGCCTAAAAACCTTCCCCACCAAAACTGTTGGTGTTGCTTAAAGAGGGCTCTTCCACAAGTCTATTGCTCACATTAAACTTTGAAATAAGTCAAGTATGTTTTTATAGGGAATTTTTAAAAATTTTGAGTGGGGGTTCGATTACGTAAAAACTTACTTATTGAAATGGATGATGCAGGGAAGAGGGGGTTAGACGAGTTTAATGGGGGGACATTTTTCATGTTATTTGTAAACAAACAATTTTAGAGTTCCCTCAAATGCTTCACAAGTAAGTATTTACGTAATTTCCCCTCGCACCATCCATCCTCTTCTGAAGAACTTTGAACCTTTTTTAAAAAACTTAAAACGCACCAATCGGGTTGCAACTTCCGTTGTTATCCTTCAGTTCACGGGTCAAATCACCGGTATGCTTTTCTACCCAATCTGAGATTCATGCAAGTTCCCCATTCACGAGGCCCCCGCGTATAATCCGCGTGAATGCCGCTTTCCCATCGAGCCACGTAAGGTGTACGTGGTTACTAAGCGGCAGCCAAAACCGCGCCGCGTGAAACCTCGTACATGTGAAACGAGCCTATTAAAGCGCTAGATTAGAAGTTGAGCCAGTTCACAATTGACGGGATAACAACGGGTTTGAAATGAAACGATTGCTCCAAAGAAGCATGACAAGACTAATCATTTTGTTATTCGTCACCCATTCGCGTTAACCGACAATAAATTGTGAACTGGCCTTTTATTCTTGAATAACAACGGAAAACTCACTCTTGTCATCACAACGCCCATGTCTCCGGCAATCCGTACTAACTAACTAAGCCACTTCTTTCGACGTGTTGCGGTTCGAGTGACTTATAATCTCAATAAATTCCTCTTGTGTGAATGCACTCACCGCGTCCACGAGGTAATTTACAATACCCAAGCTCGACATGGCCGGGAAATGACGGGCGTCCGTCAAATTACCACTAATGCATCTTTGTACTAGAAAGGACACTTTGATTGAAGTAAGTTGCCCGATTTTTATTGATGACAAGATGTCAAATGTTGAGATTGGATACTCTCGAGCAAGGACCGGCACCGATCTTTTTTCATTTTCTTAAGATAACGACGGCGATCCTTCCTTCGATAGTCCCCCAGCGTAGTCACTTAAGTTCCATTTTACGTAATTTTGATGCCTACCAAGCCATCAAGACTGAGTTATTGAAAGAAAACGCATTTGGGGCAACTCAGCAAGCTTCCAATGTAGAACTTAAATGAACGGGTTAAAGGGGCAACCAGGAAAAGATATCACTGTTTATCAAAGCTGTCAAAACATTGCCGATGGTAGCAACAACTTAGCTCTCACCAGAGGCACAGTCCGTTTAGCAGTTAAGTTGGTTACCGGAGATCTAAACGAACAACTCCTTATCAGAGGGATTTCGTTGATGAGTTGAACGCAATTTATTATCAATGCGTTATCAGCTCGTTGAACGGTTTTCCCGTTGATGAGTTGGTTTGTTGAAGAGCTGGTCTGTTGATGAGTTGAGGGCCCCCCGTTGGGGGCGGTTTGTTGACATCCACAAAAGGTGGATTTTACAAGACTGATAATTGATAAGAGCCAACATGGCGCCTGTGATTTTACCTGTACTAAACAACTAATCAGTCATACGAACTGTTTTTTCTTATACCTACTCCATCCGAATGATTCGGAACATTTATATGCCTGTTAACTTGAACTTTGAACCCACCCTACCCCATTGCGTTCAAAGTCACCCAGTCAGTTGGTATCCGGACAAATGGGTGGGCCAGGAATTTACTCTAAAAATTCCCCGCTTCATTTGCAGAGATCCTGCTCCTAACAAATTGGGGACCCACCATAGAGATAATATAACTTATATGCAGGGGCGGACTGGGTGTCGAGGCGCAGGGGGGGCCTTGATTAAGGGGGCGCCGGTTGCATGAGCTTCAGTTTGCGACTGATAACTGATAACGGGTTTGGGGGGTATAGGTTGGGGAATACATAGCCATAAATTGGCGACTTTTCTCACTTTTAATCTCAAAGTTGCCTTCAGAAGCCGCGAATTGGCGTATTTTCAATTTTTTATGCAAATTGAAATTTTTCACAATTTTAGCCACGAACAGGGGTGGGCAAATTACAGCTTTTTGTGTAATTAATTACAAATTACTTCCAAAAAAGAGAATTAATTACAAATTACTAATTACTTTTCACTTCCACGAATAATTAAAAATTACAATTACTGTAATTGAATTACTTTTTCAATTACCAATACCCAAGAGCTGGATTTGTGGAACACGCAAGCGTCTTGCGTCTTGCTCTTGTTCACTGTCATTTTTTTAGTGCGTCCAGCCAACAATCGAACGTCAGAACATATCTTTGAGATAGGAAGCAGGAACAGCATAGCCCCAAGATGCCAAGCGCGTCGAATGAGTAGGGTAGCGAAATGTCCGGGGTCAAATTTGCTAATTTTGCCCCACATCCCGGCCTGCGAACTGTCACGGTGAATCCCGGATAGTCATAGTCCCGGATTCTTTATGTGTTTCTTTGAAATAGTGCATGCGATACCTAACTCTCAAAGAGCTTTGCAATGACAGCTTTATGTGGTTCGATATTTTTGTGCTTTGAGAATTTTGTGGTTAGAGCTATTTTGATTGGAGTTTCTTGTGGTTCGAGCTTTTTGTGGTGTCAGCTTTGTGTGGCTCGAGCTTTTTGTGTTTGGGGCAGGGGTGTAGGTACGGGGGATATGGGGGATTGATCCCCCCCCCCCCCAGAGCCACAAGTATACGAACGAAGGAGCACTAGTACCTTAACGAAGAGCCTCATAAAATCTTCATGAGCGTTTCACGTTGAAGTTAGATTTAGCAGATTTTTTGGACTTGAAGCAGCCCGAAAAGGCCCGAGTACGTCCAGCTTTATCCTTGGACTTCAGACCCAACGCAGTAGTGTACCCAGGTACGGGGGGGGGGATTCACCCCGGACCCTCTATCAGAAAAAAATCGGTAATATTCGTGGCTATAGCTGCTAAAAAGCGCTGATTCGTGGTCTCGCGATGCAACTTCCAGACTAAAATTAAGAAAAAAATCGCTGATTCGCGGTACATGGAGGCCATTCTACGAATAAATTGTGGAAATCAACGCAAAAGTGTTATATTTGGGCAAGCCAATATTGACAAATAAAAGACGCTTCAAGGTTGAAATTGGACAAAAATGGAAAATTCACAACTGAAATGGCGTAAAATCGCCCATTCGCGTATGAAAAAGGGAATAGGATGCTGAATGGCCGCAAAATTAGCACAAAAAGCTATTTCACAGCTGAAATTGGGAAAAATCGCTAATTGGCAATTTGCAGATATAAATTTTATGGAAAAAGGTTAATTCACGGATACAGAATGAAGAAAAGCACTAATTCGCTGCAAAAATTGAAAAAGTCACCAATTAGCGCAGCTAAAATTAAGAAAAACTTCAATTTTCAGTTCAAATTGTGGAAAAGTGCTAACTCTCAGTTAAAAATGGAAAAAATTGCTAATTTGCAGCTTAAATTGAGTCAAACGCCAATTATTGGCAAAAATTGACAAAACTCGGTAGGTAACGCACGGATTGGAGACGCTACCACGCTGCTAAAATTTAGAAAAAGCGAAAATTCGCAGCTAAAATTGTGAAACATCACTAATTCTCGAATTAAGTGTCTTGAAATTTATAATTTAAAATTATGATTTTTTGACAGAAATGGATGGATAGATGTAAATTTTTTGGTTTGAAAAAAAATTTACATTTATAATTTAAATTCGCACCTTCTGAAGGCATTTTTGTGGCTAAAATTCAGAAAAATGGCAAATTCATGCATGGCTATAGTATAATGTTAAAAATACGCTAATTCACGGCTAGAAGTGAAAAGAAGCAATAATCTATACCTATAAAAGTTATACAGGGTGTAACGGGAAAATGGGGCATAATTGAAATGGGTGATTCTACATCACATGTGGGTCCAAAATGACTATATGGACCATGGTCTGAATATTAACCGTTTCCCAAAAAAAGTTTTCTGATTGTCAATGCATCAGGCGTTTTTTTTCGAAACTCGGTCGGTATCTTAGCAACCATTGATCATGGGGAAATTTCAAGGACACCGTTGGAAAGAGCACAAAATTTTCTTCAAGATAATGGTAAAGTTGAGGTAGTTCGTGAAATTTGGACACCCTTAACGCTCGGCTGAATAGCCGCTTCCTTGAATTTCTCTATTCTTACTTGTCATTCAGCCAGCTGCCATTTTACTGACAGCTCTCGCACGAAGATGTTAAATGTTAAAAAATACGCTAATTCACTGCTAGAAGTGAAAAGAAGCAATAATCTATACCTATAAAAGTTATGTAGTTTTGCTAATGCGGTGGTAAAACATGAAAAACCGCTAATTTGCGGGTAATATTTAGAAAATGAAATAATCAGCCTGGTCAAAATAAGAAAAAGGTTAATTTTAAGCCTAAAAATTGAGAAAATTGCTAATTTGCGGCTAAAAATTGAAAAAATCGCCAATTTACAGCTGAAATTGCGCCAAACGCCAATTTGTGATTGAAATTGAGAGAATTCGCTAATTCACAGGTTTGAAACGCTACGACGCGCTGCCACTACAATTTTAAAAAAACGCTGATTCGCGGTTGAAATTGAGAAAAATTCTTATTTGCACCAAAAACTGAATACACGCCAATTTGCGGATTCTGAAGGCAAGTTTTCAGGCTGAAATTGAAAAAAAATGCCAATTTGTGGCAATAGATGAAGAAACCGCTAATTCGCGAGTAAACAGAAAAATCGCTCATGCATTGCGTATGGTGGACCAAAAAAATCCTAATTCGTGAAAAGTCCCCCTATTTTGCGGCTAATACTGAGGAAAACACTTAAGAAAAACGTAAATTTCCAGCTGAAAATGAGAAAAGTGCTAATACTCTGGTAAAAAAATTAAAAAATCGGTAATATGCTGCTAAAAATTGAGGAAAACGCCAAAACTCGTGGATAATTAAGAAACATCGCTCACGGGATAAAAACGATACTTTGCTGCTAAAGTTGAGAAAATGCGCTATGGGAGGGGGTGGGGCAAAACCGCTAATCTGCGGCTGAAATTGAGAAGAACGATACACTCGGCCAAAATTGAGAAAATCGCTAGTTTGCGGGTAGAGTCCAAAAATCGCCCTTAACTGAGAGATTGTGGCTATGATTAGGCCAGCAAGATGCCCAGAGAGTGTGCTGGCTGGGTGGAATGATGACTAAAATGTGAAATTACCCCCCCTCTCACCCTTACGAGATTTCAATCTGATTTCCCCCCCCCCCTTCTTCTCAGTTCAAGGCGCGAATCATAGGTGTTTTTTAGCATTTTTAGCCATGAATATGCCGTTTTTCTCAATTAGCCACTTTGCCTTCAGAAGGCACGAAGGCGAGAATTTAAGTTATAAATTTTACCACAATTTTGTCCGCGAATTGGTGATTTTCCTTATGTTTAGCCGAAAACTGGCACTTTTTCTCAATTATAGCAGCGCAGTAGCGCTTCTAGCCCGTGAATTCGCGAATTTTCTCAATTTTAGCCTCGAATTGGCGTTTTCCGCAATTTTAGCCGCATATTAGCCATTTTTTCCATTTTATGTATTTAAGTTAGGAACTTTACCACAATTTTGTCCGCGAATTGGTAAGCACAGATATTCGTTTTTGATCTATTATTTATGATAATCTGACGATGGTCTGAGAGGGGCGCGGGGGTGGCTTGGACACCCACTGTCCAAGGGGCCAGTCTGCCACTGCTTATATGTATAATATTATCTCTATGGGGCCCACCAATTTGTCAGAACTATAATCGGAAAAATTGGTGGCCACCGATTGGTCCGAATAGGCCAGCCGTTCGCTCCTCTCAAGGCGGGGTTTCCGAGTCATTTCTCCTGAGCTTATAGGCACGTCATTTGGAACAGGGTTTTCTCTGAGCGTTCGTTATTGTACACCCTGTAGATTATGATTTTATTAGTTTATTCTAATTCGAATTATTTTCCATACCGGGTGATTCTGGACAAGATGACCGAACTGTCTATGATTTTTTTCGGAAATAGGTACACTATTATTAGAGAGTGTCGACCGACCCGGGAAATTCGGAAAACCCGGGAAAAGTCCGGGAATTCTCAATGGTCGGGAAATATCCGGGAATCGCCTCTTGCTTGATTTGAAAATGAATGAGAATGAGAATGGAACGATCACCATCCCGATCAATGTAAGTATAGGAACTATCATTTAATTTTACAGAACAGACCCATTGAAAACCAATCAAGGCTAAGATTGTGTGTAGGCTGTAGTTGTAGTGCGGAACTTAACGTCATCAACCCTGCTAACAATTATTAAACGATGACACCTTGATAGATTGTTCTATAGAACTGTAAGATAATGTTAAGACCAGTTACCCTTCTGCTACCATATGCAATCACAGCCCACCGCCCCCACCGGTGGCGGATCTAGGCCTATAGGCGGGTACATCAGACCTGAACGCCGGGGGCGAATTCCAAGCTGTTTGCGGGGGCAATTCAGTTCAGTTTCTCCGTTTCTATGGACTACACTCATCTGTTCGGAATTTAGCATTTAACAAATACAAGTTAACATTTTGCATGAATACCCCTAATCCGCCCCTAATATAAAACCGGGATTTCACAACTTTTTTCTCAATTATCAGCCTCGAATATTCTTTTTAGGAACTACATTCCTCAATTCATTAACATAAAACCTTAAAATATCTGTCTTCCCATCTTTAACCTTTTCAGCCCCTCGCGCGTATACTAAGGCACGCTACTGATTATTACTTATTTGACAGATTTTTTTAAAGGGATGGAATACACTTTGACAGATTTCTGACGGAATTTTGAGCTTGACTTGACGGGAAAAGCTAAATGTTAGTTGGCATCACTGCAAATTAGACCTGAAAACTGCTGAATTGCTGCAATGCTAATCTTGACTTTATGCTAATAACTTAACACTTAGTGCTAATTCAAATGCTAATGTTGACATTATCCACCTAAAAACGTCGACTGTCAATGTACCTATTGCATTTGATTAATATTTTAATTTTAGAGTTTTGGCTACGTCCTTCTTCTTTTTCTTCCGTGCCTTCTTCATGAGAAGGCGAAAGCTCAGAAAAAAAAAAGAAGAAACAAGCCAAAACCTCAAAATTAAAATATTAATCAAGCACAACGTGGTATGCACCGTCGCGAACAACTACGCGTATAAAGCAATAAACCGCACTACGCGCAAGGTCGTGCGGGTCTGTGCTTCCCAAAGGAATAATCTCGTTGTGACGTGAATTTTTACTCAGAGGGCGAGAATCGCATTGAAATTAACTCAAAGGCGGAGGTCAGTGGCGTCGGATGTTCTGGTCTCTCAGTAGCTCATTCAGGAAAAATTTACGTCGAAGTTTGAGGAATTCGAGGGTCTCGGTGAAACAAACCACCAGCCTCGAGTGAACAAGCCCGAGATGTTTTTCCTAAATCGTGATGTACTTTCAAGTTTTGCTGTTCCGATCAGCCATCATTGTCATATGTCCAGTTCAAAACGGCTGTTTGTGCATACGGAATTGTGTATTTGTGCGTTGGATACCGGATGCCCAGTAAAAACTGCCGTCTTGATTGTTCCACCAAGCAACCAAAGGGGGGCGGGGGCTAGGATCTGCGTCTAGCTTCACATATTTCGGGCTCCTGGCTATTCTTTCTGGGATAATTGGCGGCAGGGACGGAAACCTCTGAATGAGCCAGTAATATAATTTTTATGCTGCCTTTCCTCAATTTTAGCCACGATATAGCGGTTTTTTTGTTTATTATTATTATTGTTGTTATTATTATTATTATTATTATTATTATTATTTATTTTATTACTTTTACCACCAAGGACTAGCGTTTTTTGCCTTTAATTCAGTAACGGAGTTAACTCCAAAAATGACTTGGCGTTTTGTCAATCTTGAGTTCTAATTATCTTTTTTCTCCGCTTTAGCCATGAATTCGCCCAAAGAAGATACTGGGAAGTAACGTTTTCTCGATTTTCGCCATGCAAGGTAGCCTTTTCTCCATTTTAGGAGAGAATTTTAGCCCCTTTTTCATGATTTTAACCGTGACTTTTATAGATTTTTCTGAAATCTAACCCCGAAGTTGACTCCAGAAACGGCGCATTGCCGTTTTCTCAACGTTAACTGCGAATCAGTTCTTCTTCTCAATTTTAGCCGTAAATCAGCTCTCTTTCTCAATCCCCTCCCCCCGCGAAAAAGCGTTCTTTTTCGAATTTTAAATTGAGCGATTTTTTTCTAGGTTTTGAAGCCGCCAGCCGCCACTTAGCGCCTACACTCAATTTTAGCCATAGGAAAATAAACGATGAAATCGTGAATTAGCAATTTGTTTCAGTTTTAGGGTGGGTTTATCAATCACTGGATATCTCATGGAGTAAGAATACGTCGAATAACTTTACATTAATGATTGCAACAAGGCCCAGAGCAACCATACTTATCCTAGCTTTATGTAAGGCAGAGGTAGCCGACCCAGGGCCCACACAGGCCAAGAAGTGGCCCGTTGAGCCTTTCACAATAGCCCGCCCGTGGCCTACAGTGGAAAATTATCATTTTTAATGTTGGATTTTGGACTACTCACGGATTTTCGTGCAAATGATGAAAAACGCTTCCAATTCGCGCCTTCTCGTGGTCGGCTGCTAATCCTCCGCTAAGTGCCCTCTTAATCCAGACCAAAATTGACAATAATGCTACTTTGGGGGCTGAAATTGAGATAAATGGCTAATTCACGGCTGAAATTAAATTATTGAGAAAAAATAAATAAAATAGTAAGAAAAAGCGTTAAATCATAGATAAAGTTAAGAAAAATGCAAAATGCATAGCTTATTCGCCAGGTAAAACGTTACTTCACGGCTAAAATTGATAAAAAGCTCTGAAATTGCGGATAAAGTGAAAAAAAAAAAACAAAAAACAGTAACTCGCGTTTACGATCGATTACGGAACACACTAATTTCGCCGATAAAATAGTTCTCGGCTTATTCGGAATGCAAGTTCATGGCTCAAAATGAAAAAACGCTAATTCATGGCTAAAAGTGAAAAAACGCAAGTTTGCGAGGAAAATTAAGAAAAAGTGCTAATTCATGAATAAAATTGGGGAAAATCGGTAATTGGCGGCTGAAATCAGGAAAATCACGGATTCACTGCAAAATTCAGATAATCAGATAAATCACTAATTCACTGTTAAAATCGTGAAAAATCGCTAAAATGACAAATAATCGCTAATTCGCGGCTAAAATGGTGAAAAATCAGTAATTCACCGTCACCGATTTGAAATTGAGAAGGAGCGCTGATGTCGTGTGGAAAAAACGCTAATGCGCGGTTAAAATGGAGAAAACGCCCGCTGCGGCTCATTCATTCATTGGTAAAATCGTGCTATTAGCGGCTCAAATCAGGAAACACACAAATTCATTGCAAGAAAAATCGCTAATTCACTAGGGAAATGGAGATAAATCCAGGTCCAGGTTCGCGGCTAAAATGGAGAAAATTTGCTAATTTTAGCGGCTACAATGGAGACAAATCACTTGTTCACCGATGAAATTGAGAAGAAGTGATGAAGTGTGAAAAAAATCGCTTATTCGCGGCTCCTGAAGTCAACTTCACGGAGGCGCTGGTAAAATATTCGCTTGGGACCGCCGAATGTCTATAAGACCGGCACTGCAATGAACTGCCCCCGGGCACATTTTTTGTGCAAGTGGAAAACGCTATTATGCTGTGTGGTTAACTTAACTTACGTTGTTGAAGTTATTGAACAGGCCCCAAGTGCGTTTTATTCAGAGCGTCATGGCCTCTATTGCTAAGATCAATGTGTTGTGCTCGACTGGTGGGGGGGGGGGATGGGTGGCCCGTCTGAGTTCTTACAACCACGACCAAAAAAGGTTGGCCGGCCCTGATCTAAGGAATAAGTGCATTGATAAACTTACCCTTAGTTAATGAATTAGCACTTTTCCCAATTTCAGCCTCGAATTAACTTTTTTTTAATCGTTTCTTGCGGCGGGGTAGCACTTTGTGTCAATTTTTTGCCGCGCACTTGGCTAAAGAACATTTCATTAGTTTTTTCAAAGTTTGCTCCGTTGAAAAGCCACCAATAAATCACGTATTGTAGCGAATTTTTTCTAAATTTTGGTCTGAAAGTTGTACAAAAAGTTGTAACAAAGAAGTACTCCTCACAAGTTTGTTCTCTGCCCCGAGATACCGAATATGCAGATGAATAAAATGTGACTCGGCTCTCGTAGGCACTCCTGTTTGTCCACGAAACTACCTGTTGAGCCACGAGACTGTTACTTGAGCCCAAACAGTAAACTTTTCGACCCAATAAATGGTCATTTCAACAACGAGCGTTTGGTGAGGTCATTAGTTTCTGCGATTTTATGCACTCCACAAGGTCAAAGACAGCCCAGAATGGACTTTTAAGCTCGAATACTACGAATAAACAGCTGCGAGCCATGTCCCACGGCTTATTCCGCGCTTCGTGTGAGCGTTGACTGCGCGGCAACAGCGACAAAGCTTGGTGCGGCGACAGTGTGTAGTGCTTGGCATAAATGTAGTGGTCGGGGCTGTGAGGATATCGTCAGTCGAATATATGGCCCAGGGGTCCGACTCCGCACAGAACGGCTCCAAAATTTGGATGGATTCTAGATATATTTCGTCGCTTAAATGATCAAAAATAGCAAACACCGCGGTTCCTGGAGGCTACTTTGCGAATCAGGTTGACAAAAAACGCTGATTTGCGGTTTCATAATTAAACTTCAAGACTAAAATTGCGATAAAGCGTCAATGTGGTGTTCTGAAGAACAAATACACTAACTAATAACTACGCTAAGTACGCCAAACTAATTTTTACAAAATTACCTAATTCAGGGTGGAGGCATTTTGAGGCCTACTCCAGGAGTCGTCCCACAAAGGCCACGATACTCTCTAGTTCGCGAAAATTGCAGTGCTGGACCAGAAATTTCCAATTCTGCCGATATTTCATTGGTCAAAATGTTCCAATGTCACAGCTATTCTTCAGATTTTGCGTGTGCCGTGTCAGGGCTGGCTCCTTCAGGTTTCGCGGCCACTGCACTTGCATTAAAAAACAAAACAAAAAAACAAAAACTTGCAATTTCCTTGAAATTTTTAAATTAAGACCCGAAACACTCGCTATTTCACGACTATTCAGCATAGAAGCGGTCAAGTTCTCGGATACAATATTTAGCTTTAAAGTTTGCAATGTCGCGGCTATATTTGGGAGCCGTCGCGGTTCAAGGTCACGGCCATCTGGGCTGGTAGGACGGAAGGGCTCGGGGAATCCGTGCTGACATAAAAATGCTCCGAAGCAATTTCACGGACATTTAGTCCCGAGACTTTTGCAATGCCACATTGACAGACTACTCGGCTTTCATTTATAATGGCCCTGTCTTACAATCATGATCAAAAGCAAAAATTATTACTTCACAATTTGACGGGCTCCCCCCTCCCCAGACGAAAATGTCACAGCATTTCGCGGATATTTAGCCTGAAAACTTGCTATTTCGCGGCCATTTTACCCGGAGAATTTCGACTCCTTGGACACCACTTGGCTATTTATCTCCGAAACACTCAAATTTACGACTATTTAGCCTTGACTTGGCCCAGTTACAGTTTTGTGACTATTTTTCGCCCTGAAATTTGTAATTTTTCTGACAAGAGGCTCATGTAAGACGTTATAACTTCTTGAGGAACCTGATAAAGGTGGGGGGGGGGGAACTAATTTACGGGGGATGTTGTAAAATTGACGGCTTTTCTAAGAAATCCCAGGTAAACCCCTTATTCAGACCATCAGTTACATCGAGCCAAATTTGCTTTTTACGGGCGAAATACGTTTTCATAGTCAAGTCGATCAGGTTCTGCGGGAAAAATTTCATTTTTCGGCTTAAATAATCGGTCTAATGGGCACAATGTTCAGTTTCTAAGCAACTTGACAAGTTCCTTGGCTAAAATCAAACAGATTCCGGGGTAAAAAATGACCATTTTTGTTTAGTAAAGTTGGTTTCCCTGGCAAAATTTCAAGATTGTATCATTTTTGAAGGGTAAGTCTACCCCTTTTTGAAAATAAATGTTGCGAAAAACGGCCAGAATTGAATATTTAAACCGCGTATTTCGGGGTTCTCGACACGAGGATTCTGAAAATCGGATTTTCGATCAATCGAACTGTTAAAAGGGCCCCAGACCGTGGCATGACAATCGGGGCACCAATTACAGCACAAATCCCCTCCCACCGCGACAAACATATTAAAAATGACGATTACGCTACTTAGGGAACCATCATGATCACTTTCAAGGAATTTTACACTTCAGGCTTTAATAGAGTCTCCCCTTCACTCCTGCCCTACCAAAGAGCTTTGTAATAATCCTGAGAAATAAAAAAAAAAAAAAACAAAGGGATGACAATGATTAATGTTTCGTTTATTATTTTAAATAATAACGAGGAAAAAAGATGAGCAAGTTTGCTTAAACGATTTCTCGATATTAAAAACACGATAATAATTAAAAAACATGTTCTTTTTTCCTTTTTTTTCAACGATTCGTTTTTCCAAAAATTCGTTTTCCCTTTTTTTATTAATAATTAAATATAATTTAATTGTATAATTACAGCAAACTAGGAAGCTCTATGACAACAACCATTTTTTTTCATTTTTATAGATTTTGTTTTTTATACAACACGAAAAAGAAACAGTTGTTATGTTGTTCTCTTAAACTCGTTACACTTAATTACAATTAATATTATTATTATTATTATTATTATAAGTCTTAAAACGAATTCGATTTTCATTGTTGGTTTTTTTTTTCTGGAATCGAAGAAAAAGGCGGGTGTAAGTTGTGGGGAAAAGATTTCACGAAAAAACACTTATTAGTCCCTGAATATTTCAGTTGTTACAGATAAACATTTCACGGAAGGAAAATGGAAGGTATGAAAATTGCTTGGTTTAGGGAGGGGAGAGGGATCATTGGAGTTGAGGAAGCCGTTAAAAATGTTTATAAAAAAAGCGGCCCGCGAATAAAAAAAAAATGTTTTCTTGAAATATTCATAAAAGTCAATTCAACAAAAAAAAACATTACTTTTTCTCTCTCTAACGAACTATAAACAGCTATATGAAAGATTAATTGTTGTTTATTTTGTACATAAAAAGCCCTAACAGATGGAAGAATAGCATTAAAATAAAATTAACGTCGTTTTTCAAATAAAATAAAAAGGTCACAAAAAAGTAAGTATCTATCACAGTGGCCTAAAATTAACAAGTTGAATAAAATAAACAAAAAAAAAAAGTTCTACGCATTCTGTTTTTAGCTAAGTGTTTTACTTTACTTTGTTTCCGATTAAGCGTCTAACAGCAACAACTAAAACAAAAGGATAAAGGAATTACCTCTGTGTATGGGTTAACAGGAGGGGGAGTAGTGGGGGGAGTACGTCTCAGAAAAACTATTTCAAGCACCCTTAAAAAAAAAAAATTAAAAGTTCAATCACTGGTTTTTACTTTCTTTTTAAAGCACCCTCGAAAAGAATTAACAGTTTAAAACGAACAAAACTTAGGCCTTTTCTTAACAAACATAACGATTATTATTGTTTCGTAGAGCGGGAAAATTCACCAGTAAAAAATTGGGGCAAAAAAAGAGACAAAGAAAAATAATAAAAACAATCGATAAAATTAATTTGAAATAACAATCAACAAGAATAAATTCTATAGAAATTAATTAATAGTACCAATTATATTAATTTAAAAATTATATTAGACGCAACAATTTGTTTTCTAAATGTATTGCACTAAAATTTTGCCTTTTTACGGGCTTATCTACTGAGAAATTTTCCTTTTTTTCTTCTTGTTTCTTTTCCTCTTGTTATTTTTTACTTATTTAAAGTGTTTCTTTTGAACACTGGAGAAGTGTTGAACACATTGAAAAATATTTAACAAACAAAGGACCACTTTGACCCTTTTTGAAGTATTTTTTTTTTTTTTTTTTACAAAAATATAACCTAAAAAGGTTACAGAAAGAAGGGAAGGGGGATTTTATGTTTTTGTTCTTTTTTTTTATAAAAAAAAAAACAAATTGAAGAAACGCGCTCTCTCAATACGGGGCAGCTTCTTCGAGGCAAAATGATATACAAAAAGTTACTTAAAAATAGCACCATTACTTTAAAAAATTGAGTTATTTACAAATTTTGTTGTTTTATATTAAACATTCGTAATATAAATAGAATAATAAAAATAGAATAATGCAAAAATGACATGATGAGGTGTGGTGGGGGATGGAGGGTACGGATCTTGGTGATTTGTTTGCATATTGTTGTTGTTTAGGGCCAAACGGGTTAAGAAGAGATGTTAGAGTAGAGCTGGGAGTTGGTAAAGTACGGACTAGAAGTTGGCGGGAAGTAGCCACTCGAGGTGTACGGATAATTATACGGAGTCAGTGTGGACGAGGACGACGACGACCCACTGTCGCCGCAGCCTCCGCTTCCACCCTGGGCCTGCTGCTGTTGAAGGGGCGCGAAACGAGGCGAATGGGGTGAATTGGACGACTGGTGGTCGTTCGTGTACCCACCACCACCACCACCGCCGCCACCGCTGTAGTGTTGATCGTTCATTTGAATGTGTGGAGGAGCGGTGAAATTCACGTAGGAATTGAGCGAAGCTCCGGCGCCTCCGCCGGTGTTTCCACTGCCAGCACCTCCTATTGAACTGCCGTTAATGTTGGGACTGTCGGCGTTGCCACCGCCGTACTGTCCACCACCGCCTCCCGACAGTGACGGGTGAAAATGACTCGTACGGTTGTCACCGTGAAAGGTCGAGTCTTCGTCCGTGTCGTTTCTCATTTGATCGATTAACGACTCGAGACCGGACAGACTTCGAGAGGAGACATCCTGCGCCATTGACTTTTTGCTGTAACTGGAAAAATTTGTGGGAGGAGGGAGGGAAAAAGGCGAACGGAGAATTAATAAACCGATTTGACGAATATCAAGCCATTGTTTGCCTGTCCCACATCAAGCACCACAATACAAGCGGAATATTTCCCCAAGAATTCCACAATAATATTATGCCACAGTACCAAAACTGATTCCAAACCACGCAAACATGGACTTGAATCCCTCCCCAAGACCATAAAATGCACAAAAAGAGTAAAGTAATTGTGACTCACCCATCGTCGTAGCCTGAAGGATCGTAGCTCTGGTAACTGGGTTTGTTCTGCGGGCTCGAATAGGGTTTCGCAGCCTCGTCCTGCTGCTGCTGCTGTTGTTGTTGCTGCTGCTGCAACCTTTGCGACGACGAAGACGACGACGCATCATCGTGGACTCCACTACCACCAACAACACCACCACCGCTGTTGCTCCCCGCCCCGCTTCCTCCTCCGAAGTAGGGACTGAAGGCCGAAGAAGTTGTAGACGATGCCGATTGTTGCGGTGCTTGGTTGTCCGATGATATGGCCGCCCGTAAATCTGAAGACAAGTCGGAGTGTTGGGAAAAGGGACGGGGCGACTGCAACGGCGAATTCTGCGGACTCGGGTTGTAGTGCTGAGGGCTGGGTGTGTAGTGGGACGATGGTGGTGGTTGTTGTTGTTGAGGATGCGGCTGTTGCTGTTGATGCTGATGTTGTTGGTACATGTACGACGGCATACCAGGTGACTGCGTTGGAGGGGAGAAGCAGTGATTCGATAAATTACTGTTCTCCGACTGTGGGAATTCATCCCTCTCCTCTTTATATTTCAAGGGCGTTCCCGGCTTGTCGTCTTTACTCCCCTTCCCGTCGTCGTCCACCTTAACTTTTTTAGGCCTCCCCCGCTTCTTTTTAGGCGGTGGATTCTCCCCGTCATGCCTGTAGCCACCCTCGCTCATACTAAAATTATAATTGTAACTGCACTGACCCTCCTGAATTTCCTCTTTCATTTCAGGTTCTATAAAATTTTTCATTTTAAAATTAGAAAAAACAAGTTCACTTTCGTTGATTTCATGTACGGAACCTTTCAAATAGTCGCGAAATTTCTTCAAAGCCGAATAAAAAGGTACCTTGTCCGCCGCTCTGGGCAACTGTGCGCACCGAGCGCTCGACGACGGCATCACCCACATATACGTGTTGGTTCCTTCGACCATTTCCGGCTGCCGTCCAAAATTAAAATCTTTTTTCCCCGAGAACACTTCGTAAATGTATTTCCCGTTGAAAACAGCAATTTTCGGTCGATATTTTTGTAATTTCTCCAGTAGGACCTGTCCACCGATTTTGATTTCCTTCCGCGTCAAATCGGCGCTTCCCTTTGTCGCTCGTTCGACAATGTTGGTGAAGCCGATGCCCAGGTTGAGAAGTTTATAGTCATCGTCGGCGGTCATCGGCTCGGGGATGAGACCCGACAGGTACAGGCATTTCCAAAAGTGATTCCCAGGACCGGCGTAATGGTGTCCCTTGTAGGCGGCGAACAATCCAGGATTGATGCCCACAATGACGATGTCAAGATTGGGAGCGAGATGATCGGGCAGAGTCCTTTGCGACACTTCCTCTTCGGTCATACCGTTGAATCTGTCGTGTTTCTTTCTCTCTTTTACAACTCGTATGCCGTTCGTATCGGCCAATGGGTACCCCATGGCGCTTTGCGAGTGAGCCGGCGATACACCGCTGCCATCTTCCGGTCGAATCTTTCTCGGTCGTCCACGTTTTTTCGGCGTCACCGAAAGTCCAGGTCCCCCACCACCTCCACCGCCGCCGCCACCGATTCCACCGCCATTCGACGGTGGTCCCGTCTGATGCACGCCGTACATTTCACCGCTCCCGTAGAATGGATACGAATCGTCCATCGAGTCTTGTTTAATATTGTGACCGCCACTATTCTCCTGGTAGTCCATTTGGCTCGGGTAGGTGTTGTAGTAGTTTTGATAGTCCATTTCGTTGTACTCGGGCGTGTCGTAGCCATAATCGGGAGGCTCCTGCTTCATCTCACCACTGCTCTCCCCGATTCTGTAAACAAATTACGAACAAAACACGGTAATGAATAAATTAACGAGCTAGGTACTTGAAAAAAAAGTAGTTAAGATTAAGAGGAAACAAAAAATATAATTTCGACACATAAACCAACGGGACCTCTTTTCTGTCCAAACTTGTAGCGTCTAAAGGGTCCAGCCCCAAACATCTTTCACGTTCATCGCTGTGGTGCTTATTCGTAACGTCGCCAGTCCCCGTACCACCCTCGCGGTTCTCTTCAACCCTGGCAAGCCGGGTCTTCTCCCTGACTCGAGTTTTCCAGTTCAGATCAACCACCAGGAGCTGGTTTTTACAATTTAAACCCCAAATTTTGTGCGTTTTGCTCTTTCAAGAACAAATGTTGCAAACTTGTCTCCTCTAAAACAAAATTTTGGAGATTTTTGCCAAAAAAAACAACAAATTTTGTTGTTTTAGCTCGGTTCGGTTCATTCAAATTTCATAATTCGATTAATTTTGCCTGAGATTTTCACTCTTCCGTAACCAAATGTCTCGGATTTGGCACCTTGACAACTTAATTTCAAAGATTTTTGCTATTTCAAACCCAAATTTTGCAATTTCCACTGTATTAAAAACCAGATTTGGTAGTTTTAGCTCTCAGTGAAATGAGTTTCGCAGGTTTGACTAATTCAGAAAACTAATTAGGCTATTTCAAAACCCCAATTCCTGGATTTGGCTGGTTCAAAATCCAAATGTCGCCACTTTGCCTCGTTCAAAATCCTCAAGTTTTGCGGATTTGCACTCTTTCGGAACGTAATTTCGCGGATTTGACTCATTCAAACACCAATATTGCAGATTTTTGCAATTTAAAAACAAAATTCCGGGGGTTAGATTGTTTCTCAATCGCAGTTCCCCAGATTCGGTCAATTCGAAATGCTAAAATGTCGAAAATCGAACAAAAAACAAAAACAAACGTCGTGATTTTTGCTTATGACCACAATCTTGCTCTTCCACAACCAAATGTCGCCGATTTTGCTCTTTTGAAACCAAGCGAAAAGGAATTTTCCATATCACACCCTAATTTCACGTATTTCCACACTTCCAAGAACCAATATCGCGTCCTAAGCTCTTTCAAGAATCAGTTTCACAGATTTCACATAGTTCGACAAGCAAATGTGACTCGTTCAAAAAACAAATTCACCGATCTGGCTCGTTCAAGAACAAAATTTCGCCATTTTTGCTCTCACAAACCCCATTTTCGCAGATGTCCGCTGCACTGCACCAGTCGGTACAGGTTTTAGGACTGCTTGGCAGTGGCGGACCTACCGTTATCGTTAACCTGGGGCGGAAATTTCCAAGTCGCCCACCCCTCAGGTCTCTAATTGAAAGAGGATTACTATATCGTATCGTTGAATTATGGCTTTCTCCCTATTTCAGACACGAAGTTGCCTTCAGAAACCACGAATTGGAGTTTTCTCAATTTCAGCCGCGAATGATTAATTGATTTCCCCAATTATAGCAGCAAATGATTCGTTTTTACAGCTTTAGACGCAAATTAGCCAATTTTCGCAGCGAATTGCTGATTTTTCTAAACTTTGGCGAACCAAAGCGAATTGTTTCAATGTTATCCGCGATTTTCTTCGATCTCAGCCACAATATAGTGGATTCTCCATTTTTTCGAGCGAATTTTCACTTTTGTCCAATTTAGCTGAGAATTAGATAAAGATTAATTTCACTTTTAGCAACGTTTTAGCTCTTTTGGACCTCAAAGCTGCCCTCAGAAACCAACAATTCGCGTTTCCTCAATTTTAACGCCGAATTAGTACTAATTTTTATCAATTTCAGTGATGAATTAGCAATTTTTCCTTAACTAGCCTTGGGTTATCGCGTCACGTTAGCCTTGAATTAGCATTTAGTCGCGATTTTTTTCACATACGAACAGTAATAAGCGTTTTTTTAGCAATTTTAGCCATAACGTTGTCTCCAGTACCACCGCGAATTCGCGTTTTCTAAATTTTAACTGTGAACGAACGGTTTGTCTCAATTTTAGCCCCACAGTAGCGATTTGTCGCAATTTCAGGAACGAGTTCAGCACTTTAACCCAATTTCAGATGCTAATAAGCGATTATCTCATCAGTGTTACCCACGCGGTAAATTAGTGATTTTTCTTCATTTCAGCAGCGAATTAGCAATTTTCCCCCTTTTAGCTGTAAATCAGTGCTTTTTGACACAGTAAGATGAAATTGGTTCGTTTTGTCGTTACACCGAATTAGCATTTTCATCAATTTCATGTGAGTTAGCACTTCATCTCAATTGTTTGTACAAAATTAGCGCTTTTTATCAATTTTAGCCACGAAACCGCATCCGGAAGCAAAAAATTCGCGTTTTCTCAATTCTAGCAACGAACTAGCACTTTTTGTCAATTTGAGCAGTGAAATAGCGCTTTTTCTCAATTTTAGACATGAAGTAGTCATTTTCTCAAGGTTATCCACGAATTAGCCCTTTTTTCCAGTTTCAGCCGCGAATTAACGATTTTTCTTAATTTCAGCAGCGAATTTTGTAAAGGCTTCCCATTCATGGCGGTGCCAGTTGGCCTCGAGCCATTGGCTCGTTGACTAGTGGGGGGGAGGGGGGAGCAAGGGCCGCTTGTAACTTCTCAGCACACGGCCGAATTATGGATCGACGCGAGACCATTTGGTTCGTTGGCCTCCGCCGTGAATGGGGGCCTTTACATTTAGCGATCAATCTGCGCTTTTTGTCAATGTTAGCCGCGAATCAGCATATTTTCCTACATTTTAGCCGCGAATTAACAGTTCTAATCATTTGTGCCTAAAAGTAGCTAGCTCCCTAATTTTAGCTGCGAGTAAGCGTTTTCTCGATTTTAAACTGCAAATGAGTACTTTTTTCAATTTTTACAGCGGTATATCTGCGTAGTTTCCTCCAGGCACCCCGAATATGTGTATTTTTCTTAATTTCAGTGTAAAATGAGGGTTTTTTAAACGTTTTTGCCGCGTAAGGACCTACAGAAACTGGGCATTAGCGCCTTTTCTTCATTTCAGGCGTAGATTTTCTGCAAGAACCCTAGAGCTCACACCGACTGTAGGCGATAGGCTTCTTTGGAGTCGGGTATGATCGTCCAAAACCAACAATAAGGCAAAACATTTCATTTTTGGCGCAGACTAACTCTTATTAGAGGCGTTTTGCCGAGAGCGATTTTTTTTTTTTTTTTAAGCCAACAATATCGCCAGTTTGAGCTTTCTGCGATTTGGGCAACAATCTCAGAGTTTCTCGAGACGTTGTATCCGGCGATAGAAACGAGCCGTTGAAGGGATTCCAGAACTTTCGATGCCACCGTCCTGGGTCAGGCTGTTCCTGGTACAATAGGCCCTTCGCCCAAGCCAATTAAAAGTAGCACTGGACATAATTATATACGTAATTGATACCACAGTCTTCTTCGTCACCTAGGGGCGTAATTGTCGGGAGAAAATGCCGCGAGTTCGGTTGCAGGAAAAATATTATGTCTGATACGTCCGTAGATCCAGCTAGCAGCATCCCCTCCCCCTCGAAAACTTTGATCCCTGAAAGGATTGAATATTTAGCCCAAAAGCTGGTGAGCACCGGCGACATTCCATTCGCCTGGTCGGACGAAATGATAAAATCGTCGCAAGACACGCGAAATAAAAGCGCTTCTAAAACCATGGGCACAAGTCCTCAAATTCTCATTTTCTTTACGGGGGGGGGGGGCTCTGGATCAGTACGGTCCACCCCCCTCTCACCACTACCTCAGTACACTTCTGTTGTCTGGTGGATCCAAGCCCCCCCGTCATTTGCGTTCATCACTGTCAGTACTAGTCAAGATTTCATCTTTCTGAAGGTTTCCGACAACGAGGAATATTGCAGTGTTGTCAGGGGCTGGTGGTGGGGGGGGGGGGTAGACGAATGGGGCGGCAAAATACAACATCCGAGGTCCCTATGTAACATTAAAATAAAATTTTGGTCCCACACTCCGACCAATTTGACCACGCAGTGAAAAACCGTGCCCGGTGTGGACCATAAACCGTTGTTATCCTGTTAGGATGAGGTGAAATGCTACGGGGGGGGGGGCTTTTCACAATTCACCAATAAGTATTCAAGTAACTGGGAAAAAAAAGCAATGACGAATGCATGAGCAAGATTTTTTTTTTTTTTTTCCTACGGTTAGAAAGGTGGGGGGGGGAGCAACAAAAAGTAATGTTATGTAAAACGAGTGGTCTAGCCAAAAAGTTTTGTCGGTTACGGGGGTAGAAAAAAACTTTTTGGATACGAGTTTTATATTTATACGGCCCAAGTGCAGGAGCCACTTAATAGAGGGCGCCTCTTTGAGCTCCGAGTGTTGAAAAAAAAAAAAAAAAAAAGGAAAGAGGACTCAAGGGACTCGTAAAAATTGGATAAAAATCTTTCATAATGCGAGAATGACACTCAAATACAAAAATGTAAATAATAAGCAATAAAAATAAATCTTTAAAAGTGACGGACGGGCACAATTAAAACAATCATTGCAGTTTGAAAAAAAAAAAAAAGAAACCTGCGATGAACGATGTTCAGGAGCGTGTGCACGAATGGAGGGCAAGGCTATTTAGGGCGCATAACAGTAACATAAATAGGCAGTGTGGTTCGCGGAAATTAGCGCCGCGAGTATTAAATTGGTTAATTGAGGTTTTCTAGCTTGATATTGAAGAGTAATAATACAAAATATAAATCGATGAAAGGAAATTTCACAAAATACCCAGAATTAGGGAGGAATCATGATTGAAGCGATTATCCTATTAATCCTGAAAAACAGGTGTTTAAATTTAAAATGTCATGCAAAGGGTGTGAGCTGTGAGTGAACAGTGTCCTTCGCTTGGCAAGACACTTTTATCACGACTGTTTTTTTTTTTTCTGAGGTGTTACTCGGTGGGGATGGTGAGAGACTGAAGAGCGAGAAGAAAAAATAAGACAAAAAACAACAAATAGTAATTAACCACTCGGAAAGTAATAAAAACATAATTGTGAAGAGGGAGATTCGACGGGGAACAAGGAGCTGTTGCTGGGCGGAATTCGTCAAAAGTCGGACGAGAGAAGAAAAAAAAAAAGTTCAGCGGAGTGTAAAGCGAGGAGAGCAACTAGAGCCTTTCTCTCACTGGCTCTTTGAAAATGAAATGAAAATAAAAGAACACACCACAAACAGGGAGCATAATAAACAAGAGGGTGATAAGCGATGAAATATAAAAAAGGCGGGCGGAATTATAAATAAAGAAAAAAAGTTGGTTTAAAAAAAAATATACCTGAAGTAGTTCGTGAGAATGATTGCAGGTTTATAAGAAATGGTCGGGGAGGTCCCCTTCAAGGTTGATTTTTGTTGATAAACAAGGTTAGACTGGCCGATAGCCTTCTCGTTACCTTCCCGTTAAAAAAAAAAATTAGTCCCCCCCCAAAAAGGGGGAAGGGTTAAAAGTGGCCCGTGACGTCACGATGGTACGGCTCCACTGGCAATCGCCATCCTTCAAAGAAAACACCCGAAACTGCGACCTCTAAAAAAGGTTGAACGTCGCCGCCGTGGCGTGAAAACACTAGTCCGTGATTTTTTTTTTTTTTTTTTTTAATGTGAAACTCAAGACGACCACACACCCCCCTGAACCCCTTCACTATTTAAACCAACACAATCGCTCCGGCTCCGCGGGACCAAAACTCACATACGGGGCCGCGCGCGAGAGTTTTTTCGGTCGGTCGCGGCGGTGGTCGATGAACGCTCTCGAACGTAAAACTACTGCTCTCGTCTCTTTCTTTCTCAATTCCCCTCTATCTCGTACTCTCTCTCATCGTTCTCTACTTCTGGGCCCCTGTGCGTCTGCCCCCCTTTTGTGGGAGGCGGCGGCGGCGGCGACCCCGCCGCTACCGCCGTCGTGCAAGCCGTGAGGGGGGTTGGCAACGCGGAGGCAGTTTACTGGTCGCTAGGTGGATGACGTCACGTTGCCGCCTCCGTGAACCCTTTTGCACTCCTTTCACATCACTCCTCCTTCCTCCTCATCATCGCACACAGCCGCCGCCGCCGGCCTCCTCCAAACCAACATCAATGCATAACCTCGGGTGATTGACTGGAACGGCGGCGGCTGTAGGGATCTAGTGAAAAGGGGGTGGAAAAATTATTTTAAAAACCCCGAAGCATACAAAAAATTCCAGAGGTAGAGTAACGTAAGGACTCGACGAAGGACCCTATCGTTTTTATTCCACGCCTTGTTTCAAACCCACCTCATTTCATTAGCTAGGCACGTGCTAAAAAGACTCGTTTTTTCTTCTCATCTTTCATAATAGTTCCCTTCATTATCTCTTTTCATTATCACACGAAGAAAAAAAAAGCTTTTGAACGCATACAGAATTATGCCACTGATCCATATAAGCCAGCACAATTTATTGATGAACAGGCGTTACTCCTGCTCATCACATAGGTGATTTTCGATTCATTCATCAAATAACTTTATAACTCCATTCACAGTGTTTGAAGCCTCCAATGATTCTTCTCTTAACTTATTTTTGAAAAAAAAAAGAGATTCAGGTGGTGCTGGGTGTGGGAGCAGGGATACAGGAAAAATCGAAAGGGAACGTCTTCTGAAAAGTCCCTTATTCGTTTATTATGGGACTACCAAATGAGTTACTCTAGGAGTTTACATCGAAGAAATTGCGTAAACTGGGAAAATGAACAGTCGTTAGTGCTGGTGGTGGTGGGTGGGTGAGTAGGGAGGGGAGGGGGGTCGTAAACCTTATCCGCACGACTAATTGTGAGGTCACAAGCAAGAAGTATACAACGAAAATGAACGCTATAAAAAGCAGGAAATAATGTAACAATAATGATCTCGCCTTTGACACTTGTTCAGATAATAGTTGGTTACGTCAAATGAGAAAATTCGAAAATGTGTACAGAAGGAAAGAAAAAACTAAAACAAAAAGGAGAGAAACAGGAGGAATTGATTCTAAAATATGAATAATAACCCATGGGGATTGTCAATTGGTGGGAGGGGAGTGCAGATTCCCCCCTCCACCCTCCTTGGAAATAGGATAAAGCAGAAAGCGTCTATACGTATTGAAGTGGAGAAAAAATAGGAAACATAAATTTTCCAATTCGTTATTCATACACATGGGTGATGGTGGTGGGTGGGAGCTCACTGGAAATTCGTGGTCATCCCGGTGGATTGAAAATAGCGAAAATCTGACAAAGTTTAATATGGAAAGTGATGGTGTTGGGCGGTTTAACGACCAGAAGTCAATGCAACCGAAGTGTGCTGGCCATGGCAGTCTTTTAGATGGCCTCAAGTAGCTCTATCATTTATTATCTCCCTCTATCATTTAGTATCTGCCTTTTATTATCTCCGGGAATGAATGGGTCGAGCGACTCTCGCGGTGGCGACTATACCGCCCCCCCCCCATCGATGGCTGGACGCGAATTCCCCCCTCGATGAGCAGTGCCCCATACCCCACCCCGCACGTATTAAAGGGTTGTAGGAGAAAAAGTACAATGAAAGAGCAATCTGCAGAGCTGGCAAATCTTTCACCGGCGCCCCCATGAATATGTTGCCTTCAGCAGGAGCCACGATTTGGCGTTTTTTTCCATTTTGAACCACAGCGCGTCTTCTCGATTCCACCGGTGAATTAGCGATTTGTCTCCAGTTTAGCCGCGAGTTAACGATTTGTCTCCAGTTTAGCCGCGAGTTAGCGATTTTTCTCAATTTTCACCGGTTTTCTTTTGTTGTTTTTCCTGATTTCAGCCGCTGATGAGCAATTTCCCTCAATTTTACCAGTGAATTAGCGTTTTTTCCTAATTTGAGTCACAAAGCTGCCACCGGAAACTCTGTGATTTAGCAAATGCTCTCAATTTAACCACGAATTGGCGTTTTACCTAATTCTAGCCGCTATAATTAGCAATTTTCTACATTTGAGACAAAAATAAGAGTTTTTCTCCTATTTTCGCCACGAATTAACGCTTTTTATCAATTTGATCCACGAATTAGCGGGTTTTCCTCATTTATATCCGCGGATCAGCGATTTTGTTCACATTCAGTCACGAGGTTACCTTTCTGAAGCCGCGATTAAGCGTTTTCCCTATTTTCACCACGAATAATTAGCTTTTTTTCCAAACTTCAGCGCTTCTTCTAAATTTTATCGGTGAATTAGCGATTTTTACCCATTTTAGCCGAAAATCATGGGTGTAGCAAGAGGGGGGCAGGGGAGGGCAGCTGCCCACCCCAGGTACATTCTGAATCTGAAAGTATAAATCGTTCAGGTTCAGAACAACATAGTTTGTTTCGTCGGCGCTGTCGAGCGCCGTTTTTAGTGAAAATAATAATTTTTTGGATTTCGCTGATAAAAAATCAATTTCGAGGAGTTTTTTTAGCCCACAAAACGAATTTTGCAAGGGTGACAATTCACAGACCGATTTCGCGGTTTTCGCGCCCTAAAATACCATTGTCGCACATCTGACTCAACTGAAAAGCAAATTTTTCAGATTTTGCTTCTCTGTAAAAAACACCTGAAATCCCCAACTTCAGTGGTAAATTGCCAGTTTTTGGTCAACATTACAGTTTTAGAGCCTTCTAAAATCTCCATTTCGGTGCTAAAATTGTCATTTTTGCGCCTAAGGGCGGGTCGTCAATGTACGTTTAAACTTTTTTGTTTGTGAAGTGCTAAATTATGATTGGGGCATAAGCTCTAAGGTCAGCTTAGGGATAAACGGAACGTTGAGCCCATGTGGTCGACCTGGGCCTAAATCGCAATTTTCGGGATTAAATCGCCATTTTGAGCTAAAATCGCAATATTCAAGTTAAACCCACTAAATTTATTTTTAAGGTAAAATCGCTAGTTTGACAGTTTTACGGTAAAAACTTCAATTTTTTGTTAAAACTTGTCAGTTTTGTGATAGAAATGCCTGATTTGAGGTAAAACCTCCAGTTTCAAAGCACAACTTTTCTTTTGGAGGGAAAACTGACAAAGTTAGTTTAACGGTGAAATCATCAGGATCGGGGACGGGTGCGGTGTTGCAATGCAATGGCAACGTTGCTATTTATCCCACCACCGCCGGTCCATCAAATCAGTAGGTACTGTGGTAAACTAAGCAATTTCGCCAGTTTTGTAGTGACGACTTGAGTTATGAGACTACACGTCAGCTTTGGCGTGAAATCGTCTGTTTTGGTATAAAATCCTCACATTTGGGATGAATTCGTCAGTTTTGTTGTGAAATCGCCGGTTTCCAGAGCAGATTCTTCCTTATTGTCCTAAATTCATCCGTTTCTGGGAAAACTTTAGTTACAGTGTGACATTGTCAGTTTTGGAGTAAAATATCCAATTTTTGGGAGAAAACGTCGTTTCCGGTGTAAAATATTCATTTTCAAATGGAACAGACTAATTTAGTTTTGATTTAAAATCGCCAGTTTAGTAGTAGTGACATCTGGCGTCTGCAGCTGGACGGGTATCACGTCAGTTTTGGCGAGAAATCGTACGGCCTCTTGAAGGATAAAATCGGCCGTTTTTAATGCAGAGTAGTCTGTTGTGGTGTGATGTGATCATTCGTTTTTCATTAGTTTGGGTTGAGCCCGGCAGTTTTAGGGTGAAATCGTCAGTTTTGGGGTAAAACCTTGGGATTCAAAATTGGCAGTTGTTTTGCGTAATCCTTGGTTTAGGGATAACACGAAAATAGACATTTTTAAATAAAATTTTCATTTATAAAGTGAACTCTTCAGTTTTGGGTTTAAAAACGTCAGTTTTTTGTTGAAAATCATTAGTTTTGTCTTAAAGAATGTTGGATTTTTTCAATTTCGATCAACTCGACGTTGATGGAAAGTCGGACACCTAGTACTTGAGTTCCAAGCCTTTCCTACAACTGTCGACTTACGGGAAAAACATTGTCAGTTTTTGGACAGAAAATTAGGAGTAAAAGGCTAAAACCATAATAGTTTCCCAACGCCCCCAACGGAGATGTTAGTTTTTGATGGATTACGAACTTTTTTTGTGAAAATTCCGTTTCCGGGGAAGAATTTGACGATTTGCGCCTATTTCCGATTCAGTGAATTACCAGTTCTTTTGTTGGAGCTTCTAGAACATCCGATATCTTCTGCCCACCCCTGGGCCAAGGGCTGGCTACGCCCCAGCCGAGAATATTAGTGATTTTCTCCACTTCAGCCGTGATGCGATTTTTCTCCACTTTAACTGCGAATTAACAACTTTTTTCAATTTTTTTTTTTTAATTTTTTTATTGAATTCTTTCACTCTTGATCATTAATAAGCGCTTTTTCTTCGTTAATAAGCGCGAATTTGCAATATGCCTCAATAATTTTAGCCGCAAATTAGCGTTTTTTATAACTTTTGTACTGACTTAAATTAGCTATTTTTGTTAGTTTCAGCCGCAAATTAGTGTTTTTCTTAATTATATTCCAGGAATTAGCCATTTCTATCAATTTCTGCCGTGGATAAGCGATTTACCTAAGCTATATTTCTTAATTTTAACCAGATTCAGCGCCTTTTTCCTCAATTTTCTCGTTTCAACTCGCGAATAAGCGATTTACCTCAATTCTAGCTACGGGCTGGGGCACACTCTATATTAAAGCCGTAAAATATGACTTCTATACTCCGCGATTCAGCGATTTTTTCTCAAGTTTGGTCTGGAACTTGCTTCGAGAAACCGCGAATAAGTGTTTTTTCGCAGTTTTAGCCATGAGTATTAGCGCTGGTTCCAACCTTCTTGCCGCGTATACTTGCACGGCTGAAAATTTAAAGAGGCGCTAATATTCATGGCTCAAATTGCTAAACAATTCTTTGATATGACTATGGCTGAACTTTAGAGAAAGTGCTTTTTCGCCACTGAAATTTAGAATAAACAATAATTTATTCACGGATGTAATTATTGTAATCGAGAAAAGCGATATTCAGAGAAAAAACGTTGATTCAAAGGCATAAAATTGAGAAAAAGCTCTAATTTGCAGATATAATCGAGAAAAAGAGCTAATTCTTGTCTAGAACGCCCAAACGTGAATTGAGAACAAATCGCTGCTTCGTGGGTGAAATAAAGAAAATCTGTCAAAAATAATATTGTCACCAATTTTAGTGCTAATTCGCGGCTAAAATTGAAAAAAAGCGATAATTTGAGGCAAAAAAAAGCTCAGGGGGACCACAATCGGGAATGTAATTAAGAAAAAACGCCGGGGGACGCTGACGCAATGAAAATTCGCGTGTAAAATGCAAAGGGGGAGAATGGGCGGGGGGGAGTCATAGGGGTAAATTGCCCCTTCAAAGAAAACTTGTTGGGTCCACACCTGGGCCCCAATTCAGGAGTGGCCAGGCGCTTGATCTAGGGGTGGGTAGCTTCACTTATGGAGAAGATGTCACCTATTGCAGGCAACAGGTGACACGGGATTACATACTTCAATAATGAGGCAACCCCGGGAAATTGGTCTTACACCGAGCCAAAACCAACTAAATTTGTTTTTCACCTAGCCAAAGAACCACGAAAATAGTTCTTTGGCGAGCAACCGTTTTAAAGAGCAGAAATCGCTAATTTTAAGTGTGCACGAATCTGTCTTCTTCAGTTTTCCACAATTGCCGACGTGTTGCAATCTAGATTCACCTCCCTGTCTCAAAAAAATCACCGAAATTATGTTTTTAGATTAATCAACCCGTAAAATTGCGTTATCAGTACAAAATCAAATCCGCGGAATTGCATTTTTTTTAGTGAACCCGGCAAATTGATGCATTTATATTTATTTTGACGATTTTAACCCACGAAAATAGTTCTTTGTCAGTAAGCGAGACCTGCAATTTATGACTGGAACCCGTAAAAATGTTTTTTTGGCGAAGAAAAATCAACGAAAATAGCACCTTTTCTCATTTTTATTTATCAATGAGTCAGCGCTATTTCTCAATTTTATCAGTGAATTAGCGGATTTCCACATTCTGCCATGAATTAACGCTTTTTCTCACTTAACCGCAAAGTTGCCTCCAGCTACCGTGATTTGTGAATTAGAACGTTTTCCCTCAATTTTATACACATCAACTAGCGCTTTATCTTAATTTTATTGTTTGATTAGCGACTACTCTCGATTGCAGTCTCGAATGAGCGATTTTCCTTAATATCTGCGAATCGACGCTTTTCCTAATTTTATTCGTGAATTCTTGATTATTCTCTATTTTAGCCGCAAATTAGCGGGTTTAGTTTGGTAATTTTATACGTGAATTAGTGATTTTCCTCAATTTTATCCGCGATTTGGTGCTTTTTCTGAATTGTTTACGTGAACTATATCGGCTCTTCTCGATTTTAGCTGCGAATAATTAGCGCTTTTGCTCTATTTTATTCGTGAAATAACGTTTTTTCTCAATTTTATCAATACGAACCGGTGCTTTTCCTCAATTTCATTGGTGGCTTAGCGACATTTGAACTGCGAGTTAATACTTTTCATCAATGTACCTAATCGTGAATTAGCGCTATTACTCAATTTAATTCGTGAATTTAGCCATTTTCTAAATTGGTCGATTTTCCCGGCCCCAGGGCAGCTTTTTTTTTAGTGAGAAAACCCAGCCAAATTGCTTTGCAAATGCTTCCAGGATCTACTGGAGAAGTGGGCGTTTTCACAATTTCAATCACGAGTTGGCACTTTTCCTCGCAATTTTAGCCTCGAATCAGCACTTTTTTTTATCTATAACAGTGAAGTAGTGGTTTCTCCTGATTTTAAATGGCCATTTTAGCCGCGAATTTAGAGCTTTTTGACAGGTTCATCCATGACTTAGCGTTATTTCTCAATTTTTGCCGCGGACCTGTTAGGAGAGACTTACACACTAGCGTTTTTTCTATAAATATTAGTATTTCGTAAACTTCGAATAAAACATGATGATTTATCTTTCATTCTGGCTTAAAAGTTGCATCGAGAATCCTTTAATTAGCGTATTTTCTCAATTTTAGCCACGAATTTAGACGTTTTTTCAATTTTCAGTCGCTAACTCACCCCAAGAACAGCATACTAGAGTGCACCTTCTCAAAGGACTTATTTCATTGAGCTCTGGCCACGTTTTCAGAGTCATTTTTGCACGGACGGCTACCACGCATTGCACAGTTCTAAGTTGAATAACGGTCGTGCGTTACTCTATTGACGCGCTGCACCCCGAGATGAGTAATGTCCATGTTTTGCTGTTGTATATTGCCCAAGAGACGTGCCCTTGCTGTGGAGCGGAAAATTCCGTTTATGGGGATGGGGGGGGGGGTATAAGTTTTCTATAAGAAACCTAATATTGACCCGCAGAAGGACGCTAAAGTAACAATAAATTACACCAGCAGATTAATAGGGTCAGCTGTCATGCTGCGAGGCTCTTTTAGCTTTTACGTAATTGATCTCAAATGCTGTACTTTTCCGGAATTGTTACATATCCGGGAGGAATGTATCAACCTAAAAAATGTTTGTCCTCCTTGGCGCTGTTTAAATTTTGCAGGATTTTGGGCCTTTTTCCATTCGGAACTAAAACTAATGGAGCTCATTCGACAGCCTTGCTGTTCTACTCGTTGATAATTATCGTCACCTGTTGTCAACGAAGCTCCATAGAAAATAATTCGAAAATATTTTATCGTGGTCCATTTCACCGAGACTGATCAATCGGAGCTCGTCTCTTGTTTTCAAGGTTTAGTGTCTTTTATGGGTGGCAATTATTTGTTACAATTTCCTGGTTAAGCATTTCTACGCTTAGATCAAGCCCACAGTGCGATTGACCGCTTGTGGATTCTTCAAGATGGGTCTTCCGCTTCTTACATCGGTCGTATTCCAAAAATTTCGTGTACTTTTTTTGTGAATTCTGACATTTCGTTATGCGCAACTTATCAGGTGGTAGGTATTCTCATCCAGTTCACTTAACGGTGAACAACGTCTTGTATAGTCTCTGAAATAATAGAATTCTCGTTTTGCGGGACAGTAAAACTAATTAGCGAGTTTCATTCTTCTTTCTTTCCCCTATTTCACTGATTTACGACCAAAGTGCTGCTAAATAGCTTGTAGGCCTTTAGCGAGTGGACGGGGGTGGGCATAAAGCTCTGGAGATTAAGAGAACAAGTTTGGTTCTTTACTATACCCGGCGGTGATTGCCCGGCCACAATTAAGTAAACATAAGGTATTCGTATTATGATTGATTCCCAGAGTATGTGCTCCTTCAATATTGTCATCCCCCCCCGCATCCTCCTACAGTGCTATGTAATTAAAATTTCGTTTGATTTAGCGAGAATTTAAGGGGGGATTTAGGACGACACATTCTCTGTGTGTACAACGGAAAAGGTTTTCCTAAAAAGAGTGAGGAGGAAGCGCCACACGATTTCCAAACTTAATTACATTTTGTGTGAATTTGCTTTTAATTGCGATTTGTCGAAAACTGTGGAAGAGGATGGCATACGGAGTGGAGCCCGGCGCTGGGTGCATTATTAGTGGGGGGGGGGCGGTGGAGGAGGGGAAAAAGGAAGCTATTCAAAAACGTTTAACTAAATAATACGCGGGAGGGCCAATTATAAATTGCCCGTTTTCATCGAATCAACTAAGCGAGTCATGATGGGAGGATTTTCGACGTTGAGAACAAAATATACTATGCGACAGCAATGATTATTTTAAGGTAAATAAAGAATAATTGCCACCGGGGGAAAAACTGCACCACACCAATCGAATGTTTGTAGATAAATTGTAATTTGAGCTTTGAAATTATTTTAAAACACGCCCTTTTTGTCAGTCACCACTCGTAAGAGTTCTTTTACTTACGATGAACATGATTCGGTTAACGTCTTGGCTTTATAACTCATTTTAAGAGAGAAAATTCTGTTTTTGGCTTTATTTGGGGCTTTTTTTGGAGGGGGGTGGGCGCTAAATGTCCAGTTTCACGGTCAAGTATATGCCCGAAACGGCTAAATTGACGGTGCCTGAGACGAGCTATGTTTCATACAGGAGCCCTCACGGTTGAGTCCGGCGGTCGAATAAATGTTCTGTCCAGGGTGCTTGTCCTCTAGTCAGCCAAATGGTGAGTTTTTTGGGTTCAACATTGTCATATTCTGTCTAAAATCAATAGTTTCGGGGTATATTTGACAGTTTCCAATGTAAATTGTCAGTGTGTAGGGTAAAGTGGAAAAATGAGCCATTCGTTATGTATAGTGCTTATAGCCTGCCTCTTTGGTAAAATTGTTAGTTTTTTGACGTCAATAACAAGTTTTAGGGGCAATACCAGGCACGGATCCAAGAAGGGAGCGCGGAATAAAAGTTTTGAAAAAGCGCGTCTTCGCGGCTAAAATTGAGAACATGCCGCAATTGACGGCTTCTGAAGGGAACTTTGTGATTAAAATGAAGAAAAAACGCTTTACTTGGCAGATAACATTGAGATAAATCGCTAATTTGCGGCTAAAATAATTATAGAAAAACGCTAATTAAAGGCTTGCAAAAGCGCTTTTTCGCGAATAAGGTGCCCCTCTTGAAGCAACTTGGTGACTCAAATAGAGCAATTAAGTTGATCCCCCCAAATTCTGTATAGGTAGGCGGCTAAAATTGAACAAGGCGCACTAATTTTTCAAGACCTACTGGTTCACTGCTATAATGTTGGGAAAAGAGCTAATTGACCCGTATAAATGAGTGAGAAAAATAACTCGCGGCTGAAATTAAGAGAGGTCGTTGATTCCTGACTAAAATTATAGGAACGACGTTAATTCGTGGCTAAAATTGAGAGAAACAAATTGTCAATTCTCGGTTAAAATTTGGAAAATCGCTATCTCGCGACTTAAAATTGTGAAAAAGCGCTAATATGTAGAAAACTTTTTTCTTTGTTATACATTTCACTCTCATCATTGTATTTTTGAAAACTCACAAAGCACAAGCTAAGTCGCAAGCATAATTTTTAAAATGGTGAAAGAAATAAATGAATGGAAAAAACGCTGCGAATTATCGAACAATGCCTTATTATTTCGACTGTTTATGGGTTTATTATTCATCGATGTAGTCAAATCCGGCTTGAAATTACATGAAAATCGACACCCCACGCCCCTATGATCCCAAATCCTTTGAAAATCCCCATTTTGGACCCGCTTTTGGTCCATAAAACCCCAGGGAGTTATTTGATCAAACTGATCAGAAGTTAGGACCAACTAGACCCCAAATGGAGTCTATGTGCGAAAGAACGAGTTTTTTCGAGCAATCCTAGGGCAAGATATGGCCCGGACGGCGGACGGACATTTTCTTTATTGCAGATTTGGATTCTACGCACTTTGAAACGTAAAACTACAAATTTTGAGGGGGGGTCAAAACATTTTTTTTGCGATACGATTACAAAGACTTCTTATTGAGAAATAATAAGCCAAAAAATGTGTAATAAATAAAGCAACTAAAATTTTAAAAAATCGCTAATTCTTGCTAAAAAGAAAAAAAACATCACAAAATTTAAAGTTAAAAATGATAAAAAACGCTCATTCGTGGCTAAAATAACGCTATATATCGCTGGTGAAATTGTGGAAAAAACAATGATTCTAAAAGCTGTAACATATTGCTAAAAGTGAAAAATTACTTATTCACCTCTAAAATTAAGAAAAACCTCCAATTAAAGGCAAACATTGAGAAAAAATGGCTAATTCGCGGTCGAAATTGAGAAAAATCGTGAATACACGGATCAAAGTAGAAAAAGTGCTAATTCGCAGATAAAACGTTTAAAAAAAAAGTACTGAAAATTCAGAAAATCAATAATTTACCGCTAAGAGTGGGAGAAACGCTAAATTCGGTAATATTGAGTATGAGGGCAGAATCGCGGCTAAAATTCGCGTATATCCGTCTAATATTGATGCTGCTAAAAGTGGGATAGAAAGCTAATTCACGAAAAATCGATCCAAGTAGTAAATGGCTTCTGATGAAGGCATAGCTTGGCTAAAATTTAAAAAAAAAAAGTCCTAATTTGCGCCAATAGTGTAAAAGTCACTGAATTTCACGGCTAAAACACAGAAAAATGCAGATTCACCGGTTAAATTAAGTAAAGTTGCTAAATAAGGACTCAAAGTTGTTGAATTGGTTTGGTATTTACAGATGCAATTGAAAAAACGCTATAATGCGCGGTAAAATGGAAAAAAAATCGCAAACTTGCGCCATAAATAGAGAAAACACGCTGCTTTACGGATGAGTTGTGGAAAAACCGCTGATTCGCGGCTAATGTTAGGAAAAAAGTTAATTCGCTGGGTAAAGTTGAGGAAAAACAGGCTGAGAAAAAGCGCTAAGCCCTTGCTCAATGTGAATAAAATTGCTAATTCACCGCTAACATGAAGAAAAAGCGCTCATTCGCGGCGGCTAAAAGTGGGGAAAAGAGCTAATTCGCGGATTGAATTGGAAAACGCCAGGTGAACGGCTTCTGATAAAGACATCTTCGTTTTGCTGAAATTTAGGAAAAGCGCTAATTCATGGTGAGGTGTGAAAAAAAAAGTCGCTAATTCACGGCTAAAACACAAAAAGACGCTCATTTGCCGCTCAAATTAACTAAAATTGCTAAATCTTCACTCAAAATGATTGAATGCGCTAATTTACAGCCAAAATTGCGATGGGAAAATTAAGAAAACGCCAATGATGAATGCAACGTTTAATTTAAGCGACGTTTAACGCTGAATTTTATGAAACACCCGTAAGTACTTCATTTCTCTACGGGAACATGGAATTAAAAAGGCCCAACTCGTGGCCAAGAGAAAAAACTAACGAATTAGCAGATAAACTTGAGAATTACGCAAATTAACAGCCTAAACGTGTGAAAACCCCGCTAAAACGCTAATGCGGCGGGGAAATTGAGAAATGCTACACGCAAATTCAGGCCTAAAATCGAGAAACAACGCTAATTTGCAGCATAAATGGAGAAAAAAGCGCTAATCCGCGGATAAAGTGTAGAGAAAACCCGCTGATTCTCGTCTAAAATTGAGAATAAGTCATAATTTAACGATATACGTCGAACTTTATTTCTTGTTTATTTAGAGACAGGCCCGATTTCACCAACTTCTTAAACCACGATCAACAAATAATCACGATTACATGGGCCGTTATGGCAACTAATCACGATCAACTTTGAACGAGATCAATTTTGTCGGTGAAAATGGGCCTAAGGGGCCTCATATAGAAGCTAGATTTCCGCCCTGGGCTCCGACTTTTTTTTAAAAAAGTCGTAGGTCCGCTACAGCGACCACCAGAATTCTCATTTATACTCGCAACATATTATCATCAAGCAACTTTGTTGGGAGGCACTCCATTACCCTGGCACGACCCCCCTCCGCACAAATAATCATCCGCTATACATAACTTAAGGATGCCCTCAGATCAAAGGAAGCCATTAGCCGCTCCTGCGTGATTAAACATTCGTGGCTACCGGTTGTTTAGAATATTGGGCCTATTTTAGCGTTGGAAGAAACGAGAAACGCTCTATTACAACCCCCCTTCCCCCCTACCCCAAAGACCGTCCTACGACAATAATGAACCCACGCAATGTCGCATGGTATCATTGAACGCAATGGTTGCTCTCTGTGCTTGAAACGGCAGTGAGGGCGTCAACTGTGATTACTTCGCTATTAGCCGTATTAAAACATGTTAATAGTTCATGAAACGTGGAGGGGCATTCCTCTCGTCTAATCTGTGAACGATGTAATCAGTGACACAAACCTTCAAGGTTTTACAGAAGATAGAGGGAATGTAGCGCGTTCAGTCTGTTTGCGCCTTTGCGGCGTCAAGGATTTCTGAAAATTAAGCGTCCCCCCCCCCTTCCGATAGAATGTGTAACTTTTAGGTTCGACTATGCTGCATAATGATGCCTTAATTGAGAACAATTTAGCACCGAAAAAGCTAAATTGAATACTTGAGCGCCTTTGACGACAATAATTTGAGAAAAAAGTTGTCCAAAAGGTTTGAAATTCTCTTCATTCCCTCACTACTCACCACCCAGGGAACAAGTTCCCTTTTTCCCGAGATAGACCCAAGGGTAGGAAAATCAGACTTTCCCAACTACCCTTCCCCTCTTCACCATCATCATACGCTATTCCGTCGGCGTTCGACCCAGCCACTCCTTCCCTCTCCTCCCCACCACCACCCCCGACCCCTTTTTCATTCCTCCTCAAATTCTCACGCCTCCAACTCTCCGTCAACCCCCCTCCCCTTGCCCACACCGCCTCCACTCTCTCGCAAAACCATTCTCGCGCACTCTTACGTACTCACAAACGTTGCCCTATTTGGCGCTTCTGACTACCCACCCAGGCGAGTTTGGAGCGTTGTGTGTGAGTGGTATAGGAATGGTTGTATGGCTAGGGAGCGCGGGGTTTGGTGAGGGTGAAGGGAGGCGCGCGCGGAATAGGTTCAATACATTGTTGGGATGCACGGGAGAGAGAGAGAGAAAGACTGACCCAGATGCCATGAGTGTAATCAATGTTTCAGCCCTATGTTGAGCTCAACCCGGTTTTCAGATTGGGCCATGGGGGTGAAGGGGAGGGTGAAGCTGAGCGTGGGTGGTTACCGTCAAGGATATGGTTGGTTGCGATGGGAAATGCGGAGTAGAGCGACCGGTGAAAGGGGGGGGGGGCTTGTGGGGTTTTGGTGGTAGTGCAAAAAAGTATAGAGAGGGACCAGAAAATTCAGGATGATGAGGTAAAATAACATTCTGAAAGCATTAGAACGAAGATGGTAAAGTGTGGGGAGGGGTAATGAGGAAACTCCGGAGGCTGACTAACAAAATACTACTGGCAACCAAAACTGTATCAAATTGTTTGTTTTTGATGTTAAAACATCATTTCAACGGTTCGAGGGAAAAAAAAGTTCATCTGATCAAAGCTCTTCAACTTCAGGACCGAAACCGCCCGGCAAAAAAAAAATATAAGGGGAAAAACAGGAATTTCGATTAATGCAGATGTCATTTTGCTGCAGAGGCTGAACAGACCAGACGATAAATTGCTTATAACATTGTTTCGAATGGTAGTCCTTCTGATTGACAACAGTTTAAGGCTGGCTCTGCTGTTTAATTTGTCCCCTTCCTCCATGGGTGTTAGAAAGGGGGCGGTTGGGGGTGATGAAGGTGGCAAAAAAAGAACATCGCAATAAACTCACTTGCACCAACGTTGCTATTGCAAAAAAAAAAAGTTCAGGGGATGATCAATACTGAGGGAGCTGAGGCTTTCGGGCTAACGCTATATATACGGTTGCAGCGATCATCAAAGGATGGTTCAAAGTTGAATTAGGGCGGACGGCTAAAAGGGCTGAGTTGAATCAACTTTTTAAATACAAACATTTTCAGAGAAGGGCGGACGCGATTACGAAGAAACATGAAAACTCAAAAGTTCTAGGATTCATTTATTCTGACGTAATGAAAACTTCAAAGCGGACTGAAATGGCCTATGTCACAGCAAAATGACTAAAAACACACAGCGATCGCGTATAGACAGCGAAAAATATCCGTGCCACCAAAAGCGCGAAATCAACTGTTGACATTCCGAGCAAAAGTGTGATTTGTTTCTGAATTAATTATCGGCGATTTCAGTCATTTGACCGTGACTTCCCTCCCCGGGTCAGTTCTCGCCTGAATTCGGAACACTAGCTTGACCTCGGCCCAGGAGCTTCCAGTGACCAACGCAGGGCTGGGCGAATATTGACGGGATATTGCATTTGACTCCCATTCGCGACTCCTAAGAATATTCCTGAGTGAATTTTGTACGATTGTATATCTTCCACGAGTATACGAGTATCCCAAATGAATATATATTGCATTTTCCTTGAATATTTGTGTGTTTGTTGGGCCTATAAATATATGACATTTTGGTTCATGCATGACCACTCTATGACGACAATAAAAGGTGAAAGTCGAAGAAAACAGCCCAGAAGGAGCCTAGTTCCCCTCGAACAATTGTCCTCTCTGCACTCCTTTGTTCTTGTGCCTGCACGGAGCCTTAAAACAAGCCCGTCACAACGTGACGAACCAATTCCTTTTGATAATCGACAGGACGACTCCTACCACTACTAGCTGTCCACGGACCGCTCGAGACGTGTTCGCACGGGGTGAAAAACAACTTTTGAGCCTGTTTAGAGCCGCTCGTTTTCATATTCCGAATCAATTGTTGCTCACTGATTTGGTTACTAAGCTTGAAATTTCAGTTTTTTGACCAAAATGGGGGAGAAAATGTTACTGTGATAAAACTAGGCGTTTTTGGCCGATGACCCCAAGATTTTTACCAAAATTTGACAGGCTTTAAAGTCCCCCCCCCCCCCACAGTTTCCTGGCTTAACATATACGCACGATACTCCTTTAGGCTGCCCAAGCATAAACCATACAGAATTTAGTGTTCCTTCATCTACATCGTCATAATAAATTAAAATTAAAATGTCAAATGTCTGAATACTGACGAAATGGCCTAAATACTGACGAAATGGTCTGAATATACTGACGAAATGGCCTGAATATACTGACGAAATGGCCTGAATACTGACAAAATGGCCTGGAAAATGACTTCCAATTCACTAAGAGACCAGGGAACTGACTGCGAGTCAACAGGAAACTGACTGAGTTACCAGGAAAATTACAATAAAGCGACTTGGAAATGGACAAAGTAGTCTGGAAAGCCACTAAGTGGCTTGGAAACAGCCCAATTGACCTGGATACTGACGAAATTGCCTGAATACTGACGAAATGGCCTGAATATACTGAAGAAATGGCCTGGAAAAAGATAACATGACTTGCAATTCACCAAGTGACCAGGGAACTGACTGCGAGTCACCTGGAAAATTACAATAAAGCGACTTGGAATCGGACAAAGTGGTCTAGAAAGTCACAAAGTAGCCTGGAAACTGTAAAAACGGCCTAGAAACAGCCCAATTGGTCTGAATACTGACGAAATGGCCTGAATATACTGACGAAATGGCCTGGAAACTGACAAAATGACTCGTCACTAAGTGACCGGGAAACTGACTGCGAGTCAACAGGAAACTGACTGAGTTACCAGGAAAATTACAATAAAGCGACTTGGAAATGGACAAAGTGGTCTGGAAAGTCACTTAGTGGCCTGGAAACTGTAAAAAAGGCCTAGAAACAGCCCAATTGACCTGGATACTGACGAAATGGCCTGAATACTGACTAAATGGCCTGGGAACTGACAAAATGACTCGTAATTCATTCAGTGACCGGGAACCTGACTGCGAGTCACCAGGAAACTGAATGATTTACCGTGAAAATGGCAATAACCGACTTGGAAACGGACAAAGTTGCCAGGAAACTGAGAAAGTGGTCTGGAAAGTAGACCATAAACTTTTTTTTGAACCATACAGGCATGGTGTTTTTTAAAGAATGCATTTCGGGCCCATTCCCGGTGCCCCTCATCAGCATTACCGCTTCACCTCTAAGGCCAAACACATGATGAGGGGCACCGGGAATGGGCCCGAAATGCATTCTTTAAAAAACACCATGCCTGTATGGTTCAAAAAAAAGTTTATGGTCTACACGAAGCAACAGCCCAGAAAAGGATTTTGAACAAATTCCGAAAGGTCTGGAAAGTGACACAGCGGCCTGGAAACTGTAAAAACGGCCTAGAAACAGCCAATTTGGCCTAAATACTGACGAAATGGCCCGGAAACTGACAAAATGGTTTGCAATTCACTAAGTCATCGGGAAACTGACTGCGAGTCACCAGGAAACAATCTATATAGGGCTTGGAAACGGACAAAGTTGCTGGGAAACTGACAAGTGGCCGAGAAACTGACAAATTGACAAAGTAACTTTTGGTCTGGATGGTGAAATTGGCCTGGGTACTAACTGGATACAAGTTTTTTCAGGGCCTTCTTTTTTAATTGAGCGACCGGTGTCTAGTCTAGCCAGCCTCAAAAGCTCCCAAAGCTTGATGAAATAATACGAAATTTCACCATTTGGAGCCAAATACCTATAAGCGCTGTTTAGGGTATGAATATTCTAAAAGTCTTATAATTTTTCCAAAATTACTATAGTTTCGGTCCTTTTTTTAGTGGCCGAGAACGCGCCCAATTACGTCTGCTAAGAAATAACGTCACATCCAAGGTCAAAATCTGTGAATTTTCGTTGCTGAACTTTCACTTCAATTGCAAGTTTCTGGTCTTTATTTTCGCAAAATTGCAAGATTCTGGGCCTTTTTAAACTGACCGTGGTATTTGGGCTATAACCAGTCATACCAAATGTCTGACTGCAGCTGCAACATTTTGGAGCTGAATATCCGTGAAATTGGAAAGGTCCCAAGTTTTAAACGTTCACAAAATCGCTGGTTGCCAAATTGCTAGCTTCTGTTCTTTATTTTCGCAAACCACATCATGTTTCCAATTTTGAGGCCGGTGGTCATGGTCAAGGCAGCACCCAAAATCTGACGAACCAGTCGCGAAAATGGGACATTTTGGAGTTGACTATTCGCGAAACTGGAGATTTCGTGGCTAAATATTCCTGAATTTGCAAGTTTTGGGTCCCAAATATTAGTGAAATCGGCAGTTTATTGTCATTATTTTCGCGAAATTGCAAGTTTCTGGGCCATTTTTTTTTTTTTTTTTAGTGGGCGTAGACCCCGGGGGCAATATAGCCAACTCCGACTGCGCCCGTACGACGAGAAACCGTATAAGTTCTACATTTAGAGATGAATGTATGAGATTTTGCAAGTTTGGGTCCTAAATTTGAGAAAAATTACAATTTTTCTGGCTCAATATATCCCCAAAATTGACAGTTTCTAATTTAAGTAAACAGGTAAATTAATTAATTGATGTTGCCCCGGACGACTCGGGAAGGCAAAGTCTAACACAATTCGAGCTTCGAGAAAAAAATGGGCTCCCCGGCGAGATTTGAACCCGTAACCGCGCTGCCGATTGCACCACGGTGACGCCCTTGGAAGAGACAGGCGGAGGAATGAACATAGTCAAACCCTGAACCAAGGGCCATTGTTTCTCGAAACTCTAGGCAAAACCGATCAGGAGAAACGGAATTTTCTTAACTTTAGCAGCAGTTAGCCATATTTTCTATATTTTAGCAGATAATTAGCGCAGTTCTCAGTTTGAGAAGAAAATTAACGTTTTTCTTACGTATTTTCCCCAACATTAGCCGCTAAATTTCCACATTTTTGCCACAAGTAGCATTTTTTTGTTTAATATGCGCAATGAATTAGCGATTTGCCTCAGCCGAAAATCAGTGGGGGGGGGGGATTACCTACATAGCCATAAATTGGCACTTTTTCTCAATTTCAACCCCAAAATTGCATTAAGAAGGTGCGAATTTGCGTATTTTAAATTTGTTATACATATTGAAATTTTTCAAAATTTTACCCGCGAATTAGCCTTTTTTTTCAATTCTAGCAGCGTATTAGCGTTTCCGTCCCGCCAATTAGCGAATTTTCTCAATTTTAACCACTAATTGGCGTATTCCGCAAGTTTAGCTGAAAATGGGAGATTTTTTAATTTTTAGAAGCGAATTAGCTTTTTTTCTCTCAATTTAGGCTGAAAACTAGCCTTTCTTTTAATTTTTAGCAAGCTGAAAATTTATTTTTTCAAGCTGCAAATTAGCATTGCTTTACATCGTGTCACCGCTTAGCAATTTTGTTTCACTTTTAGCTATAGATTAGCGCTTCTTCTCAGTTCTAGCCAGGAATCAGCGTTTTTTTAAACAAACTTATGGCCATGAATTTGCCGTTTTTCTGAATTTTACACACAAACAATGTTAGCTTCAGAAAGGTGCGAAGGCGAGTATTTAAGTTGGACATTTTACCACTATTTGCCCGGGAATTGGTGATTTCCCCCAAGTTCAGCCGCCACTAGCGTTTTTCCTTAATTTTAGCGGCGCTTCGCTAACCCGTTAATTCGGGAATTTTCTGCATTTTAGCCACGAACAGGCGTTTCCGCAATTTTAGTAGAAGATTAGCCATTTTTCTTTAGCATTGAATTAGCAATTTTACTCAATTTGAGCTGTGAATTAGAGTTTCCTTAATTTAGGCCGCGCTAATTAGTTATTTCTCCAACTTTAGCCGCGTTGTTTTATATCATTTTAGCGATTTTTTTTTTTTTTTTTACTTTCTGCTATGGATTAGCGCTGTTTTTCAGTTTGAGCGTTGATACTTTCACGAGCTATACGGATTTTTGTTTTCTCAATTTTAGCTGCGATTCTCTCGAGTTTTTTTTTTTCATTTGTATCCGGTTTTAGCGCCGGTTTTAGGTACCTACAACGATTATTCTCAATTTTAGCTGGTAAATAGAGCTTTCTGCTACTGTTGCTGTGAATTAGCATCTATTCTCTTTTTTTTATGCGAATTGTGCGATGTTTGCGAACTTTAATATGCAAGTTCAGTTGTGAATTTGCCTTTTTTGTCCGAATCAGCGCTTTTTCGCAGTTATAGCCACGAATATTAGCGATTTTTCCAAAGCTTTTGCATTGACGACTAGCACATCAGTGCGCTTAAGGATCTAACGAAACAGGGGACGGTGTATTTTTCTCCATTTTAACAGCGAATTTTCTAAAAATTTGAGCCACTTGAAGCGCTCTCGGGAGCTCAATCAAATATTCAGGCCACACACTCCTTGCTTATAATTATATCACTTGCAACGTTATGACGTTTTCCATTCAATGCAATACACTCGTGTGGTGTAGGTTTTCCACCCGTCCTCTCCGAATTGAAACATAATTTTTATGGAGAGGACGCTGCACTACACTTGTCTAGTGTGTTGAATTGGGGAGACTGAAATTCGAATAGAAAGGAGCCAAATCGCTGTCCAACCTTTTCACATACCTACATCCACGAATATAGAACCTAAAAATCTTCTTTTTTCTGTATTTAAGCTTTTCTGGGGTTTGATAGGGGGCCCGGGGCGGTCTGCCCCCTCACCCCTACCTCTGAAGATGCTGTAAATTGTTGCTGTTTTGATTTTTGGGCTAAAACATTGTTATTTTGCACGTGTAGGCATAATTGACGCAATGCACGATATTTTTCTAATTTTAGAGGGAGGGTGGTCGTAAAATTTGAACTGCTCAGATTCTGATTCTCCCATTGCCTTAATCGGACTTCCACCGCGCCTTTTTTGCCCAAACTGCTCTAATTGTAAGTTTATATCAAAGAATCAAACTATTGCTCTGGTTGCTTCCTCCAAAAAGCTCTTCGACTCATTGAAATAACAAAGCTTGTCGCCCATCGAGCAACTGATTTTCCGACGAATGACTGCATCCACCCGTAACGGAAAAGTCGCCCGGGAGATACTTGAAAGGCCTAAAAACCAACCCCCTACCTATATCACCAAAAAAAGTCAACATTTTAGGACTCCCCCCCCCCCGTTTTTCTTGCTCTTGATGGTGAATCAGGGGGGGGGGGCAACAACCAATGCATAGCCGCTATTAAGAGGCACACCTTTGAGCGCACGTTCAAGCAGTAGGCCAACGTTTAAAAAGAACTTTCTCTCCTCCCCCTTCACCACTCCAATCACCCTCTGCAACACTTTTTTCTAAGACACTGTTTACCACGCTCCTTTCCTTTTAAACAACCCCCTTTTACTTTCTGATTGTCCTTTACAGTGTACCCTACAACCCCTTGTTATTCAAGGCCTGCGGCCTTTTTCAACAACCCCCTCAGAAACTTTGTCCTTTTTTTCTTTGACCATTGTTCCCTTGTAAAGGGAGGAGGAAAAATCACCTTCTTAGCAATTTTCATTCTGAAAAGAGCGTGGGAATTGTGAAATCATTGCAAGACACGCTTAGCTCGCGTGGCACCCATCCTTCTTCTTCTTCTTCTTCTTCTTAAAAAAGGGTTTTTCTCAAAGTATTAAATAGAATGTCGTCTTATACCTGAAACGCGGAATATTTACTCTATGGAGGAGGGGCGGTCAACTGGAAAGAAACAAAAAAAAAGTGAAGTCCCTGGGAAGCCGGATGTTGCACCGTTCATTCACAAAAAAAACGTCATCTGCTGCTGTTTTCATGGGAACCTAGGCGTCTTGATTAGTGCCTAATGAGGAAGGTGGGGGTCATTAATTATCGAAGGGTGAGTTTAGATGATTCTTTAATTATGCGCAAAAAGGAAAGAAAAGTCGCAGAAAGAGGCTTCGTGAATGTATCGAGTTGGTAATTAAATCAGAATTGCTCCTTCGACACCTGGTCCTCCCTTTTATTTTCTCCCTCCTTACGGGGTGACCACTTTTTAAGCGTGGGAACATTTCTGACTCGGAGAAAAAGGCGCGAGACTGCGACATTTTATTTATACATATATATAAAACAAAAAATAGGTAAGAGCGTGGGTTTCATGTCGTGTAGCGAAGTTTTTTTTTCTCTCTCTCTCTCTTTCGAAAACCCAAAACGTGAAAGCCCCAGCACTATACTATAGCGCAAGCCTCCCCTCGAGTGACACGCCAAAAAACCGACGGTATAACGGAACACTTCTAGGTTGATACACGGTGATTTAAGTAGACGTTCTGAAATGTAGACTTCGTGGAGTAGTGGTTGAAAGGTGGGGTAGAGGGGCTGAGAGGGGGGGAAGCCACTTTCAGAGAAGCCGACCGTGAAACAACTTCTTGGGTCACGAAAAACGACTCAAAAGAAACGAGAATTTAAGAAATCCCTCAAGCTTAAATGTGACTGTTACGTAAATATCAAAGGATTTTTAAAAAACAGTTTAAAATAAAATAAAAAATATCCTGAAATCAGACGATGAATTTAACACAGCCCGAATCACCCGGTAAACTGTATTAAATGACAAGTAGGATCGTTCATCTTTTCCGCCCTATTGTGGATTCTATCGGAGAAAAAAAAAAGAACCGAGCAAAACAAGAGAAAAATCCCCTTTAAAAGCCGGAGGCAAAAAAAAAGACAAGAGGAAAGTGGGGACGACACACAAAAAAAGAGAGGAAAACTCGTATAAAAAAATGGCCCTAAAAGTTGGCAGACTATGGCTAGACGTGAGAAAGAGAATGAGAAAATACTGAATTGGGGGAAAAAAGGAAAAAAAGTGAGGGCAAAACCTACACCCACGAAGAGAGATGCAACAGGTGCCGGCGACACAACTGGACAGGAAATATGCGGTTATTTTTTTCTTGTGCCTCTTTCCAAGTTTTAATTTTCCCCCAGGGGAAGAAATGATGGATTTTTTTTCATTCAAAACCCCCCGGTTTGGGACAGTAATTATATTGCTGTGTGATTTTCTTTTTACGTCCGATTCATTTCCTGGATTCATTCAATTCCATTGAATAGGGTGGAATGATAGAGTAACCTAATTAAGAAATTAGCCCTTCTTCGATTAACTTGACTGGGGATGATCCCTTCAAACTATTTTGGTCCTGTACTTATTATTCCCTGGCCTTCTTCTTCTTCTTCTTCAAACAAACCAACCCAAAAGGTTTCTTCCCTTCCCTGTCCCTCCCACCCAAACACAATAGTCTCAATATCTTTATCCCCCCCCACACTCCTCACCAATCGCCATCATTTCTTCACCTGTTGTGTTAGGCCTCTCCGTCAGCTGGAACTGCCGCATGAGAAACGCCCGTCGAACGGGTTCCCATAGCGGGGTAAAAAAGGATAAGGTTCCCCGGTAGGACGAGTTCGAAGGCAGTTCAAGGGAGATCGATTGCGGAGAAGGGGGGGGGGAGAGAGAAGCAGGCGAACTACTCACCCTCTTTCATCTTTGCCTTATTCTTTCAAATAGCGAAAAGAATTGCTGAGATTTAGGGAGGGATTGAGGAAGGGAGAGAGAGAGAGAGAGAGAGCAATTCGTGTCCTCGCCATAACTTTTATGGACCCCCCCCCCTTCTTGAGCGCGTTTCGTACGCATTCACTCACAACAATATGCGTGCGACCCTTAGAACGTTTTTCGTTCGCGTGCCAACTAGACAAAAAAAAGAAGAGTTTTCCCCGGAACCATTTTCTAAATTTCCTGGCTTTAACAAGTTTTCCCTGGAAAATTTGATGGAACACCTGTAATGGTTGGGATTTTCTGGCTAAAAAAACTCTTTTGAGGGTCTGCCTCGCTATACAAAAAAAAAAGTCAATTTCGCGAATTTTTGTTGCTGAAATCCGAATTCTGAATTTAGCGGGGTGGCCTCATTGAAAACCAATTACGTGGATTTTATTGAACCATTTTGGCGATTCGTGATCACTAACTAAATGCCAATTTCGCGGGGTTTTCTCGCTAAAGAACCAGTTTCGGGTTCTTGTTCGCTAAAAATCTAAATTTCTTGGGTTTTGTGAACCTAAAAACCAAATTTCGCATGTTTCAGTGGGTAAATGATCCATTTCGCAGACTTGGTCGGCTACAGTACTATTTTTTTGGTTGTCGGTTCTGTAAAAATCCAAATTTCACGAGTTTGGCTTAAAAAAAAAAAAAAAAAAAAAAAAAAAAAAAGATAATGTCGTGGGTATTACGTATTAGCTTGCTAGAAACGCAAGGTGACGCATGTGAACCTGGCACAACACATGTCAGAAAATTTAACGAAATATGAATCAATCGTTTGTTTACCGTTTGTTTGCGTTTGTTTTGCCAAAATTTTCGTTTGTTTACCATTTCATGTATGAATTTTTCGAAAAACAGTATGTGTCGGGCTAAGTTCACGCAACCCGACACATACTTTTTTTCGAAAAATTCATACATGAAATGGTAAACAAACGAAAATTTCGGCTAAACAAACGTAAACAAACGATAATGAGACGGAATATGTCGCGAAACAATCGATTCCGCCCATGTGCCGGGTTGCGTGAACTTAGCCCGACACATGCTGTTTTTTAAAAAAAAATCATATTCCGAATGCTAAACAAACGAAAATTTTGGCAAAACAAACGTAAACAAACGGTTAACAAACGATTGATTCATTTTTCGTTAAATTTTCTGACATGTGTTGTGCCAGGTTCACATGCGTCTTTTACCGCAGGGGTGCGCGCCCCTCGTCCCGTCACGCGTCCCGTTCCGCACACTCAAGTCCCGTCCCGCGTGGGATTTCCCGCATGCACCGCGGGACAAAAAAATACATGATCAAATACCCCCTCTCCCAGATATTTTTGATGTCATTTTCGGGTGGTCTGATCAATGGACATCCGTTGGGGGGCAGGGCACCCCTTATTGTCCATTGGTGAATGCAGAAAATTGATTATAAGTGGAAGAAAATTTCGACAAAATGACAACCACAGCACCAGGGTGGGGGGAACCACGAGATTTTCTTCGTGTTTTTGTTTTTTTCTGTAACTCGAAACATACAGGTTCCACACAGTGGCGGAACAACACCTTTCGGGGCCCGGGCTGGCAATCTCTAAAGGAGCCCTTTTAGTAATCTATTTAAACTAGAAATATACTTTTTAGCAGCGTTGAAGTACATATTTTTCTCAATTTTAGCCACGAAAAATTCCTCCTAAAACTGCGCTTGTGCGTTTTCTCAATTTCATCCGCGAATTAGCTCATTTTCTCATTTTTAGCTACGAATCGGTGCTTTTTATAAGCTCTTAGCCGTGAATTTGCCTCAAGAATCCGAAAATTACGTAGCGTTTGAGTGCTCTTTCCCAATTTTATCCGTAAACCAGCAATTTTTCTAAATTTAAGCTGTGAATTGGCGCTTTTCTCTATTTTAAACACCAATTCGATTTTATTACCCGCGAAATAGCGCTTTTTCTCAATTTTATTTCCAAAAGTTGCCCCAGGAATCACCGAGTTGGCGTTGTATGAATATCAGCTGTGAATTAGCTGTTTTTCTCCCTAATTTAGCAGCGAATTAGCACATATTTTCTCATTTTTAGCTGCGAATCGGTGCTTATTATAAACTCTTAGCCGTGAATCAGCCACGAATTTGCCTCAAGAATCCGCAAAGTAGAGATAGCGTTTCAGTGCTCTGTCCAAATTTTATCAACAAAAAAAGTTTTTCTCCATTTTAAACGCCAATTCGTTTTTTTCTAAATTTTACCCGTGAGTTAGTTTTTTTTATTATTATTATTATTGTTTTAGCCGCTTGAATCAGCGTTTTTTCGAATCTGCAAGTTGGCGTTTTCTCAATTTCAGCAGTGAATAAGCCTTTTTACCCTCAATTTTAGCTATGAATGAGCACATTTCTTAATTTGAGCAGCAAACTATAGCGCTTTTTCTCGATTTTATCTGTAAAATTGAAATTTTTCATATCTTAATCTTCGGGGATTAAAGTTTTTTTTCAATTCTAGACGCTAATTCGCGTTTTTCTCTATTTCACGCCGTGCATCAGCGCTTTTTCTCAATTTCAGTCCCAGCCTCGAGTATCCGCGTGAGTTGGCGTTTTCTGTGAATTCGCGTTTTTTCTCAATTTTTAAAGCCACCAAATTGCAACGCTTTTATCACCATAGCGTGTTTCTATTTTTAGACTCGAATTCGCGTTGTTCTCTTTTTTATCAGTGAATAAGCGTTTTTCTCAGTTCTAGCCATGTGAATTAGCACTTTTTTTCAATTTCAGCCAGGAAGTTGCCCCGAAGAATCGGCGAGTTGGCGTTTTCTTATTTTTAGCTGTGAATTAGCGTTTTTTCTCAATTTTTAAAACTGCTTAATTGTAGCACTTTATCACAATTTAATCTGCGCATTAGCGTATTCCTTGGTTTTTAAGGCTCGAGTTCGCGTTTTTCTCTTTTTCACCCTTGAATTAGCGCTTTTCTCAGTTTTAGCTGCGTGAATTAGCGCTTTTTCCAAATGTCAGTCCCGATTTTGCCCAAAAAATTCGTGATTTGGCGTTATCTCAATGCCAGCTGTGAATTAGCGCTTTTTCTCAATATTAACAGCTATAAATTTCAGCAATATTTCTCAATTTCAGTCGCGAATCAGCGTTTTTCTCAATTTTAAAAGCGAGTTTAGCCATTCGTTCTCTTCATATCTACTTAAAAATCCCGATTTTTTCATCTTTAAGCTATTCAAGGGTACCGCGTGGAGAAGCACCAAACCACAGCAAAGCTCGTACCACAGCCACGTTACAAACCGCAGCCAAGTATTTGCCGAAAAGAAAGCCCAACCACAGCCAATCTCCAAACCTTAGCAAACCACCAAACCAGAGTGAAGCTTCAACCACAGCAAAGCACCAATTCACACCAAATCTTCTAATCAAGGCAAAGCTCGAAACCACATGAAAAGTACCAACCACAAAACGCTCCAACCAAAATAAAGCTTCAATCACAGTAAAGTCAAAACCAAAGCAGCAAAACTCCGAGTCTTAGCAAAGCTCCAAAAACCCAGCATAGCTCAAAACCACAGCAAAGGCCCGACCATGGCTGGGGAGAGAGGTGATAGTGTCGGACCAGCGGGGGATGGAAGAGTCCCGAAGGCGGTAGATCGGACACGGAAACCCCACCCTACTCCGGAGTAAGGCGATGCTGAAGAAGCAATCGCGGAGTGGAGGACACAAGGGGAATAAGTGACTGCTACGGGGTTGCGCTTCCTCCAGGTGAGCGGCATCGGGCGTCTTGAGCAGGGTGTTCACTGGGGGAAGCTATGACGTCACCATGGTTCAGGAGCCATGGGCATGGGAGAGGCAGGTCAAGGACCTTTCTGTGACAGCAGGTAAGCTGGTTTACTGTAGGGATGAGGAGCGGCCGCGAACTGCGCTGCTTCTAAGTCCCGCAGTGAAATTTAACTACGCCAGAATTTCTGTGCAGAGATTTGACAGCAGTCATCCTGGAAGCCAAGGACGAGGACCATTGCAAGATCGGGTGAATTTTTCAAGTGATCACGGCACCACTGCATTGCTGATTATTAACGGCCACGACTCAAAGTCAAACGAGCAATGAAAGTCTGACGAAAAACCGCATAATTTCGAAATTTTCTAGGCAAATACCAGCAAAATTTAAAGTTTCCTGGCTCGATTTTCACGAAATTAGGAAGTTTTGATCGTAATCATAGTGAAATTGCAAGTTTTTAGGTCCTCTCTTTTTTCCTAGCGTGCGTGAATTGTGAGCTCCACCGACCGCGCTCGTACTCTGCGACAAATATAGCTGCGTGTCGAACAGCAATAATAGTTAAAAGATGAATATTAGTGAGTTTGTAAGTTCGTGGGTTAATTGGAGTGAAATTACATGTTTCCTGGCTTTACATCCACGAAATTGACAGTTGCCGGATCTCAATTTAAGCGAAATTGGAAGTCGAGAGCCTTAAGTTTCAGCAAAATTGGAAGTTTCAGGGCTCTTTTGTGGTGGCAAAAGTCATCAGGATAACCGTTCCAAGCAGTGCCTCAGAGCCTGGCGGATACCAACATATAGGAAATGTAAGTTCCCTCGCCGAATATCATGTCAATCCGTATCGCATTTAAACACAGTGGTTGGAGCAAGGGGAGTGGACCATTCCAGACCCTGGTCAGAGGGGGCTCCCTTACTGTGGCTAATATTGAGAAAAATTCATTCGTGGATAAAATTAATTCGCGGCTTCGGGCTTCAATTTAAACGAAATTTCAAGTTCCGTTTCTTAATTACGGCGAAATTGCAAGTTTCCCTTGAGCCTTTTTAGCGCCTGCGGCCACCGGTTCATCAGCCGCTACCGAGGGCGAGAGTACCCAAAGCAATTCAATGAAAAGGAAAGGTATATGATAAGGCAAAGCATCCTGTTCTTCATTAAATTAGTTGTTGCCCCAAAAATTGAGTTTTTCTCACGGTTTTTCGTTGCAGATTGTTGGGGAATCGAGAAAAAAAAAAAAAAAAACTCGTACCCTGGGTTTTAGACCTGTTTTGTCGAAAATCAGGTGCATAAAAAAGGGAACAAAATAGGACAAAGCTCATCTTATCTTTCCCACAGTTACCTCATTTTCTTGTGAGTGTTTTTTTTTTTTTTTTTTTCTGTTCCTCTTCATCCCTCTTTTTTATTTTTGTTCTCTCTTTTGAGCCTACTTCCGCTATGCTTAACATGTGTTTTTTTCTTCATTTTCTCGTCTTCTTTTTTTTTCTCTTCTCCATCCCCATTGTTATCACTTTTACTCTTTTCCCCTTCAATGGGACTTAAGGCTGTAGTAAGAGACCGGGGGAGGAAGATCTTTTCTGAATGAAAGCAGGTGCTTTTTCCAGGGTTGAAATGAGAAGAAGAGTGTATCGGGTCGGCTAGCTGTAATAGTAAAGAGGGAAAGGATCCTCCTATATAACTGTGTTAAATTGAAGGTTCATCCCATTATCCAACTTGAATTTTATTTCGTCACTTGAAAAATGAGCGTCACGACACGATTTGAAGTACATTTATAGCGTCCCCCTCCGCCCATCACTAAAGTCATTGATGACAGAGGTTTCCACTCCACCCTGAACGTCTTCGCGTTATTTTTCTCCCTTCAAAATGTTTTTCTTGTTATTCCCTCGTAGAATTTATACGAGAGACGAGGCACTTACGACCCTTAAACCCCGCCCCCGCCATCACCCATTTTCATTGCCAAGCAAAAGTTTTACCGATACTGTGCTGGGGGAGGGGGCAAGTTTGAGAGTTGCGTAAAATGGAAAGGGTTGAGGGGTGGGTGGGGATCGAAGGGAAAAGGGCATAAGTTTCGAGACTGGGTCAATGGCATTGAATTGGGCTTTTCCAACTTTGGCGAAGAGGTGGCCACCTGTTGAATTCTCGTGACTTTTCTCCTTGGGCGTATAATTTTCGTAAAGTCGTCCGGACGTGCCTGTTGTGATGGCTGTGGGCGATGGGGGGAGGAGAGAGGAGACAAAAAAATAGAGTGGAATTATGGAAATGCGTCGCTACACCCCCGCGCTTTTCCCACTTTGTCTATAATGAATTCGACGACGGGACTAAGGAATGACTTCCACTTGACATAATAATTCCATTAAGAGTGAAATACGTTTCAATTCAAATAGCGAGGGAAATCAGTCGTTATTGAATAACATGGAGGGCGGGGGATCTTTCTGTCAACTGACCCCTTCGATAGAACTAGTTCTGTTCTACTCTAGAACGGTTTTTGTTCCTTTTGTTGGAAAAATGTTTCTCGTGTTCTACTGAGGGCGGGAGTATCTCCAGCAGCATGGATGTAGTGAGACTTTGTAGTCGAGAAATAATTCAAAAGAGCGGTCCATTGAGGAACTCTCCCTCCACAATAGTTTCTTCGCAATTCAAGGAATCTCAAGATATGATAAGTCACATTTAGAATGCCGAAATGGTTATGCAGTGAGAAAAGCTCTTCGACCATCACCCACAGGCATGGTCGAAGGACCGTGCAGGAGGCTTACGAGCAAACAGCTCAGACTTAGCCGGAGAGACCTTAGAACGTTTGTAGGCCTTATCACAGGATTCTGCCAGGTCCGTTACCACCTACATCGCATCGGGGTAACCACGGAGTCCCCGGTGTGCAGACTGTGTGGGGAAGAAGACGAGACCACCTATCACATCGTGTTCGAGTGTGAGGCGCTCGCGGGCCGCCGGCTCAGCATCTTCGGGGCCGACCTACTCGAGGGTGCCAGAGGGAAGGGGATCCTGGACTAGATCCACAGACCCAGGGGGGCACAATAATCCACCTAGGGTTCCATGCCGGGGGGACAACCCTCCTACCCGTGGGTGGTGTCTCAAAAAAAAAAGTCACCCACAAGCTCGGCATTCTAAACGTGTGGAATGGTTCAATATGACTAAAGACAGTCATCCTCTCCTCTAACTCCAACAAAACTTCCTCCCTCATTTTGAAGTTGTGGGAGTTCACAAGACAGTGAAAATGAAAGAGGTGAGAAAGAGTGAGAGGGAGTGAATGACAGAGATAAAAGCGAGGCAACTGAGTTTCAACCCATTCGCCTCGTGCCATCACTGACAGTCTATCGATCCAAGGCACGTTTGTGTTCTCTCTTGCTCAAACACAGCTCTCCAACCCATTCCAGAACCTTTTTTTCATGGTGGGCCGAGTCGAATATTTAGGCCTTGACCGGCGATGTCCAAATTGCTATCGAATTTTTTCTTTGTTTTTCACAATCGAACCAATTTTCGTCTTAAATCTCACAGAAGTGAGTCGTTCCAATCAAATTGACTCCCCCCCCCCATCCGTAAATTAGGTACGGGTAGGTCACTAAAAAGTTCTAAAACTGCACACTTTTCTACTCAAAGCGCTTACTCCATCACAACTGACGTTTTCGAGGCGAGGCGATAGAAAAATCGCACAGCCCCAACGCTCTACGAGAATGCACCGGTGACTCTGGTCTGAAACTGAAGTCCGTGGAACCTGGGCGGGGGGGGGGGGTGGTTTTAAGGCGATTCATAATCGAGAGTTTGGGGCTTAAATAGCCGCCTCCTAATCTGAGAAATAGCGATTTTTCGCAAAGTCTCGCGCATCACGGCTAAAATTGAGAAAAAACGCTCATTTTGTGCTAAATTAATTGAGAAAACGCAAATTCACGGTTGAAAATTGTGAAAAGAACTAGTGCCCTGTTTTTGAGTTTAGTACACGGCTAAAATTAAGACAAACCGCTAATTGGACGCTAAAAGTGAAAAAAAAAACACTGATACGCACGTAAAATGAAGAGAAATAGCCGCAAAATTACATCACTTGGAACACGAATTTGCAAGTTTCGGAGCCTTTTTTTGTTACAGCCGAGGCCATGCTGGCCAGCCACGACAGAACCCAAAGCCGTGACGTGGTCTAATTATATCGGTTAAATTGGTTGATTTTCGGTATTAATACTAACGAAATTTCGAGTTCCGGGGGTATCTTTCATGCAGTGTCCGCAGGAGCCCACGCCAGCCGGCCATGTCAGTGTTCAAATAATGTTTCCTAACGAAATAACCACGTAATTGCGACCATTTGAAGGTAAATATCCGTGAAATTGGAAAGTTCCTGGCTGAATAATCACGATTATGTACCGTCCATGTCCTAATTTTGGATAAACTGTCATGGACGTTTGTGCGTGAACCTCGGTCAAACCGGTGCCGACTGCGCCCTTAACTTTGAATTTCCTTTTATTTATAATTTAAATTGAATGAGATTGCTGGTTCGGGCCATAATTTGAGCGACCGAGGTCATAATTTGAGGGAAATTACAATTTTCCTTGCTGAATAAACACGAAATGGGCAGTTTCAAGTCCATGGGGTCGTAATGCTAGCGAAAATGCAAGTCTCAGGTCTTAATTTTGGCGAAATTGCAAGTTACGGGTTGGTCATTTTCGGAGATAACCGAAAATATCCGTGAAATTGCAATTTTTGCAATTGTTTTTTGTGGGCTCTCGAATCCCGCGGGCTTGCCGGCCACCTTTCGACCACGTCGTAGGCTGACAGGGCAACATTTTGGAGTCAAAAATACGCGAGATGCGGGATGTTTCCAGGCGTAATTTTCGCGAAATGTCCAAGTTTCACGCCCGATTTCAGTGAAATTGCAAGTTTTAGGTGGCCAATCGGTCCACACCGGTAACGCACCAGCCCACTAGCCTTGTTCAGCTGGTGTGGCTGACGGGGAGCGGAGCGAGCATGTGAATCCTGCTTAATTCGGGGTTCGCGAGGGACCTACACGGCTCAAATTGAGGACTAGCAGACTAGCACTGATTCGTGGCTAAAAATGGCGAATTCGAGCCCCCAGAATGGCGTGACTTGGTTCCTATTCGCGCTCCAAGAATAACAAAACTGACGCTGGCTATTCACGCCTTGAGAATCGTAAACTATGACCATTCTCGTCATTAGTGTGACGGATTGTGCCGCGCCCTAAGAACAGCAAAAGGCAAAACTAGACGTTTGCGCTCTAAAAAAAAAGCCAAATAGCCCTATTTATGCCCTAAAATTAGCAAAACTAAACTGTATTCGCCCTAAACGAAATGGCTAAACTCGACGATTCACTTACATTATACAAAAATTACTAAACTGTCCTTTCGCGCCTTAAAAATGAGCTCAAAAAAGTGCTTCAATTTAAGCCGGACGTGGTTTACGAGTCCCTCGCAGTCCTCGGAATATTATCAAATTACGAATGCATCAGATACCACTTGTCGTGGCCAAAAAGTGGGTGTTTTGCCCTGTGCCTGTTTTTGGTGGACTCCAGAGTAGCGTCTATTGAGGGATCCACGTGCTATGTTTTTGAGAAAATGTCAAGGCTAAAATTGAGAAAAAATACTTTAAGTCAATAAATATAATAGAAGCGACTAAAGAGAATAAACACTGCATGAGTCGGGCTATAAATTATAAGAGGCAGATTCGCGGATATTTGCTATTCTGAAAGTAACTTCACAAAAAAAATTGAGAAATTTGCTAATTCGATGCTTCCAGAAGTAAATTCGGGGCTAAAATTGAGTAAAATCACTTATCCTCAGCTTCTTTTGCTTCTTAATCAGCTAAAATCAAGAAAGGTCACGATGATGTACCGTTTTTTGGGTGGAATTCAAGTACGCGGCTATAATTGAGTAGAAAACGCTTATTTGCGGTTGAAACTGGAACAAAGTGTCGCCCACTAGCGGGAAAGGAGCTCATTTGCAGGTAAAATTAAGGAAAAACGCTCACTTCTGCGAAAAAATTGTTTTCATTTTAGGATTGCCTGTATCGAAATACTCTTGAGATTCGCAGTTTCTTCACTTTTGCGATTCAAATTGGGAGTTCTAGGGTTATTTTGTCCGGTCCCGGACATCCCCCCCCCCTCTCCAGGACCTGTCAGCGCCGAAAATGGCATGTTTTGACTGGTTGTTGGTTTGGCGTGAAAATCCTCTAGCTAGAATGCAGTAAAAGCGCTAATAAATAACTTGTGTAGCAAAAAAGTTGCTGAATGGCAACATTGGACCAAGTCACCGCAGAATTGTTACATTCAAAATTGCAAGTTTCTGGGCTTCTTGTCAGTGACCGCAGAACTCGACCTATAGCCGGCCACGCGACGGTCTGACGAATAAACGCAAATTACAACATTTTCGAGCTGAATATCCTCGAAATTGAAAATTTACTGGCTGAATGATTTGAAATCGATAGTTTAAGGTCTTTGCTGAATGGAAATTCAAGTTTCCATACTTAATTTTTGCGTATTTGAAAGTTTCAGGGCAATTTTCAAGTTGGCGAGCAACCCCCCCCCCCCCGGCCGAGGTTCCTTAAGATTCGGCCAGCACCTCACCCGTCCCCGGATCTTATCTGGCCAGTGTCTCATCTTTGGTCCGGAAAGCTCCCGACAGAGAAGGCCCCATCTCTCAACCTCTAACCACTTTGCCATTGCTTGTGACCAGCTTGCCGTGCCCGCTGTGGACCACGTGGAGGTGGGCTGCGGAGCTGAGGATGTTGATACCTTTTCCCAAGGGGAGCACACCACGGTCCTTACCGAGCAGGGAAGGTAATCCTACTCGGATTTCCGATCCGGGCAGAGGCAATGGCTCTGCCCCTGGCATGTCTGGCCCTAGCCCCCTGCGCTCCACTCAGGCGCGCGAGAAGGCCAGGAGCCGGTAATACGCCCGTCGGGTGCCGACTAAGGCTGTGTCGACCGGCGGGCTCCTTTCCCCCCCCCCCACTGCGAGCGGCGAATATCGTCGTACAGCTTAAAGTTGCGCAACATATGCTCGGCGGTCTCTTCCTCCTCATCACGTCCCGCCGCCGGAAGAACCAGAGCTTTCCATTGAACGAGCCTTGGCCGGTCAGGACCAACGTGGCGGCATGCTCAAGGGTAAACCACTTGGCACGCTCCAGCCGAGTCCGGACATCTGGCAAGAACACGCGAACAACCGGTGTCCTGTGCTACTGCTAGCCCAGCGCCCCTGCCAAGCCTCAGTCACTAATTGATCGAGCAGGTGGAGCCCCCGCGGCTCTCCCCACTCATCCGCCCGAAGGCGGATGTGCTCGGCCCAGTCGCCCCGACAGTCCTTACGCCGCTGTGCCTTGGTGGGGCGGTACCACCAATATGTCGTGCCATATAGGAGCGTTGGGATCACCCAGCACCCTGTAATAATTGACTCGACACTGGTAGTCCGCACCCCACACGCTCCCCGCGACTGACCTATACAGGCCAAACGCCCTCTCCAATTTACCACCAACCAACTCCAACTGCGGCCCAGCACCCCGATTCTCATTTGTGTCTACACCAAGGTAACGGCCCTGCCCGACCCCAGCCAAACGCACTCCCCGGTAGGCCACAACCAGCCGTCCCTCTCTCTTCGGCTTTCCCCTAAAAAAGACAAATTTGGTCTTTTGTACGGCGAGAGCCAGACGCACTTCCCGAACACCACACGTCCACTACCGCCAGGAGCCTCACGATCTCCCGGCGAAGCTCCTCGATGGAGCGCCCTGCCACGACCACCGCCAGCTCGTCTACATACGCCACCCCATATCAGTGAATTCGCGTGTTTTGGGGCTATAAATATCCGCTAAATTGCAATTGTTTTTTGTGGGCTCGCTGATAGTCCTGAGCGGCTTGCGTTTGTTGCCAGAGCTGTAACCAATTTTGGTGCCTTGGAAAGATGAAAATTTTGTTTTGGAGAACAGTACGATTTTATTTTGTTCTCACAAACCTAATATTCAGCTCAATCCATGAATGTCTGAATGGCCATGAATATTAGCAACTTTGTCATTAGTAAACTCTCACTTGGCCCTAAAACTCAGCGTCGGCAGGCATTGGTTCTTAGTTTTTACTCGCTAATTTTATCTGTAACCTCTCGCTCATTTTTTTTACGCCTTTCTCGATTTAAAAATACACCGGAAACTCGGTTGTCCAACACAAGGGTTCAAGTTCAATTTCGTAACCAGATATTTTGCAATTCAATTCGATTCGATCCTGGGGACGAAAAAACAAAAACAAAAAACATTGCATGCGGGGAACGGGGTTTCAATCAATTACAACGGTTTTAAAGCAATATTTCCGGCGCCAAACCGGGGGGAAAAAGATCACCCGTCCCCCTTTCCCACCTATTGGAATAATCTAAATGAACCGTTTCCCTTTCTATTAGCTTTTACGATCGAAAATAATTTATTTTTATTTTTAATAAGGTGATAGGGAAGAAGTTGGAGGGGAGTACCCCCACGGTACTCGTCCACACTCCAGTAAAAAAAAAAAAAAGGAATAATAATACAACACATAAGGGGCTGCCTGTTGCGCGTGAGAACCGCTCGCGACAGTTGTCAAAAGACTTCCCCCACCCCATGAGTATATCTCTTAAGCGGAGGGGTACCAGTACCGCGCGTATCCTGTACCTTTTTTTTTTTTTTTTCCTGTACACAGGTGAGGGCGGAGTTCCCACGGCCCCCTATTTAACGCGTTCGGAATAAAGTGGACCGTAGCTCTTTTCTGCATAAGGGGTGGGAACACTGGGTGGGGGAAACGGAAAAAAAAAGTTGGTGGGGGATTTTGTGTACCTCGAGGGGTTGTACCTGTGGAACCCCTTTTGAATGGGAAAATAGATCAAACTAAGTTAGCAGCCCTATCGTTCTCAAAATTGGAAAAAGGTGAACATTCGCTCGAGGTACGCCGGGCGGGCTGGGTGTTTCATTTGAGCGTAATAAAAGTGATTTTAAAAAAGAATTAAAACGCGAGTGTTTTTCCGTTGAATCGTGAGTGACACCTTCTCACCAATAATTTTACTCTTTCCAACAACACAAAAAAAGGATAATAAATAACATGCCTCTAGCTATGGCTTCGTATCACTACGGTCATTACGGCATGTCCAAGGCTGAATTAAGAAAGGTAATTACATCGTTAAAAAAGAAATCCATAAATTTTATTCGACGGTAGGCAATAACACACGTGTTCAAAACCGGCGTGCGTAAAATATGCCGGTAATATCCCGCCGAATAAACCAACCTGTTGATTCATTCATTCTGCCTCAATAACAATAAATAAATGAAAAAGAAAAAAAAAAGGGAAAAAAGAAGCAGTGGGGGAGACCTTTTTATAGAAGTTTTCCACGATATTTCTTTTTTCTCCTCGCTCGTTCATTCCTCTATTTTTTTTTTTTTTTTTTTTCGTCTCACCTTCGGGAAACCCTCTCTAAAAAAAAAAAATATCGTCCGCAAATTTCAACTTAGTGACCCAGTTTTTAAACTTCGTGATAGAGGGTGAGCAAAGTGAAATGGAGCCTCAGAATAAAGTCTTCAGACTTTGACCCCCTCCCCCTCACTGCAACACTGATCATGTTACAACGATATTAAGACGTAATTATCGCTATGAATTCATCAATCCGGCTAATAATGCGCTCCTTGACCTTTAAGCCATTAGCTCTGTATCAGACGTGCATGTGGGCTTCCTGGCCCGGTACTCATTGGACTCATGTGAACGGACAATTTTTTTTTTTTGTTAATTGCACAAAATAAAGACATAATTGCAATGTTTGTTAAAACCCCTAAACGATGGAAATAATGAGCCCGTTAAGTCGGTTTTACCAGTCAACAAATGAGACGCGGTATTTCCTCCTCTAAATAAAAGAAGTTAAGTTATTTGACCATTTCATAGTCCGCAGCCATCAGTGATTTGATTTTTGTGTGTGTTTTTTTACTTAATTTTTAGAGCAATAAGCCGATAATGGAAAAGAGAAGACGAGCGAGAATCAACACTTGTCTTAACGAACTCAAGTCGTTAATTTTGGACGCTACCAACAAAGACGTAAGTTGACTCGTTGAACTCTGTCATTAATAGCCGATTTATGATATTCGTGTTTATTTTATTCAAATAGCCAGCCCGCCATTCAAAATTGGAGAAAGCCGACATCCTTGAAATGACCGTCAAACACCTCCAGGAAATACAAAGAGAACAGATGACAAGCGCCGTGTCCGCCGATCCGTCTGTTCTCACGAAATTCCATTCAGGATTTACGGAGTGCGCGACCGAAGTGTCACGCTACGTGTCCAAACTCGAAGGAGTCGATACTGGCGTCAAAAGACGTCTCATGGGTCATTTAAACGGTTGCGTCTCAGGGCTGAGTCAAGTTCTACCGCTGGCGGCGAATCATTCAGCGTCATCCGACGAGGACGTCAACAATAATAACAACACGGCTCAAAGAATATTGAGCGGCCTTCAACTCGTACCGAGTCGACTTCCGTCGGGCGAGCTCGCCATACTGTTGCCGAGCCTTGATCAACGTCAACAGCTCCACCACGGTGGTTCAGCTTTCAAAACTGTCGTCTCACAGCGTCAGATGTCTTCTACGCCGCCACCACCACCACTGTCGCTGCATCCTCAACCTCCACCATCACCACCTCACCATCAGCTACACTCTTCACCTCTCAGTCCAGCCACTTCGTCAACTCTTGCCGGTGACGACTTGGCATCCGAACATCAAGTAACGTCAACGTCACCCGAAATTATCGTTCCAATTCCTCAGCATCCTTCGACAACAGCAGCTGCCGTCGGTTTCGCCCGAACGACACCACCTCCCCTCGACTTGAAAATAGAACCGTCGAACGATGAACCCTCGACCAGTCGTGGCGACATGTGGCGTCCTTGGTGAAAAACTTAGTTTTTCACGCTACCTTTTCGATCTTTCTCCAGCAATTATATTTATAGACATTTCATTATAATACAAATCAAAGCAAGGTGCCATACAAGATGACGAATTGTAACTTACACCTAGAGAAGTAGTATTTTAGAGGCGAGAGAATTTCGAGCCTGCAAATTTAATTTAAATAAATAAATAGAGGTGGACTGTAAATTAGAGCATAATCGAGTGTTGTCAAATATGGTTTTTCTTGTTACACAAAATTGGGAAGTATTTCCTTTGAATTCCAATTTTGTAAAACGTTAAGTTGATATTAAGTTTTAATTATGAATTAAGCGGTTTTCCACGTTTCTGTTCCATTGGACTGTTAAATTTTGATCTCGAGACACGTTAAGCCTTTAAACGATGATTTTTTTTTTTAACGTTTGTTTTCCTCCCCCAACCCACCTTTTAATAATTTACGAATAAATACGTATTATGTTTTCATTCGCCTAATGAGAACTTGGAGTAACGATTTCTCATTTCCCCCTCCACATCGCCAAAACATTTCACTCACACCACACACACGCGCTCACTTTGCCAGTTATACCCTCCCCCACCTCACCACCCACCAAAGGGTTTGTTCTTGAAAACTCCGCTGTAACGCGGTACGACTCAACAGGCGTTGGGCGCTCTGAGGGTGCGTGATTTTCCGTTGATGACATTTTTCTTCATTTTTACATTTTACATGATGGTGGGGGGGAAGGGGACGTGAAAAGTGGGATGGAAAAAAAGTGCAAAGGAAGTCTTGGTATCCGGTTGAACGGCAATTTGGCTCCGTTTGACGATTTTCACTCTATCCCGATCTGCTGAATAGAACGTTGAAGGGTGCTCAGTAAATTGTGTTGTTGAATATTCGATTAAGCCCTCCAAAATTGCTATTCCGAAAGCTGAAATTGAGAAATGTACCAATTCGCACCGTCTGGAGGCAACTTAGCGGCTAAAATAGTACCAAAACATACTGATCCCTAGTTTCTGTTGGTCCTCAGGGGGCTAAAATTGATGACGCATACCAAAGTGCTGTTCCTGGGGCTAGGACGCGGCAAAAAGTTTGCATATAACGATAATATTCGAGGCTAGTTTGCGAAAAAGCGCTCATTCACCGTTTCCCTATTCAATTTCTCGACCTAAATTGAGAAAACATCGCTGATTCTATAGGAGCATAGAGGCAATTTTATAGCTAAGATTTATAACAAAACTCTCTGGCTTGGGCTAATTCATTATTAAAACGAAAAAAAAATCCAGAGTAAAGAATTGAAAAAGGACTCTACTATTTCGGGGTAAAAAATGGCTGAATCGCGGCTACTGTTGTGGAAAAACGATAATTTGCGTAAAGGAAGCCAGAAAAGGGCATAATTCGAGGATAAAATTGAGAATTACAGCGCTTAATCGCGACTCAAATGGAAAAAATCGGTAATGCACCGGCTAAAAACGCTACTTTTTGCCGCTCAAGTAGGAGAAAAATTCTAAAGAATGGCGGATAAAAACTATATCGCGGCTGAAATTGAGAAAAATCTCAATTTCACGGATAGAAGTAAGAAAAGGCGCCAATTCACAGTTAAAATCGAATGCAATAAATCGCGGCTAAAATTGAGAATTATTGCTTACAATTCAATGGATTAAAACACACTTAACGGATAAAATTAGAAAATACAGCTAATTTATGGTGATGAGTATTAAGTTTTAATACTCATTTAAATTTAGGTCCAGGAAGCCAAGGTTAAAATTGGGGAAGAGAGCCCTTAATCGCGACTAAAATTGAATAAATCGCTAATGCATCGGATAAAAACGCTACTTTGAGCCTAAAGTTGGGGAAAAAGAGCTCATTTGGCGGATAAAAACATTTGGTGAGGAATGAAGAAAAATGTTAATACGCGGCTATAAAATTGAGAAAAATCGCTAATTCGTTGATAGAAATGAGAAAAAGCGCTAATTCGCGGCTTAAATTTGAGAAATTTGAAGAAAAATAGCGAGGCTAAAATAGAAAAAAAATCGGTGATGCACCGGATAAAACAACACTATGTGGCTAAAGTTGGGAAAAAGAGCTAATATTGCGGATAAAGACGCTGTTTCGCAGCTGAAATTAAGAGAAATCGCTGAATACCGGCTAACAGGAAAACTTTAATTTTATCCGTGGCTAAAATTTATAAAACGCCTTCGAAGGCAACTTAGTGGCTAAGAATGCGAAAAACATGCGCTAACGTCACGGATTTTAGACGTCACGGAAATTTAGAAAATGGCTGAAATTGTGTGATAATCGCTAATTCGCGTGTAAAACTAAGAAGAGACGCTAATTTGCGGTTGAAATTAAGAAAAATCGCTCAATCGCGGCTAAAATTGAAAAAACCGGCTATTTCACAGCCAAAATTGAAAAACATCGCTAATCGCTTACTAAAATTCAGAAAAAATCGCTAATTCAGCGCAATGATTGAGATAAAGTGCCGATGCACTGTTAGAATTTATGATAAGCGTATTCGCGGCTTCTAATGTGGTAGAAACGACGTGGTAAAAATTGTGAAAAAGGGTGGAAAAAAATTGCTATTGCGTGAAAAATGAAATGCACTAAAAACAATAACTCACGGCTCAACTTGAGAAAATCCGCACAATCGCGGCAAAACTTGAGAACAACGCCGATCTTATCCATTGGTAAAAATCGCTAATTTGCTACTAAAATTCAGAAAATGCGCGACTTCGAGTCTGAAATTGAGAAAACGCTAATTCCTAGAGCTTAGCTCAGCTCTGTTATTCGGGACGTGGAATATGTTTGCCAATCACGTGAAATAATCGTTCAATGTTGTTGTTTTTTTCACTTTTCGAGCGTTCGGGTTTCCTTAATTTTGTCTATATCTCATGATTTGAACACTTTTCTGCAGAAATTGTGTGGAGGTGTTGGTAAGGTACGGTGGCAGGATGCTGTGCACGCCCCCCCCCCTCCACCTATGAATAGAAAATGGATCCCGCTACTGTATTTCTCCTGTTTCAGCTCTTTCAATTCCCTGGCGCGGCTTACTATTTCAGACACATTTAACTCAAAATATTTAAAATCCTAGAGTCCTACAAGTTTATTCCTCTCTGTCCAGCTCTTTCTGTGTTCGAGGAAGGAACGTCTTTTTGACGTTCCATAAGTCTTAATGCTGTACGACTTTTACCATTTTATGCTTTTTGGCTTTTGCCACTTAACCTAACCCTCCCGCTACCTTTTAACATTTCTCTGTTGTCCGTTCAAGGGATGACCCGATGACCTCGCCCCCCTTCCCCTTCCCACTAGTATTCATTTTTCCAAAGAGCCCGTGTCATCGTTCAGACAGACACATTTAGGGTGGGCAAAGCTGAAGGCAAAGTCTCCCCTTCCCCCCCGAGCAATTCACCGTAACGAGAGCTTTTTGCTTTCATTACGGGCTGTAGGCCTGGTAGTAGTAACGACGTGGGATTTAAGTCAAAAAACGTGATTTTTACCCCCTTTTTAAGATTCGTGCAACGGTTTTCGTTCAAACCAACCAGGAGGCGCGCGAGAGGTATACCAATACCGAGCTCTCCCATCAATCGACGGCCCAGGTACACTAGGGTTGCCAACCATTCGCCCAGGTTAGGCTAATTATTTCCCGGTCAAGGGCAAGGTCATCGCGGGACGCGTTCTGTTCTTTATTATTAGGTATGTACCCACCTACCTTTAAAATCGGAGCATACTAATTTTCGTAAGCAGATCAAACAATTGGATTCGAAGGCGAAGGCTCAGTTAACCATCATTAAGACTGAAATGAGCGCCCGTATAGTTCGTGATGAAATAATTTCAGAAGTTTAGGGGCCGGGCATTCGATAAATTGCTAGTTTCTGGTCTTTATTTTCACGAATCGCAAGTTTCTGGCTTCTTATTAGTGACTGAGGAACCCAGCCCACGACAGCGCTCAAAGTCTGAAGTTAGCCCCTAAAATGCCAACATTCGGGAGCTAAATATCCGCGAAATTGAAAGTTTCCTGGCTGAATATTCGGGGAACAGCAATTTTGTTGGTCATCCACGCGGTTTCATCCAATTATAAATGATGCCATCTTTGCCTAACTCATCATTCATCGACACGGGGGGCCCAAAGTGTGTGATTTGAGGTCCATTTTTACCACCCCAGCCAAAAAAGCGCTAATTCATATCTAAAAGTGACACACATAAAACTGTTATTGCGGGGCTAAAATGTAAAAACCCTGGTAAATTTGCGGATAATTTTGGGAAATCACTGATTAGCGCGGCTAAAATTAAGAGAAACGGTAATTTTCAGCTCAAATGAGAAAAAGTGATTATTCGCTGCTCTAGAAAGGGGAAAAATATTGCTAAGCAGCCGAAATTAAAGAAAATCACTAATTTGCAGATAAAGTGTAGTATTATCTCTAATTCGGGAGTGAAATGTACTTATAACAATTTTAAATTGCGTTCAATATTTAAAAGAAGCCATTTCACGGCCTCTGAATCTTAATTTATTTGTGGCTAAAACGAAGAAAAACGCTAATTTTATAGCTCAAATTGAGAAAAGTGCTAAATTGCTGCTGTATCACGGAAAACGCCACTTTGTGGGGAAATTTTTAGAAAAAACGCTAATTCTTAAGATAAAACGCTACTTTGTTGCCAAAATTGAGAAAAAGCGCTAATTCGCGGCTAAAGTAGAGACATACACCAATTATCGGCTTCCGAAGGCAACTTATTTGTGGTTCAAAATTTAGAAAAAAACTCTGATCCAAATCTAATATAATTGCTAATACGGCGATAAAAAGTAAAAACCCCGGCTAAGTTACGGCTAATTTTGGAAAAATCACTAATTAGCGTGGCTAAAATTAAGAAAAACGCTAATTTCCAGCTTGAATTTAGAAACGTACAATTTCGCAATAAACGATCTCGCTCTCCTAAAAACGCCAATTCGTGGATAAAATTCGGAAAAATTGCTTATTCACGGAATAAATACGCAACTTTGCGGCTAAAATTGAGAAGAACTTTGATTCGTGGGCATAAATTTCAATTTGCAACTAAAATCGTGGGTTCTGATGACAATTTTGTGCTTACAAACTTGAGAAACAGCGCAAATTCTTTATAATTCGCTTCTAAAGTAGAGAAATTCGTCAATTTACGGCTTAATCTGAGCATGAGTGATAATTGACGGATAGGGTGTAGACATTATTGCCAATTTGTGCTAAAATAAGGATAAAGCTTTTGAACGCTTAGTACAAATTATATTTCTCGTTTACATATAGAGACTAAAGGGCCTCATAGATTTATCCGCCCCGGTCCCCGATAGGTGTAGGTCCGCTAGCGCGGCCTTAGGCGGCGAAAATTAGGAAGACGCACTATAATTTGCTGTTCTTGGGGCAATTACGCGGCTAAAAGTTTTAAAATGCTGATATTGTTGGCTAAAATTGCGATAAAAGCACTCACTCGTGGCTCAAATTGAGAAAATGCGTCAATTCATCGTCGTTGCTGATACAACTTCCTGGCGAAATTGGAGAAAACCCGCTCTCTTGTGCTCGGGAAAAACCACGACTTAAATTAAAGGAAAAGCGCTGATTCATGGCTAAAATTAAGAAAAAGCGATCATTCTGAAGTTTGGCTTAGGGAAAGTGCGCCAACGCCGCGAAAATAATTTTGTGTTGAAGGGAAAACAATCCAACAGAGATGAAGGCATACAAATTGAAATTTGGAAGCGCAAAGCGTAATAAATGTATAATGAGGAAGTAACATAAAAAATAAAAATCGCTGGAAACATTTTTTTCGAAGGAAAATGACTAAATATAACCAGGAATTGAATATTAGTGCGTAAATTATTGATTTAGATTTATAACGAAATAATAAAACTTGCCATTTTCTTTGGTTACCTTAAACGGCCGGTCTGTGACTCGTGACGTAGTAAAGGAGTTGTGACCCCTCCCAACCCTCCGCATCGTGGCTGTTATCATGTCTTGCCCCTTCTTGTCCTTCCCATTCTCTTAGTCCTATTGTTTGATTTGTGGGAAGCTATTGTGAAGGCCATGCAAATGCTGTTATTACGTCATCAGTCTATCTAGCCTATTTCAAATGGGTCCCGCAACCCAATAGTTTTAAAAATTAAGAAAAAAATATAGGGCCTGATTTTATTTTGAACGGACCGGGTTTTCATGAGTTTTGGTACCCAAGCTATCACGACAGCATGATTTTGGAAAATGTGTTACTTCCTCATTGGTATTTGCAAAGAGCCAAGTCCGCGGAATTTGGTTTTCTGGAAGAACCAAACCCTCGAATTCGGTCATTTCGAGAAGCTAAGGATGATAAGGGGCTCATAGAGATTTTCGCCCCGAGCTTCGAGAGGTGTCGATACGCCACTGCGATCCGGGTATTGTCCGATTCGGCATAAGGCTACGGCGAGCTGTGGCATAGCGCTCTATGGGCTTCGTGTGGGCGTTCAGCAATGCGCGCACCGGGCGTGGAGCCCACTACGGGCACGAAGTGCACAGCAATGATCAGAATGTGTCGCATGAAATGAAAAAAAAAAAAAAAATGAATATTTTCGTCGGCTATAGCCCCGGTAGTCCCCCGTCATGATCAGGCCATGCCAAGACCACCGAAATGAGGTGTGTTGAAAAGCCAAGCGTACGTATAATGACTCACGAAGAGCAATATCCATCTCAAACTGGTTTACTGAGTTATAGCCACTCCTACAAGACGGATTTAATCAACAGTCAACACCGCACGAAATACCGAAAATCTGCTAAAGGATGATGAGAGCCAAAATCACGAAATTTGGGACCCGAAAGAACTGAAACCAACAGAATTCGGTTTTGAAAAAGCCAACCACAAGAAATTCATCTCCGAACGAGCGAAAATACTGAAATTGGAGATTTAAAGAGCCTAATATTACCGACATTAATGAATTTTAATATTCGAAAATCGTCTAAATCGTCTAAATATCTAAAATCCGCGAATTGGGTTTTTGAATGAGCCAATTTATATTTTGTCGAAGTAACCAAACCTTTGAAACCCTCAAAAGAGTCAAATCGGAAAGATTTCGTTTAAGAAATAGCCAAAGTGAACGATTCAATCGGTTTTGAAGGAGCCAGACCCGTAATTTGAAAGGGATAGAATAGTGAGGTTTTGCTTGGAAGAGCCAAACAGGAATTTTTCCGAGAGCTAATGAATCGATTTTTTGAAAAAGCCAAACTCGTGAAATTTGGTTTATGTATGAGCGAAACCCCTAGAATTGGGGTTTTCTTTCATGAAATATCCGAAAGAGCCGAAATCGAGAATTCTGATTTATTTAGGGCCAATTTCACCACCGGGAGTTAGGTTGGAGTTACCTAACTCTAACATAGTTTACATAAATAGTGACGCCTTTTTTCAGTTAATTCAGAGTTAACGTAACTCAAACCTTAACTCTCGGTGGTGAAATCCACCATTAAAGGGATTCACTAGCCACGCACACACACAAAAAAAAAATGTCGCAGGATGGGCTCCATAAAATGCTAATTTTGCGGAGCTGAAACACAAAAGTACGGGCGTAAAAACAATGTGGCCAGGGTGATCACTCATTTTGAAGTATCATTTCACGGGTGTGTCTACGTCTAAAAACAAAATTCTGCAGGGTTGGCCCACTTGTTGAAGATCTGAATTGACAACATTTGAAGTCTCTGAATTGACGAGGAAGAGGAAGCTGATTGGCGATAAATGTTGTTCTTGTTGTTATTTTTTTTTTTTTTTGTAATAAAAATAAAAGGGAAAAAACTCAAACTCTCTATAGCGAATTTTAATATGTACCACTCGACCAGCCAATTTTTTGGGTCAGGCTTATTCATAAATGACTTTTCGGAGTGTTTTGGCCAATCTGAAAAGGAATAAAACATTATTTCGCTAGTGTCGCCCACTCGAAAAACCATTTTGGACATTTCTTTGAGTTTTCTAATTATAACCCTAATTTTGGGGGCTTAGCTCATCCAAAAGTACAATTTAGTGGCTTCAACTCTATACAATTTCGCTCTTTTGACCCATTCAAAAAGCAATTTTGGCAAGGTTGGATTTCATGTCAATGAGCAATTTCAGGGGTCCAGCACTTTTCAAAAATAAAATATCGTTGAATTGACCCATTTAAAACATATTATATTTCGCGAAGCTCGCTCTCGTCCGAAAAAGCTGCAATTTCACGGATTTCAAAACATTAATTAACTAAACGTCGCGCTGCTGGTCCATTGAAAAACCAGCTTCGCGGAGAATAGGCCCTTTATCTTAATTTTAGCTAATAATTTGAGTTTTTATTCTAATTTTAGCTTGATTTTAGCCATGATTTAGCGTTTTATATTAATTGTAGCCAGGAATTAACGCATTTTATTAATATGTTAGCCCGAATAAGAGTTTTTTTCTCAATTTTTGCTGCAAGAGTGAGCTTATTCTTCATTTTAGCCGCGAGTTAGCTCTTTCTTCCGGTGATTTGGCACTTTTCTCATCTACCTAGTTATGAAATGTCCTCCAGAAACCGCACGTGGTCAGACGCTTAGGCACGTTTTAATTATGTTGCCTCCGCAGAAACTGTAAATTGGCGTTCTCGATTGATTTTTCTTTCTGAGAGTTAGCGTTTTTATCCATTTTAGTCACAAATGAGAGATATTTTTCAATTTTGATCATGAATTACCGTTTTTTGTCCATTTCAGCCGCAAACTCTTGCCCCAGCGTACAGTGCGTAAAGCGGTTTTTCTGAATTTTAGCTGTAAAACGGACACCACAAATAAACTGCGAGTTTGTTTTTAGTGCATTTCATCCGAAAATGCACTATTGGTCTCGTCGTGATGGTGGCAAACATGGATCATGTAATGTTTTTTTCACGTTTCAGAACCTCTAGAACACGAATTCAGTGGTCTCCGGAATTCATATATATGTATATAAAGAAATATTTAGAGATATATGCTGTAAGACTGGGGAATTTTGAACACAAACCGAATAACACCAAGATTCGATGCTCAAGCTTTTATTGAGAATCGAAAACTAAGTCGATTCCAATATAACGAACGCTTAACTTTTAGCTATAAAATATTGTTTTCCGTGAGAACACGAGAAGTGGAGTCCACAGAGTATAGAACGCGACTGCCTCGCAGGACAGTTTACAAAAAAATATTTAAACAGAGGTGAGAAATAAATTAGAAGAAAGAAGTAAAAGGATCAAAGTCCAACAATAAGGTTCGAAGACTGGCGAGAAACTTACATCCCCCCAACCAAAGAGATGTGAGACAGTGAAGCTAATTTTCCGCAGAGTAATAGGTAATAAGTTAACATAACATTAATAACATTATCGGTATAACATTAATCGGTACAACATTGGTGAATAAAGGCTAGACTATGAACTGAGAGTGATTTACAAATGCCCTAGTAATAAGGTAGTATTGTAGACAATTTCTACGATAACTTTGATTTCTTTCGTATGCCGAAATCACGAACACCAATCATGATCGAATTTAGATTAGATGTGGTTGTTGGGTGTGTTCGACCCTTGATTGTTTACCCTGATGATCTTACTTATGTGGTACAAGCGTTTGTCGTCGGTACCGTTGTAGCCTACGTTGACCTGGTACACCGAGTTGGATAACTTGTTCACGATGGGAAACGGACCCAATCGTATTTCGTCTAGCTTTTTACGGTTCAGTCTGTTCCCGTTCTCTACGTACACGTTGTCTCCTATTGTGACTGTGAGTGAAACGTTTTTTCTTTTGGAGTCGTATCGTCTCTTGTTTTCGTCGTGGGCTTTTACCGAATTTTGGAAGGCTAATTTTGCGTCCCGCTGGTAATTTGGGATTTCGAGAATCTCTTTAGGTGCTGCATGTGGTGGAACACCGTTCATTAAGTAATTTGGGGTGTATTGGGTGACGCTGTGTATTGTATTGTTATATTCCTCAGTGCACTGCCTAGCTACTGAGGTCCATGCAATTTTTCGTTTTGTTTCGTTTATTCTGCATCTTATTCTATTGACAAGCGTTTGATTCAGCCTTTCGTTCAGTCCGTTGGAGGCTGGGTGATCGATGGCCGTGTAGACATGATTTATATTGTTTTCTTGAAGATGTCTCGTGAAGTCTTTCGCGCTCAGGCCTGCATACTGGTCTGTGAGCAACGTGCCGATTTGATGGTCGCTCTGCACTTTTTTAAGTAGTTTTATGAATTCGTTAGCAGTTTGGTTTGGTGACGTTGATATAAATGCGAAGCGAGTGAAGTGGTCTACTAGGAGGTGGAGATACCTTTTTGTTGATTTGTTTCCTCCAAATCCCCCTATCGTGTCGATGGACATTATTTGAAATGGTTCACTTGCTGGACCCAAGTGGCCTAAGAAACCTGTGGGTTTAGTGCGTCTATATTTATTTTTGAGGCAAATTGTGCATGTGGAACAGAAGTGTTGAATTTCTTTGTACATATTGTGGAAGTAGTAATAATTTTTGATTGTATTTATAATGTGTTTCGGCCCTACGTGGCCGTATTTTAGGTGTACTTTTTGAACGAGTTGTAAGCCGTATTCCTTATCGATTATTATTTGTTCTCTAGCCCTAGTTTTCCGCAAGATTATTCCGTGTTTTAAAATATCGCGTTTTCCCTTAGTGATGTTCTTCTGGCTATCCCGAATTTCCTCCAACTCGAGCAGATTAGCTGTGCGTAGTGGTTCGTGGTCATCTGTGTTGTAGTCACTTGCGAGTACTGGGTTTCTCGATAGGCAGTCCGCTTCTGCATTTGCGGATCCCGATCTGTAGATTATGTCGAAATCATACTGTAAGAGATAGTTTGCGAGATCGCCTAGCTCCTCATCTGTCCTTGCTTTCAATTTGAGATTTTCCAGAGGTTTATGATCGGTAATAATTTTAAATTGGCGGCCTATCAACCAGTACCGCCAGTATTTCACGGGTTTTAGCCACGCACACAAAATATAACAATGTCGCAGGATGGGCTCCGTAAAATGCTAATTTTGCGGAGCTGAAACACAAAAGTACGGGCGTAAAAACAACGTGGCCAGGGTGATCAATCATTTTGAAGTATCATTTCACGGGTGTGTCTACGTCTAAAAACAAAATTCTGCAGGGTTGGCCCACTTGTTGAAGATCTAAATTGACAACATTTGAAGTCTCTGAATTGACGAGGAAGAGGAAGCTGATTGGCGATAAATGTTGTTCTTGTTGTTATTTTTTTTGTAATAAAAATAAAAGGGAAAAAACTCAAACTCTCTATAGCGAATTTTAATATGTACCACTCGACCAGCCAATTTTTTGGGTCAGGCTTATATAAATGACTTTTCGGAGTGTTTTGGCCAATCTGAAAAGGAATAAAAAATTATTCCGCTAGTGTCGCCCACTCGAAAAACCATTTTGACACGGGTCCGGTTCTTTTTGGAATGACATTTCCTTGAGTTTTCTAATTATAACCCTAATTTTGGGGGCTTAGCTCATCCAAAAGTACAATTTAGTGGCTTCAACTCTATACAATTTCGCTCTTTTGACCCTCAAAAAGCAATTTTGGCAAGGATGAATTTTATGTCAATGAGCAATTTCAGGGGTCCAGCACTTTTCAAAAATAAAATATCGTTGGATTGACCCATTTAAAACATATTATATTTCGCGAAGCTCGCTCTCGTCCGAAAAAGCTGCAATTTCACGGATTTCAAAAAAATAATTAACTAAACGTCGCGCTGCTGGTCCACTGAAAAACCAGCTTCGCGGAGAATAGGCCCTTTATCTTAATTTTAGCTAATAATTTGAGTTTTTATTCTAATTTTAGCTTGATTTTAGCCATGATTTAGCGTTTTATATTAATTGTAGCCAGGAATTAACAGTGGCGGCGGAACCGGGGGGGCAGGGTGGGCGGCCGCCCCCCCGGAATTTAGTCTGGGGGGGCGTCGCCCCCCCAGGCTTCAATGCCAATCTTCTATCCCGAATACTGCACCCAAAGTTCTTATTCGAGGACCAAGCGACCGTCACTCAGATCGAAAACCCTGGATCATTTGCGAGAAGATGAAAAATAGCAATGCCTAGAACATTCGCCCCCCATCATTCACTTTTCTGCAGACTTTTTGTTAGGTATATTATTGATTCTTCTTCTACACTTTACCCCTGCCATCTGGCAAAGGAGGGCGATCCACCTATCGGCCACCCTCCCCGGAGAGGGTTTTAGCCCAAATTCAAGCAATATGAAGCACAGGCGTAGCAAGGGGCATGCGGCATGTGCGGTGCGCACCGGGCATCTCTACCCTGGGGGCATCAAACCCGCTGTTTTGTTATGCGATCACCGCTACCCAGTGGCGGAACAACACTTGTCCGGGGCCCGGGGCGGAAATCTCTAGGAGGCCCTTTAGTCTCTAATTAAACCGTAAATATACTTTTTTGCAGCTTTGAAGTATATATTTTCCTCAATTTTAGCCACGAAATTGCCTCTAAAGTGCGTTTTCTCAATTTTTTCCGCGAATTAGCTCATTTTCTCATTTTTAGCTGCGAATCGGCGCTTTTTACAAGCTCTTACCGTGAAGTTGCCTTAAGAATCCGCAAATTAGGTAGCGTTTAAGTGCTCTTTCCCAATTTTATCCGCAAATTAGCAATTTTACTAAATTTAAGCCGTAAATTCGCGCTTTTCTCCATTACAAAAAAAAACCATTCGTGTTTTTCTCTATTTATTACCCTCGAATTAGCGCTTTTTCACAGTTTCAGCCGCTTGAATTAGCGCTTTTTCTCAATTTTATTCCCAAAGTTCCCCAAGAATGTGCAAGTTGGGGCATTCTCAATTTCAGCTGTGAATTAGCCTTTTTACCCCAATTTAGCAGTGAATGGGCACATTTTTTAATTATAATTATAGCAATTTTTCTCGATTTTATCTGCAAAATTGAAATGTTTTGTACCTTAGTTGTGAATTAAAGTTTTCCTCCACTTTTAGACGCAAATTCGCGTTTTTCTCTATTTCACGGCGTGAATCGCAGCGCTTTTTCTCAATTCCAGTCCCAGCCCCGAGAATCCGTGAGTTTGCGTTTTCTATGAATTCGCGCTTTTTCCCAATGTTTAAAGCTGCCAAATTGTAACACTTTATCATAATAGCGTGTTTCTCTATTTTTAGACTCGAATTCGCGTTGTTCTCTTTTTTATCCTTGAATTAGCGTTTTTCTCATCTTTAGCGCGTGAATTAGCGCTTTTCAACTTCAGCCTTAAAGTTGCCCCTAAGAATTGGCGAATTGGCGTTTTCTCTCATTTTCAGCTGTGAATTAGCGTTTTTTTTCTCAATTTTAGCAGTAAATTAGCACATTTTCTTAATTTTAGCTACGATTTTTAGCGTTTTTTCTCGATTTTATCCGTAAAATCGTAATTTTTCATACCTTAGCTGAGTTTTCTTCCACTTTTATCTAGACGCGAATTCGCGTTTTTGACTATTTCACCCGTGAATTAGCGCTTTTTCTAAATTTTAGTCTCAATGTTGCCCCGAGAATCCTTGAGTTGGCGTTTCTCCCTTTTAGCTGTGAATTTGCGCTTGTCCTAAATTTTGAAAGTTGCTAAATTGTAGCACTTTATCACAATTTTAGCTGTAAATTAGCGTGTTTGTTTTTTTTTTCAAGACGACGCGAATTTGCGTTTTTCTCTTTTTCATCCTTGAATTAGCGCTTTTCTCAGTTTTAGCTGCGTAAATTAGCGCTTTTTCCTAATTTCGCCCCAACAATTCGTGATTTTGCGTTATCTCAATGTCAGCTGTGAACTAGCTAGCGCTTTTTCTTAATATTAACAGCCATAAATTTCAGCAATTTTTCTCAATTTCAGCCGCGAATCAGCGTTTTACTCACTTTTACAAGCGAGTTTAGCCATTCGTTTTCATCTTATCTACTTGAAAATCCCGATTTTTCATCTTCAAGCTATTCAGGGGCCCCCATCCGAACCCCGGATCCGGATTTCTAGTTATGCCCCTACCTGCATTCCCACACTTTACTGTTTTATTTGAGTACGAATGATTATCGTTTATTATTTAAAACGAATACTTGCCATATTCTTGTGGCAAAAAAAAAACTAAGAAATCAATAATAGTATATGTATACGCAGGAGCTAAAGTCGTGGCTCTAAAACGCCGTAAAATTTGCCGCGGTACATTACATTACAAGCCCGGCGGGCGAGGCGAGGTAAATCCCCTTCCTACGAGTGATGTACGACTTTTTTCACGCGACAGCAAGGAAATGATAAAACTGACTTTGACAAATTGACTACTATGACTTCTCGTGTCTTTAGTTTAAGAAGACCTTAAACGAGGTTATAACCCGAGTTCATTTACTCTCCGTACTAGGACGGAAAATATTTTCTGGACTAGTACAGAAAATTTCTCGAATGTCACTGTGCGGTAATGGTCAATTTCCCAGACAATTTTGGGCACAGAAAATGACTACTTTCGGAGCATGTCGCTTGAAAAATACTTTAGTTCCTAGGCATGAAAAGAGACACTTTTGGGACTCATTTGCGGCCGTAAAATTCGGTTTTAGTATCATGTGGGATAAAAATAAAATATTATTAGTCAAAAACCTATCAAGAATCAGGCCGTTGTATACCACATTCAAATCATTCCCTAAATGCTGAAAATTCAAGACTATTGGGCACCTCCATACAATACCTTGCCTCCTCTATTTACTTAAAATTGAGAACTACACTACACTTCACCTTCTATTGATGAAAACTAAGGAAGTGATGGTAGTGTAGTGTATGGTGGGGAAGGGAAGGGGGGAAGCGCCTTAATTTTCGCCCCCCCTGAACCAAAATACTTCCGCCGCCACTGGGAATTAACGCATTTTACTAATATGTTAGCCCAAATTAGAGTTTTTTTCTCAATTTTTGCTGCAAGAGTGAGCTTATTCTTCATTTTAGCCGCGAGCTAGCTCTTTCTTCCGGTGATTTGGCACTTTTCTCATCTACCTAGTTATGAAATGTCCTCCAGAAACCGCACGTGGTCAGACGCTTAGGCACGTTTTAATTATGTTGCCTCCGCAGAAACTGTAAATTGGCGTTCTCGATTGATTTTTCTTTCTGAGAGTTAGCGTTTTTATCCATTTTAGTCACAAAATGAGAGATATTTTTCAATTTTGATCATGAATTACCGCTTTTTGTCCATTTCAGCCGCAAACTCTTGCCCCAGCGTACAGTGCGTAAAGCGGTTTTTCTGAATTTTAGCTGTAAAACGGATACCACAAATAAACTGCGAGTTTGTTTTTAGTGCATTTCATTCCGAAAATGCACTATTGGTCTCGTCGTGATGGTGGCAAACATGGATCATGTCATGTTTTTTTCATGTTTCAGAACCTCTAGAACACGAATTCAGTGGTCTCCGGAATTCATATATATATATATTTAGAGATATATCTTTGTGGCTTTTTTCTTGTTAGCACGATAACTCTCGAAGAAGTTAATTTAGCGGAACGCGCTTTGGCACAAAAACCAGAAGTCATACGACCTCGGTTGGTATTGCATTTGGGCCAAATCGGTCACGGTGGAGGGGGGGAATAGGGCTTGAAATGGTCAAAAAATCACTACAAATCACCAGTTGGTTCCAGAAGCACTATATTCGGTACGATAATTTCATTTTGAAGTAGCCTTTGATTCCCACTAAGTTCAGCTTAAACAAACCCGGCATCAAACAGTACGAGGAAGGGTCAAACATTAACGAAACAAATCATGGTCTCAAGATTATTACTTCTGGGACGGCTTAGGGTATCCGCATACGAAATGAAATGCACTCTTTCCGACCGCCAGCTGCCGGAGCGAATTTTTTTTTTCATTTTTAGCCTCGATTAAGCCTTTTTGGAATTTTGTGACCCTAAATTCTTGAACATAAAACCTGAAAATCCCTTTTTGCCGTCTGTGAGCTTTGCAGGACTCTCCTCAGAAGAGCTGCGGAGCTTGGGTCTGTCTGTCCCCTGTACCATGTACCTACCACACCTGCCTAAGCATGCCACTAAGGCATAATGAGCTAATGATTTTTACTTATTTGACAGATTTTTTTAACGGGATGGAATATATTTTGACGGATTTCTGACGGAATTTTGAGCCTGACTTGACGGGAAAAGAAAAATGTTCAGTTCGCCACGCTGCCTCCTCACGGCAGAGAAAGATGCTCGGCAGAAGCTGAAAAAACCGTGCAAAGAAGACGGGCTTGACAATGAATGGGCCACAGGTGCCCTGCAGGCATCAGTTTACACTATTTTTGGGTTTCCTCTGCCACACTGTGAGTAAAATTCGACACGCTGTGAAGAAAAACCAGTGTTTGAAAAATGTGCAAGTTCCCCATTAGCGATTTTTTTCAATTATTTTAGCAGAGGATTAGCACTTTTCTCAGTTTTAGCTGAAAATTAGCGTTTTTCTTATGTGTTTTCCTCAATACATTAGCCACAAAATAGGGGAGCTTTTCACGAATTACCATTTTTTTAGTTCACTATACGCAATGCATGAGCGATTTTTCTCAGTTTTTCTCGTGAATTAGCGGTTTTTTCACCTATTGCCATAAATTGGCGCTTTTTCTCAATTTCAGCCTCAAAAGTTGCCTTCAGCAGCCGCGAATTGGCGTGTATTCAATTTTTTACGCAAATTACGATTTTTATCAATTTTATAGCCGCGAATTAGTGGTTTTTTCTTAATTTTAGCAGCGTCGTAGTAGCATTTAAAAAAAAATCGCTAATATTCGTGACTATAACTGCGAAAAAGCGCTGATTAGTGGACTTGCGATGGAACTTTCAGACTAAAATTGAGAAAAAATCGCTGATTCACGGTGCATGGAGGCCATTCTACGAATAAATTGTGGAATTCAACGCAAAAAAAGTGCTGTTTTTGGGCCAACCCCGAGGTAAAAATTGAGAAGACATGCTATAATATTGACATACGAAAACGCTTTCAGGTTAAAATTGAACAAAAATGGCAAATCGCCCGTTCGTGTATAAAAAATGGATTAGATGCTAAATCGCCACGAAAGTATCATAAAACGCTATTTCACAGCTGAAATTTTGGGGCAAATCGCGAATTTGCAATATAAAGTAAAATTTGCGGATATAAAGTTCAGGAAAAGCGTTAATTCGCGGATACAAATGGAGAAATTCACTAATTTGCGGCTGTAAAATTGAAAAAATCACTAATTAGCGCAGCTACAATTAAGACAAACGCTAGTGTTTAGTTCAAATTGGGAAAAAGTGCTAATTCTCGACTAAAAATGGATGAAATAGCTCATTTGCAGCTTAAATTGAGGAAAATTCCAATTCTTGGCATTTTTGCCAAGGAAATTGGCAAAAATTGAGAAACGCTACACGCTGCTAAAATTTAGAAAAAGCGACAATTCACTGCTAAAATTGAGAAACATCACAAATTCTCGGATAAAGTGTGGTGAAATTTCGAATTTAGATACGCGCCTTTGCGCATTGCGCCTTCGGAAGTTCCTCAAGATAGATAGCGCGGATTTTCTCAATTCGGGGGCTCAATCTAATATTCAGCTCACACTCTTTGCTGATATCATCACTTAAAACGTTATATTCTCCAGGTCGGATAGACTGAAATTCGTAGAAAGGAGATTGTCGAACCGTCCGACCTCTTCACGTACTATCTTACATCAATGGATTTGGGGGGGGGGGGCGCCGGGCTTTGAACCCGGCAGGCGCCTAAACCTCCATTATGGGCTTCTATGCCGTACCCAGATCTAACTCTGTGCACTTCACACCCGTACTACGCCGGGCGTTTCGGTCGGTACGCGGTTTGTTGAACGCACACCGCCGGGAACGCCCACACGAAGCCGAGTGTGCCGTGTCACAGCTCGCCGCAGCCTTATAGTTTAATGGGCAATGGCTGGATTCGAACCCAGGCCCACCGAGTTGCGAAGCGAGCATTGTATCCATTACACCATCGAGGCGCGCTACATTCATGGATAATCTAAGTATCCTCATTTTTCCGTAATTAAGCTTTTCGGGGGCCCCACCTGGCAGAGGCCCCGGGGGCGATCCCCCCTCCCTCACCAGTACCGCGGTTCGCTAACTGCGTGGAGTCTGAAATCCAAGGATGCAACTGGACGTACGCGGACCATTTCAGGCTGCTTGAAGTCGAGAAAATCTGATAAACCCAAACTTCAATGTAAAACGCTCATTTTTGGAGATTTTATGGGGCTCTTTGAAGCGTTGATACTTGTGCCAGGGGCGTAGGTACGGTGAGATATATGGGGGACAGATTCCCCCCCCCCCCCAGAGCTACAAGTTTCAATTTTCTTAATTTTTCCTGCCCCACTAAAATGTATCAGTGTGTGGGTGCGTTTATTTGTGAAGTGTTTCAAAAGAGTCAACGCTCAAGTGCATTTCCTTTCCACTCTCCTATCTTCAGACTAGGGAGGATCTAATTAGCAAAAAATCCGTAATGCTTGCGGAATCAACATAAAAATGATCTGAGGACTCTGAAATTGCACACAGTTGCTACACGCACCAATCTAAAGAATATTTTCTGACATTTATCTCGAGTTATCAAAAGTACTAGTACTTCTCCCTGAGGAGTCATTGACGGAAACGATATGTAAAAAAAAATTGGAGGACGCTCAAACCACACACAGTTACTACTGACACCGTTTGACAGAATATTTGCTGAAGGTGAAAATGTTCAAACAATTCCAACTCAGTATTAGGCTAGAAGCAACTCATATACAAATGTCCAAAAATGAGCGTTTCGCGTTGCAGTTTAACAGATTTTCTCGACTCTAAGCGGCCCGGCGAAGTCCTCGTGTACCGAACCGCTCGCTTGGACTTCAGACCTGTGGCCTGTGGATTGCGTGATCATCATGTGTGGGAAAATTGGTTCAGCTTCTGTAAACGGACGAAAGTGGCCTGTAACACTGTAACTGTGTCAATACCTTCAACGGCTAATTTTATTATTAGTGAATATTGAAGTAAACTTTAGGTAGTTGAATGATTTTTTTGAGTAAAATCATTTATTTCATTGCACTTTTGCCGCCTAGTTTCGGGGTATGCGCCCCATTTTCAAGGCATTCCGGCAGAAACAAATTTCTCTGTCTCATATTATGTCAACACAAAATTCCTAAAAATCCTGAGGACGGACGAATGTACGTGGAAACTTGTTTCTCAGCATCGAGAAGAGTTTAGAAACAAATTTCCATGTGCGTCCGTCCGTGTGTTGACATGTGACAGAGAGATTTGTTTCTGCCAGGAATCCAGGATGCCTTGATAATGGGGTGCACACCCCGAAACTAGCGGGCAAAAGTGCAATAAAATGAATGTTTTTACTCGAAAAAATCATTTAATTATCTTCATCAACTCTTCTGATTGAAAATAAGCTGAATCTTCGGGTTGTGCGGATTCGTCCATTTCTAAATTTTGGTAATTTCCCCCAAAATCTCCCCGCACATACGCCCCTGCGTTGGAGAAACGACGGAGCAGCCCTTCAAGTTGGTGACTCCAAATGGAGTTCCGTTCTTTGGCGGGGGCGTGCCGAGCAAGTGGAGACTTTATACGTATAGGCCGTGGTCGTGGTGTCGCCATAAGCAGAGCCTTGAAGATCTCTGGGGGTGCGGGGGGGGAAGTGGTTGGTGGACCCACCATCTTCCATTTCACGATTAATAATTTCACACCAATTGGAACCAGAAGAACGAAATCCAAGGGGGGGAAAATGTCCAGGAATGTTTTTTTATTATTATTACGATACTACATAATACAAGGCACGTCCAACAGTTTTTATACACCGAATAACAGACATTACGAGCCAGTTATTAGTAAAAACTAACATGAAAAAAAAAATCTCATGTAATCCTCAGCGACAACTCATTCAATTAAAATTTTGGAAATAGAGATATGCCGATATTCTTTTTTAGAAAACTACAAAAAGAAGGGATATGGTTATTATTTTTATTTTTCTTAACAATACTTTACAATGATATGTATACGTTTTATGTACATTCAAGTTATTTATACAACTTTTTTTTTTTTTACACCTAAATTACACATTTTCACCGTAGTTTTTGAGCAAAAGGGCCCTTATAGGGTTCACCCTAATCAAGATACACAGGATATGCCTTTTTTGGCACTGAAAGTAACCTATCCTTTGTTTGGTAATCCTGAAAAAACTTTATTATCATTTTTTTTTTTGAGCCGGGGATCGGCATTATTTCAGTTTTATTGCCATTTCAAGGGTCCTCCGACTGTTTTTTATTTATCTATTTTTATTTTATTTTTAGAGATACGATAAACAATAATAACGAACAATAATTAGTAATAATGCTGTTATGTTCTTGTCACAGCCAAAAACAAAAAAAAATACTATAAATCACTTCGTAATTACATTATGAAGTTAACACAAGGTGGCAGGGGGAGGGGTAGACATAAATGGGAAGGGAACCCCCCACTTCAAACCGTTATTTATTGTTTCATGAAGAAGATTTTATCTTCTTCATCCAACGCAGGTTAGTTAAACGGTAACTTTCGAGTTGAGTTATAAAATAATTAAGGTCAAATTTATTTAAAAATAAATAAACTAAATGATTTGTTCGGCATGATAGTAAAATAAAATTCTATGGAATGCAACAATAAAGGAATGACAGGGAAAACGCGTCTCGAAATTGATTGAATTTATTTATTTATTTTACGATTATTGACGCAATAGATGACTTGGTCTCATCCATGAAAAAACAAACATTAAGCTAAACTGTTCGATTTTCTAATGTCCTACCGGCCGTCACAATATTTATGGCACCTATTTTCCGTCACGCTCGAGCAAACGGTGACGAATAGTCGTGTTTACCCACCGATGATAGAGATGATACTTTGACCGCCAACGCAGACGCAGCGACCGCCGCTGCGGCGGCCACTCGGCGTCGCTATTATCTCAATTTAGACGCGTCATAATTGTCGAATCGCCATCGTTGCTGCGGCGCCGACGGATTGCAGTCTTCCATAAGTAGTTTTTGCCGATTTGACGAAATGGCGAGGCATTTTTTCGAACTGCCGTGCTGAATTGTGTTAGTCTGTTTATAATGGGAGAGAATGAAAACACGTTAAAAAATGAGATGTCGGAACGAAACCAGTCACGAGCACTGATGGTGGGGAGGGAGGGGAGTCACCTCAGGCAAGTAGTACCACAGTTGATTCCCTCGAGAGCCATGGCACGGATAGAGAATAACGTCCTGGCCAGCGTAGTCAAGGCAGGCTTCGTCACGCCTTATCTCACCTTCCTTGCTCAGCATCCAATACTTTTTTGTGTGTGAAAATGAAATGTAAAACAAGGTGGAAAGTGGTGGAGAGGGGGGGGGGAGAAAACAATTAAAAACATTTTAATAATTAAATGCGTTCTTCCACGCGTACATGCAATGCCAGCAAAGTGCTTGCAGTGTACGCCTGGACATAATTAGACAATTAAAAAGAGCATTATAAAAAATGGGGAAATTTGAGAAACAGTTTTTCCCCCACCGAGGAAAGTTCGAAAATAATGTACACAGATTTCAACTAGCGATAATCACCACAGAAAGGGAGAAAAGCGATACGAAAAAGAAGTAAGGATTACGTGCTAGATCTACGTATAATTCTCCCCTCCCTTCATGCATTACAGTCAAATTGAGGTCCCTCCCCCCCTTCAAAGTGTTCGATTCTGCGCCCCCCCCCCCCATTATGTATTCTACGAAAGGGCGTTAGGTTATTTTATTAACTCAACTGTTGAGAAGGCACGACACGTCTGGATTGATTGTGAGAGGGGTAGAGGGATAGAAAAAGACACAGACCACGTTAGAAAGAAAGAGAAAGAAAAATAAAGCAACTTTTTTGAGTGTCTTTCATCCAGAAAACATAGAAAATTTGGTAACCCGAGATTTCGTCGAGTTTTTCTTTTTGTTTTCAAGTCTACCTGATTGCCTCCTTGTTTGTGACACGGCCAAAGTCCAACTGGTTTATGAAGATCTTCCGGTTTGCAGGCCGAGTCAATGCAGTGCTTAGAATCTTCATTTTGGATCTATTGCAAAACGGGTACAAAAAAACAAAAAACAAAAACAAAAAACACACACACAAATGTGGATGGTTGTAGGTTGAGAGTTTAGGAAAGAAAACAAAACAAAAATTGTACGTGAGAAAACATGGAAAAGCGTCCCCTCCCTAACCAAAAAAAATTGACCGTTTCTACCTCTCCCCCTCCTCTCATTATAACACTCTTAAAACCTCGGAACCAATTGTTTCTCAAATTTCCAGAAGCTTTTCCACCGAATAAGATCGATGACGAAGCCACAAAAAAAAAAAAAAAAAAAATTAAATAAATTGTAAATTCGGGGATCAACCTGATTTCCTCCCAGTTTGTGGCACGGGTAGAGACCAACGGGTTTGTGCAGATTTGATTTCCTCGCCGGGGAGTCAAGACAGGTTGAACCACCGTAGCCGAGATTTCTGACCTGCGAGTTTTAGGGGTCATTTTTTTTGTGAGAGCCGCATCAAATGGTGTGACGGTAGGCGTGGGCGGGGGGGTTTGTGATGCAAAAAGTGAGTTCGGGGATGTTAAAAAAAAAAAAAAAAAGGTTATACGTGTTAACATTGGGTACAAGTGCAGTTTTAAGACAACAAAAATTATATTCCAGAAAGTAATCCGAGAGCTGGTTTTAATGCGTTAATAAGGGCCTTTCTAACCGTTTAAGGCACCCGAAATGACTAGTGAGTCACAGTGCTAGCCAATCAGGTCCTAGAGCACACACGGTCCCGGTACCATAAGGTCGGAGGACTCACAAGCAAGGGTAATACTCCTAGCCCATTTTCTTACGACCTTGACGATCTCCGCATCAAATTCGCAAGGCTAACGATGAAAGTTAACAAATTTAGGAATTTACCTGTTTTCGTATTCAGGTTCCCAAATTCTATCTCCAAATGGACAATTAAACTGCTCTTAAGAAGTTTAGGAAGAAGGAAGAATTAGGCAACCACCTTGAGATGGGCACGCGGGTCCTCACCACGATAATTCTGTACGCCACCTCCAGGCGTGGATCCAGGGGGGTGGTGGGCAGTTTGTAGGGGCGATCGCCTCTACGGATTTTGGGGCGATCGCCCCTATCTCCACCACCACATTATAAAAGTTTTGACCAAATATTTGCGCTGTGTGAATAGAACTGGGGGGGGGGGGCATGGTCTCCGTTTGAGTCGAGGTCACTTCCGCAATTAGAAAAGTAATCTCATTCGCGGTTTATGGAAGCCCTATTACGTCTAAAATCTAGAAAACAAGCGAACTTGAAAATTCTGGGGCGAAAATGGAGAGAAGGCGCTTTTTAACGGCAAAAACTGAACAAAAAAAACCGCTGATCGCGGCTAAAATTGAGAAAAAACGATCGTTCGCAGCTAAAATTGGGAAAACAAGTCGAGGTTTCTGGCGTCCACACTATGTTGCTAAAATAGAGAAAATATTCAGTGGCGAACCTACACCTTTTTGGGGCCAGGGGCGGAAATCTCTATGAGGCCCCTTAGTCTCTAAATGAACATTGATTTGAAAAATATGACTTCTTTGTAGCGTTAAATTATGGATTTTTCTTAATTTAAGAAGCTAATTAGCGCTTTATGTCAGTTTAAGCCGGGAATAAAGATTTTCCCTATTTTAGCTGCGAATATTAGCGATATACATATATACATTTTTAGCGAAAAATTAGCATTCGTCAAAATTTTAGCAAGGAATTAGCGATTACGTTCTATTTTAGCTATGAATAAGCGATTTTTCTCAATTTTAGTCACTTTAGATATAAAAGTGGCCTTTAGAAATAGAAACTTTGTCATTTTCTCAATTCCAGCCGAAAATTAGCGCCTTTTCTCAATAATTTTATCCACGAATTAGCAAAGTCAAATGGCCTCGAAGAATTTTTCTCCTCGCAATTATCGTATTCCCTAATTTTAGTCGCTAATTAGCGATTTTTTAACATTTCAGCCGTGAGGTCAAGTTTTTCTCAATTTTTGATGCAAATTAGGTATTTTTCTCAATTTTACATCCACGAATTAGCTATTTGGTTCACTTTTAGTCACGAAAATGACTTAAGGTGCCGCGAATGGGCGTTTTATCAATTTAAACCACCAATCATCGCTTATTTTTTCAGCACCTCTACAGTTCCGAGCTTTTTCTCAATTTCAGGAGTGAATTAGCGCTTAATTCACCATTTTAGCCGCAAATTAGCGCTTTTTCTTAATTTTAAGCTCGAATTAGCGATTATTTTTACTTTTAGACAGGTGCACTTCTATACTTTATCCGTGGAACGGGCGAATATTTTTAATTTCATTGGTGAATTTCCTATTTTCTCCATTTCAGCCTTGAATTACTGTTTTTGCTCAATTTTATCCGCGAATTAGCACTTTTGCCTTGAAAATTGGCAAAATTAGAGTTTTTCTTAATTTTATCTCCAAAACTTAAAGATATTTTTTAAATTTTATCCACGAATTTAGGTTTTTCTTCATTTTAGTCGTTAATTACTGTTTTGTTCAGATTTATCCGCAAATGAGACAATATTCCAATTTTTTTTTTTTTAGAAACTAGCGTTTTCACCGCCAGGAACTAGCAATTTTTCTCAATTTAAGCCGCGATTTATCGTTTTTATTTACTTATCCGCGAACCACAGCACATTTAGGCATTTTTCTCAATTTTGTATCCACGAATTAGCGCTTTTTCTCAATTCTAGCCACGGATTAGCGCTTATTTTTTCAGCACCTCTACAGTTATGAGCTTTTTCTCAACTTCATTGGTCGATTAGCACATAATTCACCAAATTAGCGCTTTTTCCTAATTTTAAGCTCGAATTAACGATTATTTTTACTTTTAGACAGGTAATGGCACCTTTTCTAAAGCCGCGAATCAGTGCAATTCAATACTTTATCCGTGGAACGGGCGAATACTTCTTAATTTCATTGTTGAATTCCCGATTTTCTCCATTCAAGCCTTGAATTAATTTTTTTGCTCAATTTTATCCACGAACAGCACTTTTGCCATGAATGATTTGGAATTTTTTCCTTGAAAATTGGCGAAATTCCATCTCCAAAAATTATAGATATTGTTTAAATTTCAACCACGAATTTTGGTTTTTCTTCATTTTAGCCGTGAAATACTGTTTTGCTCAGATTTATCCGTAAATGAGACAATTTTCCAAATTTTATTCAGGAAGTAGCGTTTTCCCCGCCAGATCTACCAATTTTTCTCAATTTTAGCCGCGATTTATCGTTTTTATTTACTTCTATCTGCGAACTACAGCGCATTTTATTAATTTCAGACGGGAACTCTCCGTTTTTTTCACTATTTCAACCGTGAATTAGCGAATTTTTTTTCACTTTTAGCTATGAACCAGCGTTTTTTCCAAGTAATTTTAGTATCGAAGTTGCCTCTAGAAACCGCATCATCAATTTCCATAGTTTTAGCCGCTAATCATCAATTTGTCCACTTTTCGGCCGCGAACTATTGGTTTCCCAATGTCGGCCGCGAATTACCGCCTGTTCATGTACCTGCGAATTAGCGATTTTTCCTAATTTTCCAGTGAATTAGCGATTTTTCTCCATTTTAGCCGCGAATTTGCGTCTTCAGAATCTGTGAGTTGGCGTTTTTTGTAAATTTTGCGCGAATTAGCGCTTTTTCTACTCTTAACCCGCTGAATTACCGATTTTCTTAATTTTATTTGTGAATTATCGATCGAGTTTTATACTTTTAGAAGCGACTCTGCTTTTTCTGGCGCAATTTACCGCCTTTTCTCAGTTGTATTCGCGAAGTAGCGATTTTTATCAATTTTAGTGCGGTTTTTTTTTACACTTTTATTCGCCAATTAGCGACTTTTCCCAATTTCCACCGTGAATTGATCAGATTTTTTTTTTCCAAATTGAGCTCCGTTTTCCCCATTCTTGTCTCGAAGTTGCATTGAAAAACCCTGAATTTGACTTTTTTCACAATTTTAGCCAAGAATATTCGCACTTTTTGCAAACTTTTAGCCGCGTACTTGCACATTAGTGTGATGTCGCCAATTTTAGCCACCTAAGGATCTACAGAAGGTGGCGATCTCTATTTTATCCTCGAAGTTGCCTCCAGAAGCCGCGAATTAGTAGGTAATTTTCTCAATGGCAACAGTGACCCCGAATCGAATATTCCGCGACGCGATTCGCTGAACACCGTAACGTTCTATTCTCCAGGTCGGATGGACCGTAAAATCGCTGAAAGCGGCCAAATCGCCGTCCCATGGGATACCAAAATCCTTTGCACGTACCTACGAGCCTCCACGAAACCTAAAAAAACACATTTCGCCATCGGTTAGGTTTTCGGAGGCCCCCCTCTCATTGTGTGGCCCAGGGTGGTCAGCCTCCCCCCCCCTCACCATTACCACGGCGAGCTACTAAAATTGGGCTGATTCATGGTTAAAAAGGTGAGGAAATTGCTACTCAAGGCTGAATTCTGGGAAATAGCCTTGATTAACGGTTAAAATTGAGAGATCGCCAATTCGCTGAGGTCACTTATCGTCGCCAGAATTGAGAAAAAGCGCTCATTCGCGGGAAAAAATGGAGAAATAGGAGTAATTCGCGTCAAAAATTGTGGAAAAAACGATGATTCGCAGAAATAAGGGGGGAGAAAATGACCATTCGCGGGTCTCTGGTGGCAACTCCGACGCTAAAGTTGAGAAACCCACACAATTCGTTGGTATAAAAGGGGGAAAAATCGCTCATTCGCGGCTAAAATCGAGAAAAAGTTCCAATTCGAGGCTAAAATTGAGAAACAGTGCTCATCTTCCCTCCCTTCACAATTGTCGTTGTCGAAGGTCTGAAGGCTATTTTAATGCGTTCACTTTGTGACGAGCAGCCTCATTGGGGCAACTACAGTTTTAGTCATGAGACCTCGGGATGAAAAATCGGGACCACGGGGGCCTACCAGACGATTTAAAAGGGGATCTACCGTTTTTGCTGCATTAAAACAAATTAAAATGAATGAAACTTCGGTTAAAACATGCTAGACTCAATCAGACAATAAACCGAATGTTTTCTCACGCGTGCTTAAAGTCCCAAATAAAGATTATTTACCTCGCCTGAAGCGACGGCGTCTCCTGGAATGAACAGCTCAGGATACACATTGTCCAAGTACCACTTGAACGATTTGCAGCCCAATTTTTTCCTGAGCTCTTTTCTACCTGACACGTCTCCGTAGTCACCCTGTGCCAGGAAAAAAATTGAGTGAACTCGACTTATTTGGTAGTGGAAAGCTTTAAAAGAACTTACCAAGTCGTTTCCAACTCGCATGTAATAATATTTGGCGTATTCATCCATCCAAACTTGGGCGAGTCGGACGGAATTCCGTTTGAGAACGTTCACACCGCGTTTCCATTGATAGGGCGACCGTTTCCTGAATATGTGGCCAACGTGGGAGCACGGGACTATTTCGAGCGTCCCACCGCACATCCACGTCTGTAAATGTCTGTTATGAGTGTACCGTTACTTAAAATGTTGTTTTTTTGATCAACCTTGAAGGATAATTCTAAATTTTCGCCTCCCCAAATATCAAAACCACTGTCATAAGTGCCCAGTTTGATGAAGAATTCACGGTCGATGGAAAATAGTCCGCCGGCCATGGTTGGACTGTGAACTGGTTCGGCTGGGTGGGCGTGTCGTTTCTTTTCCCTGTCGGGGACGACGTGCCAATTGAACTAAAACAAAACAAGTTAAATATGGCGGAAAATTTATAAAATAAAAATAAATAATTCGCAAACTTGAAGATTCCAGTCGAATCCACCGACATTCACAACACCCGAGTCTCTCCAGACGAATTCTAAAGTTTTATCGTCAATCACATCGATGACTGGGCAGACGACCGTCGTCGGATCACGAGCGATCCGGTCAAGAAGTGGTTCGAGCCAACCTGGTGAACACTCGCAGTGAGAGTCGAGGTACGTGAGAACTGAGCCGGTGGCGAATTTCGCGCCAAGGAGTCGAGCTCGTATGAGACCCTCCCGTTTTGTGGCTCGAACAATTTTAACTTTGTCGTACATTTCCATGTACTCGTCCAGTTGTCGTTTTAAATGCGCTGAAAAATGATGGAACGTCAATGTTAATAATCGTCGCATTTTACTTCTTTTTTTTGGAACTAGAAAATGTTCCTCGTTTCACACACGGCTAGATACATTTCTGGAAAGCACAAGTCACACCATTCCTGGAAAAGGCGCTTATAATTCAATCAAGCAACACCACTTGCGTGTAATTCGATTTTAACTACGCGAGACCCATTTCTCAACCCCTCTTCTTACTGCTATAAGGCTGTGCCCAACAGAATGTAATGTGTGAGCCGGGGGTCACATATATATACCACTTTCCTCCTTCAAATTCAGTTCAGAAAAGATTTGATTTGACGCCTTCGCTAATGGAATTGAAAAGAAGATTCATTCCCTTCCAGCGCCTCTCTAACAAGGACACACCTTGTCACGAATTTTGATTGAGCACCCCTTCCCCGTCACGTCAATAGAATCGTGAATTAAAGAGCAATCATACCTCCCCCTTCCCCCTCAACCAATAAACCTCACCACGGAGTGAAGGTACTGCTTCCCTTTTCCCTATTTTCTGGCAATAAAAAGCCAATATACCAGAACCTGATGATGATTTACCGGCATCTATCGTTCTCACCCCCCTTAACACCTCCACCCAATTCCTTCAACAACATCCTTTTCCGAACACTTCCATTTTTTTTATTAGATGGAGATTGGGGAGCTAAAAAAAGAAAAAAACAGTGGTCAAATTGTCTCCTCCGGTACTACAATAAATTTACTTTATGCGTGATGTTCGCACATCACGTGCTTTTACTTGGACGACAACTAGAAGAATGGAGTGAGAAAGAATGCTTAAAGCGAAAAGGGAGTGGGTGCCGGAGTAGAAAAGTAATTTACGACCCTTCGGGCAGACGCCCCGTGGAACCCATTAAATCTTCATAAAACGAATCCTTTTCAAGCGAAATTCAACCCCCCTCCCTTCCCCTAGTATCATCTCACAGGTTAAAAAATGTAGCTCCTCGTCGTTCTTTTGTCAAGACGGAGAAGAATAGACAGCACCCCCTTCCTTACCGCAGCCTCTTTGCGATTCAATTTGTAATGTGCTACCAACTCGAGATCTTCGTTTCCATTCTTTGTCGCAGAAACTGTCAAATTCGAGTTTTGGATGTAATTTATTGAAGTTGAGAGACGAATTTGAAAAAGACAACAACACTTAGAAAGGCAAATTTTCTTAGACGAAAGCCCTCCAACCATCCGCGCTTGGGCCATTATCCAGAGGGCTCGCACTCAGCCTCACCGGAATCGCCTCCTGCGAGTTACTTAAGTCCAAGACGAGCTCATTCGCAATGCCTCGAGTTGGACTCGGACTCGCGACAACGAGTAAACTACGCAAAATTCCCCACGGCGGACAAAACGCAACATTCGGGAAAACACTCTCGTGAATCGCCACATTCAAGGCAAAATTTACGTGAAATGCCGTCAAGGGCTACAAATATGCGAAATGCTTCATCAAGAGCAATGTTAAGATGACATATTGTCCATTTTATGAAAAAACTCGTCGGTTTCAGGTCGGTAGTCCACTGGAAGCGTTTTCGAGCGGTGCTACAACGCACGACAACGAGCGTACATCCCAAAGCCTCACATTGAATGTGACATCGTCCACTGCAGGCTTAGCAGCAGTGAATTCAATTTATGTCTTTTTGTATGTACGCTCGATGTCGCTTGTTGTAGCGCCGCTCGAAAACGCTTCCAGTAGACGACCAGCCTCACGATAAAATTGTCTGTTTTATGAGAAAAACATTCAATTTTATAAGTCCTCTTAAGCTTCCCCATCCGCATTTGACCGTTTGGAGAACGTTCAAACGTTAGAAAATGTAACAATGCTAACTGAACTAACGTTGTTGAAGTTTGAAATTTGAACGTTAGTCATAAACCATTGAGTAACGTTAATTCCATCCGTTATTTGAACTTTTCATTATCGTTATTTGTTAGCTGCGTCAGGAGCGCAACTATTATAACCGCCATCGTCAGTAGGCAAGGCAAAGTTATATGGAAAACAAAGTTATTTATTTATTTTAATATTTTAATGAAAGGGTCGGGAAAGGGTCAAGCCAAAAAGGCAAAGGGAGAAGGACAAATTGAACGAAGAAATTTCATAAAGACGCCCTCAGAATGAATTTCCAGAAAACAGAAAACGAAGTAAATTACAACAAGGACGAAAATTAAACAATTTTTGCCTTTTACGAGCTTGAATAACCGTGAAAAAAAAATCAAAATCTAGGTGGAGACTCAAAAAACTCAAAAATTGTTAGTTCGAATTATTCGAAATTTGTAATTTCAAAAAGAAATCGTAAATTATCTAGGAATCGTTAATTTTAGGGCGAAATCGTTAGTTTCCGAGGAAATTGTCATTTGTATTAGCAAATTGACATTATTATTAGCGCATTGTCAATTTAATTCAAAACTTGTCAATTTGACGTGGAAAGTGTCGATTTTACGAGGAAATCGTAACTTATCCCCAATAGTTTGTTCTTTTTGGTCCTTGAAACTTATTGAATTTGACCTATGGCTCGATGCGCAATTGCCCTTTCGGTGATTATTGTTAATACAGTGGTATTGATGATCGTTTACTTTGGCTTTAAACTTGTTATTTTTGGTACGAATATCCGATTATACGCGGAAATAATCAATTTTAAGAGTAAATTGCCAATTTATGACGACATTGTCTATTTTATGAGGAAATTGTCAATTCTATGAGGAATTTGACAATTTTTTGAGGACATTTTGGGGAAATTGTCAATTTTATGAAGAAATTGTTCATTTTATAAGGACATTGTCAATTTTATTAGGAAATTGTCTATTTTTTGGGAAACAATATATTTTATGGGTAAACTGTCCATTTCATGAGTAAATTATTAATTTTATGATGAAATTGTCTATTTTATGAGGAAATTGTCAATTTTACTAGGAAATTGTCAATTTTTAAAGGAAATAATATATTTTATGGGTAAATTGTCCATTGCACGGGGAAATTGTTAATTTTATGACGAAATTGTCTATTTTATGGGGAAATTGTCAATTTTATGAGATAATTGTTAATTTTATCAAGAAATTGTCAATTTTAAGAGGAAATTTTCAATTTTACGAGGAAATTGTCAATTTTATGAGGAAATTGTTTATTTTACTAGGAAATTGTTTATTTTTTGAGGAAACAATATATTTTATGGGTAAATTGTCCATTTCAAGGGGAAATTATTAATTTTATGATGAAATTGTCAATTTTTTAAAGAAATAATATATATTATGGGTAAATTATGAGATAATTGTTAATTTTATCAATAAATTGTCAATTTTACGAGGAAATTGTCAATTTTATGAGATAATTGTTAATTTTATCCATAAATTGTCAATTTCAAGAGGATATTGTCAATTTTGCGAGGAGATTGTCAAACGGTCAATTCCATGAGGAAATTGAATATTTTTTTTAGGAAATTGCACGGGGAAATTGTTAATTTTATGACGAAATTGTCTATTTTATGGGGAAATTGTCAATTTTATGAGATAATTGTTAATTTTATCAATAAATTGTCAATTTTACGAGGAAATTGTCAATTTTGCGAGGAGATTGTCAAACGGTCAATTCCATGAGGAAATTGAATATTTTTTTAGGAAATTGTTAATTTTATGAGGAAATTTTAAATTTTATGGAGAAATTGCCAATTTTACGAGGAAATTGTCAATTGCACGGGGGGACTGTCAATTTTAAGAACAGCTAATTTAGGGAAATGTATTTGACAGTAAACCAATTTCGCTGGGTGGCCTATTTCAGTGACCCATTCCGCCGATTTTTCGCACTAAGAACCTTTTTTTAGCTCGTTTCACTCAATAAAAAAGTAAAAAGTGACATAAGAGCTTCCCCTCCATCACTGCTGAGTTCACTTCATTCGGTTGGAGGCATATTTTTGCCAAACTAATATGTAGTTCCCTTTACATAGGTAGTGGTTAAATGTTGTTGTTGTTGTTTTTTCTTACTTTCGACTCCAGATAAGCAAGGTCCATGTGCACTATTCTTGGGGAAAGTTTTTACTGCCTGCAAACTGCAAAGTCCTCGGCCAAAATTGACAAAAAGCGCTCATTGACTACTAAAATTGAAACAAAAATCACCAACAATTTTGCAGCGTTGCCTATTTGACGGATTTCCCGTCAGATCTGACATATTTTTTAACAGAATCGCTCAATAATTTTTATTCTAATTATTTTACTGAGCTCTTATTACTTTATTCCAAGTCAAACAGGAAAAAGTGTAGGAAGGCGGGGGAAAACACTCCGAGATTTTGACGGAGTGGTTTTATAATCAATTTTATCCCGGAATTAGTGCATTTTCTCAAAACAATTTGGGCGCGAACAACAGTTTTACTCAGGCTTATCACAAGCAACCGAACCTGAACGCTGGTTTCAGTGCTCTTCAACTGAGTACACAGTTCGGATGCAACAAGGAAAACAACATTTTAGTGCACATAATTTTTCTGACGAAATAGGACAATAAATAGGAATGCAGTACACCAAGGCAAAACAGCGAAGCAATGAACGTGCAATAAAACAATAAGGTTCTTTGATGGTTGCAGTGATACTTGATGAGGGTGGAAGTGGTTGGGCAGATGGTAGGTGATGATGGAGTGGGGACGTGCCTGAGAGGGGGTGGTTGGCGGTTGTGACGTCACATTTCCAACCCATCGTCTAAGTCGATCAGCTGGTAATTCACGGATGTTTTTAAATTCAATTAAGAATCGCTGCATGCACCTATTGAGTTGCGGTTTTCACCATTCTCTTTTGTTTTAGCACTACTCTCGACTGAGAACGAAAAATAAAATAAAATAAATTGCATGCAAGTTCTCCATTTTAGTCTAGAGTTGGCTCCTAAATCTTCGTATTGGTGTTTTCCTCAATTTTATCCGCGAATCTGCCGTTTTTTTCACTTTTAGTCGTGAATTAACGGTTTTTCTCGATGATAACTCCTCTAACATGAGCCCCCCCCTTCCCATATCGTATAGGCAACCCAACCGACTCTGTTCACCGTGGTATGGTGTAATTACTATATTTGCATTTTTCATTTCCATCAATTTTTTCCCAATCAGTTGGTGCAAAAAAGGGGCCTGCGGTAAAATATAAACACGATTTTATGATTTTGACTTTCTTTACCACGGCCTAAATGTCATTCATGATTGATTGATATCGTTCTAACTTATGAGGTTTGAGTCGATTGTCGCATGAATGACATACACTTTTCCCTACAGGCTGCTGTCGGAACAAAACTTTTTAAATTTTAGTCCCGAATGATAGTAATTTTCCACGAATTAGCCATTGGTCTAAATTTTGGCCGCGTATTACGGCTCTTTCTATTTTTTAGCACCGAAGTTGCGTTTTGCTCTGTTTCAGCGCCCAATTAGCAGTTTTTGCCACTATTGTAGCTATCAATTGGCGTTTTTTCTCGATTTTAGCCGAATTTTTACATGAAAACCGTGAATTAGCAATAGTGTTTCCCTATATTAGCCACGAACCAGCACTTTTCCTGAAATTGAGTCGTGAATAACTGTTTTTCTACAATGTATCAGTGAATTGGCGATTCTTTATTATTTTATTCAATTTTGTGAGAAAAACCGCTAAAAACCGGCTAAATGAAGAAAATAGCTAATCCACCAATCAGAAGAGAAAAAGTGCTTATTTTGGGATAAAGCGTGGGAAAAGCTTTGGATCTAAAATTGATGATATTTGCGGCTAAAATAGAGAAAAAGATCTATAAATTTCGGCTGTAATTAAGCAGGAAAATGTGCTAGTTCATTGTTTGTTGAGAAAAACACTAATTCGCGGTTTCTCTGAACTCTGAAGCCAATTTGGCAAATGAAATGCTGACAAATTTCAGAAAAAGTCGTTATTTCGCGGGATAAAAACGCTACTTTGGGGCCAAAATTGAGAAACAACGTTAATTCGCGACCGAAATTGCGAAAAAAGGCTAATTAGCAGCTTAATTTGAGAAATATTGTTAATTCGAGAGTTGAAAACAGTCTTCATTGTGGCTAAAATTGCGAATATGCAAATTCGCGGCAAGTGATGTTATTTCGCGTCTGAAATAGGGAAAAAACGTCAAATCACAGCTAAAATTGAGATAAAACGCTAATTCGCAGATAAAATCGGGAAATGGGCTAATGCACTGCTCAATTCAAATTTAGCAAAACCACTAATTCGCGGCTGAAGTTAAGAAAATGCCAGTTTGGCGACAAAAATATAGACAAATTTGAGTAAAATCGCTATTTTGCGGGATAAAAATCCTAATTCGTGGGTAAAATTGAGGAAAAACGTTACTTGGCGAATAAAATGGAAAAATATCGCTAAATAGCGGCTAATTTACTGTTTATTGAATAGTCGCGAATCAATTTAGAGCACAAATGGTCCATGTAGTCATTTTCAAGGCGGGATTATAGGCGGTTTTGGTCAATTTTCGGGCGTGATTAGTTAGTCAAGTCATTTGATGCCACGAGAGTACTCAGTTCATGCGTTCTTTAGGGGTGGGAGTGAACAACACGGTAATAGTGTGGGGGGGGGGCAGCGTCACTTCGGTGCTGGAGTAAATGGTCAGTTTATCGTTTAAAAGGGCACAAAATATGGAGTTTGGCAATTTTGGGCGCGAAAATTGTCATTTTTAGTCACTTTCACGGCTGACGAGGCGAGCTGGGTGGTTTTACCAGTTTTGGGACCCAAATCGTCAGTTTAAACAATATCAGCAAGGTCTCCGGAACGTGATTTTAGCCATTCTCGGATGTGAATAGCCACAGGTTTGACTATTTTTATTGTCACTTTGGCTCTTTGAAGGGCGCAAATTGTAAATTCGGCCATTTTCAAGGCGTGAAACTTCAATTTGCCAATTGGGCGTGAATAGCCCGATTAGCGGTTATTAGGAAGCATTTAGTAATCTTGGCCGCTTTTTAGCGAGTGATCCGGCGGTTTGGCTGTTTTTAGGTTATGAATTGTCAGTATGGCCATTGCTAGGTAGCTAAATTGTCAGTATACGATGATTTTTTAGGGCGTGAATGGCTATTTGGTTAATTTATAGGGCACGCATCATACAAATTTGGAATACCAAGGCGAGCGAGTTACTCGTGGTGGACCGTTTAGGCTGCGGGCAGTATTACTGGGTGCGATCATCGAGCTTTTGGGATTTTTTATAAACACAATAAGGCGATTTAAATACCAAAATATAAAATTCAAGACAAAATACTCACGCATATCTGAAAAATCGTCGACTAGTATGATTTCGTGTATTAAATGACTGGGTGACCTGTCCAGTACGGAGTGGACAGTTCGCAAGAGGACCGACCAGGCTTCGTTGTGAAAACAAATAATGACCGACGTCGAGGGAAGTTTCGTTAAGAATCGATTCTCCTCCTTGCACCAAGCATCTCTCGGATCAGGAAGAGTCCTGCAAATTTGCTTTTAATAAACCTCATATAGGGGGGGTTAGGATTAGAATAACGAATTATACCGATGAACAGATATGAGGTCCGATATGTATTGATTGAACGCATTCTTTTGCCATCCTTCGTCGACAAGTTTTTTCACTTCGTTGGATATGTTAGAAGGTAGAATCACAGCCTTCCCTGAAAGTTAACGAACAAAATTATGAAAATTGGAAGAGTTTTGAAACAATATTTGCATTTTTAGTGAAAAGGATGAAAGAAATCGCTAACTATAGGGAACGTCATTAAAAGAATTTTTATCGTCATTAGTCTTGAAAGGAGGAAAAAAGTTAACTTTTTTAATAACAAAGCAAACGTAAGCCGCTTTACCCTTTTACCGTGAAACACAAAAAGACCATTCTCACGCTGGACCGGAGGGACTATGTACACTATAGGAAAATGCACTAAAATATTCATGAAACGACAGTTTTGGTATCGGAAGGGCAAAACTCGTTCGACCCCCTCCCCTATCCACTTCATCTTGACTCAAAGGCTTTATAATCAATGAAAGACGACGATGATTAAAATGAAGGTGCTGGCCAATTATACAGTGGCGATCCGAGCTCATGGGGGGTGCCAAATTTGGAATAAAACAGCTCAATGCTGTTTATTTAGGCGCAGCGGTGGATAAGGTATGCTGAGGGGGTAGAAGTGTGTGGGGGGGGGAGCAAAAGTATATTACCCATTTCACCGTGAAGTTCAAGAGAAGACAGTTTTTTAGGCAGTGTCAGAGCGGGCCGTAGAGCGGCGGCGGTCGGTAGTGGCAGGGACGACGAGCCTCTCGATGGAACAAGGCCGCCCCATGAGGGCCGTTTGTCGGCGGCAAAAAGTAGAAACACTGTCGTAAACCATCCGATCACCAGAAGAGTGACGAGCTTACAAAGAGCCGACCTCCGCCGTACCCCGAGCATCGCTTTTCCACGCTCCTGTAAAACATAAAGAGAAAATTGAATTAAGTACGCAAATTAAAAAAAAAATAAAACAATAAGCGAAACAAACTGAAGGTGGGAGGGAGCGAGGGTTTGTTGAAACAAGCGAGCAACGAGAGTAGCGACGACGGATCGTGTTTTTCAGTCAACACGAGGATAAAACAAGGATAAAGTGCTTTACACTTGTGTTTTCCACCCCAAACCCACTCCCCCAGCGTCATCCACTACTACTCATTTTTGTCCCTCAGGTGACAAAGTGCCTAAAATGTATACTCTCTCAGATTGTAGCCCAAGCCCCCCCCCCCATCACCACAGCCAGTGCTCCTTTAATTAATATCAGCGACACTCCCTATGGATCTAATTGCCACAGTAATTTACTCTCCCAGTTAATATAATATTCCTCCCCCCCCCACAAGACCCCACCAGTGTCACAAACCCCTATACCATCATCATCACTTTCTCTTAATGCCCCCCCCCCCCTTCTCATAGAGCGACCTAAACAGTATTCCGCAGCCCTTTAACTAACCCGGGACCGAATTCCATTATCATTTTGAGAATTAGTCGTATAAAAGATCGGTGGAATGAGAGTGGGGGGGAGTGATGATGAAAGCATTCCTAAAATTCCATTTTTCCCGTCGCTGCTAATGGTTTGAAGGAGGGGATGATTGTCCTGTTTAGAGTGTTTAGAGCTAGTGGCGTTAATATCAAGAGGTTCGAGTGGATAATCAGACGAGACGCCCTTCACACGTGCTCTGTTGATCAAAAACTATAATTTTTTCACGTCTTTTTAGAGTTTATTTAAAAGTGAGCGGAGCTTTGTGAGAAATTGACGCGAGTAAGACAGTTAGGGGGCGGGAGGGTCCGAAAAATCCACATTTTTTGATAACTATGGCTTAATAGTAGTATATGAATACAAAGAATGTATCGAAGGAATGTATCATATAAAGTTTAATCCTCAAGAATGTATCGCGAGGGTTTATGAACGAAGGGACTAGAGTGATATGTTTTGGAATGCGTTTAATTATGTATGTAACTACATATTCGAAATCAGGTTTTTAATTACCTCCACTCCCCCACCCATCATCAGCATCAGCACAGCTGCCTGCTGAAAGGATCCTGAAGTAGTAGAAATTTAAATTACAATCACGCAATTCATCTCCACAACCTTCCGTCCCCCCCCCCCCACTCCCACACAATCGTCACCACGTTACAGCCCCGCAACAAAACGTGGTTTATACAACGCCTCAGACCTCTCTTACTTAATACCGCTCACCACAAGCTTCTGTCACAAATTCAAACAACCTTACGAGCTTACATACACCTCAACTGTATTTCAAATGCTATTCTATCTCTCTCTCTCTCTCTCTGTCAGTTACCCTAAGACAGTCGGTAGAACGCTTAAACTTGTTCTCATCGCAGTAATTTGTTGAGTGAACTGAACACAGGACAACTACAGTAGAAGGAATTAGTTGTGAAAGGAGCGCCGGGGGCGGGGATCGTAGTGCAGTGGTACCTCCGCTCCCGGCGAGGGGTGGTCCATCGGCTCTGTAGTCGGCTCAATTGCCGAGCTGATGATGCGGCTGAAATAATGTTTTTCCCAACTTTAGCTCCGAATTAACGATTAATCTCAATTTCATCAGCTTTTTTCTCCACATTTCAAGGGTTTTTCGATTTCGGTCCCAAAATAGCGTTTTTTTTTTGTTTTTTTCCATTATAGTAAGAAATAAGCGGTTTTTTCCGCAAATGAGCGATTTTTCTCAATTTTCCGCGAATAAGCGTTTTTCCTATACTTTTTAGCGGTGAATTAGCGCTTCCCCCCATTTTAGCTGCAAATTAGCGATTTTTCTCCATGTCAGCTGCGAATCAGCGTTTTTCGCAATACATATAATCGACAATCAGCACATTTTCTATATTTTTTTCCGCGAGTGAGCAATTATTTACAATTTTTCATGAATTTTACTCCAGAACTACGAATTAGCATTTTTCTCACTTTTAGCCGCTAATTTAGCCGTTTTCTTAATTCAAGTTACAAAACAACGATTTAATCGGTGAATTAGTGTTTCTACTTAATATTTTCCGCGAAGTTCACTCCAGAAACCACGAATTAGCACAACACGAACATCTTACGAATCAGAACTTTTGCTCAATTTTAGCCGCGAGTTAGCGTTTTCCTTAATTTTAACCATAAACTAGGTCTTACTTTCACTTCTTTCTATGAATCGCGAATTTGAAATTGTCCTCTTTTTTAGCCGCGAATTTAGTGCTTTTCGCACTAAATTGTGATAAAACGGTTTTTCCGAATTTAGCCTCGGTATGAGTGCTATTTAAGTCACGAGTTAGCGCTTTCCTCCATTTTGGACGCAAATCAGTTCTTTTTTAAACATCTAGCCATGAATTAGCAGTTTTTCTCGATTTCAGTCACGATATTGCCTATGAAAACCGTGAACTATTGTTTTTTTTTTTTTTTAAATTTGAGCCCTGAATTAGCACTTTCCCTCAATTTTAGCCCCGAATTAGCACTTTTCCTCCATTTTGACGATTTTCCGTCATTTTTGGCTATGAATTTGCGCTTTAATTGACTTTACCCGCGACTGAGCGATTTGCCTCACGTTTAGCCGAGAATGAAGCGCACTTTCCCTCCATTTTGGCAACGACTTAGCGCTTTGCAAACATTTTAACTGCGAATGACCAATTTTTCTGGATTTTAGCTACTAATTGGCGTGTCCTCAATTTTCTAAACGAATTAGTGGTTTCATCAATTTGGCCGTGAATTTCAGTTTTTTTCATTCTATAGCCGCAAATTAGCACTATTATTTCATTTATAGACGCGAATTACCGCTCTTACTCAATTTTAAGCAGAGAATTAGCGAATTTTCTAACAACTAATCCACGAAATTTGAGTTTTTATATTCTTTTATGCTGCTAATGAGCTCTTTTTGTTTATTTCAGCAGAGTTTTAGCGGGTTTTTGTCATCTTTAGCCACAAATTAGCGTCTTCTTTCATTTCTAAGCGATGCAAATTAGCGTTTTTCCCCATTTTGACGCAAATTATAACTCAGATTAGGCAAGAATTAGCACTTTCACTCAATCTTATAGTAACGAAATCACAGACTTTTTTTTAGTTGACCTTCGAATTAGCGTTTTCCTCAATTCGAATGAGTGAATTATCTCAATTTTAACCGGAAATCAGCCACTTTTCCTTAGTTTCAGCGGTGTATTCTCAAATAGATCGCTTAATTGGACTTTTTTCCCCCAATTTTAGTCACGAATCAAGGCCTTTCCGCTATTTTTTCAATGAATTACTGTTTTTTCTTGTTTGTAGCTGCGAATTGCTTGTTAATTTTAGCCGTGATGTATTTCTTTTTCGCAATTTAAGGCCCTGATTAGTGAATTTCTCGTATTGATCCGCAAATTGACATTTTTCCCCATTTTAGCAGCGAATGAGCGCATTTCCTGTATTTTAGCTGTGAATATAAGCGGGTTTTCTCAAGTATAACCACCAATTAACGTTTTGTCTCGGTTTTTTTCTCCTTTAACCATGCGGATTAGCACATTTTCTTAATGTTAGTCACGAATCGAGCCTCGAGAAACCATGAATGAGCATTTCATGAATGTCAGCTGGGCCTGCTGAGTGATTCATCGCTATACTTTTTCACAATTTCATAGCCACAAATTAGCGCCTTTTATCAATTATATGGCCGCGAATAAGCGTTTTTTTTTTTCCCCCAATTTTTAGCCACGAATTAGCAGTTTTTCTCGATTTCAGTCACGATATTGCCTATGAAAACCGTGAACTATTGTTTTTTTTTTTTTTTTAAATTTGAGCCCTGAATTAGCACTTTCCCTCAATTTTAGCCCCGAATTAGCACTTTTCCTCCATTTTGACGATTTTCCGCCATTTTTGGCTATGAATTTGCGCTTTAATTGACTTTACCCGCGACTGAGCGATTTGCCTCACGTTTAGCCGAGAATGAAGCGCACTTTCCCTCCATTTTGGCAACGACTTAGCGCTTGGCAAACATTTTAACTGCGAATGACCAATTTTTCTGGATTTTAGCTACTAATTGGCGTGTCCTCAATTTTCTAAACGAATTAGCGGTTTCATCAATTTAGCCGTGAATTTCAGTTTTTTTCATTCTATAGCCGCAAATTAGCACTTTTCTTTCATTTATAGACGCGAATTACCGCTCTTACTCAATTTTAAGCAGAGAATTAGCGAATTTTCTAACAACTAATCCACGAAATTTGAGTTTTTATGTTCATTTATGCTGCTAATGAGCGCTTTTTGTTTACTTCAGCAGAGTTTTAGCGGGTTTTTGTCATCTTTAGCCACAAATTAGCGTCTTCTTTCATTTCTAAGCGATGCAAATTAGCGTTTTTCCCCATTTAGACGCAAATTATAACTCAATTTTAGGCAAGAATTAGCACTTTCACTCAATCTTATAGTTATGAAATCACAGACTTTTTTTTAGTTGACCTTCGAATTAGCGTTTTTCTCAATTCGAATAAGTGAATTATCTCAATTTTAACCGGAAATCAGCGACTTTTCCTTAGTTTCAGCGGTGTATTCTCAAATAGATCGCTTAATTGGACTTTTTTTCCTCAATTTTAGTCACGAATCAAGGCCTTTCCGCTATTTTTTCAATGAATTACTGTTTTTTCTTATTTGAAGCTGCGAATTACTTGTTAGTTTTAGCCGTGATGTATCTCTTTTTCGCAATTTAAGGCCCTGATTAGTGAAATTTCTCGAATTGATCCGCAAATTGACATTTTTTTCCATTTTAGCAGCGAATGAAAAATGCATTTCCTGCATTTTAGCTGTGAATTTAAGCGGGTTTTCTCAAGTATAACCACCAATTAACGTTTTGTCTCGGTTTTTTTCTCCTTTAACCATGCGGATTAGCACTTTTTCTTAATGTTAGTCACGAATCGAGCCTCGAGAAACCATGAATGAGCATTTCATGAATGTCAGCTGGGCCTGCTGAGGGATTCATCGCTATACTTTTTCACAATTTTATAGCCACAAATTAGCGCCTTTTATCAATTATATGGCCGCGAATAAGCGTTTTTCCCCCCAATTTTTAGCCACGAATTAGTGGTTTCCCCCATTTTGCTACGAATCAGCCATTTTTCGCTACATTACTCGCAAATATTAGCGTTTTTTTAAAACTATTTGATGTGTACTCACCTCAAGCTTACCACATTAGCTCGCCTTTTCAATTTTAGGCACTTATTGGAGGGGCTTTTAGAAACTTGAGGTTAGCGCTATCTCACTGCTCACTAAGTTGAGCCGCGAAGTTCTCGAATCAGTGAATTTTTAATTTCAGCGGAAAAGAGTATTTATTCTCAAAATTAGTTACGTTATTTTTGGCCCCAGGGCGTACGTCGTCAGTACGCTACTGGACACAAAGACGATTTACAGGGCCGTAACTAGGTTTTAGAGGGCGAGACATTCGTTTTATAAATAAACCAAACCCGAAAAATTGGGTGTTTTAGGCGTGGGAAAACTTAAGAAATAAGGGGTTTGACGTTTGAAGGAGCCAGAGGCGTGAAATTGGGAAGTAGAAGGACCGAAACGCGCGAAATTGCGGGTTTTCAATGAACCGAGCTCGAGAAAAATTGTTTTTGAGGGGTCCAAGCGCTGGAAATTGGATTCAGAAGGAGTACAATAACACGAGGTTTTCAGAGAGAGCCAAACCCGCGATCTTGTTTTTTTTTTTCTCGAGGAAACCCAGCGAAAAAGGTTTTGTGAAGGATCTATCCACGTGAAAATGGTGTTGTAGGACCCAACCCCACAAAATTACTTTTCTAGTCATCTAAACCGTCGATTTTTATTGTGCAAGACCCACTAAATCGGATTTAGAGGAGCCCAAACCTGTGAAAAGTTTTCAAAAATACCGAGACACGACAATTTGCGGAGGTTTTAAATAAGAAACAACGCGGAAAAAGTTTCTTGAGTAGGCTAACTTCGCGAAATTAGTTTTTGATAGAACCAAGCGGGCAAAATTATGTGTTTAGTGGGAACTAAACACAGGAAATTGTTTTTCTGTGTGAGCCAACTATAAAACCCACCTAGTAGTCACGATTAGCGTCAAGCTAGCCACGCAATGTACTGACCATCAGCACCATACATGAAGCCTCTTGTATAGCGGCCTATATACCACGGAAATAACAGTGCTGTTTGGAACTAGCTAATTGCAGCTTTCCACTAGATCCCTTGAATTAAGTTTCAAGGTCTACAGTACCTCTGTCTTTTCCATTATTGTTCCAAGATCAAGGACGATTGTATGCAAATTCCAAACGAAGTGAGATCCCTACACAGTGTCTGCCCTCTACTCACTCACCCGCATTATTACGATCCAGAGTTCACAGGTCAATCCCTCAGCATTTTCAAGCAGATGTTAGGAAGGATTTAATTATTTCAGGAAAATAATGGAAGGGGGGAGGGTAATAACAATGAAAGCTTGAACAGAGAAAGAAAAACATGCCGGTTTGAAAGTTACGGCCATGGCGGGATGAAAGAGTCGGGAAAACCACAACAAGCATGGGGTAGGTGGATCACTGATGCTATTAAAACGAGTGGAAAATGTTCTCTATCTTTCATTTGAATAAACTTAATTACGTGCTCGGAATTAAAGAAATTCCTACCTAAGGGACGTTGAAAATGGTAAATACTGGTTTATTTTCTTCATTTTATCCTCTGTTATGGGAGTCAGAGAAATACCTCCGCGACTATAAAAATATAGACGGATATATTTCCACGCAATTTGATATGACTCAAAGGTTTTTCAACTACAAAACTCGACGGACTTTTTACCTAAGTGAATTTCAACGTTGAATACCCCCCCCCCCCCCGACACACACGCTACCACCACTACCGGTGGTTTTCGAAGCATAGCTATCCTGCTATCCAAGTCCCATCCATTTTCCAACCGTCACTTCTCTTCTGGGATAGCACTCGCTCGCGTGCTCATCACTATTAATCAAAAGCACGTCTCACAGCTCCCCCCCCCCATCACCGCCAACACCCCATTTCCGTAACCTCTGTCACAACACCCGGGAGTCAGCGAATGGTTTTCATTGTGTGTGGTGGGTGGACGGGCGGGCGGGGGGAAGAACTAGCAAAGGCAGTTGATATGGGTTTAGGCCAGTGAGCTATTATCTGAATCCATCCTCATCTCTTCTCTGTTATGTTAATACTGTCACATTGGTATGGGGAGGGGTGGAGGGGCGTCCTTAACATCCTTTCACTTATCCCCCCCCCCACTCTCCTTTCTACGATCATCCATAGCTCCTTCCAGTCCCCCTTCAGCCATTAACTCTTGTTCTGAGTCAAAAAGGCCTGACGCTCATCAGAATAGAGCGTTATATAAAGGAGTGAGGGTGCGAGGGGTGAGGGAGTCGGGTAATTCGGAGATACGAAAATCTCTTTGAAAGTGATTAATCAGTTTTGAATTTATCGAGGATTTCAAGAAAGAGCCAAGGAAGGAAGTTGGGGAGGAGGGGTGTTTCAACTAAAATTGGAGAATTTCCTCGGGGGACTTTGATTAAACACTTTCTTAAGAGAACAAGAAAGGAGAAAATTGCCTCGGCCCACCACCCCCAAACCTGCACCAACAACCGCCCCAACATTGCCCACCCTCGGGGAGTTCGCTCAAAGACTACAAAGTTGAGAAAAAAAGAAGAAAATTTGTACTCACGCCCAGCATAGCTGATACCCCTGAAGGTGGTCGTCAATAAACAAATTTTTAGTGGAGTAGCCTGTACAAAACAGGACTGACTCCATTGATAAAAACCGAGAAGTCATCGTTTTGGTCATCGTTGAGTGGTTTCAACCCCTAAAAAGCTTTCTTGTTTTAAGCAGATTTTCGGGTTGGTGATGGTGTGGAGGGGGTAGAGGCAAGCATTAAGAAGAAAAAATATAACGCGCAATGTTTTCCTCGTACGAAGCCACGACCAACAAAAGGAGCTCGTACTTTCGATTGTATGTGTGTGTGAGGTGGGCCAAACAAATAAAAGGACAAAAGGGACACGCATCAATAGAAATGGAGTGGTTGGAGGAGGTGGGGTGGGGGTAGAATCAGACGTTTGAATATGGGCTAGTATACAATGAAAATATTATGTTAGGTGCGATGGGAAAGGGTAAAATTGAGTGCCTATACGTCTATATCGATCGAAAGAACAAAAAAAAGTAATTTTCGATGAAAATACTTCGTTACGTTTAACCAATCCATAAAAAGAAAGATTACTGGGAGAACAGAGGACGTTAAAATTAATTCAAATGTTGGAATATTATACACACTAACCCCCCCCCCCACCTATAATGCGAAAACAGGAATGAATAGGAGAAGAAGAGAGGTGGCATTACAGGCGGCATGTTAAATTAGAACACGCAGGGGGACCCTACTCCGTCGTGTATAATGAAAATTTGTTACCGATAGGAGGGGGGAGGGACCTAGCCCCGCACCAAAGTCAATCAAAATGACAATGAGCACCAGTGGGTAGTCTGGGTGGGAAGCATCGACTATATTTTCTATAGCTACGCTCTCATCCTTCTCCTCCACCCTCCTACGCAAACAATTTCCCCAAAAAGGCTTTGAAAACTCAAAAATTTAGGTTTTGTTATTGAATTTATCGGAAGGCAAACATCAAACTGTAGCAGGGCTTAACGAGAAGAGACATTTATATTTCTTGTAGCAAATAGTTTAAGTGTTGACAGTTCGAAAAGTACGGATTTTGTTGAATAATTAATTTTAGACTATTTCATTTATATTCATCCCTTCCACACCTCCTCCTTTACCACTCTCTGCAAGACAACTCTTTTGTCTCTTTCTAGTTACAACCACTCCTCAAAAACCCTCTTCGAGCGACGCTTTTGTATACGCTTTTCGCATTAATGCGATATTTATAACGGCTCTTTCGCGAAGGACGTCGTTGGGTCGGTGACGGTGGGATGAGGGGGTTAGAAGTGGGGAAAACAATGGACTTGTTTTATCCAATTTAAGCCCCCCCCCAAAGGATAGTTGAGTGAGAGTGAGTGTGTATAGCAAAAACAAGCGCGTAACAAGTCGTAAAAGAAAGATCCACACCGCACTCATTTCTCGAAGTGGGCACGTCTTTTCTTTCTCTACAGTGGTTTCTTCATTTTCATGTTTTATGTTGCTAAGGGTGGGAAATGCATTAAAAGGGAAGTTCCCTATAGAAACAGCGAAGTAGTGTTTCTTTTCTCATTTTCAGCAGTGCAGCAGTAATTTAAAATTCCCGAATCATGAATTAGCGTTTTAACTCAATTCTATCTAGCTCACGGTTTTTCCCATGTGAACTCCGATAGGCCAAGTAAAGAGAACAAACGTCCAAAACCTATCACACCTATCAAAACGTTCCATTTTAAACGCTGGTGGGTCCTTTTATAGCTTTGTTTTGGTCGGGACTGGACAAGATGGTCCTACAAATCGTTCACTCAACCACTCGGTGGTTTTGGGAAAAATGCCCAAATTGAAATGGTAGAATGGACGAAGCCACAAATCTCAGGATTTTCCGCTAAAATGAGCGTTATTCTTCAATTTTACCCGCCAACAACCGCTTCTTTCCTCAATTTCAGTCCCAAACGAGCGCAATGGCTTCAATTTAATTACAGCCACAAGTGAGCACTTTGACGCACTTTAGTGCTTTTTACTCAATACAAGTCGCGCGTTCTCGTACCCCCCCCCCCCCAACAGCACATCACAGCATGGTTACTAGACTTTAGACGCGTAAGAACCAACAGAAACACTGGGGATTGATGTTCTTCCATAATTTCAGCCACAAAGTTGTCCCCACGGAGCCACGAATTAGGGGTTTTCTCAGCAATTCATGCTGTGAAATTGCTTTCAGAATAGCAAATTAGCGCTTTTTATTATCCATTAAACCCATAGCGGCGAATATAACCCTTTCTCTCAGTTTCAGCCGTGAAATTTCCCCAAACACAGGACAGGGCGCGCTGTGAACCCTCGCGATAGGGTACTCTGGAGTCGACGTTTCACTTCCAGCCACGGCAAACAAAGGAGGGGGCGGGGCGAGCGTTTGCGATGGAACACCTGCATTTTAGCATATTCTGAGGACTGTGAAGGGCTGATAAACAACGCCCGGCTTAAATTGAAGCCCATCGAGCCCATTTTCAAGGCACGAAAGGTGCGATTTTAGCCGTATATTTGTGGTGTACACGAGTCGTCGAGTTTAGCCATTTCTTTCACAGGGCGATTAGAGTAGGCCCGCACATTTTTACAGGGAACACAAAAGTCCATCCTGTCACGCTACTGACGAAAATTCAACTATCGTGTTAAGGGAACCTCAATATTCAATTATTTTTGTCTGCGGAATTGAATGTGCGTCATGCGCTCATTCGCTGCTAAAATGAAAAAAATGTCAATTCGCGGATCAATTCGAGATATTCCACTAATCTGGGCCTTTAATTGCGAAAAAGAGATACTTCGCGGGTAAAATTAAGAAAAAACAGTAATTCATGGCAAAAACAGCGGAAAGGCCCTGATTCGTGGCTGAAATTTGGAAAAAAGTGCAACTAAGCGACCTATTGAGAATACGCCGCTGGTCTCCGGTTTAAATTGAGATAAATCGCTCATTCGAAGCTAAAATGGAGGAAAACGCCAAGTCTGCGATTTCGTAGCTATGAGATTGAGTGAAAGTGCTATAATTCTTGCCTAAAATTGAGTTATAATTTTCGTCAAAATGGAAAAAAGCGCTAATTTGCATCGCTAAGAAATGAAAGAAAACGCTAATATTTGCGGCTAAAGATGGGAAAACCCGCTAAAACGCTGCTGAAGTAAACGCACGCAAAAAGCGCTTAGTTGCAGCAAAAATGAATAAAAACTCCAAATTCGTGGATTAGTTAGTAGAAAAATCGCTAATTCACTGCTTAAAAATTGAGTAGAAGCGCTAATTTGGTTCTAAAAGTGAAAGAAAATTGCTAATTTGCAGCAGTGGAATGAAACAATAAAATAAAATTCACATCTAAATTGATAAAAATCACTAATTCGTTTCCAAAATTGAGGACACGCCAATTAGTAGCTAAAATCCATTAAAATTGCTCATTCGCAGTAAAAATGCTTGCAAAGCGCTAATTTGTGGCCAAAATGGAGGGAAAGTGCGCTAATTCTCGGCTAAACGTGAGTAAAATAGCTCAAGTGAAGTCAAAGTCAAGTAAAGCTTAAGTTCATGGCCAAAAATCGGGGAAAATCGTCAAAATGGAGAAAACGTGCTAGTTGGGGGCTAAAATGGAGGGAAAGTGCTAATTCAGAGCTTAAATTAAAAAAAATAAAACAATAGTTCACGGTTTTCATAGGCCATATCGTGGCTAAAATCGAGAAGATCTGCTAATTCATGGCTAGATGTTTAAAAAAGAACTGATTTGCGGCCAAAATGGAGGAAAGCGCTAACTCGTGACTTAAAAAGCACTTATACCGAGGCTAAAATTCAGAAAAATCGTTTTAACACGATTTAGTGCGAAAAGCAGTAAATTCGCGGTTAAAAAAAGAGTAAAATTTCAAATTCGCGATTGAAAGGCACAAAAAAACTGCTCTTTAGCGGCTAAAATGTACGAAAATGCAAATTTGCGGCTAAAATTGAGATATTGCACTGATAACTTGCTAGAATTCAGAAAACTCGCCTATTCAGCGATTAATATTGATAGAAATCGCCAACACGTGGCTAAAATTGACGAAAATAGGTAAATCGCGGTTAAAATTGAGACAAAAACAATAATTCACGGTTTTCAAGGGCTACATTATGGCTAAAATTGAGAAAAGATGCTATAATTCACAGAAATAAGTAAAAATAAGACCTATAGTTTACGTTTAAAGTTAAGGAAAACGCTAACTCGCGGCTAAAATTGAGCAAAAGTTCTGATTCGCAAGAAAATTCGTTGTTTCTGGAGTGAACTTCGCGGAAAATATTAAGAAGAAACGCTAATTCACAGATTAAATCGCTGTTTTGTAACTGACATTAAGAAAAGGCCAATTCCGTGCTGAAATTGATAAAAAACGCCAATTCACGGGGAAAATCGAGAAAAGGTGCTAAGTCCAGGATATTCAGACCAATCGCTAATTGTTGGCTGCAATTGAGAAATAGCGCTAATTAGCGGCTAAAAGTTGAGAAAAGCGCTAATTCGTGGTTCTGGAGGCTTCATGAAAAATTGAGAATAATTGCTCACTTTTGAAAAAAAAAATATAGAAAAAGTGCTGATTCTCGGTAGTGTAATGAGGAAAAACGCTTTTTCGCAGCTAACATTGAGAAAAATCGCTAATTAGCGGCTAAAATGGGGAAAACAGGCAATTCGAGACTTGAAGTGTGAGAAAAATCGCTAATTCACGGGGTAAAATTACTAATTCGCGGATAAAATTGAGAATTTCGTGGTTTCCGAATAAGGGAGCATTTAAGTCTAAAATTGCAGAGAAAAGGCGCTGATTCATACCTCAAGGAGAACGCTAACGATTGCGGAGCTGAAATGTTTAAAATCGCTATTAATCGTAAACGAGAATTTTTTCCGAGTTTTAACAGCGAATAACCGCTTGCATTCAATTTAATTTATCCGTGAGCTAGCGGACTTTCTCAAAATCTTCGATTTGGCGTTTTTCTCCATTTTAGATGCATTTTTTTTACAACTTTAATACGCGAATTAAGGCATTTTTTTTTTTCAATTTTACCAGGGAACGAGCTCTTAATCTCAATTTTAGGCAGGAATCTTCATTGCCCTCAGTTTTAGCTGTGAATATATGCGAGTTTTGGCATACATGTATCCGTGATTTCGATTTGTTCACAATTTTAGCAGCGCATTAGCGCCGTTTCTCCATTTTAGACCAATAAATTTGCTTTTTTCTTCACTTCGTAGTCATCAGGATAAGCGCTTTACTCAATTTTTAGCTGCAAATTACCATTATTTCTCAATATTAACCGCGAAATACCTCGCTCACTCAATTTTAGCCGTGGATTTTCTCAAATTGAACCACGAATTATTGTTTTCCCCCATTTTAGCTGTGAATGAGCACATTTTCTCAATTTTACCAACGAATTGATAGCTCTATCTCAATTAGTTTTAGTCGTGATGATAATGTGGGTTTTAGCGAGCATGTATCCGTGAATTAGCTTGTTCTCAATTTCAGCAGCCCATTGGCTGTTTTTTCTCTATTTTCACCAATAATCAGAGTTTTTTCCATATTGATCAGCAAATTAGCGTCCGTCTCCACTTTAGCCGTTAAAATTCGCTGTTTGTCAGCTTAGCCACGAGCTCAATCTTTTCTCCATTGTGAATTTACGTTTTTTTCAATTTTAGCACCACATTAGCACTTTTTCTCTATTTTTTTCCCCCGAATTTGCTCATTTTCTCAAATTGTTCCGCGAATTAACGCGTTTTTCACAATTTCACTAGTGTATGAGTTCTGTTTCTTAATGTTAGCCGTGAATCAGAGATTTTTTCTCTTCTACCCCTGTGAATTAGCACTTTTTCTCAATTTCAGTCCAAATATTTCCGCGAGAAACAACAAATTGGCATAGTTGATCCTATTGAGCAATGGATTGCTGCTTTTTCTCAATTTTATAGCTGCAAATTAGCGCTTTTTCTCTATTATGACCGCAAATTCGTGTTTTTCTCCATTTTCAGTCACGAATTAGTGTTTTTTCAGTGTTTTTCTATAAACTTGCACTATTTCGCTGTTCCAATCGCGAATGTTAGCGCTTTTCGCCTACTTTTGGCCCCAAAGATTGGCACGTTAGAACGCCTCCTCGAATTGGGCCTATAAAAACTTTGGGTTAGCGTATTTTCTCTGTTTTGTTAGAGAAGTTTCCTTCAGATATTTCAAATCAACAGTGTATGTTTCCTCATTTTTAGTGATTGGGAGAAAAACAAATCAAATTGGAGGTTTTCACTTCATCAAAAAGCAAAAATACTGCTGGTCGAATCAGAATGAAATTTCCGTGGAATTTGTCTTAATGATTGTAATTATCCAGGCCATATAAACAGTTTCCAAGCCGCTTTAACTGTTTCACTGTTCACTTTGTCCGTATACGGGCCACTTCGTTAGTTTCCAAGCCGCTTATGTTGTCAGTTTCATGGTTACTCAGTAGTTCTCCCCATCCTCAACATCGGCTTCAAAACACAATTTCGGGGATTTTGGCATTATCGTAAACCGAAACCAAAAAACCATCCCACCATGTTTACATCTGCTGGTCTATTCGAGGCCGATGTTCGGATCCGCTTATTATAACCTGTGCTACACGCGATTTTACCTGAAAAACTCCTTCATGCGAACTGAACTTAAATAAGGCTTAAAGGACGAAGGCACTCTCTATATTCGTTGAATCCTTAGTCCTGCAATAAGCTTCTCCTACTGATTCTCTTCCCCCCCCCCCTCGGCACAAATCTTCGTTTTCAAAATAACCCACCGTTCTCCGTTTGAAGCTAAAGACCCTTACAACAAGATATTGACACGCCAAGCGAAAGTAATGAAAAAGGCGAAATGAGAATAAAATAAATCTCCCCGCGTGATACCCAAGACGGAGAGGCGGTGAGGTATATCAAGGCGACGAGACGACGAGAGAATTAAACTTTAAAGAGTCGTAATTAGTTTGTAAATTTTCCCCAGGGGACAGCGATTCAAACATCTTGTTGTATGAATTGCACGTCGTTACCTCGATTGTAACGTAAAATAAAACGGCAGAATAACCAATTTCTTATGTATTTCACCTCTGACAGCTTGATAGAGATGAAAAATGCTGGAAAAAGTGAAGAAGATGTACAAATGGACTTAATCACATCCTTATTCCCATATTATCTTATTTTTCCTAGAGTTTTCAAGAAAAACTCAAGCATGGCGAAGGGGTCGAGAAAAGGCTTTCTTATTAATAATAGAAGACCAAAAATAGTAGCCCGTAAAGAAAGAGCTGCGGAAACTGGTTGGAAAACGGAGGCGGCAGGGCGTGGAGGATTTTACTTTAATACAAATTGCTCTCTTGGGGGGCAACATTGTTGAAGAAGGGGGGGGGGGAATTTCATGCATTTTAAACTGTTTTTGAGAGTTCATATTACCATTTGGAAACTTTAAATTAGCCCGAGAAGAAACGTGCTGGAATCGAAAATGTGGGAGGGGGCGGACTAATAAGGGAAAATAAGGATTATTAGGTTTTAGGTTCATGGATGCAGGAAACATGAAAAGGACAGTCATGGTAGCCAAGTTGGGCAAGTTTACGGGTGAAATTCAGAAAAAAAACCCATAATGTGCTGTTGTCGAGCCAAGTATACATGCGTAGCAAAAGTTGAGAAAAATCATATGCCTCAAAGCAACACAAAAATCATGGCTAACACTGAGTCCGCTAGACCAACCTAAAATTGATAAAAATGGCTAAATCACAGATAGAAGTGAGACAAAGCGCTAATTCACGGCTAATATAGAGAAAAGGGGCTAAATCGAGGCTAAAATTTAAAAAAAGTCACTAATTCAAGAGATTCAAAACGCTACATTGCAACAAAAAAGGGGGAAAACCGCTAATTCACGGATAAAATCGAGAAAACCCGTGTATTAGCGACAAAAATTAGGAAAAACTCAAATCCTAGGACAAAAATTGACCAAAATTGTCAACTCACGAGACGCTGCTACTTCGAGGCTAAAATTAAGGCAAAAGGCGTTAGTAAAGGGCTAAAATTGAGAAAAACGGATAATTCATGGAAAATAAGAATAAGCGCTGAAGCACGGCTATAATTGAAAATTGAAAAAAATCGCTAATTCATAAGATTGAAAACGCTACTTCACGACGGAAATGGAGTGAAATCTCTATAATAAGCGCCTAAAATGAAGAAAATTCACAACTTCGCGAGAATTGAGAGAAATCGCAGATAAACAGCTGAACTGGGAAAAAAATTGCTACTTCGCTTTAAAAAATTGGCATAGGAAAGCGGAAAAGTTGGGTGCCATATAGCACCGATAGGCTCGAAAGGGTTTTCGAGTCACTGGGTGGGCGAGTATTTTTCAAGTAAGATTTGATTTAAACAAATGTAGAAAAATGAAAGTTTAGACTAAATATTACTCAATAAATAAATTACAATTTAAAAAATTAAAAAAAAAAAAACTGTTGGCGCCATGAAGGAACATTTTGGTGAGGATCATGAAACCAAAGAAACATAAACTTCTCCTCATGATTGAATTTTCAACACCTGCTAATGCGGTGGAGCTACTTTTCCGTTTCGAACCAATCAGAAAGTTCGTAGGTGAAAAATCGCTTGAACATTATTCTTCAGATGAATCACCGTGAAGAGGGAGATCAAAAGGGAAATAGGGGAACTGAATAGTTTTTGGTTCGAAAAAATCACCGTATGAAAAATATGATATTTGAAGTTGTCCATTTTTCTGTGTAAGAAGCAGACGGTGGTTTAACAGATTGCGTCAGTATAGTGGCTGATGTTTATATGGTAGTGTCGAAGGGACGTGCTGAGCTGACGGGGAAAGCGTGACACTGAGTTGAGGATGGAGGCACGACACGCTGAGTGGAGGTAGTTGAAGGCAAAACATGCTGATTTGAACTGGAAGGCACTCCATTCAGGGCGCAGGTGGAAGGTACAACATTCTCAGAGCTGGAATCAGTTTTATCATCTGCGTTCGAAACCGATCGCAAACAGCCGAGAACGGCTTCCAATCGAGGCAGCAGATGATTGCCCGAGAGATGCTGCAGTTACCCTGCTCGGTACTCGTCCCCGGATTCCTCGTTAGCATCTGGAGGAGGTTCCACGTATGTAGGAACAGACAGATAAGCATTTCTATTGCATCTTATAACATAGTTATCGGTAAAAAACTATGAATAATTATAATTGCAGCCCCGGTTAGCCACACTTTAGTAATCTGTATAGCGAATAACACAACATGATAACAAGTCGGTAAATGATGCCCTTAGTGTGTTAGTGTCTCGCGTGATCTCTGCACTAGAGGGGCAGAAATGTGCTTTGGGAACGTTTCTAGACCTCGGTATGGCCTTTGATTCAGCAGAGCACGATGAGATACTAGTTAAATTGGACAAATATGGACTAAAAAGTAGAGCGTTATTGTTAATAAAGTCATATCTCACCAATAGATCCCAATATGTGGCGGCAAATGGAGTTGTCTCCGAGCTGCGCTCCATTTCAATAGGTGTCCCACAAGGCTCCATACTTGGGCCAACCCTATTTATTATTCTGACGAACGACTTTAGCCACCATTTGAAATCCTCACAGGTCGTAAGGTACGCTGACGATACCACGCTCCTTACAGTAGCGCAGTCTAGTATTGAAGCTAAGTCCAAAGCCGCTACCGATGTAGAATTATCAGAAAAATGGCTTAAGCAGCATAGTATGCAGCTCAATAAAAGTAAAACTGTTGAGTATCTTTTCAATCTACACTCGTAGTCATATGAACCAAATTCGGCAAAGTTCTTGGGAATTTATCTCGATAGCTCCATGACGTTCAGGGACCATCTTGGCAATCTTAAAAGGCGTCTCTCTAGAATTTTGTTTTTCTTGTGTAAACTGAGACCCTTGCTTGACGAGACGACGCTACTTTCCGTCTACTTCGGACTTTTCCACTCAATACTCACCTGTGGGATTGTTGCGTGGGGGAGGGCTCCTGGGCTCAGATCTGTCCTTATTCTCCAGAAAAAGGCCTTACGCATTGTTGGGGGTATTGAACCACGCGAGAGCTGCCGCGAATATTTCAAGCGTCATAGGATACTCACGGTCTTTGGCGCATACGTGTACACTTGTCTTATTTCCGTGAAGAAAAATTTCCAATGAATAACTAAAATGTCGGATAGGCATAATCATTACACCAGGGGAGGGATTTACCTAATTCCAAATCCAGAAAGATTGAAGAACACTGAGATGGATCCTCTTAACTCGGGCATTCATTTCTATAATAGGCTGCCCAACCGTTTGAAGCAGGACTTCATAAATGTCACAAACACTAATTTGAAAAGATTTGTAACAGAGAAGGTATTATATGTATAATTTTGAGGAATTCTAACATAGGAATATCGATTAACAGGATGATAAATGATTGTTGTTTTTTATGCTGTTGTTTTTGTGCTGGCTGTTGACTCTTGTGCTGTTGAATTGACGTGTCCTATTTGTAAAAAGCTGTACACTAATGGAAATAAAAAGAAAGAAAGAAAGAAAGAAGATAATTTGATAGAAAAATATTCCTCATGTAGTTCAGAGTGAAAAACGGAGAAAGCACCCCGACAAAAACCCATAGTTTCCGAGTACTCGAAACAGAAAAAAAACCTGTTAGGACTCACGAGTGTGAGCTAGCACGAGTGAGGGACCTAAATGGAGGTTGGAAAATGAAAAAAAAATCGCTAATTCATTGGATTGCAAACGCTACTTCACGACGGAAATTGAGTAAAATCGCCATAATTACCGCCTAAAATTGAGAAGAGTCACTCGAGAGAAAAATCGCTGATAAATGGCAAAACTGGATAAAAATTGCTACTTCGACAAATAAATTGAGGAAAATCGCTAATTTACAATTAAGAGTAGAAAAAGCGCTCATTAATGCTTAAAATTTCAGCCTATTTCACGATGTGAAACCTGAAAATTGAGTTGAGCGACTTAAATTGAGAAAAATGCTAAATTACGATTAAAAGCTTATAGGTAAGCAAAAACTACACTAATTTGGAAGGTAAAAACGTTCCTTTTCACCCAAAATTGAGAAAAAAACGCAAATTCACGGCTCAAATTGATAAATTCAGTTTTGAATGAGCCAAATGCGTGGAATTAGGGTTTGAAAGAGCCAAAAACGACGAATTAGGGTTTCAAAGAGCCACACTCCAGCGGCTTCGACGACTGCAGGGAACTCCAGAGCGCTCGTCGATCCAGAAGCACCACAGCTTTCGGTCCATGGCGCAAGCCAACATCCTCAGCTCATATAAGGCCCACCTCCACGCGGTGTCTTCTCGGGCGCGACTGGCTGTTCAGGACAGTTAAGGGCCGGTGACGGCCTAGGTACTGGCCACATCTTAAGGAGATCTTCAAAGAGAGAGAGAAGTACCACAGCGACACCTGCAGTCTTCCCAAAGCGAAGTATCACTCACCAAAAATCACGCCGTTCGGGAAAACGTCCAGCGATCAAGGAACAGACGGCAGGCCCTATCAAGTCACACACGGGCAAAGCCTATCGAGAATTCGAGAACCTTTCCTCGGTGATTCGATACTGACTGATTGGTATAAGGCTGACTCTGACCGAGGCCTCTTGCTCCCCCTCGTTTTTTTCGACCAGAGGTTTGCGGGTAACCTTTCGGGAACCTTCCAAGCTCGACTCTGTTGAGAAGACTCCGAACGCTTGTTGAAGTGGACACCCTACTGTGGATCAGACCGCCCCTGGTTCAAATCGTCAGTTGACCTCTGACGGGCACATAACATCGGACCGGCAGGATAACCCTTCGGAAACCTTCCAACAACTAGAGAAGAATCCGGACGCTTGCTGAAGTGGAAAGCCTAACGTGGGACCTGATCGCCGATAGGCATTCATGCGAGAACGTTGAGAAGACTCCGGCCAAATTTCTTCTCATTTCCTCAGCCTCGGTGTAACTTGACAGACATTACGGGGCTTTGCGACACTTGTGTCTGCCCCAGAATTCATCGAGTGAGACCGACCCTGTCCGAACCTTTCCCTGTCCTTGCCAAACCTGGCAAAGAAAACGACACCGGACTGGATCAAGGACCGGTCAACACCATATCGGTCAACTCCGGTACCTTCGGACAGCAGTAAGGGACGCTATAACGGACCGATAGCCCGAAAATCTACCAAGAGCGCCAATGGACGCTAACCCCGTCAACTACGGGACTCAGTGGACAGCGCAGCGACACGAAGGCAAGAGGATCTGCGAACAGCGCGAAGGGACGCTAACTGACCGCCAGCCGCAAGCTCCACGCACGGTGACCGTCGAAGAAAACAATTATTATTCTTTTCGAAACATATTGTAAAGCAGTTGTATTATACTGAGAATATAATATTGGGGCCTGTTACCCAAAGCAAACAACAGGTGGCGACCGTTTTAATTTCTTGCATCTTCAACCCTAATCTTTGGATTGTCCGAACGACCCCCCCCCCTTAAGCCACACCGCTTTAGCATTTATATAGAAGCGTTGATTGGCCCCTCGGGGGTGTTTTGGACGTGACCGGCAACATTTTGTCTTATAGCTGTAGCCACGGCCTTGGCATACGAAATTAAAATTTGCACTTATTCTCAATTTTGAATAGAGGTTGCATTGAGAAACGGGAAATTGGCGTTTTTCTTCAATTTTTTAGCCGGAGGTCTTTTTTATTCTCTCTCTCTCATTTCATAATGGTTTTTGGCCGAGAATTTGCACCGGAAATCGCGAATTGACCCTTTTGACGCCGGTTAATGGAAACTTTCCCTATATGTACAAGAGCAGCGCACGCGAATCTCGAGGTTCTATTCTGAAAATCGGCTCTAGTTGAAAATACCAACGACAAGGCAGAACGTCCAATTTTCTTCTACTTTTACTTTTAGAGGTTCCTCAGGGGCGTTTTAGCCGTGACCGGCAACATTTTTTGTCAATTAAACATTGTCTGAGCCATTGAGGAACTCGTAAACGTCGTCCGCGGCTTGAATCAAATACTTTGAGAATATTTTATATACGTATGTATATGTATTCTTGTGGGAGGACAACCCTTCGGATACACGTCCCTTTTCATGTATCGTGACCCTTGAAGGCTTGAAATACGACTTTTCCGTCACCCATAAACTCTGTTCAATGTTGTTATGGGTAGGGGTGGGGACGGGGGCATTAAACCGCACTATCGAGTTCAATGTTTGACTAATGCCCGTATATACTGAATTTCCATGCCGAGCCGAAATTAAATCCTCTCTTTGAGTTGATTTCTTCTCTCTCACTCACTCTCTCGCTCTCCCTATCGTCACTCCGCAAGCTTTGTGAGCAACTCACCGGATTTATCTCCGCTATTGTTTAGCTGCACTTGAAGAGTGTGGGGCGGGGGCGATTTAGCGTCGGATAAACCGTATAGGTATCCAGAATAACATCGCGTTCTCCTGTAATTCTATCGATTCATATTTAACATCAAACTCCGTCACAGGCCTGGATATAATATTCGACGGTGTAATTGTTAAAACAAACATAGGTATTTTATAGTCAGTTTTCCCACGCGTAAGTGTGCCAGACCGGCTTTCGTCCCCTCTCCCCATACCTTAAATGCTAGAACTTCATTTTTATTCATTTTATTAATCACAAAAATGGCCCTTCTCCCTTTATTGCTTTACTCTGATACTGTAAAATAAAGCTAGGCTTAACTACTGTGGTACATTCATAACAAGCTAATGATAAGTTATTTCTCCTCGAGGAGGAAACCGTGATTTATTAGTTTCAAGGGGCAGTAAAAAAGCCCAAGTGAGAACGTTCTGAGTTCTAAGATGAGGGATGAGGGCTATAGGAGAAAAGAACTGTGCGTTTTTAAATGACAAACTGCGAAGTTTTTAAAAGCTCATCAGTTAAAACCTCCTCGCTATACACATAGTTTAATCGTTTTTAAAGAGCTGTTTAGCCTCATATTTCATTATTAAAATATGCTCTATATAACCGTCTTCGGGGAAAATGTATAGGCGGATAGGCGGGTGAGTCAGTGAGAGTGCACAGGCGGTGGGGTTATCGTCATGGTCCGCTTAAAACCACCAATTTCTTTTCTGAATTACGGTCGGCGGCTGTACAGGCGCGTGTTATTCACGTCTGTTGACATTGGGCGAAGTCGGAGGCGGTTCTCTGATGTAGGGAGTGAAAAAAACCAAAAAAACGGTGGATGGTTGCGGGTCTTGAGTGGGGGTATGAGTGACCTTCGTGATTCGTGAGTTCGTGAGTGTACATCATAGTGAAAATGATATTGCCCATTCTATTTGTAGGTAGTAGTATGTACATAGAATTATCGATAGTTCACTGCGAATCGTTTAACAATAATTATGTTGTGTTCTCCGTCAATACACGTCATCATAATTCATAATTTTCCAGCCAGCTTTGGGAATGACGTGCTATTTATATGATAAAGACACGAAATTTACCTTCCCACGCGAAACTAAATGCGGAAGAGGGTCCCCTCAGAAATTAACATTCAAACTGACGTTTAGGCGCGCCCCTGTGTACCATTTGAATACGGGAAGAGCACTGCATTGTGTACCTCATTTAATGAAGGCACCACGGTAGTAGTTCAAACGATCGAAACTGTTAAAAAAAAAAAAAAAAAAAAAAAAAAAAAAAAAGGCGTTCTACCTACCGCGTAATTGTCTTACCTCGGTTACTCATCCCCCCCACTGCCCATGTTGTCAACAAAGCGAGGTAAGACAATGCCAACCTTATTAACTTGTTGGTTTCTTTTTCCTTACTCTTATTCTTCGTGTCGACTGCGTGTTCTCTTGTTACTCCCCCCACCCTCAGTCTCCCATTCTATTATGTTTGTTTCAAACCATTTACTGATGTTTTCGTTAAACTCAGGCAGGTCTCTTTAGGTTAGGCAATAATCCTTTTTCTCTGTGTCACCGCAACACCGCAACCCTCCTAGAATGGCCCAATTTTCGCACTGTCCAGAGCCCCATTAACGTTTAGTATTTAGGCCTCATTCCAGCACTATTTGCCGATAAAAAAAAAAAAAAAAATAGCCCGAGAAGGGGGACTTACACAGAGTGCGAAAAACTTCAACTTTCGGGGATCTGAGAAAGCTGTCTTTTGATGGAATTGCGGAAGCTCAACTGATGTTGGCTGTGCAACCGAAATTGGTTTGGTGCTCTTTCCGCCTCCGTATAGGCTTATGTAAGCCTTTCAACTGTCCCCCCCTACCCTGCGCATCTGACACTACAAATCTTTAGGGGCTTGTTGTGGTGAGGTCATCCGTATATACCCAGGGTATTAAGAAAGCTAAAAGGATTGTATTCGTTCTCAAGTGTGTGAGTGAACCCCATCCCCCCGCTCAACCACCACAAGAATCGTACAGACCCATTCACGTTTTTCTTCCTCAAGGCTCAAGGCTATGAAGAAGGTAATTACTGGTCCAACAAACCTCTTCTACGGGAATTAACATGCCTAACAGGAGGACGAGTACACTGAAAAGGCTCACAATAAAACTGGTGCTCGGAAAAATACAGCCGGTTCTATCTCTGAGCTAATATTATGTTCTGCTTCGACTGATTTGGCTTACAGAGTCGGTCAAAATCAACAAAAATGATTTTTTGGGTGAGCCAATTATGTTTTTGAAAGGAGTCAGACCCGCAAAATTAACATTAGCTCGGCGCACACGATGCATTTTTCGAAGCATGTTTGCATGCATGAAGAAAAAAAACATATGATCCCCGGTAGTGACCGGATGTTTTTTTTAGAACAGGCAGGCTATCGTGCTTCAAAAAATGCATCGTGTACACCCGAGCTTTAGAATGAGCCAATGCCCTTTTGAATGGCTTTTGATTTTGTGAGAATGACCCGTGAAGTTGGCTTCTTTGGGCGCCACAACACGGCAAAATTGGGCTTTTAATGAGTGAACAGCGCGGAATTCTGTTTGTCAAGCAGCGAAATTGGTTTCTAGCGTGCCAGACCCGCGGCATTTTGCTTTATGTGAGAGGCATAACTGAGTGAAATTGCTTTTCTCCAAGGGTCTAACAGCGGAATTCGTTCTTGAATAAGCCTAAACCATGAAACTGGGATCTGTAAGTGCTAAGAGCCAAATCCGCGAAATTGGGACTTTGAAAGCGCTCAACCAGCTCAAAAGTTTGGGCTTGAGAGATCTCAATCCGTGAATTATTTATTGATTTGCTTTTAAAGTTGGTTATTTGGACGAACCAGGCCCCGTTTTTTTGAATGGGTCGAAAGCGCGAAATACCGTCTTTGACGCAGCGAAACCTGCAAAACTTGTTTTGCGAAAAGGTTACAATTTCCACCAGGAAACACGCACTTATGTCGTGCACTATACCAGTTTATAGCCACGATATCTCGTTTTTCAGTACAAAAAATATGATAATTTTGAGCCGAATAATCGGCTCTAAAGGTGAAAATTTATAGGGACAAGACCTTATTGTCGGCACAAAAATTCATAATTCAGTCACAAAAAAGAAAAAAAAATCAATTTCGCTCCTCATTACAGCTATACCATTAGAGGCAACGTTTATTTTGCACCAAATGAATGTGCTTTGCTCCACTAAATGCCTACAAGTAGCTAAACTATAGCTATTCCCACCTTGAAAACGGCTAGAAACTGACTATAATAGGACCCCAAAATGGGATTTGGGACTTAAAAATTGCCCAACTCCCGCTCCAAAAATGACCAAATAGATTTCAATACCCTAAAAATGCCTATAAAGACTCATAAACAGACCGTGAATGGGAGGATTCCCATTCCTGCCCTGAAAACAAGACAATCGACTGTTTTTTCGCGTCAAGAATCTTTTTATTTTTGTCCTGCACTTGAACTGACTTTATTGAAAATTCTTGAATCTTGTTTTTTCTGGTTGGTGTTGCCGTTTCTCGGTATCCCGCTCGTTTTGGCGGATCGTGTTGCTGATGTTTTGAGAGCGCGAAATGGATGTCTGTATACTAAAACTAATATTTGTGAGTATGGGTAGTTTTCTTAAGGTTTGCCATTTTAATGTACGATCTTTACTTGGGAAGATGGCAACTTTTCGTGATATAATTGTTCCTTTGTCAGTTGACATTGTATGTGTCACCGAAACATGGTTGAGTGGAGAGGTGCTCGATGAGGAGATAGGCCTTGCGGGTTATTCGGTTTTCCGTCGTGATCGTGAACACAGGAGAGGGGGTGGAGTTGCATGCTATGTAAAGGCGGGTATAAATGCTGAGCTGGTTCTTAGATCCGACGCAGTTAAAGACGGGGGAGTCGAGTTTTTGGGCCTGCAATTTGAGCGCGACGGCCTTAGACTGGGCATGGGTGTTTTTTATCGACCACCTGACGTACCCTTCGGATCACGGGTTGAAAACGTACTGTCTTTTATGGTACCTCGTTGTGATCATTTCATACTGGCTGGAGACCTAAACGCTAATCTTTTGGGGAATTCGAGTGACAGCCGCAATCTTGTTACTATTTTTAATGATTTTGATATGTCACTGGTCCCTTATTCAGCTACTCACCACTCGGTGCTGGGGGACAGCTGGCTGGATGTTATTGCTTATTCGGGAGAGCGTTGCGGTGACGACGACAATTGCTGGCAGTCTTCTTTTGGCGATTTGTCTGACCATGACGCGATATTTTTCGACATGTTCTTGCCACCGAAGTGTCTTCCTCGGAGCGTTTTTTATGGCAGGAATATCAGGGGACTCGATAAGAGTAGGCTGGTCAAGATTCTTTTGGCTCAGAATTGGAGCGAGGTCTTGTGCTCGCCTTCGGTCGATGAGAAGGTCGAAATACTCACTGGGCGCCTGTTGAATATTCTCGATGAACTTGCTCCACTTAGGGTTCGGGCCCATGGACGAGGGGGTGGGCGGGCCACTCCGTGGATGACGCCGGATTTGATAGGTCAAATTAAGCATAGGCAGAAACTTAGGACACTCTACAAAAGGCGGAAAATGCCCCATTTGTGGACCGAATATCAAAGAGTAAGAAATGAGGTGAGCCAGGCGATCAGGAGGGCTAAAAATCGATATTTCTGTGACTTGTTCCAGGGGGCCGAGGGATCCCGTGAAACCTGGCGCCATCTTAGGTCGTTGGGTTTGGGCAGCAAGGCTCCCCACGACGCAGGAGCTTTTCCCTGTACTACGGAGGCTCTTAATGAGTATTTCGTATCTGTTGGAGGGGATTCCACTGACTGCATGGCTGATACCATACGTAGGATTGACACTATCCCATACGACGACCGCAAATTCTATTTTGACTACGTTTCGTGAGAAGAGATCGTGGATGCCGTCATGTCCGTTAGTTCAGATGTCAGTGGTAGTGACGGCTTGCAACTGTCCTACATCAAACTTTGCCTTCCTTGTATTCTAGAGCCATTAGAAGACATATTCAATGCCTCACTTCAGCGGTCTGTCTATCCGGCGTCGTGGAGGGCTGCCTTGGTTCTGCCCTTGCCGAAGAAGAGAGGTGCTGTCCTGATGGAGGATTTTCGCCCAATTTCGTTACTTTGTTCCTTGGCGAAGGCTCTTGAAAAGTGCGTTTATGTTCAAATGTCTAAATTTCTGGAATCAGCGGGAGTGATTGACCAGTATCAAAGTGGTTTTCGTGCGCACCATGGAACCCAAACGGCTCTGCTGAAGATGACGTCTGACGTTGTTGGGGCAATTGACGATTACAGGGTGACAGCGCTGGTTCAGCTTGATTTTAGTCGAGCTTTTGACAGGGTTAACCATGGTAAGCTTTTGATGAAGCTTGCTGACCTTGGACTCTCTCGAAGTGTGTTCGTTTGGTTTCTTTCGTACTTGATTGATCGCAGTCAGGCTGTCATTTCCCCTTTGGATCGCTCCTTGTCGTCGTTCTTGCCTGTGGGAGTGGCGTTCCGCAAGGGTCGGTTTTGGGGCCGCTTCTGTTTTCGGTGTATGAGTATGATCTGCCCTCAAATATTAGGCATCCAAAATACCACATGTACGCAGACGATGTGAAGCTATACTATTCTTTTGAGCCTCATCTAATTAACGATGCTGTTAGCAGGCTGAATACTGACGTGGCTTCCGTCCTTGAATGGGCGATAAGTAATGACCTTATTATAAATAAACAAAAGACGCAGGCTATTTTGTTCGGGACTCGTTATTTTTTGTCGGCATTGTCGGAGGGAGATGTTCCCAGTGTGATGGTGGACGGCTGTGTGGTTCCATGGGCAACAAGCGTGACTACCCTTGGTGTAACTCTTGATCAGGGTCTTTCCTGGGATTTGCACGTCTCATCCGTTTGTAGAAATTTATTCCGGATTCTTGGTCAGCTTTCTTCGATTAACGATTCCTTACCGATTGCAGTCAGAAAGTTGCTTGTTCGGTCCCTGGTGTTCCCGCATTTTGATTATTGCTCTGCTGTCTTCAATGGGTTAAGTGCGGAGCAGGATTCTAGGCTGGAACGAGCACTCAACTCGTGCGTCAGATTTGTATACGACCTTCCCTACGTTGCTCACGTTTCTGAGTTTTACACGCGGTTGAGGTGGCTGAGGGTACGGTCCCGTCGTAGGTACTTGCAGGCAAGCTTTTTGTATAAACTGTTTAACATCCGCAAACCATCTTATCTTTTGGAGTTATTCATGACCCGAGGACGCGTCAGTATGAGAAGAACGAGAGCTTGCCCGGGTGACTTGGTTATGCCAACGCATAGAACGGCTGTGGCGGACAAGTCATTTGTGTGTTCTTCGGTCAGGTTGTGGAACAGCATCCCTCGGGATATAAGGTCGCTTCGGGATTTTTCAATTTTTAAAAACAAAGTTTTCGAGCTTTTCCTTAATTTACAAGAGTCTCATAATGCAGCTTTATAGGTTTTTCCGACATTTGTAATAATGGTTCGATTTATGAGCGGAGTATCGGTTTTCAACACGAATGCTTTGTTTAAATTTAAACTCTTCTAGTCCCCTTTCATCTAGTCAATTTTAGTGCAGTCAGCCTAGTCATTTTTAATTTTCTTGTTCTTTGTTAGTGAGCTCCTTTATCTCATTGGTTATTCGGTTCATTTATATTACAATCATTCTATTTATTTACTTATTTATGTATTTATTTATTTGTTGTATTGTTTTCGTTATATTTCATTGACTTCATTGTTCTGTATAGTGATAGATTTATCTCATCGTAACGCATCTCTTCGAAATTTATTATCCCTCTTACACACTCGCACTCACACAATCTCTCTCGCATTCATTGTCATTTTTATTTATATTTGTTTTTATTGCTTTTTATTTTGCTTCATTATGTTACTGCCAAGACTGATTTACTTTGAAAATGGCGGAGTTTATAAGATGCATGTATGCACTCGCTTACTTACAATCATGCTCCAGAAGGTCTATTGACCTTAGAGCAACAGCTTATACCAATGTATTTACCTTCTAAGCAATATAAAACTTTCAAACTTTCAAACTATAATAGGTCCCCAAAATGGGATTTGGGACTTAAAAATTGCCCAACTGCCGAATCCCGCTCCAAAAATGACCAAATAGATTTCAATACCCTAAAAATGCCTATAAAGACTCATAAACAGACAGTGAATGGGAGGATTCCCATTCCTGCCCTGAAAACAAGACAATCGACTGTTTTTTCGCGTCAAGAATCGCCAAACTGACCATATTTCGCGAAATGGCTTGACAACAGGACTAATTTCGTCCTAAAAACCGTCGATTCAAGCCTTGAAAATGACTAAACATCATTGCTTGTACGCCAAAAAATAGCAAAAACTGGCGATTCACAGTTTGAAAATGACCATACAGACTTTCTACGAGCCCTAAAAATGGATAAACGGCCCTGCAAAACGCCTGAATAGATGTCTCCTGCCCTGAAAATGACAAAATCGACCATTCTCGCCCTAAAAAAAATGGCCCAACTAACCATTCTCGCCTTGGTTCGACTTAATATTTGCGCACTATTCTTACAATTGACAAAACTCATCACAGAGCGTCCTGAAAATGGGCAAACTGGCTATCCAAGCTATGAAATCAACAAAACTGACATTACGTGCTCTAAAAAAAAATTGCTTAACTGTCAATTCGCACCTTGAGCTAAACTGGCAATTTCACTGGCACCGATCAGGAGAAACGCCTTGAGTTTCGAGAAAAAAATGGCCCTTCGTGGGGGTTTGGTTTTGTTCATTCCTCTCTCTGCGTCTCCCAAGAGCGTCACCGTGGCGCAGTTGGTATCGCACTGGTCAGCGCCGTTACGGGTTCAAATCTCGCCGGGGAGCCCATTTTTCCTCGAAGCTCGAATTGTGTTAGGCTTTGCCTTCCCGAGTCGTCCGGACATCAGTTAATTAATTCATATCTTTAATGGCAATTTATTTGTTTAAAAACAACCATATTGACAATTTCTGCACTAAAATCAGCAAAACTTACTATTCGGGTCGGAACCTAAAATGGCAAAACTGACGATTGGTGCCCTGAAAATATCACACTGTCTATCACACTGTAGCGTATAAATGGTTTAACTGACAATTCGCGCTTTGAAAAGCCCCAAGCAGATGTGTTCATGTTCTGAAAATATTAAAATCGACCAAATTTAAGCTTCAAAAATGGCCAAACTGAGCCTTGACGCATTGAAAATGTTGCCTAAATTTTACGATTCTTGCCCTAGAAATAGCAAAACTGGCGATTCACGGTCTAAAAATTGCGTGACTGATAATTTACGCTCTACAGAAGTTACAGACGATTCGCGCCTTCAAAGCGGCCACGTATGCACGCAGAAAATGGCCAAACATGGCTATTCGCGTCCTTAAAACGATAAACAGACCACTGCAGCGTTTGCGCACTGAGCATGGGCTGTCCCCTGGTCAACGCCCTCCCCTATCGTTAGCATGGGTTCATGCACCCTAATGACTGGAGAAATTGACTAATCTTGCGCTATAAAATTGCGCCCATTGACCATTGACTTCCCCTCCCCTCAATAGTTGGTTAATGCAATCCTTCCTCCTACAAATAAATAAAAAAATGACTTGGATAGACACATCCAATTTGAGATAGTTCCTCGTGCTGAAATGGCTTGAAGGGCTCTCGTAAGGCGGTTTATGGAGTGAAATCACAGTTTTTTGGGGGGATTTAAAGATTCTATCGCCTTTTCCGGGGACAACGTGAGAAGACCCATGGCGCTGACACCCCCATCGAGGAGCGCTGCCGCAAAAAAAAGGGGGGCACACCTGAGCCCCTCCCTGGATCCGCGACTGGTTGCACTTAAATAAATAATTTTCAGCGGTTTTACTCTGATTTTGGCACCCCCTATATTGACCATAGGCGAGTGTAAACCACTGGCGTTGAGCTCTCAGCCTGAGAACCTACAGATATCCCTCCCCTCGTTGACTAATTCGAACAGGAAACTGTCAATTTTTGTTGTTCTGTTCACCTCTGTCCGTGAAGTTTAAAATGTTAAGAGAAAATCAAACTATTTGGCCGCGGGATTGGTGGCATTTCAGTTCCACTGTCTTTCCCTAAAATCGAAACTTTTCTTTGTGTATAGACCAAAAAACTTGTGTTTCAACCTTTCAGCCCTATAAACCGATTAATGGTAGTTGTAATTTGTCAATAACGCCCCACATGATTAATTTCTCGTCACGGCGAGTAGTATGCCGCCATTTCCGTTATTATTATTATTATTATTATTATTATTTTTTTTATTTTTTTTTTTTAATCGTCGCAAGGGATTATTTAGCGTTTTAACGCCACTCCTCTTTCGCCATTCGACAAGTCCCTCATTCACTCCAACTGTACACCGCCACCGCGCCCCGTATTGTACAGAGAGTGATTTTCTGTTTTGAAGTGAGAGAAATACTGTCAGTCGCAGGAGCTGCAGGCTTATTGTGGCGTACGTTATTTTGTTCACAAGGGAATAGGCATATTGACGAGAGAGAAGAAAACCATTTTTTTTTTTTTTTTCAACGTTCCTTTGTTAACAAAAGAGAGCTTGTGTGACGAAGTAGAGCTCTTAGACACAGGAGGAAAAAAAGATTGTGGTTTTAGCGATATTTATCCTTTCAGCAAGGCGGAATATTCTGACGCTTATAAATTCTCGACTACATAAATCTCCGCATCATTTCAAATACTTTCTTATTTCGTAGAATACTCATAGTAGGCCTTACCTCGCTTTTTTTTTTCATCGTTTAGTCCTAGGCGTAATGCCGTTAGAGTGGGCATACATTTGAAGGCTCTAATTTATTTATGAATTCATTTTTTAAAACTGAATCACCTTCGTTTAGAGACTCGGTGAGGCTTATACTTTCACTTTTACTTATCACTTGGGGAAAAAACCCTTATTCTCTTAAAAATCAATATCCATCGGATGAGATTCGTAATTTGAAAGGTTCAGAAAGTTGTTTAAAAGACTTGAAAAAAGGGGAAATAAAAGCTAACGATTGAATAACGCCTGCAAGTATAAAAGGAAATGACTTTTGTAAGTGAAAGTAATACAAAACGATGAGACTCATTTTCTAGTTCCGAGGAGTAAATGCATGTCAATTGTCCAGTGACCCTCGAGAGATACGAAGCAAGAGAAGAAAGGAGAATATTTAAAACTTTTCCCCGTCTTTTAAGGCGCTCAACTGTCGCTTTCCAACATCAAGTCATAGATTACGTACAAGGATCTTCTGACAACTTAACACTTCTTCCAAAAGTTTTTTGGGAGTGTTGGGAAAGACTAGAATTGTGACTGTAATTCTGTATAGGAAGAGGAGAAACAAGCTTGTGGTACAATCCATTTTTTGGCACCCATGGACCAGGAAAGGGCAATCCTCAACAAAGTTTTAGTCCAAGTTCAGTATAAGAAAATCCCATTATTTTTTACCCCCTACAAAAGGCGGTCTATAAACCCGCATCTCTTCCCACCAACCCCACCCCTGCCCTGCAGCTCACGCGAATATAATCCACCTCCTGAAATAAATGGAGCAATTTTAACACCACCACCCAACGCTCGCTTAGAAACCATAGTTAAAGCTTTTAGAAAATACCAAAAATAACGTTGCTCCCACCCCCACCAACTTTCCTGTTCACTCAAATGCGGTATGAGTGTGAAGAAGCGCCTGGAAAATTGACTTTCCCAAGCCCCGTCGGAGTATGGAAACTGACTTCTATTGTTCGTAAATGGCTTTCCCAGGAGAGTTCTCTCAGCCCCCCCCCCTTCACCCACACACACACCCACATCAACGCTCATTCACCTTGGTAGAATGGAACGGGTGAAGAGAGAAATTTTAATTGATGTACGAGTTTCAAAAGGTTAGCTTTTAACGTGAGAGAGAACAAATAGCGCGAATTGGGTGAAAAAGGGAAGATTCCCTTCCGCTTTGTTAATTAAGAACTTTTACGACGCTGTTAGTTCAAGAGTTACACAATTAAAAATTAAAATGTTTTTTTATGTATGCCCGAAGAAAGTGTCTACACAGTCAGAAACACCCCGCACAAGTATTGACCATCCGGTGGCTTGGTATTTCCCTTGAAAGTTTTTTTTTTTTCTTCTTTTTTTTTTCTCAAAGTAACGACCCCTTACACTGTCGACCGCAAATACATAAAAAGAAATGTAAAAGCCCACGAATAACCGTGAAAATATGACATGAATTATTAATGTCAACCACAATAGGAGAACCCAGTGACTATTCTTATGAATATTTATAGCAAATTATATTTCCATGTTAGATTGTACTTTACACGGTTGACGACAAGAAAAAAAAGGTATCATTTCCCCATTGTTAACTCGGGGGGGGGGGGGGAGCGCAAGAAGACGTTATTTTAATGTGAATTGTTGTTAGCGCGAATTTGTTGCCTTTGTTGAGATGATCCGACCCTACCGCGAGGGGGCTGGCGAATCCGCGGGAAACCTCGCGCGATATTCGTGGTGCACTGCGCGGCGGGTTGGGTCTTAACCTCGCTGCGAGGCCGTTCTGGAGGAGCCAGGAAAATGGGCCAAAACCAATGCGACAAACGCTGAAACGCTCATTTTTAGATGCACCTGAGTTGGGTGCTTGTATTAGGGCTTCCAGATAGCCAAGGCTCTTCGCCCGGATATTTATATGTTACCGGCAAAGTGGGAAATCCAGACATTGTGGGAAATGCCTAGACATTGCTAAACTGACAGTGTATGGAGCGCATAACAATGCCTGGTGAAATCAGGCAATGTGGGAAAAAAGGGATGTAACGCTGCGTTTACATTTGAGAGTTTTCAGCTCTCGAGAGTACTATCGAGAGCTTAACTCGCCAGTCTAAACGGACCAGAGAGTTCTCCCCCCCCCCTGCCACCTACCCGTACCTGACACTCTCAGAGTGTTCAACTCTCGAGATTTACTCTCACGTGTAATAGCACCATAAGAAGAATTATTTCCCACTTTGCCCGGCGCGGATCCACAGTTTGCTCAAGGAGGGGGCCATGACCCCCATCCTGCACCACCGTCATTTAAACAAGGCGCAAATGCAGTATTGACGACTTTCGGACGCAAACAGCCAGTTTTGCCATTTGTGTCGTGCAAATAGTCCGTCATACAATTTTTAGGCTGCGAATGGTCATGTTTGCCATTTCCAAAGTGCAAATTGTCTGGTCATTTATACGTATAACAAGAGAATATTAGCCAGTGCAATATTTTCAAGGCAAGAATCGTCAGTTTTTTTTTTGTTTTTTTTTCAGCAGGCATTGCATGTTTAGCCATTTCTCGTCATTTTTAGAGCGTGAATCCAGTCAATTTAGTCATTTTTAAAGCACGAATCGTCATTTTTGCCATTTTTCAGGCTATAAAAATACTCACGTCAAGCCAAAAGCAAAGAATGGTCAATTTGGCCATTCGTTGCTCGCGAATGGTCGATTTTGCACTTTTCAGGGCTGGAATTATCTGTTTAGGTTTTTTGTGGGTGCGAATAGTCAGTTTAGCTGTTTTTGGAACGCGAATATGGTCCGACAAGCCAGAGACGCAAATGATTGGTATTGGCCATTTTTGGCGCGTGAATTGCCAGTTTTTTCCATTATTGGCGCGCAAATGGTTGATTTTGCCATTTTCAGCGTCAGATTAGCCATTTTTAAGGCGCTTCAAGTCCGTTTGGCAATTTTGTGGAGCGGGAATTTCCGGTTTGGCAATTTTTAGGGCGCGAATATAGTCAGATCAGTCATTTGCTAGGCGCTAATCGACAGTTTAACCACTTTGGGGTGCGATTGCCGTCAGTTTAGCTGTTTTTATGGTGGTAATAGCCATAGTTATTATTCGCATCGAATGGCGGGAAAGGGCAAGGGAAGGATAAAATATAAGAGGTATTTAATGTGTTCAAAATTAAGTTTTTGGGACAAAGACATGAATTTTCTATTACATTGGTTCGAATGTATTATTTGGATTCTCTAGTTCATCTCACTATTTAGTAAAAAAAAAAAACAAAATCGGGAAATTTATGCTTTGTCCCGCGTCCCGTCCCGCAAAACATTTTCAAGTCCCGTCCCGCACGCGGGACTTCCCGCGTCCCGTGCGCACCCCTAATCAATATGGAAATGCACTAAAAGCGTCAATTCACTGCTAAAATTGAGTAAAAGCGCTCATTCGAGGATAAATGTGAATACATCGCTATTAACACACTAATTACATTGAGAAACAATGGTAATTCGCTTTTTAAATGACAAAAAAGCGCTATTTCAATGCTAAAATGGAGAAAAAGATACAATTCGTCGATAAATGTGAAGAAGTCGCTAATACTCTGCTAAACTTGAAAGCAATATAGCGCAAATTCGTAGTTTCAAATGCAATACGTCATGGATTTACTGCTAAAGTAGAGAAGCGCATATTCGTGTCTAAAATTGAGATACAGCGCTTATTCACTGCTAAAATTGAGAAAACGCAAATTCAAAAAATTTCTGGATGCGGCTTGAAAATTGAGACAAAGCGCTAATTCATGGCTAAATGTGAAAAAAATCGCTAATTCACTGCTGAAATTGAGAAAAATCAATAATTTGTGCCCGGAAACATAGATAATCGCTGCTAACATTGATAGAAAGCGCAAAAATGAAATCGTGGCTAAAATTAAAGCGCAAATTCAAAGTGAAAAGTGGAAAGTGGTGAAAAGTGAATACATTGCTGAAATTACGAAATACTCTAATTTGCGGCTAACTTATAGAGAAAAATGTCTCATTCGTAGATAAAATTGAGAGGACGCGAATTCACGATTTCTGAAGTCAAATTAGTGGCTAAAATTGATCAAAAGCCATAATTTAATGCTACGCAAATTTATAATTCCTTGATTGCAGAGACTGAGAGGCCTCATTGAGATGACCATCCCAGGCCCTCATGCGTGTAGTTTCACCGGGGGTTACACTACATAGGCCTTGATTCAATCAATTGGGGCGATTTTATGGCCAAATATGCAATTTCAGTGGTTATTTTAACAATATTCGTCCTATACGTGGGTTTTTGGAAGCCCAGGGGCCGGTCAGATTAGCCATTTTTAAGGCGCTTCAAGTCCGTTTGGCAATTTTGTGGAGCGGAATTTCCGGTTTGGCAATTTTTAGGGCGCGAATATAGTCAGATCAGTCATTTGCTAGGCGCTAATCGACAGTTTAACCATGGGTGCGATTGCCGTCAGTTTAGCTGTTTTTATGGTGGCAATAGCCATAGTTATTATTCGCATCGAATGGCGGGAAAGGGCAAGGGAAGGATAAAATATAAGAGGTATTTAATGTGTTCAAAATGAAGTTTTTGGGACAAAGACATGAATTTTCTATTACATTGGTTCGAACGTATTATTTGGATTCTCTAGTTCATCTCACTATTTAGTAAAAAAAAAAACAAAATCGGGAAATTTATGCTTTGTCACGCGTCCCGTCCCGCAAAACATTTTCAAGTCCCGTCCCGCACGCGGGACTTCCCGCGTCCCGCGCGCACCCCTAACCAATATGGAAATGCACTAAAAGCGTCAATTCACTGCTAAAATTGAGTAAAAGCGCTCATTCGAGGATAAATGTGAATACATCGCTAATAACTCACTAATTACATTGAGAAACAATGGTAATTCGCTTTTTAAATGACAAAAAAGCCCTATTTCAATGCTAAAACGGAGAAAAAGATCCAATTCGTCAATAAATGTGAAGAAGTCGCTAATACTCTGCTAAACTTGAAAGCAATATAGCGCAAATTCGTAGTTTCAAATGCAATACGTCATAGATTTACTGCTAAAGTAGAGAAGCGCATATTCGTGTCTAAAATTGAGATACAGCGCTTATGCACTGCTAAAATTGAGAAAACGCAAATTCAAAATTTCTGGATGCAGCTTGAAAATTGAGACAAAGCGCTCATTCATGGCTAAATGTGAAAAAAATCGCTAATTCACTGCTGAAATTGAGAAAAATCATTAATTTGTGCCCAGAAACATAGATAATTCGCTGCCAACATTGATAAAAAGCGCTAAAATGAAATCGTGGCTAAAATTAAAGCGCAAATTCAAAGTGAAAAGTGGTGAAAAGTGAATTCATTGCTGAAATTACGAAATACGCTAATTTGCGGCTAACTTATAGAGAAAAATGTCTCATTCGTAGATAAAATTGAGAGGACGCGAATTCACGATTTCTGAAGTCAATTTAGCGGCTAAAATTGATCAAAAGCCATAATTTAATGCTACGCAAATTTATAATTCCTTGATTGCAGAGACTGAGAGGCCTCATTGAGATGACCATCCCAGGCCCTCATGCGTGTAGTTTCACCGGTGGTTACACTACATAGGCCTTGAATCAATCAATTGGGGCGATTTTATGGCCAAATAAGCAATTTCAGTGGTTGTTTAACAATATTCGTCCTATACGTGGGTTTTTTGGAAGTCCAGGACTCGCACGTGTCGGGTCACTTCCCGGCCGTCATGGCAGGCTTAAACCTGGTCATGTGCCTTTCAAGTCATCAAGCCAGGGCGGGAAGAAGGCACAATCTTGGTTATTTGGAAGCGAAATTGGCAATTTTTTCGGCCAAACATCTTGTTTATTGGGGAAGAAAAATCAATAGTTTCTTATGCGAATATTCGAGCTAATTTTCCTGTTAAAGTTTGGCGAGAACCGCGTGTGTGTAGCCAGCTTTAGGTGCAGATGCAACGGGGCATCAAATGACTGGTCAAAAATTGATTTGGACTGTGGTGTCACGGCTATGGAGAACGCATTTTCGGGTTTACCTTAATGGCGCAGCTTAGCTGACTCACAGTCATGTTAACAAGTACGGATGTCGTTTCACGGTCCTGGGACTTAGCAATTGATCCGAACAACAAGCCAAAGAAGCCCTTAGAGAGACGCAAGGGAGCCCTGTCGAGTTTCTCGAGGAAGTCGTGAGGTCACTGTTTACCAGCTTTTACGTCGATAACTCTTTGCGCAGCGTCGAGAATTCGTTAAGAGTTGCAAGAGGTTATTGTTATTGTTTTTACTTAGCGCCTTCATGAGAGCACACAGTGGTGTGAGCAAGGCTTGTCCATTGCAAGAAAAAACTCATTCCAGTTCAACCACTACGGGTGTAGAAGTCCTAAAGCGAGGCTGTTTCGACCTGAGAGGGTGGGAGAGTTCTGGCGATGAGACATCACTCAAAGTTACCGACCTCGAAAGTTCTGGGCACGATTTGGAATCGGCACAACCATACTCTTACCATTTCTATGGATCGTTTGGATCAACTAGACGCTGGAAGAGTCACGAAAAGAATCCTTTGTCCTTAGTACAAAGCAACTGCGAACCAATAGGGTTTACGACACCAAAGACTTTGACCCCAAAGATCTTGTTGCTTTGTTGACCCCGAAGTTGTTGTTGAAGATGTTGTTGTTGTAGTCAGTGGCGTTGGGACGACGAAGTCGACCAAGAAACGTCAAAAACGGTCATCGTTGGGGAACGAATCGTCAGTTTAGCCATTTGGATGGGGGGGGGGGCGAATTTGTCAGTACGGACAGCAGCCTTTTTTCAGGGTCTAATCAGTCAGTTTAGCCCAAACACTTTCCAACGGGCGCGAATGACCAGTATGGCCATTTGTAGAGCGAAACACTTTGAAGAGTGAAATTTTTTTTGGCGTTTTGGGACGAAAAATATTGCTAAACAATTCAATTTACGTCCAGATATTCACTAAGCAAACGGAGAATAAACGGTCGTTTTAAAAATTGAAGAAAGAAAGAAAAAAAACACCCCCCATGGAAACTCTGAAGTTTCTGAGATACGTCATAGGTCGATAAATATGTATGAGACTTGTACGGTTGTGGGATCCTTACCACTGTGGAGGGGGGGGGGAGAGACATCTTCGTATCATCGAATAGCGGCTTTGAAGTTCCTATATACATTAAGGGAAGTACTCTGATGTATAAAAGCCACATCTCTTCTAAGGGTGTGAGCGCGAGAGCGCTGAAAATTCAAAAGGAGTATATCACTTTACCCCCTAGGGGCAAAACGATGTGAGACGTCATGAGAGCGTGGTGGTCAAATTTGATCGGTGCGAAAGGTGTGGTGGTGGGCAAGGGGTGTTATCCGCAATCCTAAAAAGAAATTTTTGATTCGTATATACCTCTTGGAATCTGCGCTTCTTTCTCATGGAGCGACGGGTAGGGGGGTGGGTCCATTTTTTTTTTCACCCTCCTCCAACTTCGATGCACGAACGTGATCAGCCTTTTGAGTTGCTGCTGCTTCAACTCTTTTCCTGTATATATTGAGCCTTAAGCGATATTCCCGCATGAAGTATTCATAAGATATACTCTAAATTCTCGGGGAAAAGCTCAGGAAAAGTAAATAAATAAATTACATCATTCATCGTGGATAATTTTGCTTTGGAAAAATGATGACGGAGCGAGGGCGAGGTGGGTGGAGTTGGAGCAGCGAAATCCGAGAAAGAACCTCAGCGTCCACAAAAAAGGCATCTCCCAAAAAGGGCCTATCATCAGTAAATTCTCGAAACTCAAGATTACACTTTTTACGGTCCATCTAAAAGGCTAAACCTTCCTCTTTTTCCTAGTCGCAGATAAGGCCCAGGGTAAATATATCCCGCAACCCGTTAAATAACGAGACAATAAAAAGGTGGAAGTTGCATAAAAAGAAGGAAGAGTTGACCGTCAGGGAATAAAGATGAGGATGCGCAGAAGTTTATCTTAAGAGAAATAAAAGATAAGATTGATTGGCGAGGGGGGTGGGGCATGAATAGTGCATGATAACACGGTTTTATTTCTTGCTTTTTTTTCCTCTTCTTTTCCGTATAATATGCCCCTTTTATGTGTCAATTATTCATAAGGAGCATTTTTTCTCTTTATGACGCCGTAGCAAATCAGATTCATGTGTAGTGTGTTCCGGCTTCAACTGAGACGTCAGTTGCAGGTGTGGTGGGTGGGAAGGGGGGACAATAAATTGTTCATTTTCACTCATGGAAGCATCAATAAATCACGGAATGAATCGTGGACGGGGTTGTAAAGCGACTCGAATGAATGAATAGATCGTGGATGAACAGAAGAGACGGATTCGAGTCATTAAACTTTTTCTCTCTCTCATACTCACTCTCTCTCTCTCTTCTCCATCACCCGGTTTCACCAACATCGAACAATTCTAGTACTACCACCCAGTAATTAAAAGGAAAATTATCCCCGCCCCCCCCCACACACTCCCACCCAGGGATACCGCAAACGTAAACGTTATTGCACTTAAAACTGCGGGGTCCTGCAGACGGTTGATAGGGACGTGCACAGTGAATACTAAAAGCTTTTATTACGATTCGTTCAGCATTGCACACGTTTATTTTATAGTCTCAACCCCACACTAGAAGAATATATAGTTCTTGTGTGGTGTGGGGGCAGTGTGAAGGGGGCAACAAATGTCGGCTAAACGTTTTGGATTCACTTTAGACGACGATAAAACTGAAATAAAATGTTCCCCTGGATTCTAATTTCCAGGTCAAAACGTGTCGGAGTTAACGATTATTCTCCAAAGGACAAATTTTGACACTTTGAAGTGCCTCGAAGGGCACTGGGGCTTACTAAGTCTCGACTGTGAGGCACCCAAAGACGTCACTTAATCAGAAAACATTTGAACATGACTCAGCAGTTGTTCGGAGTTGAGTCAATTTTCAATTTTAACTTCCAGCACTTTAATTATACTAGGAAAGGCAAGCATTCCTGGAAAAACAAAGTGCGTCGAAAAGTAATAATTTAAACACTCGATGATACAGCGATGAAAGCTATAGATGCTCCAAGAACTTGCTAGCAACTATCGCTATAAATAAACCACTCCCTAATAAACTAACTACACAGCTTCCTTCCCTGCTATTAACTGCATCGTAAAAACATAGGAAAGAATCGCGAGATTTTTCTCGGGAAGATAGAGCAGTAATTTCTCTCGACAGGTATTCATCAAAAACGTAATAAACGAAGAGTTTTCTCTCTCGTGAAATGACTTTTCCTCCGTTAACTTCACCCCCCCCCCCCAACGCTACGCTCCATCCCAACAGCTCTAGACCAAAGCCGCGCTATACCACTCCTCAAGGAATTAAATTTATACCCACAGACAATAAACAAAAGATCTCCTTCTCCGTCACTTGAGAGCCTCCCTCATTCATCTTCTTTCTTTTCTTTCTAATCAAGACAGACTTTGCTTCCCTACTTACGCCCTCACCACCCCCCCCCCAACCACCGCCACCACTACCATATTCCCTTACACAACTTCACCCCATCAGTAAAAGGCGCAACTCTTTTCCTCGATTTTCTTCGCACTCCCCCCCCCCTCCCATACTATCCATTACACACTTCCACTCTTTAGAATGGGAATCGAAGAAAAAGTGGCCTCAGAATACAGTAGATCGAAGTAGCGAAACGAGAGCAAAGTACCTCTCATTCGTTTAAATCCGAAACGTGGAAAGAGGTTTTTGGTGAATGGATGATCGAGAAATAAAGTGGGGGTGGGGGTATGAAAAGACAAAAAAAAAAAAAGAAAGACGGTGATTGATAATTTTTTCCGTTTCCTCGAACCAACCCGTCAAAGAATCTGAACGAGCTCGATATTACAGATTTAGGTGGGGGTTCAAACCCAAAGGAAAATTGATCTTCACCCCGAGGCTACATTGGGTATGATGACAGTTCTGCTATTTCAGAAAAAAAAGAAAAAAAGGGGGGGGGGGTCCTGTAATCAAATCAAAACGTCCGTTGATTTTTGTGACACTGGAGGGAGGGGTGGGGATTCCCGAGGACTTAAACATTTAAATTGAATTTTCGAACAAATTTTATACTGAAAAACGTACCTGCGCAGTGAAGTTGTTGAAAACTCAATTGAACGGCGCCGTTCTCCCATAGAAGGTTATATTTTGTGTTTCAGCGCTCGGCGGAGCGAGCCCGAACCCGCCCACCTGGAAAATTTTTAAGTTTCATGAGACGGCGTGTATTGTTTGTAACAACAATAAATCATGAGCGAGGAAAACAGCGAAAAGCTCTAATAATCCCAAAGACAACTGGTTGAAAGGTTGAAAAGAGGGAAATCCTTCCTGTAGCCAAGTTGCTCCTGCGCCCCGCCACATCGCCATCACAGTGCTAATTCACACTTCGAGAAGAAAAAAAAAAAAAAAAAAAAAATAGTGGTAGAGAGGGGCAACAAAAAGAGATAAATGGCAAAGGATTAAGAGTGAGAGGCTTTACATTTATCCGAAAAGCTGGCGTTGCAAAAGCGCCAATCTCTTTCCTGGTGAATAATGCCAGGGAGAGAAAAAAGAAAAAAAAATGGAAATTAGGATGGAGAAAAATGAATGATTCAGGGAGCGAAAACGAAATTATCCGAGCAGGATGGAGAAAAAAAGTTCACTGAAAGACTTATTTTATCGCGCTTGTTTACCCACGAGGGTATTCTCCATCGTATGTGAGTGAAAATTCATTCTGGGGACATGGACATAGCATGAAAGTTCTATCTCATAATCTGTTAACCTTCCCAAGCAGACCTTTACTAAGGCTGGCGTGGATTCAGAGGCGTGTGGGGGGGGGTACTTAAGCCCGGTGCACACGGTGCCTGTTTTCCTGCCTGTTTTCACCCAGGCAGGGTTTTTCCGCTCGGAAGCGTGCCTGCTGGCGTGCATGAAGTGTTCACACGGTGATTTTTTCTTGCTTGGCAGCCACCCATCAACCACCTTCTGTACGTACAAACTCGTGAAGGTTGTACAGGTACAGCCCTACTGGAAATAGAAACCTTCAGCGAGTCGAGCGACAACGTCGAGCCCTCTGATTGGCTGTTGGTAGAAACATCCAGGCAGGTCGGCCAGAAAAATAGAACCGCCTTCTATCTTGAGAAACAGGCACAGCTCCCTCCAAGCAGAACGCCACTTTCATGCACGGGGGCATGCGCCTTACCATTTCATGAAACATGCATCGAGCGGGGCAGGAAAAAAGGCACCGTGTGCACCGGGCTTTATATTTCCTTCACGCAGTAGCGGTAGCGCCGACTCTATTTTCCAAGGTGCAGCAGCCGCTAGCTTATCCCTAGCTTGTCTGCAAGAACCGCGAATTGGCATCGTTCAAATTTAGTCGGGGATGAGTGGTTTATTGCAGTTTTCAGCCACGTACAATTAGCGTTTTCCCCCAACTTTAACCGCGAATCAGGACTTTTTCTCAATTTTTGTCACGAATTAGAGCTTTTATAATAATTTTAGCCGCGAATTACAGCTTTTAATATGTTTCAGCCGTGAAATTAGCGGATTTTTCAGATGGAGTTTTCGCATGTTGCGAAAACTCCATTCGCACCATTTTAAGCTAAGATCGAGTGCCTTTTGTCAACTTTAGCCCCGAATTACGCTTTTTCTTCATTTTAGCTGCAAAGCGCTTGTCTCAATTTCTGCTAGGAACAATAGTGATATTTCTCAGCTACAGAGCCGCGAATTATTTCACTATTTCAGGCCCGAATTCTTTACTCAATTTTAGCCGCACGTATTCGCTTATTTCCTCAATCTCGAACCTAGAATTAGCGTTTTCCTCAATTTTCTAGCCTCGTGTTAGCGCTTTTTCTTAATCTGTGACTTCCGTCACCTTTAGCTACGCGAATCAGCGCTTTCCGCTAATTTTAGTCGCGAATATCAGCGTTTTATTTTCAAACTTTTTGCCCCGTTCACCGTTTGCCTCTAGAATTAGCACGCTTGTGCGCCATCTCAATTTTAGCCTCTTATTAAGCGCCTAAAGAAGCTTGGGGTTAGCGCATTTTCTCTATTTCAGCAGCGAAATTTTCTTCAGATACCGGCCGTGCTGGTTGCCTTAAGAATTGGTGTATTTTCCTTAATTTCAGCGGCAAATGAGCTTTTCTCTCTCAATGTTATCCGCAAATCAACGAATTATAACCAAAAATTCGAGTTAGTAGTAATAGTTTAGTCACAAAGTTGTCTCGTTAAATCAAGAATTGGCGTTCTTTACAATATTGGCTGAGTCTTCGGAGCGATTCATCGCTGCTTTTTCTCAAATTTATAGCCGCGAATCAGAGATTTTTCTCAATTTTTGCCTCGAATTGGGGGTTTTCCTTCATTTTAGCAGTGAATTAGTGTTTTTTGTCAATCTTAGCTGTTTATTGGCGTTTTTATATACTTAATTCGCGCATTCGAAGATCTGTTTTTGGACTGGTGAAGGTGCTCGATAATAACAATAATAATAATAATAATAATAATAATAATAATAATTAGCGTTTTTCCTAATGTATCCGCTAATTAGCGATTTTCCTCAAAATTCATGTTTTAACGTTTTACCTTGTTTTACCCGCTGATTAGCATTTTCCCTAAATTTTGGCTGTGTATTGGAATTTTTCCAATTTTAGCCTGGAATAATTGTTTTCCCTTTTAATTCCAGCCGCGAATTAGCGATTTTACCCATTTTTGCCGCGAAATAGTGATTTTTGTCAATTTTATCTGTTTATTAACGTTTTTCTACACTTTATTCGCGAATTAGCGATGTTTCTCACTTTTAGCTATGAATTAGCGTTTTTTTTTTCGGTTTTAGTCGCAGATCAGCACTTTCCATCAATTTTAGCCGCAAATTGAAAATTTCCCAAATTCTTGGCGAGAATGAATGAATTTCTCAATTTTAGCCGCGAATTAGCACTTTTTCTTGATTTTATCCACGAACTAGCGCTTTTTCTTGGTGATTTTTTTTTATTTTAGCGAAGAATTAACGCTTTTCCCCAATCTGAGCCACTAAATAGAGATTTGTCTATATTTCAGCCGCGAATTTGCGTTTTTCTCCATGTCACCCCGCTGAGCCATGTCCTGACTATAATGTCCTCCCATTGCTCCCCCGCATCCACACCCGGCTGTGGAGTCAAAATCCTTACTGGGTCGATATTGACCTGGACTGTCGAGAGAGGTTGGAAGGGATGGGGCGGGGCACTGGGTCCCTGTTGGTGGCCCGGATTTCAGAACAAAAAAAAAGAAAAAAGGAAAGCTTTATTGAGGTTAAAACTCGACTTTGGTTGGAGCTCAACTGAGGAAAATTGCTGTGACTGGGCCTGTGCTATTGTTGGAACATCGCGGTGGTTGGACCTCTGCTTTAGTTGGACCTTTGCTGTGGTTGAAGATTGGCTAAGGTTAGCGCCTTGCTGTGGTTAGACCTTTTTTGTGCTTGGATCTTTGCTGTGGTTGGGCCTTGGCACCGCCGCTCTCAATCGTCACGTCAACAGCACCCCCCCTCCAACGCTCTTAACTTTCCTTATTGTCTACAGCAGTAGCTCGCCAGTAGCACCATCCGCTCATTGCACGGGTATCTCTCCTCGCCCCTACTTTACCACCTGTAAAACTCCCCACCGCCAAGCGGTCCACACCGGTAACGCACCAGCCTTGAACAGCTGGTGTGGCTGACGGGGAGCGGAGCGAGGATAACCAGGACTTGCACGTGTCGGGTCACTTCCCGGCCGTCATGTCAGGCTGGAACCTGGTCGTGTGCCTTTCAAGGCATCAAGCCAGGGCGGGAAGAAGGTACAATCCTGGTTGGACCTTTGCTGTGGTTGGACCTTTGCTGTGATTGGACCTTGCAACAAGAGTTTGCTGTGGTTAGACCTTTGCTGTGGTTGGACCTTTGGCGTGGTTGGACTTTCACTGTGGTTGGGCCTTTGCAGTGGTTGGACCTGTTTTGTGCTTGGATCTTTGCTGTGGTTGGGACGTTACTGTGTTTGGAGGCTCTAACTCTGGTTGGATCTTTGCAGTGGTTAAACCTTTGCTGTAGTTGAGCCTTTGCTGTGGTTGGACCTTTGCTGTGGTTGGACCTTTGCTGTGGTTGGACCTTTGGCGTGGTTGGATCTTTGCTGTGGTTGGACCTTTGCTGTGGTTCGGCTTTTGCTGTGATTGGACCTAGCAACTACAGTTTGCTGTGGTTGGGCCTTTGCTGTGGTTGGACCTTTGCTGTGGTTGGGACGTTACTGTGTCCGGAGGCTCTAACTCTGGTTGGATCTTTGCTGTGGTTAGACCTTTGCTGTGGTCGACCTTTGCTGTGGTTCGGCCTTTGCTGTGATTGGACCTTGCAACTACAGTTTGCCTGTGGTTGGACCTTTGCTGTGGTTTGACCTTTGCTGTGGTCGTGTTTCACCAGGTCATATTTGTGTTTGGAGCTTCACTGTGGTTCGGAGCTTTGCGAGCTTGTTTTGAGACTCCCTCAGACCCCCGCCCCCCGCCGTACGCTCACAACAGCAGAAGCTACAAAAGGGCGGCAAGGAGAAAGGTTCCGATAAGGCAGCCGCAAGAGAACCGATCCCTGTTGTTTTGTCGATGGAAACGGAGTGCCCATACCTCACCATCCACACTGTCATAGTGGAGACGCAACTCCCTTGAATCTAAATACAAAGCATTGACCATGAAGATGGCGCGAAATGTTTTTTTAGAGAGCCTAACACATGCCTCCCTCTCTCTCCTTAATTAGATAGAAGCAGGCCTGGTGAATAGAGGGAGAGTATAATCGTATTCAAAGTGTAATTTGCGAATGTACAATGTAGAGCATTAGTGGTAACGCGTTTCTCCTGAAAAATCACAAGCTCCTGAAATCAAGTTGTTTTTTTTTTCATTCGTGGAAAAGCAATCTCTGGGAAAATTTTCGAGGATACTTTTTTTTTGTTTTCTTTCCGTTTCGTTTCGAGCAGCACAAAGGCGTCTGGATTTATTTGACGAAAACATTCTTGCCAGTTGGTAAAACAGAACGAGAGTTTTTTTTTTTTTTTTTTTCAGGAAATGAAAGATGGAAGAGCGGTGGCTGGGTGAGGGAAGGGCTGAGTGTTATTCCCACCCACCCCCGCTTCTCGTCACCACTCTTGGGAAAACTCCATTTTGTTCGTAAGCTCAACTCTGTCTCTCTTCCTCAGCCTGAGAGGCGAGTCACCCGGGAGAGATTAGGTATTGAGTTAATTTACTTCCAGTTAAGGGTCCCACCGGTAATGGTGTTTCTGTTTGGACAGTCCTGAAAATCCCCTTCTTCTTCTGGCTATATGAAAAGCCTTGAATCCGCAAGGAGAGTCTGTTTTAGCCCCCCCCCCCCGCGCTAAACTAGATTGTGAATGAGGGGGTGAGGAGAGGGTACCGCTGTGTAGGGTTACAGTTAATTCCGCAAAACAAGATGAGAAGGGGGAGACATCCTTGAATATTCCACGACCGATGGATGAGGCGGTAAAATTCCAATTGAATATCGCGTGAAATTTCACGAGCCTCAGCGTTCAAAAACTTTCACAAGACCCAAGAAATGACTTCCATAACGTTGTTTTTAACTCCGAAAAAAACGCCTTCGGCCGTATATCATAAGTTTCAGCTGTTGTATACTGTAAGACGAGCGTAAAAGTCAAACATAAAAGTGAATAAACGCTTGAAAGGTGAAACCCAATACACGCGCGAGAGAGTTGTGGGAGTTTGAGGTCTGGGTAAAGTGAAGGAAGTTCAACAGGTCGCTTTCGTACTTGACACGCGGGTTCTCCAGTCAGAAACGAACTTTGTACGCGTAGGTCCTCTCAGCGTAGAAGTTCGATTATGATTTTCCTCATTTAAAAGAAGGTAGAAAAAAACGACAAAGAAGGTGATGGGAAAGGTTTGATGTTCGTGACGAGCAAAAAACCTGTATATTCTGACGAGAGGGCTTCTCTTCAAAAAAACTAGCGAAACGATAAGGTTAAATTTAATGAAAGGGTTACTTTCAATTACACTTAAAAGTTCGAGGATTTCTTTTTTGTTCCACGATTGTAATGAGAAAAAACTCCTCGGACTTTAATTTCCTCCTTTTCTGATGGATACCACAGACTCTTTGAGCTCTTATCCCCTCCCCCTTCTACCACCAACGGCAACTACTTAGTCGGCTTTAATCAAGGGAATTTCAGAAGAGTATTTTTTTTTCCTTCTTTAGAAAATTAAAATTGCAATGTCTGTAAACGCTCGAAAAATTTCAAACTCTATGACTGTGGATTTACTGTACATCGACCGACTTCGTCTTAGGAGCAGTTTCCCTTTTTTTAGTGACTGAGAGGGTTATTTTAAATTTATGGGGTGAAGAACGTAAGATTTACATAAACCGTGTACCAGTGTTTCTCTTTCCATTATTGAGGCATTTGCAAGCACTACCATTCACATTTTAAAAACAAAATGAAGTGGATGTCTCTACCCTTGTTACTCTCACGCTTATCTGTACATTGAAATGATTTTTCAGAAAATAAATAATTTACATTTTGCAAATAGGTATAGAGTGCATGAAGTTTGGTAAATGAATCGTATCGATCTGACAGACCGTTAAACTAAAAGCGTTAAGAGCTTGATCGGAGTTGGAGTTAACACGTAAGTACCTATAAGACCTTTGAAAACGATCACGCATAATTACTAAATAATCTTCATTACAGACAAAACACTCCACCCACTTTTAATGAATCATCGAACGCCCCTCCCCCCCCCCAATCCTCAACGCTGGCACATATCGCGTTATATATAGCGATTGACCCCCTCGGGCCCTCATCATCAACACCAATTGATTGCTTTTGAACTCTATACTCACTCGTTATATATCTACGCCCATCGGCATTGATACGCTGGCTTTGGTATAAATAAAATTTACGACATGAACCCCATAGTTATTTTGACAGAACCTTTATGCGAGCCTTTGCACGCGTGGCTTTCACGCGATTTGAACGGTGTCCAATGAGTTTGTTGTAACGTGTTGAACGCTCCGATTGGCAGCGGCTCAAATCTGGGGTGAATTTCATAATTTTCTGGGACTTGCATCAGTTAAAGAAATGATCTGCGGCGAATACGCGTTCACTACTCAGCTACCAAGACATTGGATTTATAAGGGTCCATCAGTAACTGACGATTTTCACTCCACAAACTGACTTATTCATGGTAAAAACTGGACATTTAGCCCCCCCCCTCCCCCCAGAACCTGTATGGTTTGTCTATAAAACGAGCTGTAAATCCCAACAATTTGGCCCTACGAGTACCAAAGAGGCGGGACCTTAACTTATAGTAGGCTTGGGGCGCAGTCTATGGCCGTCCCCGAAAGCACCTAATGTTTGATGAATAACCTTGAAATTAAATCTTTAGGAGGTAAAAATCAGCTAAGTTGAAAATATCCGCAAAATTGGGGAGCTTTTCACACACAGCGTATCCGTGACAGCACCCGCAGCCTGACGAACAGCTGCAATTGCAACATTTTGATGCTAAATGTCCGTGAAATTGACAGTTTCGAGTCTTCACTTAAGCGAAATATCAAAGTTGTGGTCCTAATTTAAGAAAAATTGCATGTTTCGAGCCTTATTTGTGACGGCGGAAACCAGGCTGGCTGGCATTAGGCGGACAGGGCCGGATTAACACAGTGGCAGATAGGACAGGTCCCCAGAGCTCCACGCGGTCGGGGGTACGCGGATATAAATTAGAAGACGAAACGTTAGTATTGTTGCGGTGAAAACGTGATTCGTTCATTTATTTCAAAAGTTGACAAAAATCGCTTATTCACGACTAAAAATGCTCATTTGCAGCTGGAATTGAGAAAAAGCGCTAATTCACGGCTAAAACTGAGAAAAAGTGATCGTTCACAGCTGGAATTGTCACAACGCCAATCCGCAGTTTCTGGAGGCAACTTAGTGGCTACAACTGAGAAAAAGCGGTATTTTGCAGCTAAAAATGGGCAATAATGATAATTCGCGGCTAAAATTATAAGAAAAGTGCTAATATGCGGCTAAAACTAAGAAAATGATATGCGGCTAAAAAATTGCTACTTATTGGTGAAGGATGCTTGTAGGACAAGTACGCCGATAAAAGTTCAGACAAACGCTAATATTCTAGGTTAAAATTCAGAAAACGCGTCAATTCAGCTCGGACTCTACTTTTTTTTTCACGTTTCCTACAGGTACTGAAAGTTAAATGAAGACAAAAATGGTAATTCGTAGCTGTAAAATCGAGGAAAACACTGATTCGCGGGTGAAATATAGAAAAACACTCATTCGCGGAATATAGAAAATGCACGTTGGCGGCCAAAATTGTGAAAAATTGCTGATTTCCGGGCAAAACTGAGGAAAAGCGCTCAGCTAAAATTTATGAAAATCGCTTGAATTCATGGCTAAAATTGAAAAATTGAAAAGAAAACAAAAACAAAAAAAAAAAAAAAAAAAAAAACAAACAAAACTTTGGCTGTAAAGGGGTTCGTGCGTACACCATCGTCCAACTTTGTTTACGGTTTCACTTTACGCCATTGCAAGCGTCTGATTTGCTTCTAAAACGTTGGTTTGAATGCAATTGTACGGGCTAGCGTAAGGACACGTTCACACGAGTCACTAACGCGTGGCTGGCGAGGCTTTGTCATGGTTTTGGTTGAAAACGAAAGTGAGGGGTTTGTGATCTGTGTAGATGGTAAGATGTTGTCCTTCGACGAAATGGCGGAAGTGTTTTATGGAAGCATAAATAGCGAGGAGCTCTTTGTCATAAGCACTACATCGATTTCCGCGTCGGTTAGTTTTCGAGAAAAGAAGGCCAGCGGTTGAGCGGTACTGTCAATACATCGATTCAACACTGAGCCGATTGCAATTTCTGAAGCATCGACTTGAAGAATGAAGGGAGAGTCTGGCTTCGGGTGGACGAGAAGAGTAGCGTTAGCAGGCCTGTGATGCATTCGTTGTAAGCTGTGATGAGTTTATCGGTCCAAACGATAAGAGAATTATCGGTTTTTCGAGCTTTAAGAGCAACTTGAGATGAAGCTACGTGAGGCATAAAGCGTCAATAGAAATTAAGAGTTTCGAGGAACCGGCGAAAAGCTCGAAAGGTGGATGGTCGTTCGGCCTATGTTAGATCGTGGACGCGATGAGGGAGAGGTGAGGTACCGGACGGTGTTACACGGAAGCCGAGACAATCTATTTCTTCGGCGCCTAGAACACATTTATTCGTGTTTAGACAAACACCGTAGCTCCTGAAAGCGTTGAAAGACAAGCGATAGGTGTTCTATATGTTCTTCGTGGGATCGAGAGGCTAGTGGAACGTCGTCGAGGTAGCTTAAAGCAAAGGTTAGGTCTCGAAGGACTTCATCCATGAATCTCTGGAAAGTTTGGCCGGCGTTCCAAAGGCCGAATACAGTAGCGTAGGTAGGAATTTGTCCTGGGGGGAGGGGGAACAGATTGAAATCTCGTAAGGGTTAGGAGAGAGGGGTAATTTCACATTTTAGTCATCATTCCACCCAGCCAGCACACTTTTTTTTTGGACTCTACCAGCAAATTAGCGCTTTTTTCAATTTTGGCCGAGTGTATCGTTCTTCTCAATTTCAGCCGAACATTAGCGGTTTTGCCCCACTCCCTCCCATAGCCATGAATTTGCTCATTTTCTCAACTTTAGCAGCAAAGTATCGTTTTTATCCCGTGAGCGATGTTTCTTAATTATCCACGAGTTTTGGCGTTTTCCTCAAGTTTAGCAGCATATTACCGATTTTTAAAAATTTTTTACCATGGGATTAGCACTTTTCTCAGCTTTAGCTGGAAATTAACGTTTTTCTTAAGTGTTTTCCTCAATAATAGCCGCAAAGTAGGGGGACTTTTAACGAATACTTAGGATTTTTTTGGTTCACCATACGCAATGTAGTGATGCACGAGACCGAGACAAGACCATCATTTCTGGTGTGAGACCGAGACCGAGATCAAGTTTTCTGGTCTCGAGCCGAGATCGAGACGAGACCGCTATTTTCGAGACGAGACCGAGACTGGTCTCGGTCTCAGAATTAAAAAAATGAAGAAGAAAAAAAAAAAAAACGCTGCGAATTATCGAACAATGCCTTATTATTTCGACTGTTTATAGGTTTATTATTCATGGATGTAGTCAAATCCGGCGTGAAATTACATGAAAATCGACACCCCACACCCCTATGATCCCAAATCCTTTGAAAATCCCCATTTTGGACCCGCTTTTGGCCCATAAAACCCCAGGGAGTTATTTGATCAAACTGATCAGATGTTAGGACCAACTAGACCCCAAATGGAGTCTATGTGCGAAAGAACGAGTTTTTTCGAGCAATCCTAGGGCAAGATATGGCCCGGACGGCGGACGGACATTTTTTTTTTATTGCAGATTTGGATTCTACGCACTTTGAAACGTAAAACTACAAATTTTGAGGGGGGGTCAAAAAAAATTTTTTGCGAACGATTACAAAGACTTATTATTGAGAAATAATAAGTCAAAAATGATGGCTCATTTATGAATACAGAACATTTTAACAATGAAATGACCTTGTTTCATGCCGAGACGGCTATTGTGTTATGGGCCTCCGTGATGTGGTGGATCCAAGGGGTGGACATATCCCCCCCCCCCCAAATGGCATAAAATAATGGGGAAAAATTTACTTTTTGTAACATTATCGTTGGAAACACGCATATTTCTTCTTCTTTCACAAATTATACATGATGGTTTTCACACGATCTCGGAGGGAAGTGATACTTCCCCTTCGCCAGGTACCTCAACAGGGAAGTTGATTTTTACTTGGAAAGATGAGCTAGGTGAAAAAAGTATTTTTTTTTTCACTCACTAGTGAAGCAAATTAAGGCAGAATGCCAATAATTTCACATTTTCCCTCGCAAGCGAAGGAAACAGGAAGGCTTTCACTCACTAGTGAAGAAAGTGAAAAAAAGTTCTGTATTCAATTAGCGTACCCTTGCCTCCGAACACTTGCAGGAAAGACAATTAAACCTGTTGGTCGTGCGAAAAATAATATCCACAACTCGTGAGGAAGAAGCTTTCACTCTGCTAGTTGTTTTTAGTTCACTCGGCCCCGCCTCGTGAGCCAAACACAACTCGCAGGTAAAACTCCACTTCCCTCACTTGTTGTGAAATATACTATTATTTCACTTGTCTCGCGAAAAATATCGTGCATACCTCAATTCACTTGCTCGTATTCATTTAGCCGACTCGGCTTTGCCTCGCCAGCCAAACAACGTAGTCGCAAGTAAAATGGCACTTGCGTGTCTCGTTATATGTAAGATACTATTTTTTTAAAAACAACTGATTATTTTAGAGCCTAGGGGATAAAACTTTTACTTTATCGCCGTGACCCAAAAAATCAGCCCATGTTTTAATAAAAAAAATACTGCACACACCGCGCCAAAAAAGTGATTTTGGGGATTTGGGGGGCGGGGGCTACGCCTCGACCCGTCCAATTTTTTCTTTCGGCCACGAAAAAATCGCTTTCTTGCCTAGGCGTATAATCTATTATTCCTAAGATCATTCTTAAAGAAGTGTTTGAGCAGACGTTCATCGTGCGTAAAGACCTACTTTACACACGCCGTGCGGTAAATGAGTTAACTCTTTACCACACGGCGTGTGTAAAGTAGGTCTTTAAGCACGATGAATGATGGGTGAAGGATGAGTGGAACCGTAAAAAGTATGACCAAAAAAGGTCAAAGTCAGTTGATTATGTTGGTGAGTTGGTAGAAGAATTGAGGCAGGGAAGCCCGCTTTCATCTTACGCGCTTCTTTTGTTTCTTCTTTTTTATTTCTCTGGAATGAAGTTGTGTGGCAAATGGGAGACTTTACGGAACCCTTAAATTAAATAATTATGAACCTAATTGTCTTTAAAAGGCTTTGAACGACCGAAGGTAAAAAAAGCGTACGATCCTGAGGCGTATAATCGCACTACAAACTCTACCGATGATGGCACTCGACTTCGTCTCGTGTCACAAACATCGTGCCTCGTTCGTTAAAAGCTCCTTCATGCCCTAGGTATCGTAATAAAAAAATGGGTTAGGGTTCCCGGAGGGCCGGTGAAATACAATGCAACCTATGGTTGCCCGCGCACTAGGCAGCAAAGATTTCCAGGCTGGGGCAGCCACTAGGACAAGCCCAACTGCACAGCAGCCAACTGGCTGCCGCGGCCAGGCTGCTTAGTGCATGGGGACCCTAATTTTGCGTTGGAAACTTCCCTGGGCCACTATCATCAAACTCGTCACCGCTTTCAATTTTTTTTTTCTATAACTAACATTGCCAGTCGAAGGAGGGTCTGAAAAGTTGCCTTCAGAATCCGCAAATTGGCGTATATTCAGTTTTTGGCGCAAATTAAAATTTTTCTCAATTACAACCGCGAATAATGATTCATCAATTGATGAATGGACCAATTACGAAATCAGGCGACTTGATCTTCTAGACCGTTTGGCGATAACATATTTGCTTGCGAGCCCGGCGTTTGTTGACATCTGCAATGATACTGGCGCTTTCGAATTGCACTGTTTTGTGTTAATGAGGGCATTAACTTTTTCAGAATGGCCGAATGTTAAGAAGCGTGGCGTCAAAGCGGAACTAGAATAGAAGAGATCAACGAGAAAACTACAGTGGCGAATGGATTCTTGTGAAAAGTAAAAAGAGGCGTATATTCCGAAGAGTGGTTTTCTCCTTTATTTCTTTGAAAATATAAAGATATAAAGTTTAACTGTAACAAAATTTCTGTTCGTGGAACAAGCACAACTGATTTTATTTTTGTTGTATCCAATTCAACAATTAATTTAATTAATTATGGCGTCGCTACAAAATAATTAGCTCCCAAGTGTTTTTTTGTTTCGGTTTTTTAACAGCGAACTTTTGAGCTATTTTTATCATTAAAGCAACGATTACATCAACAATTTCCGACCGGTGATACTTCCTCATCGCTGACACATGTTTCTCACCGTCATTTATTCCATATTCCCGCTTGAAAAATTACCAGTATTGAGATAACGTAATTCCAATTAATTAGCGTGAATACTGCCGTTGATTACACCCACTCTTTCTCTTTCTCGTCTCTTCATTTTCTGTTCACAATATAAACGACGTCCAAATTAACACCTTTCAAGCTCCCACCTTTTTTTGTTTTTCAAACAAGGCAATGGAAATACAAACACGTCAGCTACCCTTCCCCCCTTCCACCCACCCTAAAATCACCTTATCATTCTTTTCTCTCAAATTTTTACCGCACCGTCTCACTCACCGTATTCAATTCCTGTGTGACGGCTGGCTTCGGGGTTTTCAGAGCGGGGGGGGGGGGTCGGCCACTTAGTTCGTCAGCGACCAAATATTTACCTGTTCCGGGGATCCGTCTCGCTAGAGCAAACTGAATAACCGCCTTCGTGTCGTCGCTTCTTTGGGTTGTGTGTGTGTGTCTGCACCACAGTAGTCACCAAAGCGTTCACTACTTTTTTTTTTGTTCTCCACTCCCTCACTCTCCGCCATACTCAACAGATTTTCTGACCTATTTTATTTCAATCTTTAAACCACACGGTAGAGTTTTTATAATTCCTTTAATGGAAAAGTCAATATTTAAACGTTTCGGGCAAGAGAGAAAGAGAAAAAGATAAACGTTTGGGAGTTCTATTTGACAGGAAGGACGGCTAACATGCCTCGAATTAGTCTGATTAAACCAGTGGAAGTTTTTAAGTCAAGTTTTCGGTTGTCAGCTTGCACGATTTTCTCACGTTGATTGTTTACTTTTAAGCTCTGCGATACTACAACGTGCGATCGTTTTATTTGATTTCACGTGAAATAGCGGGAGAGAGGAGGGTAAACATCACGGGAACTTACTAGAGGAGTAGGGGGGGGGGAGTAAACGTGCTTATTTAAAGCAATATCAATATCGCTTTTCTAAGGACTACCTGTTAGACAATAAATGAACGGAATGATGGCAAATCGTGAGCAGTGTTAAAATGACATGAATAATTATGATAGACGGGTGAGGGATATTGGGTGGCGTCCTGATGGGTCCCTCTTATAAATTAGATAAATTATCATCACGTGTGGATGCCCAATCACCACGAAAATAGCGATAAACAACAAAATAGACGTTTGAAATGAGAGGGAAGAAACCCCCCTCGGCGATTGATTCATCAAAACGTTATACCCCCCGTGTAGTATCTTCATCCAATTCTCGCGCCAATAATTTATCAACCTGTAAATTTGGCCAACATCCCAGAACGGCAAGACAGAGAGTCGAGGATTGAAGAAATAAAGAGCCCGTGAAATTGTTTCCCCGGCCACAAAGGAAACACGACCATTAGATCATTAGAACTCCCTTTTTTTTAACGCGATCAAGATGCCGCCTCTTTAGTCTCGGTCGAGAAACAATTTTTAGGACTAGAAAAGGGGAGAGGAGAGTCCATGTTTTAAAAAGGTCACGCTTTCAGTAAGACGTCGAAGAAAAATGTTGGAGGGAGGGGGAGGATCTGCCATTCTCCTTCATCACAACCTTCGTGTATAGGCGAGAACCATAAAATTCAGCGATGGTCCTCTGACAACTTGGTCCCCGCCCCCGCTGCAGAATCGATTGTTAACCGGTCGAACTTGACGCTTCTCAGAGGCTATTAGTTGCCAGGCGATTTTGTTCAGTTGGTTGAATCAATTGAGAAGAACGAACGCGGGGAGAGTAGAAAATCTTCAAAAGGAATTTTCGTTCCGAAACGATTAACTTCCATCGTTAAAATGTGTTGAAATAGTTTTTGTGCGTACAGGTGAGAACTGGATTGGAAATGGGCGGGGGGGGGGGCTTAACCTGACAGAAATTGGAATGCAGAGGGAAAACTTAACTGAACCGAAGAAAAGTACTGATGGGGAGAACTTCCATAACAATAACGGGCTTCACACGTTTGGAGTCAAGTCATCAATCAACATCGCTGTTCCTCAATTCGGAAAATTGAAAATGATATTTGCACGCATCGTAGGGAGTAATGCTGAGTGGAGGCGAGAGGCGGAATATGAGGCGAAAAATATCATTCGGCGATCGACAATAGCACACTTTTAACCCCGCGCCGCACTTTTCCATCATAAAAACCTCGCGGGAAAATGCCAACCGTGTTTTTTTTTATATAGATGTACACAGCCTTCGAAAGAAGAAATAAAATATCCCTTATACGCGCTTTTAGAGCAGGAAAAGTTACAACGCGAATAGTCCTTTAGCAAAGTTTTCAACTTTTAAATGCCACCTGGGGCGCAGTTAAAGGCCTCGTAGTAGTTTGGCTTAAGTCGCAGGGATGCATGGTCTTTACCTGTAAACCCCCCTCCCTTACACGCTCATACCATTTTCTTCCTCCATCATTGCCTCTTTAACCTTCACAAACTTTGCCGTTGTTCTATTCCACGGAAAAAAAAACGAGTTATACGCGAATCGAAACATTCGTTGTCCTTAATCGGTTTACATGAAAGCTCTACCGTGAAAATCGTTCTACCCTTAAGGGCTTAGTGTTTCCTATTCTGATAATGGCGCGAAAATTTAGTGGAAACGCTCAGTTTTGGTCACTTTCAAGAGGCGCTAACAGCTTTTCCGGTACATACATCCAGGACATGAACCGTCTCCGTGGAGGATTGTCGATCGAGCTTCCATTGAAAGGAGTCTCCCGGCCGCGATTCCTAGGAGCCGCTACGGCTCGATTTCATAGGAGGCCGACTCGGCCACGCAAATCGAACGCACTCGATAGTAAAGAGCCATGCACAATGCACGCGATTGGGCCACTGTAAGAGTCAGGACATTGTCTGCATAAACTGCAAATTGATACTTTTGTCAATTTTTGCAGCAAATTAGCGCTGTTTATCAATTGTAACCCAGAATGTCGCGCTTTTTCTCAAAATAAGCTGGACGCGAATAACTGTTTTACACTATTTCAGCAGTGAGATAGCAATTTTTCCCCTTCTATTATTCATTAATTTGATCTTTTTCAAGTCAAAGTTGCCTCCTCAAACCGTTTTTTTTTTTCACTTTTAGTCGCGAACTAGCGCTTTTTCTCAATTTACGCTGCGAATTACAGTTTTTCTCAATTTTAGCGGTGACCTAGAACCCCCCCCCTCCCCGATTTATTCATAAACTAGCCTTTTTCTCAATTATAGACAAAATTGCCTCTTTTGTCCAAATTGGCGATTTTTCGCGGTTTGTCCAAGCTTTTTCTCATTTTTAGCTGAGAATTTACGTTTTTTAACGTCAAATTAACAGTTTGTTTTTTTTACTTTTAGCCACGAATTAGCGCTTTTTCCGTATTTTAGCATTTGTTCCCGCAGAAACTGCAAATTAAAAGTGAGTTTTCCCCAATTTTAGTTTAAAATTAGCGCTTTTTCTTAATTTTGGCCGCGAATTAAGGTTTTTTCTCAATTTTAGCGGTGAATTAGCAAATTTTTGTATATTTATTTCAGTATTTTTTCCCCTTAATTCTAGAGAAAATCGCCTCCAAAAACGAAGAATTGGCGTTTTTCCCATTTTAGCTGTGAACTCCTGCCTTTTCCCCTCTTCTATCCGCAATTAAAAGAATTTTCTCAATTTTAGCCTCTAATTAGCGGTTTCATTGCCTGATAATTACATTTTTCTCAATGTAGCCGCAATTAGCACATTTTTGTCCCTTCTATTTGCGAATTGATGAGTTTTCTCAGTTTTAGCCCTGATATCGGCATTTTTCTCAATTAGCTCCCTGAATTAGCGTTATTTTCGATTTTAAACGCGGTCTTAGACAAGGACTTGGCCACCTTTTCTCGTTTTTTAGCCGCGAATTTACGTTTTCTTTGTTTAACATCAAATTAGCAGTTTTTTCCCCATAAGCATGAATTTAGCGCTTTTCCCCTATTTTATCCGGTTTTACCTTCAGAAACCTCGAATTTGCTCTTTTTCTTAATTTCAGCCGCAAAAATGTCGCTTTTACTCATTTTCGGCCGTGAGTTTGCGCTATTTTTTCATTTTAGCTGCTTAGTTGCCGTTTTTCTCCTTTTTATCCGCGAATTCTTCAGTTGGCGCAATGCTGGGCTTGCCATGAAAATTGCCTTCACACGCTGCAAATGAGGGTTCTTCTCTAATTAGCCTCTCAATTTGAGCCACGAACATGCCATCAAAAGCCTCAAATTGGCGTTTTCGTAATCTTAGCCGCTAAATAGCGCTTTTTGTACAATTTCTTCGCTAGTATCATCGGTGAATTATCAATTTTTCTGAATTGTAGCCACAATGCAGCCAATGTTCTCACTTTTAACCGTGATTGAGCGCTTTTTCTGACTTCCACGAGTTAGCGATTTCCCTCAATTTCAGCTGTGACTTAGCGCATTTTCTGAACTTTATCCGCGAATTTGTTCACCCTCAGAAGCTGTGAATTGGCGTTTTCTCTATTTTAACCGCGGAATATAACAAATTTTCTCACACTTCAGGGCTTCTTTTAGCCGCAGGTTACTGATTTTTCTCAATTTTAGCCACGAATTATGGATCCCCCCCCCCTCTACTCACCATAAATTAGTTTTATTTCTCAATTTGAGCAACACACTTGCCTGCCTTCCGTCCAGAAACCACGAATTGTAGTTTTAAAAATTTTACCTGCGAATTAGCGCTTTACTAACACTTTATCCGCGTAAATAGCGATTTTCTCAGTTTCATTGGAATTACGATTTCTCCAATTTAGCCACGAATTAGCGTTTTTTTTGTAATTTTAGCCACGAATTACGGCTTTTTTTCTCAGTCGCATCGGCAAATTTAGCGCTTTTTCTCAATGTAGACCGTGATTTAGCGCCAGTTCTCACTTCCATTCGCGGAAAAAGCAATTTTTCTTAATTTCAGCTCTGTGATTTAGCCACTTTTCCACATTTTAGCCCCGAATTAGCGCCTTTTTAAAATTTATTCCGCGAATTTGTTCACTTTCAGCCATCACACAGATGCTGTGAATTTGTGTTTTCTTTATTATACCGTTGCGTATTAGAGCTTTTCCCACATTTCTGCGCTTCTTCACAATTTCATCAGTGAATTAGCAATTTTTCTCTATTTCTGCCACCACAAACCATGATTTTTCTCCATTTTAGTGACAAATTAGCGACTAATTTTCTCAATCTTATCCATTATTAGCACTTTTTCTTAATTTTAGCCGCGAATTAGCGATTTATTTTACCGCGTATTAGCGCTTTATCTGCGGAATCAGGGAATTTTTTTGTGAATTATCGATTGTACTGCATTTTACCCGCGAATTGGCCTGTTTTGCACTTTGTTAGCCACGAGCTACAGAATGTTCTCAGTCGTATCGGAAAAAAACTATTTTTCTCAATTTTAGCACCAAAGTAGCGATTAACCTTAATTTTAGCCGTGATTTAGCGCTTTACCGCTTCCTCAGTTTCAGCCGTGAATTAGGCAATTTCTCCAATTTTAGCCCCGAATGTGCGGGTTTTCAAATTTCGGTCTGATGCATGTTGCGTCGATAAACCTCGAGTTGGAGATTTTTCATAATTTTGGCTCGATTATTAGCACTTATTCCGAACTATTACCCGCGTGATTGCCCCCAGGAACAGCATATTAGTGAGCCCAAGGGGTCACCTGTTTTGAAGTGTCTCAGGAATATTCACGCGGACGGCACGGCGGCGCCTGTGCAATCAACGGCGTTCTTGGAGTCGATAAAATCAGCAAAAACTACGCAATATTCTCACAGCCGAAAACGCCAACATGGCAGACAAGTCCAGGATCCAAGCAAAATGAACGTGGTTCGGTTCCTGAATATTTCCACCGCGTATTAGGTCTACTTTCTCCCCTCCACCACTTCACATGAACCACTACGCTTTTGAGGGAAAACTACAGAGAAAACAATGGCAATAACGAGAATTATCTGCGAAAATCTTTCTCTCCTCACTGCCGGGGTTCATTTTTTAAGACTGTATGGGAGGCAAAACCCTCGTGAAAGCTCAGCACTATTTTTGTTCGGTCATCGAGGAGCACAAACACAAGTTCGAATCCCACCAAAATTACAGTAAAAGGCACTTCGAATGTGTTGAATTCTCTAGTCTTATATACTTATCTTATCACTAATTAAAACACTCCGGCTGCGGCGAGCTGTGACACGGCACACCCGGCTTCGTGTGGGCGTTCCCGGCGATGTGCGTTCAACAAACTGCGCACCGACCGAAACGCCCGCCGTAGTACGGGTGTGAAGTGCACAGTTAGATCTGGGTATGGCGTAGGAGCCCAAGTGAAGCTTAGGCGCCTGCTGGGTTCAAAGCCCGGCGCCCCCCACAAAAAAAAAACACCCCGCCACCACCATACACACACACATTCTACGCAATTCTAGTATAAACATAAAAAATAATTCAGAAACCCTTCTGAAACTGACCTTATCATGACCAACAAGTTGACGGGCTACACCAAGCTCTCTGGAGTTCACCACTCGGCAGTGAGGCAGGCAGCCTGAAAACAGACAAGATAAAAAATTTAAAAAATAAAAAGGTGAGGCGTAAAAATTGTGTTGTAACTGTCGATAATGCGGGACGGAGAGAAAGTATGCGAGATGAACTGGCGATGACTGCTTGAGGTGTGAAAAATTGACAAATTAAAAGCGAAAGGAGTCGAGGAAAGCTATTAATTCCAGGAAAAAAAAAATAGTGGCAATGAAAGATTTAAATTGCGAAAACATACCCGCCGGTGTTTCCGGTGTCTCGCACCGGCATTGAGGCAATAAGGAAACCAATAGAGTACGGGGAGGGGAGTGAAGTTTCAAGCGACTGTACCTTCTATGCCTGAATTTCCGGTAGTGCTGATTTTAATGCGAATCTCACTTTTTAATCGCAAATTAGATGGCTTGGATAGAGAGGAAGCGTCTTTTAGACTCAAGAGATGAGTGTAAAACAACGAATCTTTTATACTTATTATATTAATAATAAAGGGCGTCTGTTCAACTCAAGCGCGTGTTTAAGCAAGCAAACTGATTTTTTTTTTTTAAATTGAGTCGGGAAGACGAAGAAAAAGAACGAAAAAAAAGGAGACAAGAGGTGGTGGCGAGGGTGGAGAACAAAACGTTTTATCTCCGGCCTTCCGCTCCATTCAAACACCCGTCTACATAATCAAATTACTTCTTCACGTCCGCCCGAGCTGTTCTTGACCCTCTCTTGAAGAAAAAAAAAAAAAAATCGAGAGTTTGAATGAGAAAGTGGGCGGTGGGGGGGAGCGGAAGAAATAGAAAAGGAGGTGAGAAAATGTTTTCATTAAGCGATGAATTCTGAGAGGAGTCGAAAGAAGGAAGAAACAAAGAAAAAAAAAGGAAGAAAAGATCAGCCTGTAAGAGATCTGGGTCAAATGTGAAGATGATAAAATATTAGCGAAAATTCGTGTACCGGTGGCTGAGGGGGCACGAGCCTCTTGGCAGGGACTTATCCCGCGTGATTACATTAATTAAACCTTAATTAACGTACGCGTGATTAAAGGCCATTTACATGAAAAATTCCTCACCAGTACAGAGGAGTTGCCCCTCCTTGGCCCTGTAATGTGCGGGTAAAATTGAAAGAAATTGCCGCAGAATCTCATAATCAGAGCTAAAAATCTGCGGAGCTGGCAGTTTCGGATCTTATCATCAGTGTAATTGTCAGTTTTCGCGGTATTTATTCTCGCAAAATTGCCGGTTTCAGGTCTTTATTTCAAGTTTCGGGGATCTTTCTTAGTGGCAGCCGGGACCCGGGCTAGCCCAGCGGACAGTGCCCTAAAGTATTCTGACGAATAGCCGGAAAATTGCAACATTTTGAAAGTAAATATCCGCCAAATTGAATTTTCCTGCCTGAATATTCGCGATATCGCGATTCACGTCTCAATTTCAGTGAAATTGCCACTTTCAAGACTATTTAAGTGCCATGGATCCCGGACAAGCCACAGTACTCAAAACCAGACGAAAACCCCGCAAAATTGAAACATTTCGAAGGCAAATCTCAGTGAAGTTGGAAGTTTCCTGGCTGAATATTCGAGATATTGCAATTTCAAGTCCTGATTTCAACGAATCTGCAAGTTTCCGGGCCTTTTGTTCTAAGTCGGCGCCAACCCTATTGGCAGACCCACCCCGACTGCACCAGTAACTTCGAATTTTACTTTGAACTTGAATTTATTTGCAACTCAAATTGAAGAATTCGGCAAGTTAGGGTCCTAGTTTGGGCAAACTTACATGTTCCCTGGCTGGATATACACGGAATTGACAGTTTTTGGGTCCTAATTTCGGCGAAATTGCAAGTTTAAGTCTTAAATTAAGCAAAATTAAAGTTTCGATACCATTATCGTAGCTACGGAATCCCAACTCAGGTCAAAACCTTACGACTACCCACGAAACTGGAAGTTTCGGATTTTATGTCTGCGAAACTGCAAGTTTCGGGTCACAATTTATGAGAAAATGAATGTTTTCGGATCTGAATTTCAGCCAAAAGTGCACGTTACGACAAACGCGGATTCTGTATTTGCTCAAAGAAATTGCTTGAGTGATTGCAGGAGTGATTGAGAAATTGTTGTTGTTGCTATTCCCATCGGCTGAACAGACTTTAATCGCACCCCTAAAATGGCAAAACTGACGAATCACGCCATCAAAATGGCTAAATAACTGACTATTTGCGCCCTAAAAATAGTCAAACTTGTAATTTCCACTCTAAAAATAATCGTAATGACTCCAGACGCCCAAGAAATGGCTAAACTGACGACTAGCGCAGCACTGGAAATGCCTGAAAAGACTACAAACCTAAAGGCTAAAAGGAATGGTCGAATTCACGATTGCAGCTCTAAATACGGCCAAAATTGCTCTTCGACCCTAAAAACGGCTGTACTGACGATTCGCGCCCGGAAAATGCCTGTTCTGCCCTTAAAATCGAAATATGAGCCATTCACGCGCTATATGAATGACCAAACTGATCATTCACTCCTAGGGTTGACATACAATTTGCGCCCTTAAAAATGGCAAAATTCTCGATTCGCACCTTTAAAATGGCTGAATTGACTATATTTACTTGCTGACAATAGCAAAACTGGCTATTTCCGCTCTAAAAATAGTCAATAAACTGCCTTTACGAACCGTAAACATGGATAAACTGACTATGGAACGTTTAAAAATGCGATTCCTGCCCTCAAAATGGCTAAATCGACGAAACTGACTATACTCGCTTTAGCTTGACGTACTATTTGCGACCTATGTAAATGGAAAAACTGACACTCAAAATGCCAAAACTGGCGATTCAAACCATGAGATCGGCCTCAAAATAGCTAAACTGAAAGTTCACGCCCTGAAAATGGCCAAACGGACAATTTCCGCCTAGAAAATGGCTAAACTGGGAATTCCTGCTCCAAAAACGGCAATCTGAGCCTAAAATGTGGGAAAACGGACGATTTGTGTCCTGAAAATAACACACGTTACTGGCTATTCATTCCCGAGTGACAAATCAGTGGCAAACTGGCCTTTATTCGCACCCTAAATATTACTTGAACGAGGGATCCGCCAGATTTCCTGAAAATATCACAACGACTTTCCCGTCCTAGACAATACATTACCGCGACAGTTTGCGCCGCAAAAATGGCTAAACTGGCTATTCACGCCCTAAAGTTGCCGAAACAGACTTTGTGCGGTCTATGGATGGGGAAACTGGCGATTCACGCATTTGAAATGCCTAAACAGTTTATTGATACCCTGAAAATCAATCATTCGCGAGTCAAAAATGGCCATACTGAGCATTCACGTATTGTAAATATTTAAACTGACGATTCGTGCCCTACAAATAGGATGTCAAATATGATGAAATAGGAAGGAGGAGGTATCTATCCCCTAAAAAAGGCACAATCACGCTGCCATTCACGTTTTTAAAATGTCCAAACGGATTGTTTGCGCCCTACTACTGAGGCTATAGATGGTGTTAATGACGATTTGCGCTTCAAAATGGCTATTTGCACATACAAAATTGGCCAAGGACAGATATTCGCGCCTTAAAACGATAAACTGACCAACTATAAGGGTTTTTTTTTTTTTTTTTTTTTTTTCGATCCCCCCACGGCGATGGTTACACGCAGCGTAAGGACTGGATAAAATTGCTTGATCGGCTAATTAATTACGCCCTAAAAATGACTCAAAGAATTATTATCGTGCCCTGAAATGTCACACCGACTCCCCTAGAGAGCCTTAGAAATGACGTCGAGTCTCTTCCTTGGACTTCAAGACTGTCGTTACAACACCACGGGTATCTCTTTGCGCCTTCGCGCCTGCGCATTATCTGACGTGAGGACTTCCAGTAAATCTGGCTGACACTTCGAGGGCGAGAAATGACAAATTCCTGCATAAAAAGCCCATCGTACGGAGAGGGGGGGGATGCGCTCAGGGAGCTTGAGCCCCCGCGTTCCGGCACGCTTGATGGGTTCGAGTCCCCGATCTTGTGTTCGTTGGCTCCGGAAAAAACGCGAAGGAAACCGTGAAATCCCCAAAACTTGAAATTAATTTCACCGCACGCGTGCGATCCTTCGATAACGAACCTATTCATTTCGTAGCTCAAGAATTTGTTAGTAATGGACCCCCCCCCCCTTCACAAACCTTAGGAGCATAAAACTACTTGTTTAGCAGTAAAACTGTTGATTGCGCATGAAAATTCCGTACCACCCGAAAACCGGTCATTCGACAGCGGAACTTATAAAAAGTGACACCCTAAATCCACCCTGTACAGCCATTTTAGGGCGCAAATAGCCAGTTTGGCCATTTTTGTTCGGTGCAGCAAGGCAGATTAGGCATTTTAATGAGATGAGTCGTCGGTTACGCCATCTGCAACGTGTAAATGATCAATTCGACTATTTTTAGGGCACGAATCGTCCGTAATTTAGCAATTTTAAAGACGCGAAGGCTTAGTTTGCCCATTTCAGAAGCACGAATAGTAAGTTTTGTCATTACCAGCGAGATTAGCCAGCCAAGCAGTTTTTGGAGTGCGTAAACGCCAGTGGTCAGTAATAACGTTTTAAAGGCGAGAATAGCCATGTTGACCATTTTTTATTGCAGTTAGCCATTTTTAAGATACGAATTTTCATTAACACCATCTGTATCCTCTGTAAGTCGCAAATGGTCAGTTTGGCCACTTTAAGAGCGTGAAGCGCAAACCGCTAGTAGGAGTATGCAATTTTTAGGGCGTGAATAACCAGTTTTTCTATTTTTAGGGCACGAATCGTCCCTTTTTAAGACGTGAAGGCCCAGTTGAGCAATTTTTGACGCGCGAATCATCAGTTTGACTATTTGTAGGCCACCTGTATGGGGCTGTGGCCTGTTTGTACTGTGTATGGAGTTGTTTTTGTCAATTTCGCAGGGCGTGAATAGAAAGTGACGTTATTTTCATGACACGAATCGTCAGTTTTTCTTTTTTGGGTCCGAACGGTCTGTTATACCATTATTGGAGCGGCAATTACCAGTTTAGCTATTTTTAGAGCGGTAATAACAATTTAGCCATTTTCTAGGTGCGAATGATCAGTTTGACCATTTTAAGGACCAGACAAATCGTCTGTTTAGGTTTCATCAGGGCGTAAATTGTTAGTTTACTTTTTTTAGGGCACATGGAGCCAGTTTTGCCACTGACGGGGCTTGAATACGCATTTTATAGTTCATGGATCAGGCATCAGCAAGGGCGAATGTTGTCACTTATTCCATTTTTATGGCTCTTTAAAATCAGTCCTGACTTTTTAGGGCTGGAATTGCCAGTTTGGCTAATTTTAGCGCACAAATAATAAGTTCAGCTATTTTCGAGGCATGCATGGTCAGTTTTAGAGCTCAAATGGTCAATTTAAGGCGCAAATGGACAGTTAAACCGTTTTTAGGGCGCAAATAGTCCGTCAAGCCTAGGCGCGAAATTGCCAGCTTGATCATTTTTGGCACGCTAATGGTCAATTTAGCCATTTTTCGTAGTGGAAATCATGACCTTTCAGGAATTTTCAGGGCCTTTTCAGGGAATCGTTGGCTCAGGCATTTTCAGGGCTCGTGAAAGTCAGTTTGGCTATTTTTAGGGCACAAATAGTCCAGTTAAGCTATTTTTATGGCGCGAATAGTCAGCCTATCCGTTTTTATGGTGGGAATATCTAATTTAGCTATGTTCAGCGAATAGCAGTCAGTCATTTTTATTAGACCGAAGCACAACATTTTTCAAGCTCCTCCCCCCCTACCATGAGAAAATCCTGAATCCACGACTGGTCAGTGGTATAATGTCATTGATGCCGTGGAAAGGTTACTTAGCGGGGCTAAATAGCGAACTTGTTGGGCCAAACATACCCGGTTTTTGTCGTTTCTTATTGTTTGTTTGTTTTTGTACTTTTGATTTGTTTTTAGTTATTTTATTTGTATTTACATATTCTTTCGTTTTTTCGTCATTTTTCAACTATGCAGGGCTGAAGGACTCAGGGAGGGGTTCTGTCCCCCAAAACCCTCCCCATGGGCACGCCACTGTTCATGGCTACGGCAATACGACTTTCGGGTTTTAATTCCTTCAAAAATGCGTGTTTCGGGTAGGTAGAGTTATCGGGGCTTAATCGCAACGAAACAGGACGTTTCGAGTGTTAATTTTGGAGAAATTGGAAGTTTTGGGGCCTTTTATTGTTAGTAATGGCCGAGCTCCTTGTACATAATGAAACCCTTGATCCCCTCTCCCTTCCTCTTATCATCCAACTCTTTCATTGTTGAGACGAATGAGTACGCTCGAGGGCATAATTATGATGGGCCTGAAATTCCTGTCACGTAGCAGGATAGTTCTGTTTCAAATCACACGCCAATATGTAGTAACGAAGGCTGCAAGGCTATAACTATATGAAAGATTGATACCGTGTTGTCTACTTTGTCCAACATCCCTCGAACCAGTGCACGAATTGCAATTCGGATCGGAATTTGTGCTCTTCATAATACTTATAGGCGTGTCTACTGAATTCATGCTTGAAAAGAGTAAAGCCCTGGGGACTTGATGGTATATCGTATACACCGTTCATTGAACAGCAAACAAACGAAAATGTTTAAAAAAAACAAAGCACGAAACGAATTTCTCGTGATAAGAATTGATTCTTGAAAATTAATTATCCATGTGTGCTGCTAGGTATAGGTACGATCCCCTTGGGATGGGATTTATTTTACTTTTTCCCCCCTCTGGTTTTAGAGTTGGGGGGGGGGGGTTGTGGGTAGGTGACGCGGAAAGATATAGAGGATCCTCTTGCTCGTTATAAATTCCTAGGCATGAGCTAGATGATGGCAAGAGAGGGTGAGGGCGGACAGAGCCCTGGGACTAGGCTCTAAATGATTCAACGCTTCCCTTTTCTACGTGATACCCACATCAATGATAGTGTGTGGGAGCGTCGGAGGGAGGATGGGGGGGGGGCTTCTATGATGCAAGAAGTATATAGGTGCCCTAACTTGAAGTTTATTTGATAGACTTTTTAAATGAATGAGTGCGACAGGAAAATATACCGCCCTCCCCCCACCCATTTTGCACATGGACTCCTCCGCGCTGAAGCTTAATGATCCACGAAATACGTTATGACCCTGACGGAAGTGAATCAAGTTGATTCATTATTTAATTTCAGTTTTCGAACGCTTTCCCTCGCCTCAATAATTATTCACGCGAGTAAAAAAAAGTTTGATTGTTTCCTCCTGTAGCGCGTGAATCCATCCTTCCCCTTCCGGCTAACCCATTCTTCCATTATTAACGAAACAGCCTCCCTGTATGGACTTGTTTTTAGCCCAATTCGAGAGAGAAAAATCGTCGATTTCCATAATTTTTAGGCCTTTAAAAAAAAAAAAAAAATCCCCTTGAATAACGAAAAGTTATTAAGATACGGCTCGAGTCGTATCTTCTCAACGTTTGATTAACCCCCGCCCGCTCGTTCCTTTGATGCGAATATAGTGGAGGCTTTTTCCTTTAATCTTGTAAAGCTCGACCAAAGCACAATACCCCATATTGCCTAAGATCTTGCGGCAAAGGCTTTTAATAGCTTAGGTTGCTGTTGGAAAGAGCTATTTCAGTGATTCTAATCGAATATAGAGCCGCATTCGGCTGTCTGCATAGTACAGGCTGTTGTACTCTTTAGAAGGGATCGCTTTTTTTGGTTTTAATTATATTTTATTAATCGAATCTGTCAGTGGACGTAATGACTGACACAGCAAAGTCGATTGAAACACGCCCGAAATGACTTTATTTCCAATCCAAATACCATAAATTGGTGAATTCTGCAGTTAAATTGGTTATTTCACAGCCGTCCCAGTCAGCTGGATCAGTGGAATTGCTGCAGTGTCCCTGGCCGACAAACGTGCAGCACAGTTTTTAGGCTAGATTTTTAATTTTCATTATGAAAAAATACGATTCTTCGACTAAACTATGAGTTGTCAGGTCTATCATTTCCGTTCTCAGGCTGAATTGTACGGGTTCCGCCATAAATACTCGGTTTTAGAGAAAAAATCAACGCATTTTTCGCTGAAATACGAGATTTCGTTTCAAAAAACTAGGCAGTTCATGGTCAAGCGTGTTTCGAGCGCAGGACATTGTAAGTTTTGGGCCCTTATATAATTAGTTTCCGTTTGGTCCTTTTTAGACCGTGAATTTCCTCTACTACCCAGTTTTCCTATTTTTAGAGCACGAATCGTCAGTTTAGACATTTAAAAGGCGTGATAGTGCTCAGTTTGGTCATTTTTGACTCGCGAACGATCCATCGTCTTAGTAAATTGTAGAGTACGAACTAAATTTAGCAATTTTTAAGGCACGAATCGTTTTTTTAACGATTTTGTGGACGGAAATAGTCAGTAGTGAAATTTTTATGGTACGGATAGTCCGTCAAGCCATTTGTACAGGGTGCGAATGGTCAGCTTGCCCTTTTCTGGGGCCCGAATAGTCACTACAGAGATTGAACAGCCAGAATCGTCTGTTTTCCCATTTTAGGGTCAGAATTATCAGTTTTGCTGTCATTTTCTCGGCGCGTTTCGCCATTTTCAGGTCTGTTGAATCATTTTTAATGCGGTAAACTGTCAGTTTAGCTATTTTGAGGGCTCATTGAGTCTCAGTTTGGCCGATTTTATAGCTTGAATACTAATAACCAGTTAGGTCATTTTTAGGGCGCATAAAGTCAGTTTTATAGGGTACGCGAATACGTCAAGCAAAGGCGACAATAGTCAGTTCCGTTAATTTAGCCGTTTTCAGGGCAGGAATCGCCACGTTAAGCATTCCATGATCAGTTTATCAATTTTTAGGGCTCCTAAAGTCCGTCCTGCATGAGCGGGAATCGTCTGCCAGAACATTTTCGAGGCGTGAACCATCGTTTAGCTATTTTGAGGGCGCGTAGAGTCAGTTTGGCTGATTTTAGGGCGCATAGAGTCAGTTTCGCCATTTTTTATGGGGGACGAATAGTGAACGTCAACGTCAAGCCTATGCGAAAATGGTCCATTTCATCGATTCAACTATTTTCAGGGCTTCAATCGCCTTTTTAGGCACTCGATGGACAGTTTATCCATTTTTGAGCGCTCGTAAAGTCAGTTTGGCAATTTTTAGAGCAGAAAATGCCAGTTTGGCTATTTTTAGTACCTAAATATAGTCAGTCTGGCCATTCTCAAAGCGAAAATCGTCAGTTTTGCCATTTTTAAGCCGCTTTTACCCAAGTCATTATCAGTTTCTTTTTTCTCATTGAGGAGCTTCTAACAATAAGTCATTTTTAAATCAGTTTGGCTATTCTTATAGCGCTTATGTGGTCAATTTTGTAATTTTGGGGGTAAAAAATATCTGTTTAGGAATTTTCAGGGCGCGAATCGTCAGTTTTTAGCCATTTTTAGGGCGCGTAGAGTCATTTTGGCCGTATTTAGAGCTGTAATAGTCAGTTTAGCCTTCCGCCATTTTCAGGGCAGGAACTATAATATGGTCTTTTCAGGGCCGCAATATACGGCGCGACATCACGCCCTGGCTCACAGCCTCTAAAAAGCCCCAAACTTGTAATTTTAAAATGTAAAGACCAAAAACTTGCAATTTATGGGATTTTTGGACCCAAAACATGGCTCTAAATTATGTAATACTGCGCCTATTTCTGTGAGTTGCAGTAAAATTGACAAATTGTACCTCAATCTTATATTATGAATTAGCGCTTTACCTCAGTTTTATTCGGGAATTAGTGATTTTCACAATTTAACCTGCGGATTGGTGATTTTTTTCACTTTTAGCGTTGAATTAGCGTTTATTTTTTAAGGACTTGACCAAAGAACAGCACATTCGCGATTTTCACCATTTCTGTCACTAATTAGCGAGTTGTTACACTTTTAGCCATGAGTTATCGTAAATTCGCGTGATTAAAATGCTGCTATGCGGCTGAAATTTTGAGGAAAATCGCTGATTACCGCGACTAAAAATTCAGAAAACCGTGATTTGCGACTAAACTTGAAAAAGGTGCTAATTCAAGGATAAAATGTAAGAAAAGAAAACTCTATTGTGCGGTTGGAATTGAGAAAAACGCTTATTCACGGCTAAAATTGAGACAAAGGCTAATTAACGGCTAAAACTGAGAAAACGCCAATTCGCGGCCTACTGATGAGGGTTAAGTCGTGGCTTGAATTGAGAAAAATCGCTAATTCGCGGCTATAATTGAGAGAAATCGCTTATTTGCGGCTTATACGGAGGCAAAAAATGAAAAAACTATAATTTTCGGCTTCTAATGAAGACAATTCCTTGGCTGAAATGGAGAGAAATCGCAAATTGCCATGAATAGAAAAAGCTTATTTGCGGCTGAAAATTGAGAATAATTGCTGTTTACTGTTTAAATTTTAAAAAATCGCTAGTTCGCGAATGAAATTTGGAAACAGAGTGAATTTGCGGTAGAAATTAAGAAAACGCCAATTTGTGGCTCACTGAGATTGAAACTGGGAAATTTGCGAATAAAATTGAGAAAATCGCTAATGCGCTGCTGAAATTGCAGGGAAAAACGCTAATTCACTACCAGAATTGGGAAATAACAATAAATCGCGGCTAAAATTGGGAAAAAGCCAATTCATGGTTCTCTGATTAGGGCCACTTTTATGACTCACATTGAGAAAAAGGGCTAATTCACGGCGTAGAAAAACTAAAAAAGTCGCTGATTGACGGATAAAAACTGACAAAAACCCGCTACTTGCGGCTAAAATTGGGAAATGGCCAATGCCCGACTCCCGATTACGTCTACTTCCTGGCCAAAATTGAATAAAAGCGTTAAGTAATAGCTAAGCGTGTACAAAAGTCGCTAATTCATGACTAAAATTAAGAAAAACGTTAATTCACTGCTAAATTAGAGTGATAGATCCACTACCCGGGTAAAATTGAGATAATACGTTAATTCATGACAAAAATTTAATACAAAGCTAATTCGCGGCTAAAATTGAGAAAACGCCCATTTCCGGCACCGAGTGAAAAAAGTCTGTAATTCACGGCTAAAATTAAGAAAACCTATTATTCCCGTCTAAAATTTTGACAAATCACTAATTCGCGGCTAAAACTAAGGAAAATCGCTAACTAATGGGTAACTACGGATGAATCGGTAAAAAATGGGTAAGCGTGAGAAATGCCTCTATAATTCGCGGCTAAAATTATGAGGAACGCTATTTCGTGGCTGAAACCGGGAAAAAGGTGTATAATACAAAGGTAAAATTAATAAAACATGCTCATTCGCGGCCACTATTGAGATAAAGCGCTCAATCACTGTCTCAATGGGGAATAAAACGGTAATTCACGGATCAATTTGAGAAAATCCGCGGCTAAATTGAGTAAAAACTTATTCTCATAAGTAAAACTTATATTTCACGATTCAGAGACCAAACGGTCTCCTGCAGATTTACGCCCCGCGGGAATATTTGTGTAGGCAGTAACATAAATATTCCTTAAAACGTTTAGTCATTACTCGATACTGGTGTTTCTTGTAGAGGGCTCTTCCACAATGCTATTGCTCACATTAAAAATTGAAGCCAATCAAGGATTTTTTTGGGCGAATTTTTAAAAATTTTGAGTGGGGATTTGATAACGTCAAAGGCTACTCAACGAAATGGATGGTGTGGGCAAGAGGGGGGGGGGTAAGACACATTTTTAGGGGGACAATTTTTTTTGTTATTTGTAAACAAACAATGTTAGACTTCCCTCATCAGATGCTTCAAAAGTGGCCATTGACGTCATTTCGCCTCGTACCATCTATCACCTCTTCAAGAACTTAGAAATTTATTCAAAAATCACCAAATGCACCAATCGGGCTGCAACTACCGTTGATATCCTTCTGTCCATGTGCCAACTCACCGGTATACTTTTCTCCCATATCGGGCATTCATGCAAGTTCCCCATTGGGAAAAAGAGTGGCGAAGTGCCCTGGTCAATTGTCGTATCCAGAGGATGCATGGGTGGGCAGTTAACCTCTCCGAGTTAAACTCGAAAGCGCAGATTTAGTGGGGGAGCTGCCCACTGGCCCACCCACAGATACCCCCAAAAAGGAGTCAAACAGTTGAAATCCAACAGGTTCGCTAGCTATATTTATTTTAATCAACATTTTCTCAGATCCTGACTCAGCAATGAACCAATTTCTCGAATTTCGCTCACTAAAACACCAATTACTTGCCATTTTTGTAATGAAAACCAAAGTTCGCGGATTTGGCCTAATTCAAAAGTCACTTTCGTGGTTTTCGCACGCTAGAAAAACAATTTTCTTAGCTCTGCCACACTAAGAAATCAATTTCTCAGGTTTCGATATCCAAGAAGCCAATATTTCATTTCTTATTTTTCTTGCCCAGAAATTAGCTCAATGAAAATGGTATTTTACGACCCAAGGGCGGTACGATGCTCATTAGAAGTGGCCGAGGTGAAGCCGAGGGCAAGTGTCGCCTGAGATCGTAACGAGGAATTCCGCCCGAGTGTTGTACGCTATTTTTTGTAAACCGAAGTTCATAATTACTATAATACATAATAATCATAAAAACCAGTCTTTAAAGCCCCGTTCAGAAGCTTTGTGACATGCATCTGTGGAGTTCAAGCAACCAATAAAATAAATTCCCTCGAAAAATGAAGCATTTTGATAGGCTGCATAGACACCACCTTTTAATCGCATCTCAGCGTAATTTATAGTGCTTATTTTTGTGGCTAATGTACGATTCAAAAACAAAATTAGGAAGAACAAAAACAACAACAAATGACCAAAAAGAAGACGTAGCGGGCTGATTTTTCTTCTTTACGCCCGGCGGGCGGAATGAACCTTATATCGCCCGCTTAAGGCTCTCCCAGCGGTCGAATTTCGAGTCTTTACGCCCCGGCTGTACAAAAACAAAACGGGATTTCACTCTCAAGAAACCAATTTTGCGGATTTTTTCCCAAAACAAGAAGAAATGTTCGCTTGCCGAGCTCTTCGTAAAAAACCTATTTACGACTTTGTGTTGCTATCAAACAAATTTTGCGGGATGCACAAGTTCAGAGACCATTTTCGTGGATTCAACTTCATTGTAGTTGGTTTGCATAAATAAAAAACTAATTTCTCGGAGTCTAACGTCTCGGACCAATTTTCTTAATTTTTGTTGCCTCAAACAAAACATTACCCCTGGATGTGGCTCACTGAAAAACGAATTCCTTCGATTTCGCAATCTAAAAACTAATTTTGCGGATATTTCTCTCCGAAAAAGCTTTTTTTTTCTTCTAATAATAATGTTTTAATAAAATAACTGTAGCTATTTGTTGATGCTGACAAACCAATTTTTCGGGATGGATTACTTCAGTTAACTATTTCGATGATTTTTCGCCACAAAAAAAAAAAAAAACGATTTGTCTTTCTAAAATACAAAATTTTACGAACTTTCCGCGCGGAAGAAAAACATTTTCCCGGGATCTGACACACTGTAAAAAAAATTTCTCAGATTATGCTCGCCGAACAACCAATTTAGGGGATTTTTGTTGCCAGCAAACCAATTTCGATGGGTGACCCAAGTAAAAGGTCGGTCTCTGAATTGAGACGCCCGGCTAAATTGGTTTGACGGCATCAAAAATCCGAGAAATGTATACGCGAAAGGCCACCGTCTTGGGCAAAAAATTACGCGAAAAGTCAGGCCAAGGCCAAAATTCGCGCAAAACGTCACATAACGTGCATGTGGGAGAAAAAAGTTTTTTTTTTCGAAATGGCCGCAACACAACCAAGGGAAAAATTAACGCCAATAATGCCCCGCGTAGTGGGGCAAAACACAACATTCGGGAGAATACTCACGTGAACCGCCCCTTTCAAGGTAAAATATACGCAAAACTCTTCACCAAGGGCAATTTTATCATGAAATTGTCTACTTCATTGAAAAAACTTGTCAGTTTCACGACGAAATTGTCAATGTGGGGTTGATTCACGTAAATGAGGAAATTTTCGGTTTAAAAGGTGTCACTTTCATGAGTAAATCGTCAGTTTTCATAAGGAAATTGTCAATTTTATGAAAAAATTGTCATTTTAGTTCCATGTTTTTCGTAATTTTCAATTTTTCAAAGAAATTGTCTGGTAGATTAGGAAATTGTGAATTTCGAAACGAAGTCGTATCTAGGAATTGTTAATTTATAAGGAAACTAACTGTTTTTTCCAAGCCAATTGTCAATAATTAGAAGCAGAAATTGTCAATTTTCTAGGAAAATTTGCAATATCATAATATAATAGTCAAATATGGAAATTTTTAAATTTTATGAGAATTTTTTTGATTTTATGAGGAAATTGTCAGTTAAAAAAAAAAAAGAAAAAAAAGGGAAATTATGCGAGGAAACTGCAAATTTTGTGAGAAAATTGTTACTGTTAAGGCTGGTGGTGGTGCCAATTTCAAGAAAAAATTGTCAATTTGTATCAGAAATGGTTACTTTTATGAGGAAATTGTAATTCATCCTCAACAGCTTTATTTTTGGTCCCTCAACTTGTTCAACATGTGCAGCAATTGTCCTTTCGGTGATTATTGTTAATGCGTACAGTAATTAGCTACTATTTATTTGTGATTTGAATTTTGCAATTTTTACCGGAATTGACCGGATTTTTCCATAAATTGTCAATTTTATAGGTAAATTGTCAATTTTGTGAGTAAATTGATATGAGAAAGTGGTTTGCCAGTCATCGAGTACCTATCGGTCTCTCACCCCGAGAAACGCACACCTTCAGCCCTAGTTGTCCATATTGGAGTTAAATAATTAGTAGGTAGGTTTACATATTTCGTTTTCCGAGTATGTCCTAGTGGATAATGGCAAGCTGAGAAAGTAAGAAGAAGGAAAACAAGAAAAAGAATATGACGAAGAAGTAGTGAAGGCATGTGAGAAAAATTTCTGGACCCATGAAAGCAATAAGTAATAGGATCAACTATGACAAGGGTGTGACCAGCGTGTGGTGCGCATGTCCCCTTTGCACTCTCTTAGACACGGCCAGGCCCTTTCCTTTGTTTCGCGCAAGTGCTACAGTTCTCTGGTGTTTGGACGATTTCATTCAAATCGTCTGGTTTTCTGCACTTGTGTGGTACAGGCGATAAAAGAAGAAAATATCTGCAATTCGCTGCACTTTTCCTTAGAAGCAAAATCGACGGGTTCCAAGGGGGGCGGCTTATCACCTCAAAACTAGTTTTCGTGATATCCCAGCATGGTGATGAAAAAAAATATATAGTGAAAAACTTGAGGGCGTTGTAACAAAGATTTTTCACCCCGAAGCCATGTTCGAGGTAATCACGCTCAACGGACAATTTTTTTTTTCTTCCTGTCTTGTCCCTGAAGGTTCGCCAGAGTTTTATAACTTCGTTTTTTGTCATTCCCCCCCCCCCACACACACTCTACGCCTCTTTTCTACAACAACTCAATCTTTTCTAGAACAACAATTTTCTTCAAGCCTACAGCCTTCTTCTCCCTCACTGTTTTGAACTTCAATTAAGTTTTTTCCCTGCACTTCGTACAAGACAGTCGAGGTAGACTTAATTTTCTCTCATCTTTAAATAACTTCCCCCGACACCACCACTCTCATACACAATCAACTTAAAACTCATCTCCGCCATTAAGTGGAAGTACCTTTTTTTTTTCTAACAAAACTATAACTAGACGTTGCTCGCTCTGTGGGGCAAAGGTTATAAGGACTCGTTGTGCCCGCCCCAGCGTTTTATATATAAATTGCTATATTTCAAAAGAACTGGAACTATAGTAATAAGCCGTCATCAATTTTCTTTTTTTCAAAGTCGTCGACACCCCCTCCCCAACCATTCCTACCACCACCACAACCACGACCAAAACTTTCAATAACCGCCAACTGCTACAGGCGTATTTCAGATTGTTATACAGGGAAATTAAAAATCTCGGAAGCAATAACTCACGATCGAATCTCTCAAAACGTGAGAAACGTGGCAGTCGGAATCGCCCCACCCCCTATCCCTCTCGCCATCACTCTACCGTTCCATTACCGACCAAGAGGCCAAAGGTTCGTTAGGAAGGGGGTGAATTCAGGGGACTGGAATAACGTTCCTTTTTAAATAAATAAATGTTTTTTTAAAAAAAAACGTTGCTTTTAGTTTATTAGGAGGCATCAGAGAGATTTTTTTGCGCTCTCTCACCCTTTACGCGCAGACAAGAAGTAAAACCGGTCAAAAAAAAAATGAAAAATCGATTTCTGCAAATGGCAAAGAGTGGCCCGTATTGACGATAAAGTGGAGTGGAGAGGTTCAATGGATTTAATGGCTGCGGAGTGGTCTCGTTGAACTATATAGATTCGAGTGGGAGAGAATCCCTCCGGGGGAAACTATTACATTTGTAGCGTCGATATACTTTTTAAAGAATTATTTATGGGATCTGAATTGGAAAACGGCCAGGTATGGCGGATAAAAAAATATGAAAGGAAAGGTATAAAGGGTGAGGTGGGGGGGGGGCTTTACGTTCATATAACGAGAAACTATAATATTTTTTTCCTTTTTCTTTTTTTTTGCAAAAAATACTATCCCCCTAACTCAGACTTAAAGGCTTTGAGAACACTATTAAAACTCCCATCCAAGTGTTACAAACATTTGCATTCTAATATCGCTACCAACTTTTCATTAAAAAAAAGATATTATTCTCCCCCCCCCCTTAGCATGTAAACGCGTTTTCCCTGCTAGAAAACCAATAAATTTGCTTTTTCACAGTGAAAAAAAGGGTGCTTGTCAAACCCGCACTATAAAATGAGAAAACAAATGAAAAAAAAAAAAGAAAACCCGAGCCTGTAACACCGTCTTCGTCGTGCGGGTTGTTGCCTAACCCTTCTCGCTGGTAAAGAAAAAAAAAACACTGTAAAAAGCGATCAAAGACAACTCAGAAGCGGCTTAGTCTTTTTCGAGGGTGGCGCGTAAAATTAAGCGGTGGAGGGAGGGACGTGTGGGTGTGTATGAGGTCCTTTACCTTTAATTTTGAACATGATAAAAGACCCGTGGTGTGTGGCGAGAGGGAGGGGGGGAGGTGGATGCAGAATTTCCTTATAAGAACATCAGACGCACTCTCGTCGGTATGGCCCCCTCAAAAAGTATTCAAAGGGAGGGAACAGTGTGAAGTTGGTGTGGGTGGGAGGTGGTGGGGGATTGCACTTAAAGAGGTTTCACTATAAAACTGAGAAGGTCTTTTCCTTTATCACCCCCACCCCCTCAACACACCCCCCTTTTCAACAACCTAAGTACATAAGCCTCCTTTACTTTAGATTGGAGAGGGGAGGAGGTGTATCAAATAAAACGAGAAAGCAATGATGAACGGGTGACAGTGCAGGGGTGGAGGGTGGGATGAGATAGATCAGAAAAGCTTAAACTCAAGAGATGAAAAATTGTTTCGGTGGCAAAAACCAATGACGGCGTTATAGTGGAAGGTTTGAGAAAGAGGAAGCTCTTAAGTATAAAGAAAGGAAGGCACCGAAACATGATAGTGCACTTAGGGAATTTAAATTTAACCCCACCGCCCCCACTCACGACCTAGAGGGCGTAATTTTCAAGGAAAAATGAGCCCACATTAAGGTGCCCTGGATCAGGTTCTTTCATTTTCTTGACTACGGAGGAGGGGGATTCAGAAAAAAAAAAGGTTTATAGGTGCGGAGTATGAAGTAACACAATAGAGCAGTACAGATTGGCAAAAATAATTGCCACACGCGAGTTTATTAAAGTTCTTTGAACTTGAAAAAGAAAAAGAAAAGAGAAGAAAAAAATTATGGAAGAAAGAGGCGAATAATTTATGCGATGTAAAGAAGATGCGATTATGAAAAAGAACGAAACTGAGGGTTACGCTCATTATCGCCCGATGAACTTAAGCGGCTTATATTTTCTGCAAAAGGAAGCAGAAATCCTTTCATTTTCTCCAGTCAAAGCAATTAAAAGCAATAGACTCAAATTAATACATAATTAGCCGAGCCTATTAAATGGTGTGTGCATTGTCGTTTGTAGGCTTCCTAAAGACGGCGGGTAAAACAGGGACTGAACAGGAAAACTTGTACAGTTTTTTGTACGTGACTCACATACCTTCTCGAACTCCTAACTTATTAACTCTCAAAAGTACTTAATTAAATGAAATCTTGTCCCCTTTGAACTCGCTTTGATTCTGCGTTTCGGATTGTATACGACCCACATCGATGCACGCATGTTGTGTGTATACGTTGTACGTGATCATCCTAGCGAATTTCCTCTCTCACGCCCACTCTCTCACTCTCATCTTTCCTATCCATGCAAACTGACTTTATTCTGTTAGGGAGAAAAAAAAAAAAGAATGTTTCAAGCGATTTGAAAGAGGACGAAGAGGATGGACAGGAAAAGTTTCAAAAACTTTGTCATCAGCACGAATTCCTTTTGCCCTTAATTTTGTTCCGCAAACTCTCCCTCCAACCGGTTCTCACCTGCGTTTTTTACTTTATAAAACTCCCCCCCCCCACGCCACATCCAACGCCCCAGAGTACAGTGTCGACCTGTACACGACAAATGCAAAGGAACAACCCCTTGCCACACAAGTATACCTTCTGAGGATGAATCAACGAGATAGCTGTACCAAGAGGGTGGAAATCTCATTATAAATGTATCTCACGGGCTTTGACACCTTTTTCAAAAGAGTTGCCGGAGTCAAAAAACCCCCCGCCCCGCCACCCTAAGCATCACCGAATTCCTGGTATTCCCCCCCCCCCCGCAACCATCCATCACACGGCGGGACACACCATCTTGCTATGCACGGGAAACTCACTGTAGAAGTTCGAAAGAGCTTCCTTTAAATTTATACTCAACGTATCGACATAGCCAGCATTTTATTTTTTCGCCGTTATTTTGAAGTATTGCTCGCCCTGTAAGGCAACTAGCTAATTCGTGCGGATTAAACTTTAAAAAAAAAACAACAAAAAAACACTTACAGCGTTTTCCACTCAACACACCACACAAGTGTAGTGCACCGTCCTCTCCATAAACTCAATTTTATTTCAATTCAGGAAGGACGGGTGGAAAAACTTACACCCCACAAGTGTATTGCAATGAATGGAAATAGTACATTTCACAACGAGAGAGGAAAGAGGAACTTTACCCGCGAGTTGTCGTAAGCTCACGAGGCGCCAGCTGAGTGAGCTTTACGCCAACGAGTAGGGTGAAGTTCCACTTTTCCCGAATTGTGAAAGATATTTTTCGCGTTACTTACCAACTTGGGGAAAAAAATGATGAAATAAACAAAAAAAATCAAAAATTACACTTTGTTTTTCGTGAAAAAAAAAATTGATTTTTCGCTTGACCTAAGGAGTGGCTATTTTCGCCATGGCAACCTCACGACGAAAGAAACAGTTTGATCTCAGCGTGTTATTTCCTTACTTCACGTCACGGAATGAACGAAAGTACTTTACGTCACTGCTAGGAGTGATGTAAAGTACTTCCCGTCACTGTTAGGAGTAGGTAATGTGTTTGGAGTGAGTCGTGGTGAAGTGCCTCACACTTGGTGGGTCAAGCGAAAAATAGCGTTCGCAACTCGCGAGGAGCGTCTTTACGCGCTCGTTGTTAGTAATTAGCGAACTCAGCTTCACCTCGATCGCCAAGCACCACTCGCGCGTAAAGTGACACTTTCCTCAATCGTTGTGAAACATACTATAAGTCATCCAACCAAAGCAAAACACACCGCACTCCACGAGAAAGCGAAGGCCACAAAAGGAGAGAGGTTCCCATTATGCTATCTTCCCCAAGGGTAAGAGTGAATAGATCACAGCTGTTTAGCCTGACTTTCCAACTCAGTGGGGAAAAATATTTTTCCTCTCTTGAGAGGCAAAGTTTTACTTTCGCAGGGAGTTTACAATGAGGGAAATGCCACTTTTTTCACGAGTAACACAAAAACGGCATTCTACCCTGCTGAAATTGAGAAAAATCTAGAAAAGCGCTAATTCGAGGCGAAAATTGAAAAAACACACTACTGTACAAGGCCAAATCACGGCTAAAATTGAAAAAAAAAAAAAAAATCGAAACTAAAATTTAGACAATCGCTCATTGGCTGCTAAAATTGAGAAATCATCACTTTCTGGCTTGGCTCTAATGGAGAAAAAGTGCTAATTCGTGGCTAGGCGTGAAAATAATCGCTAATTTGCGGCTAAAATTGAGAATTTTAGCTCATTCACGGCTAAAATAGAACAAAAAAACGCTCTTTCACGCTTAAAAATTGAGAGTTAGCGCTCTACATCAAATTGACGCTTTATAACACAGCACCATTCGAAAAAACAACGACTCGCGGTTTTGTCAAGCAAAGTCCGGCCGAAATTTTAAGGAAAGGCTCGATGGTTTGCACGACTAAAAACTGAGGAATAAATGGCGGATTCAAGAAAAAACACTCCTTTGCAGCTAAAACCTCCAATCGCGGCACCCAATCAAGGGTGAAATTGAGAAAAAATTTGCTCAATTGCGCCTAAAATGGAGGAAATACTCAATTCGGCAATTGAGAAAAGGTGCTCTTTTGCGGCTGAATTCGACAAATCGTCAAGTGTAAAAATTATGGAAAGACGCCTATTCACGACTAGAATGGAGTAAAACGGCTCGTTCACAATAGAATTGTGAGAAAAACAACGAATTCTTGCGGCTAAAATTGGGGAAAAAAACGTTTAGGAACTTGTTTGTAACCCCTCCATCCATACACCACAACAAGAAAACCTCTGGATCAGCACCGGTGCGGGTACCAAAACCGTTAGTTTATCGTTTATAGGGCGCGAAAAGCTCATGTCAATCATATTTTACTGGCGTGATTAGCCAGTTTGACCATGTTTTGAGGCTGGCATAATCAGTTGTAGTCATTTTCAATTGGCGAATAGTAAGTTGCGCCATCTGTGGGGTGATAATGGTCAATATGACAATTTTTGTAGCTTAGATTGCCAGTTTGCCCCGACATAATTATGCGTAAATCGCCAGTTTGGATATTTTGACTAGTATACACATAATTCAGTTTTGCCTTTTTTAAGATGACATTAATCCTTCAAGCTACTTCTACAGTGTCAATGGCTAGTTTGCCATTTTTATGGTGTGGATCTTGTCATTTTAGCAATTTTCAATGCTCGAATCGTCAGCGTTTCGAATCGTTAAGTTAAGGCGTTTTAATGGTGCAATGAGTTTTTTTTTCCATTATTAGAGCACAAATAGTCACTTTGACTATTTCCCGGGTACAAATGAACAGTTCAGTCAAGTTTAGGGCGCAAAGGGTCATACTTTAGCCTTTCTTAAGACACGAGTCGTCAATTTAGCCATTTTCGAGGCGCGAACTTGTCAATTTTTTTATCGCGGTCAGTTTTGCCATTTTCTATGGTCACAGATTGTCAGTTTGAGCATTTTCCAGGCCGATACCGTCAGTTTATTTCACGGGTGGATAGAGCTATTTGATAGGTACAAATCATGCGTGGTTAGTTAGTCGTTTGAATAATTTCAGGGAACGATTCGTCAATTTCAATCACGTTGAGTGTATGAATTGAATGTAGGAGGCATTTAAGACGCAGATCGACAGCTGAACCATTCACACGAACCGTGCGTTTCAATTTATTTGCTAGATTTATCACGGGAGACCAAAGTATGAGTCCTTAAAGCCATTTAGTCCGGTTCTGAAAACACAAACGTTCGGCTATAATCTTGGCTGACTGAACTAAGTTGCAAAGGCCCACAATTCAACCCCCCACCCCCCCACCACCCGTCACTTAATTGGCGTGGTTTATATCCAGCAAAGTGCGCAGGAGTGATCCGCACGGTGGACTGTGTTATCCACGTCGTCGCACTTTAAACATAACTTTGTCCCAAAATCGAGGTCAAGGTGGGCAATTCTATTGATTTTTGATCATTTTTTTTGAAAGTGTAACCCCTCGGAGCCAGACACGTAAAATTGTTTTTCAAAAGAGAGCCAAGCCCGCAAAATTTTTAATTTTCATAGCCCAATTGAGTTTAGAACGAACTAACTCAAGTTTATTTTACTTGGCACGGAAAAGGATAAAAACGTTCGAGCGGAAGGTGATTTTCGCCTTTTTTAGAAAACAATTCAGACGGGCGAAGGCAATAAGTAGCTGAAAGGGGTGGAATTCGTTAAAGAATATAAAGAACGGAGAGTGGAAAAGCCGTTTTTTTCTCTCTCTCGTTCCTTCCTGTAGCAGTCCCTAAGCCTGCAGATCGTTTTATCAATACGGGAAGCATTCATGAGAAGACTTTCTCACAGTAGTGCGGAGGTAGGTATATGTGAAACGAAATTCAAAATGTAAAAAGCAAAGTCGATTGGTTGGTGAAACGTATAGTTTCATTAAAATGACGGGAAATATAGAGAAACACCAGTTAAGATGAGAAAAAATCGATGAAGCACGAAGTATAAATGCGAATACGGCAAAAAACATTACGGTTTACGGTAAAAATTGAGAGCTAAATCCAGTACGGTGCTGATCTTGGGTCAAATCCGCATCTAGAATTAGGAAAAATCGCAAATTTTGTGGATAGAAGTGAGTAAACGCGCTATTTCATTGTTTTAAATATTTGTAAAAGCGCTAAAACAAAGCTAAAATTAAGAAAAACTGATAATTCATTCGATAAAAAAGGCACTTCATGACAAAATAAATGAGCTAATGTAACCGAGGAAATTAGTATAATATACAAATTACAACAAGTGGATAAACTGTTATTATACCTGGGAGTTAAACCTTTCATGACGTCGACAACTCACTCACTCACTGAGAAATGGAAAGGCTATGGAACCTGTGGCCTACGGTGAAACAGCCTTTTAACCTCACAGTTTTGCTCGCTTTCAAAACAGTGGCTAAAATGCAACTTTAGACGACTGTTTTAACTCTAAAACTGTGGCTAAAATGACATTTTAGCCACAGTGGCGCGTAAACAATAATTCACAGCTGAAATTGAGAAAAATCGCAAATTACCGACTGAATTTAACGAACAAAATAACTTTCGGCTAAAACTGAGAAAATGGCTAATTTCGAAGTTGAAAAATTGCGAATTCGCAAATACTAGTGAGAAAACCCGCCTCTTGAAAATACGCAGAAACACGGCTGAAATTAGGGAAAAATCGTAAATTCGCACAATAAAAACGCTACTTTGCGGATGAAATTTTGAGGAAAAATCGCTGATTACCGATCGAAACAGGGAAACCCATGATTTGCGACTAAACACGAGAAAAATGCTAATTAACGGTAAAATGTACGAAAAAGAAAAAAAATATTTTTGCGGTTAAAATTGAGAAAAATTCTATTAACGGCTCGAATTGAGTCAAAAGCTAATTAACGGCTAAGAAAACGGCAGAGAAAACGCCAACTCGCAGCTTTCTGATGAGGGCAACTTCGTGGCTTGAATTGAAAAAAAATCGATAACTCGCGGCTAAAATTAAGCAAAATCGCTAATTCGAGGACAATCTTGAACAAAACGATAATTTTCGGCTTGTAATGTAGGCAACTTCTTGGTTGAAATGAAGAAAAATCGCTAATTGCCAACAATATGAAATGCTTATTTGCGTCTAAAATTGAGAATAAATAGAATAATTATTGCTGTTTGGTGGTCAAATATCTAAAAATCGCTAGTTCGCGGATCAAATTTGGAAACAGCCTAATTGCGGCAAAAGGTGAGAAAATGGCAATTTGCTGTTCTCTGATCATCATCGTACATGTCAACATCATGACTGAAATTGAGAAAATTGCTAGTAAAATTGTGCTGGTGAAATTGTAGGGAAAAACGCTAATTCACTACCAGACTTGAGAATAACAATAAATCGCGGCTAAAATTGGGAAAACGCTAATTCATGATTCTCTGATCAAGGCCACGCCCTGAATAAAATTGTAGAAAAAGAGCTAATTCACGGCGTAGAGTGAATAAAGTCACTGATTCGCGGAAATTTTTTTTTTTACAAATCTCAACTTGCTGCTAATGCAGAAAATATGCTAATTCACGGCCAAAATTCAATATATCTCTAATTCGCGGTTGAAATTAAGAAAACGCCAAATTCTGGCCCTGAGTGAAAAAAGTCTGTAATTCTCGCCGAAAGTTAATAAAACCTATTATCGCGGCTAAAACTAAGGAAAATCGCTAACTAATGGGTAACCGTAAGAAATACCGCTAATTCGCGGCTAAAATGAAGAGGAACGCTAATTCGCGGCTAAAACCGGGAAAAAGATGTATAATACAAAGGTGAAATTCATAAAATATGCTCATTCGCGACCACAATTGAGATCAAACGCTCAGTCACTGCCAAAATGGGGAAAAAGGTAGTTCGCGATCAATTCGAGAAAATCCGCGGCTAAAGCTGAGTAAAAACGTACACTCATTCATGAGTAAAACTTATATGTCTTGTTTATTTAGTTACAGCAGTGGTTCTCAACCTTTTCACGGTCACGCCCCTCTTGGACGATAAAAATTTGTTCCCTCCCCCCACACACCAATTGCATTGTATTGTTTTGTTGTTTTAGACTTAGACAGACATTTTAAAGGCCCGAAATCAGGAAAAGTTCTATTTTTGTCAAACCACGAAGGGAGGCGCCCGTTTTTGGCCTTGGATTTGAGAAAATTGACCGAAATGGCAAGGCCAAACGCTCATTCATGACCGCACTTTTTAGGGCAATGACAACCCCCTTTGGTGCATTTTGATCGGTACCTAACTACCAGAACCGTGGAGAGAATATTCGAGAACAGGGACAAAACTCAATGAGACCCTTCCGCCGGTGTGAGTAGCAGACCCAGTCCCACCCTCGCTTCTTTCTCGAATGTCCAACATAAAACCACGGTGAAGCTCCCTCCAATCGCAGCCAAACACAAAAACACCCAAAGAAGGCCCCAACACAGTACAATGACCCCATAAGGCCCAACCAAAGCCATGGTTCAACCTCAGCGAAGCTGGTATTACAGTAGAACCTTCAACGGTATTGACGTCTCAAGTACAAAGAAGGCCCAGCCCAGCCAAGGTCCAACCACAACAAACGTCCAACCACTACAAGGGCCCAACCACTAAAAAGGTCCAACCACTGCAAAGGTCCAACCACAGCAAAGGCCCAACCACAACCCGGTTGGTGTCCCTTTGTGACCCTTTCCCATTGTGAGAAGGCGACAATCGCCGTACGACGTGGGATGGCCCAACACGTGCAAGACCGGGTTCTCGACCGCCCCGCCCGTTGGATTTTGTCAGACGGCCACTCTGACAACACTCAGCTTGGACCCCGTGAAGGTGGGCGTTTTAGAGAGGTGCAAGTAGGCGGTCAGATGGCGTTCTTAGAAGAGCGGATTTCCCCGCACCGTTGCGATGGAGCAGGACGGATCGTCGGTCCGTCGGGAAAGGTTGGTATAAAGGGGGAGGGGGACTTTCATGACAAATCTCGAGGAGATTCGTGACCGTGTTCGTGAGCAGGGGCATGTGTGAGCCGCCAGGATTCTAGATGTTTTCTGCGGTTGGCCCAGGCCTGGAAGAAGCGTGCGAGCCATCGAGAATCCTCGCGGGTGGTTATGGTGAACCCACTACCAATGTCAGTGGCTGTGCGGACGTCGTTGTACAGGTGATAATCGAAGAGTACATGGGAGGCCATCTCGTCGACTAGTTCTCCACAGGGGTACAGGGTGGAGTCGCGTCGGCGGAAAAAGTGTAAGCGACTGTTGAAGGCACCATGGCCAGTAATGATTTGGCACGCCGCGAAGGAAGACCGCCACCACTTCATCTGGAGTTGTCCTGCTACAGTCGGGAGAAGGCTGTGGGTGTCCAACCACAGCAAAGATCCAACCACAGCAAAGCTCAACCACAGCAAAGATCCACCACAACAAAGCTCCAACCACTACGAAAGTCTAACCACAGCAAAGGTCTAGCCACAGCAAAGGTCTAAGCACTGCAAATGGACAACCACAGTTGAGCTCCCAGTAAAGCTTTCCCTTTTTTTTTATTTCGTTTCTTGACAAAAATGTGACGTTCCTGAAATTTCCTATACTTGTACGGTTGTTCTCAAGCTTAAAGACATGGGGACAAGTTCACGCCCCCCCCCCCTGGAATCGCTTTTGAGAATCACTGAGTTAGAGACTAAGGGGTCTCTTTTCATTCGCGGTTAAAATTGAGACAAATCACTAATTCGCGGCTAAAACTAAGGAAAATCGCTAACTAAAGGGTAACGACGGAGGAACCGCTATCTAATGGGTGAGCGTGAGAAAGGCCGCTAATTCGCGGCTAAATTAAGAAGAAAGCTAACTCGTGCTAAAACCGGGAAAAAGGTATACAATACAAAGGAAAACTTCATAATATACGCTAATTCACGGGCAAAATTGAGGTAAAGCGCTCAATCACTGTCCAAATGAAAAAACAAAATAAATAAAAAAATAAAAAACGTAACTCGCGGATCAATTTGAGAAAACCCCGCGGCTAAAATTGAGTAAAAACGTATACTCATCATGAGTGAAACTTGTATTTCTTGTTTATTTAGAGACTAAGGGGTCTCCTGCAGATTTACACCCCGTGCGAATATTTGTGTTCTCGCTCTTATCCCAGGAGCGAGAGAGAGAGAGAGAGAGAGTGTGTGATTGAAATAAAACCGTTGTAACCTTTGTGTGGTGCGTGAGGTACTCCTTTGCACCATGTTAAAAACGGCCAAGCCCTGTCCTTTGTTTCCCGCAAGTGCTACAGTCAGTGGCGTATAGAATCGTGCAATTTTAAAATTACTCGATGAAATCGTCTGGTTTTCTACACTTGTGAAGTACAGGCGAAAAAACAAGAAAATACCTACCGTTCACTGTACTTTTCCTTCTACAGCTCTTTAATACTTGGCGGAGAGCACCGCTTTTAAGGGTGGAGAGGGCGTTCATGTGGGGGGGGGGGGCATCGCTGGTGCTAAACGTTTTCCATTCACACACAATTCTGTATTGGGACAGTTAATTTCCAGCACCCGTCTTTTCTGAATTAAATCTTAAGTACAATAATAGAGCTGACTGGTGGATATGAATTGCCTCGCTGCACAATTCTATACAAATGGAAAACGCATTCAAAGCTTGCGTGTAAATGAAAAGCTCTCCTAACACGGTTAAACAGCTCATAATCAACGGGTAACAAACAACAACAGTTTAGAAATTAACAAGAGCTCACTCAACCACTAAACACAAGAAACCCCCCGCTCTCACCCTCCAACCAAATCTTTTAATTAACATCGATGTTTACCGAAGCTCAACTTTGATAAGAGGATGATGTCAGTAAGTAGATTTTCTCTACAAGACTAACCTTCCACCCTAACATTTTCAAACAACTCATCGCCCTCCCCCCCTCCCAAAAAAAAACTTGTTTCGCAAGCATATTAGTCACAACGTTTATGTACGAGTAGCGTCACACGGTCCTTAAAATTAAGCTTAATTAAAACGCTAGGCACGCACTGAATGAACAGAATCGTGAAGGGGTGAAAAGATCACGAAATATTGGTGGTCTGCCGTGTGAGGGGAGGGGGCGGGGATTCAGATTTTGGGAAAAGTATTAACACGGTTTTTTTTATACGCTTTGATGAAGATTAATTATCACATGTTTGGCTTCTTGGAGAAAAAAGACCTCTCAAACACGTACGCCGAGGTGTTTATTTAACGATCAGGGAATTCGCTGGGAGTTTTTGCTTATAAAAATCTAAATGGTGTGAGCGGAGAATAAGGGGAGGGTATCGCGGTATAAACCACACCACTCCCGGATATACGCGTTGTAGTAGCATGAAGTCAAGCCCCCATTAAAGCTGGAGAACGTGAGTTCGTGAAAGTCATCGAGAGGATGACACACACCTTGATGAAGCGTGACGAGAGGAGGGTGGGTGGGGGGCAAGGTCACCACTTTCCCCTTGACCCCTCAGCCCACCCATCGTTAAGATGAGATCGAAAAATATTGTAGGGATGTTTCTTATCTCTTTGGAACTCGCTCTCGGAAAGGGAAAGGTTCCCCCTTGTTGTTCAAGAGAGAAACTTCTTATTGCATTTAATGTTTTTTTTTAAATGCACCCCCTCCCCCTTCCTTTCAACTAGGTTTACTTGCGTAAAAATAAGAAAGCGGTTAATATACGAAACTTTGAGCAAATAAACCCTGACAAAGGGGCAAAAGTTCAGGACTTCTTCACTTTTTCCTTCAACCTTTTGCGTCCGTCATAAATCAACTGACCTTCACCACCAGGAAGAAAAGCGCTAAAGGGACGTTTCAGAAAGGTAAATCTTGAGAAATAGGGGACACTGGCAGCCTCCTCTGAGAGCTCAATTTCCTTTTTCCTTCCCCCCTGCACCCTTGAAACAACTAACATAATTAAGAAAAGGATATAAGAAGAAAAATTAAGTGCCGCGAGTTAAATTATTTAGAAAGAAGCGAGGATTTTTTTTTTTTTTTTTCGATTTACTCGAGTGCACTGCCACATAGCGTTACAATATCATGACCTCTCTCTCTACCTTTCACAAACAACATTTCCACCCGTGGAAAACCGGGTGAAGGCCGAGCGGGCTTTAACGGTTAGTTTAATAGTGATCTCTTATAGTCTATCGCCTAATTGATCTACTTTTAATTAAATTAGGTATTGATTCACAGTCCCATCAACTCATTATAAAGAAGGTTATACCAATATAACGAGATCCCCCCTGCCCGTTGCCACCACTCGCTATTAAAACCAATAGAGCGCTGATAAAAAAGAGACGAGAAAAAGGAAGGAAATGAGCCATTTATAATCTTCCAGCTTTGCTTCCCCTCATTTTCGTTTTTAGGAATTGTTCTAATATTCTTCGCTCCCATTTATACTCTTTTTCGACATTTTAAACTTTGATAGATCTCTTTTTTTTTTGGTAAACTTGAAGATTTCTCGATTCAAAGCTATTTTTAAACTTGTTTTCCAAGATAACAAACTGGCTAAACTCGGGGTGTTTATAGAACCTGCCAAGGAGAAAGAAATTAAAATACGTCCATCTCTATTTCATTATCATGCAACTTCACAACATAGAAGCGACGAGCTTCGCATAAATCAATATTGTGTTTAGAAGTTTCAGGGATCGTGTATGTATAAGGAGAGAAAGGGAATACGATCGCGTTGTTGACACGTCTCGAAACGCCCCACCTTTCTATGCGATAACCAAAAAAATCCTCGATAAAAACCCAAAATTAATGATTGAATCAAAAGATGAAGACATTGTGTAGCCCCGATTCGAGGGATTTTAGTTTGAAGAACAATGAAATTCATTCGAATGAACGCGCGGTGATGGGCTTCTGAAAAGGGATTGCGACGGTGGAAGGCAAATGTTGGTGGTGGGGGGGAGGGGTCAAATAGTTCAGCCGCCGGAGACCTCGGCAATAAGATAATAAGCAGGAAAGAGCGAATTACCTCCTCAAAGCTGCCCCATTCCACTTCAATCCGACTTTATAAGAGGCCTTGAGAAGTGCCTTCAACCATCAGGCACAGGAGAAGATTATGCAGCATCCGAGTGAAACGATTGTCTCCCCCCCGACCACTCCCCCCATAGCCTACTGCTGGGATTATAAAAGTGTGAAATACCATAAAACTTGATAATTATCGTCAATTTGTACACTGTAAACTGAGTCTCAAATGGTAATAAAAGCGCCATTTTAAGGCAATAATCTTGAGAGTCTAAAACGATTTGCCTTATTTATTTCAATCAAGTAAAGGGAGACCTCATAAAAACGATTGAAGTGGAGTCGAACAAGACGAAATGATCCGTCTTATTGGGCAGTTCACGTTCGCGTTCTCTGTTGAAACAAGAAAAATGCATGATTCATTGATCTAGTTCAAGGAGGTTGGTCGCTAACACTCACCGCCCCCACCACCACCACCGAATCAAATGACCCAAGTGACGAATTTCAGCGAGGAAATGGACTTGAAATTTGAAAAAAAAGACTTTGGGCTTGTTGACGGGGCCTTTTGGGGCTTCTCTAGCATGCAAATTGCACAACAATATACATATAGATGCATATAGATCGTTAAAGATCCGAAGCCACAAAAACAACTAAAAACTTGCAATTTAACAGATATTTAGCCCAGAAACTTGCAAATTCCCTGATATTTAGCACCAAGCGATGCCAATAAACGCAGTGTAACACGTTTAGCTACAAACGAAGGCTACATCTAAATTTTAATTGGAAATTAACAGGTTTTTTCTCAGTTTAGGCCGCAAATAAGCGAAATTTTTAAAATATAGCCGCAAATTACCTGTTTTACTCAACTCTAGCCTGGAATCCGGGTTGTTCTTTAATTTTTGAGGCGAAATTTGCGATTTTCTCGATTTTAGCACCAATTATTTCATAATTTCAGCCGCGAATTAACGGGTCTTGTCCAATTCAATCCGCGAACACGCGAAAAAGAGCTTTATCTCAATTTAAGCCGGGAATTATCGGGTTTTCTCAGTTTTAGCCACGTATTTTAGCGAGTATTCTGAAAAAAAAAAAATCCGCTAATCAGCATTGTTCTTAATTTTGTAGCCGCGATTCAGGGCTTTGCCTCAATTTTCGCCGCGAATTCGCGTTTATTCTAGATTTTAACTGCGAATTGTCTTTTATTTTCAGTCGCGAATTATAGCTTTTTCGCTTGACCTGCGGAGAAAGTGGCTATTTTCACCTTGGCAAACCTCACCACGAAAGAAACACTTCAGGGGCCGTATTACGAACCCGTGTGAAAATGCCGCAAGATGCGGTTGCTATGGCGGGATAGTGTTAATTGTTATTCGGCGTCCTTAGATACCGCTAGCGGCATTTTTTCCCGACCGTTCGTAATAATGCCCCAGGCCGATCGTCCACTGGAAGCGTTTTCAAGCGGCACTACAACGAGCGTAAATACAAAATGACTTAAATTGAATTCACTGAAGCTAAGCCTGCAGTGGACGATGTCACATTCAATTTGAGCCTTTGGGATGTACACTCGTTGTCGCGCGTTCGAGCGCCGCTCGAAAACGCTTCTAGTGGACGACAGATCTTAATCTCAGCGTGTTATTTGCTTACTTTACGTCACGGAGTGAACGGAAGTACTTTACATCACTGCTAGGAGTGATGTAAAGTGTACTTTCCGTCACTGTTAGGAGTGACGTGTTTGGGGTGAGGCGTGGTCAAGTGCCTCACATTTGGTCGGTCAAGCGAAAAATAGCGTTCGCAACTCGTGAGGAGCGTCTTTACGCGCTCGTTGTTAGTAATTAGCGAATTCAGCTTCGCCTCGATCGCCAAACACAACTCGCACGTAAATTGACGCTTTCTTCACTCGTTGTGAAATATACTATTACACCATTTTAGTAGTGAATTACCGGAATGCGTCAAATTCAATCGCAACTGGCATTTGTCTCCATATACGCTGGGAATGAGCGTGGTTCGTCAACTTTAACAGCCAATTACAGCTTTTTCTCAACTTTTCCAGTGAGTAAGCCGTTTAACTCAGTTCTAACCGCGTATTAGCGGATATTCTCACATCAATCCGCAAATTGGCCGGTTTTTCTCTATTTTAGTCACGAATCAAAGCTTTGGCTCAATAATTTCCCCCGTAAATTAACGTTTTCTCTATACTTTAACCGCGAATTCTCTCTTAATTTTAGCCATCAAATCACCGCTTTCACTCCATTTTAGCAGCGAATCAGCGGACTTTGTTTAATTTATCCCCGAAATGGTGTTTTCCCCTCATTTTTGCTGGTAATGAAAGCGTTTTGTCCACTTTAACGGCAAATTAACACGTTATCTCCACTTTAGCTATACGAATGAGCGCTTTATCTCAAATTTTGTCCACGAATCAAAGCTTTGCTTCAATTAATGCCGCGGATGAGCGCTGTTTCTCAGTTTTAGCCGCGAATTAACTCTCAATTTAAGCCGAAAATCACTTATTTTGCTGCATTTTTGCCACGCAGTAGCGTTTTTTTTCGCTGTATGCTATGAATTACCGCTTTTTTGCTATTTTATTCACGAATATTATTACCATAAATTATAAATATTGATATAAATATCACTTTTTCTAAACCTTTTGCCACTTCTTTACTCAAGACCAGCACAATAGCGCCCTTTCTCCATTTAGCCGCTTATTTTCTCCATTTTAGCCAGGAAAATACCGTGTGATACCTAGTTTTCGCGTATCTTTCTTAATTTTAGTGGCAAATGAGCTCTTTTTCTCAGTATTAGCCGCGAATGAAAGTTTGAAAAGCTTAAGGCAGTGTTAAAGAGGGGGGGGGCAAACAGTCACAAGGCCATCCAAATTATGGCCGTATTTCTATGGCAATCACGGATTTCAGAGTTCCATTTCAGTCTCCAGGAAATTCTACAGAACCGTTAGATCTTGCTTTGTTAAATTTCACCCAAGAAATAACTGAAATGGCCCGCAAACTTTGACATTGGAAATTCATGCTCTTCTGTCGCGTCATTTTGGATTTCTGGAGCTGAAATAAATGTACAAGACTGACAATTTATCCGATATTCAGCCAGTAAACTGGTAACTTTTCTCGAATGTTGACCTGAACTTGCAAAAATCACTAATATTTAGATCTAAATGCAGCAAGTTCACGGCTATTCGTGTGACTATGGGAAGGGTCCTTGATTGCCCAGGGTCCACACGCCCAGAAAATTGCTATATCACGTAAGCAACGTCCTGAAACTTGCAATTTTACGGATATTCAGCCAAGAAACTCCCAATTACACGGATACTAGGAAATGTGGCACAATTTTGCGGCTATTTCATCCGAACGCTGTCGTGACCAGGCACCTTAGGTGCCGCGGCTAAAAAAAAAAAAAAAGTTTCGCCGAAACGAAGGCTTAAAATTTGCATTTTCGCAGGAATTAAGACCCGAAAATTGGAATGGCGCGAGTATTCAGCCACAAATCTACCAATTTCGTAGATTATTCGTCACAATTTGGCCACTTTTGTGGACATCACTTTCAAGGTTCCTCCCGCTACGAAAAAGGCCCTGAAACTTGAAATTTATCTTAAATTAATACTCGAAACTGTCAATTTCACGAATATTGAGCGTGTTAACTCGTAATTTGGCTCGCATTGTTGGACTTGCGCATTCATAAATATTCCTAAATAACGGAATATTGGAAATATTGGAGTCGGGGACGGCTCGCCTGGGGTCCATGTGTGCACTAAAACAGGCCCGGAAATGCAATAATTCACAAAAATATAGGCCAGAAACTTGCAGTTTTGTGGAAATGAAGACCAGAAATTAACAATTTCGTGAATGTTGTGACTCGAAATTAGTCATTTCGCAAAAATTAAGACCAGAAACTTGAAATCCCACGAATATGCTGTCAGAAGACTTCAAATTTACTTATATTTACCTCTAAAATGTTGCAGTTTCGCGGATATTGTGACCATATAAGACAAAAACTATAAATTAGTACCATCCATCATGAAGAAGAACCACTCACCTCTGGCTCTAAAAACAGACAGGTTTGTGAGAGCATCGCGTTGTCGTTGGGTTCAGCCAAATAAAAATGTGGGGGGCGCCGTGGAAAATCCGTTTTTAGACACATGAAAGCGTTATAGGTGACGAGAGGGGGGGGGCGCAAAACTTTGAAAGTTAATCGATGCCTGTGACGCTGAAGCTGTCGTTCCCGACAGTGTGGTTGGCAGCAAGTATAAGAGAATTGTAACCACCTTAAGTAACTATTTTGGAACAAAACGCCCCTCTGCTCGTTTTTCTCACGGCCCCTTGCCCCTTTAAACTGCCATGACGTATGAGACTAATAATTTCAATCCGCCCGGGTGGACCCCACCCCCCTCTTTGTCTTAACTGCTCCCGAGTTAACAATTTTAACAAACAATTTCGACGTACCAAACGCGTCAATCATTCACGCGATGAATAGTCATTTGAATGTTTTCCTTTCCTATACAATTTGTCAAAATGACACCCGTCGAATATCAGCAGGTAAATAAATCGTTAAAAAACTCACTCCATTTTTTAAAATAAACCATACGCAAAGTTCCTTCACAGAAACAATTTATTTTTCGGTAGTTTATAGGTTTTTAAATTTCTAGTTGTTATCTCAGTTTTCTACACACCAACCACAATAAATATGTGAAGAGGAAGGGTCATCGAATTGAAGGGTGTCAAGGTTTGGAAAGTACTTCATGGTGGATATCAAAGCAAAGTGAAAAAGGTTCACAACTTGCTCATGTCTTGACAATGAAAACCGCTAAGCGGCTGTTGTCACCGCAAAGACTCAGCTTCACTCGCTTGAAAAGCACCGAAACCCGTCGACATACACAGTCCTGGTCGGATATTGTCAAAGCGGACCCGAAGCTTGAAAACACATTTCTCACGCAATGCCTCGCCAGTTCCCTAAGACCCGAGTTTAAAAGCTCGAGTTTCTCCTGCCGTCGAGGCAGCAAGATTCGAGCGATCGGGAGTACTCGACACGCGAGTTTTCAGACGAGCGCAGCTGGACCGAAGAATAATAAGGCGACGCCCACGTCCCCCGCTGTGTTGAAAATCGGGGAAATTCAGAAATTGACCAGAAAAAATGTGGCGAAGCCTCAGCAAACCGGAGTTATCGACGTAACGCGTGAAAGGTCGGAGTATAAAAAAAGGGGGAAAGCGCCGAAAAAGTTGGTTTCAAGGACACCGATTTTACCTCCCAGAAAAATTAACGCTCGCGACATTGACAAACCACAAAAAAGTGAAATTTATTGTCTTTACAAGAAATTACAAGAACGCTGGCCGTCCTGGCCACTGGACGAAAAAAATCAATTTCAAGAGGATACTTCAACGTCAAGATCCACAGGTGTCTCTATTTCGAAGTATCTGGAAGAAAAGAAAAAGAAACCAGACGTATCTGTCTTGGCAACGAAATTGGGGTTTCGTCAAAGCCCGTTGAACGTTTTTAAAAGCGACAAAAACTCCAAAAGCAGTTTTTTTGAGGAGCTACGGAAAAGAAACGATGCCATCGTCAGTAGGGAAAATTCTGAAAACTACCTAAAGCTGGCCTCCAAAACCGGAAGTAGTAAGCCGCCGTTTACACCAAAGTTTACTCCGGCGACGAACAATCAGCACTTGGCTATTTCGAGCAAAGCCAATTACAAGGAGAGGACCAAACTGCCGGCTGGATTTGAGCGAAGCTTAGGGATCACGAAAAAAAAGTCGAGCCCTCTGCATGAGACTGTGAACAATTACTTTAACAGTTTTAAAAGGTAATCCACGTCCTCATAGGTCTTAATGGCTTTAAAATTGAAAATAAATCTTGAGTTTTGCTAGCAAAAAAGACGTCAACAAGGAACCGACTCAAAAAATGGTTGCATCGACCGAAAAGAAAACTGCAGCGGCGAGTGTTCGCGGACCCGTAATGAACCCAGACGTTCAGGCGATTCGTCGAAAAATGAAACGAAACGTCGAAGCGATGCAACTCCAACCCCAAGTGTACCCACGTGGGTCGCTATCGATGAGTACAACGCACCTCCCTATAGAACCGTGTCGAAGGATTGCACGAACGACGGGCGGCCGCGAGGGCGGCGGCGGAGGGAATCGCAGCAGCGGCGACAGCGGAAACGTGATGGCGTCGTTGTCGTCGCAACAGCCACTCGAGAAAAAACCCGACGCGGCGGCGGACAAGAGGCCCATGTTGAACTCCGTGACCAATGTCGTCATCAATAAGCTTAAATCAATGTTTACATCGCTTTTCCGGGATAAGTGAAGAAAAAAAAAACATACACTGCTTTAATTTGACGCTCTTAAAAATAGTATTTATGTATCATTTGTAATCGTAAGACGCTGAAGATGACGAGGGGCTGAAACCCCTAAGATTTTAACGGAAACTGACAATGTATAGGCTCCTCGTAGATTTATTTTCAGCGTTAACCTACAGTACCATCCTATATCGTGAGTTGACCTCCCTCTTCACTAGCAATTTTATGTTCTTTCGGTGTATCCCACTCCTATCCACTCCCCCCCCCTCATTCATAACTCTCACCGACTACATCTCCCCTTACAATAGTTTCTTCGATCGCCAATTTCATTGCCTTCTTGCTCGCAAGTCCCTGGAAAAAAAAGAAAAGAAATACGCCCGGATTTCTTCTATCAGTATTGTGTCTTCGGCAGCTTTATCCAGGAAATTTAAAACCTCTGGTCTCGGTTGAGATTCAACTCCCCCCCCCCCATCAACTCTGCACCCAACTACACCACTTCTTCACACTAAATCCTTATAGTAAGAAGATCCCCGTATACCAAACGCAGTTTATTTTGTCTCCCTTGTTCCTCTTCTCAACAAAGAACTCGAAGAGATAAAATCTGCTGCGATGTAAAGTGGCGGCCGGAGTCCCCCTCCCCCAACCGATCAACCAATCAAACAGCGTAAAAAAAAAAATCTCTACGAGCGAAATTCGTAAATTACTTGCCCGTTGGAATACTTTCTGTCTTAGCAGGGCGTTTCTTTTCAGGAAATTCTTCCATCGGAAAGTTCTTAAACGTTCACCACACTAATGGACGGAACAACGCCCCCATCAGGGCGCGAAAATCTCTCAATTAGGCTATTAGGCAGTGTGTCCTACCCCCCGTCACCCACAACCAACCCACTGTCAAATCAACCCCTCCGGAAAAAACGTTTTTTTTTTTTTTATTCGTTTTAATCTTCGCAGCAAGCATTAACAGCAGTACGATACGTGCTGGGGGAGGGTGGTGATGGGGGTCCAGAGTATACAGTCGATTGCAGGGGAATTGCGCCCTTCCGAGAGCTTTATAACTGCAGTGGGACTACTACTTTAAATCCCAGTCGCATAGAGGCTACAACTCTCTCGATTTGCGGCTGACTCTATGCTAGTGGTGGTGGTGGGGGGGGGGGTGATAGGATAGAGAGAGTGAGTTAAATCGGTGGTTGTATATACAAGAAAAGGAAGATAAATGCATCGTATGGTAGGAGAGAGAGAGAGAGTGTGAGAGAGGGAGAATAAAACTTGATTCGATCAAAGCGCGGCGGTAAATGCATATATAGGTAATTTTAATCAATGCCAGGTTAGGCTACTTTCCAATATGCCTTTACACGATTGTGTGCACACAGAATAGACGCTTTCAAATCTTTCTTTTTTTACATGTTTTCCTCCTTGTTTAATCCCGTTCGAGTTAGTTAAGGGATCATTCTAGCGTCAGTGATACCTTGAGATGAAGAAGACCACCCATACATTGCAAGCAGTGGCGTTCTGGCGTTCTACAATTAACGAGGGAGAAGGTTGCGATTTATTTCACCTTTAGCGAACGAATTAGCTCTTTTTCTCAAAATTATTGTTGAATTTTCACCGTAGATAACTATTTTTTGCTCACTTAAACAATGTTCCCTCCCCCTTCACCGCAGGCCACCGGGTGCAAGCAGTGCGTACTTTTAAGAGCTGGTGGCAAACTTGTGCGGATCCAGAGTTTTGCTCATGATGAAGGGGGAGGGGGGTGAACAAAGAATTCTCTCTCACAAGTTTGTTCAGCCGGAAAATTAGCATTTAAGCCTGAAGAAAACGAATTATTCGGCGAAATAAAATGTGGCTTGACCTACATGGGGCATTGCTGTTTGGCAACGAAACTACACCGTAGTGTTGAGCCACGAGACTGTCAATTGAGCCAGAACTGTGAATTTTTCGACCCTAAAACTAATCATTTCACCCACTGAAATCAAAACTTCAGCTACGAAACAAGGGAAGTAGCCTCCGAACTCTACTGATCGGTCGAAAAACTGCTATTCATGTCCCCCTCCGACACTGTTGGACCCGTACACGTAGCGGGGCCCGGGGCGGAAGTCTCCATAAGAGGCCCCAAAGTCTCTATGTAAACCTCAATTGGTAACCTCTAAGGCCTTTTCCCTATTTTAGCCAAATTACCTCTATTTACACACCCTATCCGCCAATTAGCGCTTATGCCAAGTTTAAGCCGCGAATTTCTCCATTTTAGCCGGGAATGCGTGCTTTTTGTCAACTGTACTAGCAAATTAGCGCTTATCTAAATTTTGGCCGCGAGTAACGTTTTTCTCAATCTCAGTCGGATTAGCGGGGTAGTCCCCCTCCCACTCTATGACCGTTTTGCGACTTTAGCAGCAAGGTAGCATTTGATTCCCGTGAATTAGCGATGTTTCTAAACTTTCCTCGAGTTGGAGTTTTCCTCAATTTTAGCTGCAAATTTAGGGATTTTCCCTATTAGATGGATATACTAAATAAATCTGTCACCGGTATTTTAATTAATAAATTAACTAGACTGATATTATCCGGACGACGATGAAAGGGCATAGCCCAACACGATTCGAGTTTCGAGAAAAAAGGGCTCCCCGGCGGGATTTGAACCCGCAACCTCTGGATTACCAGTCCAGCACGCTGCCATTTGCGCGTTCGGCTTCGGCTTAGCTCGGAGTACGATTCCCATAGGCGTCTCCGTGGCGCAAATGGCAGCGTGCTGGACCATCTAACAACATCTAGGTAATATAAAATTCGGCGTGGTTTACCGATCAGGAGGAGCGCCTAGAGTTTCGACAAACAATGGACCTGGGTGGGGTTCGGCTCAGCTTATCCCTCGGAGCACGAGTCCCATAGGCGTCTCCGTGGCGCAAATGGCAGCGTGCTGGACTGGTAATCCAGAGGTTGCGGGTTCAAATCCCGCCGGGGAGCCATTTTTTTTTTCTCGAAACTCGAATCGTGTTGGGCTATGCCCTTCCATCGTCGTCCGGATAATATCAGTCTAATTAATTTATTGATTTTCCCTATGTTTTTTTTTTGTTTTGCAGGGGCCAGGGAATTAGCAATTTAATCAGTTTGAGCTGCAAATAAGCGTTTTTCTTAATTGCTTTCCTCAATATTACCCGCAAAATAGCGGGGTTTTCTAAATGTTTGCCACAAATGAACATTTTTTTGTACACCAATTATACGCTATGGACAAGCGATATTTCTCAGTTTTAGCCGCGAATCAGCGCTTGTTCTTAATTTTAGCAACATAGTAGCGATTCTAACCCGTGAAGTAGCGAATTTTGTTAATTTTAGCCACGAATAGGCGTTTTCCGATATTTTAGCAGCAAATTAGCAATTTTTCCATTTTTGACAGCGAATTAAGAATTTTTTTTTCAATTTAGGCTGAAAATAACCCTTTCTCTTAATTTTAGCCAGGCTTATTATTCATGGTCTCAATATTAGCCGCAAATTAGCGGTTTTTTACATTTTAGCATCACATTAGCAATTTTGTTTTACTTTTAGCTACATATTCTATCCGCGAATCAGTGTTATTCTTTTTACTTATAGCCACGAATTTCCCGTTTTTCTCCATTCTAGCCACAGAGTTGCCCTCAGAAGGCGAGAAGGCGCGTATTTAAATTGGAAATGTTGGCACTCTTTACCCGCAAATTTGTGATTTGCCACAATTTTAGCCATGAATTAGCTCTTTTTCTTCATTTTTTTTAGCAGCGCAGTCGCGTTTCTAACCTGTGAAATCGCGAATCTTCTCAATTTCACCCACGAATTTGCTTTTTCCTCAATTTTAGCTGCGATTTAGCCATAGTTTCCATTTTTAGCAGGGAATAAGTATAATGGGGAACTTGCACATTTTTCAAGCACTGATGTTTATTGAAGAGGGCTCTTCCACAATGCTATTGCTTACATTAAACATTGAAATCAATCAAGGATTTTTTTAGAGCGAATTTTTAAAAATTTTGAGTGTGGATTTGATAACGTCAAACCCTATTTAATGAAATGGATGGTGTGAGGAAGAGGGGGGTACGACACATTTTCAGGGGGACAATTTTTCTTGTTATTTGTGCACAAAAAATGTTAGGGTGCCCTAATCACATGCTTCAAAATTAGGGATTGACGTCATTTCTCCTCGTACCATCCATCCCCTCTTGAAGAACTTTGAAATGTATTTAAAAATCACCAAATGCTCCAATCGGGCTGCTACGTACAGCCATGAACTAGTAGCGCGTATATTCAATTTTAGCCTCGGGTTTCGCCTCCTGGTCATAGCCCGGACCCCGCCTCCGGAAAAAAAAAACAAAAAAAAAACTGCTGAATAGCGGTTTCCGGATGTATTCTTCAGCCTCCGTGACACATGCGAGTTAACCAGACCCGACCCATAACGCACAAAACCGCAAAAACGGTCCTATTCGTTTATTTAGCATTTCGGCGGCCAACTTTCCATTACCCTAACCATGAGCGGAATCGTTCGTTTAGCGCAATTTTTAGTCTTAGTATCGTTTGTTTAGCCAAAATGTTCGTTTCTTTAGTGCGGCTAGCTTCACGCTTCCCCGACCAATGTAACAAAATCGTTTGTTTAGCGGCATGTCTGAAGGTAAAATCGTTTGTTTAAGTCTGTTTAGTCATATTTTTTGTGTGTTTAGCATGTCGAATCATGGTACAGTATGGTCAAACAACCTTAAACAAACGATTTCACGTCCAAATATGCAGCTAAACAAAAAACAAACGAAAACAAACGCGTTGGGTTGTGTGAACTTGGCCGAACCTATCATGTTCCGAAACGCTAAACAAACTAAACATATGGCTAAACAGAGATTTCACGCTCAGATATGCGGCTAAACAAACGATTTCACTTATGGGTGTGGTCGGGGAGCGTGAAGCTGTAGCCGCACCCAAGTATGTTTGTTGTTTAAAGAGCCTGACAGGCTGGACAATCGAAAATGTCGGATAAACAAACAATATCAGGACTACAAATGGCGCTAAACTATTTTTTTTTAAATAATGTTTTGAAATGCTAAATAAACGAAATTCTAGGTTAGACAAGCGTAAACAAACGATTACGACCGTTTTCGCGGTTTTGTGCGTTTTATGGGTCGGATCAGTTTCAAATGCATCCATAATGCCACCGTACTTAAACACGCACGGGGCACATAAAGCCCCGAAACTTGTCTGTCATTTCGCGAAATTTGCTGTGCTGCGAAAGTGCTAGACCAGAAAATTCAAATTTCGTGGATATTTTGCAGAGAATGGTACAATTTCAGAGCTATTCACATTGGGGCGGGCTATATCGGCTTCAAAACCCGAAACTGGCTACTTCGTGCATATTCATCCTAGATACTTCCAATTTCGTGGGTATTTATAACTCCAAATATTGTACTGCAGCAGTTCACAGTTCGAAAGCTTGGGGCGCGATCATGAACTCCAAGCCCGTGAAAAGAAATTCCCCAAAGATTCGTAATTTACAATTTCGCGGAAATCTACCCTGGAAACTTACAATTTTGCGTATTTTGAGCTGGAAAACACTCATATTCAGATAAATAAAGCCCCACAATTTCAATTTTCACAGATAATCGCATTTTTAAATCCCAGTTTGCTGTTTCTAGGCAAAATGTGCAACAAATCGACCGCTGCCGTCGCGGCGCCGCAGCTTAAAAAAACGCAAGTGTGCACCGGGCCTTAAGTTTTTTTGTTTTTTTTTTTAGGTGCAATTTCACGGGAATTAAGGTCCAAAACTTGTGATTTCACGGAAATTTACACCCGTAACTAGAAACTATGCGAATATTGAGCTAGGAAACTTCCATTTTAGGGGAAATAAAGACCCAAAACTTTCACTTTCGCTGATATTCAGCTATGAGACTTCCAATTTCACGGAAAGTCAGCAAGGAAACTTCCAATTTTTGGGCGTATTATACGCCAGAAACTTTCTATTTCGCGGATATTTATAGCTGTACATGTAGCAAATACGCAGCTATTCTTCAGACTTTGGGCGCTTTACGGGGCTGTAGCGGCTAGCCTGGGATCCGCGGCAACTTGAAGCAAAAGGTACGCAATTTGCGATTTCGTGAGAATAAAGGCCACAAGCTTGTACTTTCATGGATATTTTGGTCCGAAAAATGTGATGTCTTGGTTTTTTATCAGCCGGATTGACCCTACGGTGTGCTTAGCCCACTACCTATATTAAAAAAACGAAATTGGCAATTTCACGGAAATGTTGAACCTAAACTTTCAGCTATTTATCCCCGCAAACAAACAGTATCGTCCGAAATTTGCACTTCCCGTGTATTTTTCATCGAAACTCACAATTTCGCTGCTATTAAGGCTTCAAATCTCGGCTCTTCGGCCACCTATTACAATTTTGGTTGTCATTTAGCACCGAAAGCGGCAATTCTGCGGCTATTTAGCCTTGAAAATTGTTTTATTGACTGACTGCTCTGCTTATGGTCATTTAACGGCCCGTATTATCACGTAAAAAATTAAGATGAATGCTTTAAAATTTAGCGGTATTTTCCCTTAAATAGCAATTTTAAGGTCGTTTATCCACGCAATCAAACAGTTTCACGACTATTTATCCCGAGACTTGCACAAAACCGATATTTAGACTCTAAACTTTCAGACTTCAGGTGGTATAGTTGTTGTCTCTCCACATTAATTGTTTTCATTTCTTTTAGTTCTTTGTCTGATCGATTTTCGGCCTGTCTAGGCCATCATCAGGACCATTATTAAAATAAGCTTTCGTGTGTCTTCCACAGCTTATTTTAATAATAGTCCTGATGATGGCCTAGACAGGCCGAAAATCGATTAGACGAAGATCTAAAAGAAATAAAAACAATTAATGTGGAGAGACAACAACTATACCACCTGAAGTCTGAATAACTCCACGACAACATGGCCAATTACGATTTTAATCTAAACTTTCAATTTTGCGGCGATTTATCCTTCGAATTTCTACTCTTTGGACACCTCTACATACAAAATTGATGAATGTAATAATTTAATTAGTTAACTTACGAAAGTTCGTAAATTCCAAGAACCAGTTTACACACCTGTAACAAATTATTGATACATTAATCACCATTACACATATAAAATCAGGAAGTTTCATCAAAATCGTAATAAAGTTGATATAGTATTTGTGTAGTTCCCCATCTCCTTGATGTATAAGTACTGGAATATCGGTGGCAACACATTCATATCTGTCACAGCATAAATAATAAACCGAGAAATTTCCCCATCGTTTTCCGGACCCTAAAAGCTCCCGCCTCCAATGCCACCTTAATCATTGTTAATGTGCCTTGAACGACCGAAATCTTTTCAGAAAAATTAGTAACTCTCGGAACACGAAAACTTGCGAAGTCATTCTCACGTAATAATAAAAAAACAAAAGAAGTATGAAATATGGAGTACATGAAATCAGGGGATGATGGGGGCGGTGAAAACAATCCTTCACCAACCACCCGTCCCTCAACAGCCCAACAACACAATACAACCACGCGCAACTGTTATAAAACGAGGAAATGAGTCATAAAATCCTAAGGCGAAGCTTCATCAAGCAAAAGAAATGCCACGCAAATGTTACTTTTACTCTTTTTTTTTTTTTTTTTTTTTTTTTTTTGCGAGACTTTCTCATCATGACATTACTTGGCAATTTTCTCGCGAGCACTGTAGAAAAAAAAAATGAGAAAGGATGTTGTTCTAATCTCTTGCGCCCCCTCCACTCACCCACATTCACTTTTAATCCAACGACGCAATTCTTTCTTCAATTTCGAGCACAAAGGGATCAAAAATTAAGAAAATGAAAACTACATTTCCTCCAAATTTCAACTGGAAAATATATTTGAATTTCAACGTCATGAATTACCCGCTCCAATGCTCGCGTCAGGATGTTTTCCGGCGCGATTGGTGATGGTGAGGGGGGGGGGGCAAGAGAGACCTCTAGAGAACAAAACTTCCATATTTGAAAACTGCAAAAACAAGAATTGGTGTGTGGACGAGAGGAGAGGGGGGGGTAAGAGTTGAAGTTGTAAAGAAGGGTGAACAAACGGTTTGTTGGTTGCTCAAGAGGGGAGGGGAATCGAAGCATAAAATTTCATCCGTTTCCTTCAGGGAAATCATCGAAAGGAACCCCACAACGCCCCTCCCTCACCCACACTGACAATTTCTTTCGTTTGTCTTTATACAAAACGAAAAGTCGTAAGTCATGAATTGCAAAATTAATTCGGAAACAAGATTTCCATTGTAGAAAAAACTTCAGTCAAAATGGAATCGTAAAAAGTTTTGCGATTAATACAAATCTTACAATTTAATTTTGTAAGGGCAGAGACCGGGTGTTCCCATCAATTTAATCGAATTTGGTGAGGGATAGGGAGAGCGCGTTCTGAATAATTAATTTAGCTGAGCATTTCACAAGAAGATGGAAAGAATTTTTGGATTTTTGGTGCGGGCGTGTAGTCACATCCTTTTATGCATCAATGGTTTGATTGCATACGTTTTGAAAAGGCAAATAAAGGGAGTTTCGAAGAAAGTTCTTTATTCCGCGAGAGGAAAGATGTCAGTTCTTTTTTGCCTTCTGTTGATTTCCTGAGAAAATACGAGAATAGAGGAAGGGAGGAAGTTTTTTCTTTGTGTGTTTGTTTTGTTTGTTTGTTTTTTTTCTTGTGCGTCCGAATCTGGAAAATTCAATTTTCAGAGAGCTCCGCGCCCCCATGGGTCCTTCTGTTGCCGTTAATTCGAGACGATACTATTACACTGCGTATAATCAGACAAAAAACGCGAGCGAATGCCTATATGAGAACTTTCTTGAACTGTCCGGTCGTTTTCGACCTTCTCATCCTGCCACAGTTGCACGCTCAAATTTATCGTCCATTTGTGAGGTCACACGTCATAGCGATGGCTTTCAACTATCGCCGTAAGTTCTCTGATGAGTTTGCTGCATATTACAATGGGACTGTGGCCATAAATTATCATCCAACCGATTTCAATCTGGAAATGTGCACACTGCGCGTACTTTGGGGGGCAGTTCTCAGCCTGTCAGTCCAAATACACAGAAACAAGCAGTCGCAAGCCTTTTGGAATTTAGCCTTTGGAGCTTAGTTCTACTGTTAGGAGTGATCCACCGCCTCCTCGCCCTGTCGCCACCCGTTAAGGCCCGCCGCGAATTGAGCCCACGCGTGGGTCACCCAAGCTGAAAAACCAGTTGAAAGTGGATAGTCTTTTAACTGTTTTTTTCAGCTTGGGTGACCCACGCGTGGGCTCAATTTGTGGCGGGCCTAAACCGATGCCAAGGGCGCCTCGATGGTGTAATGGATACAATGCTCGCTTCGCAACCCAGCGGGCCTGGGATCGAATCCAGCTATTGCCCATTACACTATAAGGCTGCGGCGAGCTGTGACACGGCTCACTCGGCTTCGTGTGGGCGTTCACGGCGGTGTGCGTATGACAAACCGAGCATCGACCGAAACGCCCGCGTAGTACGGGTGTGAAGTGCACAGCTGATGGAGTTACAGGGTATGGTGTAAGAGCCACACGAGCTTAGGCGCCAGCGGGCTCGGTAGATCCGAGTCCGCACCCTCAAGGAAAAAAAAAAAAAAAAAAAAAAAACCGATGCCATGCTCTGACCTGATGGCTGTACAGCGGCACCTGCTGCACCTATCAGGGCCCGAGCCAGAGATATTTATGAGTTTCCTTAGTCTCTGAATAAAAAAATAAATATAATTTTTACGTAGTTTTCAACTACATATATGGCTTTCTCACAAAGTTAGCAACGGAGTTGCCTCCAGGCACCTCGTATCGCCATTTTTACAATTTTAGTTGCGACTGAGCACCTTTTCTCATTATCAACAACGAATTACCACTTTTTCTCAATTTTAGCATCATATTACAGCGAATTATCACATTCCGCCACGAATTAAGAGCGTTTTCCCAGTTCTAGCCACATAGTTGCCCCCTAGAAACCAGCAAATGGCGTTCTCTAAATTTCAGCTAACGAATTAGCACTTTTAACCGATTCCAGTTACGAATTAGCGAATTTTCACAATTTATCTGTGCCCGCTATAATTAGCGCTTTTTTTCACTTTCGGCCGTGGATTTACATGGAACTGGGAATTACACATTTTTTTCAATTTCATGGCGATGAGTGCCGGATTTAGACAATTGGCGCCCACGGGCGAGTCTTTCACCATACCTCCACCCCCTCCCCACGCCACCACACCATTTAAACCCTCTAATTATCAATTTACCTTGATTATGGGCCACGAATCCACACAATCAGCGCTTCTTCTCAATTTCATCGGTGAATTAACTATTTTTCTGCATTTTAGCCTCGAAATAGCGACTTTTTTAAAATTTTGAATTCCAATTTTCCCCAATTTCGTTCACAAATTAGCACTTTGTCTTGATTTTTGCCGTGAATTGGCGCTTTGTCTCACTGCAGCTCACGAAACCGCGGTTTAGTGTTTTCCTAATTTCGCGGCGAATTACAGCTTTTTCTCAACTTTATCCGCGAATTCAGGTATTTTCGTCAATTTCAAGCCTTCAAGTATCGTTTTAACTTATCCCTTGATGTGAATTAGCTATTTTTCTCCATTTTAGCCGTGATTTAGCGCTTTTCTCGTGAATAAGCGATTTTTATTCATTTCAGCTGTGAATTAGCCATTTTTCTAAATTTTCGCCCCGAATTATGGGTTTTTCGATATTAATTTGGAAAGTTCCATCTAGAAAACTCGAATTAGCGTTTTTTCATCGTTTCGGTCACGAATATTACGTTTTTCCAACATTTAAGCCACCTGTACTGGTACAGATTTCGAACACAGATTTAAGTTTAGCCCCTTAAGCCTAACGACCCCCAAACAGCAGGGATCAGCGTATTTTCCCCATTTTAGTTGGGAAATTGCCTCCATATCCAGAAGACGCCTAATTTATTCCGATTTTCGTCGTAAGAAAAATATTCATTGATCAAATGCGCTTCATTTTTCATGCGCGGCATTTTTTTGTCGTCCGCCTTTTCCCCACACGTTTTGCTGAAAGCGCCACTTTTAGGGCCCTTCCCTTAGCGCCCTTCAGCCCCAGGCGGTCACCGTGCTAGCCACGCCACTTTCCCGCGAAAAAGCACTTTTTCTAAAATTGTAATTGTGATCATTAGTTGGTTTCCTGAATTTTATCCGCGGAATAGCGCTCTAATCCCTTTTATCCTCTAATTAGCGGCTTTCATCAATTTTATCCGTGAATTAGAGCATTTCCTCAATTTTGTACGCGAATGAGCGCTTATTAAATATTTTATTTGCGAATCAGCGGCCTTTCTTGATTTTAGCCTCGATATTTAACGCTTTTCAATTATTTCAGCCGTTAATTCGCGCTTTTTCGCCGTGAATTTACGCTTTTTCTCAATTTTAACCGTGAATATTACATATTTTTCTCAATTTCAGCAACAATAATTAGCTATTTTATACATCCAGAAATGAATTAGCGCTTTTCCTCAATTTTACTCACGAATAAGCGTTTTTTCTAAATTTTATTCGCGAATTTTCTCAAGTTTAGATGCGAATTAGCGCTTTTTATCAATTACATTTGCGAATTAGTATTTTTCTTAATTTTATTCGCGAATTAGCACTCTTTATAAATTCTGTTCGCGAATCAGCGCCTATCTTCAATTTTATTCGTGATTTAGCACTATTTATCAATTTTAGCAATGAGTTAGCGCTTTTTCTCTGTTTTAACTGCAAATTACATATTTTTCTTTCGCGCATTTTTTATCACACTCTGCCATTAATTAGCTCTCTTTATTAATTTGGCTGCAATAATGCCTTCACAGCCCGTGAAAGAGCGTTTTCACAATTCTAGCCTCGAAATAGCAATCTTTTTCAGATTTATGCGAACTAAAATTAGCATTTTCTCGCTATTTTTTACATAAATTGGCGCGGTCTGGTCATTTTAGCCACGAATTTAGACAATTTTTCCAGTATATCCGCGAACTAGCGTTTTTTTCTCAGTTTTAGTCGTGAACTGGTGTTTTTTTTTTGTACATTCATCAATTAATTAGCACTTTTTATTAATTTTAGACGCTAACATACACAGAGTAGCTTGTACAGCAGCGTTTTTCTATGCATTTGCCGTAAATAAGGCCTTCTATAAACTTCGAAATGATGATTTTGTGTTCACTTTGGCGTGGAAGTTTAATCGAAAAACCGTAAATTAGTGCATTTTCTCTATTTTTACCCCGAATGACAGATTTCTCTCAATTTTCAGGCGCGTACCTACCCCAATAACAGCACATTAGTGCGCTTTCTTGGAAACTGGAATTCAAACCGTTGGGCTTTATTAAAAATCGTTTGACAGCTATATTAACGACATGAAAAAAAGTTTGAAAAACTGATTATTCGCGCCCCAAATGGGCAGAACAGTCATAAATCGTGCTAACTTAAAAAAAAGAGCCGAACTGACAATGCCCTCTCTACAGATAAGACTTCACTCGCCCTAAAAAATGTCCAGCCTGACGATTCGTGCAGCTCTGAAAATGCCTGGAACGGATCATGATCCCCACCCCGAAACTGGCAAAATCGACCATTCGCACGCACAACAATGACAAAAATGATCATTTACGCCTTAATTAGCTTGACGGACTATGTTCGACCAAAAAAACGGCTCAATTGACGATTTTCGCCTCCATAATGCATGGCAAAACTGATGATTCGCGACTTAAAAATGGCCAACCTGACTGTTTGAGCACTAAAAATAGACAATAACTGGCCATTCTGGCACAAAGAATTGCCAAAATGTCTCCGCACGCGACCTAAAAATGGCTAAACTGGTGGTTAGTGCTCGTGGACAAAGGCAAAATCGATCATTCACATGCCGAAAATGGCCAAAGTGATCGTTCGCGCCATGGCCAGACGGACTATTTGCGTCCAAAAAACGGCTCAATAAAGGGGGAAAGTACATTTTTCACAGCCACTGGCGGACCAATTCACCTATCGGGGCCCGGGGCGGAAAACTCTATGAGGCCCTTGGTATCTGCTCTGTATTAGTACTGTTTTTCACTTTTAGCCACAAATAAGTTCCATTCAGAAGCCGAGAATCGGCGTATTTCCAATTCTGAATTCATTTTTAATCAATTTTTAATTCTGCTTGGGATTTTTGTCCATTTAATCCGCGAATTAGCACTTTTTCTCCATTTTCAGCAGGGAATTACCACTTTTCTGAATTACCATTTTTTAGCAATTTTTATCAATTTTTGCTACAAATTGTCGTTTTTCTCAATTATTAGCCCAGTTTTTCTCAATTTGAGCTGAAATTTAGAGTTTTCCTTATTTTTAGCCACGCTAATTAATTATTTTCTCAATAATAGCCGTGAGTAAGGCGTTTGTTTTACATTTTAGCTCTTTGCGTGGACTCTCAGGATAGCTCAGTTGGTTAGAGCACCTGGCGCGAAACTAGGAGGTCGTGGGTTCGAGTCCCACTTGGGGAACAATTTGTTCTCGGAACTCAAAAACAAGCAAAGAATAGTAGGTAAGTATTTAATTTAAGGATTAATTTATTTATTTTCAGCCTCCCCACTCCATCGAATTCACAGGTGTGACTGACTTGGGAATCAGCGTATTTTCTCTACTTTAGCCGAAAAATTTGCTTCCAGAAGGCACAAATTTTCTCAATTTTAGCCGTCAGAATTGCGCTTTCGTGGGCTCGATCGAATATTTAGCCACACTGTTTGCTGATCACCGGTAACATTCTATTCTCCAAGTCGGGTGGGCTGAAAATCGTCGAAAGGAGCCAAGTCACTATCCAATCGTACACGAAAACTCCTTTTCACGTACCTAAATCTATGAACATGAACCTAAAAATCATATTTTTTCCACATTTAAGTTATTCAGGGGGCCCTCTCTGATAGTGGCCCTTGGGAAGTCCACCCCCCTCGCCATCACCACGGTACGCTACTGTTCACGGCATACTCTTGCTCTTTGACACTAAGTTCCTGCTTTGAATAGTGCGAATACGAAATTTTATGACCGATTTAGCTTATAACACGTCATTTATCTAGTAAAACTGTGCCTATAGGACTCAAATTATACCCAGGAAAATTAACCTAGAAACAAGACAATTTCATGAAGAGGCGTTAAATTTGATGTAGGATTTGGAATTTTTGCCACAAGAATTGTATTTTTGCACATGACGTCATAATTGATTCGAAAAAGGGTACTTTCTAGGAAAAAAAGGGGGGGGGGTAAATCTGAACTGCTCAGATTCTTGCACCCCCGATGCCGGCTGACTTCCGCCGCTACACTCACTGACTAATCGCAGCCCCAAAGTGGCAGCTAACAGACAGTTCGCGCTTTGTAAATGGCTAAATACCGACTATTGCTAGTGCAGCTGAACAGCCAAGTTTATGGCGAGAAGTTGGAGCTGGTTAAACATGTATTTTGGGACTTCGTGAGACCCGGGACTCGAATCCATCGAGCGCTGCCCCAAGGAGGGGACTCGATTACAATTGGAACCTCGCCTGGTTGCCATCATTTTTTTTTTTGTTTCTAATAAAAAAATGCCTATTTTGTTTGGTAGAATTTTAAGCTCACACTTCTAAGATTCCTGTCCCTTGAGGCAAAATGTGAAAACTTAATTTAATCTCTCAGGAGGGGGAGAATTCTCTTGAGAGAACGAGCGACATAATTCATAGTCCTCGAATATCGACTTTAAATAAATTATAAAGTTCCTTCACGCTCCCCCTCCCACCTCTTTTCATTCCTTCTAATCAAACTTCAATTCTTAACCCTACGCGTATATGGTATGATGGGTGGAGGAAATCTTATACAACCACAATCAAAGTTCCCACCTTCGATCCTCAAAAGTCGACTTGGTATACTTTAGTTTTAATAGAACGACAGTTCTGCCATTTTGGGCTGGTTAAATTTAAGGTTAAAAGCGTATCCTCGAAAATTCAGGCCCCGTTGTTTTCCTCTCTGAAGATGAAGAACCATCACGCGATTATGTAGTGACAATTCCAGTGGATGAAGACAAATTAGTAATGTGCAATTAGTCTCAGCCAATCGAGCGAGAGGAAAATGTAATGAACTTTAGCTGAAAGCAAACTCCCCACCCTCCACCCAGCGTCAGAGATTTCGAAAACGGTAATTGGTTGTGAGGATGAGTGCGGGTGGTGGTGGAACGTCGTATTGAAAATTGGTTTGCAATTGTGATTCATAAATGTGTCTCTTATTGGGTTTCGAATCCATTTATTGATCATCGCCTTTTCCCTTGCGCCTATTGGTGTCTTCCAATCAACTTGGAATTGTTCAACGGCTCGATGAAAATTGAAGTGTAGAACTGAATTTTGAATTAAATAAAATTATCAGGTGGAAGAGGCGGGGGGGAGTGTCTGGATATCACGATAAATAACCCCTGAAGTGGCAAGAATGTGACATGCGAGCTGAAAAGGTAAATACGACCCCACTGTTTGAAAATATTTTTCTCCTCTAATTTATATCTTTTTTTTTACGTGCCAGGAAAAAAATATAAGAAGGGAAAAAGGGAAAGAGAAAAAAATCCCTTCGCCGTCACCCAAGTTCCTAGATAAGCGAGTCCCGGGTGGTTCAAAAGACCTTTTTTTCTTATCGTCTACAGCCAGCTCCTATAAGAGTAAGAGGCGAAAAAGAAAGAATTGGCTGTTTATCTTGCGACTCGAGACTCGACCAGCCACACACGGAGACATTGTCTGTTTCTTTTTTTTTTCAAGAACAAGAAAGGTCTACTTCTTCCCTTATCTGAAGTAAAAGTTTCTGGTATTTTCGTACATAAAAAACCTCCCGAAGAAACGGGGGCGACATTAACATCCCCCTACCCTCACCACCACACTGCATCATAACTTTTTAACTCGCTATGAATAACGGAAGTTTTAAGGAAGAAATACGAAGAGTATACAGCGAGGAAGTAGCAATTCCATCCCCCCCCCCCCAGTGCTGGCCATTCATATGCCTCCCGGTCAACGCCATGAATATAAATACGGTTCTCATTTCTTTCCATAGCTCTGTACAAAAAGTTAAAACTAATTCCAAAAACTTACTGTTTTCCCGGAGTTCCTTTCTCTTTCGCCGGCGGAAAAGGTGTTATATTTTTTCCTTTATGTTTTACCAGACAAAGGACTGGAAAACCCTTCCGATCCCCGCGCCAAATAATGTCCGGTTTTAGGTTAATAGAACACTGAAGACTATCATCTATAGGCGTATCATTTTGTTCCGAAGGGTCGTGAACGAGCAGGGCAGAGGGTGAGGGGAAAATTCCAAGAATGGAAGAAATATTTGATGTTTTTTGAGCGAGCATTATCGATGAATAAGTTAAAACGCCCATTTGCAAAAATCACTATATGTGGGTAAGTTTGACTGACGTTTGAATGCCAGTTCCCTCCGTAGGGAATGTGTGAGAAGCCAAGTCTTCGCCGCCCTGTCCATTAAAAATGCGCACAGTAGCGTAATACCGAGGTAGGAGCGAACCACCCTGGGCCCCAATCAGAGGCGCGGCCCCCGAAAAGCTTAAAGACTGAAAAATGAGGACTTTTAGGTTCTGTGTTCATGGATGTGGGTGAAAAGCACGTTTTAGTATATTGTTGGATGGCAATATAGGGTCCTTTCGTCGATTTTCAGTCCATCCCACCTGAGGATGATCAGCAAAAAGTGTGAATACAAAAGTATATTCGATTTAGCCCTAAAAAACGATGTTCTGAAGGCTCAAATTAAGAAAAATCTCGTCTTTGGGGGGTAACTTTGCGGTTAAAATAGAACAAATACGCTGAACCCCGCAGTCCCATTAGGTCCTTATCAAGCGGAAGCAAGTACGCTGTTCTGGGGGCAAATACGCAGCAAAAAGTTTTGGAAAAGCGCTAATATTCGTGGATGAAACTGCGAAAAAGTATTTTATGTGCATGTATAAAAAGTCTGTTATAATTAAGTGCTTGCCATTCATTGTGGAGCCACTTGTCCACATATTCAATTGCTCGTTACAGCAGTCTGTGTTCCCCGAACCGTGGAAGACTGCAGCCTCTGCCTAAGAATACGAAACCCTCCTGCGTTGGGGACTTCCGGCCGATTTCTCTGCTACGTTGTTTGGCCAAGGCTCTTGAGAAGTGTGTGTGCGATCAGGTGACCCCCTTTTTGAATACGAAGGACCTTATTGATCGTTCACAGAGTGGATTTCGGGTGGTTCGGCACTCCTCAAAATTACTTCTGACATTGTTCAGACAGTCGATGAGTATAGGGTGGCGGCGTTGGTTCAGCTGGATTTCAGCAGAGCGTTCAACCGGGTCAATCATGGGATGCTGGTGATGAAGCTTGCGAGGATGGGATTTTCCCGAAGTGTGTGTTTGTGGTTTCTGTCTTACCTGGTGGGAAGAAGACAGGCCGTTTTATCCCCAACTGACCGTTCATTTTCTTCCTTTTTGTTGGTGACGAGTGGTGTCCCTCAGGGATCGGTTTTGGGGCCACTACTGTTCTCCATATATGAGTCAGACCTCCCTTTGAGTACCAGGCACTCGAAATATCATTTGTATGCGGATGATCTGAAGCTTTACATTGATTTTGATCCGCCCTCAATGGGTCGTGCCATTGGCAAGTTAAATGAAAATATAGCCAGAATATTGGAATGGGCTAGAGGTAACGACTTAGTCATCAACGCAGGTAAGACTCAGGCTATGTTGTTGGCATCGCGCTACTTCTTATCATCTTTATTGTCTGAGGTTGGGGATGTTGGTGTCACGGTGGACGGTAGTGCGATTCCTTGGGCAAGGAGCATCGTGACTCTTGGGGTCACTCTGGATCAGAGTCTTGCTTGGGACTGCCACGTGTCCGCTGTGTGTCGGGTACTTTCACAGCTCTCCTCTTTAAGGGACGCCCTACCACTTTCTGTTAGGAAACTCCTTATCAGCTCAATGGTTTTCCCGCATTTTGATTATTGTTCGGCAGTGTATGATGGTCTCAGCTGTGAACAGAACAGCCACTTGGAGCGTGCTATGAATGCGTGTGTCAGGTTTATTTATGACCTAACTTATGATGCTCACGTCTCGGAGTTTTATCAACAGTTAAAATGGTTAAAAGTTTCGTTCTGTAGAAAGTTTTTGCGTGCCTGCCTGTTATACAAACTCCTTGAACGACGCCGTCCAAAATAACGCATTTTAGATGGCAGTTGTTTCGATTATGTCTTAGACCCTCATTACCCTTCTTAATGTTAACTGCTTATTTAACCCTTTACAACCACCCCTATTTTCTTTATTAGTTCAATACGGGAGACCTAGAAGAAAAATTGCAATACTTCAGGAAATTTTGTTTTTGCTGGAGAGATAATAATTAGTTAGACGTAATTAGTTAGAAGCTTGCTCCTAGAGGGCTAATTAGCCCTAGAGCAAATGTGCAGTTGCAATGACAATGTTAAACAAATGAATAAATCTCAAATCTAATAAAAAAAAAAAATTAATACTCGTGGCTGAAACTGCGAAAAAGGGTACATTCCTTGATTCTCGATGCAACTTCCAAGACCAAAATTGAGAAAAATAGCTGTTTCACGGAGTATAGAGGCCTCTTTACGACCTAATAGTAGAACAAATAGGCTATTGCGCCGTTATTTGTCCTAGCCCGCGGCTAAAATGGAGAAAAAGCGCTGATTCGCGGATAAAGTATAGAACAAACGTTTCGTTGACGATACAAAATGGCACATATCACTAGTACGTGGCAATTGGAAAAAATGCTAATCCGCAAAAAAAAAAAAATTGATAATGCAAGCCAAATTGTTTAAAACCGCAATTTTGCGGCCAATAATGAGAAAAATCACAAATTAGTAAGGCTAAAATTAAGAGAAAACGCTAGTTTGTGGCTAAAACAAATTAGAAAAAAACGCTAAATTCGCAGTTTTTGCGAAAAACGCTAATTCACGACTGAAGTTTAGAAAAATTGCTAATTAGGAGCTAAAATTACGACAAACGCTAAATTCAAGGCGAAAGTTGACAAAAATCACTAATAAAATGCTCAATCAAACTGTCAAGCGGATAAAATATTGGACAAACGTTTTTCGTGACCAAAATTGAAAAGAGTCGCTAATTAATTCACGGCTGAAATGAAATAAAAAAAAACGCTTATTCGTAGATGTAATTGGGAAAAAGCGCTACTTCGAGGTTAAAGTAGTGAAATAACGTTAATTTGCAGATACAAATGACAAAACTCACTAATTCGTGGCTAAAATTGAGAAAAACGCTAATCCGTGGATTTTGAATGCATCTCTAGGACTAAAAACTGATTTTGAGCCAAAATTCTAGTCCAAAGTTGAATGTGAAAGAGATTTGTTCAAGATTTGCGGCAAATAATGGGAAAAATCACTAATCAGCGCGCCAACCATGGCTTCGGTGCCCTCGGCATGGCCTGGTATGGGCCCACTGATTGATAATAATAAATTAATAATTAGCGCGCCTAAAATGGTGAAAAAAAATGCTACTTGGCAGCTCAAATCAGAAAAAAGTGCTAATTCGGTGCTAAAAGGGTGAAACATTGCTAATTTGCATCAGCAAAAATATGGTGAAGCGCAAATTCCTGGTTGAAGTTGAAAAAATGTCGCTAATTCACGGGAAAAAGCGCTCTTTTGCAGCTAAAATTATTGAGAGAAAGAGCTAGTTCGCGGTTCAAATTGAAAATGTCCCAATTTTCGGCTGTTATTGAAAATACGCCATTTCGCGGCTTCTGAAGGCAACTTGGGCAAAATGGCCCCACTGGATTATTCACGCTCCATAAAAATGGCCAAACTGGCTATTTAAGCCCAAACCAAACTCTATTCGCCCTAAATGAAGTTCCTAAGCTCAAACATTCGCGTACAGAAAAATGGCTAGACTGGCTTTTAGCGCCTTCTCGCGCTTAAAGTGCATCAATTCAAGCCGGACGCAGTTTATGAGTCCTTCGTCGCCTTCAAATGACCGAACAAAATGCCGTTGAGGTGTGCCGAACAAAATGCCCGTCGGGGCCATGCGTAAGTGCTCCTTGCCGAGGCCGAAAATTGTGAAAAAGGGGTAAGTCGTCGTACCTGGTGGCAACTTCGTGGGTATGTATTTGATAAAAGGAGCTAATTTGTTATTCAGAAAGCAAATTCTCTGCAGAATAGTGCTAATTCTCTGTTTTTAGGGGCAACTTTCAAGGCTAAAATTGACGAAAAGCCCTAATCCCCAGTTTCTGTTGGTTCTCACGCGGCTGAAATTGAGAAATCACGCTATAATGTGCTGTTTGGTGGGGGGGGGGGAGTACGAGCACGCGGCCAAAGTTGAGTAGAAAACGTTATTTATCGGTTGAAATTTAGACAAAGCGCTCACTTGGGGTTTAAATTGAGGAGGTTGCGCTTGTTAATAATTGTTGAAAAATGTGTGATTCATGTGCGATACCCCTCCCTCCCTTCCTTCCTAATATGGAACGCTCAAGAAAGCGCGCCCCCTTGGAAACAGTCTCTCCTGCGGATCCGCGCCTGCCAGCAGTCCTCGAACACTCCAAACAAGCAGATTTGCAGTCCATTTCCCACATTGAAGCCCCAAGTCTACCTGCTGCACGCAGCATCAAAAGCACACATTCCTGACCCTCCTGCACATAAGACATAAGAAAGCGCGGAAAGAATTGACGATAGACCGTCCGTTTCGACGACATCTTCCCCCAAGTTCCAGTGACCCCACCAAATGTCACTGGGCCGGGCCAGCGTGTCGACGCCACATCCCTGACACAATTCCGGATAAAGTCACCCTTTCTCAAATAAATCCCTTGGATCTATAACTTTTCTATTTGATCCTTAATGACCTCCCACCGTCCCCTCCTCATTATTTACGGTGAAACTGTAATGATGGTGACGGGAGGGCAACGGACACTGGGCCATCCTAAGCAAATCACGGAGAACTACAATATACCCCCGTCCCACCCGCCAATCCAACGTGATCCACTTTTGTCGTTCCTGACGCTTCACTTCACTACGGTACACAAGAAAAAAAAGAAGACAGCACTGCCATTGTCTGACAATTGAGGGGAGGGGAAGGGCACTTCCCTCATCATTCGTCGAGCACAATTGCGTCCTTCAAAAGCTCGGCGAAGCATCGAATTTCGTGAAACGTGTTTAGAAAAAAAAAAACGGAGTTACTGTATTACCGTCTTAAAAATCTCATTATTTCCTCTCTTCCTTCTCTACAAAGTACGCTTCTCATTAGCAGAAAAAAAGAGTAAAGGTCGTTTAAGAATTATTCCTCTCGGGGGGAACAAAAAGGGCAGAAGGACACGAACATTGCAGACGTTAAAAAGAGAAAAGAACAGTAACCCCGACAATCTATTCTGTTGAAATGTCAAAAGATTCCCTCTCCTTTTACTCGGAATGTTTCATAATTAAACAAAATTAAAGCATTGTCCTCCGGAGGATGATGGGGACTTTCCACGAGAAACCTTCTCCAGTTGCTGCTTTAGCCCATAAATAAAATTACATTTGACACCTCGCATGGAAAATCTGTTGAATAAGTCATTAGGCGATTAAGCCACAAGGTTTTTCTCATCACTTTCTTTAATTGTCTTCATACAAAAAAAAAAAAGCTGAAGTCATGAAAATGTTACACCTCCGTGGTGCAGTCAACTTTATTTCTGTCTTCATCATTCCGCATTTGCTGCTGTCTCTCTCTTTCCAGGAAAAGTTTCGCAACGGGAAATAAAATAAGCGCCCTCAAGTGTACTCCGAAGAGAAACAAATTGCGTCATGTTCGGGCTCATTTATTGAAAGCCATGAAATTGAATTGCTTAGGAGCTTAGATTAAGACGATTTAGTACCGTTTGGATGACACAGGCTTAAAAGAATTTGTTTAATGTTTAAAGAAAAGAATTGATTTGTCGATAAAAGGAACCCAGAGGGGGGGAAAAAAAATCTTCTTCCGCAACATTTAAACTTTTTAACGCCCTTTTTTTCTTGTCTCTCGGAGACCGGGCACTACACCTTTCCATTCCTTGTGAAGAAGTACTAGGGAAAACCATGTGAGGAGGGGAGGTGACTACAATTTATCCAATCCCCTCCTCATCGCGGACCCAAACTGTCTGGATTTTAAATGAAAGATGGTCCATTTTATAAACGGAGAGGAAAAACAAGGTGACTTTGAGCTTCGACCCTTGGGCGTCCCCTTCCCCTCTGTCTCTCGTGAACACTTTTTTAACGCTGATAAATAAGAGGTTTTTTTATTTAAAAAAATATTGAAAAAAAATGGGACGTAATAAATTCTGGACAGTGAAGCTCTTAAAGAGTATTAAAAAAACGGGAAATTAACATTTGATAAAGGATGATAATCCTGAGATTTACTATACGTGCGTGCATTAACATTCAAACACCGGTCGAAATAAATGATTTCTTTGTCCTGCGACAGCGGCGAAAATTAGTCCAGAGTGATTCCCTATGGACATTGAAAGGGGAGACAGTAACTACTTTTGAGGTTTAGAGAATTGTCTGTTGTCACACACGAATGTCACGGCTAGACATGTGACCCTGCTCGGTAAGTATCATGGGCTGGATGGGCGGGAATAGGTCAGGGAGAGAAGTGGATAGAAAATCAATTCGACCTGAGAGGGAAAAGGGATGATGATGATGATGATGGGGTGAGACAAGAGGATGAGAAACAAAATTGAAGTTGCAAGATCCACACAGTTCTATTATGTACACGAAAATAGTGTTGTGGGTGGCGGGGGTTCTAGCACGCCACCTCGTCAAAAGAGAATAGTGCCGCCCCGTTGAGGAGGTAACATGACAAATTAGCAGATTAGGGCAAGGCGGAGGGATCAACGTCCGTAGGGTCCTTGTTATTAACACTAACAGCCTTTTGAAAATTTATGTTAAACCTTCCAACTGTATAGTTGTCGTTGGGAAAGCGGAACTTCCCCGGCTAAACTGGGTGGTTCAACAGTACAATTCGAAGGCCAAGTTCCACTGATGGGGCGATTTTTCTTTGCAAATCGACAACGATACGGAAAAAAAAAAACGTCGTGGCCCCGTGGCATCTCTGCACACGCAAGCTAGGCACGTTATGATGATAGACGGATTTTATGGCGATATGACGACGGATTTTTATAGACGGCGTTTATGAAACGTGAAAAAATCCATAATTAGTGGCTACAATGAGGAAAAGAGCTAATTTGCGGCTAAAATCAAGACAAATGGCTATTGGGGGATTAATTTGAGCAAATTTTCCAATTCACAGAAAATTGAGATATCAAGAAAAACACGAATTCACTGTGAAATTAAGATAAATCGCTAATTCACGGCTAAAATGGCAAAAATTGCTAATCAAACAAAAAATCACTAATTCACGGTTCAAATGGGGAGAAATCGGTAATTCACCGATAAAATTGAGAAGAAGCGCTGGCGTGTGGAAAAAAAAATTGATTTCTTCGAGAGTTATCGTGCTGACAAGGCCACACACTTACTTCCACTCCGGGAGCAACACCCCCTCCCCTTCGACTTCTACAAAAAATTAAAATGGGAATCAAAGGCTACTCTAACATGGAGTATACGTACCGAATATGATGCTTCTAGAATCAACTGGTGATTTATAGTGATTATCAGGCCATTTCAATCCCTATTTTCCTCCCCACCACCTCGACCGATTTGGCCCAAATGCAATACCGACCGGGGTCTTATGACTAATTGATTTCTTCGAGAGTTATCGTGCTAACAAGAAAACGGCCATAATATTTTATTTTTATATATATATGAATCCTGGAGACCACTGAATTCGTGTTCTAGAGGTTCTGAAACGTGAAAAAAACATGACATGACCCATGTTTGCCACCATCACGACAAGAACAATAGTGCATTTTCAGAATGAAATGCACTAAAATCGCTAATCCACGGCTAAATGAGAATATAGTGCGCTGATTCGCGAAGAAAATTCAGAGAAAGCGGTAATTCGCAGCGAAAATTGGGAAACAAAACTCTTATTGATGTAGACCATAGGAGGCCAAAAATTAGGCGCAACGGTAATTCACATTTGCTATTTCACAGAAATAAATTGAGTAAATGGCAAATTGCGGTTTCCAGGGACAACTTCGTGGCTAAAATTAGAAAGAATAGCGCTAATTAACGGGTAAAATCACTCACTAGCGGCTAAAATCAGGAAAAACTTGAATTCATTGCAAGACAAATCGCTAATTCGCGGCTAAAATGAAGATAACTAGCTAATTCACCGACATGATTGTGAAGAATTGATGAAGTGTGGGAAAAAACGATAATTCGTGGATCCTGAAGGCAAATTCACGGAGGCGCGTTGGTGAAAGATTCGCTCTGAGCGTTGAGACTTAGCCGTGCGTACACCCCCGTAAAACCCGTAAATTAGCCCTTCATACAGTTCGAATAAGCATTTTATTCTCAACTTTATTTGCGAAATAGTACTTATCTCAATTTTAGACGCGATTCTTCTGGATTTTAGCCTTGAATTAGGTGTTATTTCCCAATTTTCACCTCGAATTAGCGATTTTCTCAATTTTTAGCCCCATTTTTTTCATGTATCGTTATGAATTTTGCACTTTTTCTTGATTTTGGCCGCGGACTTGGCCCAATATTAGCACGTTGACATTTTTTCCCTAAGGGTTTATCGTGAAATGACCTCTATACACCGTGAATCAGTGATTTGGTCTCTATTCTGGTCCTTTTTTTTGCATCGAGAAACAACGAATTAGAACTTTTTCGCCTCGAATACTAGCGCTTTTTCCATACTTTTAGCCCCGTTCTTTCCCCATGGGTATCAGCGTTTTTTCTTCATCTTAACCGCGAAGTTGCTCCATAAGGCAGATTCGAAGAAGAAAAAAAGTGCTAATCCGTGGCTTAAAAGAAAACGTATCGCTAATTCACGACTAAATTGAAGAAAACAAACGCTAATTCGTGGCTAAAATTGATAAAAACGCTAATTCAGGGCTAAAATCGAGGCAAAACGCTCATTCCTGAGTGAAAGTTGAGAAGAAAAATCTCTACTTTTCGTCGCTCAATTGACAAAAAACTGCTGATTCGTGGCTAAAATTGAGAAATAACTACGATTCGCGTGCACATTTGAGAAACAGAGGTGATTCACAGCCGAAATTGCTGAGAAGAACAGCTAATTTGCGGTTGAAATTGAGAAAACGCCAATTCGTGGTTTTGTGAGTCAACCTCGTGATGCCTAGCTTTAAGGAAAACAGGCGCTAATTCATGGCTAAAATTAAAAACGAGCGCAAATTCGTGAATCGAAGAGCAACAAATCTCTAATTCACGACTGAATTGGTGAAATATGATAATTAGCGGCTAAAATTAGGAAAACCGCTAATTCACGGCTAAAACGCTGACTCGAGGCCAAAAATGAGAAAAAAGCAAGTTCCCAGCTAAATAAAACTGAGAAAAAGCGTTAATTCGCGACCAAAAAACACTCACTCGCTAATAAAATGGAGATATAACGCTAATTCGCGTACAAGTTTGAGAAAGATGCTGATTCGCTGATGAAATTGCTGTGCAGAATAGCTAATTCTCAGTTTTGGATTTTAATTCTCACTTTAAGAAACTAGTTTCGCGAGTCTGCCTGACGGAAAAGCTGATTTGGCCGATGCTGCTTGCTAAAAAAGCGTTTTTGCGGGGCTGGATCACCAAAGAAACGATCCAGAGGAGCCTCCCATGACCACTTTTTAACAATTTTAGCCGTGATTTGGCGCTTTTTTCTCATTTTATACGCAAAATTATTCTTTTTCTCAATTTCAATCATGAAATTCAATCAAGAACTCACGTTAGCGTATTTTGATTACGTTAGCGTATGAGTTAGCGTTGTTTTTATTTTTCAATTTCAGCTGCGAATGAGCACCTTTTCTCCATCTTAACTGGGAGAATCACAGCGCTTTATCTGAATTTTTACGCAAATCATTTTGTTTTTTCAATTTTGACCGCAAATCAACGTTTTTTCTTATTTCTAGCCACGGTTTGGAACTTTTTTTCTTCTACAACTTCGATTTTCGGCTCCATTTTGGTATTTTTTTATTTTTGTCGTGAATTAGCAATTTTATCAAGCAAAGCAGCTAATTTCGAGCTAAGCTAAGCATCGGATTAGCGATTTGTCTTCATTTTAGCCGTTGACTTGCTCCAAGAACTGCACATTCACGTTTTTTCTCAATTCGGTTTTTTCGGTTGTTCTCAATTTTAGCAGTAAAAGAGACTCCATATACATAATTACACCTTGAACTACTGCTAAACAGTCTATAATTACGTCCCTAAATGGCAAAACTGACGCTTCCCACCTTGAAAATGATCAAACTGACTATTTGTGCCCTAGAAATCCCCTCGAAAACAGCCAAAACTTCAAGCCCGCCCTAAAAATGACTAAACTGCGACAAAGCCCTAAAAATCCCGCTCTGAAAATATCTAAACCAACCAATCTCGCCAAAATAGCTAAACTGGCGATTCACACTCTAAAAATGGCCAAACTGACCCTATACGCGTCGCAATAAAAATGGCTTAGCTGACGATTTTCGCCACTGTTCGCGCGCCAAGAACGGCCCAACTGACCAATCGCGCCTTGGCTTCACAGAACGTTTTACGCACTATTAGCGTCATATATAAATAACAAAACTCATGACTAAACACCCCCAAAACTGATTATGTCCAAGCCGTGAAATCGGCAAAACTGACGATTCGCTCCTTGAAAATATCTAAACCGACGATTTCTGCCCTGAAATTGTCCAAAATGACCATTCAAGCCCGTGGAAAATTTCTGAACTGGCAATTTATCTCCCTAAAAATAGCCATACTGACAATAATTCTCGCTCCAAAAACCCTACAAATTGCTTGGCGGACTAGTTGCACCGTAAACATGCCCAAACTGACTGTTTGCATCCACAAAATGGTTGAACTAATGGTAAGTAAAATTGATTTAACTGAATTCGCAGTATAAAATTGATTAAAATGACGGTTTCGTACACTGAAAATATCGCTTTGGCTATTCATGCATGCCCTAGAAATAGCCGTACTGACATTTTGCGCCGTAAAAATGATCCAACTGGCTATTCACGCCCTAATTGGTAAAACTAACTCTATACGCGGCCTATAAATGTTTAAACTGACGATTCTCGCTTTGAAAAGCCCTAAACAGATTATTCCTATCCAGAAAATGGTAAAATCGACCGTTCGCGCGTCAAATGCCCCAACTGAGCCTTCACGCCTTTAAAATGCCTAAAGGAGACGATTCCTGCCCTAAAAATACTAGAAATTGTATTTACGCTCTAAAAATGGCATACTTTCCAGCGCCGCAAATTCACCTTGGTCTAAAAAACGTCCAAACTGATCGTTTTGTGCCCTAGTGAGGTTACAGACCTTTCACTTTCACGCCTTCGAAGTGGTTATCTACACCCGAAAAATGGACAAACACGGCTATTTATACGCCCTTGAATAAGCCGATCCGAGTTGGTCGTCCTCACCTTAACCGACTAATCTACCTCCCCCCCCCCACCGTAGCATTGGTTGCATGCACTGAATAAACTGACAATGTTGGCCTGTAAAATTGATTGGTTGGCTATTCCAACAGTATAAAGCTGGCTAAACGGACCATTACTGTGCTTGGGACTTTGACACCCAAAGGAGTGCTGCCACAAAGGAGGGGCTCAAGCCCACTGAGCGGGAAAAGCAAAATGTCAGTTGGCAACGCTGCCATGAATTATATCGCCTTTTCTCAATTTCAGTCGTGAAAGTTGCCTCCGAATAAAGCCTATACAATAAGGCGAAATTTTCTCTAGTGAAGCTGCTCACCCGGAAATCAAAGGGCAGCTACGCCCCTGCGGCTCCGTACTCAGCTCAATTGCCGGCCTGATGAAACCAGAACCGAGTGGCACTGGTATAGCTAAAGGTCTGAGGTTGAAACGGAGACCGCGGGTCACACCCTCTGTGCCACTTTCATGATTCCATTTTATCATTCACTTTACCTTGTTTTACAATTAGAATGAAATAATTTGTTAACTTACGTAAGTTCGTAGATTTCAAGAACCAGTTTACATACCTGTAACAAATTATAGGGATAAGTAGGTACATTATTGACCAGATAAAATCAAGAAGTCTCATTAAAATCGTAATAAAATTGCAAGTGTTGTCGGCTGTTGGGGGTAGAAATTCATAAATCATTACAAATTTTATTGAATCCCTCCCCCCGTCCCCCCTCACAAAAACTCTTGTTCTAGCGACATACATTCATTTAACTCTCGCAATTCGTTTTTATCACCCCTTTCATCCACCACTAACAAACTCTCCCATCACACTGCTTTCAACCTACATTTTATCAAGTCACCCCCGGCCCCCTCACTCACACACGTCTTCTCCTTTCCGGGCCCTTTTATACAACTTGAAGGCTCACTCACTCATTCACGCTCTATCTCTCTCTCTCTCTCTCTTTCAAAAAGAAGAGAATGTAGCAGACAAGCCTTTAAATCCAAAGCGCCCCTGGTCTGACCTAAGCCAATAACCGTTGTCGGTCCGAAAGGAGCATCACGTGATCCGAAATTCAATCTCTCGTGTGCGACTTGAATGATGAGTGGGCAGTCGAGAGATGAGGGAGAGGAATTCATTGTTACGTAACAGCGTCTCCCAGAACGGATATTTCGTACTTTTCGTTGTCAAATATAATTACATCGCCCGAAATCCATTTTAATTTGAAAGCGATGCTTTAAAATATAATTAATGGGGAAATTCGTAAATAACTACGTCGGAAAAGGGCGAAAATTTCAAACTAGAGAGTACCTGTCATTCAAATAGTTAGGAAGCGTCCAGAAAGTTTTGAGAACACAGAAAATTACTTTTCTATCGAACAAGGAAACTCTAAAAATACCTGAAAAAGGTGGAAACTACTGTATCCCTCTAATCTATAATTTAAAAGATGTATAATCCGTAGACGTTAGGTGGCCTTCCAATTATTAAGTATCGGTTAACTTCCCCCCTCCTACCACCAAGCCCCTTAACTACACACCATCACAGCTGTAACACCGAAGTAACCCTCGCCACCACCGAAAACTCGGGGGACTATTCCATAGTCATTTTCCCCCCTTTTCAACCATAGAGCCCGCAAACCTTTAAAGCCCCCCCCCCCCACAATGGAAACAATCTACTCCAATCTTGGTTTTGTTCGAATCCTTTTATTTCCCTTCCGCCACCCACCAACCACATAAAAAAAAAAAACTATTATTTAGGCAACCGTCGGGCTTTCAATGTTCTTTCTTTCGCGGTTGAGAGAACAAGTAGACAGTATGATTTGGTAAAGAGGGGTGCGGAGGGGGCACGGACCTAGCCTAATTATTATTAATGAGGCGAGCTTAAAATTTGGAAGAAAAAGGTGAGAGCGCTCTTGTGTTTGAAAAGCTCCGTGGAAGCTCCATCACTCTGAAAGTTTGAAGAAAAGTTCGAGGGAGGGTACAGTGATTTTAAATTGAAGCGGTGTGGATGTGGGGAGAGGGGGACAACTCTGACAATTTGTCGAAATTGAATAGAAACACGCGATATAATGAGATATATGGTTACAGCGAGGAAATCGACCGCTATTTCTAATAACAATTAGAACATAGCGATTCAAAGAGAGCTCCGGCACGTGAAAAGCTTATTATACCGAACGATAATTGGTGTTTGGAGAATGGAGCGCACCTCTCTATAAATCCCAATTAATTAGGCTACTGAACGAAAAGCTCTCATTAACCACGGAGAGCTTCTAGAGGGAGCCCACGCTCTTTAGGGATTGTGTCCCTAAACTAAAAAGGTCCCTACCTCAAAGGACGGTTGTTAGGGTTGGGGTTGTTCTGGATCGATACAAAATTTTCTCTGGTGACATTGTGGTAACGCGATGGGGGGGGGCAGGGGGGAGGCTTTCCGGTTTTTACTTCTTAAGACCACCAACCATGAAGTCTAAAGTGTCTAAAAAATAGTATACCTATTCCCCCCGACCATACAAAAATAGTCCAGTCGTGTGCCTCCTACAACTCTCAGCTAAAAGCCAGTTATGACTCTTCGCCACAGTGGCGTTGAGTCAAGTAGTGTCAGGCATTTGATTGGTCTCGGGGTCGGCGTTTGACTGGTCAAAATATTTTCGATTAATTGATTAAAATTTGCCCATTTTGACCGAAATTTGATGAGTCAAAATCTATTCCCGACAAACCAAGAGAAATTGGGTTAGCTATATGAACCGGAATCCGTGAAATTCCCTTTTGAAAAAGTCAAATACATAAAAATGTAGGGATCCAAAGAGTCAAAGCCACGAAAATCCCTGAAGAAGCCACTTTAACGACATTTGGATTTCCAAATTTTGTATTAAAAGTCCAAAATCACAAAATTTGGGTTGTGAATGTCGCCTTTGTTTATGAGAGAGCCGCACACCCTGAAATTATGCGGTTTGATAGAGCCAGAATCATGAGATTTGGTTTTGCAAGAGGTAATTACACGCGTCGTTGTGTTTTTTAAAGACCCATTGGCGCGAATTTGTTCTGTGTGTGCATGACTCAATTTTCGAATTTGAAAAGCCTCCGCAATCGATATTGACTGTTAACATAGCCCAATCCAAGAAATTTGGTTTTTAAAAAAGTCAAAATTTAGGGCAAACCATGAAATTTAGTTTTTCATACAACCAAATTCTAGAAAATTGGGTTTTTGAAAAGCTCAACCCACAAATTTCGTATCTATTTCACAGATCCCAAACTTGCAAAAATGTAACTATCGGAGGGGGGGGGGATCAAAGAGCCAGCCCCACGATCTTTTTTTTTAGACTCAATTTGGTTTTTGAAAGGGCCGAGCTCACGAAATTGGTTTTTATAAGACTCAATCCGGTTATTTGTGAGAGCCCACGAATGATCGGACCCCGCGAGTTGCCGGTGTTTTTTCCACAATTGACAGCCTCAAATGAATGCTTTTTCTCAATTTTTCACCGTAAACGCGGCCTTTTTCTCGCAATTTGAGCCACCAAAAATGGCATTTATAAAACCGAGAATTAGCATATTTTCTTAATTTTGGCCTCTGGACCATGCACCGCAATAGCGAGAATGGATCTTAAATTACAGTCGCGTTTGCCGACTAATTCTCAATTTTAGCCGCAATTGCGCTTTTTCCCTCAATTTCAGCCGCGAATTGGTGTTCTTTCTCTACTTTTGTGGCAAATTAATGCTTTTTCTCAATGTATACTCGCAAATGAACGCTTTATCTTAGTTTTAGCCGCAAATGAACGCTTTTTCTAAATTTTAGCCCCGAATGAGCGTGTTTTCTTTATTTTAGCTACGATACTTTGAATGAGCACTTTTTCATCATTTTAGCCACGAATTGGCGTTCATTATTAATTTTAGCCGCAAATGTGCGTTTTTCGTCAATTTTACCCGCGAATGAGCGCTTTTTCTTAATTTTAGCCGCGAATGTGCGTTCTTTTGTTGATTTTACCCAGTAATGTGAGATTTTTCATGAATATATCCGTGAATTAGCGCTTTGTCAAAAGTTCGACTTTTGAAATTGCAGCATGAAGCCGCGAATAGTCACTTTTTCTCAATTCTATCAGTCGCGAACACGTTTTTTTCCTCCTAAATTGTGACCGCGAAGTGAATAATTTTTCTCAATTTTAGCCGCAAACTGGTGTTTTCCCTCTATTTTTGTTGCAAATTAATGCTTTTTCTGAATTTACAAGTGCAAATGAGCGCTTTTTCTAAATTTTACCCGGGAATGAACACTTTTTAAATTTTTGCCGAGAAGCAGGGCTTATTTCTTAATTTTAGCTACAAATGAGCGCTTTTTCTTTTTTGCCGCGAATGTGCGAGATACCACGAATTGTCTCTTTTTAGCAATTCCAGCCACGAATTAGAGTTTTTCCTCATTTGTAGCCTCAAAATTGATCAATTTTTAGCCGTTAACGAGCACTTTTCAAAAACATGATATCCGTGAATTTAGCGCTTTGTTTTAATTGTAGCCGCACCCTTGCCCAACAAACAACAATGTAGCACTTTTCCTCAATTTTGACCAGTAAGTTGTTAGCAGAGTTTATATATTTTGGCTGGAAGGTTGCACGGATATATCGCATAATGAAATTTTTGTCAGTCATTATCTCAAGTGATATCATAATGGCGCTAAAGAAATCGCGTCGCAGGTAATTTCACTGTTTTTCGAACTGTCTTCCGGAATAACGATAGAACACGTATTTATTGAACACTTTTAGTCAAAGGGAAAACATCAAAGTCACCCCTCAACACCCCCGGCCAACCCCATCCCTTATACGGAATGTATTATTGAACGAATTCGGCGATCAAGAAGAAGAAGAAGAAAAAAAAAAAAAACTCGCGTACGAGGCTATGAGGATAGAGAGGAGGAGGAGGAAGTCGATTGATTGGAAACAACAGAATGGAGAGATGAAAGTATAAATAAAAAGAAAAGAGGTCTTTGAGCAAATGGCGAACTAACAAAGACGCAAAAAAAGCAAAGAACATAAAATAACTGGGAAGAGCACACAACGGTCTCGCTCTCCCCACACCACGCCACCACTGAAAGGTATTTCCAAATTGATGTTTCAGAAGAGAGGGATGGAGGGGAAGGCAAATCGTTTAGTCAGTATGAAACGAACCCTTTCAAACCCAGGACGTCGACTCCACAAAAAAAAAAAAAGTGATGTGACGTTAGGCGGGGTTGAAGATACAAAAAAAAGGGGGAAAAAAGTTGTCTCCCTTACCCAGTCCCCACCGCAACTCTAAATTTAAAATTAATTGGCGACAAATTATTAAAGAGCGTTCTCCCCCCCCCCCCACAGACAAAAAAAAGTAATCTCCCTGACGACATTAATTACCATTTTCAGGAAGTCTACGGTCAATATAGCGCGTGGATATAGTTGAAAAACGAAACTTTGAGGGGTGGTGGGGCCACTGTGATAACGAGTTTCGCGCGTGTTCCAATAGTTTCCGTTTACCGCGGGTATCAGTCTGCAAAGCGCGGGGGGGGGGGAGGAAAAAACTGGGACCTCTTTTAATCCATTGATAGATTTGTCCTATCGGCAGTTTCTGCGTAACAACGACACCCCCCCCCCGCTCCACCGCCTAACAATTTTATGATTTATTCTCAATTAAACTTCGCCTTGTAGGGGCAAAGGATTTAAAATGATGAATTAATAGAAACTCTCCCCTTTACGCGCAACGCTGAGGAATTTTTACTTCGATAATGAATAATTTTAAGCCCAGGTCACAAGATGAATCTGAAAGTTCGCTGTGGTGTGGAACACATTTCGGAGGTAAAAACGGTACAGGTGGAACTGTTCAAACTCTCTTATAAAAGAGCGGTGGATCCCAAGTGAAAAAGGTAGAAAAGGGGCGTAATTAGCGGACGGTTGTTTGAATGAATTATTAAAGGGGGAATGATTTCAAGCGTTTCAAATAACAGTAATGATCAATCGAGAGACCCTTTGGAACAAAAATATTTCTATTTCGGGCATAACAACCTGGAAATGTATTTTAGGGCAATTAATTTATATTCCAAGTCAATCGCATTTCACAAGGAAGTTTTTTTACAACTTTATCTCACCCAAGGAGGATAATTAAATTGTCTACAGTCGTGTCATCAGCTTCGTCGAGCGTATTACGCGTGATCGCAACGCGAAGACGGTCAAAACTATAATAATAAATGCTGTGCTGGAGGAAGTGCTTGATGGGGTTTCAGAATCAGAGAAAACTGAAAAGGCCGCATATTGCGAGATGGCTCACAGGAAGTCGGTGGCGAGAGTCTGCAGATTTCACCACATTCAACACCAATTTCACACTTCAAGGAATGAATTTTGACCTCAAGAAATACACATTTTGTGGACTATTTGCTCACAAAAACATTTATCACGGATTTTAACTTCGTAAAAAGCCAATCCGATAGTTAGACACTTATACTAGGTCAAAATATTTCATGGATTTGGAACTCACAGAGCACGATTTCACGGTTTTGGCTAATTCAATAAGAAAACTTAGCCCCAGGCACCATGTAAAAATAAATTAGCCTGTTTGACTCATTCTGAAATAAAATATTGCGGATCTGGCACTTCGGAAATACATTTTGCGGGGTTTCCACCCTTAAAAAAAAAAGGTTAACTTCACGGGATTTCACGCATCGTTTTCTTCCAAAGTTGAAATTTGAAGCGGTTTTGGTTAATTCTAAAGAGAAATTTCGCGATTTGATTCTTATTAAAACAAAACTTTGCGGGGTTATCCCATACAAAAAGCTAACTCGGGTCTTAATTGAGAAAAATGGTCAATTCGCTGCTATAATTACAATACAAGTTTTTAAAAATACAAACTCGCAACGCTAATTCTCGGCTGAAATTGTTCACGCGGCTAAAATGAAGAAAAACGCTTATCTGCAGCTGAAGAGTACTAACTTGCCGCTAAAACTGGTAGGAAAACGCTAATAGCTGAAAATTGATAAAAACCCCAATTCGTGACTGAAACTGAATCAGCACCAAAAAAACGCTATCTCGGGGGGTAAAAAAGAGATAAATGGCAAATTCGCCACGGAAATTAAAAAAAAAACCGCCCATTCACGAATATAAAACAAAAAAAGCCGCTAATTCATTGCAAAAATTGAGGAAAACGCAAATTCGCGGTTAATATAGAGAAAAACCACTGATTCGTGCGGCTAAAATTTTAAAAAACGCTAATTTTCAGCTGAAGTGTGTTAATTCACAGCTAAAACTGAAAAAAAACCGCTAATTTGCGGCTATAATTGAGGAAAACGCCAATTCATGTCCAAAACTGATAGAAATCGCTATTTCAAGGCTATAAAAGTGAAAAAAATCACAGCAAACACAAGCAAAACTCACGGGACAAAAATTGAGAAAATATATCGAATTCGCAACTGAAATTGAAAAAAAAATCACCTATTTACGGATAAGAAATATAAAAAGCGCTAATTAGCGGATAAAATTAGGGAAAACGCTAATTTCACGGCCAGTAAATGGAGAAAAATCGCTGACTCACGATTGAAACAGAGATTCTTAAAACTGGAAAAAACGCTAATTTTATGCTAAAATTGAGGAAAACGCTGATTGATGGCTAAAAATGAGAAAAATCACCAATTTACGGGGTGAAAACGGAATTTCACTTGCTAAAATTGAGAAAAAGCGCTAATTCACCGACAAATCTGAGAAAACCCGTTAATTCACGGCTTATATAGAAAAAAATCACTAATTCGAGCTGCAAAAGCGAAGGAAAACGCTAATTTGCAGCTGAAGCTGTGCTAATTCATACTGCTTAAAGCTGGAAAAAGAGCTAATTTGCGGGATGAAAACGCTACTTCACACGCTATAATTGGGAAAAAGCGCTAATTCACCGACAAATTTGAGAAAAATCGCAAAATCATGGTTAAAATCGAGAATAGACCCTTTTGAGTATACAGAAAAAACGTTCATTCGCAAATACATATGAATAGAATCACTAATTCGCGGTTAAAATTGAGAAAAAACTAATTCACGCGGCAAAAATGAAGAAGAACGCTAATTCGCAGCATAAGCTGTGCTAATTTACTTCTTAAAACTGGTGAAAACGCTAATTTGCGGCTGAAATTGAGGAAATCGCTGATTCATGGCTAAAAATGATGATAATCGCTAATTTACGGGATGAAAACGCTACTTCGCGTGCTAAAATTGAGAAAAAATGCTGATTCACCGATAAAATTGAGAAAAATCGCTAAGTAACGGCTAAAATCGAGAACATACCAAACATTCATTCGCAAAATGCAAATGAATAAAACGACTAATGCACGGCTAAAATTCATAAGAAACTATTAATTAAGGAGAACGCTAATTTGCTTGTAAATGAGTGCTAATTCGGTTCTAAAACTGGGGTAATTGCTAATTTGCAACTTTACGGAATGAAAACGAGTGAAAAACGGAGAATTCGACGCTTCTGAAGGCAACTGGATGGAAATTTGATGAAATCGCATTATCTTGGGGTTCACGATTGGAGCCATCCGATTTTGGATCGAAGGGTGCCACGCAAGCGACAGCCGTGAGGCTTCGAAGTACAGGGAAAAGAGTCGTCACTCTCGACGCGCAGTCAGAGACCTCGCTGATAAGCAAACTAGAGCTTTTTAACCCGTTTTTGGGGTCAATAGGTTTAGGTATGAGCAGCCCGATTACTGGCTTATCAATTTTCGATCCAAAGTTGAGCTTTTCAGATCTAAAGAGGAAAATTGTCCAGTGTTGTGCTCGAATACGTCGCTCCCTCTTGGACCAAAATCAATGATTTAGGAGCAGATATTGTATTTCTTGGGGCTTGATATCACTCGTTTTCAAGCTAAAAATCCAGGTTACGAGGCTCAGAAACCATGCTAGTGGTTGACAATGAGACGCTATGGGCGCTAGGAGACCCACATAGCTCGATAATATTCTTTGTAGCAACTGTTATTGTTGCCAACGAAACTATTGTAGGCTATATAGTTAAGATTCTAGGGCTGAAACAAGATTGATGACGACAATCAGCAATTTTCCTGTTCCAGATTCACATCAATGCATCGTTGGGAGTGGAGGTATAGTAGCGAAAAAAGGGACTTGAATAATTATTCTTGCTGGGACCCACCTTTGTTTCCATCTTTAACAATTTTTCGCTCAATTTTTTCCTAGGGTGATATGTCGTCTGGGCACAATTAGGACTCCACGTCTTGAGTGCGGCAAAATAAATGATAGCGCGTCGGCAAGGGCTGTTTTGTTCTCTCTCACCAATCCTTTCCTCTTCCTCCTACTCCTCCACCACCCCCGCAATACTGTAGTACTTTTCTCTTGTTTCCCAGGGACACATCAAGTGAGTTGCTAACCTTTGTAGGGATGTTGCTTTTATACTGGGAGGTTGGGGCGTGATAAATAGCAGACTATTGAGTTTTTATTTTCGAGAAAAACAACGACGTCACTATAGGTTTTCCCCGGCGCTATCAAGACGTATCAAATTCACGAGTCTCTCGCATGTAATTTCACCCTATTAATGAAATTGAAACCACGTGCTACGGATCCATGATGGTGAGGGAGGGAGAGAGGTGCAAAGCGACGTGTTCTACAACATATAAATTGAAAGGCTGTCCTACCCACCAGCTTCCCGGTGTGAAGTTTATTTATTGTATTTTAGGGTACAAGGGTAGCGCCGGGGGGGGGCGTGGGGGGCAATGTGCAAACAGCCGGAGACCATCAATCAAAATGTGAGCTAAATAATCGACTGACCGTTCAAGTCCAACAGAGTGTATCATTCGCTCGGCGGGTCCTTTAAAAAGGTGTACTCCATGTTTGGTGAGAAATCAACAACACGTCAAATCGTTGGAGAGGGGGGGGGGCACTAAATCATAAAACTTTCAATAGTTATGTCTTATTTCCGTCCGAAATTGTTAACATTCAGCTTCATTTCTGTTGATTCCTCACCATAGCTTATTGAGAGGCTGGAAAATGTAAAATAATGGGAGAAGTTGAAAAATGTCTCCAATTTGTTATCTTTCTACTCCGACGACAAACTTGACAAGGTTTCAACCGTTGGGGCACATCAATCCTCTATTAATACTTTTTATTATTGCCTTCTTTAAAAAAATGTAATCGAATACCTCGTCACCTCATCTGATGAGGTATTTCTTTTATCCTTTGCTAATTCATCACTTTGTTCGTGATGAAGAGAGCAGATTTTTTTTTTTTTTTTTTTTTTTTTTCATTTGTAAATTAAAGGAAATTTGAGTAAGAAAACTATCAATAAAATCGTGCAAGGATAACCGGGAGTACGCCTTGTTGTCGAGCTGCGCTTAGTTAGTTTCTCATTCTTTTTCTTCGCGTATTTATCAATAAAGACTTTAACGCCGTCCAACCTTGCCAGTATAGTGTAATCACCCAGCTCGCCGCACGACGACCCGCCCACGTGTATAGCGTACACGGCTCGACGACACACGAGCGGACCGCCAAAGGCCGTTGAACAATGACGCCCCGCCGAGTGACTGCCCCAACCGCACAGAACACCCGGGTCGTCACCGGGGTCTTCGACGCAGAACGCTGGGTCGAGAAGTTTCAATTTATAGGCGAGAAGTCGTCGCGGATAGACGATTGAACCGTTCGAGAGGATTCGTGTCCTTTCCCAGCTGATGAGCTCACATTCGTCGGTACCGAGGAACGGCCTCAGCATTTGAACAACATCTTTGGAATCTTCAGAGTATGAATGAAAAGGCTGATGGAAATTCGTGTAAGCGAACGGATAAAAAGTTCTAACCACCGCAACATCCCAGCTTTGCCCTTCCTCGCTACTCGAGCAATAAGGATGCACCTAACAAGACTCTTCAATGCCTTTGTAAAAATTTTAATTTGCATCCTTGAGAAAGACGTTTTTACCTTGATTTTTTTAATAGCCCTTAGTACTTCGCGAGCTCTATCGTGGAATACCGCCGAACCGGCAACGATGACATAATCCCGCGGATTCACAAGCACCACTCGACTACTCTCGTGTAGATAGAGCGGTGGATTTGACACGCAATGGCAAGAGGTGACGACGTCTCTGCTTGAGATGAGACTTCCAAGGCAGACGGGGATTTTAAGAGCCGCGTGAGTTAAACTGACGACGAAAGGATACTCTCTGTCTTCGACGGGGCGAATAAGTTGTGACCTCGCGAGTTCTATAAAGACCGTGACGACGACGGTTTTCGTAAGTGTTCTCAAGCCTCCGAGATTCGCCATTATAAATTATTTTTCAATCGGAGCGTAAAGTCACACATGTTTCCATGAAAATTAGGATGAAATACAACCTCGTTGACATTTGCATGTTACGTGTAATGTCACTGTTCTTTTATACGTGTTTTTAGGTGTAATGTCACGCCTATGACATTACGATTATGAACAATTTTAAAAAACGCATCTCTTTGAAAGTATAAAACGATAAAGCTACTCAAGCACTCGTAAACTGTTGTAATCGTACTAACAAACCACAAATAATTCTACAGCGCGTCTAATTATTATTACAACGGTACACCGTCTAATTAGCGCTAATTAGCCGTCTTATATAAAGCAAGCATATAGTTCAGTGTAACTCGGGATAAAGTCTTTCCGAAATTACACCACCACACCGTAAATCCTACATCAAAGCAAGTAAAGGGTGTAGGGGAGGGAGTCTTAGAACGATGGATGGTTTTTGTGGTTGGGAGGGGGGTTAGGATACTACGCTCATTATTACAACTGTTTTAACGGAGATATACCGATACCAAAACGCCTACCAAGCTATACAGCCCGTTTCAATCAATAACGTATTATATAATTCGGATTCAAGTAGCAGAAACTCCCTCTAATTTCCGTCGACAAGGAGACGTTATTAATAGGTCCCTCGGTGAGGACAGAAAACAATTATTGTTCAGAATATAATGACTTATTTCCCATACAATTAATCAATCCTAGGCGTTATGAATCGTTCACTCAGCGTTGCCACTTTACATTTTGTTTTTTTTTTGTCATAACTGCGTCAAAATGTATTCCAATCGGCTTAAAAAAATCAACAAAGTATAATGATACCGTAACGAACTAATCCAACAACAATAACATTGTACTATACAGGGTAGGTAGGTATCTATAATCATATTTGTTCATGCACGAGTAGATTCCACAGCTTCATGGAGGTATTTATAGATTAAAAAAATACAGATTCTCGTCGATACGATCATCCTTGAGGCTGCTACCACTTAGCAAAGCTCAATAAAGCCTTATTTACATACTCAACTGCGACGGCTGGCCATAAAATCAACCCAGAAAAAGAAAAAAAAATAAACGCATGAAAGTTGCCGTTAATCCGCGACTATAGAATGTGAAAATAAATAGCCAAATTCACGGCTTCTCGATGCAACGTCATTTGCTTGGAGCCAGACCGCGCGGTTACAAAGGGAGAAAAAGCGTTAATACGCAGATAAACGTGTGCGGTTAACATGCGAGTAAAATTCCAGAGCGCGTAAAAATTGAGGCGTTCTAAATGGGACAAGAGTTCGACACTTCGGGGGGAGTGTCCGATGTATCACTCTCGAGAGTCGAGAGCGCCGCTTTGGCCCACTTCAGAACGCATAATAACCACGTGGAAATATTTTATGGCCATTCAATCGACAACTAACCAATTATAGGCAAAATTTCGTCCAACTACCTTTGAAGTGTTGTGTACGAGGGCGCCACACTTTACTTTTAACGTTTTTTTTTTTTTACACATAAGTTGACCTTTGCTCAAATAATCCAGCCTGCAGTGGGAATCGAACCCACTCGGCAAACTATACGCCATTATTGGCGCGCAAATGGTTGATTTTGCCATTTTCAGCGTCAGCCTAGCTATTTTTAGGGCGCTTCAAGTCGGTTTGGCTATTTTATAGAGCGGGAATTTCCGGTTTGGCAATTTTTAGGGCGCGAATACAGTCAGTTCAGCGATTTGCTATGGCGCTAATCGTCAGTTGAACCACTTTGGGGTGCGGTTGCAGTCAGTTTAGCTGTTTTTATGGTGGGAATAGCCATAGTTTAGCTATTTTAAAGCAGTTAATGGCTGTGAAGCCATTTCTAGTAGAGAAAAACACACAATTTTCCAAGTCCCTCATAATATGTTAGCAAGTCTGATCGGCGGCTGAAACTTTTTATTTTGGGGTTCCTCTACACAGGGAAACCGAAAATTGAGACACAATTTTCGTTTTGTCCACCGTCCGCTCGTACTAGTGACCCTGGAGTCAATAGAATCGGCTGATACCGACGACCATGACTTGAAATATTCATTTCTGGACCGTTCAAGGGACGGTATTTTTCCGTTAAAAACGCTTCTGGGGGACTTATAAATCATGTCCGCCTCAGACCAGAACCTTTCACCCTGAAATTTAAGAATGTGACAATCCCTCGTTATAGAGTTTGGCTTTTGATTATGTTTATGCGAAAGTAACCTCGCGACTTCAAGGGATGGCCCCTCCCTTGGATCCGCCACGGTAGCGGGAAGTATTTGAAAAGCGACACTTTTACGTCAATCTTATAGAGATATTAACGTATTCTTATACAGAAGCGTAAGAGAAAAAAAGTTGCAGGTCAAAATCAGTAACCATGCAACTTCCTCATTGTGAAAAAACGCTAATTCGTGGCTAAAATTGAGAAAAGGCGTTAATTCACGGCTAAGGTTGACAAAGAGCGCTCATTTGCCGCTAAAATGATAAAAAAAGCGCCAATTTGAGAAAATTCGCTCATTCGCCAGGGGCTAAAATTGAGTAAAAGAGGTAATACGCGGCTAAAATTGAAAGAAAGTGGTAATTCACGGTCAAAATTGAGAAAAATTCCTAATTTGCGGATCAATGCGTTTAAACCCGCGCACAAGCGGATGAAACTGACAGTGAGATAAACCGCTGGTTCCCAGCGATTTGGGTGGGCAAAAGTCGGATCAATGGCGGACGTACACCTATCGCGGGGCCAAGGGTGGAAATCTCTACGAGGCCCTTTATCATCCTTTGCTTGTTCAAAAAGGCCAAATTCAAGAGTTTGGTTTTTACGAGGAAACCAAATTTCGCGGGCTTGGCTCTGTCTAAAACCCAATTTGGCTTTGATGCTTCCAAAATTCAATTCAAGCTCTTTCAACCTCAATTTGACTGGTTTCCCTCCTAGGTATATAAAAAAACGTTTCGCGGAGTTGGCCCTTTTCCTAAAGATCAAAGTTCTGAATAATTTTCTCAATTTTAGCCACAAATCAACGCTTTTCCTCAATTTTAGTCTCGGTTTTTCCCCGAAGAACAACTCATGAGCATTTTTACGAGCTTTTAGTACAAACCCGTGTGAAAATGCCGCAGGTTATGCGGTTGCTATGGCGGGATAATACTATTTCTCGGCGTCCTTGGATTCCGCTTGCGGCGTTTGTTCCCGCCCGTCCGTACTATAAACACGTGATATGAGTCAAATTTCACGGATTTTTCTCGAAAAGTAACTAGTAAGAATATTTCCCCGAATCCGGCTCACCTAATCTCGTATTTCGCTCACTAAACAGCCAATTTCAGGGATATTGTTGCGCCAGTAAGCCAATGTCACTGGATGGGCCAAATCAGATTAGTCTCAAAATTGAGCCACCCAGAGAAATATTAGTATGCCGTCAATGAAAATCCTACGAAATTGCTTTTTTCAGTGATCAAAATCCGAGAAATTTATGCGCGAAAGGCCACGCCAAGGTCACAATTTACGCGAAACGTCGAGAGAAAAATTGTTTCGAAACGGCCGTGGCAGATCAAGGGAAACATTTACGCTAAAAGCCTCCGGTTTGTGGACAAAACGCAACATTGGGGAAAACACCCGCGTTTAACCCGCAATTTTTATTAGGAATTACGTATATCTATTTTATAAAAATTGTCATATAAAATTGTGTTTTCTTATAAGGATATTGTCCATTTGAAGCCGAAGATGGAAAATAATTCACGGAAAACCCAACAATGGAGGCGAAATTTATCAAAAATTCCCCATTTTAGAGCGAAACTTCACATTCAGGCCAACAATTAAGTGTAAGGCCTCATTCAGGACAGACATCCGAGCAAAACTGCACAAGCACACAGGCAGTATTCACGCGAATTGTCGCACTCAAAGAGGAATTTACACACAATGCCCCCCACAGTGGGCAAAACACAACATTCGGGGAAACACTCAAGCGCATCGACAATTTCAAGGCAAAATTCATGCGAAACGCCTCACCAAGGGAAATTTGATGGTGAAATTGTCCGTTTCATGATAAAACTTGTCAGTTTGGTGAAGAAATTGTCGATTTCATAAGGAAATTGTTTGTTTCATGAGTAAACGTACAATTTTATGGGAATTTATAAGCTTATGAGCTAATGGTTGATTTTATGATTAAATTTTCATTTTAAAAGGTGACAATTTAATGAGTACATAATCAGAATCAAGAGGAAATTGTCATTTTTATTAGCGAATTGTCAAATTTGGTGAAAAAATTATCAATTTGACTTTGGAAAAATTGTCAATTTGAGCAGAAAATGTTCAATTTTTTTTGTCCGAAATAGTCATTTTGCGGTTGACTTTTTGTGAGTATTGGAGCTTTGCTGTAATTCAGGAAGCTGTCGATTGTGAGGCCACCGTGTGCGGGAAAATTCTTGCGGCTCTTTTTACGCAAAATTGCCAAGCCTCGTGGCATTACAGTGATGACTTCTTCAAAGGCTCGTGTGACTGGAAATCCGTCTTAATTCTCCGATTCCCTGTGTCGTGAAACCTCGAAAATACGCGGTTTTGTCAATTTTTAAATTTTCATCACGTTGGCCTGGGGTTGATCAGCCGATTTTTTTTGGTTGAATGTTTTTAAGTGTTTCGGTTTGAGCCGGACGTGGCTCAAATGAGTCCCATATGGACGATGCTCAATTTTCCCTGGAAAACGTGCCAAAGTGGTCAAAAGATGAAGTTTCATCAAGTTTTCGATATTTCAATAACGGAGATTGAGAGCTACTTTGTCACTGGAACTGCGTGACGTGCGCTGCAGCGGGGCCGGATGGCGAGTCATGGCCCCCTCCTTAAGCTGACTCTGGATCCGCTCCTGAGAGGACGGTGGAAAAAACATTGAATGGGAAACGCCGTTAAAGTCATCGTATTTTCCCTATTTTAGCCGCGAAGTTACCATCATTATACCTGGAATTGGTGTAAAAGATAAAAAACTTGTTTCCATCAGAACGTAATTGAAGAACAGAAGAAAGTGTGTCGATTCCAGAGCTTCAATAAAACTTTTTTCCCCTCGTCTCATTCATACCCCCAGCCACCGAACATGTGGTTTTCCTTTGGATTTCTCTCTTGCGACATTATAGCTAGTTGTGCACGAGTTGATCATCGCTCCTTCTATGAGACACCTCCAACTAGATTTCCTTGAGGTGACCTATTTGATGTGAGGGTCGCCTATAACCACTCCGTCGCTTGAAGTGGGTTGTGCGGCTCTCCTTTGATTCTCACCTTGAACTCATATTTTTTCGATATTTTTATTTTTAAATAAATGTACAAGCCCTCTTTTCACGAATTAATCACTGCCTATACTAATCTTAACTGCGAGAGTGCTGCAAAAGTATCGTTTTTTAAACTAAAAAACAATAAAGAAGCGTCATTATAACAGAAAACAAACACTCCCAGTCCTAAAATGGAAAAGCTTGCTCTGTAGTCGTCGCAGGATAACACGTTCTCCAGTCTCTACCATCAATTCCAACACACAACCCCCCCCCCCCACCACTAACACGGAAACAACAATCACATGAATAGCAACGTGGAGGCATTATCGCTTCAATGCAAGCTTGTCACAGGTGACCGGAATTTTCGGAGCTTAATTCCAGCTCAGCCACTCCTAATTAGTATGATACTAGCCGGCTTAACGGGGCGAAGGGTATTAAAGAGTCATCAAGCTCTAAAAAAAAAAATAAAAAAATAATAAAAAACTCTGAATTTCGATATTCATGGCTTAATTGTTTCAAAAATGACTCCGAGTCAAGAAAGAGGAATCCCTGACCTTTTTCCGCGGTCTCTTGGCTCGTACAGTATGAACCCTACTATTATTTAATTAATTTCAAGCTTTTATGTGTGAGTAAAATTATTTTAGAAAATACACTAAAGAAACAGTTTAAAGAGAAGGTTATCGGACTGTTTTTTTAATTAGAACTAGCTAATGGCATTTTTCAAGATGTAAAAAAATTCTACAGGAAAATTCCTTTTCTTTTAATAAATTAACCCTTCGCAGGACAATCAAGGGGGAAAGTAAATGTTCCCCAAAGAAACGAGAAAGAGTAAATAGACCCGAATTCTTTGAATAGAACTTTCTTAAAAGATGGTAAAGGGGGTAGAAACAAAACGAAATTAAAATCTTTAGTTAATTATTCAAACCTACTCACCCTTGAGAAGCTATCGCGGGAGCGGTATAAAAGCCACACTGAATTTAAAATGAAGAAAGATTATTACAAAAATACAAAAAAGATTCTTATGATACAGTGAGGAAAGTTTTTCCGCCCGTTTATGGGTTTACAAAAAGAGAAATCTTTTTTTAAAAACGATAAAAGATGATTTTGAACTTTCAAGCTTGTTTTGTTTTAGTCACGTTCCGGTCGTACGTTTTTTCGTAATTGTTATTGTAGTTTACCGATGGGGCAAGGTCAAGTTTCTTAATTTCTTTTTCTTTTTTTTTTAACCGTCAGAAAAAATCGTAGCTCGACAGGTCTATCACCCGTAGATGGTTGCCAACGTTGAGGCCACCTGTGACCTGTGTACTTACAGGCTGAGTGGAACGAGTCAACCAGCCCTAACGGAAGTGCGCGGGTCACTCGAGTTAAGTGATGAAGACATCAAAAGGAGTCTTATTTTTTTAGCCCTACGATCATCCAAAGCCACGATCATCCAAGGGGCCTTACATTCTAGGAAAACCTTTTATTAATTCCGTCTAACTGTATAAGTTGCCCTGTGATGACACGGAAGGTCATTTCTTATAACTTTCTCTGTCTTCTATCTCAATCAAGAGGTTTCTATACTGAAGGTTAACCGCCTGTTTATTAAAACTTGGCTCATACTTTCGGTCTCAACATTGCTACTTGTATAATTCAAGGTGATTGACAGATCTCTTCAATCAGTCGGGTAATATCCTGAAGTGCTCGCTACTTTTCGTTTTTCAAATGTTAAAAAAATGAGAGTCGTGAGTACAGAAATGATGTTACTGCCCTAAAATGGAGACTGTGACTAATTAACTGGAGATCCGTTTTAATTCAGTTTTCATGTTCTGCTGTGCCCCTGTTTGTTGAACACACTTTAATTCCAGACAATTTCTTTCATTTCAAATCGAATTTAAACGGAACAAAATTGTCAATTCTCTGATCTGTTTATGAGACAATACACCGGACCCCCTGACGAAACGTATAAACCAACAGATTACTTGTCATCCCTATCTCTCTTCTGTTTGAAAACAGACGCCCAACCGCTTTTCAAAATGAATTTGAATCCCTCCCCCCCCCCCATGCTCACACTACTTTTTCCCGTACAAACATGTGGATTCCGTGCCTTTTGAAAACGTGAACGGTGAGAGTGAGAGAGACAAAAATGACTCTCGAGTTCCCAGCAAACTAATACACAGCTCCCTCCCCCCTCCCTCCCACTACACTAACCGACACCGTGTAAACCCGTCCCTCTCAAACCCCTATAGAACTGTGTGAATGTGAGTGACTCCTGTTCCACGCGAATGTCAAAGGGAATTGGAGAGTTTCTGACCATGTTTTAACACTCAAATCCCAAGGTCTGTTTAATTAGACGCTGTTTTCCGGTCAAAAGTTTAAATCTTTGAGTCGCATCGTGTTTCATTAACATTCACTGATCCTCACCGCGTTTGATGCGGTTCGAATTTTCGAAAATATTCGAATCCGATGCAGCATAGCTCAGGACGACATTCGTTTGCTGAATATCTGAACTCAAATCGGGCTGTTTCATGAACCACAATAGTGCTGGAATTAAGTAAAACTCCTTCCAAACTTTTTCCCACGCTGTATACTGCACACTTGGTACTGTACTCTTGGTGCGTGCCTCCTAATACGTATAGAGAGGACACGCTGGAAACAAACAAAACAAAATCGTAGGACAATGACAAAAGACAGTGCGGCAACGAACCCTATAACCTTGGTAATAAGAAGGCTATATTGAGGAGTCAATCACGTCGGGAGTTGTTCACGGGGGCGGTATGGTGAATTCGACTGTGAAGGATGAGTGGTCAATAACCCGCTGTCACAATCCATCGCAAGAAATCTGTTATTTTTGTTCACTTCGTATACACACAGACTTATTGAACTTTCCCAGTCCATAAAAACAATTTTAAACTTGCGATTTCCATCCCCTGTGCTCGCCCACCACAAAAAGGCCCCGCGAAACCAGTAGTAGCGTACCGACGTGGCTAAGAGAGGGGCGGACCATGCACCCACGAACCAGGGGATTTTCAGGTTTTAGAGCGTTGATTTGCGGCTCATTTGCCGCTAAATTTAAGTAGAAAAATCAGCGATTCGAGCAGACGCGGATGCAAGGTAAGCTCAAAGGAGGGGCTTGTGGGATTTTGTGTGTGTGCTTCACTCTACTGAAAAAGGCCTTGACTGTCATTCAAGGCCTAAAAATTCCTAAACTGGCTATTCCCCCCCATAAAAACCGGCCAAACTGACAATAACAATCGAATACCCTAAAATGGTAAAACTGACGATTCGTGCCTTGAAAATTGCTAATCTGACTGTTTACCCCCCAAAAAGGGCAAAATTGGCATTCACCGCTCTATAAAATAGCCCAAATGACTTCAAGCGCCCTAAAAATGGTCAAATCAACAATTCTCGTGCCACCCTGAAAATTGTTGTAGGAGGATGAAAATGTCCATAAATCTATACCATTCGCAATAGCCAAACTGGATATTCCAGCTCTAAAAATGGCCAAACTAACATTAACGTGCCCTGAAAATGCCTAAACATGATCATCTTCTGTCTTGAAAGCTACAAAATCGACTATGGTAAAACTAACGCGCCTATAAAAGTAGCTTTGATGATTCGCATCTTGAAAATGCCTAAATAGACGATTCCTGCCCTGAAAATGGCCAAACTGACAATTTGCGCAGTAAAAATTTGCCAGAATAGCTATTCGAGTACTTGAATTGGTTAAATTTACTCTATGCTGCTGCCTATTATAATGAATAAACTGGCGATTCACGTTTTGAAAAGCCCTTAACACATTATTCCTGTCCTTAAAATGGCAAAATCTGCGATTGGCGCAACAAAAAGTGCACAACTGACCTTCACGCTTTGAACATGTCAAAATTGACGATTTGTGCCCTAAACAAATAGCAAAACTGGTAATTTAAGCCCTAAAAATGATACACTCGTACTAGCAATTTACGGCCCATAAAGAAGCCAAACTGATCTTTTGCCCCCTCCAGATAAGCTATACAGACTATCTGCACCCAAAAAATTGCTGAACACGGCTGCTGGCACGTCTAAAACGATTAACTGAGCACTAACGTTTGCGCACCGAGCATGGGCCGTCCTCATCTTTACCAACTAATCGCCCCACCACCCCCTCTCCACAACCAATGGTTAGATCAGGGGAGGTCAACCCACGAGCCCGCGGGCCAAAGAAGTGGCCAGCTGAGCCTTTCACAATGACCCGCGCCCGTGGCCTGCAGTGGGTAAATTTGATTTTGGCCCCCTCGGTTTTTGTGCAAATGGAACACGCTATAATTCGTGCCTCCTCGCGGGCGGCACGAAATTGAGAAGGCGCACCTGTGTGCCGTTCTTGGGGCAAGTAAGCGGATATTCGTGCCCACTTAATCCCGACCAAAATTGAAAAAATGCTAATTTTGGGCTGAAATTGAAATAAATGGCTAATTCACGGTTTAAATTATTGAGAAAATCTCTGATTCGCGAACAGAAGTGAGAAAAAGTGCTAAATCGCGGCTAAAATTAAGAAAAATTGAAAATTAATTCGCGCGATAGATCGTTACTTCACAGCTAAAATTGAAAAAAAAAAAAAAAAAAAAAAAAAAAAGAAGGCTAAACAGTCATTCGCGGTTAAAATTACGAAAACATAAATTAAATTATCGGCGCGGAAAATGCGCTAATTCACGGCTAATAGTGGAAAAATCACTAATTCGGAGGAAAAATTAGGAAAAGTGCTAATTCACGAATAAAATCGGGGAAAATTGTTCTTATTAGCGGCTAAAATCACGGATTCAGGGCTAAAATGAAGAAAATCTTCTAATTCTCCAGATTTTCATCTCTGATTGTAGCAATGATCGCTAATTCCCAGATAAACTGGGGAATAGCCGCTAATTCACCGTTATAAAGTTGAGAAGAGCTGAAGTGTGGAAAAAACGCTAATTCCCGATTAAAATGGAGAAAACGCCAATTCGTCGCTAAAAAAGAACAAAATCGCTAATCCACTGCTAAATGAGGAAAATGCTGATGAAATTCAGAAAAAGCGTAAATTCGCGGCGAAAATTGGGAAACAAAACTCTCATTCACGGCTCACTAGGAGGGCTAGTCACGGCTAAAATTTGTTAATTCACAGAAACAAATTGAGTGAAAATGGCAACTCATGGTTTCCGGAGGCAACTTATTCGTGGATAAAATAAGAAAATAGCGCTAATTCACGGTTAAAATTGGGGAAAATCACTCATTAGCGGCTAAAATAAGGAAAAACACGAACTTATTTCAAGAAAAATCGCTTAGTCGCTGCTAATATGGAGCCAAATCGCTAATTCACCGAAGAAATTGAGAAGAACTGAACAAGTGTGGGAAAATCGCTTATTCGCGGCACCTGAAGGCAACTTCTGTTGGTGAAAGACTAGCCCGGGGGCACCAAATGTCTAAGGCTGGCACTGCAATGAACTGCCCCAGGTCACATTTGTGTGCAAATGGAAAACGCTACTACATATATGTATACCTTCGTTAACTTAAAGTTGTTAAAGTTATTGAACAGGCCCCCAGTGCGTTTAATTCAGAGCATTTCGGCATTTTGCTACTTGTAAGATCAAAATGCTGTGCGTGAGGGGGGTGCGAGAATGGCGGCCCGCCTGAATTCTTACAACCAGGTGTATGACCCACCACCAAAAAAGGTTGGTCGGCTCTGGGTTAAGATGTACCCTGAGAACTGGATAAACTGACTACTCTTGCGCTGTAAAATTGCTTGACCGGCTAATCACGCCCTAAAAATGGTAAAAATGGACCATTCGCGCTTCAAAAAATGGCCAAACTGATCCTGCGCTCCTTGAAAATGGCTAAACTGCAGACAATTCATGTCCGAAAAATGCCTAATCTCACTTGATGCGCCGTAAAAAAAAAATGGCCAAACTATTTCTATTCGTGCCCTTTAAAGATTAATTGAGTATTAGCCCCCTACTTTGTCGTGCTAGCTCGCTCACGCTATAAAATGGCTTGATTGGCTGTTCGCAAGGCAGTTTTTTTTGGGTTGGATGCATTATTTTGGGAATTTGAAGATTTCCGTGGCCCAATGTACGAGACCCGGGGCTCGAACCCATCGAGCACTGTCTTAAAAGGAGGGGGCTCAAGCCGCCTGAACCCCTCGTCTGGATCCGCCCGCACCTGATTCGAGGTATCTGACAGCAACTTCAAGGGCAAAATTGAGGAAATACACTAACCTCGCAAATTTCTATACTGTCGAGAGGGAGGGAGCACTGGGCCCGTTACTCGCCCGTGTCGTAGAGTCGTAGTGCCGTAGGGCTTAGTGAAGGTGTACTCTATGGCTGGAATGTTGCTATGGTTGGAGCCCCCGGAACTTACTATTTCACTGATATTTGGACAATAAATTTGTAATTCTCCAGATTTTCATCTCTGATTGTAGCAATTTCGTCGATTTCGGCTCCAATTTTCCGGTTAGCGACTTCTTGGCCATAAAATTTGTTGATTGAACCAGCTCCTCACCTGAAATAGTATTTTCGCAGCTGTTGACAGTCACAAACATGCAGTTTCCGTAAAACCTTACGGATAATCAGCCTAGAAACTTAAAATCTCGTGGCTAATTATCCATCGAGTCTCGACTCTTTCCAAGACTTGCACTGGCTACGGCTTGCAAATTTTGCGGCTATTTAGAGCCCGAAACTGGCATTTTCGTATTTTTGAACCCCGAATCTTTGCATTTTCGTGACAATTTCACGCTTTGAGTGGAGGGGGGGAGCTTATTCAGTAAAATTTACCACCGGCGGCGCTATTCACGCGTCCGTGGGGTCTGAGTCATTGGAACATTATTGTTTATAGACAAGACGGTTGGATAGCGCCGGTATCAGAGCAAACACGCAAGTCCACAACCCTTATAGTGCTCGCCCATTTTCCATTGACAAGATTGACGGCAGTGCGACACATTTCTCATGTTGAATGTTATGCGCTTCATATGAAAGTTTCACGCTACAGCGTTGAAGAAAATCCGAAATCCCCCCACGAAAACCTCTTTATTTCTTTTCAAGTAACCCCCCACCACCACTCCCACCCCTCACCATACAACTTTTGAAGTCTGGTCGAATTTCGTCACGTAGTATACACCCGCAGCACACACACCCTCTTTAGCTACTTTTAAATTGGTTGGATGGTGGAACGGGTTAGAGGAATCACACCGCACCCGGTCTTTCCTCACACATATCAAATTCACGACACGAATTCACCGAGGTCTTCTACTTTCCCTAGCACTCATCTCTCTCCCCTCCCCTTCTTCCATACATCCGTAGACCTAGTATCGCTTAGTAATCTGAAGTTGTTTCGTAAAGTTGTTTAGTTGGTAATTACTATACAAGTTTTACCACTAATTAGTTAGTCAACTACGACTTTAAGGTTATGAGCGACGAGGACTATTCAAAGGACGATCTTGATGAAAGGAAGGGTTGAAGGTGCGGGGGGAGAACATGAAGAAGCTTGTGGCAAAGGGCCAAAGAACGAAAGCACCGAGAGTCGATATACCCAATATCCTCTTCTTGAGGAGTTAAGGATGCGAAGGGGATTATGAATAATAAACTAATTGACGAAACTATTGAGGAAGGCGTCAATCCCGCGACATGAAACACCCGACTACACGCAGTGCCATGCTAATCGCACAGGTGGATACAGCGAACCTGAACGCAGGGGGCGAATTCCAGGCCTACACGGTTTCCGGGGGGCAAAATTGTGATATTCAGGACCAATTGTTGTGCACATCACTCAGCTTGAAATTTCAGCTTTGCGACCAAAACGAGGGATTTATTTTTTACCGATCCCCAGATTTCGAGCCTAATTTGACGAGTTCAAGAGTCTTCCTCCTGTTTCCTGGCACCGCACGTTTTTCCTTTAGACTGCTCACGCACAAATCTTACAGTATTTTTCGTTCCATCATTTAAACAGTTGAATAAATGTAAAACAATAAGTCCAGGGCAAAAATTGTCCTGTATCCGTCAAGAGCACTAAAGTTATCTGCACGAAAGTGACTTGGACATTGACTAAGTTAAGCTTGAAAACTGACAAAGTAGCCTGGAAACTGACTAAGTGGCGGGGAAATGGCCAAAATGGCCTGGAAACTGACTGACCTTGGAAACTAACCTTGAAACAGCGCCTGTGACCTGGAAACTGACTGCGAGTAACCTTGAAACAGCCTGTGACCTGGAAACAGGCAAAGTTGGTATGACAATACTTGGAAAAAGTGACTCGGAAAATCACAAAGTGAACTTGAAACTTGAAAATGGTCCCCGGAAATTGACAAAGGGGCTTGGATACTGTAAAAGCGGCCGGAAAACAGAAAAAATTGGCTTGGAAACTGGCACAGTGGCCTGGAAACTGATACAGTGGCCGAGAGACCGGTACAGTGGCCTGGAACTGGTACAGTGGCCTGGAAACTGATACAGTGGCCGGGAAACTATCACCTATCCTGAAAATGGGCATGGATCCAGGGCTTGAGTGGGCCTTCAGGGGCTCTATATAATACAAATGGCAATACGTCCGTGAATATAAATGAATTATCGAACTGCCCACAAAGCAATAAAATTGTGAACTTGCAATTTCGCGGTTATTCACACCCCCGAAACCTGCGAATTCACTGATCTTTATAGCTCCGAAATTACGTAATTTTGCCACTATCCACCAAGATTTGGGCGCTGTCGGGGCCAGCTGGGCCGGAGTCCACGTCGAAAAGAAAAAATTGATCCCAAAACTAGCAGTTTTGCCGAAATAACGAATCGAAACTTGCATTTTTGCATAAATTATGACCCGAAAGTTGCAATAACGCGGATATTCATCCGGGAAACTTATAAAATTTCTTTCAAATTTGAACCTGAACTTGTAAAATCAAAAATATTTAGCTGCGTAAATGTTGGAATTACACGGCTATTCGTCTGCCTGTGGGTTCAGTCGAGGCCGGATTGCTCAGGGGGGTCAAGCGCCCACAAAAAATAAAAATAAAAAGGCTCAGAAAGTTGTTGTTCCGTAAAAATGTAGACCAGAGACTTGCAATTTCGTGATGAAAAATACCAGAAACGACCAATTTTGCTAATATGTAAACCAGAATATTGCGAATTTCACGGAAATAAAGCCAAGGAACTTGCAATTTCGCGTAAGTAAAGACCTGAAACTGGCAATTCTAGGAATATTACAGCAAGGAAACTTCCAATTTCACGGATATTTAGCTCCAAATGGCTTTTCGTCAGACGTAGAGCACTGTCAATATCGGTACTGGCTATTAGACTGAACTCCACGTCCGCTTTAAGAAGAAAAAAAAAATTGGCGGGGAGGCCCCGGAATTTTGGCCATTTCGCTTCGCGGAAGTAAAGACCGGAAACGTGCTATTTCGTTGATATTTGAACCCAGACGGACTCTCTGACACGAGATTGGTTTTTTAAAGACCCAGAGCCGCTGAATTAGTTTCCTGAAAGAGCGGAAACTCGTGAAATACTTGCTAAGGAAGAGAAATCTTCCAAATTGGGGGTTTGAACGGTACGGATCGTAACATTTTAGGCTTAGGGACATACTAAACTCAGAAATTTGGTATTTTGGAGGAGCTGGGCCGGCAAATTTTGTTCTTCAAATCGTTCAAATTAGGGTTTATTGATCCAAATCCGTGAAATTTGGCCTTTGAGCGAGACAAGCTTCAAACTTTGACTTTTTAAAGAGTCAAGAGGCGCTGGGGCCTCAAGGCGTCATCTCCTTTTTTTTGGACCGATTCGTCCACTGTACTTGCGTGGATCCACAACGAGGAGAGGGAAGGGACAGTCTTCGTGCGAAATCGAGTCCGAGAAATTCGGCGTCTGACCTCAAGCTCTGGTTGGAGACACGTTAAAGGGGAAAATAACCCCGCCGATCACCCTTCTCGAAGCTGCAATGGGGAAGAGCTTTTCAAGTCAAAATGGTGGGAGCCCCCCCCCCCCATTGGTTGCAGCTTGATCGACAGAAATGGCCAACCGATGATGGGGTTTTTACCACCGTTTTTCAGCGTTTCGACGCATTGTTCGTCTCATAGGGTAGGTTCGACGTTTCTTAAAGAATTGCCGGAGATCCATCAAGTCAGAACAAAGGGAACTGTCTGCAGACGAAATTCAAGAGGCAGAAAACGCTCTATGGTGCATGATACAACGTGAGATATTCAGAAACGCAGAGCTCAGATCTCCCCCCCCCCCCCCCCCGAACGAGTTGAAAACGCCGTCCCTTTTGAAGTGACTGGGATTGGCTTATGTGGTCCTTTATATTTGAAAGATAAATTCAATCCGTTATTAAAGGAATAACGAATGTGACTTTCACATGAAAAGTGTATGACTCTCGGATCTCTTAATTGAAGAAACCCTGATGATGACCTAGTCAGGTTGAAAATCGATTCGGTGTAGCAGGAAAACTTGTGGAGAGACAAAAATGTTGAAAATCCCTGGATTGTTCGGCCTCCACGACAACATGACCAGAAATGATCGTCTTCATAAATCGAAGGTTTGGGTGGTTCTGTTCACGTGTGCGGTGATTCGTGCCGTGCATTTAGAGTTGGTAAGCTCTCGAACTCAGTCCTCTCTACTCGACGCCGAGCAATTGAACGAGTTGTTTATTGACAGTGCTGAGAGAGTGTCTCGTTAAAGCTCTGTGGAGGATTCGAAATGGATACCGCGAGCCGGCTTTGGCAAGCAGGCGCCTCTCTTCCACTTCAAGGAGGTTTCCGTTGAGGGGGTTTTTGAGACTATCTCCGGCCTGAAACCCAGCTATAGCACGGATGCATACGGACTTTCTATGATCATGATTAAAGGGGTGAGCCGCTCGCGTATTTATACAACCTCTCGATTGCAACTGGCATCTATCCTGAAGGTCTCAAGCTTTCGAAGGTATATCCGATCCCAAAAAAGGGGTCTCAGGACAGCCCTTCAAGTTATCATCCAATCGCGATCGTACCATGCGTCTCCAAGGCGTTCGAGGCTATTCTGTATCACCAATTGAGCATCCATTTCGAGCGCAATAGCATATTTTCTGTCTGGGTGGAAGGATGTTAAAAAAAGTGAGAAAGTGAAGCCTTTTAAACAAAATAAAAACGTTTGTCTTCCCGATTTTCGAGTTATTCTATTTTTTCTCCCAATTTCTTCCTCCGTCGCCCCCTCCTTGTAAATCTGCCTGTGGCTAAAATCGTGGCAGTTCGCAGAAGCACCACCTCCATCCATTTACAGTAGATTACGGCAAGTCTTAAAAAAGTGCGCCAAATCTAAAATATCCTTTAAACAACTCCTCTTTATAGAGTCCCATAAAAAGGTGGCTGTTTATCGCGTGAGCGTCGCTTATAGTAATACGTTTATAAGCAAACGTATCCGCTCCGCTCCGCCCCCCTCATCAACACTATAAAGTAGGGAAACAAAAAAATCAGGCAAAGCGATCCTATTTTGTGCTTCTATTGAAAGAAGTGGAAAAGAGGCGGTGGTTGATCTAGACGAGGAAATCACGATATATACACTTTGCCCATTGCTCTCCCTCCTTCTCCTTAAATCTTCGGACTCCTTTTTCCAACAACCCAACTCTTTTAAAAGGAAAGAAAAGGTATAGGGTTTTCGTGGAAGAAAAATAGGGTTTGTTGCGAGGGGGGGAGGGTCTTCTTCCAGATTGCAAGTATTGGAAGGGAAGTTTTTTTTTTTTTTTTGAATTGAGATCCTCCCCCCACTACACTCTGTTGATTGGGTAGAATGAAATGAAGAATAATAAGATTGGTACCTATCTTGAATGAAGGTAAATAGATGGGTGTGGGAATGAAAGGGTTAGCGAGAATGGAAGTGAATTGAAAGTTGAGAATGGAGACAGCGTATGACGGATTACAATAACACGATAGCTGAAGAAAGACAGTACAGAATGAAAACACAGGAGAACAGTGAGAAGGGGGTGGAATAGGTACCCGATGGTACGTCTTATTGATCTTTTATTTTATTTTATTTTTTTAAGCCCCTCACCACCATCACGAACGACTCCACAGTTCTTTTTTGTTTAAGTTCTGAACACTTTTTATAAATTGATAGAAAAAAAAAACCGCTCTGTACAAGCATGACTTTTATACAATCCGCGTCCCACAGGAAACATTAAAAAATAAGTGAGAGACAGAATTCTCCCGAGATGAAACCCGTGAAGGGTAAAATCGTGAAAAGTACTCGTGAGGTTAATCTAACGGAAAATACTGGCGAAATAAAAAAGAATGATGAGAAGGGAGAGACTTAGGTGAGCTTCGACGAGGTTTTTGATGTCATCAAGAGGGTAATGAACAATAATTATTCCGCGTCAATCAGCTCGTTTGAAGTGGAATATATCGATGGAGAGATAACGATTTAAATTATTTTAGTCCTAAAAGATTACAAGAACGCGCAGGTGTTTTGTTCGTATAGTATAGGGGAGAAAACTCGTCGGATGAAAAGCTGCAACCCTATACGGTGTAAGGAAGGGCTGCCATGGCAACCTAGCGAACTGCTCATCTTTACTCCTGAAGTTGATTGGGGTCTGAGTAAAGAGGATTTTCCGGATAGTAAAAATACCTGTTAAGGGGGGGGGGGGTGTATCAACCTTAAGTCCAAGTAGTTCCCATTTTTTTTTAGCCATGTAGCTATTTTATATTTAAAGGATAAAATCGAAGTTTTTCCCCAAAGTGAAATTCCCTACTCACAACTCCTCCCCCGGCCCCACCAAAGGGATAATACGAAGCGAAACAGGAGAGCATAGAGCACTCGAATAGAACGGAAACTTGTTTCCGTGTTCCTTCCTTCCCTCACTCGCTCACTCTCTTGACTTGGCGCCCTCTCATTAAAGTCATTTAGGAGAATGTAATTGAATGAAGCGAGCTAGCATAATGGGATGGGGTCGAAGGGCGGTACAAATTGACACACTCACACACATACACCACCAAGTCCAACCGGTTTTCTGGTTCCTTTAGTAGCAAAGTTAGAACTGTGAAAACTTGACCGAATTAAGAAGAAGAACGCCCCCCCCCCTCACAATCCACCATCCTCACCCATTTCAACAATTTCCAAGTCAGCAACTTCAGTATTTGTTTCGAAGGAGAGTTTTTTTGCACTTTCAATCTTCTTTTTTTTCTTTGTAACATTTCTTTTTTTTGCACGCGCATCAACTTTTTAACGCCTAGCGCTATCCTTATAGCAAAAGAAAGAACGAAAAGCGTCTAAATACGTCTATAGGAGCCAATCCCAAGATCCCTCTGCCCACAAGCCGTCCTGTCGTCGTCACCAGTTTTTTAAAAAAAATAAAATATTGTTCCACTGTCAAGGATGGAGAAGAATTTTCCATTAATCCATGAATTTTTATACTATCGACGGCGGCGCTCCGATAATTTATGCGGTTCTTCGTGACTTTTTCACTTTTTTTTTTTATAAACTGTGTGACAGTAAGACGCCTGGATGAAAAATCAAATTTTATAAGTTATTTTTAGCCCACATATAGCTATTTTCCAGAAGTGCTATTCACGTGTTCGTTGATTTAGCGTCAAGTATAATAATAAAGCTGAAAGGGTTTCGACACGAATCCGGTGCGTCCAGGTAATAATAAAAAAAAGTGGTAGTACAGTGACTAATAGGGCAAGGGATGGAGGTAACTTCGGAAAGGTCGAAGCACGGAGATTCGTATTAGTTACGCGAGACGCTGAAGATGGAAAGTTATATAATGAAGAATAAGCCCTTTTCTTTCCCTGATGAAAGAAACTGAAGAGCCTAAAGAAAGTAAGGATCAGTTTATTACGAGTAAGCTCTATTAGTGCTCGCTACACTCCCATCCTGCACTCTTTTTTGTTTACTTCTAACCTGGATAAATGAAAATCTTGCCGTAAATACGCAAGCAGCAACATGCCAGACGTGCTACAGGCCCAAAATTATTGAGTTTTTTGTGTGGTAATGTGTATTTCACTATAGTTCATTACAGCACTTTTGAAGATGGCTACAACAGCTGAAGATTTTTTTTTTTTTTTCACATATAGTACGGTGCAATTAGTGAAAGTTTCTCTTTAACGCCAAATTGTTCCTCACAACCCACATATTGATTGGTAAAAAGTTCCACCACTTGGAGCTATGGGTTTGGGTAGGAGGGGGTAATAAGTTAGTAAATTCTTATTTTGTTCCAGTATTTCTCAAATATTTCGAAATCTTTGAGGTTTATCGTGAAAATGACCATTTACAAAAATAATCTTCATCAAATTGCCCACAAAAATGATCCCCGAGATAATCTTACTTGAGTGAACGGTTCGAGAGTTACGGCGGGTGTAGAAGTAAACATTTTTTGTTTTTTGCATGTTTGAGTTTTGTAAAATCAAACTGCAATTGAAGTGGACGGTAGAATGTTAATAATATGCCCTTCAAGGGACAACAAACTCCCCTTCCTTCACAAGGTGCGCTACTTTTGAAGGGATAATAGGCTTTTATATGCCTAGGCCATAAACACAGAGTGGATCCGTATTACTATGACAGAAAATTTTGGGTGAAACTACGTCTAAATCCGAGTACAACGCCACTTCCGGACGGGTCCTATCGAGATCCATTCAAGATTTATGTTTTTTTGTTTTTTTTGTAAAGGAAATTACGGCAATTGCTTTGAAAAATCCCAGATTTCTCGGCTTACATTACACTTGATCCAAACCTTGATGACATTTTCAGAAACTACGGACAATTTAGCTTAAGATAGAGGCCATTTTATTGCTTGAAATGAACGTCAAATCCTAAAAATCTGGCCTTTTGTCGTAGATTCACAACGTGATAAGGCAGTAAAACTGGAAGACAAAAATTAACAAGAATTTTAACAAAAGAATAAATTAACAAATAAAACTGTCAAATATTATTAATAAGCGCAAAATAAATCTATATCACAGGTCAAGGGTATAGAAATAAGTTTTTTAAAAGCTGCGAAAGACACGCGGAAGAGATCGACATCGAGTTGAATAGCCAGACTCTTTATTCTCGGAAGAGGCGAGTGATAAAAGTAGTCAGTTGCACACAGTTGGACATAAAACGTGGACGCCTCGCGGGTATTCCTAGCAGGCACGCAGAACCGAATTTTCTCCACAAGATCGGGACAATCCACCAGCCCCCGAACGATTCGAAACAGCAACGAGAGATCGGCTCTTTTCCTTCTCAGAATCAAAGAACAAGGGTGCCTGGGTAATCCTAGTGCCTGGGATAAATACAGAAGCCTCAGGTACCTAAAATACTTTTTCTGCACAATTACGAGTCTCGATTGATGCTTAAAGAAGATACGGTGACCAGAATTCCAGTACAGAGGGGCTTCTGAAGTTTCGGGTGCATCGGAGGACGAATCCCAGTAACCTCAGCGCCTTCTTACCGACTGCATCCACATGGTAATCGAAGGTTAGTTTCTGATCAAACCAGACACAAAGGTCCCTTACACTCGTTACTCTGCTAATGACCACTCCGTTCAACTCATAGTCATAACCAATAGGTGCAGTAGAGCGATGGAACGAAAGGGCAGAGCACTTTGACAAATTTAGAATCATCCCATTCTTATGACACCACTCATCAAGCCTACTCACTGCACCCTGCAAGACCGCGCAATCGTCATCCGAGGTGACTTTCCAGTATAGTTTAAAGTCATCCGCGAACAACAGCGCATTTACTGGCTCCGGGCATGCCATGAGATCATTTATAAAAATGATAAACGCTCCTGGACCAAACAGGGACCCCTGAGGCACTCCACAAGGCATGCCAAACCACTCGGAGAAAATCGACCCGACTTGGACCGTTTGCCGACGTCCAGTCAAATACGAGCGTATCCAATCAAGGAGAGGTCCCTTAACCCCATAGGAACGAAATTTAGACAGCAACAGCTCATGCGGGACCAGGTCAAATGCTTTACTCAAGTCAGCATAGACCACATCAATTTGGGCATGCTCCATGAAGGCACCAGCAATGTAACTCTGAATGCACAGCAGATTCAATACCGTATAGAACGGCGTTCTATGACGCCAAATTGCTGAGGCACCACAACACTATCTATAAGCGATGCCAACTGATCAAGTACAAGAGATTCCAACAGCTTCGAGAGAACAGAGAGCTTAGCGATCGGCCGATAATTTCCTACATCAGAACGATCACCCGATTTGAACACGGGGACAATTACACAATCCTTCAGACAGGATGGGAACACACATTTTGACAACGATAAGTTGAACAAAATCGTCAATGGCTTCACTAACTCTTCAGCACAAGATCTTACTATGGAGGGATGAAGTTGATCAAATCCAACACCCTTATTGGAATCCAAATCGATTATATTCTGGCGGACAGACTCTTCAGACAGCGCATGGCCAGACACACAGAACCCTCGGGATGACTCCTCGCTAGCCGTCGCTTCAACCGTGAGTGAATGGCTCAAGCCGCATTTTCACTTTCAACCCCTTGGTACCTAAGTTTGCTAGGGAGTCCATGGTCTCCTTTTAAAGAGTTCACGTGACTCCAAAATGACTTATTATTCGACGGAATTGCCGATTCGACGCCTTTTAAATAATCCGAGTAGCACTTTTTCGAAAGATACTTACAGCGCGATCTGACGCTTGCAAAAGAGAATTAATAGACGTTGTGCCTGGCAGAGCGCAGGCCCGAGTTTCTGGTTATACTGGCTTAAGGTTACACGGGTCGTTTCCCATGTCAATCTGAATCCTCTTTCTCTACCCCTATTAAGTGCTATAATTTTTTACATTTAACGCGATTTGTAGCCCGAGGCACTGTTGTTTCGGGATCTGTAACAGTGACGAGCGTCCCGGCCGCCCCGGTTATGACCCTGAAATTGAGAAAAAAAGGCTAATTCCCAGTTTCTATACGTCCTTAGGCGGCTAACATTGAGAATGCACGCTAATTTGCTGTTTTGGGGCAATCACGCGGCTAAAAGTTCTAAAAAACGCTAATATTCTCGCCTGAAATTCCGAAAAAGCTCTCATCCTTGGCTGAAATTGAGATAATGCGTCAATTCATGAGTAGTTCTTCGGGAAAATTCGCGACGCAAATTAAGATAAGCGCTAATTTCCTCGAAGTTGGTCATTTGGACAAGCAAAGGATGATGAACGACCTTAAGAGAGAAAATAGACCTTTCAGAGTTAAGGCTTTATTGATCTCAAAATGAGAATGATTTAAAAGATAAAACAATTAGGAAAATAATCATGTGGAAAGGGAGGACTGGAGGGATTAATAATTCATAAAATATCATGACATTCTCCCCGGGTTAATTTAAAATAAAATCATCAAATTTTGTAGGGAGTTTCCGTATTCTTGTTGATCTTCGTATTCGATCTTGAATCTCATCTCCTGGGGGATCGACGTTTTCCTCTTGATCAGTATCAGCTTCGTCTACTTCTTCTGGAGTTTCTGAGTCTTCTTGGATATGATTTTCCCGCTCTTCGTTCGTTCCATCTCCTGCTGGGGCTAAATGCCTCAATGAAACAGTAGTTTCTCTCCCGTCTAGTAGTCGCACTCTTGCGAATCTTGGATTGACGTCGACAAGGTCTACCTCTTGGACTAGCGGGTCGAACTTACTGAGCCGAACAAACTTCTTCATTAAAACTTTGCTTTGTGGTTTAAGCCAGGTAGGCAAAGATTCTCCGTTTGAGGATCTTCTTTGATGCTTGAACATTCGCTCATGTGGTGTTTCATTCGTCGATGTGCACAAGAGAGATCGAATGGAGTGGAGTGCATCAGTGAGAACGGCTTCCCACTGGCCAACGCTGAGCTTTTTGTTTTTTAGGCCGAGCATAATGGTTCGCCATATTGTACCATTTTCCCTTTCGACCTGCCCATTGCCCTGTGGGTTGTAAGCTGAAGAATTAGATGTCGCTATCCCTCTGGAGTGTAGAAAATCTGTCATTTCCTTCGAAATAAATGAAGATCCCCTATCAGAATGAATGTAGCATGGCATGCCAAATATCGAGAACAACTCGGTAAGGTGGCCAATAACGGTAGTAGAAGATGTATCAGGGCATGGATAAGCGAACGGAAATCTTGAAAATTCGTCGATAATAGTTAAAAGATATTTATTACGAGAGCTTGATGGGAGAGGCCCTTTAAAGTCGATGCTTAAGCGTTCAAACGGAAAAGTTGCTTTAATCAACTTGTTTTTGTCATTCTTATAGAATCTTGGTTTCACTTCCATACAGCTAGGACATGAAGCAGTAACTTTTCGAACTTCTTCCACAGAAAAGGGAAGATTATGGGTCCTCACCCAATGGAACATTCGTGTAACTCCTGGATGGCAAAGGTCACAGTGCAGGGAATAAAGCTTTGAACTTGATGTAAGAGCGCACGACCGCGAAAATGCATCGGCCACTTTATTATCTTTTCCTGGCCTGTACACGATATCGAAATTATAACAAGAAAGTTCGAGCCTCCATCGCTGAATCTTTTCGTTTTTGATCTTATTTTTGTGTTTTAAATCGAACATGAAAGACACCGACCTTTGATCCGTGATGATCGTGAATAATTTCCCTAAAAGAAAATGCTTCCACTTCTTTAAGGCCCCAACTATAGCGTACGCTTCTTTTTTAACGGCAGCATGATTTAATTCTGCATTGCTCAATTTTTTCGAGAAAAATGCGACTGGCCTGTTTGACTGAGATAGTACTGCTGAGATTGAATGATCAGAGGCATCAGTCTCGACTACGAAAGGGAGATTCGGATCAATTACAGTAACGAGAGAGTGAGATATTTCCTTTTTCAAGTTGTTAAATTCCGAGAGAGCTTCACTAGTCAGCGGAAATTCTCTGGTATTTAAGAGATTTTTAACCTTTTCAGAGTAGTTTGCTACCCACTTAGAATAGTGCGCAAATAATCCAACAGTTCGTTCGAGCATCTTTTTATTTGCTGGAGGTTGGAGTTCCAGGAGTGGTCTTAAACGTTCAGGATCTGGAGAAATTGTTTGATTTTCAATTTTATAACCAAGTAAAGTTATGCTAGACAGACCGTATTTACTTTTGCTTTCATTAATTGTGAAGCCATACTTTTTAACCGCATTTAGAAATTTTGCTAAATTCAGGTCATGTTCTTCCTTGCTTTTCCCACAAACTGTGATATCATCTAAATAAATGAATGTATTATTGAGCTGTTCTTTTGTAACTAGTTCGTCCATAATCCGCTGGAAAGCTGGCACCCCATTTGTTAAACCAAAAGCTAGGCGACAAAAATGATATAGCTTTCCATCCGCCTCAAACGCAGTGTAAGGCCGATCTTCAAGTCTTAAAGGCACCTGATGATATGCACTCTTCAAGTCTACCGTGCTAAAGAACTTATTTTGGGCAACCCTTTGCACTATTCCTTCCAAGTCTGGAACAGGATAAGCGTCTAACCGAGTGAATTTGTTAATCGTTTGCGAGTAATCTATAACCATTCTTTTTTTATGGCTTTCCGATTTGACTACAAAAGCTTGCGCCCTCCACGGTGACCTACTCTCTTCAATTATCCCGTCTGCTAAAAGTTTTTTTACTTCCTCTCGTATGAAAGCGACGTCGTCAAATGAATGTTTGCGGGATTTAGTGGCTATTGGAGTGACATTTCGTGTTAGATTTTTAAAAACTTCGGATGGCTCTATTTTCGCATGAAACAGAGCATGAACTTTTAATGGTGGTTTATCTCCTCCGAAACTAATACTAAGTTCAGAATGTTTCTTTAATAAATCGTGGCCAACAATAATATCGCAACATAATTTTGGTAAAACAGAAATTTTGACTTTGCCGTAGTGATGGTTAAGGAGTGAAATGGGTACTTCACAGCACTGAGTTATGTCCGTAGTATGACTGACCGAGGCCATCGACACTGCACTCCTGGTAGGAAATAAAGGAAACTTATGTTTTTCAACAAATGCTTCTGAGACAAAAGTCTCCGAACTACCGGTATCAATTAGAGCTAAAGTTGAAATTCCACCCACCTTAACTGGAACCATAGTTTTGTCCAGAGCTGAGACAGAGGCGAGTACAGCCGTGTGCGCTGTTGTCGATGAATTTTTCTTCGAACGGCAAACCTTGGCATAATGGCCTTTCTTCAAACATGATTTGCAGATTGCTTCTTTCGCGGGGCATAGTTCTCGAGATGCGTGGCGATCGAACCCACAGAAATAACATTTCGCTCGAGTGAAAGCTGTGAAGGCCGGTGATGTCGGTGGCGAAAAAGACGAAATGAATGAGGATGCGGTGTTCACGCTTGAAAACTGTTGACTTTGTTTGTGAGCCGACTCTAGCGCCCTGGCATTGTTAGATTTCTTGTAACGACAACTGATTGTGCTCCAAAAGACGTGTGCGAATTGAGTTTGAAACCAAGCCATTTATGAACGAATCCCGAATGAAATAGTCGCGATGCTGTTCCGATGTTACAGCCTTGAAATCACAGTCCTTTGCTAGTAGATCCAAAGCCTGTAGATATTGATCGACCGATTCATCATCTCGTTGCTTTCTCATGGCTAGGGCGTGCCGCGCAAAAATGTCGTTCTTCGGCTTCAAGTATATTCTGTTTAGGTATTCAAGCGCCGATTCGAATGTTTGACACTCCGAAATGAATTGATACACCGGATGAGACAAATGATTGATTAGAAGACGCAATTTGTCTTGATCTTCCAACTTGACGCCCGGCAAATTCATAGAATCAAGAAAGTTCTGAAAAGTTTTCAGCCAATGGACCCATTCTTGAGCTGACTGAGACGAATTGGGGTTAGCCTCGAACCTCTCAGGTTTTAGGTATCTGTCCATTTTTGAGATCAATAAATTGTGATAAAATAGACCTTTCAGAGTTAAGGCTTTATTGATCTCAAAATGAGAATGATTTAAAAGATAAAACAATTAGGAAAATAATCATGTGGAAAGGGAGGACTGGAGGGATTAATAATTCATAAAATATCATGACAATGTAACAGCGTGTTAGCGTTCAACGAATCGCCCATCGGCCGAGGAATCCGCTTAGTACTGGCACAAAGTGGGCAACTCGATCGAAGTGTGTCCAATTTATAAAAAAAATCATCCTCTTCAATGTCCTCGTGCTTCGATTTGTCTTAACCACGCCACGGTCTTAACCGTCTGCGCCGTATCCTTATAAAGGTGGCAAAACTGACGAACAACGCCTTAAAAATTTCTCAACTGGTTATTTTTGGGCGCTGAAAAAAGCCGAACTGTTAAATCCTACCCCAAAAAATGTCCAAACTGACTGTAAGAGCCCTAAAAATGGATTAACTGACAATTAGCGCCCTAAAAATGTACGAACTAGTGATTCCTGCTCTAAACATGGTAAAATTGACGATTCGCGTGCCAAAAATGGTCAAACTGACCGTTTTCGCCTTGTTTTGACGGACTATTCACGCTCTATAAATGGACAACCTGGCTCTATGCGTCCTGAAATGCCCAAACTGGGATCAGCTAAATCAGTCCATTTGCGCCTTAAAAATACCTAAACAGACAATTCCTGTCCTGAAAATGACCAATCTGACCGTTATTCGAACCTAGAAAATGGCTGAGTTGGCCGTTAACGCCGGCTACAAAAATGGCCCAAGTGTCAATATCACACTTGACCATGAAAACGTGGGTGAGGTGTTCCCCCGTTGCAGAGGTTTTTTGTTGGGCGGACCAGTCCGCGCGGCAGTTCGTGTCCGGTGTGGCGAGGCCTTTAATTCTGAAGCCGACGTTGGGGCTATAAAATTAAGAAACAGTGCAAATTCTTGGCATTTGTTAGGTTAAAAAAAACGCTTATTCGCGGCTGAAATTGATAAAAACGTTGCAAGCGGTCAAAATTGAGAAAAGCGCTGATTCGCGGCTAAAATAGAGAAATTCAGTAATTTATGGCTTTGATCATAATCGCTACTTGGCGAATTGGGAGTAGAAATAACACCAATTTGTGGCTGAAATAAGGCAAAATCCATGGTTTAACGCTACGTTAAAATTACATTTCTATGTTTATTCTAAAGAATAGATAGGAAAATATAGTCTGTTCACAATCATTTGTGGAACACTTTTAAGGGCAATGGCAGCCCCCTTTGGTGCATTTTGATCGGGACCCAACTACCAGGACCGCGGAGAGAATACTGGAGCCCAGGGACGAAACTCAATGAGGCCCTTTCACCAAGGTGAGCAACAGACCCAGTCGCTTCTTTCTCGAAAGGCTTACATAAATCCAAAGTGAAGCCTAAATCGCAGCCAAACTCCAAAACCACCAAGAAGGCCCCAACACAGTAGAATGACCCAACGAAAGCCATGGCTCAACCTCAGCGAAGCTGTAATTACAGTATAACCTCCAACGACAGCAACGTCTCAAGCACGATGAAGGCCCAGCCACTGCCAATGGCCCAACCACAGCAAAGGTACAACCACTGCAAAGGTCCAACCACTGCAAAGGGCCGACCACAGCAAAGGGCGGACCACAGCAGAGGTCCAACCACAGCAAAGCTCCAACCACATCAAGAGCCTAACCACTGCAAAGGTCCAACCACAGCAATGGTCCAACCACTGCAAACGTCCAACCACTGCAAACGTCCAACCACAGCAAAGCTTCAACCACATCAAAGGCCTAACCACTGCAAAGGCCCAACCACAGCAAAGGTCCAACCACAGCAAAGGTCCAACCACAGCAAAGGTCCAATCACAGCAAAGGTACAACCACTGTAAAGGTCCAACCACTGCAAAGGGCCAACCACAGCAAAGGGCCGACCACAGCTAAGGTCCAACCACAGCAAAGGTTCAACCACTGCAAAGGTCTAACCACAGGCAAAGGTCCAACCACTGCAAAGGTCCAACCAGGATTGTGCCTTCTTCCCGCCCTAGCTTGATTCCTTGAAAGGCACATGACCAGGACTAAGCCTGACATGACGGCCGGGAAGTGACCCGACACGTGCAAGTCCTGGTTATCCTCGCTCCACTCCCCGTCAGCCACACCAGCTGGTCAAAGCTGGTGCGTTACCGGTGTGGACCGCTTGGCGGTGGGGAGTTTTACAGGTGGTAAAGTAGGGGCGAGGAGAGATACCCGTACGATGAGCGCATGCTACCGGCGAGTTGTTGCGTTGAAGACAGTTTGGAGCGTCGGTGGAGGTGATGGGTCGCGGGGGTCTAGTCGTCGGTAATCTGGGTATCCAGGGGCGCGTGTGGTTGGCCGATGGTGGGTGGTGGGCCAGTTCCTCGCTGACTGCACCACGCGTTGGCGAAGTACAAGAAGCGGCGGGCCGAAGACTTACTCGCGACGGGATGTGTTAGGTCAGTGGGGATATGCCACCGATCTCGTTGACGATGCAAAGGTCCAACCTCAGCAAAGGTCCAATCACAGCAAAGGTACAACCTTTGCAAAAGTCCAACCACAGGAAAGGTACAACCGCCCGATCGCCCACTGCCCCGATAGTGAAGGTCCGCCAGTATAACGCCAGTTTTACTAATGTATTCGTTCAAGAATATCCCTTTTAAGAATATTCCGAATTTTATAATATTTCTGTACGCAACAGGAATATTTGTTGAAGTTAAATCGAACATTAGCTACAATTTTCATGCTATTAACGCTAAGGCGACCCCTTTCCTTCGCCCAGCAAAGATGAGGCTCTTTCCACGTTAAGATGTGTTTCCACCGAAGTGGCCCTGCGACACTTATCGCTTGAAATTGAGTGTCAGACACAAATTTCCTTGGTCTAAACACAAACACAAAGGCTCATAATTTCTGCAAATAAGTGCAAGTTTCGATCTATTTCAGGAGTATTGCGAATTTTGAGGCTAAATACCGTGAATTATGAAATCTTGACCAGAATATTTAACAGTTTTACACCCGAAACCGCAATTTACATGGTTTAATAAAAGATAAACTTCGATTAGTCAAAAACTACGGTGTACGAACAAACACTTCCGACAAGATTTTTCGTTTAGCCCTCTCTTGTCATCTGTCAATTAGGTACTTCTGCGATTCGCAACTTACTAACCTTTTATAACTTCGCCATTCCTTATTTTATTATTTTGGCTTTTGACATTGAAACTCTGTACAAAGCCGGGGTTCGCTCTTTCTATTTTTAATGCGTTCCATTTGTGCGAACTGGCGTATATAGGACGGGAGGAAGACCAGAGGGAAGGTCATTTTATTTGTATTAACCTTTTAAGACGATAAAATTAATACGGGATGGAATAAAGCGTTAGAAATAATCAAAAATCGAGAATTTCAATCCCGGAAGAGTGGGGGGGGGGGAGCATGAAATATTTCTTAGGTTATTTTCTATTCGTTACACGAGAAGAGAGTTGAGAGGGATAGAGCGAGAACACCGGAGAAGAAGAAAAAAAACGGTCAAGTGAGAAAATTGCTGCACGTTGCGCCAATCGCTAAAGGTTGAATTGAATGAAAAAACGAAACGGAAAAGACGGCAAAGTGGTGAAGTGGAGGGAAGACTTGAAAGGAATTTTCCAGGGGCTTTGATCTCGGCAATGAGAGCTGCGTCTCTAGGACTTACATCCTGCGGAGGCTTTCGTATCGCTGAGCAGACACAGAAAAATCCTTATAATTTTGAACCGCTTTTATAAAAGGCGAGGGAGGTCTTATTCAGTGAATAGTGTCTATTCACAGAACACACAGCAAATAGGCTGAAATTGAAAAATGGACACATTTTAATTAGTTTCATTCGCCTCATGGGTCATTCTGTAACTTTAGGCTATTGAATCTGGTGAATTTAGATTTAAAATTTAATAGATTAATTAAATTAAGAAGAGGCCGAGCTATCGATTGCTACAAAAATGCTGCAGAGAACAAACAGCCTCAAGTCTATGGGTGCATTGTCCCATTCATCTCATCGTACAGAGTTCTAAACCACCGTAACCGATCGTCCGTGTGCACTAAGGCAATAACTAGACGTTTTTCTTGCATTTCAAGGACTGTGCTAAACGAAAATTAAAACTAGGTATTTAATTTCGGCTAATTTCATTCTTCAAGTTTAAACCCACCAGAAAATCTATAATTTGGTGGTCATACTCATAAGAGCTTTTCTACCAACCTAACCGTTATGCGGGGACTGTGGCTGGCTTTACACGTATAATTACGGATCTTGAGAAGTCGTGTTCAACGACTTTCACACAGAAGTCACGCTACTTGTTCGATATAACCCCTCGGCGCATCATGTCGGCGGAGTTGCACCGTGAAACCCATTCACCCCATAGCATACGGTTTTAACCAGTTTTGTACATTATTTTATGTTTCAATTTCAACCCGTTGTAAGTTATAAAATACCTATACTCTCGAAAAGCAAAAGTAAAATATAAAAACACGGGTCTTAAAACAAGAAAGGGATCGTTCCTAAAGGAGAAATGGAACACTAAACATTTTTCCAACTGAACATTCCGCTTTTACTGTTTTCGTTTTTTAACCATGTTACGATTATAATTCGTTAAAGAACGTAACTTTGCTACACTTCAGATAAAGTGGCTTGATATCGAATTATACGAGGTGAGGATTGCCTTGTTGCATCAACTAGAAAAACTTACACAATAAACTTCAAATTTCCTAGATACTTTGTTTCAAATGACGCAATACCGCAAATACCTTCAAACGTGCAATATTGCTCTTAAGTCAAGACCCCAAACGCTATTTCTTGCATATTCAACCGGGATACGTACAATTGCGTGGATATTTACAGCCCCATATGTTGCAATGCCATGAAGTTTGCAATTTCGGGGAAACTGAAATCCTTGCGATTTCACGGAAATCCACATTGCGGATATTGAGCTAAGAAACTTCCATTTTAGGGGGGAAAAAGATCCATAACTTTCAATTTCACTGATATTAAGCTAATAAACTTACAATTTCGCGGAAATTCACGAAGAAAATTTGACATCTTTGCGGATATTTCGCAGAAAACTTCATATTTCGTTGATATTTTTAGCTCCACATGTTGCAATCTCGCGGCTATTCGTCTGACTTTGGGCGTTGTCGGGGCTACCTGGGGATCCACGGCTACTAGAAATAAAATACATCGAACTTGTGAAACCGTAAGACAAAAAAGGGCTGGAAACTTGCATTTTCGCGATTGTTTAGGTTCAAAAGATGTAAGGACGCGTTCCTAAATTCATCGACGCGAATCTGCGATATATTGATTTTCCAAGAGAGGAAAACCCTCGAAAATAGTTTTTTGAAGAGCGAAAGCCGCAAAATCAATTTTTGGAACAGCCAAATTTGATTTATTGATTCCATCCGTGAAATTTGTTTCTTGAAGGTCGAAACCCCACAAAATTGACTCTCAAAATTTGCTTTGGAAGAGCCAAACACGCGAAAATAGATTCTTCAACGATTGTGCACAGTAAAATTGTTTTTTTCAGTGGCTTTAAACCCGCGAAATTGCTTTTTTGAAGAGCCAGGCCCGTAAAATTGCTTTTTATTGAGCCAAATAACCCGCGAGATTGGCATTTTAAGAGTGCCAAGCTCCATGAATGCTGTTGTTTGAAGATCCAAACCCGCAAGATTGGATTTTTTAAACGATTAAACCCGACGGGATTGGTTTCTTGAAGAGCCATACCCGTGAAATTGTTTCTATCCGGATCACACTCCCCCACTAGTTCCGTTCATCGTATCTGGCTTGATTACAGCAAATTTAACCTACAAGAACCATAAAACTAGGTACTGATTTTGTCCCTGAGGAACAATCCCACGCCCAGAATCTGTCAATCTGACGCTGCGGTTTGATCACACCTTTGGCGCGTTTGTTGTGCCGGCTAGCCTCGGTTCCCCGCGGCATAGTATGACCAGAAACTGGCAATTTTGATTTAATTAAGATCCTAAACTGGCTAATTCACAGAAATCAAGACCCCAAAAAAGGGTCCATTCGACGTATATTCAGCTAGGAATCTCTTTTATTAAGCTCCTTATGATGGAATTAGGCGGTTGTTCATCAAGCTTTGGGCGATATCGAGGTCGACAGGGCAGCAGGGGAAGCGGTAACTTAAAAAACACGCCCCGAAACTTGCAATTTCGCTAAAATTAAGAACCAAATCTCGTAATTTTGCGGAAATTAAGGCACGAAACGCGCATTTTCACAGGAATTAAAACCCGAAAGTTGCTGAGGATATTCTGCCATAAAATTTGGAATTTTCACCCCTACAAAAAAACGCTGCGAATTATCGAACAATGCCTTATTATTTCGACTGTGGGTTTATTATTCATGGATGTAGTCAAATCCGGCTTGAAATTACATGAAAATCGACAACCCACACCCCTATGACCCCAAATCCTTTGAAAATCCCCATTTTGGACCCGCTTTTGGCCCATAAAACCCAAGGAGGTTATTTGATCAAACTGATCAGATGTTAGGACCAACTAGACCCCAAATGGAGCCCATGTGCGAAAGAACGAGTTTTTTCGAGCAATCCTAGGGCAAGATATGGCCCGGACGGCGGACGGACATTTTTTTTTTATTGCAGATTTGGATTCTACGCACTTTGAAACGTAAAACTACAAATTTTGAGGGGGGGGGGGTCAAAAAAATTTGTTTGCGATACGATTACAAAGACTTATTATTGAGAAATAATAAGCCAAAAGGCCCAAAAACAAATTATGCTTAAGCTAAGAAACCCTTAACTGGTAATTTGAACCAAAACTTTCAATTCCTCCGGTATTCAGCCATCAGGAAACTTGAAATTATTCTCAAATTGGAATCCGAAAAAACACAAAAATATCCATTTCAAAATGTTGCGTTTGCATTGCATATCGTCACGGTATGAACGCAGTCAGTCGAGGCCGGCTAGCCAATCCCCTAAAAAAAATAGGCCCTAAAACTTGCAATTTCACTGAAATATAGAACCTGAAACTTGCAATTTCACGAAAATTGTGCCTGGAAACATCAAATTGTGCAGATATTTGCCTTCAAAATGTTGCAATTCTGTTGGGGTACGGTGTATGGCGCGGGTATTGGGGCTCTTCTCCAGTTGGATGGTGCCCGGTAAGAGCCCGGAGTTTGAGCCCATAAAAAAAAAAAATTCAAAATTGCAATTTCATCGATATTTAGCACCGAAACTTGCATTTTCTCCGAAATTACGCAATTTCGCTGGAATTAAGACCTAAATCTTTCATTTATACGCAAGAAACACGACCCGGAGACCGGAAACTGCAGTGAATTTCGCATATAGCATCCCAACAGTGAACATGCAAACTCATTCAATTTTAGATTAATTTGCACATAAATTCAAGTTCCAATTAAAATTCAAAGTAAGGGCACAGTCGAGACCAGTTTGCTTAAGGTAAGGTTCACGCCCAACAGGGCCTGAAATATGCGGTTTAGCTGAAATTAGGACGTAAGGCTTGAAACTTTCCTGGTCGAACTCTCACAATTTTGCAACTTCCAAGTCATTTCGCGGATATTTACCTTCAAAATTTTACAATTACGCGGCCACGCATCAGAAGACTTTACGGGCACTGTCGTGGAGTGATTCCCGAAACTCGAATTTTCTCGAAAATAATTACTAGAAAGCCAGAAACTGGCAATTTAACGAGATTAAAGATCGGAAAATAGCAATTAGTCCCAACATTTTCCGAATGACAGAGTTTTAGCTAAGAGTGCTGTAATTTCGTGGTTTTTTTGTCAGGCTTTGGGTGCTGTTGTGAACGGCTCCCTTGGCCCAATGGCCTGGTGGATATTTTAGACCCGAAACTAACATTTTCACAGATATTCAAAGCTCCGAATGATGTTATTTCGCGGGTGTTTCTCTCTATTTGCAAAAGCAGATGAAATTGAAAAGTTGTTCATCAATTTTACCTGTGAATTACCTCTTTTTCTCAAAGCTACCTGTGAATTAGCGATTTTTCGCGATTTTAGCTGTGAATTAGTGCTTTTTCTCCATTTTATTGAATAATTAGTATCCCAACTCTATCCCACCCCCCCCCCACCAAGGATAGTATTCTGATTTTTACAATTTTAGCTGTGAATTGGTGGTTTCTAACTTTTCAGTGTTGAATTAGCGGTTTTTCTTAATATTGGCAGCGAACTCCACCCAAAAACAGGATATTTAGCGCTTTTCACAATTCCAGCCACGAATTAACGGTTTTTATTCAACTCTTAGCCGTGAATTGGCCCTTTTTCTCTACGTTGTTGCTACTAAATTGCGTCTAGAAATTAACGGTAGGAGCCGCGTGATCCCGATTATGTGTGAAACAAGCCTTAAAAGTGTCTCCACTAACAATAATGGAATAAAGAGTTCATTGGATTGAAATTACACGAAAGTCGACACCCTACACCTCTATGATCTCAAAACCTTTGAAAATCCACATTTTGGACCCGCGTTTGGCCCATAATGGATCCATAATAGATCCATAATGGAGTCTATGTTCGAAAGAACGAGTTTTTTCTATCAATCCTAGGGCAAGATATGGCCCGGACGGCGTACGGCGGACGGACATTGCAGAAATCGAATCGTATCGATTAAATCGAAAGTTTGAGGGTTTGTCGTAAAAATTTTGTCATGACCGAAAACATAGGTGTATTGTTTAGAATGAATAATAAACCAAAAACACGGGCTCTGAAGTCGTAAGGGGCGGCGCCTGTAGCCGCAGCATCGCCAGTCCCCATTTCGCCCTCACAGTTCTCATCGGTTCTGGTGAGCAGGGTACTCCCCGTCTTGGTCTTACCAGAACGGGTTGAGAGCAGTAGCACCTCCGCTCTCGGCGAGGGGCGGTCCATCGGCTCCGTACTCGGCTCAATTGCCAGGCTGATGAGACCAGGACCGAGTAGCCCTGGTGGCTGCAGGTCTGAGGTCGAAATGGGGACTGGACCGCACTTTGAGTGCAATCTTCGTGAATGTTTGGTGGGCGCATACTCCCTACATCCAATTTCCTCTAATTTCTAAGGGGATTGCTGCAGTTTGGGCAGGCGGCGCCTTTTAGCTATACAAACCCCATACGAGGGATTCTAAATACGCGCCCCGGTTCGTGCTGGACTGTCACTCGACTGCTATATTGGCCACCTAGGGGGAATGGCGTTTCCAAGAATCGGCTTCCAGGGTATCTTTTTGCGATTTTTATGGAGAAACCCTCTCTCAACCGGTTCAGCCACGCGGGGGAAGGCCTATAAGGTAACGATTTGAAGAAAATCGCAAGAGTATTGGTCGATTATGGCAACGACGTTCGGGTCAAGTGGGAGTGGTATACCCATGCCTACAGCCCATCATAATTTTAAGAGAATTGGTCACGTTTTAAGAAGGCAGGCTTCTCTCCCCTCGCGTGAAAGCATGCGCCGGGGCCTCTCGTTCTCCGTTCACAGAGAGATGACTAAAAGATCAAAAGAGAAGAAACGTTTTCCGAGCGCGAACTGAAGCAAAAATGACAGCTATAATGAGAACTCTTGGGGTGCCCCGGTCTGCAATATAGACAATAGACCACTTGGCCTCCCCAAGGCGGCTTGGCTCTGTGCGGCTTCATGAAGGACCTGACCCCGCGGTTTCTTTCACGGAGCTTATCTGGCAACTCTGGCCAATTAATTGGCCAATTGATCGCCAATCAATAGTGTGGAGTATGTAAAACCAATGCAGGTACGTGTTTGAGAGGGGGGGGGGTCGTGCTTTTTGACCCACGCGAATTCTCGACTGTGCCCCGCTCTTGAACATGTTCCTGTTGAAACAATTAAAAGCCACAGTACAGTGATGCGCCTGCATTTGAAGCAATGCCCGGAGTGGGCCGCCCCAAAGCCCCCCGACGCTACGCCACTGTTTAAAAAAGTACAGTAGTTTTTTGAAAGTAGTACCTACTAGGGTCCTTTTGAGTATCCTAAAGGACTATAGGACCACAAAACTATACAAATAAAGTATTAGTTACGTCCTTCACCGAGCATTTGGTCACTGTATACCGCACAGATATAGCTACGGTGACCAGAGGTCCTTCTTTTGGAAGGACGGTACTCCTTTTCAGCTCATGGTCCTGTGGTCCTTTGCTTTTCTCGAAAGGACCCTAAAAGGTACTTCTTTCAAAACAGGGTACTTCCTGGGAGCCTGAAGGACCTCGTCCCGAAATAATTATAGTCCGGGAGCCTCCCACCGAATTAAAAATCCGGGACATTTGATCGTGTCTGGCACCTGCTCAGAACGTTTTTTATGATCCAGGAGATGGCCATTCTGAGATTCCCACTGAGGGGCCCACACCAAAGCTAGCAGCAGGCGAACACCCCTTTGGGCCTCTCCTATACCGTTTTGGATCCTCCAGAAGCCAATTTTGTGTTTCGGCTCTTTCGGACCCAAATTTTGTGTTTTGGCTCCTTCAAAAACCAATTTCATGTTATGGTTCTTTCGAAAGCCAACTTCATGTTCTGGCTCATCAAATGCTAATTAAGTGTTCTGCCTCCTTCGAAGGCCAATTTTGTGTTTTGGATCCTTCAAAACCAATTTCGTGTTTTGGATCCTCCGGAAGCCAATTTCGTGTTTTAGCTCTTTCAAAACCCAATTTTGTGTGTTGGCTCCTCATAATGCCAATTTCGTTTTTCGGCTCCCACTAAAGCAAATTTCTTGTTTTGGCTTCTTCGAAAGCCAATTTGTGTTTTGGCTTCTTCAAACGGCAATTTCGAGTCCGTGGCTCCTTCAAAAGCCAATTTCGTGTTTTGGCCCCTTCAAAAGTCAATTTAGTGTTTTTGGCACCTTCAAAAGCCAACTTCGTGTTTTGAATCCTCCGGAAGCCAATTTCGTGTTTCGGCTCTTTCGAAACCGAATTTTGTGTTTTGGCTCCTCCAAATGCAAATTTCGTGTTTTTGCTCCTTAAAAAGCCAATTTTGTGTTTTGGCAATTTTGGCAAATGACCACTTTGGTCTTGTCTTAATTATAATCAATGGCAGAATAGTGGAATTATCAATCCCAACACACCCCCCCCCCTCATAATGTTTCTTCTGCCTCATTATAAAATTGGGGGCCTTCTTTCGCCTGGGAAAAATCTGGTCACCCTACCTATACCCATCGCCATTTCCCTCTCATTCAAGGTTAATCAGTGGAATGATCGCGTTATAAGCTTTGATACGATACAAACAAGTTGTGGGCGGAGGGGGGAGACGTGGACAATATTTCTCAAAGAAAAATCTCCAAAAAGAAAAAAAAATCGTGCTTTTGGGTAAACTTTTTGATTGGAATCTCTACTTCAGTAACCTAATTAAGCTCTCGCGTGCTGATCACGCATTCATCAGGTTCCACATAAAAGAAAATCGATGCCTAGGAGAGAAATTATACCATTGATGCAAAGGGTGAGTGCGGGAGAGGGGTGAACCAGGAGTGTAGCGCGTTTAAAATGAAAATAAAAGTTTTCAACTGCACAATCCTTGCCTGAGTTTCTTGCATTAACCTCCCTTATAATTCTAATCCTGCGGCTATTTTCTACGCTATAGACGTCTCCACCCCTGGATACTTTATTCGTCGTATAGCGACATTTATGCAATAGTAATTGTTCAAAAAAGTCTCACGCAACAAAGGTGTTTACCCCACGGAACTGACACTTAAAAAAACGTGAGTCATTCCGAAAAAGGAATTGTGAATCCCGGCGGTCTTAACGAAATATTAATGACACCGGGATTCCTATCGTGTTTTTTTTTTTTTTTTTTAACTCCGAGTCAATTCGTCAAATATCGATTTAAAGTCGCCACGTTCTGTAGGGCAATGAAACAATTTAGCTACACGCGCACGTCAAGTGCTAAAAGCCAATTTCAAATGTTGACACTACCTCCTTACATTTCGCTCCTCCTCAACAATTTAAGTCTTATTGCGAAACAGGAGGAGCAGAGATTAGAATAAAGAAGAGGATAAAAGAAGCCTAAGTCCCTAGTTTTACAACTGCTGTAGTCCTCCCTTTCTCTAATTAAGAATATAAGCAGAAACTCTTCTCCGCCATACCACGCTCACAGCACCTCACCCTATTTCATATCCCCCTTTCCCACCGGTTTTTCCAGTGTAGAGGGGAGAAAAGGAAACTTTTCAAGGGATTAAACAGGAAATGAGTTAAAAAGAGATGAAGCAGCACAATTCTTAAAGCTCCTCCCCCAAACTAAAACTCGCAACGCTGTTGCAATTTCAACCGCACCGACAATATTCATCTTTCTTTAAAGTTTCGATCTTGTTAGAGTTCTATAAAAAAGAAATAACGAGGACTGCAATAAGGCGAGCTCCTCCCGATTCTCGAGACGTTTCTTTGTTTGTGATTCATTAAAATATTGTTGGCTATGCGAAAAGATATCAGTTCATGGCGAGGTTTTTTCAGCCCTCAAAAAAAAAAGGTATAAGAGGCCTCTTGCCCAGACTCTTCCATGATTGTGATTTTGCGGAGAAAAAAAGGAGAAATAGAGAGAGAGAGATACAATATTTATAAGGAATTAATAAAAGACAGCATTTTCGCAAGAGGGAGCCAAGTATGCCTGGTTCCTAGGAAAAAAAGTGAATGGAATGAGAAAAAGGCAAGGACTGCGGTAATCCGGTTATGAAAGTACGTACAGTCCCGTTCTTCGGAATTAGTTTAGTGAGTGGGTGGGGGGAGGTGACTAATATTATTTCTGAGAAATTTTTAGCACGATAAATCAAACAAAAATCTTTAAAATTTTAAATAAAAAACACTGACTCACCTGAGCTTCACTCCCTCTCCTCTAGCGTGATCTGAAAAAGAAAAATCAAAACTTCATTTAAAACGCATCATTATAAAGCAAGGGTTGGTGTGAATTGAACTTGTGAGACGGTTGAGGGTGTGGGTTTGGGTTGGGGGGGGAGCATAGTACCGAGAGGCGCGAAAAATAAATTAGCCATCTAGCATAACGTCAAAGATTCGATCAGGCACTTAACAGCAGGCACACAACGTATAATCACCGTGCCACGTCTCCTTCGGTGAGAAAGTATTAAAGAGGCAATTTTTTAGGGGTTTTTACGATAATAACGCAATTCCAATTTTTCACAACATCTAAAGGAGAGAGAGAGAGATAATATATAAAAGTTGAAGATTTATCGATACGTGAGTCAGGGTGCTGTGGTGTTATTGACCTATCTTTTTTGATCCTCGAATTATTGAAAAGAAGGAAGTTCTTCCAAAGTTCCAACAGGTTTTTTCGACATTTTTTAATAGACTGAAACTGTTCGTTTTAAATTCAGGGTGATTCATCAGGGAGATTGTAAACCGCTTCGTATAGCTAACAGAATTTCATTTCTCATTCAGTACCAAAAAATATATCAGATGAGATACAGAATCTTCTCGGAAAACCCTTCCTTCCTATATTGACTCTACGACAATTTCCTTGTATATGTATAAGAGAAACCGAAAATGAGCGCTACAGAAGCGTAATACAAAACACACACATCTCAAGAAGGATATAGGGATATACGTTCCAGCAATGCACACCGGAGGCTTGACGTTTGTTTTGCACTCACAAGCAAACAACCCCTTGAACCCCTCCCACCAATCAAGGTCAGCTTCAAGCCTCTTGGTTGTTTAACTAATTAAGCCTTTCAGCTGTAAAGCCAAGTAATCGTTCTTCGTTATAGTAACTTATAGTAAGAGTGGTGATATTTCAGGGCGGGGGGGAGGACGAAATTAGAGTCTTGAATTATCGTGTTTGAGGGAAAAGACACAGTCGTGCATGGCGGGAGAGGGGGAAACAGATCCGACGTGATGGCAAAACTTTATAATTCATCAAGCACCGAGAAGACTTTTTGGGTAAATATTTTCCTTCCCACCATCCCCCTCTCTCGCCCTCTGACAGCGTATCACATTGTCTCTGCCATGAACCTTGGGATACAGTCTCCATGTCTCTGTATACACGAATTGACGGCAATGAAAAGGAAACTTTATGAAGGTTTCAGGTGTGAAAATACGAGTCAAAAGAAAAGCGCAGGATACGACACAAAGGTTTTGTAAATTGTCTGATCAGAGCCAAAATTTAAGTTCATTTTGAATTCAACCCATCTTACTCACTCTCACTCACTCTCTCTCTCTCTCAATTCAGCACGCAAGAGAAACTTTATATTCAAAACAGATCTAGCTAAAACTTAACTTTAGAACTTTACTAAATAATCCCGTGTTTCCACTCCCAGAAACTCACTGGAAAAACATGGTTTAAAAAAAAAAAAAAAAAAAAAAAAAAAAAACTACCCCTATCCCTCCACAAACACCCACCCATCGAGCACCTGAGTTAGAATGAGCCACCATTGTTAGAAGTGCGAGAATTTTGAATAATATGAAGCGTTGAACCGGAAAAGAAATCAAAGTTGATAAAAAAAAAGGGAGAAAGGAATTTTCCGAGAAAAATAAGTTGGCCTTTAACGTCGACGTTCAAACAGGATGGTTTATATTATTGGGAAAAAACCCAAATTCGAGAAGCCGTATCTTCGCTTAATTCCTAGGAAAGTGGTGGGGTGGGTGGTGGTGGGGTTATATTGAAATACTTCGGGAGTTACTGAACCTTAATTTAATAAACACGGAGAAAGCCCTAAAAGCTGATAATCAGACTCACAAGGGGGCGAAAATACGACAGCTAAAAGATGCTTTTTTTTTTGTTTCAAAAGCGGAAAAACATCATAGTTGAACTATAAAACTATACGGTGACCCGGGACGGATCTGACTGAGAGGCGGGTAGCGGGTGCATTTGCACCCCTCGATGATTCAATGGGGCGCGTCAGAAAGGGGGGGGTTAATTTTACAGTTGCCAGACCAGTTTTGAATTTCCGAAGGGAAAATTAATGTTTAATGCGGCGCGCTGTAGTCAGTTTCAGTTTTCAGAGGCAGGCCGGTTCCCCCACCGCCACCATTTACCAAGATGGAAACAACTTGAAACCAATCGTTGGCAGTGGCGAAAATAAAACCTACCGGTGGCCCGGGACGGAAATCATGATCACAGGTCTAACCACAGTAAAGATCCAACCACAGCAAAGGTCTAACCACAGCCAAGCTCCAACCACAGCAAAGGTCCAACCACAGCAAAGGTCTAACCACAGCCAAGCTCCAACCACAGCAAAGGTCCAACCACAGCAAAGGTCCAACCACAGCCAACCTCCAACCTCCGCAAAGGTCCAACCACTGCATAGGTCCAACCACAGCAAAGCTTCAACCATATCAAAGGTCCAACCACAGCAAAGGTCCAACCACAGCCAAGCTCCAACCACAGCAAAGGTCTAACCACAGCCAACCTCCAACCACAGCAGAGGTCCAACCAATGCAAAGGGTCCACCACAGCAAAGGTCTCAACCACAGCAAAGGTCCAACCACTGCAAAGGTTCAACCACAGCAAAGGTTCAACCACAGCAAAGGTCCAACCACAGCAAAGGTCCAACCACAGCCAAGCTCCAACCACAGCAAAGGTCTAACCACAGGCAAAGGTCCGACCACTGCAAAGGTCTCACCACAGCTAAGCTCAAAACCAACCACTGCTAATCTCCAACCACAGTTGAGCTCCCAGTAAAGCTTTCCTTTTTTTCTTCCTTTTCTTGATTTTTGAAATCCGGGCCCCCAAGGAAAACCAAGCCCAGGGATAAAGGACCCAGCGCCCCCCCCCCTCTCTCGATAGGCGTGCTAACTGCATTTCTCAATTGAGTATGGGCTGAGGGACTCAGGGGCAGCGTAAAGAAACAAAAATGTGACGTTTCCGAACTTTACGATATTTGTATGGTTGGTCTCAACCTTAAGGGCATGGGGACCAGTTCACGCCCCCCCCCACCCCCTCTTGGAAATCGCGCGGAATTCAAGGTGTTTTAGCCTCGAATATGCGCTAATTCACTGACATTTCAATTTCAGCCATGAATTAGCGCTCTTTCCCAGTAATGTTAGCCACGAATATTACAGTTTTTTCTGAAATTGGATCCACGAATTTGACCAATCGGGTTCCAGAAAACATTTTCCTGTCCTCTTTATTTTTATTTTCTTGAGAGCAAATCAACACTTTTTCTCTATTTTAGCCGCAAATTAGCGATTTTACTCAATTTTAGCCGAAAAACTAGAGCCGTGAATTAGCACCTATTCTCAATTTCGGCAACAAATTAGGGCTTTTCCTCTTATTTTTTAAACGCAAATTTAGAGCTTTTCTCAAGTTTAGCTGTAACTTTGCGCTTTTTCTCAATTTCAGTGACGAAGCGTAGCGTTTTCTAAATTCCAGCTGTGAACTATCGCTTTTTTCCAATTTTAGCCGCGAATTAGCACCTTTTCATCATTTTTGACACGAGTGAACGCTGTTTTTCTTTCGTATAATTTTAGCCACTAATATTGGCGTTTCGTCAGGATTTTCATCCACGGACTTGTCCAACCGGAATAAACCTTTTACCTACACATCCTTGAGTTTAAATCCTGAGAAATACTTTATTTACCAAACTTAAGCATGCCTGTGGCCCCATCTTAAGGGGTTTGCCCCCCCCCCCACCTTCCACCACTCACACAACTTTCTTGGTACGCCACTGATCGTTGGATCTCAATTATGAACGTTTGTGATGCACAAAAATCTTTTTTCACAGGTCTGACTCACTAAAAACCAATTTCTCTGATTTTGTCTGACTCACTAAAAAACTAATTTTTTGGATTTCACTCTCTGAAAACATTTAAAATCACCATTTTTGGTGGTAAAATCGCTAGTTTTGGGGTTAATAATCAGTTTTTAGGTTCTAATAACACAACCAAATTTAGTTTTGGGGTGAAATCGCCAGTATAGTCGTAAAATCTTTAGTTTTGGTGATAACATTACGCGTAAAATCTTCAGCTTCGTCCTTTCGTCCTTTTTCTAAAAAATCGTCCTTTTTAGAGATAGAATGGCCTGTTTTCGTTTTAAAATCGTCAGTTCTTAAGGAAATCATCAGTTTTAGCGTAAAATCGTCATTTTGGGGATAAAAACGGTAGTTTTGGGGTAAAATATTAAGGTTCTGGGTTAAAACCCGCCAGTTTTGGGACCACACTTTGGCTTTATCAAAGTCATCAGCCTAAATTGACTGCAACCGCGTCCCAAAGTGGCAAGACTAACTATTCTCGCCTTGAAAATAGCTAAATTCTAAACTGACTATTTTCATGCTGGAAAAGTGATCAAACTGACTTTATTAAGAGCCCGGACAATTGATATACTGATGATTCGCGCCCTGAAAGGCCTGGAACAGGTGATTCCTATCTGAAAATGGTAAAATCGACCACTCTCGAGCCAAGCCAAAAATTTACCTTGGTTTGATTAGCGCTCTATGGTAAAACTGACTTCATGAGACCTAAAAATTGTCAAACTAGCTATTCAAGCTATAAAATCGGTAAAACTGACTCTAGGACGATTCATAGCTTGAAAATACCTAAAACAGATGAGTCCCAGCCTAAATAAAGCTAAACTGGCAGTTTTCGCTCAAAAAATAGCCATACTGGCAGTTCCTGCTTCAAAAATGGCAAAACTGACCATTCGAACCCTATTAAAATGGAAAAACTAGCGATTCGAACCCTGAAATTTCACACTGACTATTCACGCCGTATAGAAATGACCATACTGACAGTTTGCTGCCGTCAAAATTGACAAACTGTGCCAACTGAAATTGGCAAAACCGGCTTTATGTGTGGCCTGCAAATGGCTAAAAGCTTATTCGCGCTTTGCAAAGACTTGAAACGATGATTTCTGAACTGATATAATGGCAAAATATCGACCATTTTCACGTTAAAAATGACCAAACTGAGCCTTCTCGCCTTGTAAAGTTCAAACTTTTTGGATTCGTGCCCTAAAAATAGCAATATTGGCTGTTGATAGTGTTGACGCCCTAAACATGGCATACTCATATTGTCAGTTCACGCCCTGAAAATGGCCAAACTGATCATTTGCGCCATACAAAGACTACAAATGGTGTTATTGACGATTCAAGCCTTCAAAATTGCTATCTGCATGTACACAAAAATGGTCATACATGACTATTCGCGAGTTGAGACGACAAACTGGCCGCTGGCGTTTGCGCGCCGAACATGCATCGTCCTCAACTTGTTGGTTACAACTCACCCTGAGGACTGGATTGCTTGACTGGCCAAATCACGTTCTAAAACTGTCTAATTGGACCATTCCATGCCTGGGAAATGGCGAAACTTACCGTTCGTGATTCAAAAATAACCAAAATGCGAGCCTCCTCGCCTAAAAAAAAAAAATTGAAGACGATTCGTACCCTGAAAATAGCCAAACTGATCATTCGCGCCTTGCAGATGACGAATGACTGACGATTCATGCCATTAAAATGCCTAATCTGACTTGCTACGCCGACAAAAATGGCCAAACTGGCTATCCGTGGCCTAAAATCTATGAACTGGCCATCCTTTCCCCCTCTCTACCGAATATTGTACCGTCTCCACCTTACCACCTGATAGAACCGCCCCCCCCCCTCCACTGATGGTAAATGGCTACAGGGTGGGCTTCCAGTTTCACGCCCTGAGTCTTCGTGCAAGGTTTAACGCCAGTTCTTTGCCTGGTTTAGGGTGCCAAGTTTCGAGTTTCGTGGTCATAATTGACCGGGTTTCTACCTGGAATTTTTGTGGGCAACTAATAGTCTTATCCACAGCAGGCTTAGACATGGTGGGGAGGGGGTCGGGAACAAACAGATTCTTGTTCTATATGAAATTGTTTCGTTATCGAATTATCGAATAGTTTTTGGCGTGAAATTAGTACACGTTTTGGGGATTTCCCGAGTTCCTCACGCCTTTTTCAGAACCAACGCGCGCGGTGAGACCCGGAGCTCGAACGCTTTCGAGCGCTGCCCTGAAGGAGGGGCTCAAGCCCCCAAATCCCTCCCCCCTCCATGATTGCGTGGAACTCCTGTTGTAGAAACGTTCTGAAAAATAATTTTTGTTGGTTTGAGTGCATTTCATTTTGTGGAAAAATGCACTATTTTTTTTAAAGAATTTGTTCCACATGCGGCTTAAGGAAGAAAGGCTGGGGAAAAAAACGGGTCGTGCTTACACCGAGTCCCTCTTTTAGGAAGCTCATTCTAGACAAGAATGAAGAGACCCGTTACCTTGCAACCCACCACTCACTTCTTCTATCTTCCCCCCCCCCTCACCACTACCAATTCATGACGCTACATCGTCTAAACTTCCCGCCACAATATCCGGAAATATATTCCCATTTATTCTTCAAACGAAAGTGAATCCCTTGAAAACCGCAGAGAGTATAAAAAAAAACAAAGGGGCAATTTTTATTAATATTGTGAAGAACAATTTCAGTAATTTCCGTTTCCGCGTCTCCATTAATAGACAGTTAAGCCTGTCATTAAATTTCGAACTGGGACAGGGCAGGTATGTGGCATCCTTCTCTCAAAGACAACCCCGACGCAAGGCAGAAAATATTTGTTCCCATTGTTTAGTTTTTTTTTTTGCTCAGGTTTCGTTATACGAAGCGTGGTGGATTTTCAAAGACAAGGTTTGACTCGGAACTCGGCAGACTGAAAATGTTGATGGGTGGTCGGTTAGGAGGGAGGGGAGGGGTACCGGGGTCTGAGAAGTTTAAATTGCAGAGCTAATACAAAAAAAAATGCTGCCGACAACTATAGAATAAAACAGCGAAGAACTGCAAAAAAAAACCTCTAATTCGACGAACAGTATAGTACTTGGCGTCAACTATCAACAAACCGTAATTCTCAATTTCTCACTTATCAAAAAAATTACTCGTTCTAAACCCATGTTTCACACGGACATGACACGTCACCCACACAGGTTCTCAATAAGACGAGGGCGGGGGGGGCGTCGATAATCTTTTTCGTGGAAAAACTGAAAAATGTTGGTAGGAAAGAGTCGTGTTTCAGTGTGCTGGATACGGTGGGGGGGGGATGGAGAAGATAACGGTATACGAAACGTCTCGGCTGGCCGCGCGAGGCTCGGAGGCGCGTTTACACAATTCCTTCTTCCTTTCACATATTATCATCACTGTGAGGAGGGGGGAGGGGTTGATGGAACGGGAGGGTCAGACTAATTTGGGCTACAAAATATACATAACAGTGGCGGCCGTGACCGTACTTTCTCAACAGTGTTTCACACGGCGAACCTTTTTTTTTTTTCTACCTTCTTTTTCCCCAGCACCTGGCTGAAATAAAGTCACGGTCGTTCGTATCGCGAATTCCACAACAAATCTTCAAGTTAGGATTAATTCAAGAGTTTTTCTGTCCAATTTTGCAATTTGCATCATTCTATGATTTCGACACAAGAACAAAAATAGAATAAAACTACGGTAGTAATGAGCGTTGACATAAACTACTCTTGCGAATTTTCAGGGGGGAAATGGGGTAGCATCATTAGCAGCACCGAACTTTCGGAAAGTAAAAACGAGCAACTCGCGAACAGTGAAACGTCCAAAAAAGAAAGCAATTTCTAGGAAAAACATAACGCTGCGGCTCTCTTCAGCACTGTGATCAAATGACGCGTAATAATAAGAAGCTGAGTTGTAACATGAACGAGCACTCTCGCTTTTTTCTTCTATTTCGCTAATTCAACCCCAAGCAAAAGTTTTCTCAGTGAAGTCTGGAACCAGTGGTTGAAGACGGCGGGGGGGGGGGGGCTTACAGTCCATTACTGTCACATTTCACAACAATGAGACCCCCTCCTACGATTCAATTTAGATTTGGAGAATGAGCAAAAGGAAGGGGTGGAGGGGGTTGCAGCCCCTCTCATCATAATTTAAACTTTTCAACTGGGTTATGCAAATCAAATCACTTTGTCATAAGTGAATGAGTGTGTGAGTATATAAAGGAGGGAAAGGTGGCGGTAAAAAGGGCGAGATTTAGTATCGCGCGAGAGCTGCAAAACGGAAGGAATAATGATGAGCGATCAATTGGCCATGCGGAAAAAAAAGAAATAGAGTGGAAAAAGGGAGACTGCATTTTAGAGATGATTCTCATAAATTATTACTTCATTGCGTTACTTTGAATTTCCTCATTCATCCCGTGTGGCGTTCATTCTTTCACTCCAAACATCAGGGCTTGACAGTCACCTAAAATGAGCTCAATTTCAATAAATCTCACGTGAATGTTGTTTTTTTTCTTCTTTTTCTCTCTAAAATCATAATTCAGAAAGGTCGAACAAATAGTGAACATGGTGGGGGGGGAGGACTTCCTTATCCTTTCATTACGCCCACTTCTCCACACCCAACCAGAGTAGGTCCATTACACCCATAATTTGCTTTCTAATTTTATTAACAATCCCCACCCCCTCTTCTCCTGCCCGTCTACATTTCAGTTACCGTTTATGGGTGGTATATTTGTTCCCGTCATGCTCAATTAATTTTTACTTAACCACAGACCCTTTTTAATAAGTTGAAAAACAAACTCGATGCACTTTTAAAGAGAAACGACGAAATAAGAGAAGCTAAAAATACGGGGTGTCAGCCAAAAAAAAAGGTCGACAGCGTCACGGAGACGCGTTGACCGCTGGCGACTGTATTAAAAGGTGATATGAAGAACATTTCGGACATAGGCCGGCATTTTCTATAGCCTCAAGAGCGTTTTTACAAGTAGTAAAAATGTTGACAGACTTCTAGAGAATGTTGATAATGAGTCGTTAAACAGCAGTGTTTGAACTAGCGCCGTATACAACAAAACCTTTAAAAGATTTGCACTACGCTGATAAAATTTTATCTTATCAAGGAGGCTCTAAAAAGAAAGAGAACGAAATATAGCTAAAATTAAAAAAACTCAGTGGTCCTTTCACCCACTCAAATTAAAATTTTTAATTAAACAACTAAAGTTGGAAGAGCTTCTCGGAAACCCTCGAAAATTATTTTTCCGTGGCACTTTGTTCTCAAAATTATGAGCTTAAAAAGGGTAATATACCTCGTTTTTATGCAGCAATGACCATTGCCTTCTTCTGAGTCCGCAACATTTCAAGCAATGCGAGGTAAATTAAATTGAAAGTAAAACACCTACAATCCACGATTTTACCACTGCTGAGGGGAGGGCGGGATTGAATTAGATTCAAAGTTACACACTGTGCGGGGGCGTTCGAGCCAGTGATTGGGAGGGGAAGGGGAGGGGCTAAGCGTAAAATCGTGCCAAATCTGCGTCAAATCTCCGTTGCCTAACGAATTTTAAGCGCGTACATATAGGGAACAAACGAACAAAATTTGCTTTGATTCTCATTGGTGACAAGAGAGTCGCTGGCCGACCTTACGAATACTGTTGCCTCCCACGGCATTTCTATAAAAGCTGCAGGAAAAGTACCAGAGTGGGCCCACGGTGCGGTGGTGAATTGTTTAATTTACTTTTGATTTGCGATTTCAATTGTTTCTCAACGACTCTTTTTATCTTATCAAGAATATTTTCTGTAAAACCTTGGAAATAAAACGAGAAATTGGCTCGGAAGGTAAACACTAATCGAATAAGAAGTGATTCAGCACATTAAGTTGTAAAGGAGAGCTCTTTTAAAAGCTATTCGCCAGCCCAAGGTATACATGGGGATTGAATAGGAATTACCCTATTTCCCCTCCCCCCCTGAACGACTCTCGCAGGCCAACACGCATTGGCTTCAGTTTTAATGCGACAAGGAAATAAGCCTAGAAACAAAAGGCACACATACTAGGAAAGAGTAAAAAATCAATAAAAACAAAATTACTTTATTCGACTTTGAGGAACGATTAACGCTCTCATTCGGTTCTTCGGATACGTTAGCAGTTCAAAGTGTTCAAGACATTCTTCTGAATGCAAAAAAAACAGATCCAACATTTGAATGAGGTGCGGGTCAGCTAACTTGCATGATCGCCGTAATTACTTTCGAGCTTCTCGTCAAAAGAAGAAAGAAAGTATATCTGAAATAAGAAAGGTAAGGCTTGCATTCCGCGAGCCGTTGTGCCAGAAAATCGATAAGTTGACCGTTTTAAATATGAAAAAGAAAAGAAGGCCCCTATTACAGTATCTTTCTATGAGGTTAAATATTTTCAAGGCCGCTTGGGAAAGTTGATTTTCCTTTTTTAAAGAAATTTTTAGGGCAGATGTCGTCGGTTTTACAATTTATAGGGCGAGAATAGTACGACTCACCAAAGGCGAGAATGATGAGCGTTTTGGCTCGTGAATGGTCGATTTTCAGGGCAGGCACCACCACAAACATTCAAACATTTTCAGGGCGTAAATCATCAGTATTTATCCATTCTTATAGGTCTCGTAAAGTCAATATGCCCATGGTTAGTGCGGGAATCGCCCATTTGACTAGTTTTAGAGCGCAAGTAGTCAGTTCAGCATTTTGCAGTCTTGCAATTTTGGTGCACGAGTAGTCAGTTTAGCCTTTACTAGGGCGCAAATAGTCCACGAAGCCAAAGGCTTCAGGCTCGATTGATCAGCATTGAATAGTCAGTTTTGACTATTTTTGGTGCGTGAATGGTTAATTTAACCATTTTCAGGGTTAGAGTCAATGTTTTTTCCCGCATTTCAGGGCTGCACGAATCGTCAGCTTATACCCATATTCAGGGCGCGTGAAGTCAGATTGGCTATTTTTAGAGTATAGGAGAAGTTCGTCTATAGCCATTTTCAAGACGCGAATCGTCAGTTTTGCCATTTTGAGACGCGGTTACAGCCATTTTAGCCGATTATATCGTGGGAATATTGAGTTTAGCTATAGCGAATGGCTGTCAAGCCATTTTTCAGCATACGAAGACAAGCACACACATTCTTAAGCCCCCCACCCCACCCAACCACATTAAAGCTCTGGCCACAGCCAAGATCCAACCACAGTCATCAAGGCTCAAACCACAGTATAGCTCCAACCACAATGATGGCCCAATAAGGCTCAAACCACAGCCAAGGTCCAACCACAGCAAAGCTCCAACCCCAAACATGGCCCAAGACGGCCAAACCACGGTGATTTCTGGATGTCTGAAATCCGGCCCCCCCCCCCCCAAGGAAGGCCGGGCCCGGGGATAAGGGACCCAATGCAAAATGATGGCTGACCTAATCCTACCGGGGCCGGAGGTTCTATGAGCCCCTTTGATCTTTAAATTTATGATCTTTAAATAAACGAGTACTTAACGTTGCGTTAAATTAGGGTTTTTAATCATTTTGTCTCTACAGACAACTTTTAGCCGCTAATTAGCGCTTTTTCTCAATTTTCACCGCAAAAGAGCGTTATTTGTCAACTTTAGCAGCGGTGAATGCTTGCGCTTGATCTCCATGTTAGCTGTGAAAGAGCGCATTATCTCTATTTTAGTCGGAAATCACCGCTAGTTTACGAAGTTTTAGTCACGAATTAGCAGGGTTTTCCAGGTATTCCCAACACGAATTAGCGTTTCCCGTCAATTGTAGCCACGCAAAAGAGTTTTTTGCCAATTTCAGCTGCGAATTCTTTCTCAATTTGAGCCAAGATTTACCGATGTCACTCAATTTCAGCAAATTATTTGCCGGATTTGACCAAATCGATACACCAATTAGCATTTTCTTTCATTTGAGCTGCGAATGACCACTTTATCTTAATTTTAGCAGCAAATTATCAGCGCTTTTTCTCTAGTTCAAATGCGAATAATCGCTTTATCTCAATTTTAGCAGTTTTAGCCAATTTTAGCCGCGAATTTGCGGATTGTCTGAAATGTATCCACCGATTATGGGTTTTTTAACAATTATTGCAGCGTATTAACACTTTTCCCCAATTTTAGCTGCGAATATTTGCTTTATCCCAATTTCAGCCGCGAATTAGCGGGTTTCCCCAATTTTAGCTGCGAATATTTGCTTCATCTCAATTTCAGCCGTGAATTAGCGGGTTTCCTCAAATGCATCCTCGAATTAGTACTTTTCTCAATTTTAGCGGCGAATTAATGCTTTTTCTCAATTTCAGCCGCGAATTAGCGTTTTCCGCAATTTCATTAGCGACTTATTTCTCAATTTTAGCCGATAGTTTAGCAATTTTACTCAATTTTAGCTGTGAATTAGAGAATTTCCTCAAAGTGATTTACGATCCAGTTTGTTTGGCCATTTTAGCTTCGAATGAGTGCTTTTTCTCAATTTTAGCTGCGAATGAGCAGGTCATTTCAAATGTATCCGCAGATTAGGGCTTTTTAACAATTTTAGCAGCGTATTAGCACTTTTTCACAAGTTTTTCCGCGAATTAGAGCTTTTTTTTCACCGTTCAGTCATGAAAATCAACAATTTTTCTCAATTTTGTCCTCGAATTAGCGCTTTTTCCCAATTTTAGCTGCGAATATTTGCTTCATCTCAATTTCAGCCGTGAATTAGCGGGTTTCCTCAAATGCATCCTCGAATTAGTACTTTTTCTCAATTTTAGCGGCGAATTAGTGCTTTTTCTCAATTTTAGCCGCGAATTAGCGGATTATCTGAAATGTATCCACCGATTAGGGTTTTTAACAATTTAATCATCGTATTAACAGATTTTCTCAATTTTAGTCGTGTATTAGCGTTTTTTTCACCGTTCAGTCATGAAAATTAACAATTTTTCTCAATTTTGTCCTCGAATTATCGCTTTTTCCCAATTTCAGCTGCGAATATTTGCTTCATCTCAATTTCAGCCGCGAATAAGGAATTTTCACATTTTTTAAAAATATTTTTTTTCGATGAGACATATCAATCCTTCCCCGTAAATAAATAAATAAAAATTTAAAACCCTTCAAAAATATTTTTTATTTATAAACAAAAGTTGGCATATTTGAAATCCCGCCAAAACGAACATTTTCCGCAACGTAATATCACATGTATTCTCTGTCCTTTTCATGCCTCTAAATAGCTCATCTGTTTATCCTTCGTTATTTTATTATTGGAAAGCTCTTGTAGAAAGTAAGGCAAAGAAACACAACAAACCGCTCTCGACAGCTATGTTACAGGCTAATTTTTTTTCGGAAGGCGCATATGACACAAACATGCTCGCTGGCGTGTTTGAAATGACCTAAAACTTCAAAAATCGCGTATTTATTAACTGTTGGATTATTTTACGAACGGATCACGATTTATGCTCTATTTTAGCATAAATATACCTTAAAAAATAGATTTATGAATAATTTCTGATCTATGAAAATTCCTCATTAGCGGGTTTCCTCGAATTAGTACTTTTTCTCCATTTCAGCGGCGAATTTAGCGCTTTTTCTCAATTTAACCGCGAATGAGTGTTTTATCTCAATTTTAGTCGGGAACTAGCTCTTTTATCAATTTTAGCCGTGAATTAGCAATTAGTGACATTGTATCTTCACTTCTTTGCTACGAATTAGCATTTTTTCGCTATTTTAGCGCTTTTCCCGAACTTTTTCACCAGCACCCGCGATGAGCACATTAGCTTGACTTCTCAATTTTAGCAGCCAATTAAGGGCCTTGGGGGTAGATATCTCGAATTGGTGTATTATTTCTTAATTTCAGCGGCGAATGAGCGCTTGTTCTAAATATTAGCCGCAAATCAACGGTTTAAAACATAAATATCCCTATTTTTCCATATCTATAAGCATTTCGGTGGCCCCCGCGTGAACAGTTGAACGGTCGGTCCACCCTCACTCGTCCCCACACCCCGAACCCATTTTTAAAGAGCCAAATCCAGGATTTTTGAATAGCCAAACCCGTGAATAACGTCGACAACGCGATTTTTTCTTTTGATGCGAGCGACGCGATTTTAATGTTTTTACGCGTCAAATCCACGAAATTTCTTTCGGAATGCGCGAAACTCAAGAAATCAATTTGTCGGAGGAGGGGGGGGGGGCACAAAAAGCCAGGCAACCTTCAACTGGATCGAAAAATGACAGTCGTTCACCTGGGACGAAAAATGACAGTCGTTCACCTGGGACGAAAAATGACAGTCGTTCACCTGGGACGAAAAATGACAGTCGTTCACCTGGGACGAAAAATGACAGTCGTTCACCTGGGACGAAAAATGACAGCCGTTATCCTACTGTACTCATCCTCTTAATTGAATTTGAACTCGTAAAGGGTGAAACCCACCATTGGAATGCAATTTTTTCTTTAAAAATTGGGCACCTTGGAACGTGAATATACCTTAATTCGTTTCTCGGGGTTAAATCGGTCGGAATAGCAATTAAATTGATGGTATTCATAATCGGGAAACGTGTTCAAACGGAGGAGTATACGCCTATTCAAACAACGCGCATTACTTTAAATCTTGAAACGCTATAATGTTCGTAGTTAAAAGGATTGTGTTGAGGGTGAATGGGGGAGGGGGTTAATTGACCCTTACACGAAGTGCCGATGAATTACAGAAGATAATAACGGTAAATAAAAATAATACCTCGAATAGCTAATTAAGCTCGCGTTCACCCGCCAGCCACACGGTATAATGACGAATACTTTCTCACATCTCACAAAAGTTTTGAGCGTCAAGTTGAAGAAGATGGGGGGGGGGATGGTTTCTCAATTTCTTTAAAAATTATTCTAAGGACTTAAAACAAAAATTAAAAATGATGAAAGTGGGCACTCAGCCGGAACGCACCACCGTGAAGGTTAAGTCGACGGAATTTCCTCCTTTGTGAAGTAAGGGAGAGGACGATTTCGAAGGTTTTTCAAGTGTGTCAATACCCTCTGAACAATAAGGAATTCTTTTTTTTTTTATTTCTATATAATACGCCCTGACATTCCTTTTGAAAATAGTCACGGAAAGAAACAAGTACCTCCGCACACACGATTTACATAATATTAAATCGTCTCGCGAAGTCGGCGAACGTTTAGCTGCCTTGCCCACAAGGGGGCTGCCATAGAAGAGTAATTCGAGAGAAGCTTTATAACGAGTTTCATCCGGGAAATTAATGATTTTGTGACACAGTCGTACAGCGGATTTTAGCGGCTTTCGTATGTCAAATGACGACAAAGTTTAAGAATGCAAAACACGATGCATGAACTTTGACATTATGTGTAAAATTTCAAAACTTTCTTAATCTGATCGGCCTCTTTATTTGAACGTATATAAACCCTGTTATTAGTACATTGTGCGCTTGTATAATCCCCTTACGCGTTATACGACTTGATGTATGTTCTTTATGAATGTCTCAAATACAGGCAAAACGGTCGAGAACTTAAAACAGCAAGCACCTTGAAATGAGTGATTGAACACCGGTGCGTGGTGGAGGGCATGGGGACCATGTTTCCAACGTTAAAGCACTCGAGAAAAGTTGGACCAAGCGATTCCTTCTAAAAATTAAGAGACGTCTTCGAAACGTAATTAAGACACATTTTCCCCTTAAACCGTGCCGTGAAAGTCGCACGCCAATTCGCTTCGTGTGAACAAGGGCAGCCAACGCCTCCACACATCCACCCCTTGTGCAAATTTTGACCAGTGAATCGTATTTCTTGTCTTCGTGTTTAATTAATTCCTTTTCGTGTCTCGCCTATTTATTTATCACTTACCGATTAAATATTTATGTAAACGGTCTGCACTCGGCACGTTTTGTGACGGGTCCCCCCTGTTGGTCCAATAATTTAGCCGATTCCTTTATCTTTATTACGTCATTAGAATTTCTCTCTCGTTTTATTCGTAATATCTTCGGGTCTTGCAGCCGAAAATTGTGAGTTACAACGTTTAAGTTTTATCGCGTTATTACTTATTAACTATAGTGCTGAGTATAAATACGCTATACGTCGTTTTAACTGTGTAAATAACAAATAAACAAGCTCGACGGTATCTCAAATGTCAGCGATATTAACCCCGATAAAATCGAACTGACAGATTTCATCCTCGTGCAACATATACACCTATCGTCAAACAACGCATTAGGATGCGTTAACTGCGTATCGGCGATGCAGTTGGGCGATTCATGTGGGTGGGGGGGGGGCAAGGGCTGCGAACGTACGAAGCATTCCCGATGGGGTAATGTGCTAACATGAACGCAACAAAACAAAGGGGGCTCGGCCACTAGGTTTTGCGTTACAAAGTTGAAGTTTTTGGGAGTAGCGGGTACCCATGTGATATTTTTATTAATTATTAGCTTATTTATACTCACATTTTGAGTATTTCATATTCAATTGTTTGATAATATAATAATTTAATAGCATCATGATTTAGAGTTATACGTTGTATACGTTCATCTTACATTCTTTTCATTGTTTTCTTGTTTTGAAACGTTGTCATACGCTTAACTTTTATAACGAATTCAAGTTCCAATAACAAGGATTGCTGAATAAATTATTCATTATTATTATTTTTCAGTGAACTTGGCGATGTCTCGTTGAAGTACAACTCACGTAAAGTGACGCTTTTCTCACTAGTGAAATAAACTTTAAACTCTCAAAATCTAATATAATTTCGTGAATTATTTGTCTTAGGAATAGTTTTAAAAAATTATGAAAAATTGTCAAGATGCATGGTGTAAACTCACCTGATTAGCCGGGAGACACTTCACAGTCAAACGTGTATAATTCAAGACCAAATAACACACGATACAACACAAAACTTGTGAACGTTAGTCTTCAAGCTACAAAGGAAGCTCGACAGATAACGGAAAATAAAAACAAAAAACTCCTTTAAAAAAAAAAATAACGAAAACGGGGCTAACGTGAAACTATCCAAACCACTACGCGCGGAAACACAACTACCCCGAACGCGGTAGAAACACAACTGAAATGCGGAGCCGAGCCAGCAACTCTCGAACTGGGTTTCGTTGTGTATTTTTTTTTTTTTTTTGTTTCGTGTCTCACCGATGGGGGGAGTACCTACTCACCGGCACAACGCCTCGGGTTGCCCTTTCTCTCTATATACACCACCCTCTCCCAATGCATGCAGCGTCGTTTACAACCCGTCGTAACGAGACGACGGGAAACGAGTCGAAACGAGCCGAAATGGGCCGAGTAGGACATTGACAGGGAAGAAGACTGGAAACTGGAAAGGTGCGGGTCAGCTTTAAAGAGATTTCTTTTTTTTTCTTTTCTTTTTCACCTGTCCTGGTCATGGTCGTACTGACCGGTGGAGGGGGAGGGGGCACAAATCTCCTCAGTACCCCACCCCCCACTTTAATGAACATAGGTTCTTAATTTGAGTACATCCCTAATGGATTGATGAAGGTGAGACATTTGACGTTAATTACTTACCGCAACAGCTACAAAGCTCAACACACGTCATCACCGTAGAAAAATGTATTGAAAAGAAACATCAACTTTGCCCCTCAGTTTCACCGCTATATTCAGGTAATCTTAACGTTCTAGGGGGAACTGCAGTGATGATTCCTCGACCCCCCTCCAATCATCCCTCGTCTACTACTCGGCATACATTTTCTGGCCTTATTTCTGCACCAAACCTGGTTTTTAAGGACTCGTTTTAATCTTCAGGAAATTCCGCAAATGCAGTAGTTTTCCTTTTTTCAAATAAGTCGAAAAAAAAAACGTGAAATTACAAGGTACAAGTTCAAGGCGAATTTAAAATAACTTCTGGGATGAAATTTGAAAAAAACGAAAACTACTGCATAGATATCCGGAATTTCCTGAAGATTAAAATGAGACCTTAAAAACCAGGATTGGTGCAGAAATAAGGCGAAAAAATGTATGCCGAGATGTAGACCATAAAGTTTTTTTGAACCATACAGCCATGGCGTTTTTTAAAGAATGCATTTCGGGTCCATTCCCTGTGCCCCTCATCAGCATTACCTATAATTTCATAATTAACAAAATCACAATAAAATTAAATTAATAAAAACCGGCTAACAAAGAAAAATACAATAACAAACAGTATCGATACGCACTGACCGACTGATGCAATTTTATTCAAACAATATAAATTATTAGAATTTTTATTCATCAAGTTGGCTCTCGTGAGCAATCAGTTAACGTTTTTAATTCGTTGTCGAAAGTATCATGTTTTCCCTCAGAAGATAAGGGCTCAATTACTAGCACCGGGAAGTCTAAAGGTGACAAATTTTGCTGCTCAAAAAAGGCTTGAAAGAATTAACTTATGGCGTTTTCTATTTCCACAAAAAACTGCTCTGGAGTTGCTCCAGCGCTGCTCTGATAGGGTTTTAGGCGATCCATTTGCCATTAGAGCCGCCGTGGAGCAACTTGTAGTGAATTCTATTTGCCATGTAGTCTCGCTGCGGAGCAACTCCAGAGAAACATTTATTGCTCCGGGAAATTTGACGGGGCAGTGAACACCTTGGAAGGTAATATGATAACAAAAAACAAAACTTTGCTCATTCCGGCTTTTATAATTAAATAACTTGTGATGTGTGTAGTTCAAAGTAATGAAATTAAACGCTAGAAGAAAATGTTTACGAGATTACTTACTGATTGTGAGCACCAAGAGGACAATTTCTTTACCAATTAGGTACCCAATAATTGAACAAAACGAACTATTTTATTACTCCATCTCGAAGTGAACTTCAGTTCGCAGAATCAGTTCACCCCCGACATACCGACAAAATTCATATGCTTCCCGACAAGAGACTTCGTTGAAATGTACATGACATTATCGATGGATAAAACGAATTTAATCTTGAAAAGATTTTTTACAAAGCAACTTACAAAAAGTGAGTTCGAACGTCAATGTGTTTCGTGTCACTCGTAGCTGAGTAGAGCCAAAATTCAGTTGAATAACTAGGGTTTAACCACTGTTATTCGACTTCACCTTGTTTTTGTCCCTTACAGAATTTCTCTCTTTACTCATTCTTTTCTGTCTCGATTTGTTCAATGTCTTCTTTACATTACGCAGCGCAGGTTGAATTGCATTATTCTCGCTGAATTTCACGCGTTGTTCGTCAAACGATGGTCGTGATCGTCTTGGGAGGATCGCATAGACGTTACTCGGCCAAAACGTTAGCCCGTCAAGTTAACGTGGAACTCGCCCTCCTTGTAATTTTCTTCAAATGCAATCGAGATTTTCCAGAATAAACGGCAATATCATAGTTTGAGACGTATTCCATTATTTCTCATGCGCCGATACCGCGAATTTTAGGTTTTGTTGGCAATTATATCAGGTAGGTATTGTATCAGATTAATATGCTTGACGGGCACTCTGAAAATGTTAAGCTTATAAATTACCCTTTGGCCCTTAGGCGTCGAGATGATTAGCTTCACTCACGATTTTTACTGTAATTTTCGGAAATAACGCCAACCGACAGACTCCTGTCCTACGTGAGTGGGATCAGGGGGGAAGGGGCATTTAAGCTTTTTTAGCGTTTTCAATGGTGTTTTATCCATGCAATTTCGATGACGATCGCGCACCCGCGACAAACGCTAAAACCCACATTGAGAGAAAAAATGAGGCCTTCGGCGGTGAAAATACCACCGATCTTCTTCGAGTAACATTCACCGGTGATGTTCGGTGGCTTTTTGTTCGGTATAAAACCGCCGAGTACAATTTCGGTACTTCGCTTCCGAACTTCGTCTTCAATGAGCCTATGTTCGGTCTCGGAGTTCTCCGGCTTATCTCCAGAAGTTCGGTGGCTAGTCGCTTGATATCGGTGCGCAATCAATCATGATCGGTATCCCGACCCTTTTGGTGGGAAACACCCACCGAAATTCAGCGAGGGTGGAATGAGTCACCAGGCCTGTAATTCACAGTGAAGGTCAAAAAAGGAGAAGCATTGCTCCATAAACTATAGTACACTGTTTAAAATGCTTGTATTATCCTTAGTAGGGAATAAAGTACATAGCACAATGTACAAGTAAAAGGGAATAAATTTACATAATCCGAAAACTAGGCTCACAAAAAAATGCATTCAATCATGCAGCACGACTGTTATAATGTTCTTGAAATAGGTTCATCCTTCATGGTAGTCAGGAAGCGTCGTACCCCAATATCACATATCATCCGCAGGATATCCACATTATGACCTGAATGTCCTATTACTGTCCAGAACAACTATTTGACTTCCACTAGATCGCCTTTATATCCACAAAGTATTTGGATTATACAGAAAATACCCTTTGGACGTCTTGAATATCCGGGATTTAGCGGTTGAGCAATAAATGTCCACTGGATATCTTCAACATCCACTAGGGTATAGCAGATAGGCTGTGGATATCCTTTGGATGAGCTTGATATCCATGGACGTAGTGGACAAGAGCTGGATATACAGTGGAACAAAATAGCTGCAGGCGGAGCGCATGACAGTGACGTCACGTGGATCTTCGAAGGCAGGGATATTATCGCCATCTTTTCTCGTATTCGTAGGTCATTACTCCAGTTCAGGCTCCTGCATGCAACGTGCTCACGGCTGTTTCCTTGTGCACGTTGAGCTTGTTTTATTATTTTATAATTATTTGGCGCGAGCTTGAATGGACAGCGCGCAATGAGTTGTGCGGAAAGTCGCAGTAATATTCGAGTAAGTTCACATTTATAGGTACTGATTTTTTTTTTGTACCTAGGGATCGAATGCACGTGTGCTGGTGAGGTTTATGCTAGAAGCAATAGGCACATTTTTGCGAGCTCCTGATAAGTCTACTGATCTGTCTCCTGGGAATCTGACTATCCGATAAAAAATTCGATACGGAAAAGTTACAGAATCACCCCCATTCTCTAGAAACTTGCAAAAAGATATCCAGTAGTTGACTTATGGTGGACTTCTGGATACAACCTGGATGTAAAATGAAAGTTAAATGACTCTGCTGGATATCATGTTCATGAATTGTGACCAGAGGATATCTTATATATATCCAGGAAATATCCATTGCATATTTTCAAAGATATCCAGTAGTTGATTTCTGGGCGGACATTTGGACGTTATCTGGATAAAAAATGTCCCTAAAACTGGTCATCCTGGATACCCCTTGGATATAATTTGTATCCAAAACCTAAATCCGCAAGTTATCCAGAGGACGAAATTGTGCTATTGGGGTAAAACTCGATAAAAATTAATTACAACGAACTACACCAACCGAAATAATAATTTTAGTACTTGCAAATAACCGATACTTTCTTACGGTCACCCAACACACACAATCACCACCTGAACACTGAACTCGTGCTCTCCTCTCCCCAACTCAGTTAGAACTAGAAGCTTCATTCGTTCGTCTCGCTCGCTTGGCGTGGTTACTCGGTGGATAGCCAACGACGATGGGCTACTTGTCGTTGTTTACCGATGCTCAGCTGAGGATCGTCCGACGTTCAGTAAAACAACTACCGAAATAATGTCACCGATCTTCAGTAAATTTTATTCGGCGTGTCATCGAATTTTAAGCCACCGAAGAAATAGTTCAGTGGAGAAGTAATTTCTTCTGCGGTGAATGTTCACCTACGTTCGGCTATACGACCGCAGAAAGCTCAACCGCAGAACCATCGGCGGTAATTTTACAATATGGCTGCCTTCTTCGGTGAAGATTAACCACCGAAAAAATGGAATTCTCCACTGAACGAATTTTTCGGTGGAGAGTGAGCTGTTCGGTGGTGTTTTTTTTTCTCAGTGCACTTCCCGTCCGTGTCCCAACTCACGTATAGGGCACGGAATAAGAAAACTGTGTCGCAGCCCGTCAACGACAAACCGGCTGTTTTATTTCATGCCCGTTGGAACATCATTGGAACGTCCTATTCTTATTAGTGTACATTATTTTACTATTTTTTTGCAATATGAATAGCGTTATTTTTGTCCAACGTTTCGACATTTTCCAAATTCCGCTTTAGTAAAGTCCTAACATCCTCCCGAATCTGGAATAAAATAGCCGTCACTAATCACAATACGATGCAATGACTATTTTGAAGTCGCACGATCCTCTGGCGTTTTCCTTTTCCACAAAAAGTGCTCTGGAGTTGCTCTGATAAGCTTTTAGGCGATCCATTTGCCATTAAATCCACCGTGGAGCACTTTTTAGTGAGTTCTATTTGCCACATAGTATCGCTGCAGAGCAGAGCCAGAGCAACATTTCTTGCTCCCAGAAATTTGAGGGAGCTGTGAACAGCATGGAAGGTAATACTCTTATTATTATATGAAAGTTTTGCTTATTCCTTGTCTAGCTGCCGTTAATTACGTGTGTGGTTCAAAATATGGGAATACCAACGAAAAAAAAAAATGTTTTATGAAATAACTCCTTTTTGTAAGCACTCCAAGAAGACAATTTTATTATTTATTGTACTTAAAAAAAATAATCACAAACATGATTCCAATAATCAAACCCCAAGGTGACTAAACTCTTCTACATATAGGTGCCGCAGATTTCCCCCTGTCCATCAGGCGGGAGGGGTGGGGACTGACGTCATCAGCAGTCCTTTACTCCAGGGGGTCAACCATGAGCTAGCGTTAAAAAATTAACGCAAGCGGTAACTAAGGACGCTCTATCTCAAATAATGTTATAACGCCATAGATACCGCTTTTTGACGGTATTTTTACGCTAGCTCATGGTTGACCCCCTGATTGCTTACCCTAGCCCTAGAGCAGCAGAGCAAGTTAATTTTGAAATTGAAGTATTATGAATGCTCAAAAATCACAGCCCAATAACAATTAATAATGTACTGGGTCCAGCGCAAAGGCGGTTGGGACTGCTCATGACGTAGGTGAAGGACAGTAATGGCCGAAGATCTGCGGCACCTATAGAAAGTTTAGTCACCTTGATCAAACCCTGTGAATAATAGCAAAATCGCGTAAAATCAGTTTGCCCCGACAAGATTCCTTAGCTTTCAGAAGTGATCCTTGGCCAGTGTATACCAGAGATTTCGTCAGAATACCCGCTTCACTTTCGGTAGGAGTGACGGATTTCATACATTTGAATACATTCTTGTTGAACCACATTTTCCAAAATGTGGGTTCGTATGTCGATGTGCTATGCCTCGTGTTACTTGTAGGTAATAAGCCTTACTGAGTCCAAATTCAAACAAATTATGGGGTTGGATGAATTTTCAGTTTTTTCCCATTCGTATTTCTTTCTCTTCTTCTTGGAAAGGAGTTCCTCGGTAGCTTATTTCTCTAGTTATTTCCTTTCTCCTTCGATTTCTTCATTGTCTTTTTAATGGCACGTAGATTGAATTAAATTATTATTATTATTTTCCATTTATGTATTACATGTTGCAACTGCTACATGTACATATAGGCCAGTCAATATAAACACCAAACATCGCAAATATGCATGTAATTTTTTATATTTTTGCATGTTGTTAGGGCCAATGAGAGTAGTTTGTACTCAAGTTTGCAACCCTCAAAACCTTGTGCTCAACTCGTGGCACTCGAAAAACCAAGAAATTTCATCACTTTTTTCTCTTTTTTTAACAAAACTACCAGGAGAAAGCGCTTTTCGAGCATGACCACAGTATACATTGTTAAAGCCAACTAAATTTGCTACAATTAAAGCCCAGCCCGAGCATCCTGGGTCTGTTAGTTCAGGAAATACAAACAGTCAACAAAATACCTAATCTCGCCAAAAAGCAAGATTTTATTGGTAGGGTAACTTTTCAAGACCCGTAGCACTCAAATACCGGTGATTCGTACTTGATTAAAAAAAAATGAGAGGGGAGGTTGTACGTCCAAAATGCAACAAAAAATGTCCTATGTCCTAAGGTCAGATTTCGATTCCTAGCCGAGATAATCAATTTGTTGTTTTTAGCACATCACGGGTTTTCGCAACAAAAACAGGTGTAACATGGGAAGTAAGCGTCCTAGGTTAAATCCAACGACACCACTGAAAAGAGCACCCTTTTCTGTGTGAGTAAAGACATTTTGTCCAATGATAGTGAAAGATTCTTTGAGTAAACTGGGAAAATATCAGGATATTTTTAAAAATGTCAGTTTTTGACAACTGTTCAAAGCTAGACTACATTAGCCATGGTGCTCCCAGCGCCGGGCGAATTCCTCTAAAACTGAGTGAAGTAACTTAGTTTAATACTTCATGCTTATTTTACTCTTGTCCTTCGCAATGTTTTGAGAAAAATCCATTGTTATACCAAAAAATGAGGCAATTAAGCCCATTTTGAGTGCCTACAAGAAGATCAAGAGCCATTCCTAAAACTATTTTTTTCAGCTTAATTCACTTTTACTACGCTAATCTATGAGGAAAGACAAATAAAAGTGGAATAAGCTGAAAAAACATTCTTGGAATAGCTTTCGTATCTTCTTTTAGGCACTCAAAATGGGCTTAAATACCTCATTTTTTGGTATAACAATGGATTTTTATCAAAACATTGCGAAGGGCAGGAGTAAAATAAGCATGAAGTATTAAACTAAGTTACTTCACTCAGTTATAGAGGAATTTGCCCGGCGCTGGGAGCACCATGGCCAATGTAGTCTAGCTTTGAACAGTTGTCAAAAACTGACATTTTTAAAAATATACTGATATTTTCCCAGTTTACTCAAATAATCTTTCACTATCATTGGACAAAATGTCTTTACTCACACAGAAAAAGGGTGCTCTTTTCAGTGGTGTCGTTGGATTTAACCTAGGACACTTACTTTCCATGTTACACCTGTTTTTGTTGCGAAAACCCGTGATGTGCTAAAAACAACAAATTGATTATCTCGGCTAGGAATCGAAATCTGACCTTAGGACATAGGAAATTTTTTTTTGCATTTTGGACGTACAACCTCCCCTCTCATTTTTTTTTGACCAAGTACGAATCACCGGTATTTGAGTGCTAGGGGTCTTGAAAAGTTACCCTACCAATAAAATCTCGCTTTTTGGCGAGATTAAGTATTTTGTTGACTGGTTGTATTTCCTGAACTAACAGACCCAGGATGCTCGGGCTGGGCTTTAATTGTAGCAAATTTAGTTGGCTTTAACAATGTATACTGTGGTCATGCTCGAAAAGCGCTTTCTTCTGGTAGTTTTGTTAAAAAAAGAGAAAAAAGTGATGAAATTTCTTGGTTTTTCGAGTGCCACGAGTTGAGCACAAGGTTTTGAGGGTTGCAAACTTGAGTAATAACTGCTCTCATTGGTCCTAACAACACGCGAATAAAAAATTAATTACATGCATGTTTGCGATTTACCCAGATTTTTTTGTCTATATTGACTGGTCTAATATACAAATAAGAAATAAATAACATCTAGCAACTTCACTTTCACTTTACACAGTTTGTGGCTCCACTACACTTATAATGTAGCATACCAAGTCAAGGGGTTTGGTCCTTTCTGGCCGTCGAAGGTCTCCCGCAGTATCCAGCAGGGCGAGTGCCTCAACATTAGAGTGTTTGTGGAGCCTCTTTTCGTGCTCCGCTGCTCGTCACGATGCACGTCAAGACCTCGTACATACCAGGGCGCATTTGTTATCATTCTCAAAACTTTGTTTTGAAAAGTTCGTATGAATTTGACATTGCTTTTCTTGGTGCAGCCCCAAAGATGACACCCGGAGGCCCAGAAAAGGCTTCAGAACTTGCTGGTGTAGCAGGAGCTTGTTGGCAATCGAGAGCTCAGAATGCTTCCCGAGCAGCCAGTACCTTTCTCCTCTTTTTTCTTTTTGACGTGGGGCTTTTACCGGAGTTTAGCATCCAGCGTCATGCCTAGGTCCTTCGCCGTATTTGCAAATGGTATTATTTTCTCATTGATTTGCACGGGAATTGGGCTGGTCCATCGATTTGTAAAGTTTACATGAACAGATTTCTCCTTGTTGAGTTTCTCCACTTTTTTGTCCATGAGATTAAGTTGAGTCAACCAGATCCTCAATGACGGCCAGCCGTGTACAACACAAGGCAGGGGCAGCAATCACACCAGCTTGGAGGTCCATCACAATTTTTTGTATTTTGAATTTCAGCTATAAGGCTTCTATTCTTAAAAACGAAACATATGAATTTTTCTACGATAACCGTGAGACATGTTAAAATTGCTCCTTCTCTCGAAAATGTCATTCCATTTGTACCCGCTCTCAACCGGAGCTTCTGCTGCTCTGGAGCTGCTCCATGCCCGAGCAATGACGTCACTTGCTCCGCTCCAGAGCAATTCCGCCTTGGCAAATAGAAAACGCCATTAAACTATTGTCTGAAATTATTAGCAATTACAGAAAAAGAAGCTCATGTAAATTTGAATAATGTAAGAAGGGAAATATCAGAGCAAAGGAAGGTGTTTACTGATTGCAGGGATAAGTTATTGGTGTTTGCTGGCCTGTTTTTGTTAGATGAATTGTATAAATATAAGTTCAGACAAGAAAAGGAAAGGCTTAAAAAGAAGTTTGATTTTTTATTCCAAAAATGCACGGGAGAGAATGGAAACGTAAAGAAAAGTCGCGGGAGTGTGCTTGCAACAGAGGTGCCATTGGTAATTAATAAGACGAGCGTTATGTTGCCTTTGTTTGTACAAGAAATTTTGTCCTTGGGTCCTAGATTTAATCTTCCAACGCCGTTTGATAGAATACCTATTCCCAATATTATTGCGGATATTGAAGGGATGTTTGACGCTTGTCCTCAGATTAATTCGTACACTAAGAATGTCATGAGGGGAAGACTCGTGAATTGTATTACGAATTTTGTGAATAAGAGAAGGGACCAATCAAAAACGACCTCTGGTTATGTTCATAAGAACCCAGTGTACGACAGGTTGTGTGAGTTTGCGGAAAAGACGAAGAAATATTTCAAAAAACATCTTCACTTGATAGTGGTTCAAGCTGAAAAAACTAAGCAAAGTGTGGTATTTTATAAGGAGGAATACTTGGCAAAAATGAACGATTTGTTGATGGATTCCAATACGTACAAAAAAGTAAATAAGGACCCCACTAATAAACTCCAAGCCTTGAATAATGAAATTGTTAAAAAACTGTTCGAGAATAGCGCTATTGAATTGGCACAAAAGCTAAAGTGTACTTCATACACCGAGGTTTTGCCATATATGTATGGAGTCTATAAGGTAGTGAAGGACAAATTTAGACCAATAATTAGCACCGTTCGTTCTCCCTTTTATCATACATCTAGACTGCTCATTTTCCCACTTAGTGTTATTTCCAATTTGTACAACTATAATATTAATAGTTCTCTAGAGGTGCGTAATTTTCTTAAAGACGTAACGTGGGACACGGATCATGTCTTAATAAGCATGGACGTAGTATCTATGTTCACTAGCATACCATTGTTGGAAGCTATCGAAATAATTAAAGGAAAATGGCATTTAATTAAGGATAGTACTGCTATTAGCCAAGAAATGTTCTGTAATATTCTCAATTTATGTTTGATGAATTCGTTTTTCAAATTTGATAATGAGATATATGAACAAATTTCAGGGTTGCCAATGGGAGGGTGCTTGTCTCCGGTGGTAGCTGACATATTTATTAACGAAGTCATTCATAATGTCATAAGTAAAACTAAGTTGAGAATACAATTTATAAAAAAATACGTAGATGATACGATACTTCGCGTACATAAGGATGATGTCTCCTCTGTATTGGAGGAGTTTAATAGCGCTCATGAGAATATTAAGTTTGAAGTGGAAGTACACTGAGAAAAAAACACGGCTAATATTAGCAGTAAAAAAACGGCTAATAATTTGCAACCGAGTATATAAGGTAAAGTTAGCCAAGTTCCAAAAACTCGGCTAAATGAAATAATTAGCCGTGTCCGACGAGTAGCCGAGTGGGACTCGGTTGCAAATCTATTAGCCGAGTTGTTATTTCCTTGGCTAAGTCAGCTGGTTAATGTAGACTACAAATCCAACCGAGTCATACTACTCGACAAGCAGAGGGTAGTCGGCAATATTAACCGTCTCTACTCTGCAGATTTTCCACAATATTTGACTTTCTTGACCGCGTTGGTTTGTCTGAGGTAGCCGTGTTAAGATTGGTAATTTAACCGAGTGTTCTGCCAAGATGGCGGAGTTAATATGTCAGTATTGACCGAGTCCAGTTGGGTATTTCAGGAGAGTTATACAGCCAACGTAGTCGAGTCATATGGAACTGTCACACGAATAGAGACGGCTGATTCTGAAGTGTAAGCCTTTCAAAAAGGCCGAGTTGTTACGGCAACATTGTACTAGTATGTTTGCTTCACTAACCGCACTCTCTAGGTGCAATTGACCGATTAAAGTATGTGATTTAGCCTTACCACTCGGCTAAAATAGCATTAGTAACCTGGCGTTGACGGCAGTGAATTACAAAGAAAAATCTGCTAAATTTGCCTTGAGTACGCGGCGAAACTAGCTTGTGCCAAACGGCTTACTTTTCCATCTCGGCTTACTTGGAAAAGTCAGCTGATGACTCCAGGCTAGATTCTCACATCCTCGAGTCCCATTAAGCATTTCTTGCTAATCTCCCGTCGCCAAAACCATGTCATTGATGCATGTTTTTACCGATAGAGCTGCACCTGAAACTTTACCAGACAAAAATTATATAGGGTATTGTGAAATTAACAAACAAAATTAAGGGACGATTTATATTTGTTAAAATAAAATAAAAAAAAAATTCATGAAATGCAACAAAGATAACACGAAAATACCGGTTTTTTCGGTTTACGAGGCATGGGTTAAAATTTTTGGTTTCGTTCAAGGAGCACAATGAATCGCAATAAAAATTATGAATAAGAATTACCTTCTGACAACAACTCTTTTAATCTGCCTTGTTGTGCTTTTTGTTTTTCGTTGGCCGTTCTCAATTTTTCTTCGGCCTGTTTGATTATTTTTGGCTCGTACTTTCGCAGGCCATGAAGGAGTGCCGAAGGGAGGACACGAGGATGTAACTTTCTGAAGTCTTCTTCAATCTAACATCGAAAAGAGTCCTTAGTCATACATATGATCAGACAAGCGTGAAAGTGTATGCTAACAATTAACTAACCAAGCGAACGGCAATATCTGGCACACGAAGAATTGACAATTTGTCCAAATAATCAGTTATCGTTGGTAGCGATTTGAGGAATTCTCTTCTTATGCCAAAAGTCGCGTTTCACGCCTTCTCAAGCACAGGAGTGAAGTCCAGTCGTTTGTATTCTACCAATGTTTTGACGTCCTCGTTTTCCAAGAATTGTTCGAGGTTAACTGAAAATAGGACATATAACATAGAAAATCATTGATTCTTGTCACAGTGAACAAGTTTGTAATTTCAATGGTGGTAATATAATGGTTAGAGAGAGAAAAGGTTGAACAAAAAAAAAAAACAATACCTTGGCGCCCTTCGAAATCGAGATATCCACGAATACGTTTAGATCGAGGAGAATCCGATTCGTCCTCCGACGATGTGGATGGTGTTGATCGGGAACCGCTGCATGTGGGTTGAACGCCACGCTTGCAATCTCTTGTTGTATCTGTAACCAAATATAATACATTTAATAAAATAAATTGGGTTCAAGACCTATAAGAGATGGTGGTCCAACTTTTCCCACAGTATTGTATCAACGGCCTTTGATTACCATTTAAATTTCTCTAAAAAGATGATTAGGGGAAGGGCCACAATAGGGGGAGACATTTGAAAATTTTGCCAAAATTCACAAGTTTGTCCTAAAATTTGGTGCAAAAATTTAATATAAAGCGCTTCGAAAACCACAGAAACTTTTGAAAATTGTTGCCGAGAGGGGGTTGACAATATGGGAAGAAGTTCAGCTTAAACAAACCCGGCAGCAAACAGTATGAGGGAGGGTCAAACATTAAGGGGGTACTGCAGTGATGATTCCTCGACCCCCCTCCAATCGACCCTCGTCTACTACTCGGCATACATTTTCTGGCCTTATTTCTGCACCAATCCTGGTTTTTAGGACTCATTTTAATCTTCAGGAAATTCCGCATATGCAGTAGTTTTCCTTTTTTCCAATTTCATCCCAGAAGTTATTTTAAATTCGCCTTGAACTTTTACCTTGTAATTTCACGGTTTTTTTCCGACTTATTTGAAAAAACGAAAACTACTGCATATGCGGAATTTCCTGAAGATTCCAATTCTGGAGCTCGTAACGCGTGCGTTAGCGAAATAAACAGGGTGAATAATTGAAAGTAATAAAATGGTATTCGAAAGCTCAAAGTGCACTATTTAGTGACTCACTTATTTTTTCATACTTTAAGAGAATATCATTCAAACCCATTCCATAATCTACAACTAATTGGAAGTGGATTACAGTTCAAATTCCATTTAAAAATGCCAAGCGATCCATCATGTTGTGATAAAGAGCGCGACCCCTCCAGGAATTGAAGTACATAGTAAAATTAATGAACAAGCTTACTTACCCATTATCTTGGAGATACAATCTGTGCTCATGCCCCAACTTTCTAGGAGGGTCACTAATTCATGTTCGTCGTCACAATCCATTTTAAAATTGAAAAATACACTTGAAAAATACTTTGCACTGACAACGATAGGAACGCGATGAAATAACATGCATGAATGAATGAGTGAGACAGAATTTCGAACTACCGACTGCCGAGTGGCTCCCCACTATACCATTTTGACTCGGCTATTCCGGCCATCTTCTACTGGCACAGCCGAGTACAGCTTGCTAAAATTCCCTAATCCACACGGATGGTTTTACAGACCCTCCCCTCCCACCACTCCCACAACTCCCTTGGTGTCGAAGCTCCAGCTTTTTAAGGGAAAGAAAAGCAACGTGGCCCATTTTACTGCATTGCCCTACCCAGCCTATCCCTACCAGAATGTACAACGCAGCAAGCTTTTATCCTTAGTGCTTCTATAGACAAATATTTCAAGCATATTATTTTTTTATTTTTGGCTGTTATTAGCGCTTGAGCTCAGTTATGACTATGATCAAATGGCCACCGAATAGGGTAATGGATGATGATAGGAGCACATCCAGAAATAAGCTTTAGGAGGGATTACATACAAGATATAGGTGTGATTTACACATTCAAAAAGGCATAACGAGCAAACCATTTGAACTACAACGACGGGCAAATTTGCCTATTATATGAAGTTAAACTTCAATCTGATGTGAAATTGCCTGAATTTTATGACATAATAGGTATATCGAGAATATCGTGTTCTATGTGTTCATGTTTATATAATTAATAATAATGTTTATGTAATATGTTTATATAATAATAATATATATTTATTGCGTCCGCCATAAAGAGGCATAACAACGTCAAAACAAAAATAGATAAAATACAACAAGAAGAATTAATTGTAAAACTCTTCTACGGAGTACAAGGGATTCGCCAGCAAACGCTCCTTCACACGATGCTTAAACGTAGTTTGAGGCAATGCTCTGATATCTTCGGGCAAATTATTGAAAAGTTTTGTCGAAAGATTTAAAAAACTATTCATCGTCTTCGACAATCTGAAGGTTTCGGAATCCAAACATCCTTTCCCGCGGGTATTATGGGAGTGAACATCGGCAAACGATAAGCCACGGCTCTCGTAAGCTGACTCACTGTCCTCCTTTAACGACGCATCAGGCACCACAATAGAAATATCGTCGGCATAAATAACAGGTTTGACACCACAGTCCAATTTGAGGTGAAAGGGCAAGTCGTTTTATGAATATAAGAAAAAGTAACGGTCCCAAAATTGAGCCCTGCGGCACACCAGACCAGACCTCGCGGGCGCTGGAAAGACGGCCACCAAGCCAGACACTCTGAAGACGACCTTCAAGATAACTTCGAAGTACTTGCACTAAAGACGGGGAAATACCGTAATGTCCAAGCTTAGAGACCAAAAGACTATGGGACACCATGTCAAAGGCTTTTGACATGTCGAAGAAAGAAGCACAAGGACTCTTCTTGTCCTCCAGAAGTGTCAAAGCCTCAGAAACCATCTTAACGACGCCATCCACCGATCTAAGACCCGAGCGAAATCCATATTGAAATTCGGAGAGCAAGTCGGACGTCTCAAGGTGCCTCACCAGTTGTTCGTTCAAAATTAGCTCCAAAGCCTTCGAAACGACGGGTACCAAGGCTATCGGACGGTAATTACTGAGGGAATCCTTTAAGCAGCGGAATGACTTTAGCGTGTTTGAATGCTGTTGGGTAGACACCGGAAGACAAATTCTTGTTGAAGAGAAAAGCCAGTGGTTCACAAATATACTCAGAGACGCCCTTCAACATGACAGCGGAGATGTCGTACACGTCAGTCCCATGACTCAAGCTCATTCTGCTGATAGCCGCATGAACTTGTTCAACAGAAATTTCCATGAAATCAAAAGTAGGCACAGAAGAATGAAGAAGATTCTCATGAAGCTGCCAGTCAGGCTCACACGATACCCCAATGCCACAACCAAACTCATGCGTACCAGCCAGCTCAGCCACGCTGTTTAAGAAAAAGTCATTGAGTTCATCGGCTGTCACCTTAGGCACGTTGTGATGAACACTAGAAGGATGCATCTAGTCTTTGACCACTTTCCAAACAGCCTTGTTCCTGTTTGTTGAGTTCAATATCATGCTCTTATTATAATTTTTACGGGACTCAGCCAACCGTTTTCTGTACGCCATTCGCGTCAAGTAATAAGCTTCCTTGTACTGATCGTCACCAGTTAGTCGATGGAAGCGGAGAAGAGTTAAATAGCGTTGCTTCATGTCAGCAAGCTCCTTGGTATACCATCTACTATCAGATCGAAATTGTGTAGAGGACCATCGGAGAGGAAAACACAAATCGGCAAAAGTGGTCAGCACATTGATAAGGTAGTCCGCCAACACTTCCGTGTCATCCAGGTTGTAGAAATCGAGCCAGTTGAAAGATCTGAAGCATTCTTTGAAAGAAAACATATAATTTTCTGAGACGCATCGAAACGTTCTCGCGCAACAAGTTAAAGACTGCTCCTTTGATGAAACGATGTTGGATCTTAGAATAATGGCTGAGTGATAGGACGACACACCAGGGGAGATAGCAGCAGAAAAAGCACTTCGTATACGAAGTACCTCGCTTATAAGCGAGGTGGCCATATTATCCGGACGGGTGCCGCTGATCGAACGTGTCCACCCCGACTCAATAATCAAACGAAGGCCAAAACAGGAGAAACAATTGGCAGCAAAATTGAAATTAAAATCTCCACAGACGATGACTACTTTTTTAGACTTGCACGCTAAGTTCAGTGCACTATAAAATTGCTCGAAGAAGGAACGCAAAATGTCAGCCGAAGACGAGGGGCGCCGTTAGACATTGATGACAATCAAGCTCAAAGGTGCCACGGAGATAGCACTAACTTCAAAAATACCCTCAGTACTAAGAGAATTTATGCATTCAACCGGTGAACAAAGAACATCAGTTCTCGAAAAAATGCACGTACCCCCATGAATTGAAGAAACTCGGTTGAAAGAATGTGAGAGATTATACATAGGAAGAGAATACACGTCGTTCTCCTCTTGCCTAAGCCATGTCTCCACCAAACAGACAATTGAATATTTATTTGCTTCAACCAACCGCAGAAGCTCGAGGTAACGGGTACGCAAACACTGCACATTTTGGTAAAATAGAGAAAACTGAGAAACAGAATTAGAGGGTGGCTCAGAGAAATACATGCTAGACGTTTCGTTTAGTCAAGATTGTGCAGTTGTCGGCGGCCCGAGAAAACGAGATGGTGCGATTATGCAGCCTTCAGGCCAGTTCACCGGATCCATGAGCTTTTCATACATCGATTCGTCAACGACAAGGCGAAGAGGAGTATGAAGAGTGACGCGTCGGAAGCTTGAAACACTCGGGTTTACTCTCCTGAGTCAAATTTTCGACAAGCCCTAGAATATAAGAAATTGTTACTTCAGGAGAAAAACGCGAGAGAAATATTGCTTTTTTCGAGGAGCGACAAGCGAATGCAAGTTGGGCTTCTTTCCAGTAACAGCAGTTTGCCTTACCAATCGTCGAGGTAATGGATGGTCACGGGGGTCACTCAATAATCACTATCACTCATTAATGAGTTCGTTAGCAAGTTCATTTTCTCAGACATTTCTTCGCCAAACTTATCGAAATCCTGCCTTAAAGAATTAAGGGTGTCAGAGGAGGACAAACCAGAAGGTGTCACGTCAGAATTTGAAGTGGCGGACGTTATAGCGAAACCAGAACTAGTGGTCCGACAACTGGGACATAGCCAGATTATACCTGCGTTCACCGAAACGAGTTTACTTTCTGACCTTCGCAGCCCAGTACATTTTTACAGTACATTATAGAGAGACTATCACGATTCCCTGAGGGCAAGCGGTGGTTGGCAAGCTTATTTGTCGATTCTCTGGTATACAGTACCCCCTTCCCGGCAATGCCAATTTCGTAGCCTCACCTTTAATTGTAATTGTAATGTCATATTAATGTAATTAAGGGCTGCATCGTGGTACCTTTTTTTTTTTTTTTTTTTTTTTGGCGTTGGCTAATTTTAGTTTATTAGTTTATAATTTACATTTTGCTCTTTTCACGACATGAAGTCCACGCTGGATAGTCCAAGAATGTGGCCCAGCGCGGAGTTGCTTCAATAAATTTCTACCTTAACCCAACATTTTAAAAAACTCTTTTCAACTGCGCATATCGCTTACATTTCACATCAATAGTTTAGTTTAGTTCTCTAGCATACAAATTTACTCTACACATTTCTATACTGACTTCGGGTAATTAATTCCGCTAACAATTAATTATACAAGTCGCCCACCCCAGGGAAAAATTTCCAAGAGATCCCTACACAAAAAAAAAGGAGCCCTCCAGGTGGGGGAAAAGTCGGAAAGGGAACCACCCACCACCCATCGGTCAACCCACTGAGCCACCCGAGCGGGTGGGAGTGGGCGGAAACCAACCACTGACTATATAACCCGAGCGCCGGCACTCCAAAAATCACAATCACTTCATGTCGAGAAGTCAAACGGGAAACACCCCAGCAACCTGGACCAGATCTTCAGCCTGCAATTGGACTACTCGACTGGGAAACAGTACGACCCTCCAGCGGCTTCAACGACTGGGAACTCCAGAACCCACGACGATCCGGAAGTACAACAGTGACGACGCAGTCTTCCCGAAGCGAAGGATCGCTCACCAAAAATCACGCCGTACGGGAAAACGTCCAGCGGTCAATTGAGACGACTCTTGACCGTTCGTGACGTCACACCCTACCAAGGCATCCACGGGCAAAGCCTATTGGGAACCTTTTCGACCCTTCAGTGATTCGATCCTGACCGGTTGGTATAAGGCTGACTCTGACCGAGGTCTCTTACCCCGTTTTGTTTTTTTTTTGACCAGTGGGACGGATAACCTTACGGGAACCTTCCAAGCTCTACTCCGTTGAGAAGACTCCGGACGCTTGTTGAAGTGGACACCCTATTGTGGATTAAACCGCCCCTGGCTCAAGTCGTCCCAAACCGGACGCACAGATCCAAGTAAATCGGACGGATAACCTTACGGGAACCTTCCAAGCTCTACTCCGTGGAGAAGACTCCGGACACTTGTTGAAGGAAAACCCTATTGGGGATTAGACCGTCATTATTTCAAGTCGTCAGTGACCTGACGCATATATCAAAATCGAACAGCCGGATAACCCTACGGGAACCTTCCAAGCTCAACATATCCGTTGAGAAGACTCCGGATGCTTGTTGAAGGAAAACCCTATTGTGGATTAGACCGTCACTGTTAAAGTCGTCATACACCTGACGCATCTATACAATCGGACCGGCAGGATAACCTTACGGGAACCTTTCAAGCTCTACTCCGTTGAGAAGACTCCGGACGCTTGTTGAAGTGGAAACCCTATTGTGGACCTGACCGCCGATAGGCATCCGTGCCAAAACCGTAGAGAAGGCTCCGGTTATTCTTTTTATTCATTCTCCTAACCTCGGTGGAGCTTGATAGATACTACGGGGCTTAGCGACACTCGTGTCTGCCCCAGAATTCATCGAGTAAGACCGAACCTTTCCCTATCCTTGCCGAACCCGGCGAAGAAGACACTACGGACAGCACCAAAGGACGCTAACGGACCGTTAGCTCGACAAGAGGATCTGCAACAGCGCGAAGGGACGCTACCAGACCGACAGTCGCGAGTTCCACGCACCGGAACGACCAGAAACCATTAAAGAAAAGAATTGTTATTATTTTTTCCGAAACAAAAGTTGTAAATCAGTTGTATTATACATATTGAGAATATATTGGTGCCTGTTACCTAAAGCAAACAACAGGTGGCGACCGTTAATTTCTTGCATCTTCAACCCTCATCTTCGGGTCGTCCGAACGACCCCCATTAAGCCACACCGCGTCAATACATTAATGAAGTTCTAACTTTGGGTGATTTTTCACGAATTCGTCGAGTTTTGCATTTAACAAATTTTCACTTGTCATATCTAACATTTGACATATTTCTTCAAAATCGTTATTTATTATTAGCATGCCCTTGTATCTCGTGGTCATTTGTGCAAATCTTTGTTTTACCTTTGGCAATTTTAACCTGTGCTTGGTCAACGAAAAAGAAGTCTTTGTTTTTCTTTATGAATTTTAACATATTTTTCACGTAAATTTGTTGTATAGTGCACAGATTTAATTCTTTGAACAAATCAACCGATGAGTGCCGCCATGGTTTACGGAAAAGTATTTTAAGTGTCATCATGGTGACCCAAAAAACACTGATAAAAATACTAATTAAAAAGGAGAGAAGGTATCCGTCTCAAAAGCTGTTCGAAGATTTTGAGGTTCTTGATTTGAAAAGGCTCACGGAAAAAATAACAATCACATATACGTACAAGAAATATCTAGAAAATAAAATTGAAAAATCCGGAACAACAACTAGGAGTGGTGATAGGATAACTTTAAAATCTCCACTTGTCAAAACGAGCGCAGCACAAAAAATGTACTGGCACACTGGTGTGAATCTTTTTAACAAACTACCTGCGAGCTTAACTTCCTCAAGAATGACATTAACTATGTTTAAGAAAAAAATAAAAGAATTCTTTAACCAAAAGTCAAGCCTCTGAGATGAATTTGTTGGCAATACATCTAACAAAGACTTTTATAGTAAACCCATAAAGAAATTCCTAGTCTGTAATTTTATTCCTATATTATGTTGTTTTTTTTGTTTTTTTGTTTTTTTTTTTTATTTTTTTTTATATAATGGAGGACCACTAGTCTGATGTCAAAATATAATAAGACGAGCATTGAACAGAGATTCCGGTTCCCATCACAAGCGTGCTTAAAAGGGAACCGTAGCATTTGTGTGTAAATATGTTTGCAGAAACGTTTATAAGTTGTACATTAAATAAATGCGTTAAAAAAAAAAAAAAAAAATCTTTTGTGTTCTAAAGATTTTGTCCATAAGATGTTTGTGGGTACCTCCCCATATTACGATGGCGTACTGCATAACCGATTCGTATAACGCCTGGTAGACATTTCTTACAAGATTTTGATGGAGATATTTTATCCGATACAGTACGTAGGCACATTTTCGAAGTTTATGGCTCAAACTTCTGACGTGTAAGTCCCACTTCATCCGATGATCGATGGTCACTCCAAGGTACTCTAGATTTCTTACTTGGGAGATCTTCGGACATTCACACGCATTCTGTGTACATGTGTGCAGAGTCAGAGTATCTTCCCCCGAAGAAGCTCCGCTGCTCTTTCTCGAGATCTCCATAAAGACAGATTTTGAGGCATTTATTGTCAGTTTGTTGACACTCATCCAATTTCCTATTTTTCGAAGATCTTTTTCGGCGTTTTCGTGAGCTTCCTCCCAAGTTTTTCCTGCACTGACCAATGCGACATCGTCAGCGAACATGAAGATTTTTCCGGAATACGTCTGTTCCGCCAGCTCGTTCACGTAAAGTAGGAAAAGGATAGGTCCGAGCGAAGTACCTTGTGAACAGCCATAGTCCCTTATATACATGTTTTCACTTTTTGTGTGACCGATGTGTACTGCCTGTTCTCAATCTTTTATGTAAGATTTAAATAGTTTTAACGGAATGCCTCTGATACCCGCTCTTTCAAGTTTCTTGACCATCTTTTCCTTGCTTATCGAGTCAAATGCCTTGGCGACATCGAGACACGTCAATATGACCGTTTTCCCGTCGTCCAGTTTTTTGTATATCTCATCTGTAATCATGAAAAGAGCGTTTTCAGTACCAAACTGCTGCGCACTGATGATATATTTTTCCAAGAAAGCCACGAGTCTTGATTTGAGTAGCTTTTCAAATAATTTTGCCGTGACATTTATTAAAGATATTGGACGATAATTTGCCGGATCCGTCCTTCTCCCTTTTTTGAACAGTGGTATCACCTTTGCCACTTTGAAGCATTGTGGGAAGATACCTTCACTCATACTTTTGTTAAACAGATGAGCGAGTGGCTTAGCTATAATTTCAATTACTTCTTTTATGCACTGAGGTGGCAGTCCGTCGGGGCCGGGTGCTGATCCTCCTCTTAGTGATCTAGCAGTTTTTATGACTTCTTCGGGCGTTATTTTGAAGAGAACCATTGAATTTACGGGTGGACTTGAATTTGTCTGCTGAGTCACCTGCGAAGCAGATTTGATTTTGTTGGCTAATTTTGCTCCGATCGTTGCGAAGTAGTTATTGAGCGTGTTTGCGACGTCTTCTTCATTTTTTACTCCGCTACCTTCTCGAATCCAGTCTTGAGTGGGAAAACTGTGTTTTTCCTTTTTGTTGCGGCTAGCTGCTTCGTCAATTATTTCCCATCTCCTTCTCATGTCATGTCCATTTGCGTCTAATTTGAGCATGATGTAACGTTCTCTTTCGTCCTTGATTAAATTGTTGAGAGTATTTCTGTACAATTTGTATTTTCTCTGAAGCTCAATGTTGTCGGGCTGTCTCCTCAATTTTGAAGACATTCTATCCCTCTTCCTAAACGATTTCAGTATGCCGATGATGATCCAAGGCTTTAGTATTTTTTTCCTTCCTTTCACTTGAGTCGGAACTAACGATTTTAATTTTGCTTTTTCCAAAAGATTAGTTAGTTTTTTTGCTCCTTCATCCACCTCCTGCTCTTCGTAAAAATCGTCCCAATTCAGACCAGCAACTTCTTTTTTGAATTGTTTTATGTCGATTTTTGTTTGTGTGGTGTTGACTGTTGACTGAGCCGCCCTCTGTCGTCTCAGAATTATGAATTTTGAAATTGCATATTACTGGAAAATGATCTGTGATGGCCGTATTCAGCACTTACACCATGGCAGGGTTGGAGCCTCTGTAGCAACAATGATCCAAACAAGACTTCTGTCGCGTTGGAAGGTGGTTTAAGCACTTATAGCCAATAGAGCTTAAAATATCAAGATATTTTTCTGTGGTTGGGCTTGGATTTTCAGCTATAATATTAATATTTATGTCACCCATCAAGAGGGAGTGAGTACACTGATCTTTCTCTAACAATTCCTGAATTTCCTCAATAAATATATTTAATGTGTCCTTATTATTTACTGGGCTCCTGTAACAGGCTGTAACTTTAAGGTTTTCCTGATTTACGTTAATGATAAATTGAATCACACTTGCTCTAGTTAAATTTAGATCAGTGTTTACTTCAACTATGTTTATTTTCCTTGACGTAGGCCACGATGCCGTCATTTTTGTTCGTCTTCCCCGTCACTTTATGGATAGAATAATTTTTGAGTGGTTGTATATGCGTGTATTCTTGTACAAATGCTTCTACTAGGATTATAATGTCTACTTCCATGCTTAAACTAGAAAGAAAACAGAAAAATTGGTCAAGATTCTTAGAGCAACTTCTAATATTGAAACACATTATTCGAAGATTTTTATTTAACGATTTTGGCATCTCGATCAGGTTCATGGGATTCGTGATAAAAACAGCTTCCGATTCGATGTACAGTGTGACGATGTTTGAAAGGTCCTGAAGAAGTGCAGAGGCCGTGGTTTGTGATGAGGGGATTACTGCGTTTTTTACCCGTCCGAATATCATGTTAGTTTTAATAAATCTGACTGCCTTTTAATTACGAGGCGCTTCGATTGTTCAGATTTTTTCAAGTGAATATTTGAGTTTCTTATCCATTTAAAGGCGTAATTATGGTCTCTGGCAAATTTCCTCGTCTTATACCGTAGCTCCGCTTGGTAACGTGTTAGCCTTTCATTAATATATATTCGTTCTGCCGGCCAAGCTTCCGCCAGTGTTTTCGCGGTGAGATTTGCTGATTTTGCCAGTTGCATAATTTTTTCCCTCTCCTCTCTTTCAAGACAAACCAAAATTTTTCGGGGACCTTTATCATTCTTACGTCCTAGGCGGAAAGCCGTATGAATTTCCGCCTCCGACTTTAGTGTTTTATGTATTTCAGATGCTATTTCGACGCAATTTTCGTCTTCCGATTCTGGTATCCCGCTGATTTCGTAATCTCTTTTTATTTTTTGTTGCTCCAGGTAGCTGATTTTCTCTTCCATTTCCTCTATTTTACCGACTAGTTCCGCGTTTCTTCTTTCTACGGAGTTTTTAAATTCCAACAGCTCCGCAATTTTTCCATTCAGAAGGTCACTTTGTAGGTTCCCAGCTATCAAGCCTCTTCTTAGATTACAAAGAAGATCCCAAATGTCCTTATTGGTGACTGTTTCCGGGTTGACTTTACAGGTGGGGCACTTCCACTTTCCTCGTTCTTTCGAGCTCCATTTTTTGTAGTTCTCAATGCTCATGTTGGTGACACACGTATAATGGAAGCTTCCCTTGCACGCCCCTGTGCAAACAACCACCCCAACGCCATCCTCCGCAAGCATCTCGTGGCATTCATCGCATCGACGACCCATCATTAAATGTGTCATTTTAAAGCGACTAACAGTTATCAAAATAACGAGTAGGGGTTTAATTTGATTTACTATTTATTTGTAATCCTTGTTTGCTTACGTACGAGTGGACTTTGGATCACGGCCTTCCTTGTCCGTTTATCTCAACTATGACCGCTAATTATAGTATTTAGAACGTCCCTTAAAAAAAAAACTATTGTTTTTAATTCACAATCAGTCTTACTAAACCACTCGCGGTTTGATCAGTCTACAACGATTTGATCACAGAACAGCGCAAAAAAATCACTCAATTGGCGATTCAGATTATCACTTGTAGCGCTAGCATCGAGGCGCAATGGCGGAAAGAGCCCTACTCTTACCACCAACGTATGGGCTAAATAATGGCGTTTTTGCAGTTTTTAAGGAGTTTACAATGTTTTCCGTCTTAATTATCGCCACACTTGATTGAAAAAGGATTTGAGGTTACGACCTTTCTTCGATCGACCTTCTACGACCTGCTTTCAAAGGATTACATTTCGGGAACGTAGTGAATTTAGTACCCTATGGTTTGTACCTATAATGGACAGTACGTAGTCATTATCTCTTTTTGTTGTCTCACAATGTTGCCTATGTGAGTCAATATAAATTTGATAAATGCCCGGTCTCATCATGGAGCTACAAAAAAGGGGAAGTGGAGTTAAGCACCAAATATTGTACACGCGGCCAAATAGAGAACGCCAAGGCGTAGGCCGCCGTGGGCCCAACCGAGAGCTCGCGGGCCAAAAAGTGGCCCGCTGACTCAGCTGAGCCTTCCTAAATGGCCCGCCCGTGGCATACAGTGGTAAATAATCATCTTTAATGTTGGATTTTGGCGCCCCTAGGATTTTTGTGAAAATGAAAATCGCTACAAATTCGCGCCTTCTAGGGGTCGGCCAGTTCCCCGCTTAATCCAGACCAAAACGGAAAATAAGGCTAATTGGGGACTGAAATTGAGATAAATGGCTAATTAACGGCTGAAATTATTGAGAAAAAAAACTGATTCTCGGCCATAAATAAGAAAAAGAGCTAAATCACGGATAAAGTTAAGAAAACTTCACAGCAAAAATTGTGAAAAAACTTTAAAATCGCGGATAAAGTGTAAATTACAGTCATTAGCGTTTAAAATTATGAAAAACACTAATTAACGGATAAAATTGTGAAAAATCAATAATTCGCCAATGAAAAAAAGCGCTAATTCGCCCCTAAAATTACGAAAACATGAATTCTCGGCTTATTCAGAACGGAAGTTCGTGGCTCAATCTGAAAAAACGCTAATTCATTGCTAAAAGTGAAAAAAAAAAAAAAAAAAACTAATTCGTGGGGAAAATTAAGTTCACGGATACAATTGTGGGAAATCGCTCTTTAGCAGTCAAAATCACGTATTCTCGGCTAACGTGACGAATAAATAAATAAAAGGGCCCAGATGCTAGATGTAAGGAAACGAAAATTTTGAGCTTCTGAAGGCAAGTTCGTGGCTCAAACTGCGAGAAAACGCTAATTCATAGCTAAAAGCAGGCGAAGCAAATCGCTAAGCCGGAGCTGAAACTAAGAAAAGTTGCTAATTCATGGATGCAATTGAGAAAAATCGCTAATTAGCGGCTGAAATAAAGAAAAATACGAAATCACTGCAAAATGCAGATAAATCGCTATAAGCTATAACTCACGGCTAATAAGGGTGAAAACTTGCAGAAATGACCAAAATTGCTAATTAGCGGCTAAAATGGAGAAAACTAGCTAATTTATCAATAAAATTGACTAATTCGTGGATTAAGTAGAGAAAACGTCAATTCGCGGCTTCTGATCGTAACTTCGTGCCAGAAAGTGAAAAAAATGCTATAGATAATTTCTATATCTATGTGCGTGCTTATGTCCTTAGCAACGAACTAATTCTCAATTTTACAGCCACGATTAGCGCTTTTCATTAATTTTAGCAGTGATTCAGCGCTTTTTCTTAATTTTAGCAGTGAATTATCTATGTCTTCACAATTAGGCATGAACTATTGCTTTTTCTCAATTTCAGCAGTGAATTAGCGATTTTTTCACATTTAGCCAAAAATGACATAGAACTTTTCTCGAGTTTTAAGTTACCTCCAGAAATGGCGAATTTGCGTTTTCTCAATTAAAGCAGTGAATAAGCTTTATTTCTCAATTTTGGCCACGAATTCACCCTTTGTCTCGATATCGCTATGAATCGGCGCTTTATCGCAATTTTATAGCCTGGAATATGCGTTTTTTCTTAACTTCACACGGTGAATTAGCAATCGTTCTTAAGTTTATAACAGCTTTTTAGCAACTTTTGCACATTTAACCACGATTTAGAACTTTTCCTTCTTTTTTCGCCGGCGAAGGAGCGCTTTCTCTCAATTCTAGCAGTGAAAGGCGATTTTATCATATTTGGCCAAGAATTATAACGCTTTTTCACAATTTCAACAGTGAATTAGCGCGTTTGCTCCACTATTCGTGGCGAACTGGTGATGTATTTACTTATAGCAACGAATTAGCGCTCATTATCTCAATTTAAGCAGCGAATTAACGTTTTTTTTTTAATTTTTTTAGCCACGAATTAAAGCCTTTTCTCAATTTCAGCCATGAAAATGCCTCCAGAAATTGCGAATTGGCGTTTACTCAATTTTAGCTTTAAATAAGCGTTTTTTCTCAATTTTAGCGACGAATTAGCACTTTTTCTTAATTTTCAAATCGCAAATAGCTCTAATCACAAAAACGCTAAAACCACAAGGCGTTCCCTCAAAATGCACTCACCTCAAAAAGCTGAAACCGTGAAACGCTCAAACCACAAAATGCTTACCACAGAAAGCTCTAACCACGAAACAATCAAACCACGGAAAATTTTCAATTTGCCTCTTCCTCAATTTGAAGAAAATGTTCAAATCTTCAATTTGATTTTGGGCCTTTAACCGCTTCCAGATTAGCCCTTTGGTCCAATTAATTCAGTTAATAGGCCCTTGTGTGTTCAAATAGTGCATATTGGCCCATTTAGGCGCTCAGGTGTTGATCTGTATAATTGATCTCCTCCCCCCCATATATGTATATCTCCGGGCGAAGAGCCTTGGCTATCTGGCAACCCTTGTCGCAACTATGAGAGAACCCGTAGGGTCTATGAATAGTTTTTCCAACAAAACCTGTTAAATGAATGGAGATTTGAGCACTAGACTAGTCACTGCACAAAGAAGGGGCTGAATCCGATGTGTTTAATCTGCACGTTTGAAAACTCTTGGCTAAACTTGGCCCGGTCAAGTGCTAGAAGTGGATATGGGTGGAACTGGCTCCGTCGTCTCTTCTCGAACTTGGCCTTCTGCAGGACTGCGAGAGAAGGTAAATCGGCAGGTTCAAGGATCGCCATACTTCATTATTTTGTCCGCCGTTTCTTCCCTACATGTATAGCGACGGGGGCATGTCGGTGTCGGTGAGGAAAGTGGCTATTTCTTCTCTTCGGATTGGCTTATGCTTCCTTGTGAATTCTCCATCCAATGTGCAGTGAATTTTTACATCTTTGTCGGAGTCACACAGAGCAACTTCCTTTGATTTCGGCAAAAATTGGACCGTTGAAATGAACCTTGGCTCTTTTAAACATAAATTAAATGTACAAGACAAGGAGGGTTCTTCAATGAATTTCCTATGAATGATGCGTGAGTCCAGATGGCGTATTTTGCCTGTTTTAGCCAGGTATTTGCCTCCGCAAGGCGCAAATTAGTACATTTCTCAATTTCAGCTTCCATAGCGCTTGAGTGGGTTTAATGGAAAAAATTTGCCGTTTAGCTGAGTCAGATCGGCAAAAATGTATTTTTTACGGCGCAAAAATCCTCGAAATTGTTTTTTTTTGGTGAGTGAATTGATTTTTTTAGTGAGCGTCAACGTAACAAAATGTGGCGACCCTGAAGGATTTGTACATTCAGATGGTATCAATAGGGGTGGGCAGCTGCCCCCACCACCGAAAGGACCGCATCAGTGGCGTGCCCATGGGGAGGGTTTTAGGGGTCAGAACCCCTCCCAAGGTACTCCAGACCAGCATAGTTAAGAAATAACAAAATAAAAAATGAAAAAATACAAATAACTATAAAAAAGTAAAAGAACACAAACAAACAAACAAACAAAACAGATTTGTTCGACCCTAAAAGTTCGCTATTTATCCCCGCTATAGGTAACTTACACGCCATCAATGGAATTTATAACACTGACCAGGCGCGGATTCAGGATTTGCTCGACTTGGGGGGCAGGAGGTGCCAAATTGTGTGCTTCGATCAACTGAAAATGGCTTGACAGTCTTCCCTGCCTTAAATTAACTATTCCCGCCATGAAAAAGTGACAGACCGACTATACTCGCGCCCCAAAATGGCAAAACTGACGAGTCGCGTCTTGAACACTGGGCTATTTGTGCCCTTGAAATAGTCAAACTGACTTAACGGGCCCTAAGGTCGGTCGTCCACTGAAGCGTTTTCGAGCGGCGCTACAACGCGCGACAACGAGCGTACATCCCTAAGCCTCAAATTGAATGTGACATCATCCACTGCAGGCTTAGCAACAGTGAATTGAATTTATGTCTTTTTGTATGTACGCTCGATGCCACTCGTTGTAGCGCCGCTCGAAAACGCTTCCAGTGGACGACAGACCTAAAAATGGCTAAAGCAACGATTTGTGTCGCCCTGAAAATTCCTGAAGGACTATGATTTCCCCCATGAAAATGTTTAAATCGACCATTCGCGTGCCAAAAATGACCATTTGCGCCTTGCTTTGACGGACTATTTGCTCCCTAAAAACGATTAAACAGAATGTTATCACCAAGGAAAAGCCTAAACAGATGATTCCTGCCCTGTGAATCGCAAAATCGACCAATGACTATTGACCATTCCCGCCTTGACTTGACCATTTGCGTCCTGGAATGGCAAAACTGACGATTTAACGCCTTGAAAATAGCTCAACTGATTATTCGTGCCCTGAAAACAGTCAAACTGATGATGCCCTCTCTAAATACGTTCAAACTGGCAATTTTCACGGGTTCGAAAAAGAGGACACCCTTGCAACGGAGGTTTGTCCGTATTGAGGACTAGACATGTTGTTGAAGACGAAAAAAGGGGGGGGGGAGAGTTTGGCTGAGCCCAAATACTCTATGGAAGAGGCGGCTGAAGACGTGAAGAAAAAAACAGTCGACTCCCGGAGAAGGAGTGTAAAGAGAACGACGCTTTAGGAAAGGAGAACGTGCGAGCCAAGACGGACTGTCTTAGGCAGGCGAAACAAACGTTCTTCCGGAGGCTGGCTGGGCCAGTACCCCTTATCGAGACGTTGACAGGAAGGGAACCTGAACGCTGGGCGGAACAGGTTCAAAGGAAGTGGAGACCTTGTTAGCTGAGCCAATCGAAGGGGGAGGTTTACCGTTCTTCACTAACACGGCTTTGAGAAAAGCCAGTGAAGAAGGCTTAAGAGATTGCTCGTAGGCTCGACTATATTGCAATAGGAGCGAGCAAGTTTTCCTGCGGAGAGGAAAATAAAGAAACAAGCCTTTTGGAAAGCACCCCGGCAAGGGTATGAGAAGAAGGAAGAGGTTAAAAATAGGGAAGTGAAGTGAGCCAAGAACGTTGAGAGAAAAGCGTGGCGACGAGGGTTGGGGGCCTGCCCAAACTGACCGTTCTCGCCTTGGCACCCCAGTAAAGGGCAAAACTGACTATGCCACCTTAAAATATCCAAACTGGGTATTCATATATTCAAGCAATCGGCAAGCTGGGTATTCGGGAAAAAACTGACGGCCATCAATTTTGAGCCAGAAATGTGATGCAGAAAATGTCCAAAATGACCTTTCGCACCTAGGAAGTGGCTTAATTGGCAACTAAAACGGCATAACTGACGACCCTAAAATGACAAAACTGACAATTCGTGCCCTGAAAATATCACTCGGACAATTCTCGCCGTTAAAATGGTTGAATTGGCTATTCACGCTCTAAAATTGACAAAAATGATTCTACACATAACTATGAATTTGTGACCTATAAATTGTTGAGCTGGCGATTCGTGCTTTGAAGTGGCTGAAAACAGATAATTCCTGTCCTGAAAATGGCAAAACGAAAATTAGAGCGTCAAAACGAGCCTTCACAGCTTGAAAATGTCTAAATTGACGAGATTCATGCCCTACAAATAGCAAAACTGACTATTGACACCCTAAACATTGCATTTGCATACTCGTACTTTCACGCTTCACGCGCAAAAAATGGCCAAACTGATCATTTGCGCCTTACAGAGGATAGGGGTAGTGTTGATGGCAAATTGCACCAACAAAATGGCTCTCTGCACAAAAAAAAAAAAAAAAAAAAATCGGCACCATGGGCCGTCCCCACCTTACCAACTGATTGACCCCCTCCCCGCCCAGCCATGGTTAGATTGACTACTCTCACGCTAAACTGGCTAATTGACTGGCTAATCACGCCAAACCGAAGCCTTTGCGCGCCTTGAAAATGATAAACTGCAGATGATATTAGTGTCCCACAAATTGTCGAATCGATCATTTTGCACCTTACTGATGGCGTAACTGACGACTTATGACATTAAAATGCCTAAGATGACTTGCTGCGCCGAAAAAAAAATGGCCAAACTGGCTGTTCGTGCCCTAAAAATTTGCGCACGTTTTCAGAGGGACAGCACGAATTTTCCCAGGGATCATGGCCCCACAATTGATAGCCTTCAAGTACAAATGCGTCAAATTTGCATGGTTGGGCGGTACGCAAGTGACAATGGGTGAGGGTATTTTGATGCGTGGGTCCACCCTCCCCCACTATGTCCCAGGGACACTTGAATCCCTTGAATACTTAAGTATCTTGAAAGAAAAGACCCCTCCTATACATCCATTTTTTAAGAGCGAGACCACTCTTCCATGGCTCAGAGTGCAAGCAAAATTATCCTTTCTCCCAACAATCGCTAAATCACCTAAAATTACAACTTGGAAAGTAACTCCACCACCACCAATACGACCACGCATCAGGACCCCCCCCCTCCCCCGAGTTTCGGGTTTAACGCTGGACATAATTTTAGTGGTGCCTTTTGGTGTATAATAAGCGCGTTCGATTTGCAGATTGGTTTTAAGTGATCATTTTGCGTGTACCTATATCGATTTTGCCGATCTGCACCCGGGAGACTTGTGGACTACCCTCGACAACGAGGGAGGATTTATCGAAAAGAAAATTCAGGACGAATTAGGGATTGATGGTAATTTTGTTCTTGGACAAGGCTGTGATGGGGCCAGCACTAAGCCAGGTTGATGCCCCCTCCCGCTATACTGATATTTTAAACTGACCCCCCCCCCCCTCAGGACAAATTCCTACCTGTGCCCCTGTTTCTAGAAAAATGTCTAGACATGAACATAAGCTTGAATAACCAGCCAAGAAAGGTGTAATCGTGACCGGTGGAAGATAGGCAACAGCCCTCAAGACACACAGGCTGTCCCTGACGAGTTAGGAAATGTATCACGCATTCACTGGGGCGTACATCAATCGTGGCGGGGGGTGGAAATCTCGATCGGTCCCCTTCCCTTAGCCAGTAAATGAATAAAATGAACATAAATCTTAACGCAGCGTTATGGCCTCGAAGCTGCCTTCAAATACCGCGAACTGGCCTTTTCTCAATTTTAGAGGAGCGAATTAGCGCTTTTTCTTAATTTTATCCACGAATTATCGCTTTTCCACCATTTTTGGCATCGAACTAGTGGATTTTGTCTTTATCCCACGAATAGGCACTTTTTCTCAATTTTAGCCGCAAATTAACGTTTTCCCTCATTTTTCGCTATTAAAGGGTTTCAAAAAACAAAGGGGTGAGTGGGGATGACCGCTTTTATAGCAAATATCCATATTAAGGTTGAAACGATATTTCTAGGCTGAATAGCCGGTTTCCAGAGTGAAATTTACAGTTTTCTAGTCGAGTTCTGAGTTCCTTAAGAAAAAATGACCGAAACCGAAGCCCGACGAGAACTGGGAAGAACGAACGGGAACTGGCGGTTGTTGCAGCTTGGATACCACTTTGCATAGTCCGACAATGAGCTGTGGGAGATGTTTTAGGTATGTACACACAAGACATTGAGATGAGAATTGCGTTGGAATAAGGTCCTGGCTCTTTTTTTCGACCTAAATACTTCCAGCTAGACTACTCGCGGTCCCACGAAAAGGGCTAAACCTCGGGTGTATTTGTTATATGCCCCTTGAGAGGTTAGAGAAAATTCAACACCACGAATACAATGTAACAGAGTTTACGTCGATAACATAGGTACAACACAAATATTTACGTTTACGTTGATAACTTATTTTTAACTGGTTGGTTACCTGTCAATATCATGACGCCTTTACAGCATGTTTTTAGGAGAAAAGCGAAACATTTTTTGGATTGTGAATTAAAATCACTGAAAAGCGATAGAGGTGGTGAATTTAAAGCACCTCCTTACACGGAAAAGGATGGAATTATCCTCCGATTTTCTGTCCCAGGTGGGCGTTGTAGCTCGTGAGTATAAACTCGCGAGCATTCCGTTTAAGTTCTAGGCCGAAACCTTCAACAAGCGCGCTTGAAAAAGCGCTGTCGCGAACAGTTTTATTTTCTCAAGTCCAGCCATTCAAAATGTCGCTCAATTTAGACCACGCGGTTAGGCACACCCAAAAGCAGCCGCATCGCCAGTCGTCCCCGGATACGCGTCTGTTCGGCAATCTCTCGGAAACGTTCGAGACGAGCCTCCGAGGCGCCGAGCTCGCGGAGAAGTAGCTGTTCGTTTCGTCGCAATTGCTGAAGCTGGTCGGGTGACAGGTGTACTCCGCGACGCATCGTGCATATGTTTATAGCGAACTTTTTGGCGAAGCTTTCGCCCGACAGTTCTTCTTTGAGTATTTGATGAAACTCACGAAGCAGACCATCGCCCACTTGCCATGAGGCGATTTTAACGCAGGTTTTGAGCTTTTCCGGGTGTTCCAGGACTTTCTGTTTAAAAACATAAACACACACAAATAACACGATTGAATTGAGAGGGGGGGGGGGGAGTTTTTATCAAAGCTCAAGTCGCCAGTGCCGCAACTAAAAGGGAGCAACGGGCTCACGAGCCCACCGGGGCCATCTTCACAGTTGTTGCACATTCAAACGGCGGCTTTTCTATCTCTCCCTCTTCCACATTTTATAGAGTTTTGAATGTGAAAAAAAAAAAAAAAAAACAAAACAAAACAAAAATAGAATATTCTCGGAGCCGGTGGAAGGGGTCGGACTATGAAAATAGTTTGAGCCAGTTGTGGTTTTCAAGGGTCGGATTAATTGTTTACTCCAGAACACTCTCGTTGTACGAGAGGGACTTGAATGCAAGGACACCTCCTGTGGCTCGGAGAGCTAGAAAATGAGGCCTACGTCGTCATGAAGGTCCAAGGTAGGGGGCGAGAGGGGTGGACCGACCCTGCGATATTCATTTGAATATTTGATATTCGTGGATTTGATTAGGAGTTTTGGCCATTTTTGCCATAACCACCGAGGGCTTTCTCAGGTGACCAATTTTTGGGCTATTTTTTTCAATTCCAGTCAAAACGTACGACCCGGACGTTTCTACGTACATAAGTTGAAACAAATCGGTGCTAAATATCCGTGAAATTGCAAATTTGCGATTGTTTTTTCTGGACTCGGACCCACAGCCAGCGGCCTAGCCGGCAACGAACGACCGCGTCGTAGACAGAAGAGCCTCCCCCCCCACACCATACGCCCCAAAAAGTTCAGCATTTTGTAGGCAAATATCCGTGAAATTGCAAGTTTCAGGGCCTTATTTATGTTTGAAAACGACGAACCCGACTGCTTTTTGTCTATTTCAGCCAGATATTTTGTACGTTATTAATTTTAGCTGCGAATTAACAGTTTTTTTCACATTGATCCACGAATTAGCCATTTTTCTTAAATTTCAGCAGCGAATCATTTACCGTTTTTCCAATTTTTAGCCGTAATCTGTATAATTATTCACTTTTACTTAAGAATTAGCGTTTTACTACCACGTTCCCATATTTTTTCCGCTAATTAGCGTTATTCTCAATTTTAACCGCGAATAGGCGATTATTTTCACTTTCAGCCGCGAATTTTCACCTCTCCATTTTAGCCACGAATTGCCGCCGTTCTCATTTTTACAGCGTGAATTTGCGATTTTTTCACTTTTACATGATTCTCATTTTTACAGCGTGAATTTGCGATTTTTTCACTTTTACATGCGAATTATCGTTTTCCCCTCGATTTTATCCGCGAATTAGTGCTTTGTCTCAATTTTGGCGCTAATTAACGTTTTTATCCATTTTAGCCTGGAATAAGCAGTTTATTTCACTTTTAGCCATCAATCATCACTTTTCTCAATTTCAATTGCACTTATTCTCCACTTTAGCCGCGAACTACAGTTTTTTTTAGCCGTGAATTTGCACATTTTTTCTCTTTTAGCTGCGAATTAACGTTTTTCTCAATTTTAGCAGCGAATGACCGCTTTTTCTCAAATAATGCCGCGAATTAGAACTTTTTTTTATACTTTAGCCGCGAATTAGCAGGTTTTTAACTAGCGTTTTTTCTCAAGGAGCACGTACGCGGCAAGAAGGTTGGAAAAAACGTTAATATTCATGGCTAAAACTGAGAAAATCGCTCATTCTCTGTTTCTCGAAGCATGTTCCAGACCAAACTTGAGAAAAAAATAGCTGAATCTCGGAGTATATAGGTCATATTTTACGGCTAAAATTTAGAATGTGCTGTTCTTGGACCCAGCCCATAGATAGAATTGAGAAATATCGCTAACTCGCCGTATAAAAACGCTTCTCCGCGGCAAAAATTAGTAAAAATAGCTAGTTCCTGGAATTTAATTAAGAAAAACACTAATCCGCGGCTGAAGCTAACAAAAATAACTAATTAAAGTCAGTATAAATTATAAAAACTCTAATCTGCCGCTAAAATTATTGAGGCATAATGAAAATTCGCGGTTAAAATGCAGAAAAATCGCTAATTCACGGATAAAATCAGAAAAAGCGTTTATTAATGACCAAGAATGAAAGAAGTCAATTGAAAAGTCGCAAATTCGTGGCTGAAGTGGAAACAATTCGCGGCTAAAATGGAGAAAAGTTGCTAATTCACTGACAAAATTGATAGGAAGCTCTGAAAATAGGAAAAACGCTTATTCATGGCTTCAGATGGTAACCTCAGGACTAAAAGTGAAAAATTCGCTAACCCTCGGGTTGATGAGGAAATCCTGCTAATTCGTGGATAAAATTAATAAAAAGACTTAATTCGCGGCGAAAATCAGGGACAAACTCTCACTCACGGCACAAATGTAGACAATTACTAATTAGCGGCTAGATTATGTAAAATTGCCAATTAAGGGTTAAGAGAACATGTGCTAAATCACAGAAAAGTGAGACAATGGCACGTCGGACATCACAGTTTCCCGGAGGGAACTTCTTGGCTAAAATTAGGAAAAAACGCTAACCCACGGGCACGGGTAAAACTAGGGGAAATCGCGAAAAACACGAATTCGCGACAAAAATTGAGAAAAATCGCTAACTCGCGGCTGAAATGGAGACAAAGCTAATTCGCCGATGAAATTGAGAAGACGCGCTGAAGTGTGAGAAAACGCTAGTTTGCGGTTAAAATGGAGAAAACGCCAAATCGCAGCTCCTAAAGGAAACTTTATGGGGGCGCTGGTGAAAGATTTGCCCGCGGGGTGCCAAATGTTTGGCCAAGGCCAGCACTGATTGTTATTCACTGTACTTTTTCCCCTACAGCTCTTTAATACTTGCGGGGGAGGGCACTACTCACTAAGGGGGGATTGCGCATCCAGCCATAATGGGGGGGGGGATAGACGCCACTGCCGTTTGCCTGGTTCTTAGCTAGGAATTTTGCAATTTTGTTCACTTTAATTGCGATTTAGCAACTTCTCACAACCACATTAGAGTTATTTCTAAATTTCAGCCGTCAAATGCTCTTCACATACCACGAATTAGTGGTTTTGTCCCAATTTTGGTTTTGAAGTTGAATAAAAAAACAGCGAATCAGAACTTGGGTTTTCCCCAAGTTTTAGCCCCATACTTGCCCAAGAACAGCACATTATCATAGCGCTTTCCCAATTTTAACCGCCTAAGGACGAATAAGGACCCACAGAAACTTGGGATCCTCTTACGCCATCCAAATCTCTACGTCTATGAACAAAGAACCTTAGAATCCCCAATTCTGCATCTTTAAGCCTTGGGGGGCTCTTTGCAATTTTGTGGGGCATGGATTATTCCAATATCCTATTTCGCGAATTTAGCTCCTTCAAGCCCCAAATTTTGTGGATCCATGTTATGATTTGAGGCAAATTGATTTTTCGTTCAAATTGTGCCATCAAATTGGGTGGTGGAGAGGGGATGGGGGGGCAATTTGGTATCTGTACTTACTCGAACTTCTCGTTCGTTGACGTCTCTCTCAAAATCAGCCAGTCGATCGTGCAAATTGCGAATCACGTGCATCAAATCCGGATTGACTGCCTCCTCTTCGGGTTGAGCTGGCTCGCCGCCCGATGACGCTTTGGTCGGAGTTGTGGGTACTCGAACACGGCTGATTATCGGCGGCGGCGGTGGTGGTTGAGGTACCGATCGGATACGTTTCAACGGAGGAGGAGGAGGAGGAGGTGAATGAGGCGGAGGGTGGAGTACACATCCACGCTCCGACGATGATTCTCTCGGCCGTTTACAAGAGGAGCGACGAGCTTGCTCGTCATTCTCACCGAATGCTCGCATTATGCAGGAAGTGACAGGTTTTCTGGCATTATGGCTCGGTCGCCGACTAAACATCACTGGAATTTCCCCATCCTCCGTTTCTGCGAAGAAAACAAAAACAAAAATGTTCTTAGTGAATACAAGTGCTCAAAATTGAATACTTTGGTTTCATTTTTACCTTTGTAATAGACTAGAAGACTTCCAATGAGACCCAATTTTGGAAGACGATCGTGATTACCCTCAGGGGATGGATACATTTTGGAATCCTGAATTCATCAATGAGGTAATTACTAGCGTTATCAAAGTTATTTTTAGGCCTAAGACCTTTCTAATAAACTGGAATAATTTAAGAAACAACAAGCACCCGGCTGAAGGCCTTAACTGGAGAGTTTGGCTTTCGGGCCCATCAACTAGAATTCATTTCCAGAACGGCCCAGTTACGTCAAAAAGGCCGTAGAAACTTAACAAACATCCAGAGCATGACCATCTAGAATTAATCAACTGTACGTGGGGTTTCTGGAGGAATCTGTAATACTTGGGTAAGACTTGTTACAGGTCACAGGTACGAACAAAAACCCTTCGTGTTAAGCACAGCATTAATCATTGGCGGATTTAAGGGGGCTCTCGGGACTTGGCTCCCCTAGTTTGTCGTATTAGCCCCCCAAGATATTTATTCTCAAGCCCCTTTTCCAAAAACTGTCAAATTGACAGTTTTTAACGCCGAAAATGACCGTGTCTATAGGGCGACATTGACAGTGTTTCGAGGACGAAATATACAGTTTCCAGAACGAAATTGACAGTTTTGAACGACGACATTGATAGTTTCTTGTACTCTGATGCAAAACCTCGTAATCAAGGTTTGGGATATTTGTTATGTTGGAGGAAATTTGAGATTCCAAGTCAAAATTGTCAGTTCCTGAGGCAAAATTGACAGTATTGTAAGTCAAAATTGACAGTTTTAAGTACGACAATCACAGTTTTGAATGTTGAAACTGACTGTAACCCAACGGGGCTTTACGTCCAACTACCATAAGGTGTCGTGGACGAGGGCGAGAGCACACACTTTTCTTTTTTACACGTGATTCATCATTTTTACTGAAATCGACAGCATCTAGGGTGAAATTGGCAAGTTCGAGGACGAAATTGACAGTTTATAGGATAAAATTAGGAGTTTTAGGACGACATTGATAGTTTTTACAATTTACAATTTCCTGGACACAATGGACAGTTTCAGAAAGGAAATGACTGTTTCCCGAAAAAATGCAAGTTGATAGTTTCCAGGACGAAATTGACAGTTTTTCGGACGAAATGGGCAGTTTCGGGACGACACTGATAGGTTTGGCGACGAAAGTGACTGTTTCGGGAACGAAATTGACATTACTAGGAAGAAATTGACAGTTTAAAAGACGAAATTAACTGTTTCCAGGATGAAATTCACGGTTTGAAGAACAAAATTGATAGTTTCAAGGACAAAATTGTTAGATTTGAACATTTACTTGAGAGTTTATAGAGCGAAATTGACAGTGTTGAACGACGAAATTGACAGTTTCTAGTTCTCGACTGTTTCCGGTGAAGCGGCTTAAAAACCTTCAGTTTACGAAATTCCTTGACGCAGTTTCTATGAAGAAATTGGCAGTTTTAGAATGATATCGATATAGTTTTGACGACGAAATTGACAGTTTTGAATGACGAAATTGACCTTCATAGGACAAAATTGACAGTGTTAGATCGATACTGATAGTTTCAACTAGACATTTTCAGTCCCCAGGACGAAATTGACAGTTTCTGCGACAACATTGACAGTTATTTATGACAAAATAGACAGTTTCTGGGGTGAAATCGACAGTTTCTGGGGTGAAATCGACAGTTCCCTGGCCGAAATTGACAGTTTAGAGACGGAATTGTTTTGAGAGTTTTAGGAACTCGACTGTTTCAGGTGAAGGGGCTCAAAAACCTCATGTTGTGAGCACGAATGGTCTGCTGACTGAATCTCGAGACCAAGTTTTCGCGATTTTTTGTTATCTAGAAGGAAATTGACAGATTCCAAGTCAAGACTGTCAGTTTCTGGGGCGAAATTGAGAGATGTTTTAAAGACAAAATTGACAGTTTTAAGGACGAAATTGACCGCTCGACCGAAACTGACAGTTGCCGAGGAAGGAATTAAGAAAATCCATTATCGGTCTGAAACCCGAATTCTCATCAGTTTGTAATTTTTAGTGCCTGACTAGTCGTTTTGGTGATAGTTAGGGTACGAATCGTCAGTTCAGGCATTTTTAAGGCACGAAAGGTCAATTTGGCCATTATTGGAACGCAAGTGGTCGTTTTTCAAGGTGCAAATCTGTCAGTATAGCCATTGCGGGGGAGGGGGGGGCATGAATTGTCAATACGACCAGCAGCCCGTTTTAGGGTTTGTCCAGTCTGCTCCCCAGCACTTTCAAGGGACGAATTATAGTTGTCCCTGACGCTTTTCAAAGAGCGCGAATGACCAATGTTACCATTTTTGGAGCGAAACTTTGAAGATTGAAATTTTTAAAACGTTTGGTTATTTCAGAGCACGAATCGTCAGTTCAGCCATTTTCAATGGGCCGGAATGGCTTTTTTTTGCCATTTTCAAGGTGCGAGTCGTCATTTAAGGCATTTCCAAGGCGCGAATCGTCATTTTAGCCATTTTTAGGGCGTGAATAGTCCGTTTGACTATTTTCAGGTGACGAATCGTCCGCAAAGTCAATTTTAGGGCGCGAACGGTTAGTTTAGCAATTTATAAGGCATGAATCGCTAGATTCACCATTTTTCGAATAATTCGAACGAGCAAAAATTTGTTTTGGCGCAGTGAAATCCGTGAAATTGTTTTTTTAAGTCCTACCAGCAGCAATACATTAGGCATTTTACAGGCATGAACCATCAGTTGAGGCTATTTTTAAGGCACAAATCGTCTGCATTTTTGCCCATTTCTAGGCGTGGTGGCTCAGTTTGTCCATTTTTGCACTACGAATAGTAAGTTTCGCCATTTCACTGGCACGAATTAGCACACTCAGCCATTTTTAGGGCGTGATTTGCCAATCAAGCAATTTTATAGCAATTTATAGTTTCAGATCAAATCAAAAAGTTTATCCAGTCCATGAGGTGCATGTAGCTAACACTGGATGGTGGGGTGGAGGGGTTCGGTGAGGCCGGCCCATGCTCGGTGCGCAATCGCAAGTGGTCAGTTTATCGCTTGAAGGGCGCAAATAGCCCTGTTTTGGTCATTTTTTGGGAGCAGATAGCCACTTTGAAGGCGCGAATCGTCTGTTTAGCCTCTGTAGAGTACAAAACTATCAGTCAGACCATTTTTAGACCGTGAATTGCTGGTACGAGTTGTGAATGCCATTTACAGGGAGTAAATAGCCGGTATTTAAGGCCAGGATCGTCAGTTTAGACATTTTCAAAGCGTGAAGGCTCAGTGTGGCTATTTCTGACGCGCGAATGGCAAATTTTGCCATTTTAAGGACATGAATCATCTGCTTAGGAATTTTCAAAGTGCGAATAGTCAGTTTAACCATTCATCGTAGGCCGCATAGAGTCAGTTTTACCCATTTTATAGGACATGAATAGTCAGTTTGGCAATTTCAACGCTGCCAGTGTGGCAATTTCTAGGGCATGAATCCGTCATTTTAGTCAATTGTATGTTACGAACTCAGTTTTGACATTTTCATTGCGTGAATTATTAGTTTAACCATTAAGGGAACGCAAACAATCAGTTCTACTGTTGTTTTAAAGGTGCAAATAGTCCTTCACGCCATTTATGGGGTGCGAATGGTCAGCTTGCCATTTCTAGGGCGCAAATTGTCAGTATAGTCATTTTTAGAGAGTGAATAGCCAGTGTGATATTTTCAGAGCATGAATCGTCAGTTTTTCCATTTTTAGGGTTCGTAAAGTCTGTTGGGCCATTTATAATAAGCGCGAATCGTCAGTTTTGCTTTTACGATATTTTGTTTATAAAAACAGTCAGAGCAATGAAATGTCTCTTTAAAATGAGCCAGTACGCTCATTTGTCCTTTAAAAAGGTGTGAAATCCCGTTAAATTGGCTTGTCTTAAGGGAGCCAGCCCCACGAAATTGGTTTCTGACCTACGAAATCCGACAAATTTGGTCTCAAAAAGTGCCAAACTGGAAAATTTTGTTATTGAAGTAGCCAAAACCACAAAATTGGGTTTTGTGGTGTGTTCAGTCCGTGATATTTGGACACCGAAAGTGTCTAACGAGCGGAATTGCATTCATGAAGAGTCAACCCGGTGCAAATTGGCTTCTTAGGGAGCCAATTCTGTAATATTGGCGTTTTGATCGAGGAAAACCTTTGAAATTCGTTCTGAGAGCAAAAATTCACAAAATTTGTAATTTGACTTGAACTGCGAGTGGGGGGAGGGGATCATGAGCTCAGGGCTAAGCCCCTCTAAGCATTTTACCTTAAATCCGCCCCTGAGTATTATAAAGCAAAACAGTGAACAGTGAAGTTGACTAATAGCTTATTAGAGTAAAAAATGAATAATTAGGAATATTTACCGCAATAAAGATCGTTGTTTTCTCTGGAAATCACTTAATCACAGCCTCCAAACCCAGAATGAAACCAACCCTACGATAATTTATCACAAAACAAAAAAAAATATGGTGTCTGTGCGCAACAAACACGGGAGCTAACAACATTGTTGATTTTATTTAAGCGAAAAATACTTTTAAAAACGCTAATAGAAGCCTCCACAAAAAATCTGTTACTGACAGCCCTCAGAATCCAGTCGCTACTGGCAAAGAAACACTCTAGGGTAGTGCAGGACACCAGCACCAAAGGGCTGGTCAGCGCCCAACGGACACCTAAAATCAACGGTTTCGGAAATAGAAAATCCACCTATAGACGGCTATTTACTCATTTCAGCATTTGTTCGGACGAGAACACGATATTTCTGGAGAAATTGATGGTTTGGATCGGTCCTTTCGCCAATTAACCTCTTCCAAACGGAGTCCTCCAGGGGTACGTGTTGGGGCCGCTATTGTTTTTAATTTTTTGTAACGTGTTACCCGAGAAACTGATGAAAGGAGGGAAAGGAATTACAGGAACCCATTACAGCGTAATGAACCACTCCCCCATTTTATAAATTTACCACCGTTGTAAAGTAGTTACTTTATTCGTTCATAAAGGGCGATTATACCACGCATAATTGTCAGCTACCTACAAAACTATCCGCGAAGATTTGTTTTCGAACCAGAAGTAGGTATCGAATACTGATAACAATGCATTCATTTAAGTAAACATTATCAAATCATTAACTTTTGAGCGTCGTAATAGTTAAGCCACAACCTTATCTAAAATTTAATACAGTAGGTTTTTCTTACAGTGTAGCAATAAATTAGTTTTAATGATCATTGATGCTTAATTAGACAGGAAAAAAACTCCACATTTTCAAAAAAGTTTTTCTTCATCACAGGCATAATAATGACATGTTATAAAAATTGTGTTCATTAAAAACAAAAATCGTTCAAAATTGAGGAGTTAATTAAAGGGAAGGAGGAATATTAAATCACTCACGCATTTGTCATAATAACTCAACCACTTAATTACTTTCTATCGGTGTGGTCTGTAAAGCTTTGCCTTTGATGACCGTCTTATACTGCTCAGGAATAGGCACCTCCGTCTGGTAACACAAACGAACGAAAAAAAAGTAGAAAATCGGTCCATTTATCATCGTTGGAGGAGGGGGGCAATAATGTGTAAAAGCAGTGCAAGTTGAATTTGTTGTTTATTTTTTTAATTTTTTAATTTTGTAAGTGAATTTGAAGTGGTTTGAAGAGAACTACACTACACGTACATAGTATAATGAGCGCCGGTTAAAACAAAAATATTGGGAGGACAAAATTGTTGGAAAGCGGGACGGGAACAGTTTTTTGAAGGTCCGAGGGACTTATTGCAAAGCAAAATCAAAGGTTCGGCTCGTCATTTCGGGAATCCTGGCATGCGAGGCGAAAAAGTCGCTAAATTATTTTCTGCTCCCCGAGAAAGGAACGGACTCGATAGGCGGGGGGTTGGGCGGCAAAGCGCTGAAAACCCCTTCACTGGCTTGTCAGATAGAAAACTCGTCTCAAAGAAGCTCCAGAAAACGCGGTGTGCATCAAATTTCAAATGATAAATTTTGTCAGCGTCCGATTTGAGCCGTACGCGGTTTATGAGTCCCTCGAACAATGCTCCATTGACAAAATAATAGCGTTTTCCATTTGTACATAGCTCTGGAGCCGAACACTTCCACCCATCTTCTTCGTTAACATATGATATAATTCAGAGAAGACGTGTGGAAATGCTCGGTCCCAGCTAGCTGAATTTTATGCAAATGGGACACGCTATAAAATACATCCAACCCCGGCCAAACTAAAACGGTAAGGAACTAAATGTAGGGCCAAAAATGGGCGTATCGCTTTGTCAGCGATGGTTTCGGCGGCCTCGAAAACAAACCAAAGCAGCCGTCCCTTCAACAACGGCTCGTTTGATCGAAAATCCGTCTCGAATTTCAGACTCCCCGTGTCTCGAGAAACCCAATGATACGGGGTTTCGTCAAATTTAAGCATTTTTGTCATTTTCGACTTAGCTACGAATTCTAGGGCTTTTTCTGAGCATTTAACAGCGGACTTGTCCAATCGTAGAAAGCCTCCTTTTCTCGTTTTCAATTTTTGCCACGAATTAGCGCTCATTCTCTATTTTCGAGAATTAGCGATTTTCCTCAATTTTTGCCATGAATCAGCGTTTTTCTCAATTTTAGCCGGGAATTAGAATTTTTACCCAACTTCAGCTGTGAATTAGAGTTTTTTAAAATCAATTTTAGCCAGGACTCCGCGTTTCTCTCAAGTCGAATTACAAAGTTTCCCAATTAGCTGCTAATTAGCGTTTATTCTCTATTTCAGTCACGAAGTTGCTTCCAGAAACAGCGCAGAAGAAGCGAACGACCGCTTTTTCGCAATTTTAGCCGTTAATTAGCACTTTTTAGCCGTTTTGCGAATAAGTTCTATCTCAAGTGTACCTGCGTATGAGCACTTTTTCACAATCCCAACCGTGCATTAGCGCTTTTTCAGTGTTTTAGCCACGAATGAACACTTTTCCTTCATTTTAGCCACAAATATTAGCGTTTTGTCTGATCTTTCATCCATGGGCACTACGTCCAATCGGATAGCAAGTCCTCTTTTCTGGACTTCTTTTCAAGAAATCCAGTATTTCCCATTATATGCATGTGAACCTGGCACAACGCATGCTGCCAAATGCGTTTGTTTACGTTTGATTTGCTGACATTTTATTTTTCTTTGCTGACGCAACCCGATAAATGAGCCGGATCGTTTGTTTAGCGGCATATTCCGTCGGAACGTCGTTTGTTCACGTTTGTTTAGCCAATATATTAGTTTTTTCAGTTCAGGTTTTTGCAGCTCTGTTCGCGACGAACACGTGTGTGCACGCCTGAATTCAAGTAACTAGACACAAGAGCAAAATCGTTTGTTTAGCGGCTTATTAGATCGGAACGCCGTCGGTTTACGTTCTTTTAGCCAAAGTATTCTTTTGTTCACCCATTCATATACGACATTTTTCATAAACAGCATGTGTGCGGCTAAGTTCACGCAACCCGACGCATGAACCGCATCGTTTTTTAAGCGTCATATTCAGACTTAACGGCGTTCGTTTACGATTGTTTAGCCCAATTTTCGTTTGTTTAGCTCAAATTATCGTAGGTTTCGCCCTGCAAAATAATATTTGCTCATAAGAAAAGACATCATGTGTGCCATCAACTTCACCCAACGGTACATATTACCCCAATCGTTTGTTCAGCGACACATTCAGTCACAAAATCGTTTGTTTACGTTTGTTTAGCCACAATTTTCGTTTGTTTAACCCTGAAAAATAATTATTCAAAGGAAAGGACGACAGGTGTGCCACCAACTTCAGGCACTGAACCAACAATTGGGGTCATGTGTGCTGTTGCTTGAAGTTGGCGGGAAACATTTTGTTTTTCAAAAAATTGTGCACTGCAGGGCTAAACAAACGAAAATTTGGGCTAAATAATCGTAAAAAAACGACGTTGTGTCTGAATATGTCGCTAAACAAACAATGAGGATCATGTGCGCTAGAGTGTGAAGTTGCAGCATATATGTTGTATTTTCTTATAAACAAATATTGTGCAGGGCTAGACAAACGAATGCTTTGGTTGAACAAACGTAAAAAAAATGACGTTCCGATAGAATATGCCGCTAAACGAACGATTTTGCTTGAGTGTCGGGCTGCTTGAATTCAGGCGTACACACACGGGTTCGTGGCGAACAGAGCGAGCTGGGGGCCTAAACAAACGAATATTTTGGCTAAACAAACAAGACAAACGTTCTGACGGAATATGCCGCTAAACAAACGACGCGGCTCATGTGACGGGTTACGTGAACTCAGCCGCACACATGAACTTTTTCAAAAATGTCTTTTTTGAAAGGTTAACCAAACGAATATTTTGGCTAAACAAATGACGTTCCGATAGAATATGCAGCTAATCAGATGATTTTGCTCCTGTGTCGGGCTGTTTGACTTTAGGCGTACATAATACACTTGTTCGTGGCGAACAGAGCAAGCTGGGAGGCTGAACAAACGAATATTTTGGCTGAACAAACGTAAACAAACGAAGATCTGACCTAATATGCCGCTCTAAACAAACGATTTTGCTCTTGTTTCAAGCTGTTTAAATTCAGGCGTGCACACACGTGTTCGTGGCGAACAGAGCAAGCTGCGGGCTAAGCAAACGAATACGCCAGAACAAGCGACGTTCCGACGGAATATGCCGCTAAACAAACGATCCGGCTCACGTGTCGGGTTGCGTGAACTTAGCCGCACACATAATGTTTTTTTTTTAAATATCGTTTTTGAATAAAGGGTAAACAAACGAATGTGACCGTTTTCGCTGAATTTGGCAGAATGTGTTGTGCCAGACGGTACTATTTCCCATCACTAAGCTCTTTGCGTTTTGGACATTTACACTAAAATCGCCTAGGGGTAAATTGAGCGATTTTGGGGGAAATTTGTTTCTCAAAATATTCCGATTTAACACGGACGTCCTTTATGGGCCCCTCAGACAAAGTTGAACCGAGAGATGCGCTAGTTCCCTTCCCTAAACGCTCTTTGGGGGCCCATCGATTGTCATCACTCCTCAAAATGGCTCAGGGAGTACAATTAGCGCTTTGGGCAGTTTTTTCAGTGTTTCGATTTTAGCCGAACGCGATTTTATAATTCCCCAGGCCAAGCTGAATTGAGAAGTGCTGCCGGTCCCAGTCAAAACACCCTTAGAGGGGGGGAGGGGCATCAGTGTTCATCAAAGTGACAAAAAAATGTTCACATCAGGTTGTCATCGCTTTCGCTCAATGCCACCACACTGTAGAGGGCCAGAGAGGTCCGCTTGCGGCATTTCCTATAGGACTGAGAGTGTCGGGACAGTTCATGATCCCCACCCTGAAACTGGCTAAATCGAGCATTTGCCGGTCAAAAGTGGGAAAAAATGGTCTACCGAACCATTAACTTGACAGACTAGCTGACAAACCGAGTTAACTGACTATTGTCGTTCCCAAAAATGGCAAAACTGACGATTCACGACTTAAAAATGGCTGACCTAACTGTTTAAGACAATTCCCGCTTCAAAAATTGCCGTGCTGACTATACGCAACCTAAAAATTGGTAAACTGATGATTCGCGCCCTTCAAAATACCTGAACAGATTATTCCTGCAATTAAAATAGCAAAATCGACTATTATTCAGGTACCGAAAATCCCCTAATTAACCTTTCCCCCCGTAGCTTAACATAATATTTGCGCCCCAAAATGGCAGAACAAACAGTTTGCCCTCCGAAAATGAGTAAAGCTACTATTTGGGCGCTGAACATAGTCAAACTAGCGATTGACGCCATAAAATTGGTAATCGGCAGACTATATGCGCCCTAAAATGCCTAAACGGACATTTTCGTGCTCTGGAAATGACAAAAGCGACCATTCGCGCATTGAAAACAGCTTAACTGACTATTCGTGCCCTAAATAGAGCCAAACTCGATATTCACGCTCCACAAAAAGGCAAAATTCACCCCCTAAAAATGGTCTAACTGTCCATTCGCCCCGCCCCCCTGCAAATGGTGTATCTTCAAGCTGTCTATTAGCGGCCTAAAATCGTTTACCTGGTCATTCGTTTCGTCTTTGTCTGTTATCATTTAGCTCTCTCTAAGCGCCTATTTTGGGACGCTACGAGATTTAAAGTACCTATTGAATAGACGTCGTGTTAGCCGGGCCGCTTCTATTAGACCTAAGGCAGGACGAAGAGGGTAGACTTCCTAACTACACGGGAAGGGGCGGTAGCGGGTAGGCATCCCCTTCAAGGGCTTGGTCTCTAGCTCTCCAACTATTTTGTCCACCTTTGAACCAGGCGTGTGAAATTTCTAAAGTTTGGTTTTGTCAAGAAATATGTACATTACGTAATCAATTTTCATAAAGTAGACCCTGGCATAATTCATCCAAGGCAAAACTCTATACGAAGAGTACCAACGATTTCGCTAAAAATCATTTTCCGCTCTCTTAAATGGTCGATTTTATGTGAAATTCTTCAAGAAATGTACACAAAATTGTACTTACGTAATCGCCGGAGGCTGTAGGAATCAAAACGTTCATTTCAGACGATTTTGAACTGACAATTTCAACGTCCAGGGAGTCTTTGCTTAGATACATTTGACAACCATCTGTTTTGTCGATGGTTATAGTCGGAACTTTACCTAGTACCTTAAAAATTGAGGCGAAAGGGATTACTTAAATATCGAAAGAGAGTAAAACTTGTGTTTTATACCTGCATTTGTACCGATTGACAATTGACAAATTCAATTGAAGAAACGAGGGAGTCCAGGAGTACGGAAATTTTTTTACACGAGTCGAGGAAAATGCTATTCACTTTTCCTTTGACAGTGAGGGTCGATTCGACACAATTGTACATGTAGACAACGTTGTTCATGTCAGTGTCATCAATAACGAGAGAGTTATTGTTTCTTTGGTGTTCCTATTCAAGTTATGTGGGGGACGGACGGGCCGTGGTACAATTATAATCGGGGGAAAAAAAGCACAAGAAAAAACGTTTTTGAAGACATACCACGTGCCATTTTTTGCCGTTTTTTCCGAAAACCGGCGGTTTATTGGCGGCGGTCGGTTTAGCGCCAGGTCCCGGTAACTCGTGTCGCACGGAAGTGACACCGGTGGTTGCTGGGGGTTTGAACGGAGCCGGGCCGCTTCGAAGTCCCGGATTTTTGTGCGTTTGCATTTCTGACGTGACTTTCTTCAAATCTTTTTTAAAACAGAATGGTGAAAATAATAAATTAGCGTTAAATCTGACGAAAATTTGTATGAGAATTTAACGCTGATTAATAATAATAATTAAAAATGCATACTTCTAGTAATGTTCTCCCCTTGATTTATTTCGGCGAACAAAGCCGATCGGTCCTCACCAGCACCCGCACTGTCCAACGAGAGTCGATCTATTGGCGGCGGTGGTGGAGGCATGCCACCTGGAGGAGGGGGTGGTGGTGCAGCGGCGCCGGCTCCTCCACCTTTGCCCCATAGCAGGCCGGTCGTGTGCACGGATTTAACGTAGCGCTGAAGAGAGCTCAGCGTTTCCAGCCAGGCCTTGGCCCATTCGACGTGGCTTTTGTCCCTGGAAAAAGAAGACAACGGTTTTTTAGTAGACATTCGGGCAAGACCGGTAATGTAAGGGCTACGCCACTACTGTAATTGAGGCAAACTTACTTCTCTTTCCAGTCTTTTAAAACTCTATTAGTGTAAAATTGACCAGCGTCGCTCATTTCTTTGATGTACGGAGCGGGAGCTGGTTTCTAAAATAAAAACAAAGCGAATTCAAACCAGGGCGTCGACTTAAAAAAAATAAAAAAAAATACTCACGACTGTCACCCAGCCCAACGCTGGAATACTTTCACTGATTGCACTCAAATGATTAAAAAACTCCGAACTTCTATTCTTTTCCCTTAATTCTTGAATAGACTGGATTTTACCAGACGTGGGTCCGAGCAGAGATACCTGTTCGGACTGACTCGGCTCGCCGCGTCCGACGGCCATTTCAACGTAGCCCAACTGAATGGCGAACGCTTCCGAGACGAGTTTCGCTTGATCGGCGACGACGCCACCGATTTTCTGCGAGAGTTGAGCGTAGCTGGCCAACGGTCCTTGGACGATTTCACGGTAGCCCTGCGAGGCTTGGGCCGCCATCTTGGTTATAAATGTGGAGAGGGCTTCGAGGTCGGCGTTAGAGGGAATTGACAAGCTTGAGTCCTTCGCTAGATATTTTGTGGCAGCGATGTTTCGTTCTGTAGACAAAAAAAGAAAATAAATTTCAACAGAAGGGCAAATAAAACAAGTATAAATAAAAATAAAATACATAAAACATCACTCCGGCATTACTCTGTAGAATAAATTAGTGCAATAAGTACAGTGTTCAAACTGGCCAAATTAATCAAAAACGAACGTTTTGAAATCTTGTCGGTTTCGGTAGTCAGATTTCGTGACTTTCCGGTCATTTAAAATAATATTTCATGGCTCTGGTCGTCAGTGGCGTAGGTAGGAATTTGTCCTGGGGGGGGGGGGTATTGAAATCTCGTTAGAGGGAGGGGAGGAGGTAATTTCACATTTTGGCCATCATTTCACCCAGACTGCACATAGACTTCCCCGAGAACAAAAATACTGTTAATCCGTAATGTAATTCATCCAGACATTCCATAATTTTCTTTTCGATAAATCCTTCCCTATTATGGAATGAGTAGAGCAGAGGCTAGTCCGCTGGCCTCATGAAGTCCTCGCGGATGCAGATCGACAAAGTCGACGAGGAAAAAGAGTAAAAATGCAAAACACTCACTTTTAACCAATTTAAGGGACAGTGGTGGCCACTCAATGATGTTGAAACCACATACATTGGTCAATTGAGCATTCTCCAAGGGACTCGTGCTTTAGGCTCAAATCGAAATACCCAGAGACTCTCTCTTAAGGGCGATTTTTGGAAGAAATGGCCAAAATTTAGAAATTGATGAAACCGCGTACCGTGGGTCACTGGCGGACCTACACCTATCGGAGCCTGGGGCGGAAATCTCCAAGAGGCCCCTAAGTCTCTGTATAAACAAGAAATGTAATAATTTTTACTTAGCCTTTTCCTTATTTTAGCCACGAATCACAGCTATTTCACCTTTCCTATCCGCCAATTAGCGCTTATGACCAGTTTGAGCCGCGAATTTATCAATTTTAGCCAGGATGAATGAGTGCTTTTTGTCAGCTTTGCCCGCAAATTGGCACTATTCTCAATTTTGGCCGCGTGTATCGTTCATCTCAATTTCAGCCGCGGATTAGAAGTTTTGCCCCCTTCCCCACCACGCTAGCAATGAATTTGCGCATTTTATCAACATTAGCAGCAAAGTATACTAGGTAGCGTTTTTATCCTGTGAGCGATGCTTCTTAATTTTCCACGAGTTTTGGCGCTTACCTCAATTTTAGCAGAGAATTAGCGATTTTTTTTTTTTTTTTTTTTTTTTTTTTAGAAGGGGATTAGCACTTTTCTCAGTTTTAGCTCAAAAATAAGCGTTTTTCTCAAGTATTTTCCTCAATATTAGCCGCGAAACAGAAAGCTTTTCACAAATGAAGAGAACACGATGTATTTTCTCTTTTTAGCCGCGAATTTTTTCAATTTGAGCCACCAGAATAGCGCTTTCGGGGGCTCAATCTAATATTCAGCCCTCACTCCTTGTTGATATCACTTGCAACGTTATATTCTCCAGGTCGGATAGACTGAAATTCGTAGAAAACAGCCAAAACCCTGTCCAACCGTTCTCACCACATACCTACATCCATGGATAACCTGAAAATCCTCATTTTTCCGTATATTTAAGCTTTTCGGGGGCCCCCGTCTGATCCGGTCCCCTCACCCCTACTTCGGTACACTACTGCGTGAGGTCCGAAGTCCAAGAAAGCAGCTGGACGCTCGCGGACATTTTCGGGCCTCTGGAAGTCGAGAAAATCTGCTAAACCTAACTTCTATGGAGCTCTTTAGAGCGTTGGTACTAGTGGCACTTCGTTCGTATACTTGTATCTACGCCCCCGCTAGTAGCCCAAAACGTTTGGCGGCTTCTCAGATAAGGAAATCATGATTTTTCAGCAGCTTTAAAACAAGAGTTAGCGGATTTGTCGCCGAGCGAAAGATCCCAGGCACCCGGAATCACGACAAAGCGCTCAAAAATTGATGCACCATCGCCATAGGAAGACAGTGGGCCTCTCACCAAAATTCCAGCAGGATGTCTGCCAGCGCCCCACGTACGTGGCTAAAAACAACTGTTGTGGCACAATGTTGCTGGAACCACGGTTTAAACATTTTCAGACATTTTTTTCTCATATCGACCTTGAAACTGGAAACTTCTTGCTTATGAGAACGCATAATTATTTTAAATAGACCACGCGCCTAGATGTGACCTCAAAACTTGACATTTCGCGCCCATTTCGATTGCCGCGAAACCTAGCGGGTGCGGATCTTGGGAGTGGCTCAGGGTGCACGAGCCCCCTCCTTCGGGGCGAGTCCCAGGTCGGTCATTAGCTCCGGAAGTGGCGAGGAAATAGTTGACTCATCAAAATAATGTATCGAACCACAAGACTTTCACTCCACAAAACTGGCTGATCAGCTGCACGACTGTGGTCATTCGCAAACGCCCTCCACTCCTTTACCCCCGCACCAGGTACACGAAACTAAGCTATTAAGCTGTAAAACTGTTTATTGAGCACAAAAAATTGGATTTTCCCGTTCGTTAAGCCCCTAACTTACCCCCCTCCTCTCCTTTATCTAAAACCACGACCACGAAACTTGAAAGGAGGCACCCTAAATTCGATTTATAAGCCAAGCATTTCAACGTCAGGACGTGAAACTGGAAGGCTCCGTGTAGCTATTTTACAGTGCGAGCGAATGATCCGGGAGGGGGGGGGAGTCACTGATTTGGTAAGGCGGAGAGGGCCCGGTTCGGTGGGGGAACAAATGGGCAAGTTGGTCGATTTCCGGGCGCGAATAGCCAGTTTCAAGTTACCCCCATCTGCAGAGCGTAAATGGACAGTTTAACCATTTTTTGAGCGTGAGTAGCCCGTTAGTCATTTTTGGAGCGTGAATCGCCAGTCTGGCTCTTTTAAGGGCAGGAATCGTCAGTTTAGTCATTTCAAGTTTGGCCATAATTAGAGCGCGAGTGGTCGCAGTTCGGCTATTTTCAGCGCCCAAATAGCAGTTGTAGCCGTTTTCAGAGCGCGAACTGTCTGTTTTGCGATTGCGGGGCGCGAAAATTCAGTGTAGCATAACCAGTAGTCAAGTAACTTAAGTGCGCAAATAGTCGTGAATCCTCCGGTTTGCCATAGTGGGACGCCATTTTAGGCTTCTTTTTGGTGAAATGTACTGACCATTTTTGAAGAGCGAATGATCGATTTTGACATGACATGCAGAATCTGTCAAAAGGCTCTACCTATCGAAAACACCACCGCACTATGATTGATACCTGTTGAAAAAAAATTTTGGCAGTCAAAATTCGGTCATTTGACAATTTTGACGCAGGTCAACTGGCCAGAGCCCAACACTAAAAAATGTGAGAAGGTGACCACCCTCTTGATGAGGTTTGGGTGGTGGTTTCGATGTTATTTCGAACGTAAGCGACGTAGTCAACAAGTGTGGGGGGTGGAGGTACCCCCCGGATCCACATCGACATGTAGTGTGAAACAGAATAGAGCTGATGGTGGTGGTGGGGAGGGAGGGTTAGGTCTTAGGCCGGAGCTACCGATTTGACCCTGGGCCTTCCTTGTCCGCACATTCTCACCAATAAATACAAAAAAAAAATATGAGATAAAAACAGGAGGAAGATTAACGACAGTTTTTGCTAATCTTTGAAATATGATTCAACATGAAATTCGCATTTTAAATTTTCAAAAAAAAAGACTTACCGTTTACTGCGCTAAAGAGTGATGATAGAAGTTCCTCCAGACGCCCTGTAGTGGTTTCAAGCCGCGTAACGAGTGACTCAAGTTCTCGACAAGGGCCGGAAAGTGTCTCTTCGGATGAAGGTTCTAAAACACACACAAAAATCCCGGTTTTAAAGTGCCATTCGAGACACTTTTGAACAACCTGTGTCGATCTTTTAAAAAACTGGATGAACGGGGTTCAGAGAGTGAATGAGTTATTGAAATAAAAGAGGGGGAGGAGTGACTCACACACGCTGGTTGTGACTAAAATTAGATGGTTACGCTGTTCGACTTTTTATTTTGTGAAATCTCTTGAAATGACCTACAAGTTCAATTAAGCGGAAGTCAAATCGTATCAGTCATGGATCGTGTGATTGGTGTTAGTCATTTTCCTGTCCAGGCCATAATTCACCAGGAAAAATAAAAAACGTTGCAACGTTTTTAGGCTCATGAACACCAGTGAGTAGCGGAGAGAGGCTTTTACATTCAGAATGACGTCATAAAAAAACAATCTTACACCTATAAAACTTAAGAAGGGAGATGTGACCGCAAGATTGTCAATTTGGAGGAGTGGCAATCTGTGGAGAAATCATTAAAACTCAAACGATAAAAAGGGTGAACCCTTTTATAGAAAATGATTTCCAGTGAAGGGAACTTCCAAAGTTGTTGTTTATGCCAGGCAATCTCATTCCATCCTTCGCTTGAGAAATTTGCGAATCAATTCTGTTGATTGGAACGGATGGCATGTCCCTGGTTTGGTGGATAGGGGTGGGGTGGGGGAATGTACGAACAAGTTTTCTAACTCACTCCACTTGGCAAGGTATATTGACCTGGAAAGCGTATGTCTCTCGACCTCCGAAATTCCCTTTAAGGAGACGACCAAAAAAGGAATGAAATCTTAACGCTTCGCTTACACCACCAAACTTTGTTTAACCTTTTTCCCCTTCTCTCTATTCATCCATACTCTGCGACCACAATATTGAAATAACAGAACTGAAATAAAAGAACTTGAAATAAAACGATAAAATATAGTCAGCTATCGGGGGGGGGGGGGTATTTTGGAGCTCTCTCTTTCTCTTTCTCTCTCTAAAAAGTAATAATTCCGACTTCATTCCACGAATGTTCTTTCTTCCACCCCCCCCACCCGTACCCTACCACTCAATTTATCCAAATCTCCACACAATTTGAATCAACCCGTGTGTGACAAACTTAATTGAACAGACGAGCAGTCATTTCGTCTCGCGCCAGGGGACTTGTTTTTTCAACAATACCTAACTAATCTCAGGCGGGATACAGGGGACGGATTTTCATTGAAAAATAAATAAAAAAGCACAACATATGGTAAATTAACCCAAGTTGTGCACACTCTGTGCAGTCAGATGCACTCAGATATAAAATATATAAATGTACGCCGGGGCAGCCCCGGTGTTGTACTGAGAATGTACAACACTATCGCCAATAACGGCGGGTGTATGAAAAACTTCAAAAAGAAGAGTGAATTGTGTTAGCGGGATTGCTCCCATTCCTCCCGCGACTAAGATCTCAAACAAAAATCGCGTTCTATTTATAACTTTATAAACCCGATACCATTCGACAGAAACACACAATTAGAAGCCTACAAATTTTAACGAAAACGTGAGCTCAGGAGGGAGGCAGAGAGAGGGCTATAATCATTGGTAGTAATTCTCAGTAATTATGATAAGTTCCCTCCCCTATCATCGCACTTCAAATGTCACCAGAAACTTGTCTGTACTTTTCTGCAAGAATAACAATTATTGTTCTTAGTCGGCGATTCAGCCTGTCAAACGTACTCGACGAACTTGACAAGTTCACCCCTAAAACTTGACATTAAGGTCCAATGACTGGCCAATTTTGGTCAAACAGACAGGCTACACACTACACAACGGCCAACTCAGCATAAAACCGTCGATTTTATAGCTCAAAATTGGTTCAGTTCAACCCAGAAAACGGTTGGTCGACTGAATACGGTACGCATCAACCTTGAAAGTGACATTATTCGACCTCTGGGCTCAATTGATGACCCTAGAAAAATATTGTCTCGAACGCCTCAACAGTTGGCGTCGGCCCCATGGAAGCGAAAAACCGTGAAAATTTGCTGCAAAAACAGAATTTTTTCAACAAGTCATTTTTCGTCGGAAAATCCAGGGGGACTATCAAACTTTCTAGAAATTGACAAACTGGCTAGTAAACTGACGATTGTTCAAGCGAAAGTTCTAAATTTGATCTCAAGAATCTGATTGTTTTGGCTTTAAACGTGTATTACAGTGCAAAAAAGACCAATTCGGCTATACAACTGATGATTTACCAAAAACTGACTAGACGATCGTGAAACTTGATATTTGCTCCCAGATGCCCCGGATCGCTCCGTTTTCCAAAAGTGATTCGGATGCCAAGCCAATCCCCCCCCACCCACCAATACTCGGTACATTCCCAGAAAAAAAACATTTTTAAACATAGAAACACCTGAAAACGAAGGACCTCTGGGGTCAAATCGAACGCGATGCGTGATCTGCGACGCAACCATTAAATCATTGAAAAACCGATGACGACGTAGGGCGAGCTCATCGCGACCCACCGGTGTAACGGGTGGCTCGAGCATGCCGCCCAATTCGGACTCCTCGGCAGTGGTATCGCCGGGACCACCAACATCATCGTTGTTGTCGTCATCGTCATCGTTCATCGCGGTCGGCGTTAGTCGCTCACTGGCCATAGTGCAGGTGGGTGAGGTGAACGTGACGACGCTGCGTACGGGTGTTGATTTGACGGATGAAGTATTTTGGGAGGCATTGATACCTTCTCCAGCGGAATTTGCAGAAAAACTCTCAGATGGGTCCATTGGGAAAAAAATGAACCAGGCCGCGGAAGGGTGAGGGGGGGGGGACTCGGTGCTAACGTCTCAATCAATCAAAATATAATTTAAAATAATTTTTGATCAATACCAATACTCATGAAAAACGTACTCCCAGGGCTGCGAAATTTTTAAACACAAATATTTCCCGTCAGAATAAGCATGAAAATGGTATGCATCAGTCTAAGATGGAATTAATAGAAATGCCCGCATGCATCCACGAATAAATAAAGTAGTTTCTACCCCCTCTGCTTCTCTTCGTACTTTTATCCCCTTGAGATCCATCAATCAACTGAATAAACCAACAAGTAGAGGCGGTGTTCATGTTCTTAAACTTGAATAATCCCACGGAAAAGCTTCCATTCAATTATGTAACTAGAAAACTGTAACACCCTCGTTATCAACAGTAAAGCAGATTAATAAATTGACCGATTTCTACCAAAATAAGCGTTTTAAGCCATCCTTTAAATGTGGAATACCTAATAAAAACGATCGTTAAAGCAAACTATTTATCCCCGAGGTGCTTTGAAACGTTTCTCAAAGCCGGCACGACATCCGACGTTCGCATTGTCGAACGGGAAACTGCATCCTCAAAACGAAACACATCAAAAAACACTGATGATGGGCGGGAGGTGGGCGTAAATGGTGGCGTGTAGTGAGGTACGCGAAGGACAATTTTTCGCAGGAGGACAGAGAACCCGAACGGATCACCCTGGAGTGAAACTTGTATAATCCTTTCCACCCCCGGCGGCGGGTGGTTTACTGGTGGTGTGTAGAAGCTGAGAGAAACCACCCCTACCTGGGGGGGGGGGGACGCTATTTTTTGCCTCCTTAATTCGGCCTTCGAATAAAAAAAATTCTTTTGAGCATGCACAGAGCGTGCCACTTCGTACCTGATTCAAGGTATTATTCTATTGGGTCATCGACTTCAGCTATTTCTACTCCTCCACGCAAAACATCTGTACATGTATATAAAACAGTATCTTCCACCATTGATCTCACCGCAGTCATTGCAGGCTTGCACGCACAAAAAAGTAAAGATGAAATCAAGGTCCTTCTCCAGGATTTCTCTGATCATTACGGTATGATCGTGGTTGTGGGGCGTTTGACTGAGGAAAAAGAGGTGTCAAAACTTAGTGCTATCATGTGAGCCGGGGATGACGGATGGTGTGAAATAACAATTTTGAGAATAAATTGAAACAATATGTAGAGGTTAGGCAGGGGCTAGAAGCCAAACGCCCCAAAGGGGAGGAAGTACCACCAGATCCGGGCGGCCACCAGGTGGGTAAAACTGGTCGTGACTTAGTGGAGGTAATAAGGTTGAGGGTCTTGTAGTATGGGGTCGCGATATCGTGAGAGGCGGCCACCAAGACCTTGTATGCAGTGTAAGACAGTAATGGAGGCGTTAAGGACGACACGGACCAGGCCGATGAAAACAAGATTGGACCTGAGACCCGTAGAGATCTGATCAGATGGAAAGGATCCGATGTAGCATGGTCAAGGTTTACCTGTAATAGCACTTTTTGGGACGATAATAATAATTTGTGTGGCTTAAACAACGACAGAATTGTCCCATAATCGCTGCTTTTTCCGCAGTATAACAGAATTTCGTGGGTTAAACGTGGAATTGTGACGATATCAGGCACTATATAACGAGTCTTGGGCAGAAACTACTCAGTTTTGTAGGTGAACATCGAGTTATGGTGAAAATTGGTCCATAGTCACGCATTAGGTTGATAACGCTGTTTGGTGTGCTAATCATCGAGCTGTGATACCATTTGGTCCACGAAGGCCAATTTTTTTGAGAAAACGCAAATGCTAACGCAGAGAAAAGACGCAAATTCATAGCTAAAAGCGGGGAAAAATCTCTATTTCACGGCAGAGAGTGTGAAAAGGGCTAATGTACTTCTCGTGAGTCGCGTCGGCGGTCAAAATTAAGAAAAAGCGCTAATTCACAGCTAAAGTTGAGTTGAAAAATTTCAATTTTACAAGCAATTCGCTGGTCTCTTGAGATAATTAGCTACTGAATTACATCATTCGTAGCTAAATATCTACAAAATAGTAAGTTTATGGAGCAAATATCTAGCAAATTACAATTTTATGGTCTTAATATTCGCTAAATCAGCCGCCACAGCAACCAAAGCCTAAAACTATATACTCATGAAATTACGTCACTCGGAGCTAAAAATCTACGGAAATGCCAGTTTCGGATCCAATTATCGGTGAAATTTCAAGTTTCTGGGGGGTTGTAATAGGAAAGTGAAACACATGAGAGATGAGATGAGATGGACTTTGACAGCTAACATTTATGAACGCATGGCTGTGAAATTCATTCTCATCTAGTCTCATACGTGTTTCATTTTTCTATTACAACCCCCCTGGTATTTATTCTCGCGAATTTGACATTTTCTGGTCTTTAATTCCGCGAAACTTTGAGCTCCGAGGGTCTTTCTTATGTTAGTAACCGTGGAACCCGGGCTAGACGACCACGACAGTTCCCCCCAAAGTCTTCTCAAGAAAAGCCAAGAAATTGCAACATTTTGAAAGCAAAGATGCACAAAATTTGAAGTTTCCAGGCAGAATATTTGGGATATTGGGTGTTTCACGTCTCAACAATATCAGCGAAATTGAACGCTTCGGGCCGGGTTTTGAAAACTGCGTATCCCGGTCAAGCCAGCCCCGACTGCACTCCAAGTCTAACGAATAGCCGTGCAAAATTGTGACATTTCGAAGGCAATGATAAACGAAATTGGGAGGTTACTGGCTGAATATTCGCGATACTGCAAGTTCCAGGTCTTAATTTCAGCAAAATTGCCTGTTTGTGACAGAATATCCGCCGCGAAGTTGCTTAGTTTCCGGTCTTTATTTCCACGAAATTGCAAGTTTGAGGTATTTAATTCCGCAAAATTGCGGGTGGTTTCGCAACCTGAGCTAGCGGGCCACGACAGCGATAAAAACATGACGAATAGCCGCACGTCTGCGATATTTCATTTCCAAATATCCGTGAAATTGGACGTTTCCTGGCTGAACATTCGCGATCTTGCAAGTTTTGCTTCCTAATTCCAGCGAAATTGTAAGTTTAAGGTCTTAATTGACAGTTTCGAGTCTTAATTTAGGCGAAATTGCAAGTTTAGGGTCTTAATTAAGACGAAATTTCAGTTTCGAGAACATTTTCGTAGCCGCGGAGTCCAGGCTAGCCGGCCTCAATTCAGGCCATTGCCTGCAGACAATTGCCCATGGAATTGGAAGATTTTTGGTCTTATTCTCGCAGAAACGCAAGTTTCGGGTCTTACTTTCAGTAAAATCGCAAGATACGGGCCTTATAATTTCGGATAAATTACAAGATTCGGTGCTAAATATCCGTAAAATTGCAATTTTGGATTTTTTTTTTTTTTTTTTTTTTTGTGTGATCGGATCCGGGGATAGCCAGCCACCACGGACCTCATTGTTCGTAGGGCTGACGAGGCTCATACCCCGCACCCCACACACAAACGCAGCATTTTGGAGGCAATTACCGGCGGAATAGGATGTTTTTAGGCCCAGTTTTCACCGAGGTCACACACCTTGGGCCAGCAAGCCCAAAATGCACTGAGTGTCAGGCGAATAACCGTGTAATTGAGGTATCAATTAATTGGTCAACCCTTTTTAAAGGGCGAGAGTAGTCAGTGCGTCAGCACGAATAATTATTACCGAAACCCATATTGGTTGGAGAGGGGAGTCGATCAGTTGGCAACGCGGAGTCGTCCCTGTTGACTGGATATTTTTGAGAACGTCAATAGACTGGCGTTTTGGCTTATTTTTCATCGTATCGTAAGTTCAGTCATTTTCAAGGAGCGAATGGCCAATTTTAGGTCCCATTAAGTCAGATTTGCCAATAGTGGGGCGTGAATAGCCGGTTTACCTATTTGTAGGGCACGACACGTCAGTTTAGACATTTTCAAGGAGCAAATACAGTCAGTTTGGCAATTTGTGTAGCGCGAATGGTTCGTTTTACCATTTTCAGGGTACGAATTTTGCAATTTTTTCTAGCTAATTGAGTCAGACTTTCAAATTTTAGCGCTTGAATAGCTAGTTTGGCTATTTTTAGGGCGCAAATGATAATTTTAGTCATTTTCATAATCATCAGCTTAGCCAATTATAGGGCTTCAATAGTCAGTTAGGCTATTTATAGGACATGATTGTATCGTCAGCTCAGCAATTTTCAAGGAGCGAATGGTCAGTTTGGCCATTTTTTGAGTGACATACTCGGTCGGCTTCCATTTTCCGGGAACGATCATCATCAGATTAGACAATTTTATGGCTCGAATCTTCAGTTTAGCCATTTCTTGGGTGAACTTTAGTCAGATTTGCCAATTTTAGAGCTCGAATAGCCAGTTTGGCTATTTTTAGGGTACAACTAAATCGTCAGTTTAGGCATTTACAAGGCGCGAATCATTAGTTTTCCCATTTTTATGACCAAGTGAGTTAGATTTACCAATTTTAGGGCACGAATCGTCAGTCTAGTCATTTTCAAGGAGAGAATGGTCAGTTTGGACATTTTCAGAGCACAAACGGTTCGTTTTAATATCGTCTGTTTAGAAAGTTTCAAGGTGCAAATCGTCAGTTTAGCAATTTTAAGGGCGAAAAGAGTCTGATTTTCCAATTTCAGGTCGTGAATAGTCATTATGACTTTTTCAGGGCACGAATGGCCAGTTTAGTCAATTTTAGGGGGCGCGAACTGCGACCGAGAATCGTTAGTTTAACCGGTAAGGGGCGGTTTTGTTGCCATTTTGAGGGCATGTATTTGCAGTTTGGTCATTTTTGGGGCGCTAATTGCCCGATTAGTCATTTTCTAGGCGCGAATCGACAGTATTGTTATTTGGGGGTGGAGGGGTTAATATGGAGGACGCGAATAGTCAGTTGACCATTTATAGCAAAGCGAAACAGCACAACAAGTTTACTTCATTGAACACCGTTCATTCTTTTTTTGGCCGGGTACATGGTCTTGACACTCTGGCGGTCTTCTTAACCGTGATAACACAACTCATTTTTCGAGCGAATTTACTCCAAAAGATGGTTACTTGCATCGTGTTACCAATACTATACAGAGGACAGAGGGACAAAAGATGGCGTATTGCCGTACCTGTGTGGAGCAGTGGAGCTATACTGTGGTTTGGAACTTTGATGAGTGTTGAGGCTCTGCTGTGGTTTGGAGCTTTGCAATGACTTTGAGTTACCCATTGTTTTTGGCTTCAATGTGGTTCGAGATTTTTTTTTTTGTGGTTGGAGCTGTGCTTGGGTTGGACCTTTCCTGTGGTCGGTGTTTTGCTGTGGTAGGAGCTTTACTGTGGTTGAAGCTTTATTTTGGTTGGAGCTTTCTCTAGTTCGTACTTTGCTGTGGCTTGGTTCTTTGTTGTGGTTTGGAGCTTTGCTGTGGTTGATGTTCTACTGTGGTTTGGAGCTTCACTGAGGTTAGAAACTTTGCTGTGGTTGGTAGCTTTGCTGTGGTTGGGTCTTCTTCGTGGTTGTAGTGTCACTGTGGTTTGGAGCTTTGCTGTGGTTAGGAGATTCACTGTGACTAGCTTTTTTGCTTTGGTTTGGAGCTTCGCTGTGGTTGGGGCCGTGCTGTGGTTTGGCTTTTTCGAGGTGAAAAATATTTAGCAATATAGCGAGATTAAAACAACTTGTGAGGGGGGTGGGTAACTCTGTTTTTGGGCCCCATTGAGCTCTGTCTCCGGGCCCGGGGAATATTCTCTCCGCGGTCCTGGCAACGCCCATGAAGGGAGTGACGCGTGGTTACACCGCTGTTAACAATCTCGACAATTTCGCCGACAAAGGATTTAATTGCCCAAATCAAAAACTGCAGCCTAACACTCAGGGGCGTAGCAAGGGCAAGTGATGCCCGGTGCGGGTCTCTTTTTGATGCCCCCCTGAGGATTAAATTCGGGTTAAACTTTTGACCATAAATACCCCTAACGTTCATTCGTCTTTTAAAACCAAAACGAAAAATATCACGTTTTCTTTCAATAGCATAATTATACCGACAGTTCCAGGCATTCCAACCTCGATAGATCATTATCCACTCGCTATTCCGAAACACGAACAAAAGAGGATCACCAAGCACACAGCGATGCGAGCATAAATTAGCGCGGAACTATGAGTGAAACCCCTTCCTTCTCAGTTCTCAGTGAGTTAGCCCCACCCAGTAGCGTACCGCGGTAAGGGGCGAGGGGCGGACCGCCCCGGGCCCCATGACAGGCGGGGCCCCCGAAAAGCTTAAATAAGGAAAAATGAGGATTTTTAGGTTCATTCACGTGAAAAGGTTGGACAGCGATTTGACTCCTTTCTACGAATTTCAGTCTATATCCGACCTGGAGAATATAACGTTGCAAGTGATATCAGCGAAGAGTGTGGGCTGACTATTCTATTGAGCCCCCGAGAGTGCTATTCTGGTGGCTGAAATACAGAAATTTGCGCCTTCTTGAGGAAAATTCATGAATAAAATAGAGAAAACAGACCGTCCCCAGTTTCGTTAGGTCCTTACAAGCGCACTAATATACTGATAGGCAATTTAGAACTGGCTGAAGCGGCAAAAACTTATGAAAATGCGCTAATATTCGTGACTATAACTGCGAAAAAGCGCTGATTCCGAGATTGAGAAAAAAAGTCGTCGATTCACAGTGTATGAGGGCTATTCCGCGGATAAAATGTAGAAATCAATGCAAAAGTGTTGTTTTTGGGCCAAGCCCGCGGCTAGAATTGAGAATACACGCTTGTAATTCAAGGTTGTACAAGTAAAAAAAAAAAAAACATCGCGGCTGATACCGACAAAAATAACGCTAATTCGGATTAAAATCTAAAAAACAACACGGCTAAAATTGAAAAAATATATTAATTAGGGCGGCTAGCATTAAGAAAAACACTAATTTTCAACTCAAACTGAGAAAAAGTGCTAATTCGCTACTAAAAATGATATCTGTGGCTGAAAATGAGGAAAACGAAAATTCGTGGCTAAAATTGAGAAAAAGCGCTAACCCGTGGCCAAAATTGGGGAAAATCACTAAAAGTTCGAGGCCAAAACTAAACAATAAACGCTAATCCATAGCAAAAATTAAAGGAAAAAAATGCCAATGTAGACCAGTCAATATAGACACAAAAATCGGGGTAAATCGCAAACGTGCATGCAATTGATTTTTTTGTTGCGTAACGTTAGGACCAATGAGAGCAGTTATTACTCAAGTTTGCAACCCTCAAAACCTTGTGCTTAACTCATGGCACTCAAAAAACTAAGAAATTTCATCACTTTTTCTGGTTTTTTAAACAAAAATACCAGAAGAAAGAGTTTTTCGAGCATGACCACAGTATACATTGTTAAAGCCAACTAAATTTGCTACAATTTAAGCCATGCTCGAGCATCCTGGGTCTGTTAGTTCAGGAAATACAGTCTGTCAACAAAATACCTAATCTCGCCAAAAAGCGAGATTTTATATTGGTAGGGTAATTTTTCAAGACCCTTAGCACTCAAATACACGGTGATTGGTACTTGGGTGAACAAAATGAGAGGGGTGATTGTACACCAAAAATGCAACAAAAAATTTCCTATGACCTAAGGTCAGATTTCCATTCCTAGTTCCAGATTCCATTCCTTCGGCGCTCTCCTCTTTGGTCACCGGTTCTACATAAACATACATAGTCGTTTTCAGATCGTTGTTCCTGTCGAAAACCAATTTCAGTGAAAATACACCCGAAAAAAAGATGTCTCATGTAACTCATTTTGCACGTGTCGCCTGAGATTTTTCATGCCTAATTACTCCTACCAAAATGGACGAATATCAAAAAGTGAATAGATCATTCGAAAGCTCACTAAATTAGGAAGTTTTTCCAGCGGTAAAAATAATAGTCGACAATTTAGGAAAGTTTAGAAAATCACGTCCGAAATGTTCCAAATTTTTGAAAAGTTTTGTTCCGACAGCAGCCTGTCGGGAAAAGTGCATTTCATTCATGCGACAATCGAGTCGAACCTTATAGGTTAGAACGATATCAATCGATTATGAATGACATTTAGGCCGTGGTATAGAAAGTCAAAATCATAAAATCGTGTTTCTTTTTACCGCAGGCCCCTTTTTTGGCACCAACTGAGGGGGAACAAAATTATGAAAATGAAAAATGAAACAGAGTTGGTTTGGTTGCCTATACGATATGGTAAGGCGGACTCTTGTTAGAGGAGTTATTTGCAATTAAAATATTTATCCCGGCCTAAATTTCATTCATAATTGGTTGATATCGTTCTAACTTATGAGGTTCGACTCGATTGTCGCATGAATGAAATGCACTTTTCCCGACAGGCTGCTGTCGGAACAAAACTTTTTTCAGATTACGTTAATTTTCAGATCAGTTAAATTAGGTAAAATGGTATGTCACTATTTCACCATTGCGGAATGCGGAGTGCCTGGGTTCGAATCCGAAACAATTTTTGTTTTAATTTTTTTTTGTTCCTCCCTTTTTGGCCCACCTCAGGATTTTTTACTCAATATTTATTAGGCTGTAGGCAAATCAAATAAAAGAGACGGCTCAAAATTCAGTGTCAATGAAATTTTTTGGTAATTGGGTGTTCCAGTAAGGCATAGCGTTAATTTAATAGCTCCCCTCCGCCGAGAACTCCCCTGCCATATCAACGGATTTGGTTCACAAGGGTCTCATACGAAAGCGCGTTCATTTCTCATTACTCGAGTCAATTTTGGGGGCAATTGCAGCAACAGCCGTGCGGTAGCGAATTTTCAAATAATTCAAACCCCTCTTTCACACCGTTCCCGTGGACCGATTCATCTGGATCACGAACTCGTCCGAGATATTCACGCTATTGATTTTTAGACCAAATTTGGTTGCCCTAAGTCAAAAATTGCGACCGTGATCGTGCTAACAAGCGAGGGGCCATAAATATATATATATATATATATATATATAGCAAATCGAACCGACCTCGGATTCGTGTTCTAGGGGTTCTGAAACGTGAAAAAAAAGTATCACAACCCATATGTGCGACCATTAGGGCGAGACCAATAGTGCATTTTTTGAATGAAATGCACTAAAATGAAGTTTGTTTTCGTTTGAGCTTCTGTCATGCCAAATAAATGTAGTTTAATCATGATTTAAATGAACTATTCTGTAAGCAAATTTTGTGCTCTTTCCAACGAGCTCCTTAGTTTTGGGTTTGCAAGATTTACGAGGCTTGCAACATGCACATTTCCAAAAAAAGAAGCAACAATCCAAAATAACGTATAATGGACGATTCGTCCATAAATTTTTGGCAATAGCGTCAGATTGAAATTGAGCTACTGCCTAAGATTTATTCTCGCGTGGATATTCTGTAGGACCATTATGTTTGAGTGCTACGGGTCTTGAAAAATAACCCTATCAATAAAATCTCGCTTTTTGGCGATATTACGTATTTCTTGATTGGCTGTATCTCCGAAAATAACAAACGTAGGACGCTCGGACTGGGCTTAAATTGTAGCTAATTTAGTTGGCTTCAAAAATGTATACTGTGGTCATGCTCGAAAAACGCTTTCTTCTGGTATTTTTGTTTAACAACCTAAAAAATTGATGGAATTTCGTGGTTTTTCGAGTGCCACGAGTTGAGCACAAGGTTTTGAAGGTTGCAAACTTGAGTATAAACTGTTCTCATTGGCTCTAACAATGTGCAAAAGAAAAAATTAATACATGCATATTTGCGATGTTTGATGTTTATATTGACTGGCCTAATGTGGGACTGAAATGTGAAAAAAAAAACAACAAAAAACAAAAAAACCCAGCTAATATTGAAAACATTCACTAATTAGCCCGGCATACATAAAATAAAAACTCTAGTATTCAGCTCAAATAGGGAAAAAGTGCTATTCCCGGCTAAAAATTGAGGAAAACTCCAACTCGTGGCTAAAATTGAGAAAATTCGCGAATTCACTGGCTAAAAACGCTTGTACGCAGCTAAAAGTGAAAAAAGCGCTAATTGGCGGCTAAAATTGAGGGGAAAAATTTCGGATAAAGTGTTCAAGAATTTCTAATTCCGCCATCTCGCCTTCTGAGGGCAACTTTGTGACTGAAATTGAGAAAAACGGCAAATTCATGTCTATAAGAAAGAAAAAAAAAAACAAAAAAAAAACACTAATTCACGGCTAGAACTGACAAGAAGCGCTAATCCATAGTTAAAATTTAAAAAAGTCTGATGCGGTGCTAAAATGGAGAAGAACCCGCTAATTTGCAGCTAATATTGAGAAAATCAGTAATTATTCTGACTAAAATTAAGAGAAAGGCTAATTTTCAGCCTGAATTGAAAAAATTGCCAATACGCTGCCAAAAATGGAAAAATTGCCAATTTGCACTTAAAATATCGGAAAACGCCAATTCGTGGTTAAAATGAACAGACGGGTTAGAAACGTTACTACGCTGCTAAAATTACGAAATAGCGCTAATTCGCGGCTGAAATTTAGGGGAATCACTAATTCACGGCTAAAATGGAGAAAATTCGCGGCATCCTCGGTCAACTTTGTGGCTAAAATTGAGAAAAAGCGCCAATTTATGGCCATTGGTGAAAAACCGGCAAATTGCGGCTAAAACTGAGAAAAAAAACGATGATCCGTAGCGTATGGTTATGGTGAACAAGAAAATGCTAATTTTTCGTAAACATTTAGAAAAACCCGCTATTTTGCGGCTAATATTGAGTAAATGCTAATTTTCAGTTCAAACCAAGTAAAGTGCTAATTCTCTGGTTTCTTCTAGAAAAAATCGCTAATTTGTGAAAATTGTGAAAAACGCAGACTCGAGAAAAAGTTAAGAAACATCGCTGATTCACAGGATAAAAAAGATACTTTGCTGCTAAAGTTGAGAAAAAGCGCGTGTTTATGTCTATAAGGTGGGGAGGGGTGGGAATACCCCACTAATCCGCGGCGAAAAGCGCTAATTTGCTGGTAAAGTTGACAAAAAGCACTCATTCGCGGCTAAAATGGAGAAATTCGTGGATTAAACTTGGCATAAGCGCCGTTTGGCGGATAGGTTGAGGAAATAGCGGTGATTTGCCTAAAACAAGGAAAAGGCCTTGGCTACAATTAGGAAAAGGCCTTAGCGGTTACCAATAGAGGTTTGTAATAGGTGTGTATAATTAGAGACTTTTAGGGGCCTCTTGAAGGTTTCCGCCCCGGGCCCCGATACTTGTAGGTCCGCCAGTGGCCCCACCCATCAACGGATGTTACGTGTTGGATCGGTGGGGAGCTTAGCTTCTTGGGGTTCCTAGGAAGGCGCAAGGCGTGCCGTAATGTTACGGCCGTCGGCCGATGTCTTCGCTAAAAACGTTCCCTTACAAATTCACGTTCTTGTTTCCTATTCCTAGGTAGCGGTGATCGCATAACATAACAGCGGGTTTGATGCCCCCAGGGTAGTGATGCCCGGTGCGGACCGCACACGCCGCACGCCCCTTGCTACGCCTGTGAACACTTGCAATATGGAAGGCACAGAAATTGTGACTGTACCATAGATGGGCGATGAGTCATCCAGCGTGGGTAATCGCGACCACGGTCTTCATCTAAGGGAAGTCGTACAAAGCAGTCTGCGAGTTTTTGGTTGACGTTATCAAACTTCAAGACGAAATGAGAGCGTGGTTTGCCATGGCATCATTACTCGAAGTACAGTTATTTAGTTATGACGATTGATGACTCATCGCATACAATTTGTCGAAGAAGAGAGGCACCTACGACCATGAAAGTCTGTTCTTGACACCAATTCAACGATACCTCCTCAGAAAAGTGCATCGTAACAAATTCGCCGCATCCATGAGGGCGCGGTGCCGTGTAATTTGATACGCCGTTACGGCTTTTTACCCAGTAACACGCCCCCAATGAAGAAAAAATAAAAACGATGTGATTACGTCGATGGAACAGAGAAGATAGTGGAGTTCTTTATGTTGTTCCATTGCTGAGTCGTCGAGCGAATTAAATTAATTGAGTTGGCAGACCGTGCGGGTCATTTTTTCCCTTATATCCTATTCTTAATTGCCAAGCTCAGGTGAGTGGAGTGAGCAGCTATTTTCAGTTCTTTGGGGAGAAAATTACTCAAATTTACAATTATTGTGGCCACATATTACCTCGAAATTATAAATGAAGGAAAAAATAAGGAGATCGAGTTACCTCGTCGTAGAAGTTATCCCGGGTGGCTGCACAGTTTCGACTGAGAGGAATTTCACCCAATGAACATGAAAGGTGCTAGTAAACGCAAAATTTAGACGTCGGCAATCGGTCAGGACAAAACACTTTACGCACAGAACACTCAAAACGGCAAATTAACTCGTTTAATTAAAAAAATATAAAAAAATAAAACGCGTAATCTCACTATAACAAACCCCAATCCGGAATGAGTCAACACGCCTCAGTTACAAAGTGGTAGGGTGGACGATGCGGCGAGCGGGGAGCGATGCGCACGGCGAGAAACAAGTTTGCCAACAGCAGAAAACGGAAATGTCAAAAAAACAACAACAACAACGTCAAAAGGCCTCCCCGGCAATCAGAAAAAATTGCCGGGGTAGACGTCCCCATTTGATACAGTGCCATGACATGACATGACCGACTCATTGAACGGTCCCTGCAGTTTACCCCGTCAAAAACGATGCTAAGACCTAATTTCCCAGTTGTTTTGACGTTTGCCTTGGGGCTTTTAGTGAGTTTTTTCATTCATTCTAAACGCAACGACAACTGCAATGTAACGATCGGAGAGACGTCGGCGGCGGCGGCTCCGCAGCAGGGCGTCTTCTCTGCCAGGGTTGACCAACCTCCAGGGATGGCGAATTCGACCACTGGTAAAGCTTCGTCTCAAAAACCCAAGAATCTTCCTCCTTTGAACATTGTGAGACCGAGGTAAGTTTGATATCTTTTGTATAATATTTTGTTAGATGCAATTATTTGCTCATTGTTGACACGTACCATGATCTTTCGGCTTGAGAGTACAATGTACACACAGACGCTCCAGCCTCTAGGTACACAGCCTCTCTTCCCCACTGGATACTTGAAACAACCTAGCAGAGAGCAGTGCTCTACTGACTGCCTATTTCTATCGGTCTATGATGCCAACAGAGCCAATCTTTTGGGGCTACTGGAAGACTCTATACTCGGGCACGACCGGGTCACCCTGACCTTCCGGGTCTGGTTGCTTCCCCCACGCTGAGTGACGGAGGTCCGTCTGCAGTGCAGTCGTTCAGGACATGCACAGCTGTCTCAGCTGATATATGGGTCAGGAGGGGTCTGCCTGCCAGAAGAACTTGAGCTCAACGTTGAACGAGACGTGCCTCGTTGACAGGATTGATGCGTGTTCAAGTATGAAGCACTGACCACGGTCACGCAAAGTCTGGTTACCCCAGAATTGGCCACTGGTAGTATAAACCTGGGCTGATTATCTGTATTTGGACTCTGCACCGGTGGAAGTAAAAGCTTCAGTAAAGCATAAATCTTGAATGGATCTAGATAGGACCCGTCCGGAAGTGGCATTGTACTGGGGTTCAGATGTAGTTTCATTCAACTGACAATTTCCGTCATAAAAATTGCCAAACTGTGGCAATTCACACTCAAAAATTGGTGAAACTGACTCATCTATGCGGTCTATAAATGGTAGAACTTACGATTCACGCTTGAACTTGAGCTGAAAATGGCTTGATTGACTAATCACACCCTAAAAACTGCTAAACGGACCATTTTCTAAAAGTTCAATCGACTAAATCGACGAACCATTCGTCCCCCCCCCCCAACCGACTATTTTGGCCAAACATTATTCTGCATCGCGGACAATTCATTTTCACCCGCCTTCTCCATTAACATAAGATTTTCAGAAAGGACGGGTGGAAATGAACTGCCCAATAAATGCAGAGCTTTGTGGAAACAGGAAACGCTCTATTACAGTCCACGTCAAATAGTTGTCCAATGTTGTTCTTTTTTTCACTTTTCCGGCGTTTGAGTTTCCCGTATTTTTTCGATAGTTCATTGTTCAGGAATTGAGAGCTACTTTGCCAAAGAAACTGCGTGGTTTGGTGTTGGCAGGTGTGGTGGTAGGATGGGGGTCATGGCCCCCTTCTTTAGCCGACTTCTTGATCCTCACCTGCGTACGAGAGACCGTTAAAACAGGACAAGGCAGGCGTAGAAAGGCTCAGTGGTGATTGGGAAGATTGAAAGGGGGAGTTCGCTGTTGCAAGGAAAACGGGCAGTGGCGGTGGAAGTGGGGTTCAGGGTCAGCGAATGCTCCCCCAATCGTCTGGTTGGGGGGAGCAGCGCTCCCCCAATCCGATGTTTGACGAATCGAGAAAAAATGGCTTCGTGTTGAATTTACCTCCGAAAAATTATCGTTCGCACCTTCCACAACATGATTCGGGTTCACCAGTCAGATCTGCAGCCAGATCCGCAAACTTTGAGCTTTGAAAGAGCCAAAAAACCACCGGAGTTGCTTGTTTTTATGGAGCCAAAAACGTGGAATTGGTTCTCCAATTTACCAAAACAGCAAAATTGGGTTCCCTTAGGGCCGAATCCGCGAAATTACTTCTATGATGGCCACAAACGTGTGAAATTGCTATCTTGAATCCCGTGAAATATGACTTTTTAGTGAGTCAACCCCACAAATTTGGATTTTGAGGGAATCATTCCTTCAAAATTGATTTTTCAAAGGGCCAAATCTTTGAAATTTGGGCTTAAAGGGGTGAAAACTGTCAATTCTAGCCATCTAACCAAGACAATTCCAGTCAAGACCTTAAAGAAGAGAAATGTGACTCTGGAATCAACTGTTTCGTCCTCCTGGTTGGTCTTTTTGGGTGATTAAAACCCGAGAAATTTGGTTCTTTCGGATCCAAATCCATGAAATTTGTGCTTTGGATTGGAAGGCTAACCCCCTCGAAAATTATATTTTAATGTGCTCAATGGGCATTTTGGCTCAGAGGGGGGAAACTACATTTCACAGCCACTGGCGGACCTACACCTATCGTGGCCCGGGGCGGATAACTCTTTGAGGCCCCTTAGTATCTGCTCTGCATTAATGCTTTTTCTGTTTTAGGTACAAGTAAGTTGCATTCAGAAGCCAAGAATAACGAGGCGTATTTTCAATTTGGAACATTTTATCCGCGAATTAGCGTTTTTTCTCAATTTTCAGCAGGGAATTAGCACTTTTCTGAATTTGAACGTTAAATTATCATGTTTTATTCCATGAATTAGCGATTTTTATCAATTTTTGCTACACATTGGCGTTTTGCTCAAGTTTTAGCCGCGAATTAGCCCTTTTTCTCAATTTCAGCTGAAATTTAGAGTTTTCCTTAATTTTAGCCGCGGTAATTAGTGATTTTTTCAATATTAGCCATCCGTAAGGCGTTTGTTTTACATTTGTGCCCCACATTGACCATTCAATTTCAATTTAGTTATGGATTAGCACTTTTCTTAGTTTTAGCTTCGTATTATCTTTTATAAGATACGGATTGGCGTTTTATCAAGTTTAGCCGCAAATAAGTGATTTTTTTTTTTTTTTCATTTTTATCTGCAAATTAACGTTTTTCCTACAGGTTATTCGCGAATTAACGCTTTTACTCAAATTAATCGATGGATTAGGCGATTTTTCTCAATTTTTGCTGCGGGCTCGGCCCAAAAGCAGCACATAAGCGGTTTTTGCTACATTTTAGCCGTAAAATTGCCACTATACACCGAGAATCAGCGATTTTTCCTAAATTATGGTCTGAAAGCTGCATCGAGAAACCAGGAATGAGCTCTTTTTTGCAGTTTTAGCCACGAATATTAGCACTTTTTCCAAATTTGTTTGCAGCCTACTCGCCCCAACACCGGCACATTAGAGCGCCTTCTCAATTTTACCTGCTTAAGGGCCCAAAGAAACTTGGGAATCAGCGTTTTTTCTCTATTTTAGCCGCGAATTTGCTTTCATAAGGCGCAAGTTTTCTCAATTTTAGCTGTCAGAATTGCGCTTTCGTGGGCTGATTTAGCCGCACTGTTTGCTGATCACCAGTAACGTTCCATTCTCCAAGTCGGACGGGCTGAAAATCGTCGAAAGGAGCCAAGTCACTGTCCAATCGTATACCAAAACTCCTTTTCACGTACCTAAATTATGAACATGAACCTAAAAATCATCATTTTTCCATATTTAAGCTTTTCGGGGGCTCTCTCTGATAGGTGGCCCTGGGCGGTCCGCCACCCTTACCCTTACCTCGGTACGCTATTGTTCACGGCATACTCTTGCTCTTTCACACTAAGTTTATGCTCTGAATAGTGTGAATGCGCCATTTTATGGCCGATGTAGCCGATTCAGCTTATAACACGTCATTTATCTAATAAAACTGTGTCCTTAGGACTCAAACTACCCAGGAAAATTAACCCAGAAAGAAGAGAGTTTCATGAAGAGGCGGGAGACTTGGTGAAGGATTTTGAATTTTTGCCTGAAGAATTGTATTTTTGCACATGTAGGCATAGTTGATTCGCAAAATGGTATTTTCTGAGGGAGGGGGGGTAAATCTGGTCTTCTCAGATTCTTGCTCCCCCAATGCCGGCTGACTTCCGCCGCCACTGAAAACGGGGGAAGAAAAAGTGTCTTAGAGGGGAAAGTCGTACCGCCTGAGCCAAGCTGCTCGTTTCGACTCCCACCGCACCGTTGTTATCGTTAGAGTGGGTGTGGCCCATAGCACAGCAAATTATTGGATCATCTCCAAATTTGCATGGCTTGTACTGCCACCGAATCAGAGTCCAAGTACAGAAAATCTGCCCAGTCGGAACAATTTAGGGCTAGTTATGGGCTGGTCCGCAGAATTCAACTCGCTCTGGTGCGGGAGAAGGGGGTCAGCAACTTTCCGGATAGTCATCAAATTTCGATGGCTCGTACTGCCACCGGAGCAGACTTCAAATACAGAAAATCAGCCCAGTCGGAACTCGTTAGAGCGAGTTATGGGCTGGTCCGCAGAATTCGTTTTGTTGGTCCGCAAATTAGGGGGACCGTTTCAAAATTGTTCTCTTTTTTTGTCCTACTTTTCAACGTAGGACGTAGTCTCAACTTGTAATGTCTGATGGATCTAACCAACCAACATTTTTCAGCGTTCATCTTTAAACAAAGCTGTACGCTGCTCAGCCGGAATGTCCACAGTTTCATCAACACAGTTCTCATCAGCCATCACTTTACTTGACTTGCTTCGCGAGGTTTCTTCTTTCAAAATCGTTACAATTGCAAGGATTTTGCACCTGTTATAATAGTCGCGACTCTGGCTCACTAAAACGCCAATTTCCGGGGTTTTGCTCGCTATTAGAGAACCATATTCGCGAGCATTTGCCCACTTGAAACTGCACTATTTCATGGGTTTTGGCTCAAACCGTGGTTAGGCCGCTGTGACAGCCAGACGGGCCAGGTGGGTGAGGAAATGACAGCTCCGTTTACCGTCTCAGGTATAAAATTTAAAGTTTAGCTCCAAAAGTATCACTTTCCAGGAGGAGAAGTTTTCAGTTTTTCGACATAAAATCCGAAATAGAAGGCTACAAACGACAGTTTTCCAGCAGATTTTTTTTTTTTTTTTTGACGGATAGTGGCCGTTTCTGTGCAAATTTGGTCTCTGATGACCAGTGAATTGACGCGATTCTAACCTCCAGATCCTGTTATGTATAAGCCTGCAAAAAGGCAATGGTGCATCTGATATTTTCGCCAGTGAAGCTTCCACACAGGCGTGGATCCAGTTTTTCTCAAGAGGAGTTGCACAGAGTTTTTTTCCCCCATTTTAAACGAGAATGAGCACTATTTTTAGCCTCGAATTGACGTTTTCCCTTAATTTTGACTTGCGAAACGAGCACTTTTTCTCAAGATGTGCGTCCCCTCCCCAACTCTGGATCCATTCCTGGCGGTCCACCCCTTGATCACGGGCTGGCTGCGCCCGCTAGGCGCTTTGAATCGTTAAATTGTTCCCCAGAAACTGAATTTTCACATAAACGGTCACAATCTGTCAAAAACGAACATTTCCGAATGTAAAATATCGTTCTAGCCTTCTATTTAGGTTGAACGTGTCCAAAAGCTGACAATGTTTTCCCCAGAAATATTGATACTTGTAGGAAGGTCTTAGCCCTCAATACAGAATGTCTGAATTTGCAACTTCTTGCCTGACAGACGTTAAAAACGGACATTTTTTAACACAAAACTGAAGATTTTACTCTGAAACTGAATATTTTATTTTTAAACAGGCAATTTCACGCAAAAGCCGAAGTGTTACTGAAGTTTTCACAACACGACTGGCGATTTTACTCACGTCATACACTACGACTGACGATTTTACTCTGAAACAGGATATTTTACTCCAAAACTGGCGACTCAGTCGTGAAAACGCTGTCGATTTTAACACAAAACTGACGATTTTACCAAAATACTGACGATGTTACACCAAAACAGGCGATTTCACGCCGAAGGTGACGTGTTAGATGTCACTATACAAAACTGGCGATTTTACCCCAACACATAGCGGTTTTACCTTAAAAATGAATATTTTTCTCCGAAGCTCCTGTTTATTTGACCTCTGAACTATCTTTTTTTACCCAGAAAATTGGAGATTTTACTCCAGACCTGCACCACTATTCTGTAACTCTTAAGGGGGAGTTGCACATGTGTTTCCTCGACCCCCCTCCAATCATACCTCGCCTACTCCGCGTTACGGAAATTACCGCCGTATTTCTGCACCAATCGTAGACTTCAAGGGCTCATTTAAATCTTCAGGAAATTTCGCACAAGCGTACGATCTTCCTTTTTCATATTTCATCCCTAAAATAACTGTAAAACGCACACAAACTTTTACCTCGAAAATTCACACTCTTTCGACGACTTATTTAGGAAAGCAAGATCCTTCGCTTGTGCGGAATTTCCTGAAGATTTAAATGAGCCGTTGAAGTCCACGATTGGTGCAGAAATACGGCGGTAATTTCCGTAACGCGGAGTAGGCAAGGTATGATTGGAGGGGGGTCGAGGAAACACATGTACAACTCCCCCTTAACGCGTGCGTTAGCGAAATAAACAAGGTGAATATTGAAAGTAATCAGCTGAGAAATTTTGCTAACGCGTGCGTTACGAGTTACAGAATAGGGAGGCTGAAGTGTTCTTCTACCTCAAAACTGAAAATTGTATAATGAAAATTGCAGTTTTAGCTCAAAAATGGCGATTCTAGTAGATACTGATATTGTGATTTTTGCACAAAACTGCTAACTGCGATTTTATAATTCGGAGGAGCGTACAATCCGCGAAATTGGGGTTTGAGTGAGTTAAACCTGCGAAAATGGTCTATTTGGTATGACAAATCTGCAAAATTAGTTGTTGAATTAGGCAACCTCACAAAATTGATTTTCCGGGCACCGAAACTCACGGCTTTCGCGAAACAAATCCGCTAATTATTTTTTTGTTAGATAGCGAAATTTCAGCTGTTGGTTTTAAGGGAGCCAAACGCGCAAAAATGTTTTTTGAGAACGAAATGCGCAAAATCGGTTTACAAATTAGCAAAATCAAGGGATATGAGAAATTCGTCTTTTAGTTGAGTCAGATCAGCGAAAATGTTTTTTTAGGGCGCAAAAATCCTCGACATTGTTTTTTTAGTGAGTGATATTCGAGAAATGATTTTTTTCGTGAGAGTGAACGTAACAAAATGTGGCGACCCTGATGGATTTGTACAGTCCGACAGTATCTCAGTCTTCGCTTTCAGGGAGGGCAACTGTCCACCCCTCTCCCCCTCTGGCTACGCCCATGCAATGTACGCACAGGCGCTCCAGCCTCTAGGTGCACAACCTTCTCTTTCCAACTGCGTACTTGAAACAACCTAGAAGCTTCCTGTGAGTCGACTGAGTGCAGCCTGTCCGCTGTCACAGTCTTTGTCGATTCGGCCTATTCGTGTCAGTCTATGAGGACAACAGAGTCAACCTGTTGGGACCCCTGGGAGAATCTACTCCGGGTCTGGTTGCTCCCCCCCACGGCGAATGACGGAGGTCCGTTTGCAGTCGTTCAGGACATGCACAGCTGTCTCCCCCTCCCGATATATTGGTCAGCAGGGGTGTCCCACTCCCTGACGTAATTGAGCTGGACGTTGAACGAGACGTGCCTTGTTGACAGGATTGATATAGCAGCGTGTTCAAGTGTGAAGCCCGGTTCCACCGGTCACCTTTGGTGAATCCAGCTCACTCGGATAAACGTCCCACTTTCCCCTGACATGTCATACTTTTTAGAGTATCAGTCTCAACTTGTAATGTCTTATGGGTCTAACCAACCAACATTTTTCAACGTTCATCTTTAAACAAAGCTGTACGCTGCTCAGTCGGAATGTCCACAGTCTGTTTCTCCAAAACTGTTCTCATCAGCCATCAGGTCTCCTCCCTGACTCGTTTTAGCCAGGGCAGGTCGAGGAATCGTAGCGCAGTAGCATTACTTCAGTGCTCCCGGGTAGGGGTGGTCCATGCCATCAGCTGCGTACTTTGCCCAACTGCCGGTTTGATGTGACCAAGATTAGATAGCTCTGGTAGCTGACGGTCGTTTCGCGTTTGGCACTTTACAAACCAAATTTCGTGTGGTTTGCTATTTCAATAACCAAAATTCTTGGCCCAAACTCAAATTTAATGGACTTGGCTCGTTTGAAACCCAATTTCGGAGATTTTAGCCTCGTCAAAAACCAAATTTTATGGGTTTAGATTTGTATTTATAGTGATAAACGATCAACAAAAGACCAAATTTATTAATTTTGGCTTTTCCAAAACCACGTTCAGTTCGGTACGGCCCAATAACAGTGGAGATGGACATCTGGACAAGTGGACATCCATCCGCAAACCGGTATGGACTCTTCCCCCAATAAACAATTTATCTTACTTCGGAAGTCCTGGATCACGGATTCGTTGTCAGCTCTAAATTAATGTTCGAAACCTAATATCGCATATTTACATTCTTTTCAAGACCGAATTTCCTGGCCTTAAATTATTCTAAAATCAGTTTCGCAGTTTTTGCTAGTTCGAAAAAGAAAAATGTGGCTCGTTCAATAACAAAATGTTGACATTTTGTTTCTCACAAACACCTGTTGCGTGGATTTTCGCCCTTTCAAAAACCAAATTTTGCGGATTCCACTCGAAATGCCATATTTTGTGTTACCGTTACATCTGAACTTATACTGACTTATAAAGTCTTGTAGTCAGTTTCTGAAGACCAATTGACAGTTTGTTTGGGGGGAGTGATTACCAAGAATCCAATGTGTGGTGGTGGTGGTGGTGGTGGTGGGGGTAGGGTGTCTTAGAAGGATGGAGAAAGACCTAGTGGTTTATACTAGCAGTAGCCAATTCCGGGGTAACCAAACTTTGCGATCATTGGTTTTGTCTGTTTTGGCTCAACATTTTTCGTTTTCAACCCGGAAAAAAAAATTCTGAACCTAAACTGTCAGTTTTGAAACGTTTTATTTCGGTTCTCGGGCTAAATTGAACAGTTTCTGGGATAAATAGCCAGATTTAAGGGACAAATTACCAGTTTTCCACCGAAAAACCAGAGATTTCAATACTTGTCAATTGTCATCTCACAATCTAAGCGGTTCAGGGTCAAGTAGCTAGTCTCTGGGTTTAATTTTGCCTTCATAATAGTTTTTTGAACCACACAAAAATGTATATTCGTCGATCAAGGGTCTGAATTTTCAGTCTTCACGTTGAATAGCCGGTTTATGTCGCAAAGCTAGTCAGATTTTAGGCCATTTAAACCTTACTGACCCAAGGAGTAAAATCGTCAATTGCTTGATAAACAATTGAAGTTTCCAGGGTGAAATACATGGAAAATAGGCAAACAATGTGGGTTAAATTTCCATTTCTGTGCTATAAAAGTCACTTTCTGGGGAACAAAAGGCGGATCCCGAAAAATTTTGTTATTTTTGTTGCGGGAAAGTACGTTTCTGTAGAAAAATTTCAATTTTTGTTCTTTGAGCGGGCGTGATGGGCGGTTTGAAGAATTAAATAGGTCTGTCGCACACAGTTGCAGTTTCTTAGAGCGTCCTTTTTCCCTCACTCTTGGATACCCAGCAGAATGGATCGCCGAATGATAAACACCCCTCGCCCCCTCTCGCTGTTTTCGAAGTAGACGGACTTGCCAAATTGGGTACTCGAGTGGGCTAGACCTACGAAATAGGTTTTTAATGTGAGAATCCCAGGAAATGGGCCAACCCCTTGCAAAATCCCGTTCTGTAAGGGCCCAAACCCTCGAAATTGCTCTGTAGAATGAGTCAATAATTCTTAAATTAGTCAAAACTGCGAAATTGGGTTCTATGAGTGCAAATTAAAGGACCAAAGACCGTCAGATGGCTGTTTTGATTAGTCAATTTCCCGTGAAATTGGACTTTTGAATTGGTCAACCCAAAATTTGCTTTTTAGGGAATCAATGTTGGGAAATCGGCTGTTTGAGTAAGTAAAACCCGCGGTATTGGGGTGGGCCAAATCAGCGACATTGATCTCTTCAAGTGCCAAATCCGCGGAATTCGAGGTCAAAATGTCGAAATCCGCAGATTCCACTCATCGACGAGACCAAGACCGGTGAAGGAGACTTCGGAAGTTGTCGTTTTCGTCACCTAGGGTACCAAGAATAAGCTTAGTTGTGTATGCTTGAGTGGGGTGTGGCCGGGTCCCCCCTACGGCAGGCCGACGCGCCATTGAGCACGTCCCCCCTCCCCCTCGGACACTGCAGACAGAGTCCGAGATTCGTGTGGCGAATTTGGTTTTTGAGTGTTTTATGTTTAGTTTTTTTCTTTCTTTCTTTCTTTTCTTTTAAGTATCATCAGTTCAACAATTATACATTTTTTATACATGATGTTAGTGAGCTTAACCGGCGAAAGACTCATTGGAGAGCCAGGCCCCATGAAATTAGTTTCTTGAGAGTGGAAACCCCACAAAATTAATTTTTGTGACCCCAAACCCATAAAATTCTTGTTTTTCAACGGCTAGATCCCACGGAATTCGTTTTTTCAGTGACTGAACGATTTCTCGAAGCATCGATATCTCAAAATTGGGTTCTTTAATGATTGAACCCAGCGAAATTGGATTTTTCAAAAGCCAAACGCGTGATTCAGCACTTTTCTATCTCTACAATTAGAGAGAAAATTGCTGCTTACGGAAAGAGGATTGAGGGGAGTCGGAGTTTACTTACGTTAAAGCCAGAATTCCACTCGGCATCCGGTCTTCTGCCAATCTATCGACCACACAGCTGAAAATGTTCACGCCCTTCCCCGTCCATTATCTGTATCGACCTGTTCGAGGGAAAGACTGGAGCATTCTCGCCCCTTCTCCCCCTTTACAATATCAACGTACAACAGTCGGGCCTTTATTACCGCAAACTTAGCCCACAGGGATGACAAGTTCGCGGCAAAACTGATTGACTTTCTTCCCAGAAACATAATACGCCCAGAATCAGTCAATCTAACACTGGGGCTATGATTTTTCCGGCCAAAAACTTACACTTTGACGGACTTTCAGCAATTAAAGTAGGGCATGATCTCAACTGTGGTAGTCGATTGTCTATGCAGTTCGTGAATACGAGAAAGAGGAGTCTCTTAGTGCCTTGGAATTAGGTGTTTTGGAAGCTTCAAAACCTCCAATAGCTCCAAATGACTTTTGATTCAATCGTCAGGTACTACTCTACTGAGCTTGGCATACGGGAAAAACTCCTCGTCGGAGTCATGACAACCGGCTCGACCGTCTCAACACTCGCAGTCGCTCTCAACAAGACACTGGGTCATCTCGTCGACCGACTTCTCTTTTTTATGGACGCCGGCGGTGCGGAACGAGCCAAAGTCTCCGAACTCAAACTACCCGGCATTGTTGGCTTCGTCGACTCGCGTGACGTTCTCCGCCCCTTTCACGTCGTCAAATACTTGACGGATAATTTCCTGAACGAGTACGACTTTTTCTTTCTGGTCAAAGACACGGCCTACGTGAACGCTCGCTACATGATGAAATTCGTTCGCGATATCAGCGTTCGCGATGAAGTTCACGCAGGACCGTCACTGTTCGGTTCGGGCTCGTCATTTTGCTCGTTGGACTCGGGTATTCTGTTGAGTAATTCCGTTCTACGAAAAGTTCAAAACTCTTTGGATTGGTGCGTTAAAAACGCATTTTCCGACAGTCACGAAGATAATTTGGGGCGGTGTATTGTCCACGCTTCACACCTTTCTTGCTCCAATGACGTCCATGTGAGTCGAACTATTGGACTCTGCCCTCAATATGAAAATAATGAAATTCCGTCGTTTCAAAGGGGCGAGTATTGGAGTCTGTAGTTCTTGACGACTACAAAGTGAGAAATATTAACTTGGTCGACTTGAAGGCTGCCCTGAGTTATTACCCTATCAGGGACCACCATTCCATCTACAAACTACATCTTCTTCTGACCAAAGTAAGTACCTAAATAGTATTCATTAAATGCTGACATTTTGTTTCAACCTCGCCTTCCTCAAACCTTCAGAGGAAACTTTCTCAACTAGAATCACGACTTGATGACATGAAACGTGACTTAAACATGAAAGATTTAACCTGGCCTCCTGGGTCCTATCCGGCGAAAGTTCCGTCAAGTCGATTTGACGTACTCGTGTGGCAATATTTCAATTTGGAACAAATACACTCGACTTCCGATTTTGTCAACGTCAAACCACTGACAGGACCGGATTTTGAGGACGCTAAAGCAAGTCAATTGTCGGCCGTTGTAACCGACGACAAACGGGCTCTAACCGACCAAAATCTGCGTTTCAGAATGTTATAAGCAGAGCCGCGGCTTGGGTTAACGATAAATACGCCGGTGAATTGAGATACAAAAAACTGGTCAACGGTTACAGGAAGTTTGACCCGTCCCGTGGCTTGGACTACATCCTCGATTTGTCATTCAAAGACAACTACGGGCGTGAGATCGTTAAAAGGTTAGAATGACGCTACGTGGGTCAGCCAAATTTTATTTTTATTGTCCCGTTCGTAGAATCAAGGCGAGTAAAACTTTGGGTAAAGTGGAACTTCTGCAAATGCCCTACGTTACCGAAACGACAAGGGTTCACCTACTTCTTCCCCTGCAGGCCAGCGACACCAACCGAGCCGTCCAGTTCATGAGCAAATACTCCGAAAGTTGCTCCCAGACTGAACTAACATTTTTGATGCTGGTAACTTGACTATAGGCCGTCATCTCTTAAAACTCCTTCCTTACCCCCCCTCCCCATCACTCTCATGTTGTAGATATTACTCTACGAGCCGAATGCTCCAGGTAAAGGCCACTCAGCGGATGTTTTCAAACACGTTAAAAATAAGGCGACCAGTTTAAGTTCAACCAAGCACAGAGATTGTAAAATTGCGTGGATTTCAATCAGGGTAACATTTTTAAACACTTTCAAACTCGACGTTTTTATTTAATTGTGGATTCATTCAGGTGCCTCTTTTGGGCGGTCAAATTCCAATTGAAAATCACCTGTTGTATTTCGCTTTGTCGGACTTAGTGAGCACTAAACTACCGGGTGACTCTTTAGTACTGTTTTCGGAGCCTAACATGGAACTTAAAACGGACTATTTAAACAGGGTGAGAATACCGGTTTTTGCGGATTTCGTGGCACATTAATTTCGTTGCTTTTTTTTTACAGGTTCGTATGGGCACAATACAGAGCAAACTCGTCTATAGTCCAATACCGTTCACGGAGTATGACCCGGTCGTCGTGTATAGGAACGTGTCGTTGAGGAGGCCCAATCTTGAAATACACAAGAACACGGGACGTTTTGACGAGGGAAACACGCGGCATATTTCGTTCTATTTGAACGACTATCTGCTAGGTAAAATTCATAGAGAATCAAATGTAAACATTTTCTCATTTTTTGTTTGTTTTATTTTGTTGTTTTTTTTCAGCCAGAAGAAACATCACCTACATACCGACCGTGAAAAGCGACAAAGACATCCTAAAAATGTTCAACGACTACAAATCGAATCATTCCTCCGATAAAGTGGAATCGCTATTGGACATGTTTTCAAGGTCGACGACACTAAGCGTTCTTCGAGCAACGGAGCCGTCACTACGTCTGAACCGTTTGACCGACGATGAGTGCGTCGGTAGAAAAACGGGAGACGGCGGAACTTTGGCTAACTTGTCTGCGGCTTTCGACAGGTGCGACTCACCGATGGGCACTAGAAGTCAGTTGGGGCAGTTGGTTTTGGATCTCAAAAACGGGAAATTGTAGCGAATTTTTAAAAATAATTTTAATTGAATGATGGGACGCTACCGGGCTGGGGGTGTAGTGGGGAGCTCGAAAAGTGCCATGACCAAAGTTCGAATCACACGATGCAATATTGCATACAAGTTTTGTAAAACCAATGCGCTCCTAGTGACTGGATGGCTTAAAAAAACGTGCATCAAAAATTGCATTGAGTGATCCGCACTTTAGTAACAATGTATAATCGTTATTTTTACAGCAAGAAAGTACGATATTTTTTTAAAGAAACAGTCGATAATAAAACATTCGTGTGCCTTCTAGAAATTGTCAATTTGGCCGTAATTTTATTAACCTTTAAACCCTGGGCTCTTAACTGGGAATTAGTCGGCAGGTTTGGCCTGATAAAGTTGGGTCGGATTAGTCCACGCCTTATGGGCGAGACTAATAAATCTCAGGATGAGGAGGGGGAGGTGCTATGACCTGTTGGGGTGGGCCGGAAACCGCCGCGCCGCTTTGTCCCCCTGCATGAAGTCCAGGGGAAGAGTCTCGTCGATGCATGCGCGGCTACGCCAAGAGTTCCGGTTGAAATCAAAGACATCGTAAAACTCGCTCATTTTTCCAACTTCAAAGGTGGTGCTGAGGGGGGAAGCGTTTTGGTCATTGCCCGGGGGGTGGGGGGCTTGATTTCTGCAATGGACCATCGGCGGAGGGACTCGTCAACTGTGCCCGGCTCAAATAGACACAAATTGAAAAAAATTGTTCAAAAAATGGCGAAACCCATGATAATCGGAGTTTTCGTCAGGTAGGAGGGGGGGACTCGAATTTTCACCTTGACAGCGTCCCCGCCATACAAAGGCCCTGAAGCAGGGTCGTAACTGGATAAATAGCCACGAATTTGTAAGTTTCGGAGGATGAACAGCAGAAACTGCTAGCTTTGGGGGATAATTAGCCACAAAATTGAAGTTTTAGGGATAAATAGCCGCAGTAACGCAAGTTTCGGAGCATAATCAGCCACGAAATTGTGAGTTTCGGAGGATAAATAACCGCGATATTGCAAGTTCGGGCCAATAGCCACGAAATTCACCCCTTAAACCCCCTCCAATTTAGTGAAGTTGGCCCCTTAAAGAAATCAACATCTAGAGATGAAGACACAACTTTTGAGCCATCACTCGTCCAGATCTGTCGAGAGAAAAGTGGACGACGGACGGACGACAGACGCCATACTGAAAATCGAGATTTAGGCCTTTTCGGGGTCCAGGAACACGAATCTGGTGTCAGCTAAATTTTTTTTTTTTTTTGCCATTACCAAACTTCCTTCCCTACGGGAACATGGAAGTAAAAAGCAATTCCACAGTTCTGACTCCCTGAAAAATCAATTATTTACGCGTGGTCGGCCCTTAAAATATAAGTAGGGATGAGTCCATTCAGAAAGCGATTTCACGGATTTTTGACCTTCAAAACAGCAATTTTGTGGGTTGAGCTCTTCCTATAAGTTCAAATACCGCGGATTTGACACTTACAGAACCCAATTCCGCGGCACTGTTCAATTTCAAGAACCAACTCCGCCTTCAGATCCTTAAAATAGAGAAATTCCAACGGTTTGGACCTTTCATGTACCAAATTTCGAGGATCTTGCAAGCTAGAAACCAATTTCGCAGGGTTCCGGTTCCATGAAAAAGGCCAACTTACGGATTTCACGCCCTCAAAATCAAAAGTTCCAGAATATTGGCTCATTCTAAAACAGAAATTTCGCGGGTCTGGCTCCTTTCAAAACTGAAATTTTCCAGAGTTGGTCCATTCAAAACCCAATTCGTGGGGATTGGTTTCTTAAGAAACCAATTTCGCGGTTCGAGAGGGACCTATTTTGCGGATTTGGCTCCTTGAAATATCAATTTCGTGGCATTGACTCACTTAAAACACCAAATTCTTAGGGTTGACTCGCTAAAAAAAAACACAAATTCGCTGGTTTCACTAATTCAAGAAACACATTTTGCGCGTTCAGCTCTTTCAGAGCACAAATGTCCCGGGGGTTGACTCACTCGAAAAACCAATTTCGGCGATTTGGTTTTAGAGCGTTGATTCGCGGCTAAAATTGAGGAAAAGCGTTAATTTTCCTCATAAATTTGGAAAAATATAAACAAATTCGAGGTACCTGAAGGCAACTTCCTGGCTTAAATAGATAAAATACGCTAACACCCAGTTAGTATTAATCGTGTTGTGCAAGAACGCAGCAAAAAGTTAGGGGAAAAAACGCTTATATTCGAGGTTGAATAGCCGAAAAGTGCCAATTTATGGCCAAAAACGAAAAAGAAAAACCACATTTCCAGCTAAAAATAAACCGCGATGAATCACTCAGCAGGCTCAGCAAGTATTTATGAAAACGCCGATTCGTGGTTTCTCGAGGCTTTGCGACTAAAATTGACAAAAAGTGCTAAATATCACGTGGATAAAAGAGAAAAAATCGCTAATTCGCGGCTAAAATTGAGAGAATACGTTAATTCGCGGATACATTTTCGAGTAAATCCGTTAATTCACGGCTAAGGAGGACGAAACTCGCTGATCAATTTCAGAAAATCCCCTAATTCGCCGGGCTCTTGAGTGTAAGTTTCGTGGCTAAAATTAAGAAATAATTCCCAGCAAAATTGAGGAAAAGCCTTGATTCGTCGATAAAATTGATAGAAAACGCTATAATAATCCCTACCAAAATTAAGATAGAGCGCTCATATGAACCAAAATGGAGAAAAATTAATTTGAAAAAATTCCGATGCTAAAATTGAATCAAAGCAGTATTTCATATAGCTAAAATTGAGAAATAAATAGCGGCTGAACTTCAGAAAAAACACTAATTTGCAGAAAAAAATGAAAAAACGCTAACTTGCGGGGGAAAAATTGAGAAAAAGCGCTAATTTGCATGCCTAAGCAGTGAAAACCACAAACGTTAATACGTCGCTAAAATAGAGAAAAAGCGTTGATTTGCGGCGAGAATTGGGTAAAGCTCTAATTTGCGAGAAAAAAATTGTAAAAAGCGCTAATTTTCATTTCTAAGAAGTGACAAAAATAACAAACAAACAATCAAAAACGCTAACACGATGCTAAAATAGAGAAAAAGGTCTAATTCACTAGTACATCTGACGAAACCTGCTACGTCGCGGCCAAAAACTGAGAAAACTCACTTATTTCCTGCTGGAATTGAGATAAAATTCAAATTCAAATGAGATTTATTTGCACACTTCATTGCCCAACGTGAGCGTAATTGTGGCGTGCAGCCTTTCCTTGCCTCCCCACGCATCTTACTGAGCGTTTCTCGTGGGTATGTCGCTGAGTCACTGGCAACTCATTTTTCGATTGACGCTTGACGACTAGACGAAATATTCGTTTTTCGAGGGATTCTCTTTTATTTTTACAAACCGCACTCACCGAACAAGAAAGCTCAACTGTGAAAAATAAATTCCTTCTTATATAAAAAACAAAATGGAAACTCTCGGATTTCCCATGGCAACAGAGAAGGCAATGTTGTGATCGAATCGACAAAAATGGAAACACCGGCCGGAGGTGTTTAAAAAAAAAAAGACAAAAAAGCAATAGTGCCTGAGAAAAATGGCGCCCAAAGCAATACTGCTAATTTCAAGAATTCACCTAGGCTATGTTGCCTCCTCAAAAAAGCAACATTGCAATCAAAACTAGTGTTGCCAAGGCGTTCAAGAATAGGCCCCCTGTTTTGAAGCGCTTAAAGGAGACGTAAAGGTTAAGGTTGGTTTCTGAATACGGGCCTAAAACTTGAAAAGCTTTAATTCGCGGCAAAAATTGAGGAAAAATCACGATTTTTGGGCCAGGGACTTGCTATTCTACTGATATTTAGACCAGAAACTTGCAACTTTGCACATTTTTAACTAGAAATGTAGCGAATTGAGGCGAACTGCTCTCCAATGTTCAAATGCAGCGGCTTTCTCGTGATAAACTGTGTTTATTGACTGACTATTCTGCTATTCATTCAAGGAGACGTGTAATCTCGTTCAAAAGCAACATTATTATTGCTTTACAATTGCGCTGCCCCCCTCCCCTCCCACAAAATTATTTTGTGGCTGTTCATCGTCACAAAACATGCAGTTTCCCGAATATTTAGCCCGAAACTTGCATTTTACGGATAACTTAGCCTAAAAAGTTACAATGTCATGGCTATCTATCCATTGAATCTCGCCTCTTTGCCCCCCACTGCTTGAATGCTTGACATTTGCGGGGTTATTTAGCCCAGAAAGTGGCAATTTAATGGCTTTTTAGCCCTAAATCTTTGCAGTTTCGTTACTGTTTAACGCCCTGATTAGTAATTTCACTTATCGTTATCCACCGAAACTTGATTATTGAAAGCCACTTTTGACCGTCATTATTTTTCGAGTCAAATTTGCTCTTTCCGGACTTTAACTCATGTTTCATAGACAAGCCAATCAGATTTTTGAAGCTTTTGCTGTTTACTGATTGGCTGGTGTGTCCTGGGTGGTGGTGGTAGGGGAAGTGGGGCAAAATTGTCTGTTTTTATCAAAAATTGACTGTATTTCTACGAAAAACGACGATATTTGCTCGGAAAAGTCTGTTTATCAGGCGAAACTTATTGTTTTTTAACAGCAAAAATGTTTAGTTTTAATGGTGATGGCTAATGGCTCCAACTTTCTCTCTCACAGTCTAGCGCCACGAGTCTAGAGTCACGATCTAGCGCTTTTTCTACACCTTAACCGCGAATTAGCGTTTTTTCTTAATTTAAGCCTGGAACTCGTGATTTCCCCCATTTTAGCCGCCTATTAGCGAATTGTTTTCATTTCAGCGGCAAATCAGCGCTTATCTTAACTTTAGCCACTTTTCCATTTTTCGCCGCGAAAAATGCTGCGTGCCCCCAATGCTACTTTCCCCAATTTTAGCTTCAGAAACCGCGACTTGCCATTTCTTCAATTTCAGCCAAAATTTAGCGTTTTTTCAGGAGTGCCTAATTTACTGACCCAGGGTTTTATCTACAGACCTGGCACTTAAAATGCTCGGATCGAGCTGAAATTTGGCATACAATTTACGCGTGGGTCAATACGACTTGTCCTCAAATTTGATCCCGATCGGTTCAGGGAAACCCGTTCAGTAGAGATAACCCTCTGGTCAGAAGGATTTTCCGGGGTTTCCCGAGTTTCTCTGAACCGATCGGGATCAAGTTTGAGGACAAGTCGTATTGACCAACGCGTACGCCGAGTTTCAGCTCGATCCGAATTTTTCAAGTGCCTGGTCAGTAGAGAAAACCCTGGGTCAGTATATTAGGCACTCCCGTTTTTTCTCAATTTCATCCGTTTATTAACAATTTTTATCAATTTCTGCCCCGAATTTGCAATTTTTCACGATTTTAGCCGCGAAATAGGGTTCTTCCAAATTTTAGCCTCTTTTTTTCTGACTTTTCTTGATTGCAGCCCTAAAAAAATTCAAATTCTTCTCTATTTAAGTCGCAAATTATAGCGTTTTCTCAATTCTGGTGCGGAAGTTGCATCGATATATCTCACATTTTGCTTTTATACAATTTTATCCTCGGATATTATTCCTTTTTCTAAACGGAAAGCCACGTACTGGCCCCAAGAACAGTACATTATTGCTCCTTCTCAATTTCAGCCGCCTCAGGTCAACCGGTGATTTTCGCAAAATTAGCACATTTCTCAATTTCAGAAGTGGACTAAATCGAATATTCAGCTTCCCAGTTTGCCGAGCTCCGCAACGTTCTGCTATTCAGGTGAGATGGACTGAAAATCGCTGAAAATGGCTAAATCGGATACCAAAACTCTCTTTCACGTACATACGTCCATGGAAATTTAACCTAAAAATTCTTGCTTTTCCGGCGCCCCCATCTGATAGGGCCCGGGTCCTCCCTCTCGATCCCTCTGCACCACGTGCAAGCTGTTAAAAATAAAGGGCCCCGGAACATGGCATTTCGCGAAAGTAAAGACAAGAAAATGTGCTGTATTTCGCCGATATTCTGACCCGAAACTTGCAGTTTAGCAGATTTTCATCTCCGAATGCAGCAATGTACATATTCGTATATGTATATTTATGTACATATATGTATGAACAATATGCAATGAAATATACAAGGTAAAGCATGAAGGCAAAGTCATGATCTTCACGTTACGAAAATCATTTTTACAGTCATCCCTATATTATTTATTGCATAAAATTCTAACTGATTTCCGTTGGAGGGAGAAAATTGTCTTAGCTCGCGAACTGTGCCCCCATGCAAGCAACCCGTACGTGAGTGAAGCAAGGCGAAGTACGTGCCTAAAAGCACCGAATTTGAAACATAATGTTTCATACGTCAAAGAAGAAAAAACACTTTAGACAGATGCTTAGTTAAATATGCACTATGCCGATCCCAAGTGAGGCAGTCGTCGATATGTAAGCCTACGAATTTTACGGAGCGTCTCTCGTCGCCGAAGGTGGATCTGAAGTCCATAAACTCGGTCTTTTCCCTGTTTAGAGCAAGTAGGTTGGCTGAAAACCAGTCTTCAGTTCTATCCAACGCAGCCTCAGCTTTCTCAGCCACTGACGTTAACGAGTCATCCTTCACCAACAGGGTGGTGTCATCAGCAAATAAAACGCAGTGGGTGGATGAACTTAAAGCGTCGGGGAAATCATTGATGAAAATTAGGAACAGCACTGGCCCCAGATTAGACCTTTGGGGTACACCATGGACAAGGGACAAATCAGAACCAATTTTCACGGCTTGCTTTCTGTTTGAAAGAAAAGATGCAACGAGGTTAACAGCATCGGGTAAAACGTTGTACCACTTTAATTTAGCCACAATGCTGCAATTCAGAGTCTAATTGACCACCAGACAATTTATTAATTGAATGCTTATCGGCCAAGTCATTCAACGACACGAGCAAAAGCAAAATGTTGACTTTACAAATTTCACCGGTTTCCTCCCTAAAATAGTGAGTTCACGTCTGTAGTCTCCGGCCACCGCTTGCTATTTTGGCGACTATTAATCCCCGAAACTGGCCATATCGTACCTACTTAGCCCTGAATCTTTGAAGATTCGTGATTTTTTACGCCCTGACTAGTAATTTGACTGGTCGACAGCCTCCTAAACTTGTCTATACGCGAGGAACCCCAAAACCATGGTAAACAAAACCATTAAATCTGTTAGTTTTAATAAAGTTGGTTTATTTATTAAAAAAAAGAACGCTCAGTTAACGACAATTCAAAAAAAAAGTGGGTCAAACATTTTTTTTTTAAACCATCCGTCTCAGTAGAGCGTTGATTTTTTGCTCTCGATTACCAAAGTCACCACCCTCGACGTAGTGATTGGTCTTCTTCAGCCATCCACCGGTCGGTGTGTTCAATTTGAAGGGCCACAGGAAGTTAGAAGCGTATTTGAAGTTGGGGCCAACGGTGAAAATCTCGTGAATGAGATCTTCGATACAAATGATGTTGTAACGACCTGTTCACAAGGTGATTGAGCGGGGGAGGGGGGCGGTAGACGTATTAGATCGGGTTGACGATAAAAAGGGATCGTGGGGGTTATTTTGTAGGGTGGTTACTACGCTCGAATAAACACAATTAACAATTTAAACGAGTGATAACACCAACCCTTATTGTGTACCCCCCCGTCCAATCAAAATACTTCAAGTTGAAACATTAGGATGGAAAGACGGGGGGAGGGGGGCTCAACCATCATTCCTCTATGAAAAACAACAAAATCTCACCTAATTTCCTTTCGATCATTTCATTCGAGGTGATCGGAATTCTCTGTCCCTTAATTTTGGCGAACCCACGCTTGTAGATGAGCTCACGAACCGATTTCAAATTGGGGTAACCCCAAGTGATGTACGGCTCGGCGATTCGCATCATGTTGATGGTGGCTTTGTTCAATTTCATGAAAATGCCATTGTTGATCTGTCGGAGGCGGAACAGTTGAAGAACTTTACGAACTTTGGGTGAAACTTGGTTCACACTGTTGACAAGAGAGAACGGATTTACTAAAATAGACGTACGAGAGATATTGTTTTCTATGCTCACCCTCGAATTCGAATGATGAAGGCCAATTTGGCTTCGCCAGGAACGTAGTAGTTGCCTTTGTTACGAGCTTGACGAGACAGACGAATCTCGTCGCGTTCCTTCGCCCTGTACTCCTGTACGTATTTCTCGGCTCTCTTGAAGATCAACTTCCTTTTTTTGAAGTTTTCAGTCTTCGCCTGTAATCGAACAAAGACGTGGAGGGACTAGTACACAAAGCCTCAAAGCAAATCGAATACACATACCTTGAGCAAAGACTTGAGACGAGCCGCTTTGGACGCATCACGCCTTTTCCTGCTCTTCAAAACCGATTCAGGGACCGCCGGAAGTTTTTTCACCGTCTTCACGGCCGGTTTCTTGGGCTTCGCGTCACTTTTGACGGTAGTCTTTTTGACTTCCTTCTTCGCCCTGTTCACAAAATAAAAACAACGGTCACGATGAATGATAAAGCCATGCCGTTTTGATGCCCTCGACGGAGGGGCAAAAGCTGGAGGGAGTTCAATTCCCTTCGACCCTGCGATTTTGTCCCGAAATTTCAGATAAAATGATCGTAAAGAACGCGTTAAATTACACGATTTAAGCCTTAATTTAGAGATAAAATTGGATAAATTTACATGAAAATCAAACTTACGTGTCAGCCATGGTTGGGAATCCAAAGAAGACCGAAAGCAACCTCTAACCTTCTACTTCTGAAATAACAGTGCTGCCAACGTGAGCCACTCGGTTGTGTTGGTCTCACTGACATTCGTTTAGACTAGCGCTTCTGGGGCCATCAGCACTCGGCAGTAACGGATTTTTCAAACATTCAACGTTTTTCCATCTAAATTGGCACAATTTATTCAATAAAAAATTCATAAACTGACCGGGTAAATCTTTTGTTCTGCATGAGGCAACGCAATACTCCTGAAATCCAATAGTTATTGCTAGGTGTATGCCTTAGAGTTGTTGGTCCACGGGTGGAGGGGGGAGATAATTTTGAGTCATGCATAGTCCCACAAAATATATTTTATTTGAACGAATACATAGCCCATTTCAAACGAGAATTTTGAAGAAATATTCCACCTAGAACGAATCAACAAAATGTTCAAAAGCATTGACAAAGCTACAGGAGCGCCAATAACATTACCTCGAGAATCGCATCCTCTGGTAAATCAGTCACATGAACCGCATTTTTCACCTTCGTTCGACCAAATTTGGCTCGTAATGTGTTCGGCCTCAACTGTCGAGCCACGTCCTGCAATTTCAACGTAATATTATTAATCAGAGATGATGCTAGCGTACGTCATTTGTCCTACGGGGTCCATCGGTCCTACGAAGTGCCTAAAATCGTTCGGAGTTTCCTCGTTCGTCGGCCCAGTAACTTCTAGTGCGACGCAGCCGCCGTCAATTAATTCTCCAACCATGTCCTATATGTAGATTCGATCGTACAAATATTCCTGTTAAAGGTGTTATAGGGCTGAGGGTCCTTACTGGGTATTCGGGGAAAACTCCTCGATATATTTCGAGAAATTCGTCAGCGTTGATTTGATCCAAATAAAACATTCTCATAGCAGTAATAGTGTATCCTTCATTTGCTATGCTCGAAATTATACGACCGATGTTCCCTGTTTTATCATATTTTCTTTCTTTCATACGTTCATGGATCTTAAAGTATGAGTCACTCACCTTCTTTAATAGCATGAGGCTTTATAATACAGCACGTCGAATTTTTCAGCTTCACCGTATCCGTTTCATGACCAGTGTCAAGAGCTCCCGAACCAAAAAGTAGATCACGTTCCTTAATAGTAAAGAAAAAAAATAATAATAATAAGCCCCCGGTATGGAATTTGGTACGGTGTTGGGGCGGGGGAGACTCACATAATCTGCAGATTCGACGCTGTCCGCACGGTGAATCGCATTTTTCAACGCGTCGACACCAAATCGAGCTCGAATTGTATTCGGCTCTTCGTTACGACAAACCTCGGGATCCGGCGCATGGCCGCACAGTTCAATGAGCTTCTCAACACCGAGGTCGTTGATCACTTCGATAGCAATGATGGGCCCGGATGATATGTGCGAAGCGAGAGCCCTTTATTTATTTTTTTAAGCGAAAACAAAATTACTATAACGTACACAAGGTTTGGTGACTCACGAAAAGCCCATCGAGCCTTTTCTTTGCATATAGAGCCGTTCGACGTAGTATTGAGGTAATTTCAGCATCCTTAAATTCACTATTTTAAAGCCAGCGTCGGCAATCATCTCCATAATAGGACCCATGTGTTTGACAGCATCAGGTCTGATTATAGCCACTGTACTGAACAGCCAGATTACATCGTCAAGTCTTAGCAAACAAACGGGAGAAGGGAGGATCCAACTTTTGCATTGTAACTCTCATTTGAACTCTGGTGAATTCGTTGGCGTAGTCTGCGATTTTGAATAGTCTGGCAAATATTTTAATCGAGTTACCAATGTAAACGTCTTCTTTTGTTACGTTCGCTACTTTGGTCCGCTTCAAAAACTCACGCTTTTTGTCAAAATCGAACTGTAAATTTTTAATGTGGGGGGGGGACGAGGGGGCGTTATGACGAGTTTTTCAACGCGTAACGCACTGTCTTACCAGTGAAATTGTACTGTCGGTCGGGTAAAAGAAAAGAATGAAATTCCTGAGCATGCTCGACTCTATTTGATACCATTCCGCCTTGAATGCAAGTCTGTCCACGTTTCTTATAGTGCTCTGAAAAAGATAAAACTCTGTGAGAGACAAAGTTGGAGCCATTACCATGAAAACTAAACATTTTTGCTCTTAAAAAACAATAAGTTTAGCCCGAGAAACACTTTTCCGAGCAAATATTGTCATTTTTCGAAGAAATACAGTCAATTTTTGCTACGAAACTGACAGAGTCACTTGGAAACTGACAATTTGCCCCCCCCCCCCCACACACACACACAGGACAAACCATTCAAAATCTGATTAGCTTGGCTATTAAACTTGAGTAAAAGTCCAGAAAGAGTAAATTTAACTCGATAAATAATTACGGTCGAAAGTGGCTTTCAATAATCAAGTTTTCGGAGGCTAACGATTCAAGTGAAATTACTAAATCAGGGCGTAAAATAGTCACAGGGGGGGGGGGGTCATTCAGGGCTAAAAAGCCATTAAATTGCCACTTTCAGGGCTAAATAACCACAAAAATTTCAAGCAGTGGGGTCAAAGAGTCGAGATTCAATGGAAAGATTGCCATGAAATTGTAACTTTTTAGGCTAAGTGTTCTGTAAAATGCAAGTTTCGGGCTAAATATTCGTGAAACAATTTTGTGGGCGGGAGGGGGGCAGCGCAATTGTAAAGCGATAATAACGTTAATTTTAAACGTGATTACACGTCTCTTTGAATAAATTAAGCAGACTAGTCAGTCAATAAACACATTTTATCACGAGAAAGCCGCTACCCGACACAGGGGGCGCTTAGCCACAAAGTCGCTACATTTCTACTTAAAATTGTGCAAAATTGCAAGTTTCGGGTTCAAATATCAGCAGAATAACCACAAATCGGGACTTTTCCTCAATTTTTGCCGCGAATTAGAGGCTTTCTAAATTTTAGCCGCGAATCAGATGATTTTTCCTCAAATTGATCTGCCGTGAATATTCGGGTTTTCTAAAATGTATCCTCGATACTGCGTATTTTGTCAATTTTAGCCGCCAATTAGCGCATTTTTCAATTTTAGCCACAAATTAGCGATTTTTTTATTTTATCCATAAGAATTAGCGCCGAGAAACCACGAATTGACGCTTCATCGCTATTTTTTCTCAATTTTACGCAGTCGTGAATTAGCCCTTTTCTAAAAATATGACCTCAAACCGCAAATTAGCATTTTTCTCAATTTTTAGCCACGATTAGGGATTTCTATGGCTTCTTGCTATGGATTTGCACTTTTCCGCTATTTTAGCCACGAATATTAGGGCTTTTCCCAATTTTTTTGTGGCGAACTTGTCCCTACAGATTACCACATTAGAGCGCTTCCTCAATTTTAGCCGCCTATTAAAGGACCTATAGAAAGAAACTTGGGGCTGGGGGCCTATTTAATCTATTTTAGCCACGTAGTTTCTTTCAGATGCCTCGAATCGGTGCCCTCCTTCGCCCGGCCCCACGTCGGTACGCTAATGACCTTGGAACTCGGTCTAGCCGGCCACGACAGCGTCCTAAGTCAGCGAACATCCGTACCATCTCTGGGGACCAAAATTTAATATTTAGCTCCAAAATTATCACTTTGTGGGAGGGGGGCGGAGAAGTTATCAGTTTTTGGACGGAAAATCCGGAATAGAAGGCTACAAACGTCAGGTTTCCAGCAGAGATTTAGTTTTTGATACATAGTAATCGTTTCTGTGCAAATTAAGATTTTGATCGATTTGATTTGATTGATTTTGAAAGCGCTAATATTCATGGCTATAACTGCGAAAAAGCGCTGATTCGTGGTCTCACGATGCAACTTCCAGACCAAAATTGAGAAAAAATCGTCGACTCGCGGTGTATGGCGGCCATTCCCCGGATAAAATGTAGAAATCAACGCAAAAATGTTGTTTTTGGGCCAAACCCGCGCGGTCAAAATTGAGAATACACGCTACTAATTTAAGGCTCTACAAGTAAAACAAATCGCGGCTAATATTGACAAAAACAACGTTAATTCGGGTTAAAATTGGACAAAAATGGCAAATTCACAATTGAAATCGCGAAAAATCGCCCATTCGCGTATAAGATAGAGTATAGATGCTAATTTGCTGCAAAAGTAGCAGAAAACGCTATTTCACCGCTGAAATTGAAAAAAAATCGCTAATTCGCAAATAAAGGTCAGGAAAAACGTTAATTCGCAAACACAAATGAAGAAAATCTTTAATTAGCGGCTGAAATTGAGAAAACAAAACAGCGCTAACACATATCAGAAAGTAGAAAAACATTCTTATGCGGGTCAAAAAACAACACGCCTAAAATGGAAAACAATTACTAATTAGCGCGGTTAAAATTTGAAAAAAAAAAAACACGTAATTTTCAGCTCAAATTGAGATAAAGAGAAAATTCGCTTTTATAAAAATGCAAAAAATGACTAATCTGCAGCTGAAAATTAGGAAAACGCCAATTAGGGGCTAAAATGGAGGAAAATTGCTAATGCAAGCGATAGAAACGCCACTGCGCTGCTAATAATGAGGAAAAACACAAATCCGCGGCTAAAACTCAGGAAAATTCACTAAATCCCGGCTTGAATTGAAAAAAACGCTAATACATATAGCAAAAATTGAAGGAAAAAATGCCAATTTGGGACTAAAATGTAAAAAAATGCAGCTAATATTGAAAAATTCACTAATTAGCCCGGCATAAATAAAGGAAAAAATCAAGTTTTCAGCACAAATTTGCAGAAAGTGCTATTCCCTACTAACAATAGAAAAAATTGCTAATTTGCAACTAAAATTGAGGAAAACGCCAATTCGCGGCTGAAATAGAGAAAATTCGCGAATTCACAGATTGCAAACGGTACTACCGCTGCTAAAATTGAAAAAAAACGCTAATTCGCGGTTAAAATTGAGGAAAATTACAAATTAGCGGAGTTTGTTAAATTTTCTAATTTAAATACGCGCCTTCTCGCCTTGTAAGAGCAACTTTGTGGCTGAAATTGAGAAAAACGGCAAATTGACAAAAATTTGGAAAAAACAAAAACGTTATTTTGCGGCCGATGCCGGCCTTAGACATTACGCGCCCCCGGGCGAATCTTTCACCAGCGCCCCAAAAAGTTACCATTCAGATTAAGCCGCGATTAGGCGTTTTTACAACACTTCAGCGCGTCTTCTCAATTTCATCAGTGAATTCTAGATATTTTTCCCCATTTTAGCCGAGAATAAGCGATTTGTCTCCATTAGCTGCGAATTTGCGATTTTTCTCAAATTTCGCCGCGAGTTAGCGATTTTTCTCAATTGTTGACGCGAGTGAGCGATTTTTATCAATGTTTGCCATAAATTAGCGTTTTTTTTAATAATTGGCCACGAAAGTTGCCTCCGAAAACCTCGCCATGCCATTTTCTCCAAATTTTACCCATTTGCTCCAAATTTTCTCAAATGAACCCCCAATTAGCCATTTATCTTGGATTTAACCGCACATTAGCGTTTTCCTCGTCTTAGTCGCTAAAATTATAAACTTTTCTACCCACGAATTAGAGTTTTTCTCCAATTTTCGTCGTGAATTACCTAAAGCTTTTTCTGAATTTGGCCGTGGATTGGCGATTTTATTCACTTTCTGGCACAAAGTTACCTTTAGAAGCAGCGAATTTGACGTTTTCTCAATTTAAACCGCGAATTTGCTTTTTTTCCAAATTTCAGCGCTTTTCCTAAATTTTATTCGTGAATTGGCCACTATTTTTTCAACATTTCCATTTTATTACCAGTGATTTTTCACCATTTTAGCTGTGAGTTAGCGATTTGTCTGAATTTTTGCCGTGAATTCGTGTTTGTACTTATTTTAGCCGCTAGTGAGGGATTTTTCTCAATTTCATTCATGAATTAGCACTTTTTCTTAATTTTAACGTCGAATAAACAATTTTTTTGCGGAAAATTGAGAAAAACGCCAATTCACGACTAAAATTTGGCAATAACGCTGACTCACAGCTAAAATTTAGGAAAACACAAATCCGCGGCTTCTGAAGGCAACTTCGGGGCTAAAATTGAAAAAACCCGCTAGTCTATAGCTAAAAGTTAAAAAAAAAAATGTAAATTCGTCGCAAAAATAGTTCATACACCGCTAATTTGCGGTATTAAAAAAAATCACTAATTAGCACGGCTGAAAGTAACGAAAAACGCTGTGCTTGCAGCTCAAAGTGAGAAAAAGTGCTAATTCACTGCTGAAAAGGTAAAAAATAGAGGAAGACTTCAATTCATGTCCAACATTGAAAAATCGCTAACATGGGATAAAACCGTTACTTCGTGGCTAAAATTGAGGAAAATCACCCATTCGCGGATAGAGTGTAATTCACGGCTACAATTTTCAAAATCCAATTTTCGGCTATTTTATAGTTTTCAAATATTCATAAATCAAATGAGCTTCTTAGGTCACTTTTTTCTCGTCCACCTCTCTCCTCCCTTTACATTTTGCCAGACGCACCCCTTAGGACTCGGCGCCCCCGGGCGGTCGCCTGGCTCACCCCCCTTCTTAAAGCCGGCACTGTTTGCGGCTGTTATTGAGGAAAACACTCAAGAAAAACGCTGATTTTCATCTCAAACTGAGTAAAGTGCTAACTCCCTGGTCTCTGCTAAAACAGGGATTGTGTGGAGGACCACATGATACTTCCATGTTCCCGTTTTTGGCGTTCATCAATAATGCATACAAAAAAATAAAAATAAAATAAAATAAAAATAAACAAGAAAACTTCCATGGCCGTATCAATTTTTTCAGTGCTCCGACCCCTCCGATTTCATGCTGGTTAAAGGGTAAACATGGGCCCGTTAGTCGAAAATGCGAAATAAAACTCGAGCGCCCATGTTACCCTTTAACCAGCATGAAATCGGAGGGGTCGGAGCACTGAAAAATTGATACGGCCATAGAAGTTTTCTTGTTTATTTATTTATTTTTTTTTGTACGCATTATTGATGAACGCAAAAAACGGGGACATGGAAGTATCGTGTGGTCCTTCACACAATCCCTGAATCATCAATCACGCAGTCTTCATTCCTCAAACACCAAAATGTCCATAACCCTAAATCCAAAAAAAATCTTCGTCGTACATAATCAATAATCAACCCTCAGCCCACATCGACTAATCTTCAATTACCGACCCTTATCCATCAACGACTATAACCATCAATCGTCACTCAATTTTCAATCCTCCTTCAATCATTCGTCTTCGTTCTTTCATACAAAAAAATCAAAATGTTAGAAAATAGTCCAAAGTAAAGCACAATGAGTATACTTGGGTCGAAAAAGGGCGATTTTAAGACCTTCGACCATTTTAGAACAACAATTTCGATAGGCTGTAGCCCGTTCCATATTCGTCGTGGAAAACTACTTTATGTACATACAAAAGTTGTAGGAAATTTAATCTCAACAAGTTTTGTGAGTGAAGATTTTCCTCGAAAGTTACTCATTTTCGGGATATTTAGAAGAAACTAAAAGAAGTGACAAAACATTTCGGTTTTTGGGCTGCCAAAAATTTACCTCTGAAGAGGTAGCAATTTCAGAATTATTTTCTTCTCGAACACTTCTGACCTATAAATACAAGATGACAAAAAATCCCGCAGTCTTCATTCCTCAAACACCGACATTTTCACAACTTTAAATCCAAAATTCTGCATCGCACATAATCAATAATCAACCCTCAGTCCACATCGACTAATCTTCCATTATCGACCCTTATCCATCAACGACTATGACCATCTATCGTCACTCAATTTTCAATCCTCCTTCAATTGTTTGTCTTCGTTCTTTCATACAAAAAAAATCATAAAATTGAAAACAGTCAAAAGTGCAATACTTAGTCGAAAACAGGCGATTTTAGGACTTTGGACCATTTTGGAACAACAATTTGTCTCCAAGATGGGGAACGAAGAGGGGGAGAAAGGCAGAAGAGCTCTTCCTTCGGATAAAAAACATGGGGAAGGGAAAAGTAATGTATTTTATAATAATATAGAACAACCGAATCAGGCATTGCAAATGGAGATCACCAATGAGACTGATACAGAAGAAGTAAAATTAAAATAAAACATGAACTAAAATCCAAGCCATGAATACCTTTACCTGAATTACTGTACGAAGAGTAATGGACAGAGGCCCTTATAATTATGTATACTTTTGCTGAGGAAGAAGATGGACTGGGCATGGTTCATCCCTCGACCTTGGCCAGATTAATCCATGATTGATTTCGCAAAGGGGAGAACATGCCTAGGAAATAAATTTCCCCCAAAACAAAGGTAATATTCGCGTTTTTCATACCAAAAGTTTTCGGGCAGCCAAAAATTGTACCGTACGAGCTTCTGACCTATAAATACCAGATGACAAAAAAATTTAGGAACAACAATTTCGAAAGGCTGTAGCCCGTTCCATATTCATCGTGGAAAACTACTTTACATACAAAATTTGTTGGAAATTTATCGCTCAACAAGTTTTGTGAGTGAAGATTTTCCTCGAAAGTAACTCATTTTCGGGATATTCAGAAGAAACTGAAAGAAGTGCTAAAAATTTCGGTTTTTGGCCTGCCCAAAAATTGTACGAGCTTTTCAGAGTTAGCATTTTTTTTCTCGAACACTTCTGACCTACACATACAAGATGGCAAAAAAAATGCTCTTAGGGAACATGGAAGTGAAAGGGGTTTGTTTTCGGCACGTTGTAGTCAATTCGCATGGAAATTGAACGAGAAATCTCAACAGAATAGTTACAAAATTCTAGGACCAATTGTTTCGAAGTTAATACCGAAAATATTATTCCGCTACGGGAGGAACATGCCTGGAAAATGATTTACCTTCAAAACAAAGGTCATATTCGTGTTTTTCATGCCAAGAAACAACTAGATTTAGATTACTATGTAAATCTGTGGCAAATAAATTTTGACGTAGTCACGTCAAATCTATCTTCTCCCACAATTTTCTCTTAATCTCAGTTTTTTTCGGGTACAAATATTTGCAATTAAGATACAAAGGGGCTCTAGAGGCCCTTTTAGTGCATTTCATTCTGAAAATGCACTATTGGTCTCGTCGTGATGGTGGCAAACATGGGTCATGTCATGTTTTTTTCATGTTTCAGAACCTCTAGAACACGAATTCAGTGGTCTCCGGAATTCATATATATATGTATAATATTATGGCCGTTTCCTTGTTAGCACGATAACTCTCGTAGAAGTTAATTTAGCGGAACGCGCTTTGGCACAAAAATCAGTAGTCATAAGACACCGGTCGGTATTGCATTTGGGCCAAATCGGTCAAGGTGGTGGGGGGGAAAATCGGGCTTGAAGTCGTCAAAAAATCACTAAAAATCACCAGTTGATTCTAGAAGCAAAATATTCGGTACGTATACTCCATGTTAGACTAGCCTTTGATACCCATTTTAATTTTTTGAAAAAGTCAAGGGGGGGGGGTGCCCCCTGGGTGGAAGTAAGTGTGTGGTCTTGTTAGCACGATAACTCTCGTAGAAATTAATTTAGCAGAACGCGCTTTATCTAAAAAATCAGTAGTCATAAGATCCCGGTCGGTATTGCATTTGGGCCAAATCGGTCAAGGTGGAGGGGGGGAAAATAGGGGTTGAAATGGTAAAAAAATCGCTATAAATCACCAGTTCATTCTAGAAGCATCATATTCGGTACGTATACTCCATGTTAGAGTGGCCTTTGATTCCCATTTTAATTTTTTGAAAAAGTCGAAGGGGAGGGGGTGTTGCCCCCGGAGTGGAAATAAGTGTGTGGTCACGTTAGCACGATAACTTTCGTACAAATTAATTTAGCGGAACGCGCTTTGGCAAAAAAATCAGTAGTCATAAGACCCCGGTCGGTATTGCATTTGGGCCAAATCGGTCAAGGTGGTGGGGAGGGGGGGGGAATACGGCTTGAAGTCGTCAAAAAATCACCAAAAATCACCAGTTGATTCTAGAAGCATGATATTCGGTACGTATACTCCATGTTAGACTAGCCTTTGATTCCCATTTTAATTTTTTGAAAAAGTCGAGGGGGAGGGGGCGATGTCCCCGGGGTGGAAGTAAGTGTGAGGCCTTGTTAGCACGATAACTCTCGTAGAAATTAATTTAGCGGAACGCGCTTTGGCACAAAAATCAGTAGTCATAAGGCCCCGGTCGGTATTGCATTTGGGCCAAATCGGTCAAGGTGGAGGGGGGAAAATAGGGGTTAAAATGGTAAAAAAATCACTACAAATCACCAGTTGATTCCAGAAGCATTATATTCGGTATGATGATTCCATTTTGAAATAGCCTTTGATTCCCATTAAGTTCAGCTTAAACAAACCCGGCAGCAAACAGTACGAGGGAGGGTCAAACATAAACGAAACAAATCATGGTCTCAACATTACTACTTCTGGGACGGCTTAGGGTATCCGTATACAAAATGAAATGCACTCTTTCCGACCGCCAGCTGCCGGAGCGAAATTTTTTGCAATTTCGATCGTCATTTTTTGCTACTCGTCCTTTTGCGCTAAACGACTGTTTTGGCCACAAAAAAAGTTTTTAATTTTTTCTGTAATATTGTGGTCAATTCGCAAGGAAATTTCACGAGGAATCCGAAAAAAAAATATCAAAAAAATACTGGAATCACTTGTTCTGAAGTTATATCCAAAAACGACATTTCGGTACGGGGAGAACATGTCCGATAAATGATTTTTTCTCAAAACAAAGGCCAGATTTGTGCTTTTTATATTAAGAAATAGCCAGGTTTTCATTTTCATGCAATTTATCGAAAAAAAAGCGACAGACCGACGGCATGCCGAAAACCACTTTTTTCAACTTTTCTGAGGTTGTACATTATGAATGTGATGTCAGCTCGGACTCGATTTTTTTCACGAACACCACACTTCCATTCCCGTAGGGAACATGGAAGTAAAATATACAAATTGAGAAAAAGCACAACCCCTAGCTATAATCCGCGACTGATGAAATTGAGAAAAACGTTGCACGCGGCCAAAATTGAGAAAAGCGCTAATTTCCAGGTAAAGTTGACAAAAAACACTCATTCGAGGCTAAAGTGGAGAAATTCGCGACTTAAAATGGGCTTAGTGCAAAGTGACAGTCCCGCAGACTAGCGGCAGACTAGCGCAATACTTGTTCTAACTTCAGTTCGCTCTCCTCTATTGAATCCCTACGAAGAACGTGCTCTGACTTTCGTTTAAAGGACGCTTTCAAGCTTTTCCTTCAATTAAAACGGTGCAGTGCTGTGTTATGGGTTACATTAATTCGTCTGATAAATATAAAGGCCTACAATTTACGGTTTTCCCAATAAACCTTACGAAAAAGAGAGACCGGGTGAAGTGGATCCTGGCCGTCAACAGGAAAAGCCAGTTAGAGCAATTCAGTAATTTTCTACTGAAGCACTTTATGTATTTTCTAGCAGGAATGCACTAGCTGAAACTCTCGTCCCCCCTTCTTCAATTGTTTTCCACTTACACTCAAAAATTGCTGGCTTATTCCCGCAGAGTTGCAGAAGGGCGGAGCTAACAGGTCTCTGTTTTCGTTAGAGAAGAAAAAAGAGTACTTGTGGCAGAAAACTTTGATTTGCCGACGTTTTTATTCTACATGCCCACAGATTGGTTCAGAATTTTAAAAAATTGGGAGGGGGGGCAAATGCACTTGGGCGTGCATAATGCACATAGTTCTCCTCTTCCTATTTATAGCCTTTGGAAAAGAAGGATGTCAGGAAACAATAAGGGAATTTAAAGAAATAATTAAACTTTAATTTTCTTCAAAAACTCTTTGAGATTACATTATTCAACCCTGTAATAAGGGCTTTGACTTTGGTGGATTCGACATCGCCGGGTGCGGGCCCACTGATTAATAATAATAAGCCTATGGAAACGTACATATTTTAATTAATGTGTACCTATGTAGCCTATTACACCTATTTTTAATTGCAAATATCTTCGCGTTTCTCGTTCTTTACATTTCAAAATAAATCATGTTTGACATCTTATACTGACCCTTTGTTAAATTTCTAAAACGCACAGCTAGGAATGCATGATAGACCAATCCCAGATCCAGTGGAGGATCCAGCATTTTATGAATGGGGGGGGAGCTGTGCGTTTTAGAAATTTAACAAAGGGTCAGTATAAGATGTCAAACATGATTTATTTTGAAATGTAAAGAACGAGAAACGCGAAGATATTTGCAATTAAAAATAGGTGTAATAGGCTACATAGGTACACATTAATTAAAATATGTACGTTTCCATAGGCTTATTATTATTAATCAGTGGGCCCGCACCCGGCGATGTCGAATCCACCAAAGTCAAAGCCCTTATTACAGGGTTGAATAATGTAATCTCAAAGAGTTTTTGAAGAAAATTAAAGTTTAATTATTTCTTTAAATTCCCTTATTGTTTCCTGACATCCTTCTTTTCCAAAGGCTATAAATAGGAAGAGGAGAACTATGTGCATTATGCACGCCCAAGTGCATTTGCCCCCCCTCCCAATTTTTTAAAATTCTGAACCAATCTGTGGGCATGTAGAATAAAAACGTCGGCAAATCAAAGTTTTCTGCCACATGTACTCTTTTTTCTTCTCTAACGAAAACAGAGACCTGTTAGCTCCGCCCTTCTGCAACTCTGCGGGAATAAGCCAGCAATTTTTGAGTGTAAGTGGAAAACAATTGAAGAAGGGGGGACGAGAGTTTCAGCTAGTGCATTCCTGCTAGAAAATACATAAAGTGCTTCAGTAGAAAATTACTGAATTGCTCTAACTGGCTTTTCCTGTTGACGGCCAGGATCCACTTCACCCGGTCTCTCTTTTTCGTAAGGTTTATTGGGAAAACCGTAAATTGTAGGCCTTTATATTTATCAGACGAATTAATGTAACCCATAACACAGCACTGCACCGTTTTAATTGAAGGAAAAGCTTGAAAGCGTCCTTTAAACGAAAGTCAGAGCACGTTCTTCGTAGGGATTCAATAGAGGAGAGCGAACTGAAGTTAGAACAAGTATTGCGCTAGTCCGCCGCTAGTCTGCGGGACTGTCACTTTGCACTAAGCCCATTGCATTGCTTGATTTGTGGGAAGCCATTGTGAAGGCCATGCAAATGCTTTTATTACGTCATCAGTCTATCTAGCCTATTTCAAATGGGTCCCGCAACCCAATAGTTTTAAAAATTAATAAAAAAATATAGGGCTTGATTTTATTTGAACGGATCGGGTTTTCATGAGTTTTGGTACCCAAACTATTACGACAGCATGATTTTGGAAAACGTGTTACTTCCTCATTTGGCTAAAATAAGGAAAAGGCCTTAGAGGTTACCAATACAAAGGCCAAAGAGGTTTATATCTAGAGACTTAAGGGCCTCCCTGAGATTTTCACCCCGGGCCCCGATACGTGCAGGTCCGACAGAGGCACTCTGCGCCTCCCAAGCCGAGCTCTACGGGTCACCACCCAGACGCTGATCTCAGTCTCCGAATTCTTCTGGAGAACCATCAGCCTCAGGTACACACAACCGGGTTGAGGACCACAATAGTAGGCGATCAGCTTCAGCAGTTTGAACGGCTGGCAGTGGCACTCTACCCACGGCCATATGATGCTTCGGTATGCCGAGTCGGAGGCGATGAAATCGCTAGTAGGGCTTATGATGGGGGCAAATCTAGTTCAAAAGAACAGGCTGATCCACTCAACCAAGATATTGGCCAAATGCAACTACATGAATGAAAGTTCTTTCAAAGAAGGGGCGATCGCCCCCTACATCGTACCCAGTCTTGTGCTATTGCTACGCCACTTGACACATCAAAAGAGGAGGGGAGGCGTCTTTTTGGATCTGGCGTATTCGGCCCTTTCAAGTATTTCTACTTTCAACTCAAACCTTCCCAGTAGGCATAAAATCTTTCAGAAAAAAGCCCCCACCCACACCTTTACCGATGAGTGATTTTAAGTCTTATAATTATTGGAATTATGAGATTGTCAGCTTACCAAATTTTCGAAGACTGTCGACATTGTTGTTTGGAAAATATTTAAACGGACAAAAACGGGAACAAATTCTGGAGAAAGAGCCTTTGAGCCCGATTCGGGGATTTGACTGCGTCTTTACACATTGCCATGGAAATTGTCCGTTGGAGTCTTATCCGTGAAGGCTTATCAGTAGCACTTTTGTGTTGTGATAAGTCGATAAGCGTCGTTTGTGGTCGGCTGGTCGGTGCGGTGGGTATGGAACTTTAAAAAACCTTAAATTTGTTTGTATTTGGAAGGGACTCTTGCGAATAAAAGAGTGAAAAAGGTGAACAAGGAGCTTAGACCTTCGTTGGTTCGTGAGAGCTTCTGTTCTTCAAAATGAATCCCTTGACGTAAGCATTGATATTCTGTTCTAAAACGAGCGTTTAATAGTTGTTAATAAATGTTTAATTCGTCAGGAATATGAAAAATGTGAAAAAGCTCAGCGAGCAAGAGCTGAGAAACGGCTCAAAAAGCTCGTGGCACGACCAGTACAAGTCGAGCGCCTGGGTTTTCGTCGGCGGTCTCCCCTACGACTTGACCGAGGGTGACGTCATATGTATTTTCTCCCAGTACGGCGAAGTCGTCAATATCAATTTGATTCGCGACAAAGCGACTGGGAAACAAAAGGGTTTCTGTTTCATCTGCTACGAAGACCAAAGGAGTACCACACTGGCCGTTGACAATTTGAACGGAATCAAAATCGTCGGTCGAACCATCCGTGTCGACCATGTTGCCGACTATAAGGCCCCTAAAGATATTAAAAATTTGACGAAGGAGACGAAAAAACTACACGAGGAGGGCTGCATCGTCACGCCCGACGTCCAGGTGAAAACAGAGCCGCCTTCGCCTGAACGGGTGCGACCTCAGACTGGTGAATCGAGGGTTGAAGTGGGGACGTCTGCTAAAGTTAAGAAAGAAGAGCCCGACCGAAAGAAACGTGTTAAAAAGGAAAAAGGTTGTATTTTACATTGATTGTGACTTCTGAATTCGATGACTGAACGCTCGTCTTGATTTTCAGTTAAAGAGAAACGGGGTAAAAAGAAGGAATCTTCGAAAAAAACGACACACCGGAAGAAGAAGAGAAGAAAACAAGAATCCGACTCTTCTGACCCGGATTCTTCTTCGAGTTCTTCATCGTCATCATCGTCCTCCTCTTCGTCCTCATCATCATCATCATCTAACTAGTGTGGTAATTTTAGGTTTCCTAATAAAACTCTAGGTCTTGGCAGAACTTTGGAGTTTCTGCCCTGACCGCCAATTCAAAAAACGGACGAAATTAAAAAAGGGATGGGTGCCCAAGGCAGGAAAACTTTAGGGCGCTAATTGTTCTGACGCAAAAATGGGATTTTTATTAGAATGACGTCACAGAAACCAAAATGTTTTGATTTCTTGTAGGATTTGTGGTATCCCGCGAAAAGTATTTGAAGCGAAAAACAGAATAAGCACAAATAATTATTATTTGTCTACAAAGATCACATTTTTTGGCCTCCCAACAAAAAAACAACGTTCAATGGTATACATTTATTTTTTAACGCAATAGATTTTGTAATCTATTGAAATAAATATTTTTTGGCAACTAAAATCCCTACTTTCATTTCGGTAAAAGATGAATTCCAAAAGACAAAACAATTCGACGGTGCCTCACTTCGGTTTTAGCTTTTTACGCCGCTGCTCGGCGATTAAGAGTCGACAATTGTCTCGCGTATCGCGTTTTTCCAGTCGGGGAATGTTCGACCGCCGACTGTTGTTACTCTGACCGCTCGGTGACGACGACGACGTCGTCCCTGACGACTGGACGAGTTCATCGACTGTTCGCGTTGGAGGCCGAGACTTGTTGACGATGACCCTATTGGCGTGACCCATCACCGTAGTAGTACTGGTGGCAACTGCGCCTGTGCGCTGCGCCGCACAGGCTCCCAGCCTTCGGGTCTTGGACGAGGGTGGGTGATTGGACAGGTTATGGTCAACCTGGTGTGTGGCCGCTGCGCGACTCGTTGATCTCATTCGGGTATCAGCTCTTGCCTGTTTTTTCATTAATGTGTCAATTTTTCCCCAAAAAAACAATTTATCTTACGTCGATTTTTGTCTTAAAATTATAGAGGAGAGGATTAAAAACTTGCCGAATTTTAATACATTTATTAAGGAAAAAAAGTTAACTGCTTTCTTGAAAATCTAGGAACTTTCTTTAACGATTCGATTTTAAAAAATTGAACACCCTCCTGGTAACAAACGTGGCAATTCGAGCGCCTACAAAATTTACATTGGACAACAACAGGATACATTTACAAATTAAAATAAAAACCTAAATTAAAAACAACCCCCCTCTCCACACTAAAAAATATTTTTTTTTAATGGCATGCGATCGAATCGCTCACCTTGTGCACGCGTGAAGACCCCTTATGGTTGACCGCAGGCCACGAGTTGAGATTTTGCGCAGTCGACGCATCAAACATAACCTGTTGTTTGAGAGTTTCACGAACGTTGGCTAGCGTTCTATGCGTGGAATTACCCAAACGCGAATTCGGATGATTGCCGGTCAGATCCAGAATGGACCACATCAAGGATCTCCCCACCTTTTTTTTTTTTTTTTTTCAAAAAAGAATAACAAAATTAGTTGATTTTCGAGCGTGTTATTTTTCGCCTCACCTCTTCAAATATCTGGGGCGTGTATTTGGGAGGCGTCGTAACGTTACTTATCGGGCGTCTCTCGAGCGCTTCTCGCGCTGGGGGCGCTATAATATTGACCCGTTTTCCCGTATTATAGTTACACTCCAAAGTGTAACTTCGGACGAGTCCGAGGGTTTTGAGAACGGCAACGCGTCCCGAACCTTCTCTCGAACTTCCATCTTTTTTATCTCTGTATAAATAAATAAAAAATTGATTAAAGAAAATTTGTCGCAAAAATTGTGTTTTACATTCAACGCACTTACTTCAGGTACATGTTCCTTTCTGTGAAATTACAGGATTCGAAATGAAAGTGCTGCGAGTTGAGCGAGACTAGTTTAGGGTACAGCATGCATTCCACGTTCTCGTGAACTGTTTCGAAGTGGTTGCCGTACATAAAAATACCTAGGGAAGGATGACAAAGTTACACACAAGGGATGAAGGTGTGAACGTGCCGATCTTAGGGGAAGGAGAGGGAACAAGAGTCTAGTAGAAAACAGAAGGGGCGAAGTCTCTCGAACTATTCACGTTTCTTGGTTTACATTGCAATTACAGTTACGGTGACCAAGGGCCTTAGTACGCACCCGTGGGAAAATGCTGCAAGATGCGGTTGCTATGGCGGGATAATGTTATTTCTTATTCGGCGTCCTTTGATCCCGCCATGCGGCATTTTTTCCCGACCGTTCGTGCTAAGGCTCCTGAGGTCCTTCTTTATAAGGGGCGGTACTACTTTATAGATTGTGTGTGGTCCTAAGGAATCCTCCAAAAGGACCCTAAAAGGTACTACTTTCGGAAAACGGCTGCACTTTTAGAAGAGCCTTTTTTTCTATTCTTTCTTTCTTTTTTGAAACAACACCCACGGGTAGGAGGGTTGCCCCCCGGCACGGAATCCTAGGTGGATTATTGTGCCCCCCCTGAGACTTTGAATCTAGTCCAGGATCCCCTTCCCTCTGACAAGGTTTAGGAGGTTCTCGGCTAGAGATTCCTCAAAACCGACAGCAATATTCCGAAACCGTCAACTCACCCCTTCAAACTGGCTAATTAGCATTAAAACTGAAGATTTTGCCCTCAAAAACAACATATTCTTGGAATTTCGCCCGAGAAAAGATTTTCCGTGGCGAAATGTGTTAGTTTTCAAAGAGGTACTAACAAAAATTGACAATTTTTGCCAGCAAAACTGGTAAAAGTTTCTTGGAAACTGACAATTCAGCACCCCCCCTCGCCAGGGCTGGTCATTCAACCCCCAGCTCGATAAACGACGGTCTTTTTTTTTTTTTTTACTGTGAAAACAAGTTTCGGAGGTTGACAAGCAGATAAATGAAAAGCCACGGTGTAAAATAGCTTCAAAGATTCAGGCATAAGTAGATAAGGGAATTGTCTGTTCCGGGGATATAAATAACCGCTAAAAATAGCAAGCGGTGGCCAAAGAGTCGAGATTCGATGGATAAACGACCACGACATTGAGACTAAATAGTGGCAAAACAGTAACGAAATCACAATTTTATGGGGGAATAGAGAAATTGTAAAGCAATAATACTGATTTGAATGTGATTAAGCGGTCAAAAAGCCGCTGCATTGCTTCATTGGAGCCAAGTCACCGCGCATTTTCTACACTCGGAGATAAAAATTTGCAAAATTGCGAGTTTCGGGTCTTTTTTTTTAGTAACCGAGGAACCCTGGCCAGCCGGCCACAACTGCGCCCAAAAGCCTGGACGAATAGCCACAAAATTACCGCTTTTTAGAGCTAAATATCCGCGAAATTGGGAGTACCCAAGCTGAATATTCGCAAAAAACGCTTTTTTCAAGTTTTTATTTTCTCGAAAATCTTAACTTGCTGGTCTTTATTTTCGCTAAATAGCAAGTTTCGGAGCTTTTTCTCATTGACCGCGGAACCCGATCTGACCGGCCCCGAGTCCAAGGATTGGCGGCAAAATTGCGACATTTAGGAGCTAAATATCCGCAAAATTTCCTGGCTGAACATTCACGATTTTGCAAGTTTCACGTCCTGCAAATTTCAGCGCAACGGAAAGTTGCAGGGCCATTTGGGCGTGAATCCTGGGGAACCCGGTCCCGACTGCTCTCTTAAATTTTAATTTTAATTTACTTGCAAAAACTAAACAAAATGCCGGCCCCTTTGAGCGATTTTGGATCCTAATTTGAGCGAAATTACATGTTTCCTGGCTGAATGTACGTCTAGGGGTCTAGATTCTGGCAAATTTCAAGTTACGGTTCGCTTAATTTCCGATCAATTGCAAGTTTCGGTACTAAATATACGTGAAATTGCAAGTTTGAAGTTGTTTTTTGTGGGTTCGGACCTCGGGCTAGCCGGCTACAACCGTCGTAGCCTGCGTAAGCTGACGAGATAATAATTATGCCGTGTACCCCAACATTTTGGAGGCAAAAATTTCTGCGTTTCCAGGCACAATTTTCACGAAATTTCAAGTCTCAGTCCTTTTTCGCCTATTCAAAAGCCAAATGTCTAGGCTATTGCTCCTTACATAATCAGTTTCGCAGGTTTGGTTAATTTAAAAACTAATTTCGCAAAAAACGAACGAAAAACAATTTCGTAATTTTGGCATTTTCAAATTGCAGTTTTGCTGGGAGATTTTCACTCTTCCACGAACAAACGTTTCAAATTTGGCACCTTAGAAACGAAATTCCACTAATTTTAGTTATTCCGTACACCAATCTTGATGATTTTCCCAAATTACTTGCCAAAAGGGCAATTACTTGCCCTTTAAACAACCAATTAATTTTACGAATTTCCGCTGTTTCAGAACCCAATTTCGTGGACTTCCCTCCTTTGAACCCCGATTTGGGGGAATATCGCATGATAAAAAACCAAATTTCGTGTTTTACTCTTTGTCTTTCGTGGTTTCGGTTAATTCAACAACCAAAATTGGTAAAAAGAAAATAATGACGAAAAAACGAAATTCGTGATTTCGGCTTTTTCCATCCACATTTTCGCTCTCGATGTTTCATAATCAAATGTTTCAACATTCAATGTTTCAAATTTGGCACCTTCAAAAACAAATTTCATGGATTTTTGTCACTTATAACCCCAATTTCGCTGTTTTTCACGCGTTTAAAACCAGAATTCCGTGGTTTTAGATCTTACTGGAAATCAGTTTCGCTGGTTTGACCAATTCAGAAAATGAATTTGGCTCTCCAAAAATTTAAATTCCCAAATTTGGCTAATTCCAAACTTAAATTTCATCAATTTGAGTCTTATAGATCCCAAAATTTTCTGATTTATTTTCTTTCAAAACGTAATTTCGTAAATTTGGCTCATTTCAACCACAATTTTCACAGATGTAGCCAAATTTCGTGGGTTTGGCTCTTTCTGAAGTCTACAGTCGCAGGGCTGTGACCAATTCAAAAAGCTAACATCGAAAAAACAATTTCGGGATTTTGGCAGCTTGAACACAAATTTGACTGAGGATTTTCTCTCTCTCATAACCAATATCGCCGATTTGGTTCTTCAAAGGCCGATTTCACGAATTTTTGCTATTTCAAACTCTAATTTCGCGTATTTTTATTTTTTTTTTAAACAAATTTTCTTTCTTGCAACAATTTGTTCTTTCAAAAAGCAAATTCATGGATTTGGCTCGATCAAACACCAAATTTCATGGTTTTGGCTCTTTAAAACCCCAGTTATTAAAGATCGTTTTTCAGACCTCCTGTAACATCAAACTCATCAACGATTAGTCCCGTCGTTCTTGTATTTAGCCGTCATCCTTTCCGTCGAAATCGTCCTACTAATGTCCTAGTTTTCGTACCAGGCGTCCTCGGAAACCACGTTTAGATCTGGTCATCCTACACAGAACATAGTTAGTTCTGCCCAAAATCTTAATTCACTTTTGCAAAGCACACCAAAGTATAGAGGAAAACTCGTTTTTTCGGGTATTTTCGGTCGTAACTCAATGAAATTGATTGTAGAGAAACTAGCTACCATGCCATTCGATTCAGCACCAAAAACTACTTCAGAATTTATTTCCACGTCAACTGCATAACTAAACGTGAGGAACAACATTGGACGTGAGGATTTTTTTTTTTTAATATTTAAGCCAAAAACCAAGGTTTTTAGTACAATTTACGTCGTAACTCAAAAACTAATTGTCGCACGGAGTTGGGGTTGATTTTTATCGACTCAGCACACAAAACTATAAAGAATAGACGCCTCGTTTGATCACATTTGTTTACCCCTTGTAGCGATGAGTTGGCCAACGTCTACACCCCGAAGGATTTTTGCCACCCCGTACCGTTGCTGTTCTTCAAAATCCCGCATCGAAACAAATGTTTTTAGTCACATTGGTAACTGGGCCGAATTTCGCAGCTATTCTGCCGTTTTTAAGCTTTATCGGCTACCCTTGATGTAACCCAAGGCAGCGTGTAATTCTATGGTTCTGCTGACCCAATGAGGTTTGCTCGAAAAGACAAAAAAAAAAAAGGGCATGGGCTCTGAACTCGTAGGGGGATTGTAGAAGTTTTGCCTGGGTTCCGCGGCAGCGCGGAAAATTAAGACCAAAAAATTGCAATTACGCGGGTATTTTGGTCGGTTTGACACTCCCCCACCCTCTCATGTGTTTTCTTGCTCACTATAAATATTAAAAAAGCCCCGGAAATTTGCAATTTTGCTAATTATGAACTGAAACTTTCAATTCACTCCGTTTATGCCCGCAAACAAGAAGTTTCGCCAGAAATTTGCACTTCACGTGTATTTTCAATCGAAACTCACAATGTCGCAGCTATTTAGGCTTAAAATTCATTTTTTTGACCACCACTTGCAATTACCGCTGCTATTCAGCACCGAAACCGGCAATTTAACGGAAATTGAAGACTCGAAAAACTTGCAATTTCGCTGGTATTCAGCTACGAATGAGGCAGTACTGTGGATATTTGGCCTTTAAATTTGTTTTTTGACTATTGGGGCACATTGAGTATAAAACGTCTTCAGGACGTACCTTTTTTTGACGCGTGACCATGCATGTCCATATAGAGGAAAACGCCAGGGTCTGGTTGGTCGCCTCGAGACGTGGGAGAAAACGCTGGTTTCATTCTATTGCCGTCCGGTACGACATTGTCCGACTCGTTAGTGTTTAGAGCCTCCGCGTTATTCTGCCCCAGTTTCAAATCCGACACGCCGTCCTCCAGGTTGGACAATTTCGGGGGCGGCTCATCAACTGGCTTCGGCTGATTGAAATCTTCGATTTCTTTGTCGAAATTGTAGTAAAGCAATAGCTTCCTTCGAACGAATAATTATTTTTTTAAAGTTCAAAAGAACGCTCGAAAAAACAAAAATTCCTTACCTAGCGCCATAAATAGATGGATTTTCAAACGGCGAAGGATTCAAATACACTCGATTCAAGTTGACGCCTCGCGTGTCCGTACGATAGTTGCCGCGGTAGACACCGTCGGGATTCAACATGGGAATTATTTTAAAAACGAAATGTTTTCGAAGGGTGGCCGCCACGGGATCGTCTTTGGTCACCAGAAAGGAAATTATGCCGTTCATGACGAAACTCGACGGTGTTTCGCCCGGGTGCACTCGTGCGCTCAAAAATATCACCTAGGAAAATAAAAATCGTTGATGAGGCGGTAGTATTGCGTATGGTTGGCCGTTGGGCAGGGGCGGGGGACTGACAAGAGGGGCGTGAGGGGAAGTGGATGGGCAAAATAAAAGAAACCTTTTTCTCGTGTGGTCCCATAAAATGTCTTCTGATCTTCAATGGAAGTTTATCAAAAGGAAACATTAAATTCCATCTCTTCAACAATATAGCGAATTATTCAGTAGAACAAATTAGCAATGATATCCATTTATTTGGTACCTTTCTATCGAATTTAAAGCAGCGAGGCGTCGAAAAATCAGGGAAAAGATACTGGAAACGAGGCTCTCGAACCGGTGTTACATTATGGTGCGACGAGATCGTAATCAAGTCGACCCGTCTTTTCTCTACAGTGTAAGCCAGTAGTTCTCGGTGGTAGTAGATATCGTCAGGCTTATTATTCGTGGGATCTAGCAAGAAAAATACAGGAAAATTCGACAGGTAAAATAATCGGACGACTTGTGAGCACAGGCGGATACAAGGGGGGGGGGGCGATCGCCCTCCCCATCCATCGTTCTTTAAAATGTACGTTTTACCCATCTAAATCTGTTATTTCCGGTGAAGAAAAGGTGGGGCAATGTCTTAGTTGAGAGAATCGTGTCAAGTAAAATTAATATTATTGGTGGACGATGATTTCAGGGGGGTTCAGGTGTTCGAACACCTGAGTATTATAATGTCCCAATGTTGTTCGGGTGGGCGCTATGGTGCCCCCCTCCCAGAGCCAAGGAGAAGACACCTCACGTTTCGTGTAAGCGAAAAATCCACAAAACACCGTACCGCACATCCTTGGTCATGCCCCCAAGAAATCAGATTGTCACTGTTTCCGTTCTATACCCTCAATGATGGTACCATCGTGGGCTCTTTCGTCAAAGATCCCTGCAGTAGGGTTTCAGGAAGCCAAATCGTCACATTTTTCGGGCGTATTCAAATAGTTTCAGGGCCAAATAGCCCGTTTAAGGGGCAAAATTATTAGTTTTTAAAAATGTAATAAACTGTTGCCCTAAAATTAGCCAAAGTTTCTAAATTTGCTATTCTCGTTTTTACATTAGGGGGCGTATTCGTCCTGACACCAAAACTTTAATTTGCCCCACCCCACTTCACGACCATGGTGAAAGGTCCAATTTCGTGGCACCGATTCTAAATGCCATTTTCAGAGTACTGAGCATGCGTATGACGTCACGGGGGGGTTGCAAATGACACTATCGGAAAGAAAATTGTATATTGTTTTTCAATGTGTCGTCATTTTTCAAAAAGTAGGCAACACCAACCGTGAAATTCGATGAAAAAAAAAAAAAAAAAAGCATCAGCCTATAAAATTACTTAAAAAATTGTATCTCCTAAACGGTTTGAGATAGAATACTTGGGGTGGTCGCTGGTCGCGTTTGACACCATATTTGATGTAGTTTTACCCCAACTTTTTCTCAACACATATACCCATTCACCCTGTATGTGAGTAAATCGCCAATTATCGCTGATAAAAAGTGCTAATTCGCTGCTAAAAACGAAAAGAAAAATCTCTCATTGACAGCTGAAATTAGGAAAAAGCTGTAATCCATGGCTAAAAGTGAAAACTTGGAAGTAAAAATCGCTAGATCACGCCCAAAATTAGGAAAAAGCGCAAATTCGCTGCTGAAATTGAGAAAAAGCGCTGATTCATAGCCAAATGTGATAATATCGCCAATTCGCTGGTAAAATCGAAGAAAACGCTAATTCACAGTTAGAACAGAGAAAAAGCGATAATTCGCTAAAATGAAGGAAAAGCGCTAAATCATGGCTAAATGTGAAAACATCGCTAAATCGATTCAGTTCGAAGAACAAGAGATAATTCGTAGCGATACATACGTGAAGGCATAGAAAATTCACAGCTGAAGTTGAGGAAAAGCGCCAATTAGTAGTTAAATAGGAAGACATCACTAATTCACTAACTAAAATTAAGAAAACGCAAATTCGCGATTTCAGGAGGTCACTATGTTGCTGAAATTTCAAAAAGCTTTAATCCGCGGTTAAATTTGAGAAAAGCGATAATTTTCAGTTAAAATTGAGAACTATTCGTAGTGTTGAGGCAACTTGGTGGCTTAAATTGAGAAAAAGCGCTATACTTCATGGTTAAATGTGAAAAAAAAAGAATAGCTGCTTCGCTGCTGAAATTGAGAAAAACGCCAAGCTGCGGCTAAATTAAAAATAAAAAGGTCTCATTCGTAGATAATATAGAATTGGGAGAACGCCAATTCGGGATCTCCGGAGCCAAATTTATGGCTAAAATTGCGAAAAAGCCATAATTTAACGCTACCTAAAAATTACATTCCTTGTTTATTTAGAGAAGGGGTGGGCAACCCGCAGGGCCCGCTGGCCAAGAAGTAGCCCGCTGAGCCTTTCACAGTAGCCCGCCCGTGGCCTACAGTGGTAAATTATCATTTTTATAATATTGGATTTTGGCGCCCCTTGGATTTTTGTGCAAATGGAAAACGGTACAACGCACTAATCCACAATCGGGGTCGGCTAATCCCCCGCCAAGTGCCCACTTAATCCAGGCTAAAATTTAAAATAACGCTGATTTAGGGCTGAAATTGAGATAAATCGCTATTTCACGGCTAAAATTATTGAGAAAAATGACTGGTTCACAGCCAGAAGCGAGAATAACTGCTAATTCACGGCTAAAATTGGGAAAAAGCCCTAAAATCGCAGGTAAAGTGTAAAAAACAGTAAATCGCGTTTAAAATTACGAAACACGCTAATTCACGAATAAAATAGTGAAAAATCGATAATAATTCACTAATGGTTTCGTACCTAAAATTACGAAATCATGAATTCTCGTCTTATTCAGAACGCAAATTCGTGGCTCAATATGACAAAAGCGCTAATTCATTCGGGAAAACGATACTCAGAGGCTAGAAGAATGGAGACGACAATTTTCAGCTTTTTCAGCTTCTGAAGGCCAGTTCATGGCTAAAAGAGAAAAAAATCGCTAATTCGCAGCCAAAAGTAAGAAAAATCGCTAAAATGACAACAAATCGCTAATTCGCGGCTAAAACGAGGGAAAATCGGTAATTCGCCGATAAAATTTAGAAGTAACGCTGACGTGTGGAAAAACGCTAATTCACGGTTAAAATGGAGAAAACTCGTCTTCTGATGGTAATTTCGTGACTGAAATTGAAGCAATTCACGGCTAAATGAAGATAATGCGCTAATTCGCGGATAAAATTAAGAAAAAAACGTCAATTCGCAGCGAAGAATTGGGAAGCAAAACTCTCATTGACGGCTCGCTAGAAGGCTAAAATTAGGTGAAACGCTAAATCACGGCTGAAATCAAGAAAAATGGCTATTTATGGGGTTAAATTGAGAACATTTGCTGTTTCACAGAAATAAGTTGAGTAAATGGCAAGTCGCGGTTTCTGGAGACAACTTCGTGGCTAAAATTAGAAAATATAGCTCTAATTTACGGGCAAATCAAGAAAAACACAAATTAATTGCAAGAAAAATCGCTATTTCACGTCTGAAATGGAGATAAATCGCTAATTCGCGGCTAAAATGGAGACAGCTAATTGAGAAGAAGTGGTGAAGTGTGGAAAAAAACGCTAAGTCGCGGCTTTTGAAGGCAATTTCACGGAGGCGTTGGTAAAAGATTCTCCCGTGGGCGCCAAAAGTGCAAGGCCGGCACTGCAATGAGCTGCCCCAGGGCACATTTTTTGTGCAAATGGAAAACGCTTTTATACTGTGGTTAACTTATGTTGTGCCCCAAGTGCGTTTTATTCAGAGCGTCACGGCGTTTTGCTAGGATCAAAGTGTTGTGCTCGATAGGGGAGGGGTGACGAGGACGGGTGGGCCCGCCTGAGTTCTTACAATCAGGTTTATGACCCACGACCAAAAAAGGCTGGCCGGCCCTGGTTTAGTCTGGGGGCGAATCATTTAGACTATATTCAACAGTTTTGGGCCCATGTGGTTTATTGGGAAGAAAAATTGACATTTTCATGACACGCTGCAGAGCAATCCGACTTGAACAGTCAGTTTTCAGGACGAAACAAAGTTGATAGTTATTGGTGAGGGAAGAGTCCAGGCGAAAAATTTATATTTCTGAAGCGAAAAGTCTTCAAGAGCAAAAGTTCCGAGTTTTATTTCGTCTTTTGCGGGGCAAAATGTGCAGCTTCATAGACAAGTGGCCAGCGTGAATGGCTAAATTGACGGTCTCTCAAGGCCGAATGTTGGACTGTAAAACTTGACCTCAGAAACCAATTGTATGCTTGTAATTCGCTCCCAGCGTTCTGATCGACTGTGTCAGCTAAGCCCAACGCGATTCGAGGAAAATCAGACTTCTCGAAGGTGTTCAAACCTGCAACCTCTGAATAACTAATCCAATGCTCTACCGGGTAATTGGTACTGGTGGCTGGGTAACATCTCGAATCGTGTTGGGCTCAGCCCTTGCCAAGCCTTCCGTTAGTTAATTTCTACCTTTCATTGATTCACAGAGACAACGACATATTAAAAAGAAAAATAACTGCTATTACTTCGACAGTCCTTACCTTCAAATTTCGTTTTCAAACCATTAACTATTTCCAGCGTGCTTAAATACGACTGAAGCTCGGTGTATGAAAAAGGGTAGGTGAAGGCGAAATATGTGACGACTTTGTCGTTATCTTGAAGACGATGTTTGAAGGAGAGGGTGAATTTTCCCAATGTAGGTCCTTGGCCGACGGGGGATCCACTCTGTTATGACAGTGAACGGTTAGTTCGATGTCAAAATTCGACAGAAATGACGAAATGATTACTTTTGTTCGGTTGATGCAGAATACTGGCTTCTCGCGTATTCGCTCCCAGGAACCTCTTCCAGGTACGACCCGAAACACTGGAACCATCCCCTGACTGTACATCTTACTCTGTTTGTTCATTTGAATGTTAAATTTGACGATTGCATTCAGTTTTCCACCTGTTAAAATCGAATATTTAAGCGAGTCCCTACCCGCTTAAGGGCACCCCATTTCCCAACAAATACCTTTAACGCCAAAGTAAAACCAAGTTCGATTCCCGTTCTCGTACACCGTACCCGCGTTGTCCGGCCTCGTCCACACGATGAACTCAAAATACGACTCATCGTTTTCCGATGACGCTGAAAATTGCAGACCGTTAGAACTAGGTGACCATCCACTGGGGGGGACCTCTTACTCTGTTCACCGAGGAACTCGACCGAGCCCAAATTGCCCGAATCAAAGTTTTTCGTGAATGTAAAACCCGCGCTCGTAATATCGTCCATTCTGGTCAGCGTTTGTTTTTGTTACCTCTTGTTCAAGTGAACGTTCATTTTGGTTGGCTTATAAGTTCCCCGATGATTTTTTCTTAGCTCTAAAAGTCAAAGAGGTCAAATTTAATGGCAATAGTGCGTAATGAAGCGTTCAATGACTTACATATCGAAGCATATTTAGGCCTAGTCGCTTTTGTCTCAAACAGCACTTTTTTTCATCTTGAAAGTAGACTGTGATGAAAATACCGTCAATTTTTACACTCTAAGAATTTCTTTATTAGAAAAATCACATCAGCCCTTGTGAAACACTTATTTTAAAACCATACACAAACAATTTTTAAATTGGAATTCAGCACCGAACTATCGAGATACGTCAAAATGAATTTCCAGAGATAATTCCAAAAAGTAATTAAACAATGATAAGAATTGATAAGATAAGTGTAACAGTTGATGTCCCCATTTTCAAAATCCTCCCACCATCCAAACGATTTGAACCTGAAGAGGGGACTGGGGTAAAAAATATCCCCCCCTCCACAAACCAAAAATGTGAGGACAGCCCAAAATGAGACTTTTCACGGGGAAAAATTAGGAGTTTGGGGTATGGAGAGGCTTTGGTGTCTTTCCATTAGGGTCAGTGGGGATCCAAACGTTCTGTGACTGTGAGGTCAGGTCCTCAAAAATCTACGGCCTGAAACACCTACAGTGGTCCTGCCCCAAGGGCAAGTTTCCCAGGCCAGAAAATATTCTGGTAGTCCACAGACACATGGTGGTAGGTACGAATCACAAAAAGCGGTTTACGTTAAATTGAAGTGAATATTTTCACACATGGTCCCAAAAAAACAAGACCAAACATCATGAACAAGAACAATGAAGACACCGATCCTTCGAAAAAACCCGAAGAACAACCTCAACCGAATTATTGTGACGGTACGTCAGTTACCCCCCCTCCCCACCACAAACAAACTGTCCCGCGTACAGTAGTGATGTAACCGTCATTTCAGCGCCTGCCAATCAAATGGCGCAAACTGAATGTATTACAACCCCCAATATGGATCCATTGGAGAACCCGTGTTTAAGCCCCGTCGAGAGGGAAATACTCATGAGGGAGCCTCCCATCGATTTGTCTCGACTGGACAGATTTTCACTGGATGAGGTGTCCTACGTTAGAGGTAATTATTTTTGAGATTGATTTTATGTAAAATTTACACTTTATTGGGTCGTTTAGAACCGTCTTCGGGGACATTGAATCAACATGAGACGAAATCTGAATCAAATACATAAAAAATGGAAACACAAGTTTTTTAGTACATAGGTGGCGGCGGGGGAGGAGGACCTGGTTGAGGAGGTTGCGACGGCGGTGGAGGAGGAGGGTACGGAGGTCGCGGCGGTGGCATATAGGCGGAGGATGGGGGCGGCGGGGGTGGAGGAGCACCACTCGGTGGACGCCAGGGGACGTTGGGCGGTGGTGGTGGTGGAGGTGGTGGAGCCGACTTGCCACCACCGGCGCCCGGTGGTGGTGGCGGTGGAAAATGGTGCCACATGACGGGCGGCGGCGGTGGCGGTGGTCCGGGCGGCGGAGGCATGGGCGGCATTGGCGGAGCCATGCGTTGAGCCATAGGCGGTGGCGGAGCCATGTGTTGAGCCATCATCGTGGGTGGGGGCGGCGGGTTGAATATGGGCGGCGGTGCCATCATGGGTGGCGGTGGGAGGGGAGCCGGTGGTGGAGCGTCGGCGAACATGTGGTGAGGCCGGTCGGCTTGACTCAGAGGGTTTTGAGCGGCGAGAAGACGCTCGGCGGCTGATCCGTGACGCTCACCCTTGGCGTCTTTCTTATAGGCATACGAGACGGACACGGAGCGATTGCAAAGAAACTGTCCATTCATGGCGTCGATGGCAGCGTCCGACGCATCAAAACTCGCGTAATTGATGAAAGCGAAACCTTTAGAATTTCCTGTGTCAGGGTCTCTCATGATTTTTGGCGTCTGAAGAATGACACCGAAGGCTGAGAATGTGTCATAAAGAAGCTTCTCATCCACTTCAGGGTCCAAATTACCAATGAAAACATTAGCACCGACGTCTAGGTTCTTCTGATGTGCTGAAGCCTGCAAATATACATTGGCCATGTAGGTATATTTCTTGTCCGGGACACCACGAGAGTTTGCAACTCTCGACGGATACAGAGGTGATCAACGTTTAGCACATTCAGGGCAGATCGTGCAGTCTCGCACAGCAATTGTGGGAATATTACTAAGGGGCGATAATTCAAGGCAGAACATAAAACGCTAACAAAGATCGTGTTGCACAATCGTTTCTACTTGTCTTACAATCTTGGGGTACCATGACAAATTAGTTCATTGAGATTGGAAATCCACTATATGAAAAGGGGCAGTTTGGACGGATTTTAGGTAGGTGGAAGCAACGATATATAAACCTGGATTGCTCACAGAGGACTGGAGGGGCGTGGAGGGGGCAGGTCGTCCCCTGGTAAACAATCACCCTGTCCCTCTCCTTGTGTAGTTATGGCAATATGGCACTTATTTTGAAACTCCACCCCTCTCATCCACTATGGGAGCTTATTTGATGGCTATTATCAGATGGTCTTTATCAGCCGTGATGAGCAATCCAGTTCTTTTATATATCGTTGGGTGGAAGTATGGGTATGGCGAAGGAGATGACGATCAATCGGCATGATACAACACATTCGAGAGTCCATCAGAGTGTGGACAGCACAGCGCTACCCATGCCCCCAAACTGAGACCCCCCCTCCAACACTAACTGGACGGTATATCAGTTTGAAATTTGTGATTTGAAGGAGCCATAACCACGAAATTGGTTATTTAGATAACCCATGCCCAACAGAATTACTTTTTAAATTGGCAATACCTTGAAATTTTGGTTTTGATCCCAGAAAATCTGCGATTTTTTTTTTTTTTTTTTAAAGCGAGCCCCGAAAAATCTCTTTTTATTGAGCCGTGCCCAATAGAGAGCCTACAAATATTGGGGCGTTTTTCTCGGTTATAGCCACCGCACCGGTTAGCAATTTCTCTCAATTCTAGCCGCGAATTAACGTTTTTCTCAATTGTTAGCCCAGATTAACGTTCTTCTCAATTAATTTAGCTAATAAATTAGCAATTTTGCTTTCAACTTGTGCCATGAATAAGCGATTTTTATCATTTTTTCAGAAGCCGCGAATTGATGTTTTCTCAATTTTAGCTGTGAATTAGAGTTTTTATCAAATTTAGTCCCGAATTAGCGTATTTTATTTTATTTTAACAGCGAATTAGCGTTTCTGTCTATTCTAGTCACGGATTAGTGTTTTTTCTCATTTTTAACCGTTTGTTAGAGCTTTTTTTGACTATATCCGCGAATTAGTAATTCTTCATTATAGTCACGAATTAGCGCTTTTTCCTAATTGTATACGCGAATTAGAGTTTTTTCTCAATTTTATCCACGATGGCGTCATTCACTTTCAGCCATGAATTGGCGATTTATTTCTAGTTTTAGTTTCGAATGCGCGCTTTTGCCAATTTTAGCCGTCAATTAATAATTTTATTTTTATTTTTAGCTGTTTATATGCGTTTTTTCTAAGCAATATGACTCAACAACGTGAAATTGGATTTTTGGAAATGGTCCACCCTGCGAAATTGGATTTTTGGGTGGGTAAAACTCATGAAATTGAGTTCTGTGAGCAATAATCCACAAAACTTGAATTTCGAAAGGGTCAAAACCGTGAAATGATTTCTTAAATTTCTTTAAGTGCTAAATTTGCGAAAATAGGGTTGAAAGGTGTGAAATCCACAGATTCTAGCCGTCGTCTCGTCCATAAATCGAGAGGGCACTCAAGCACTTTCTACTGGGCAATACTACCCCCCCCCCCCCTAGTGGACAGCCCTGGGATATTCCATAGATAGCCTGCCAGCCCAGCTATTCTATAACTCTAAAAAACGCTACTTAGGGCCTTGGGTACCTACTAGGGATGGCCGTTGCAGTGGGGGAGGGGGGTGCTTCGTTGGACCGTACCTACACCTACATTCATGGTCTCGTTCATCCCAATAACTGCTTAACCTGGTCATTTCTATAAAGTTAGACGTTAACGATTGAAAAAACGGTATTACAACTAACCTTATTGACTCGAATAGGCTTCCCATGAACTTTGATCATGTTCATTATTTTAATAGCATAGTCCGCGTCTTCTTCGCCCAAAAATTCGACGAAACCGTAGCCCTGATGCTGTTGAGTGACTCGGTCTTTCGGCATGTGGACGTTCACTAACAGAACACACCGTGAAAACACCTTTACCCGAAAAGACAGGGAAATTCTATTCTTCTTTTTAGTACTAACCAACGGGTCCTGCTTGCACAAACAGTTCCCACATGAGAGTCTCTGAAACTTTGTCGTCTAAGCCACCGACGTAGATTGTAGCGTCTGTGGAGGAACGTGAAGAGCAATGTTTATTCTGGCGCCCGATAAAAAAAAACTTTCAAGTACGGCGTCTTCTTACCTTGGTTTCTTTCGGCAATTGGTCCAGCAGCCATGTCGATGTTTTTACAGACGAATTTTAAGTTAGACAAGGGTCAAACGGCGAGAGAATCACCGGAATTTCAATGCATCGGTACGGTGGTGTTGAGCCGCCGCTGTAAACTTCCGAGATAACGCCGTACATGAGAAGGTTATCCCAATATCAAAACACAACCAAGTACGATGAATTTCTTTGCTCGTATTACAGGGGGCGTAGCTCAGATGGTAGAGCGCTCGCTTAGCATGCGAGAGGTACCGGGATCGATACCCGGCGCCTCCAACTGAATTTTTTGGCCACGTTCTCAAAATATATGTGGGTAGGGTCCACAATGTCACTTTTTGGAAGGGTCAGGCCCGCGGAATTGATTTTTGGATATTTGTTTCCTGAAAGGAACCGTCCGGATGAGATGATAGCTGAGGAATCAGGAAGTGAAGTCTTCCAAATTGGGGTTTGAAAGGGCCAAATTCACAAAAGTTGGGATTAGGAGGTGCCAAACTCTAAAATTTGACTTTTTAAGGGCCAATTTCACCACCGGGAGTTAGGTTGGAGTTACCTAACTCTAACATTGTTTACATAAAATAGTGACGCCTTTTTTCAGTTAATTCTGAGTTAACGTAACTCAAACCTTAACTCTCGGTGGTGAAATCCACCATAAAAGAGCCAAGACCGCAAAATTAATGTTTCGAATGGCCAAACCCGCAAAATTAATTTTTCGAATAGCCAAACCCGCAAAATTAGGTTTTCGAAGAGCCAAACCCACGAAATTTTCATAGTAACGATGAGGCGGTGATTGTTGTTGTTACAGCTCCTTCAAAATTAACATAAATATCGTTATTTCGACTAAATTTCGTAGATTTTTTCTCTTTCAAAAACCAAATATCGCGTTGTGTAAACAGTGGCGTACATTACGGTGCATGGCCTGCAGGGGTGAAAAGTGAAAACCTCAATGAGGCCCCTTCTAAAGTAAACGAGAAATGTAATTTGTCCGTACTATATGTATAGCTACTACGTACTAGCTACGGGGACGTCCTAATTTGCGGAAAATCAGTAATGCTTGCGGAAACGACATGAAAAATTATCCGAGGACGCTGAAAAAGCACACAGATCCTACTTGCACTGATCTCAAGAATATTTGTCCACAGTTACTCCGAGTTACCGAAAAATACTAGTACTTCTCCTCTAAGAGTCATTTGCGGAAACGATAAAAGCTTGCGGAAACGATATGCACAAAATTTTGAGGACACTCAAACCACTCACAGTTACTTCTGACATAATTTGGAAGAACATTTGCTGACAGTAATCTCGGATAACCAAAAAGTACTAGTACTTCTCCCCGAAGAGTCATTTGCGGAAACGGTAAAAGCTTGCCGAAACGACATGCACAAAATTTTGAGGACGCTCAAACCACTCACAGTTACTTCTGACATAATTTTGAAGAACATTTGCTGACAGTAATCTCGGATAACCAAAAAGTACTAGTACTTCTCCCCGAAGAGTCATTTGCGGAAACGGTAAAAGCTTGCGGAAACGACATGCACAAATTTTTGAGGACGCTCAAACCACTCACAGTTACTTCTGAAACAGTTTGAAAGAGAATTTGCTGACAGTAATCTCGGATAACCAAAAAGTACTAGTACTTCTCCTCGAAGAGCCATTTGCGAAAACGATAAAAGCTTGCGGAAACGTTATGTAAAAAAGCTGGAGAACGCTCAAACCACTCACAGTTACTTCTGAAACAGTTTGAAAGAATATTTGCTGACAGTAATCTCGGATAACCAAAAAGTACTAGTACTTCTCCTCGAAGAGCCATTTGCGAAAACGATAAAAGCTTGCGGAAACGTTATGTAAAAAAGCTGGAGAACGCTCAAACCACTCACAGTTACTTCTGAAACAGTTTGAAAGAATATTTGCTGACAGTAATCTCGGATAACCAGAAAGTACTAGTACTTCTCCCCGAAGAGTCATTTGCGGAAACGATAAAAGCTTGCGGAAACGATGTGCACAAAATCTTGAGGACGCTCAAACCACTCACAGTTACTTCTGACATAATTTGGAAGAATATTTGCCGATAGTTATCTCAGGTAACCGAAAAGTACTAGTACTTCTCCTCGAAGAGTCATTTGCGGAATCGATAAAAGCTTGCGGAAACGACATGTAAAAAAAATGTAGGACGCTCAAACCACTTACAGTTACTTCTGACATAGTTTGGCTGATTATTTGCTGACAATTATCTCGGGTAACCAAAAAGTACTAGTTCTTTCCACGAGGAGTCGCTTGAAAGAACGACAAAAGCGATACGATTCCCGATCATGACGTTACATTCTTCCCTATTGTAAGCAATGATCACTGAGTAGTCGTGGTACAAAGATTTAAGACTATAGTGTACTTGGACAGTTTGGGGAGCTCAAAGGGACAGTGTGCTATCCGAAAGGTTCTGATAATATTAGCAACGTACTACGCGTTGCGTGGGATTAAGTTAGGTACGGACACGTACAGAATTGTTGCGCCCTCCGACTTGCCCCAACAAAATATTAATTACGACTGTGGAATCTACGTAATTAATTTCGCTTAATATGTGCTTACGCAACCCATATCACTGGATACGTCTGCAATGAACTTATCTCGTCACGAGATTCATGACAAAATTTTGGAGTACTTCAAGCCTGGCTACTCAGTTCCACCGCCTTACAAATTTCAGTTCGATGGCCGTGGACTAGAGAGTCTACCTCTACCACCAGATTTTGACGTAACCGTCTCACGGACATTCCAAAACTCAGCGATAACTACGCTCGACGTCCTACGTCTCACGATAAATGAAAGCTGGGGAAAAGACAAAATATTTTAAATGCAAAGAAGAAAGTTGTTTGATAGTAGACGGAACTGGTACGTGGATAACGTGCAAGGGATGTGGAAGTGGCTTCCACGCGCAATGCGTTTCGGACAGAGGTAATCATAGTGGAATTTTTACCTGTGCCCAGTGCAACATCGCCCCCAAGAAAAGAACACAGAGCCAGAAAACCCGCCCTTATTATATAAAACCTAGAATAATCTGGCAAATGAAAAAAAAAAAAAAAAAAAATCACAAGTGAACAGAGTTGATAAGTTTCACGAAATACAATTTAGTTTCGTACACCGTCTGACGATTTTAATTAATTTCGTATAATTCGTAATGCACCCGTTAACAAACAGGATAATAATATGCAATCTGGTTTCTTTAATTTTCATAACGTTTTGCTAATAAAAAAAATGAATTAAAAAAATTGAAAACTGGAAAAAAATAAATAAATAAATAAAAAACTGGAAGAAATATAAAAAAATTGAAAAAAATAAAAAACTGAAAAAAAAATAAAATAAAAATACAGCATATAACCCAAAAAATGAATAAATATTTCGCCAAGAAGGCTTACATTCAATTTTCCGCTTCACACATACATAATCATATAACAGTACAATAAAACATTCATGTTGTTTTCCATATCGATTGAACCATATTAAAAAACGGAGAAAAAAAAAATAGCTGAAAAAATAGAAATACCCTTGAAAAGGGTTTGTATTTAGCATCAAATTTGATTGTAATACTTTAAAATTGAGCTAGAATGATAATTATATAAGATTTAGTAAGTATATAAGAAACACATTCGATAACTCACTTTTCCTATTGTTTTACCTAGCTTTACACCCCCCAAAATAAGAGAAAACAAATACTATATGGCGTAGATGCCCAATGGAGGCTTAGGCGTCTGCCGGGTTCAAACACCGGCGCCCCCCCCCCAAAAAAAACTTATTTTTATTTATTTAATTGTTTTCTAATTTTGCTTACTTCGTATTTTTCTTAATTATTTTCCCAACGCATCGAAAATCCAACATAACATGCAATAATGATGTTTTACAGTTGAATAAATCTCTGATGCGTCTCGAATCAAAATTTTGAGCCAGATTCCTGTACCTTCGGTGCAATCTACGTCAGAAGTAACTGTGAGTGGTTTGAGCTTCCTCCAATTTTCTTACATATCGTTTCCACAAGCTTTTATGGTTTCCGCAAATTACTCTTCGGGAAGAAGTACTAGTACTTTGTTTTTGGTTATCCGAGATGACTGTCCACAAATAATCCGCCAAACTATGTCAGAAAGAACTGTGAGTGGTTTGAGCGTCCTGCAATATTTTTACATATCATTTACGCAAGCTTTTATCGTTTCCGCAAATGACTCTTCGGGGACAAGTACTAGTATTTTTCGGTTATCCGAGATAACTGTCAGCAAACAATCTGCCAAACTGTGTCAGAAGTAACTGTGAGTGGTTTGAGCGTCCTCCAGTTTTTTTGCATATCGTTTCCGCAAGCTTTTATGGTTTCCGCAAAAGACTCTTCGTTGAGAAGTAGTAGTACTTTTTAGTTACCTGATATAACAGTCAGCAAATAAACAGCTGAACTATGTTAGAAGTAACTGTGAGTGGTTTGAGCGTTCTACAATATTTTCAAATATCGTTTCCGCAAATGACTCTTCGGGGAGAAGTACTAGTACTTTTCAGTTACCTAACAAAACTGCCAGCAAATAATCTGCCAAACTATGTCACAAGTAACTTTGAGTGGTTTGAGCGTCCTACAATAGTTTTACATATCGTTTCCGCAGGCATTCATCGCTTCCGCAAATGACTCTTCGGGGAGAAGTACTAGTACTTTTCGGTTATTGGAGATTACTGTCAGCAAGTGTTCTTCCAACCTATCTCAGAAGTATTTTTGAGTGGTTTGAGCGCCCTCTAAATTTTTTACATGTCGTTTCCGCAAGCTTTTATCGTTTCCGCAAATGACTCTTCGGGGAGAAGTACTAGTACTTTTTTGTTACCTGAGATAACTGTCCGGAAATAATCAGCCAAACTATGTCAAAAGTAACTGTGAGTGCTTTGAGCGTTCTCCAACTTTTTTATATAACGTTTCCGCAAGCTTTTAACGTTTCCGCAAATGACTCTTCGAGGAGAAGTACTAGTACTTTTCGGTTACCTGAGATAACTATCGGCAAATATTCTTCCAAATTATGTCACAAGTAACTGTGAGTGGTTTGAGCGTCCTCCAACGTTTTTACATGACGTTTCCGCAAGCATTTATCGTTTCCGCAAATGACTCTTCGGGGACAAGTACTAGTACTTTTTGGTTACCCGAGATTACTGTCAGCAATTATTCTTCCAAACTGTGTCAGAAGTAACTGTGAGTGGTTTGAGCGTAATCCAACTTTTTTACATAACGTTTCCGCAAGCTTTCATCGTTTCCGCAAATGACTCTTCGGGGAGAAGTACTAGCACTTTTCGGTAACTCTGGGTAACTATTGACAAATGTTCTTGAGATCATTGCAAGTAGGAACTGTGAGCTTTTTCAGCGTCCTCGGATCATTTTATATGTCGATTCCGCAAGGATTACTGATTTTCCGCAAATGGGGACCTTGCAAGAATCTCAGATTGGGTAGAAAAGCTTACCGGTGATTTGACCCGTGAACTGAAGGATAACAACGGAAGTTGCAACCCGATCGGTGCGTTTTAAGATTTTTAAAAAAGGTTCAAACTTCTTCAGAAGAGGATGGATGGTGCGAGGGGAAATGACGTAAATACTTACTTGTGAAGCATTTGAGGGAACTCTAAAATTGTTTGTTTACAAATAACATGAAAAATGTCCCCCCATTAAGCCTGGTCCAGACGCTACGTTTTGCACAACGTTTTAAGTTGCACAGTTTTAAGACGGAATGAAGGCGTTGCGTCCAGACGGTACAGTTTTCTTTAGTACGTGCAGTATTTTTCGCTCAGTTTTGTGTGATATCGCCATGGAGGAGGTTCTCCTTTGGTCAATTTTTGCCTACTGTGTTGTTGAATCAGAAAACGGAGCAAGTGTCTACACGCAACGACATGTCCGTGCAGGTCACGGTTTTCAGAGCTCATAAGCTCAGTTATCGCTGGAACTGTGCAGTCTTCCCCAGGGACTCAAAACTGCACAGTTTTCCGGTCCATACGCAACGTTTTGTCTGCAACGTCTTGAACTGCGCAGGCAAGAGGTTGTGAAAAACGTAGCGTCTGGACCAGGCTTTAAACTCGTCTAACCCCCTCTTCCCCGCATCATCCATATCAATAAGTAAGTTTTTACGTAATCGAACCCCCACTCAAAATTTTTAAAAATTCCCTAAAAAAACATCCTTGACTTATTTCAAAGTTTAATGTGAGCAATAGACTTATGGAAGAGCCCTCTTTAAGCAACACCAACTTTTGAAAAATGTGCAAGTTCCCCATTAGATCCTCCCCTAGCTACGTACTATTATGGCTTTTTCTACATTTTTAGACACAAGTTTGCCTCGTCAATTGTTCGGCCGCGAATTCTCAATTTTAGCCGCGAACTATAAGCGCTTCTCCTCAACAGGATTTTTGTAACGGAATTTTGGAATCGATCGATGATTTCATTATTATAAAATATATTTATTTCAATAAATTTAAACCAAATTGAAGGGGGAAAAGTGTACGTGGTTACAGTAAACGAGTGGAAACTCCGAATTTGTAATTATGGGAATCAACTGGTCCACTTCTTTGTGGAGCATGGACAACTCAATTTTAGCCGTGATTTCACACTTTTTCTTTATTTTAGCCGCAAAATTAGAGTTTTTTCTCAATTTTGTTCATGACATTGAATCGAGAAACCACGTATTAGCAATTTTTCAAATTTTAGCAGTAATTTAGGGGATTTTATTTTTAAATCTTCTAGTTTTCTCTATTTTAACCCACAGAATCAACTCATTCATGTTGGCAAAGGGGGGGGGGGCGTTCTTATGGCGTTCTTATGGCGTTCTTAGGCGTTCTTTTCGTGGAGAGACCAAGAATTTTCAAGCCTTTGAATCAACTCATCAACGCAGAATCAATTTTGGCTCAAAGAGTTTTGTTTTTATTTTAGCCATGAACTATACCTCTATCTCGATTTCAACAGCGAATTAGCGTTTTTGTCAAGCTAAGCTGCGAATTAGCGATTTTGCCCTAATGTTGTTCCTGAAATTGTGTGGAGAAAAACATTAAATTATCGATTTACTTATTTCGAAACTTTAGACACAATCTGGCCGGCTATGATTAACGTATTTTCTCAAAGTGATCGGCGAATTTGGCGTTTTCCCCCTATTTTTTTACGTGAATAAGCGTCCGGTCTTATCTCAATTTAAAAGCTCTTTCCATTTGCATACAATTCTGCTACGGAGCATTCTATTTCCACCAATTTTAACCGCGATCTATTTCTCAATTTTTACTCAATTTTACCCGTGAATTAACGGACTTTCTAAAATAGATCCGCAAACTAGCGTTTTCTCATTTTTAGATGCGAATGAGCGCTTTTTCTCAATTTTAGCCGCAAATTAGTGTTTTTTCTCAGTTTCAGCCGCATAAGCACCTAGCGAGTTTTCTTAAATAGATCCGTGAGATAAAGGTTTTTTAGTGCATTTCATTTATATCAAAATGCACTTTTGGTCTTGTCGTGATGTGGTGGCAAACATATGGGTCATGTCATGTTTTTTTCATGTTTCAGAACCTCTAGAACACGAATTCAGTGGTCGCTACGTTGCTTTGGCCCAAAAATCAGTTGTCATAAGACCTCGGTCGGTATTGCATTTGGGCCAAATCGGTCGAGGTGGAGGGGGGTCAATAAGGGTTGAAATGGTTAAAAAATCACTATAAATCACCAGTTGATTCTAGAAGAATCATATTCTTCTAGCCTTTGATTCCTATTTTAATTTTTTGAAAAAGTCAATGAGGAGAGGGTGGTCCCCCTGGGGTGGAAGTAAGTGTGTGGTCTTGTGAGCACGATGACTCTCGAAGAAATTAATTTAGCAGAACGAGAAATAATTAATAATTTGGACCAGAAATAAGTAGGTAGTCATAAGACCACGGTCGGTATTACATTTGGACCAAATCGGACGTCGGGGGTGGGGGGGGGGAGCTTGAACTGGTAAACAAATTTCCTACAAATCACCAGTTGATTCCAGAAGCATAATATTCAGTACGATGATTCCATTTTGACGTAGCCTTTGATTCCCACTAAGTTCAGCTTAAACAAACAGGGCAGCAAACCGTATGAGGGAGGGTCATATTAACGAAACAAATTATGGTCTCAACATTATTATTACTTCTGTGACGGCTTAGGGTATCCGTATAAGAAATGAAATGCACTCTTTCCGAACGCCTGCAGCTGCCGGAGCGAAATTTTAAGGGTTGTAGCGATAGGAACGTCACTTGTGGCGGGTGGGTCGTTTTTCCATGAGAGTTCCGCTACACCTCGTTGACATCGTTTCGGCGCCACTGCCTGCTAGTTTACCGAATGTTCTCAAAATGATCCATGAATCGGCGACTTTTTTTTTTCATTTTAGCCAAGCGAATGTGCGCTTATTGTCAGCCGGGTCAGCCCCAACGATATATGTATAAAAGAACAGGATTGCTCATCACTGCGCTGATAAAGAATAGCCATCAGTTAAGTTCCCAAGTGGTTGAGAGGGGTGGAGTTTCAAAATAAGTACCGTGTTGCCATAACTAGACAAGGAGAGGGACAAGGTGATTGTTTACCAGGGGACGACCTCTGCCCCCTCCACGCCCCTCCAGTCCGATGTGAGCAATCCAGGTTTATATATCGTTGGTCAGCCCTCAGCCAAAGTTGTATAGTTATCTATACATCTTACCATCATCCGTGAATCAAATAAGCCTTTTCTCCAGCACAGCCTGGAATTAGCTGTTTTCCTCCATTTTCACCCGCGAATTTGTGATTTTTTTTTTTTTCTTCACTTTTTGCTACGAAGTACCAATTTTGTACTATTTTAGTGTTTTTTCCAAACTTTTTGCCGCGTATACTTGCCCCAACCGCTTTTTGCCGCCTATTATGGGCCTATTTTCTCTATTTTAGCCGCGAAGTATACCTTCAGATACTTTGAATTGGTAGATTAATCTTAGTTTAAGTGGAAAATGAGCATTTTTATTCTCAATATTAGCCGCAAAGACCTAAAAAATCCCTATTTTTTCATCTCTAAGCTTTTCCGTGCTTTTGACGAGAGGGGGTGGACGCCCCTGTACGGTCACCATTTTTCGAGGTCGTGTTTAACGCGTATATTCTGTCTCTTGCATTTTTCCGGCTACTTTTATGGCAAATTTGGACGGTTGCATATTTTTTGCCGGGAAGGGCTGATTATTCGATTGGGTAGGACGCAGAGAGAGGAATGAACAAAGCCAAACCCCTCCACCAGGGTCATTTTTTTTTTCTCGAAACTCTAGGCGTTTCTCCTGATCGGTAAACCACGCCGAATTTGATCTTATCTAGATGTTGTTAGATAGATACGAGGAATTCTGTCGCCGGTATTTTAATTAAAGATATAAATTAATTAACTGATGTCCGGACGGCTCGCGGGAAGGCAAAGCCTAACATCAAATTCGGCGTGGTTTACCGATCAGGAAAAACGCCTAGAGTTTCGAGAAAAAAATGGCCCTGGATGAGGTTTGGCTTTGTTATTCCTCTCTTCGCGTCTCCCAAGGGCGTCACCCGTGGCGCAATTGGTAGTGCACTGGACTAGCATTCCAGAGGTTACGGGTTCCAGTCCCGCCGGGGAGCCAATTTTTTTCTCGAAGCTCGAATTGTGTTAGGCGTTGCCTTTCCGAGTCGTCCGGACATCAGTTAATTAATTTATATTTTTAATTAAAATACCGGCGACAGAATTCCTCGGATCTATCTGGTTTCAACTAGTTCATTAAGCTGATCATGCACCCTGCGGGCGTCCTAATGTGTATCTGACTTAACCTACTTGTTGTCTTTGGTACTGGTCTTTTATTTGCCGGCTCAAGCCTTTGGTAATGCTAGCAAAAAAAGGGTAGGGGTTGGGGTGTTGCAAATCGCACCTTGATTTATTACTGATATACTAGCTCCTGAGCGGTACATCGAGGACCACATGCATCGAGGCTCCTCCTTTGGACTTCCCCGAAAACGTGCCCATTAGAAAAAGTGGCCACAAAAAGTCCTTCAACTGGTAATATTCAGTTCGAAAATTTGTTTCCATTTTCGGATTCCCAGTGTCACGAAACACCGTGCCCAGACAAACTTTGTGATTTTTGGTCGCATCGGGAACGGTGGGCACGGTTTTAAAATGGCAACGACGTTATGGAAATCCTACCCCATCCTCCCATCATATGTGAAGAAAATGCCAAACACCCGTCGAGGTCCTCAATTATTTGATTATAGTCACAGCCTAGGTTTCGCTACGACATCCTCTGGCTAAAGTCCGACAATTTAAAAAGTTACATGCATCTCAAAAAACGAGGCCTCTCTTTCTAGACACACATGATGTTTGATTGCTTCGGTTTTTTGCATTTAAATGACTTTTAAAGTTGCGTTCCTCCTCGAGTCATCCATCTCTGTCAGTTTCCCACTATCGTGGCAGTTGTCTTGGGGTTCTGCAAAGTAGCCCGGAGCCGTGGTAAATCCATATTTGCAACTGGCCGGCTAATTCAGGGTCCTCTCGTTATAGGTCATCACGGTAGTCTGAAACAAGAACATCCGAAAAATTTAGGCTACTCTACGCTGAATAAGCACTTCCTCAATTTTTGCTGCGAATCACCGCTTTTCTCAAGTTTGTAGTCGCGAAGTTTCCATTTTAATCAATTTTAGCCACGGCGAATTAACGAATTTTCTCAAAATTGATGGTCGAAAAGGCATTTTTCCCCATTTTTGCTGCGAATTGGCGCCATATCTCAATTTATGCCACAAATTAGCGGGTTTTCTCAGTTACAGCCAGGTAATAACGGGGTTCACAAATATATCCGTGAAATTAAATTAGCGTTCGTTCTCAATTTTAGACGAGAATTATGCTTTTCTCAATTTTAGCCGCGATTTAAGGGGTCCATACACGTACAATATTATTGTACAATTGTCGAAGGCTTTTTCTAGGTCTAAGAAAAAGACATCTGTATGCTCCTTATTCTCAAATTCTCTGACTATCTTCCGTTACTCTATATGACTGGTGGACAGCGGAATGGTGTGGGATGAAACCGAATTGTTGATGTGGAATTAGATCATCTACATAAGGAGTCAGACGGCGTTGGATGCACTTTTCGAAGAGTTTACCTAGTATAGGTAGTAAGCTGATTGGCCGGTAGTTTTCGACGAGTTTGCTGTTCTTCCTCAGTTTGGCGAACACAATGACTTCGGCTGTTTTCCAGGCGGGTGGGAAATGCCTTTTTCTCAGGCATTTATTAAATATATTTAAAACCATCGTGCCCGGGGCTTTTTTTTTAAGGTTAACTCTCGAATATACATTTTCAATTCGGATGGAGTGACGTAGTTTATGGACAGTTCAGCAGACTGGATTGGAGTGTTAACTTACTCCGTTATGGCGGGGTCGTCTACCTCGTTGCCGGAGCGTGAAGTCTCTGCAAACACATTTTCGTAGTACTCGGCGAAAATATCACACTTTTCTTCGTCTGAGGTGATGACACACTCGTTGTGCTGTAATGAGGGTATTACATTTACCTTTCAGGAAAGCTGTCGAGTAGCACTCCACAGTGAGTTGTCGTCGGGGTGGGCGTTATCGACATATTATCTGGCGTAGCTTTCAAATCTATGTTTGTCTAAGTCTGCTGAAACTTCTTTTTGAAGCCTGTTCAATTCGATTTTCAAGGACGGTGCTCTTGTCCTTTGCCACTGCCTTCTGAGGCTGTTTTTTCGGTGATGGAGCGAGGGATACATTCTACGTAGTTACAGGATTTCTTGAGTTTTGAGGAGATTTGGGATGCGGCAACAGCTTGTTTTATTGTACTTTGGACGTCGTCAATAGATTTGTCTATATTTCTTCGGATGTCTGCATACTACAGTTTATTTTCAAGTTTTGATTTATGTATGATTTGTATTTTTTCCATTCGATAGACCTTTACGAGCTTGGAGTTGAATTGGTGTAGATCTGAAGGTGGTTATTGTTGGGGAGTGGTCCGAACATAGTTCTGGCATTGTTATTGAGGATATTCGCATTGGGAAACCCTTTGCGATGACTATGTCGAGGATATCTGGTTCTGAGCTGCTCCTGAAGAAGGTGGGCTCGGAAGATGCAACTACATCGAAATTGTGACGGGATGAGAGGTCGAGTAATAGTCGTCCGGCCATGTTTGTTTTTCGACATCCCCATGTTGAATTTTTCGCGTTAAGGTCTCCTATTAATAGGTGTTTGCCGTTGCCGAGTAGAGTGGTGAAGTCGTTTTCTGTTAAGCGTTTATTTGGGGGCGGCTGTAACTTTGATTTTGGGAATTGAATGGATCTCGATCCCAGCAGCTTCGATACTTGGTGAACAAGGAAGATGGGTTTCCGTGCGAGGGAGATTAGTCTTGACAAGGATCGCAACTCCGCCCCACGACCTCCCCTCTTGACGGTCATACCTATATGTTTTGTAACCTCGTATCCCAAATCTATCGGCTTGTTGGAGGTGGGTTTCTGTGATGCACGCTACAGATATGTTGTGCTGGTATAAAAATAATCGAAGCTCGTTTTGTTTGCCAAATACTCCATTCGCGTTCTAGTTGGAGATGTTCAATTGTCGTATATTTATTGAAGACTTTAGCACATTCGTGATTTGCTGAGAAGCACGCTCTTGGTGATCAGCGTTCATAATTTGCAATGACTTTTAAAAGGAATGGGATAATTTTTGGTATGAGGGTTTCGAGGGATTTTATGATGGTCGACACTATATTGAGCTTATGAGGTTTTCAGGTTCCTGATCGCTTTGCGTGTGGTTGGGACATTGGGAATGCTTGGTGACTTCAGCAAACGATTTACTGGTGGGCTGAGCGTTTTTGGTTGGAGATTCGCGGAGTTTTGTGTTCGATTCTTTTACCCTAACATTTTTTCGACTCATTTATTTTATATGCAAGTAGTACTAGCAGTCGCAGCCTCTGTATAGTTTTCTGGGTGAGGTTTACCACAGTTGACGCAAGTCGGAGCCGTTTCCTTATTTAGAGTGCATTCCTTGAATTGGTGATTGCCATCACATTTGACACATCGGCTAGGGAGCCGACAATAGTTATGGGTGTGGTGGAATCGCTGACAATTTTTACACTGTGGGATGGTGTTTTTTTTACGTCGAGGTTCGACTTTCACGACTGAATAGCATAGCCTATTCAAGTTAAAGATTTCCTGTTCTTTCGACGGAGATTTTTCTAAAGTAACGAAGCAGATTGGCATTGGGAGTTTGTCCGTGTTGAGTAAGCGCGTTACTTTTTTTTACTGGGTAGGATAATATTGTAGCAGTTCTTCTTTTATTTCGTTTTCAGAGAGGGAATTAGGGTACGCCTCTAATTGCTACTTCAAGAATGTTATTCTCATTTGGTGAGCGATACGTATTGAGATCGAGTAACCAAACGCTTCCCCTCGATCTCGGTAAGTGTGAAAAAAAACACTTCGCTAAACCGCATATCCACCCCCAGAGACCAATGGGAAAGGGAACCACCCGCAACACGCCGGCGCATGGAAGGACCGCCCATGCCCTACTCCCGAGAAGCCACGTGAGTGACAGTGGGTGGTGCCTCCCAACGGGCTATATAAGCCGTGCGGAGACCGAGATATAAGATTCCGACGGCCGCAGCCAGAGAAGGAAGACCACTGGACCAGCCAAGACACCGAAGACCAACCCGGACGAGGACCAGCCGGCACAGCGGGAAGCGAAACGGACGCTAACTGGAGCATCATCGGACCTAGGACCACCCCAGAGGATCTACGGATAGCACCAAGGGCGCTAACTGCCAACCAGGAGGACTCCCAGCGAACCCGTCGCCCCCTCGGTAGTTCTCCCCGTTGTGGTTGACGAACACCGAGGACCGGCCGAGAAAGAGGGAAGCGAAAAGGACGCTAACCGGACCAGGAGTGGATCTCCGAGAAGGGACACCGACAGCCGGACCCAGGACCACCCCAGAGGATCTACGGTCAGCGTGAGGGGCGCTAACTTCCAACCGGAAGGACTCCCAGCAAAACCCGTCGTACCCCCCGGTAGTTCTCCCCGTTGTGCTTGACGAACACCGAGGAGTTCCCAGCCAAACTCCCTCTACCCCCGGCTGCTTCTCCCAGTCATTGGTCGACGAACGCCGGTCCCCCTCCCTGCGGTGGCGGGTTCTTCTCCCAGTTACTGGTCGACGAAGGCTCCACCTTCCTACCCTATACCTCCCAGGGTGAATCCTTAACAGAAGGCCTACAGGGCTTAGCGCCTTAATTGGCTGCCCTTGAACTCCTGGTGAGCGACAGAACCACATCCCTGTCCTCACCCTGACAGCTGGAGCGAGCGCAGGAGCGCTAACCGAACTTCAGCCCGGAGGACCCACCGATAGCGTCAAGGGACGCTCATAGACGACCACGAGGACCTGGAGCAAGCACAAGGGCGCTAACCGACCGGCTACCCAGGAGGTCTGGAGCAAGCGCAGGGGCGCTAACCGAACTTCTGCCCGGAGGACCCACCGATAGCGTCAAGGGACGCTCATAGACGACCACGAGGACCTGGAGCAAGCACAAGGGCGCTAACCGACCGGCTACCCAGGAGGTCTGGAGCAAGCGCAGGGGCGCTAACCGAACTTCACCCCGGAGGACCCGCAGATAGCGTCGAGGGACGCTCATAGACGACCCCGAGGACCTGGAGCGAGCGCAAGGGCGCTAACCGAACTTCAGCCCGGAGGACCCGCAGATAGCGTCGAGGGACGCTCATACACGACCCCGAGGACCTGGAGCAAGCGCAAGGGCGCTATTCGACCGGCCACCCAGGGATCTGGAGCAAGCACAAGGGCGCTAATCAAACTTCGGCCCAGAGGACCCACAGGCAGCGTCAAGGGACGCTCACTGACGACCAAGAGGACCTGTGGAGAGCGCAAGGGCGTTAACCGGCCACCAAACCCAAGGATCCAGGGCAAGGGCGCTAAACAGACTTCAACCCGAACGGACCTGTGGCGAGCGCAAGGGCGCTAACCACCCACCAACCCCAAGGATCTGGGGCAAGCGCAAGGGCGCTAACCAACTTTCGACTCAGAGGACCCGCAGGCAGCGTCAAGGGACGCTCACTGACGACCCAAAGGACCTGTGGCGAGCGCAAGGGCGCTAACCCATCACCGAAAGAGGCACGCCTACCGCTGAAGGAGCTCGTGTCCAGAAGTACGACCGACCCCCCCGGAGCGAACGTCTTCTTTCCAGAAAGACTGTTGATTTTCCACATTGTACATATATATTGTAAATATCACGAAATATATCGGGGCCTGTTACCCAAAATACAACAACAGGTGGCGACCGTGACTTTTTCCTCAAGGCCCTCAATCTTCGGACAGCCGCACAGTATGAAACGGGATTTTTTCTTTTTCGAAAAATTTGATGATCGATCGGAAGTCTTCAGAAGACTCTAGTAGAATTTTCAGCGAGTTTTTTGTCATCTTGGTGGAAAATTCATTTTTACAACAAATTTTTAGGTCACTCACTACTTTCAGGTAGTTGATGGTTTTTTCATGTATGAAAAGGGGTGGTACCTTTTCCTTTTGAACGTTGTTTCGATTATTTCCTGTGTAGACAGTGCTTCCGTGTGTTATCTTCCAGGAGAGAATATCTGTTTTTTTATAGATACGGGATTTGTGTCCGTATTCATGAACGTTCCTTGACATTAAGGAACCCTTGAAATTCATTAGAACAGATGTTTTTATTGTGATCAAAACTGTTCTCAATGGTTCCTTGACTCGAGGAAGCTTCAAGTAACGTTCATAAATACGGGCCCTAGACTTTGGTTGACCACGACTTTAGATTTCTTTTTCTTCACGTTTTCCGAGAAAGTGTCATCCCCGGGTAACTTGCGGGCATTTTTCTTATGGCTGGAATTCTGCCATGGACTCTCTTGTGGGGTTCCCAATATAACGGAAAAAGGGTCTCCATACACCTCCTCATCCTCCATTGATGGGGGAGAGGAGCCGTCCCCATACCGTCATACCGCGGATGGGCCAAATATCTTGTTCGGTGAGTTAATGTATTCACCTTTAAGGCCAGAATGATTTCACAACAACAACAACAAAAATTAATTTGCTCTGTATCTGAATTTGGAATGAAAACTGTTGGGGAAGGGCACGCACGATGTTTTTATATCCTATCACGGTGGACTCTCAACTCTTACTGTACTCATAAACTTGTTATCCAGGACCTCTAAGAGGGATTAAAACGATTTCCAGCTCTCGAGCAATTTTTAGGGGCTAGGCCCATTTTTTGCACTAATTTTCCTGGACTAATAAGAAAAATCACTAAAATAACAGGAATCGATTCAAAATTTTACGTTCGAACAAAATAAACACAGAAAGGCAAAAATTTTCTAATATGATGTCGAAATGTATAATTTTAAAGGAGAATGGGTGTCAAACTTGGCTCGCCGCAACTAGAGCACGCTCTAAATCTTTTATAAGATCATTAACATCTTCCAGACCAACGGATAAACGAATCAGGCTATCATTTATCCCCAACAATTTACTCTGTTCTTCAGGTAGTGACGCGTGCGTCATGAGGGACCTAATTTAATGAGAAACTCGTATAATACATTCTCTAGTCTCGTCAACGACAAATCCAAAAAAAAAAACTTACGGAAGTTCGGCTAAAGACTCAAATCCACCCAAAGACTCGGCCAAACTGAATAATTTGAGACTACTGAGAAACGCACGACTCTGGGGCAAACCACCCTTGATGTAGAACGAAACGATACCCGAAACGCCCGACAAGAGTCGTTTCGCTAGTTCGTGTTGAGGATGAGACGGTAGGCCCGGCCAAATGGTTTTTTCGACAAAACTATGGCTCTCGAGGAATTTTGCAACAACCATCGCATTCGCCATGTGCTGTTTCATTCGAATGGCTAACGTTTTGATGCTTCGATTCACCAAATAGCAGTCAAACGGCGACGGAATAAGGCCCAAGGCTGAAAAAAGTGGTGGGTGGGCGGGCTGGGGTTTCGAGCATTTTTAACGATGAAAAATCAGTAGCATTACTTACTATTTTGCGAAAATAATAGATCTTGATGAATTTTATCGTTATTCGTAACGATTGCTCCCATGATGACGTCGCAATGACCATTGATGTATTTAGTGGCGGAGTAAACAGAGATGTCAGCACCAAGAGTCAGCGGCCTCTGCAAAATGTCACAAAGTTGCCTCAAGAGGAAACGCCTACCTATTGGTTATCACACGTATACGTACCTGTAAATATGATGTTAAAAATGTGTTGTCCACTACTATCATAACGTCTTTATTTATGGCTTTGGCAGCCTTCGAAATCGCCGGGATATCCATAATTTTAAGCAACGGGTTAGTTTCACTTTCCAGCCAAATCAACTGTGAAACATTAATGAATTTTAAAGTCAGGGAAACTACAATTCAACACAAAAGTTTATGTACTTTGGTATTCGGCTTAATAGCTTTTTCCAAGAGTGCGATATTAGTCGTGTCGACAAATGCGTATTCAATGCCGGACTTAACAGCCACTTTTCTCACGTAGCGATTAGTGCCACCGTAGACGTCTTGACATGCGATGAGATGGTCGCCGAACGACAGAAGACTGAACACAGCGCTGATCGCTCCGAGGCCTGAAGCGAAGGTCAGAGCGTGTTTAGCTCCTTCGGTACTCGCGAGGACGGTTTCGAGCACTTTTCGGGACGGATTGCCACATCTGCTGTATACAAATCCCTAAAGTTGGTGGGGGATGACGAATTAAGCCAAGAAACAAAAACAAAAGTTTGGAGGTGAAATGTCCAAAGGCGAACTCTCCTGGGGCCTGGGTGGTGTGCCAGAACGGACGATTAGAAAGCCTCCTGTAACCAGCAGTGGAGGCTGGAGCTTTGATGCTCGAGTACATATACCTTCGAGCGGCTCTAAAAACTGGTATTAAGTGACCGAATCACGGGGGAAACGCACCTAATCGATAGTGCATTTCATTTTGTATTCGGATACCCTATAAACTTTAAACCCATTCCACCAGTAGTAAGATACTATAATTAGCGTTTTCAACATGAACTACAATAAAAAGTAACCTCATTAAAATAACCAGCAAATTTTGTTGACACTCGAAAAACTGTTTTGGCGGTGCTGGCCCCATTAAAACAAGGAAGTTCACGGAATGGACTCACAAAAACGAGTTTCACGACATATTGGGTTCGCCCCTAAAAGCAATTTTGTGGCTTTTGCTGCTACAAATCATAATTCTGCACTGTCGACCAATTCAAAAAGCGAATTCGCGGTGTCAGATCATTTTGAAGATACTATACCTATTATTCGTATAATAATCCACAAAAATGTTTACCTTGTGAACTCCCGGAGACTCCTGTTTGAAAGTGGTCCCCAAAAAGATGGGAGGTATGACGGCATTGGCAGTCCACTGCTCTGGCTCTTGACCGGCGTGAATGGCTCGCGTTGTGTAATTTTCGTCTAACGGTAAAAACTGGGGATCGTTGTTCGTTGTCATGTTGGAGCCTGAAACGAACGTTTAATGGCGCAATGTGTGAAAGGGGTCAAATTAAAAGAGCTGCTTCTGTATCGGAGCGTTCCAATGACACCCACTAACTGTATTTAACTATAAACTTTTCGTGTTTCGTCACAATTTTGCGTCACTGAAAATGTAGTAATAAAAGCGATATATGGATCAGAGGCGACTTCTGTGTAAGAGCCTCGATCTGGATGTGGTGACACGTAAAGTTTACAAAATGTTAAGAAGCGAATAGGCGTTTTTTTGTTTTGCAACACTTAATTTACGTTATTTAATTGATACATAATTCGAATTCCTATTGTTTCGCTACTATAAGCTATTTTTTGCAATATCAGAGGCGTAACACGGAAAAAATTGCTTTACACAGTAGCTCCGAAACGAACACTGAGAAAAGCATTAATTCGCTGCTAAAATTGAAAGAAAGTGCTATTCGGTGGCTAAAACTGGGAAAGGCGCTAACTCGTGACTAAAGTTGAGAAAAATCGCTAATTCGCGGATTCAATTGAGACATGGGGGGCAATTTGGGGACAATGTGGGGAGAGTAAAGAGCCTCGACAAGTCAACACAGTGATATCTGCCCCGGGCCGGGGCTGAAAGAAGGAGCAATTGGTTCTGAAGCGTTGATTCGCGGCTAATATTGGGAATAAGCGCTCATTTGCCGCTAAAATTAAGAAAAAACACGCCAATCCTGAAGGCAACCTGCATCAGGCTGCATAAGGCTACCTGTAGGGTTTTTGGAAGTAACTTCGCTGCTAAAATAGAGAGCATGCGCTCACGCCAAAGTTTTTTTTTTTTGAACTCTTAATAGGAGGTTAAAATTGAGAAGGCACGCAAGTCTTGGGCAAGTGCCATGGCAAAAATGTTTGGAAAAAGCGCAAATATTCGTGGCTGAATTAGCGGGAAAGCGCCAATTCATAGCAAAAAGCGAAACGCTAAATCGAAGCTATTTGAAAAAAATAGTTAAACCACAGCTAAGCTATAAAATTTAGAAAAATCAGCAATAAAATAACTCATCAGGCTTAGCTGATATGGATAAAAACGCCAATTATTGGTTTCTCGTGACACATTGAGTGTAAATGTGTATTATTGTTTTTTTTTCACCTAAATAATATTATACTCATACTCATACTCAAAAAATGTTGATTTGCAGTTATAATGTAGAACAAAACGTTCGTTTGTGGCTAAAATTGAGGAAATTCGCTAATACACGGGCAAAATCAAGAAAAAAGCACCTGTGCACTTGAACAAGTCTGAAATTGCGAAAACCGGCAAATCAATGCTAATAAGGGGGATGCTAATTTGCGATTCAAAAACAAAAAAAACGCCAATTCATCGCTCGGGAAAAATCGCTCGTCCACGGCTACAATTGAGAAAGTAGCGTTTTTTTGCTGCTGAAGTTTAGAGAAAACGCTCATTCATTCGTTTGAAAAGTTGGAATAACTGAGAAAAAACGCTAACTCGTGGCAAATGGATGCCCTTTTACGGCTGAAATTAAGAAAAAAAAGCTGGCTGTTCATGGGGCATAAGAAAAAGCATTGTTTCAAGGCTAAAATTGAGACAAAGCGCTATAAGTAAATCTATAGCTAATTTGCGGTTATGATTGAGAGAATAGGCGCTAAAACTCGACTGAAATTGAGAAAAAGCTCTGATTCGCGGCTAAAATTGAGAAAAAACGCTTGTTCGTGGCTGAGGTTCGGCGAAAACGCTCTTTATCGTGGCAAAAATTGAGAAAGTGGGCTAATTTTGCGGCTATAAAATTTATGGAAAAGCGCCAAAATGTGGCTTTATCGGGTTGTTAAGTCCACGACAAAAATGGAGAACAAATAATGTTCTCCACTGGAATAATGGCTCATTAACGGCCAAAACTGAAGGAAAAAAAAAAAAAAAAAAAAAAAGATTCTGCTTGAAAACGCTATAATTTTCAGTTTCTGGAAGAAACTTTGAGGGTAAAATTGATAAAAAAGCGCTGATTAGTAGCTCAATAAAAAGCGACAAAATCGCTAATTCGCGGATATAATTGGGAGAAACGCTACGGGGTCGGGCGCGGTATCAAAATGGTAATGTTATGGAAATCCTGCCCCCGCCGGTCTATCAAATCAAAATGTGCAAAGAATCCACCGATGTTCGATGGATGGCAAATAAAAGGAGCCCGGTTTTGCTGATAATTCAATTGGAAAAAGAGTCAATTCATAACAAACATAAAGAAAAACGCCAATGCGCGGATAAAACTAAGAAAAACGCTTAACTAAACGGCTAAAATTTGGGGAAAGCATCGATTCGCGGCTAAAATGGAGAAAACGCCAATTCGCGGAGGACAAACTTAGTGGGGCTACTTGGTTCTTAACGGTATAGGTTAAGGTGTAAGGGGGAATTTTGGGAAAATGGATTGCTTCACCACTCACCGTGTCTTTGAGGAAGTAAATTGAACCAAAAAACCGAGAAAACTTTCGGAGATGAAGTCGAACTCGAGTCATCGACGGCCGTGGAATTTTGAATGAATTGAGCCTTATTTTCTTTCGTTCTCACACCCCCATGTTCAGCTTCGTTTTTTTTCATGTTTCATTAATTTTTCATGTTTCATTTCAAGTCATCTGAACTCACGGGAAAAACTCCCCACTGTTCCAAAACTGGTGAAGCTTTAAGTGTGGACCATATGGGTGGGGTGGACTTCTCGCATTTTGGATTGTAAACAAAACCGGGGAACAGGCACCTTTTGTTTGGCATCCAAGTTTTCTCGAACATGATTACGGTGGATTCTAGAAAACTGAAAAGTGGGGAGGGGGAGCTATTTTTTGAGGATATGCGCTCTATTACGCATTTTATATTTTATAACTTAAATCTTATACTCGTAACTTAACGTAATCTTAAAACGTAACTTAAATCTATTGATATAGTGCACTTAAATTTAAAAAGTCTTTAGACCGACGTGATTTCTGTTTGCGGTCTGAAACTTCCTAAAGAAAAATTGTACTTTTCGCACTTTTCACTTCAAGTTTTTGTGACGAGTGGGGAATCGAATCGTTTCCCGGTGGGCTGCTCGAAAAGGAAAAATCCAGGAGCGTGCTCGATGCAACGGTTACGGTTCAAACGGTTTGCAACTGCACGCCTTGGGACCATCACTGGCGGACCTACACGTATCGCTGGGCCCGGGGAGGAAATCTTCAAGAGGCCCCGCTTAGTCTCTGCTATACATACAAACCAATATTGGTGACCTCTAAGGCCTTTTCCTTATTTTAGCCAAGTTACCGCTATTTCCACACCCTATATCCTCCAATTAGCGCTTATGCCAAGTTTATAAGCCGCGAATTTCTCCTTTTTAACCGCAAATGAGTGCCTTTTGTCAACCAGCAAAATAGCGCTTTTCTCAATTTTGGCCGCGTGTAACGTTTTTCTCAATTTCAGCTGCGGATTAGCGAGGTAGTCGCCCTCCCCCACAATAGACATAAATATGCGCTTTTTTTCAACTTTAGCAGCAAAGTATCTTTATTATCCCACGAATTGATCTTCTTAATTTTCCTCGACTTGGCATTTTCTGCAATTTCAACTGTAAATTTATAGCGCCGACCAGGGAATTAGAACTTGAGTCAGTTTGAGCTGAAAATTAGCGTTTTTCTCAAGTGTTTTACTCAATATTAGCAACAAAAGCTAGCGGTTTTCTAAGTTTTAGCTACAAAAAATAGCATTTTTTGCTCACAATACGCTAATATGGAGTATAGCGATGTTTTCTCCATTTCAGCAGCGAATCCTACGGTTTTTCATCCATAGCCATAAATTGACGCTTTTTCTCAATTTCTGCCTCAAAAAGTTGCCTGCGAAAGCCGCGCCAGATTGAAATTGAAATTGTTCTCAATTTTAGTCGCGAATTAGTGTTTTTTCTTAATTTTAGCAGCACACACAGTAGCGTTTCTAACCCGTGAATAAGCTGGCTTTGTTAATTTTAGCGGCGAATGGGCGATATAAGATATTTCAGCTGCAAATTGGAAATTTTTTTCATTTTTGACAACGAATTATCACCTTCAGTTTAGGCTGAAAATTAACCTTTCGCATAATTTTAGTCAGGCTAATTATTGGGTTTTCCCAATATTGGCCGCAAACTAGCCGGTTCTGTCACACTTTAGCACCGCATTAGCAATTTTGTTTTACTTTTTGCTAATATAGATTAGCGCTTTTTCTCAGTTCCAGCCGCGAATCTGTGGTTTTTTAAATATTGCCATGAATTTGCTCTTTTTCTCACTTTTAGCCGTAAAGTTGCCCTCAGATGGCGAGAAAGCACGTATTTAAATTAAAAATTTCAAGGCACTAGTATATTTGGAATTTGTAATTTTCCTCAATTTTAGCCATGAATTAGGGTTTTTCCAATTTTAGCAGCGTAGAAGCGAATTTTATCAATTTTAGTCACGAATCGACGTTTTCCTCAATTTTTAGCCGGGATTAGTACTTTTCCCAATTTGAGCTAAAACTAGAGTTTTTATTTATTTACGCCGGGGTAATTAGTGAATTTTTCAATATTCGCTGTTTTCCCCTATGGATTAGTGGTTTTTGTTTAGTTTTAGCCTCAAACGGAAGTCATACGCATTTACGTTTTTTCAATTTAAGCCGGGATTTGGTGATTTTCCCCAATTTTAGCCGCGGATTAGCGTTTTTTTTTTAAATTTTAGTAGCACAGTAGCGTTTCTATCGCTTGAGTTAGCGATTTTCCTCCATTTTAGCCACGAATTGGTGTTTTCCTCATTTTCCAGTCCATTCTCAGCAGCGAATTTGCACTTTTTAGCCGCGCTAAATTAATAATTTTTTTCAATTTTATCCGCGTTTTTTCCCCCCCCCCATTCATTCATTTTTAGTTTGAGTCCCGAATCTTTCAGAAGCTACGGATTTGCATTTTCTCAATTTCAGCCGTGAATTAGTGATTTTCGTTTTTCCTCAACTTTATCCGTGAATTAACGATTTGTCTCAATTACAGCTTTGAAATAACGTTTTCTGCTAATTTTGCAGTGAATTAGCATATCTATTTTGTTTTTTACATGCGAATGGGCCATTTTTGCCCAATTTTAACCCGAATTAGCGTTGTTTTTGTCAATTTTAGCCACGATTTTTTAAAAATTGTACAGCCTTGAATTGGTAGCGTGTGTGCATTCTCAATTCTAGCCGCGGGCTTGGCCCAAAAACTACACTTTTATTGCGTTGATTTCTACATTTTTTGATGTGGAATGGCCGCTGTACATCGCGAATCGACGATTTTTTCTCAATTTTGTTTTGGAAGTTGCCAGACCACGAATCAGCGCTTTTTCGCAGTAATAGCACAGCCATGAATATTAGCGCTTTTTTCCTAAGTTTTTGCCGCGTCAGCAAGTTGTAAATTGCCGATCAGTACAATTAGTGCGCTTATAAGGATCTAATGAAACTGGGGACGGTCTATTTTCTCTATTTTAGCCGCGAATTGCCTCAAGAAGGCGGGAATTGTCTGTATAATTGATCAACCATAATAGCACTCTCGGGAGCTCAATAAAATATTCAGCCCACACTCTTCGATGACATCACTTTTTTAACGTTATATTCACCAGGTCGGATATTAGACTGAAATTCGTAGAAAGGAGCCAAATCGCTGTCCAACCTTTTCACATATACCTACATCCATGAATATAGAACCTAAAAATCCTAAATTTTCAGTATTTAAGCTTTTTGGTGGCCGCATCTGATAGTGGGCCCGAAGCGGTCCGCCCCCCTTGCCCCTACCTCGGTACGCTACTGTTTGGGACTATTGTTTGAATAATTTGGCCCCTTTTGGGTGCGTAGTGGTCTGGACCGGCTGCATTTGTCAATTGACGGAAAAATTAAACCATAAAAATATCACACGGTATGTATGTAGAATACTATGTACTCACGGAAATAACAGAATGTCACACTAAAGGAGAGAAGAGACCACGGGTGGCCCAAGTGAAGGCTGTTACGCAGGGTCAGGAAAGTAGAGAGCTGTCTAAATTTGTCAAAATTATAAGCATTGAAATGAGCTCTTTTTAAAAGACTCAGAAGTGAAATCATAAGGCCCAGGTGCACACTTGCGTTTTTAACGCTGTGTCACCTCCGTGGCAGCGGTCATTTTTGCGGCACATATTACCTAGCAACAACAAACATGGCATTGAAAAATGTGACAGTGATCTTTATAATGCACGAAGTGTGGTGGTCAAATGAAGCCTTAGGGCGCTTTCACACTTGAGATTCTGGTATACGATTCCGATACTTTTAGTATCCGATACGGGAATCTTAAATGTGAAGGAGCGCGTTTGCCGTATTATATTTGTAGTACCCTGGATACGCCGGGGGCGCCGCAGCTTAAAACGCAAATGTGCACCCGGGCCTAAGATATGTTTTTCGTATGGATATGGATATAGGTGAAATCACTAAAATATTAAGAATCGATTTAATATTACGTTTGGACAAAATAAACACAGAGACAAAAATGTTCTAAAAATAATGTCGAAATGAATAATGTTTAAGGAGAACGAGCGTCAAACTTTGCTCGCTTCAATTAGAGCTTGATCTAAGTCTTTCATGAGATCGTTAGCATCTTCGAGACCGACGGATAAACGAATCAGGCCATCAGTTATCCCCAACGATTTTCGCTGATCTTCAGGAACTGAAGCGTGTGTCATGATGGACCTAATTTAATGATAAATAACTCGTATAATACATTCATTGGTCAACGAAAAATCCAAAAACTTACGGAAGTTCGGCTAAGGACTCAAATCCACCCAAAGACTCGGCCAAACTGAATATTTTGAGACCACTGAGAAACGCACGACTCTGCGGCAATCCGCCCTTGATGTAGAATGACATGACACCTGAAACGCCCGACCAGAGTCGTTTGGCTAGTTCGTGTTGGGGATGCGACGGTAGGCCCGGCCAAATGACTTTTTCGACAAAACTATGGCTCTCGAGGAATTTTGCCACGACTGCCGCGTTGGCCATGTGCTGTTTCATTCGAATGGCCAACGTTTTGAGACTTCGATTCACCAAATAGCAGTCGAACGGCGACGGAACAATGCCCATTGCTGAAAAAAAGTGTCAGGGGGGGGGAGTGAAAGGGCGGATTCTAGCATTTTTAACCGCATGAAAAAGCGGCAGCAATTACTTACAATTTTGCGAAAATAAAAGATCTTGATAAATTTTGTCGTCATTCGTAGCAATTGCTCCCATGATGACATCAGAATGACCATTGATGAATTTAGTGGCGGAGTAAGCAGAGATGTCAGCACCGAGAGCCAGTGGCCTCTGCAAAATGTCAAAATCTTGCCTTAAGGGAACGATAATTGGTTGTCACACGTATACATACCTGTAAATATGATGTTAAAAATGTGTTGTCAACAACTATAATAATGTTTTTATTTATGGCTTTCACAGCCTTCGAAATCGCCGGGATATCCATAATTTTAAGCAGCGGGTTAGTTGGACTTTCCAGCCAAATCAACTGTTAAAATTAATTCATTTTAAAGTCAAGGAAACTACAGTTAAAAAAAATTATATACCTTGGTATTCGGCTTAATAGCATTTTCCAAGTGTACAATGTTGGTGGTGTCGACAAATGTGAACTCAATGCCTGATTTAGCAGCCACTTTTCTTACATAACGATTTGTACCGCCGTAGACGTCGTCACATGCGACGACATGGTCGCCGGACGACAGAAGGCTGAACACACCGTTGGTCGCTGCGAGGCCTGAGGCGAAGGTCAGAGCGTATTTCGCTCCTTCGGTACTCGCGAGGCAGGTTTCGAGCACAGCTCGGGACGGATTGCCACTTCTGCCGTATTCATATCCCTATAATGATAGGTGGTGGGGGCGGGGGGGGGGGGGTAAAAGGACGAATTAAAGCCAAGAAAACAGAAACAAAAGCATGGTGACATTTCCCAAGCCAATGCAAAGACTCTGGTAATAGTATTGAAAAAAAAAAACCGTAGGACGACAAGATATAAAAGTAGCACCGTTCTTTTTTGCTTTTTTCGACGCACCTTAATTGGGAATCTGACAACGCAGGCTCGCCTGCGGCTACAGCTACATGAATAGATAAAAAATCTATATAAAAATTTGAATTTTTACAAGACGAATCCACAAAGTTTGGATTTAAAAAGCGTGATTTTGATTACAAATTAGCCTCAATTGAGGGTTAAGGGTTGCACTAATTTACGGAATGAACAAAAGCTTACGGAACGGGTATGAATAACGGCCGCACGGCCCCGAAACAAACGTGTGGAATATATTAGTTACCCATCACAACGAGAATTAGAAGAAATAACCCGAGTAACTGATAAGTACTAGTACTTCCACGCGTGCATTTTTTGGACCCTGCGGCCGGTTTTCATACCTGTCCCGTAAGCTTTTATTCATTCCGTAAGGTAACCTCCGGGGAGAAGTACTATAGTACTATTCAGTTACTCTGGTTATTTCTCCTGATTGCGTGTGATGGGTTACTAGTATATTCCAAACGTGAGTTTTCTGCAAGGTACTCTTGCAATAGGAGGATTCTAAGGTACCCTCCGGGCAGTACCAGTACTGTACAGTAACTCGAGTTATTTCTCCTAATTACTTTGTGAGGGGTAACTGGTGTATTCCCCACGTGCATTTTGGAGACCCTATGGCCGGTTTTCATACCCGTTCCGTATGCTTTTGTTCATTCCGTAAATTATAGACACTATATCCCCTCAATGGCGATATAGTACATTTGGTTTTTGAAAGAGCCAAACGCGCATGATTTGTTTTGGATCAGATATTGAGCCAAAATGTCCAGTTTTTCGCTAGAATGTTCTGGATTCAGGGGTTGAATTTCCTGGTTTTTAAAAATAATACAATAATTGAGCTTAGATGACCCTATCTACGGACTTATGGGATTACTTCCTCTCCTCACCGCACCACCCAAGTCACAACTGTGAATTCGAGGAAGTGGGGAGGTTGAAAATAAAGAAATTAATTTTTAACATAAATACTACTCTTCTTTACATGTTTTGAGTTCCCAGAAAAAATTGCTCCCCAGGTGGGATTTGAACCCACGACCTCCTAGTTTCGCGCCAGGTGCTCTAACTAACTGAGCAATTTTTTCTCTGAACTAAAAATAAGTAAAGAAGAGTAAGTATTTAATTTAAAGATTAATTTTCTTTATTTTCAGCCACCCCACTCCCTCGAATTCATAGTTGTGACCAGGGTGGTGTGGTGAGGAGGGGAGTAATCCCATAAATGTCCGTAGATAGGGTCATCTAAGCTCAATTATTCAATGAGAAAGTAACACATTTTCCAAAATCATGCCGTAGTGATAGCTTGGTTACCAAAACTCATGAAAACACGATCCGTTCAAATAAAATCAGGCCCTTTATATTTTTTTTATTAATTTTTAAAACTATTGGGTTGCGGGACCCATTTGATATAGGCTAGATATATGTAGACTGATAACGCAATAATAGCATTCGCATAACCTTTACAATAGCTTCCCACAAATCAAACAATAGGACTTTAGAGAAAGGGGAAGGGCAAGACATGATAACAGCCATGATGCGGAGGGTTGGGAGGGGTCTCGACCCCTTAACTACGTCACGAGTCACAGACCGGCCGCTTAAGGTAGAGAACCTTTAAAACACAGGTACTGCAACACGGATTTCAGCGCCATATTATGGTCCCTCAGTCGTTAGGGTAAACAAAATATCATGAATGAAAAAATTGTCATCGTAACAGCAAACAAACGCGGAACGCGGTGGAAATAAATAAAAATATCCTACTTGTCAATGAGATCAGGTGATAATTACAATCATATGAGGGACCAAGTATGGCGCCGATTTGCGTGTTGCAGTACTCGTGTTTTATAGTGCCTTACTTAAGGTAACAAAAAAAATTGGCAAGTTTTGTTATTTCGCTATAAATCGAAATGAATCGTTTACGCATTAATATTCAATTCCTGGTCATGTACAGTCATTTTCTTTAGAAACAAAATGTTTCCAGCGATTTTTTTTATTTTTTTATGTTACTTCCTCATTAGTTGTCGGACACATTAGGAAAAAATAATACAGTCAAATGGTAGTTGGGACGTCAAAAAAAGGAAAACACGGGTTTACATTTGATTTTAATGTTTTTTGGGGTGCTGAATCCGAATCTGAATAAGTTATCCAACAAAATTTCATGTTGCGTTTTGAGATATCGGCAACATTTTTTTTTTTTTTTTTTTTTTTTTTTTTTTTTTTTCACATTTTCATTCAAAAATTCTTACGAGTGCGACTGACATGAAAACCCACTATATGTACATATTGAGACCACACAAAATTTCCTACAAATTGTGATCCGAACGTAATTTTTCGGACCATCTGTTCTTTAGATACAGCTTCAGCTCTTCAGAAAAAAGGTTATCCCCCATCACAAAAGATACTCTCTTTACTGGTGGGGGGGGGGGTTCCGTGATTGAATCAGACATGGATATTTCGGGGGGGGGGGGGATCTAGGATTGAATTAGTCATGGATATTTTCGAACTCAGGGGGGATCTGTGATTGAAACAATACGTGGACAACGTTTTACTCGAGGTGTATAGTGAGTGATTCGATAAAATGCAGAAAGCACCTCAGAGCGCTTGCGCGCTGCCTTCTGGCCGCGGGGCGGTGATAGAGGAGTAGAAGGAAGAGGCCCTGTCCCTCTCATCAGTGGTGTGGGGGTGGCCGACATCAGGGCTAAAGAGGTTATATTTATGGCGTTTTCCATTCAATGTTATACACTCGTGTGGTGTGAGTTTTTCCGCCCGTCCTCTCTGAATTGAAACATATGTTTATGGAGAGGACGCTGCACTACACTTGAGTAGTGTGTTGAATGGAAATCGCTATTAGTTGGAATGTTATCTACCCCCATCCCATGCAATGCTATGCAAATCGCGATAAAAGGTAACCCTTACATAAAATACCTACATAAAAAAAGTTAACCCCGATGTCCGGAACTCGTGGTGTGGAATGGAGAAAAGTAATTAAGTAAATACGAAAAACGTTATCCACGTGTGGTGTAGGTATGACGTGTACTAATTGTTGACCCCCAAAAACTTCGGGATCACTTTTAAATTATAGGAAAACTTCGATATTTTTGAACTTTTTGTAATTTTTGGCACTTTTTCGTGAAACCAGCCCTTATCAGGATAACTGCGAGAGTTGTTGACAGCATTTTTGTTGGTTAACTATTATGTGGCTCTCCACATGGCTGACATCTGAACACCCCTACAAAATGTGGTGACTCCGTACAATTTGTACATTTCGATGGTGGAGGGAGGGGCACTATAGCTCCGCTTTCGAGTTTAAAGGAGGGCAATTGCCCACCCCAGCCCCATCTGGCTTCGCCCATGTTTATATTAATATTTTATTTATAAATGAATCGCTTCCTTGCTCAAATGAAAACAAAATCGGAAAAATGGCCCAAAACGATCAGTTTTTGCCACGTTGGGAGGCTCTACAGCGGCCCCTTAATTCATCAGTATTGAGCATGGCCTGAGAGATTTATACGTATAAATAATAATAAGTAAATAAAATATGAATACAAACATGGGCGAAGCCAGATGGGGCTGGGGTGGGCAATTACCCTCCTTTAAACTCGAAAGCGCAGCTTTCGTGAAGCGCTGCCTCCCCCCCTCCCACTATCGAAATGTACAAATTGTACGGAGTCACCACATTTCGACAACGCTCATTAAAAAAAAAAACAAATTTTACTCACTAAAAAACCAATTTCAGGTAGTTTTTTTTTCTCCATGAAAACCAATTTCATGGGGATGCCTAAACCAATTTTGCGGATTTTTTCCGTCAAAAAACCATTTTCGCGGTTCTGGCTCACTAAAAAAAACATTTTCGCGGTTCTGGCTCACTAAAAAAACCATTTTCGCAGGTCCGCGGTATAAATAAATTAACCGCGATTAACCGCGCGGTTAAAAATCAAGTTCGTCGATTTTTGTTGCTTAGGGGTGAGGGGGGGGTGTCACCTAATTCAACAATCAAATTTATCTTTTTTCCCCCTTTAAAAACCCAATTTCGCGGATATTCTATGGAAATAAACAAAACATTGCTGTATGTTTAGCTCAGATTTAGCTTAATAAAGATCTTAATTCACGAATTTTTGTGACCGAAAACCCATTTTCGCGGATTATGTGCAATAAAAAACAATGTTTTCGCCGGTCCAGCTGACTAAAGAACCACAAATTTCTCTGATTTCACTCTTTAAAACCGAAATTCGTCGATTTCTGGCAGCCAAAAAAATATCTCCGCGTGTCTGTCTCACTAAGAACTAAATTTCGCGACTTTTTGTCAGTGAAAACCCAATTTCGTGGTTAATTTGATCTCTTAAAAAAAACAATTTAGCGGTTAACTTGATCTCTAAAAACACTACATCGCGGTTTTGCCTAATTCATATAAGCCACGTTCGCGGATTTCCCACGCCTAAAATCACGTTCGCAGATGTATCTGGCTCGCTAAAAAATCGTTTCTCGGATTTCGCTCCCTAAAAAACCACTTTCACTCACTTTAAAACTATTTTTTCGTATTTCTTCTGCAAAAAAAAAAAACTCTTTAAATGCCCAGTTTCGCGAATTTAGGTCACCAAAAATGCTTTTCGCCGGTCTGTTTCACTTTATGGCGTTTTCCATTTGCACAAAATTCAGCTCTGGAGGGGAGCAATTCCAACTGTCTTCTCCGTTGCCACTTGATGTAATTCAGAGAAGACGGGTAGAAATGCTCGCCTCCAGAGTTGAATTTTATGCAAATTGAAAACGCTATTAAAAACCCAATTTCTCAGATTTAACACTGTATTTCAATCAGTTCCACCGATTTCTTTTACTAAAAAATCAATTACGAAGCTCTGGCTCACTATAAAACCATTTTCGCGGGTAAAACCAGCTAAGAAACACCCTCAAACCCCGATCAAAAACCCGTCTTTATTTTCGCAATATCGTTGGTTTCTATACTGATACCAATATGTAATATTTTAGAAATAGTTTCAACAAGACGTCATGCGATTCTGGCGTGTATTAATAATCGTCGATTTGATTGTGTCACGCATAGCTTGTTTTTTTAGATGACGCTGCAAATTCTCTTTGTGAATGAATAGTAGTAAATTATACTACGATTTCGTCTTCGTCATGATAGTTTATCTCACCCACTCACGCTACAATTATTGGTAATAATACACGAATTTTTACCTTGTGAACTCCCGGAGCCTCCTGTTTGAAAGTGGTCCCCAAATAGATGGGCGGTATGACGACGTTGCCTGTCCACTGCTCTGGTTCTTGACCGGCGTGAATGGCTCGCGTTGCGAAACTTTCGTCCAACGGTAAAAACTTGTGACCGTTGTTTGTCGTCATGTTGGCACCTGAGAAAGATAATGCGTAACGATAACGAACGTTTATTATGGCAATGCGTGCGGTAATTTGGCGTCATATAAAATAACGGTTGAAAGAATGGAGGGGGAGGGGCGGGGGATCAACCAAACAGGAAATTGACCCGATATTTTATGCATGATTTGACGTTGATTAAAACGCTGCGTTATCTTTTTAAAATCAAACCATAATCAGCTCGTTCACAGGAAAACAGGATGAGACGACATTTTTATTTATTTACTTTTTTCTCGTAAAAATCAGCAAAGTTGCGCTATCTTCATTTTCGCGAATTCGTTGCACAATTTGAGTAAACAATATTACTTTTTTATGCATGAATTATGTAAAACTTGTTTAAAAAGAAAAATAGAAGATTGGATAAAAGTTAAATGAAGAAGATTAAAAAAATAAAAAACATAAAAAAAATGATAAAAGAAGACAAAAAATATAATTGTCCGTTGTGAAACTATAGGGGGCCGCTGACACGAGAGTTACGTCTCAAGTGCCTATAAATGTCTATTGATCAATCGAAATTAGCATGATTGGTATAGGTACCAGTTATAACGGATCATTATAAAAATGAAGTCCAGCGCCGTTTGGCATGGAACAAGCAGGGGGAACCTGCTCGGCATTCTTTAATGCCGCAGCTGCAGAGCGACCCCCCACCCCGCCAATCACTGAGCAATCCAATTCAGAATACATTTGTGACGATGCGTAAAACGCTTTATTTCTCCTTAGTTTAGGTGTTTGTGTCACCTTGGTGGGCGGTCGGGCGGGGGGGACCACCGGCCCACCTACCAATTTAACAGAGCTCACAGTGCACAATGCGGTAAAATCAATATGCATGGCCGCCTTTTTTCTTTGCCGGCTGGAGATTTCTCGTACCTATACCGTACAAAAATAATATTTTTTAAGCAGAACTTTTGAGGTGCTCAAATGAAACGAATAAAACACAGGGGAACAGGGACGAGACCACACACGTTTTTCTATCGTTGCCATGTGGCCTGTGGGTCATTCACTGGTCAACCTGTAAGTAACCCCTTACCTGAGGAACACAATCTTCGGGCATTTTTTCACTTAGACTACAAAAAAAAATAAAAATAAACACAACCGTGAAAAAAAAAGTTACCTGCCCGTAAATATTTGAGGTGGCCGGGGTTAATATTTAAATCACTTCCAAGCGAGAGCCGCAATCTCAAACGACACAATGCAATTGGTTTCCTCCAGTGCTCTACTTTTTATAGACCACTTAAAACGAAAGAGGGAACTGCCAGAGTTATCTATCGGAGCGCCCCTAAAAGATACAAACTGTATTCAACGATAAACTTTTCGTGTGTTGTCGCAAATGTACGTTTAAAAACACTGACATGTTTGTACGGTAAAAAAAAAAAAAAAAAAAATGCGATATGAATCTGACGAGGCGCGACTTCTGTGAAAGAGCACCGATCTGGAACTGGCGCCTTGTTATAAGTTTACATGATGTTGAGAAGCGAATTTTGTTGTTGTTTTGTAACGCTTAATTTACGTTATTTAGTTGGTACTTAATTTGAATTCCCATTGTTTGGCTACTCAGCTACTTTTTGCACTATCAGGCGCAACACAGAGAAATGTGTAATGCTGACTCACTAATTATTCTCTTCCTGGTTAATTATAACAATTTGATAGGTTTTCACAATTACCTACACGCAATATCATATACGAATAAGCGGAACAAATGCCCAAACGTTGTTATTATTATTGCGAGATGACGCGTCAGTGTATTTGACATTTTATATTGATTCCCGGCTATGATGAGACCTGTAACGTCTTATAAACTACGATACCATAAACGACAATGTTTATTTGAGCGCTAAAAACTTATTCTGATCAAATTGTCTGTTTACAACGCTACACGAGGATCGCTTCACTCTGTTCAACGACTTTTCTATTGCGCCTATAAATCTCTGTTCCTGTATTTATAATCCCACGGCCCCACAGTTTGATTTACGGGAGAATTTATCTGCACGACTGTCGACTTCTTGAGAGTTTGTATGAATTAATGTCGTATACTTCGTAAAAATAAACAATTAGATTATGCCTGATGAGGCCGAGAAACCATTTCAACCTGGCTATTTTTCAGTTAAGTGGCGCTGGGTCGTCGTTTTCCATGCAAATTCAGGGCCGAAATGGAGAAAAAATCGCTAACTCGTGGCGTTCGGGGGCCCTTTTTACGGGTTAAATTAAGAAAAATCGCTAACATGCTGGGGGGCCAACTCGCGGCTAAAATTGATAAAATGCGTTGATTCACAGACAAAATCAAGAAAGAAGGAACTCAACCAGTTCCTACTAAATTGTGTAAAAGAACTACACACAACTACACAGGACTAAAATTGTGTAAAAGAAGTAATGAAATGCTACAAGAGTGAGAAAAATCCTTAATTTGTCATTCTGTAACGCCCTAGAAAAGGGCGTTATGTGGTGCGAGTATATTATAGAGAAGAGGAGCTCGATCCGGGGAATTATTCACCGCTCGGTGAGTGAACCTGGCGAGCTCAGTGACGAGCGGGGGAGAATGGCCCGATAGCGTCAACAAATCCTTGAGGAAACTGCCTGTTATCCACAACACTTAGGAGCTTTTGTCAGAGGCGTCTTGTCCGAATTCAGATTGAGAAAAACCGCCAATTCGGTCTTTCATGTCTAAATTTTGGGGGAAAAAAAACAAAACAAAAAAAAACGCTTGGCAAAAATTGAGAAAAGGCGCATATTCGCGGTTTGTGGAGGCCCTTTCACGGTTAAAATAATTATGAAAAACCGATAATATTGTGCCGTTATCGTGTCAGGTCGCCAGAGCAAAAATGGAGAACAAAATGCTAATTCTTTGCTAAAACCGGGAATAATATTACTCATTTCACGACCAACATTGAAAAAAATAAGGGCGACATTGTGGTTTGTGCAGGACATTTTTGGACAAAATTGCTAATTCCCGCTAATAAAGGGCGGATCTGCTGGGAGCTGGGACCTCTCTTGTTGGTGCGGAGGGGGGGGGGGGCGAATTCCGGGTCAAATATACGCACCTAATGTGAAGAAAGAGCTAAGAGTTAATTCGCGGCTGTATAGTCGAGGAAAAAAAATGCTAATTTGCTGTTTAAATTGAGAAAAACCGCAAATTCACGGATATAGTTGCGAAAAAACGCTAACGCGTTCGCGTCTACGATTGAGAAAAATAGCGCTAATTCGCGATTATGGAGCTCTTTCCCGGCTAAAATTATGAAAAAAGGGCTGGTGTGCTGTTTTAATATATCAGGTCCAGTCGGCGGCAAAATTGGAGAGAAATTATTAGAGAGATTTTGCAACCATCCGTAAACGCTAAAGTTAATTTTTGTGTACGCGTTGCTGGGGTAGTAAACATTTCGCTGTTTGAAATGTGAAAAACGTTAACGTTAGCGTTAGCGGAGCTGTTTGCAAAATCTCTCTAATAATTTCTCAATTCACGGCTAAAACCGAAAAAAAACGCTAAATTTGCGGTTTGTGTCGATCTTTTTTACACCTGAAATTGAGAAAAACCGTTAATTCGAGGCTTCACGTGCGACAAAAATCGCTAGTTCACGGTTAAAATGAGGAAAAAACGCTATAATTTGTGGCTGAAGTTGAGAAAAAGCGCTCGTTCGCGGCTGAAATTGAAAAATATACTAATTCATGGTTTATGGATGTTCTTTTACGGCTACAAATAAGAAAAACGGTAATAATTAAGAAAATCTTTCATTCCGCGGCTCCATTATTGAGAAAATAGCGCTCTCGTTCGCGACTCTGAAGTTTGGGCAAAACTTTCAATATCGTGGAAAAGAATTGAGATGAAACGCATATTATCGTGGCAAAAGTTTAGAAAAAGCGTTAATTCACGGTTTGTGCAGGCTTTTTTTTTCGTCTAAAATTATGAAAATGCGCTTTACGGGGGAGGGACCGAAACCCCTCCCTCACCTCTTGAGCAATCACTACCCCCTGCCCAAACAAACCTAGTACACTATTTTAAAGTGATTTTGACCCCAGGGGGCACGGGTGGGGAGTAATCTCCCCCATCAATCAGATTGGGATTCACGGTTAAAATGAATCGAAAACACGGTTAAAATTCATTTTTCAAATAATATAAAATTGAGAAAATAGCGCTAATGCACGCGGCTTGAGTCGAGAAAAAGCGCTCGATCGCGACTGAAATTAAGCGAAAAAGCGGTAACTATTGTTCCTAAGAGTGAGAAAAATCAGTAATTTGTTACAGAATTTTATGAACAGACACAAAAAAGAAGAAAACGACAATGCGTGCTTTGCTAGGAAACTTAACTGGCTACAGTGCAGAAAAAACGCTAATTCATGTATAAAAGTGAATCAAATCACTAGTTTGTCGCGAGAAAACTGAGGAAAACGCTACTTATTTGCTTCTAAACTTGAGACGCCCCCTAATTCACGGAAAAAATGGATAATTCGTGCATGGCTATAAGGTGTTAAAAGACGATAATTTGCGGGGATAAAATTGAGCGAATCGAGCTGATTTACGGCTAAAATGGAAGAAAAAAAAGAAAAAAGCGATCATTCGCTGCTAAAATTGAGAAAACGCTAATTCACGATTTCTGGAAGCAACTTCGCGGCTATGATTGAGAAAAAACGCTATTTCGAGGATATAATCGGGAAAATGTGCTAATTCGTGGCGAACATTAAGAAAAGCGCTAATTCGCGGCTAAACTAACTGATTGTAAGAAAAAAATCCAATAACTCGACTGCTAAAATTGGGTAAAAGCATCGATTTATATTATGGACAAAAATATGCCATTTCACGATTTCCGCGGAGGTAACTTTGTTGCTCAAATTGTGAAAAAGTCATTATATTTAACGCTATACACTACGTGAAAATTTATATATTTTCTGGCTTGTTTAGAGGCTATAATAAGCGGCCTCATAGAGATTTCCACCGTTGTGCCCCGCGATACGTGCAGGTCCGCCACTGTATTCGACACAAAAAAGTAAGAGACATATGGACGTGTCGTCAATGAGTGGCAGGGGAGGGTCGCTGCCACCCCCCCCCCCGGTGATTTGGCGAGGGGGAGTTGAAAGCTTCTGATGCGTATTTAAATATTATGTATGAATAATACACAATTTTGCCGATTCAGTGTGAGATACGTCGAGTTCGCCCAGGAAATTTATCGGTATTGGGTGAATAAGGGTGAGCTGATGATGGCCCTGCAGTGTTTGAGCCCGAAACGGCGAGACTATAGACCGCACACTTTGAGCCGCAATTAAAAGAATACCCCCCCCCCCCTCTTGGGAGTGCGTTTTGGTGTGGATACCGGCTGCACTTGTCAATGGCAAAAAAATTCAACCAGCAAAATATCATGGTATGTATACATATATTATGTACCATACGTATAATGTACTCACGGGAATGACAGAATGTCACTGTCAAAGATACCACAACGTTGAATACTTGAAACCTCATAGTTGAAAGAAATTCGTCGCACTTTACCGCTGCTTTTCGTGTTTATATATTCAACGGAAAGACTGATTCGACCAAAGATACAAGTGCTATAAATAAATAAAAAAATTAATATTCATTTGTGTCCTTAGTGAAATAAATTATGAACTTATTGTTCAAACAAAACGCTTGTTTTAATAAGAAATTCAAGTCCTCGATTCATTTTGTAGCCTTCATCCCCACATAATGGATCTAATGGATTTGTAGAGATAGTCTAAAAACTAACAAAAAAAATATTTTATTATTATTATTATTATTATTATACAGTGAATTACTTTGTGACAAAAATTAAACAATTTCACACACATCACAAAGAATAGGGCTGTTCTCTTCTGTGGGCTTCTGGGCCTGGAAGACAATAGTCTTGGGTGTTCGGGATTGAGAGATCCCGAAAAAGCTTCATACGCTCAATCAAAATTAATAAATAATTGTTTTTATTTTCAAAATAAATCCCCTCTCCAAATCCAAGTCAAGAGCATATGAAGAAAATACTTTAGTCGTCTTCTCACAACGAAAGAACGAAACAAAAAACATATTCGTCTTCGTTCTCGATCTGCAGCTCCGATTGCAGCTAGTGGGCTGATCGGATTTTTTATTTTAAATAACAACGTCCGCATCTTGACCTTCGTTTTTTCATCGGCGTCGGTTTTCATCTCATGTCGTCCTTCAACATCATCTTTCGCCTTCGTGGGGGTGCAGGCCCACTGCATAACAACAATACACTCGGCTTAATTTTTACAATTTTGAGGCACTTCTGTTGAAACGATTAAAAATCGTGTTCTAAAATGCCCAAGCCAAGAAAATAATGATTTTTAATGGAGAGAAAATCCGGGAAATTTGGGTTTTACAGAGCTAAAAATCCGAATAATTTGGTTTTTGAAGAATTCAGCCCCACGAAATTGGATTTTCCTTATCCACAAAAAGGGGTCTTGAAAGATCCAAACATGTGAAAGTGAAATTGGCGTATTTGAGCCAAACACCCGAAATGTCCATTTTAAATAGCCAAATCCAAGAAATTTGGTGGATGAAGTGGGGACCAAACCGTGGGTTTTAAAAGAGGAGAAATCTGCCCAATTGACGTTTTAAAGGGGTAAATCCTGGAAATTCGATTTTTAAAGATCCCGCGAAATTGGTTTTTTGAACGAGGGAATAAACTTCGCGAAATTGTCTTTTGAAGAAGACATAATTACGAAATTGGCTTGTCGGTTAAGCCAAACCCTCGAAATTGATATTTGAAAGAGCCGAACCCACGGAACTTGTTATTCAATTGAGACGGACCTCCCCCTCCCCCCATTGATATTTTAAAGAGCCCGTCCAATAAATTTGGATCTTGAAGGATCTCTCGGTACGAAACTTGAATGTGTTTCAACATCGGCCTGAGAAACGACGTGTCTCAATGGAGGCCACTCTTACTGTGCTTGCAGTCTGCCTCTGCAGTTCGACAATTTTCCACTTTCGATTAAATTGATCGTGTCCCGTCCAAGTTTGTGAACATTCACCGTCCAAGTACTTCGTTTCAGCCGCTTATTTGGGACACTTTTGACGGCTGAATTACAGGTAATTTCATTGGCCGGACTATAGCCATAAAAGTGAAAAATACGTACTGTTCGGCTTAATCTGCTATTAATCGCAATAAAATCCTGCAGTTTTATGGCTGAATGGCCCTTTTTGAGCTTATCATTAATTGTATTGACAAATAGTCTGGTTTGGGGGGCTTTTTGGATCTTTTTGTACGTTGTAACTGTCTTGGGGTTGTAGAATTTTCAAAATGAAGGCAAGAAATGAAAAATCTTCTCCCACTTGTTTTATTTGAACTATCGTGAAGCGCGGTTTCGGCAACGCCATTATTTTCAAACGATTCAACGAATAAAACACAACCGGTGTTGATACTCTCAGGGCACGAATCTATTTTTAGGGCGTATAGAGTCAATTTTTCGGGGGCAAAAAAAAAAGACGGAGTGCTCAGTTTTGGCCATTTTTGGCGCGCTTTTGCCCTTTTCATGGCGGGAGTCATCTGTATAGGCATTTTTAGGGTGTGAATCGTCTGTTTTTAGCCATTTTTGGAGTGCTTGGAGTCAATTTAGCTGTTTTTCGGACGCCAAGTATTCAGAAAGCCAAAAGGCCACTTTTCGTGCGCGAATGGTCGATTTAGCCATTTTTAGGGTGCGAACCTTGTACTTTTCAGGTATTTTCATGGCTCCCCTAATCGTACGTCTAGCAATTTATAAGGCACGAGAAGTCGGTTTGGCTACTATTAGAGCGAAAATCGCCAGTTTTGCTATTTTTAGGTCGTAAAATAGTACGTTTAGTCATTTTTAAGGCGCGAAAATCTTTCATTTTTTGGTGCGACTGTAGTCAGCTTATCCGGTTTTTTGTGGGAATACCTAGTTTAGCTATTTGAAGGATGCGAGTGGCTATCAAAACAGTTTTTTGTAGAGCAAAGCATGCAATTTCTGAAACCCCTGCCTTTTAAGCAAAACCTGAATCCTCGTCTCCACCGGCTGCTAGGGGGCCCCCTGATACTTCTCGTCCTAGGGGCCCCGTGAGGGCTAGAAACGGCCCTGGCCGTTGACCAGCTATTTTTCCGCTTTTAGTCAAGAATTAGCTTTGTTTCTTAATTTTATTCGCTGCTTTCTCAATTATTTCAGTCAATGAGCGTTTTTTCTCAATAAGCGCTTTTCACACATTTTAGTCGACAATATGATTTTTTTTTTCGATTTCAGCCACGAATTAGCCATTTCTTTCGCTTTAGACATGAATTAGCACTTTACGTCAGCGACTATATAAGTGGCTGGTTGGAAACCGTGAATTTTCTTCATTTTGGCTGTGAATGAGCGATTTTTCTTAATTTTAGCAGCAAATAGCACTTTGTCTATAGTCGTGAACATGCCCCCAGAAACAGCGTACGTCTACATTCGTTAAGAGAATAACGTTTTATAGAGAGAGAGAGAAGAGAAGAGACAAATCGCTATAATTTGCTATTAAAATTGAGAAACAACACGACCAATTTGCGGCTATAAACGCGTTTAGAAATAACGTTAATTCTCATATCGTGGCTAAAAGTGGAACACGCTGGAGCCAGAAAACGCCAACTCACGGATAACATTGTGAATTTGCGGATAATATTGTGATTCACGAGCTAAAATTGAGTAAAAGGGCTATTTTTCGATTAAAGAATATAGAAAAACGCTAATTCGTGGGGATAAAAATTGATGGAAATGCACTGATTCAATAAGGGCTTAAATTGAAAAAATGTGATGATTCGCTGTTAATATTGAGAAACCTCTAATTGGTGATTCCTGGATGCAACTTCGTGGGTAAAATTGGGAAAAATCGTTAATTCCATGACTCAAAAGTAAAACTGTTAATTCCGCAGCTATCAATAGAAAAATTCGCTATTCCACGCGGTTTCTGGAGAAAAATTCGTTGATATAACTGTGAATAAGCCGTTATGTATCAACGCTACGGACAAATTATACATATAAAAATGAATAAATTATAGAAAGAGGCCTCACATTCTGCCCCGGGGGGCCCCACTGTACTTTCTGTGCCAGAGATTCAGCCTGAATTAGCATCCTCTTTTGGTTCCCCCTAGTTCAAACGGGCCCCCCTAAAAAACCGCCGATATAAACAAACTGAAACCTCCCCTAAATCGAGACAGAACCTCGATTGTTGACCCCCTGAACCCACTCCTTTTCACTTAACAAGTCCCGTGGTGTTTGTGTTCACGTGGTACGTTTTTGTAAATTTTGAACGCTAAAATTGTCAAGTAAGTGGAACTAATTGAATCAAATTGAACCAGATGAAACCCTTCAATTCATTTGTGAACGCTGTAAAGTCCGGGGCTGGCCCGAAAAAAAGTTATTTCTCTTTGAATCAACTCGAAAGAGTTCCTACCGTGCGGTGATTAGTGTGTAGTGTCACATGGCCCGTAATTCTATTCTGACTGTTGTTAGCATGTTTTTACAGTTTTTTAATGTCCAGTTTATTTTAATTAGTCAATTTTCATCAATTAGAAGAGTTTGTGACTGGAAGGGACGCTGAATGATTGCCTTGTATCTGTGAGAATCATTTCATAACCTCTATAATGAGCCCATGAATTTCTTTAGACTTGACTTTATTCAATTTGTCTTTGAACTGTCGTTTTTCTGTTTTATTTGGGATCCCTGAAGTTCTTTATGGCTTAAAAATTGCTTTTTGTACGTTTAATAATTCGGTTGAAGGTGGGGCCTGTACTGGGAGTCGGATGACAGCTTCCGGGGATGAAGTTTAAAGACCCCAAACCACTTACGAAAGCGTTGATGTCTTCTCATTTGTGTAATCAAACGTTTTTTTAAAAATTTTCTTTCTTTTCCAGGAAATGCCTTTAGCCAAGGATCTACTCAACCCTTCCCCATTGGAAGAGAAGAGAAAACACAAATTGAAACGTCTGGTCCAGCATCCCAACTCCTACTTCATGGACGTGAAATGCCCCGGTTGTTACAAAATAACGACGGTCTTCTCGCACGCCCAGAGCGTTGTCGTCTGCGCGGGTTGTTCGACGATCTTGTGTCAGCCGACGGGAGGTCGAGCTCGTCTCACGGAGGGCTGTTCTTTTAGGAAAAAGCAACACTAGAAGTGGAGAAATGAGGATATTTCCATTTTGTTCTTTTTTTTGTAATTAAGAAATAAAAAAAAAAAACAAAAAACTTAACACGATAATCGTCCTTAACGCGTTCTTATACCGTAGTTAATATTTACAATTCCTTTTCTAGCATAATTAGCACAGAGTTATTCATCGAGTAGGTTGGAGAACTTTGTTTTTATGAACAATCACAGCAGGTCGAGGATCAAGCGGTAGAGCCTCACGGAGTTGTCCAAAGAACATGTCGCAAAGGTCATGCCGTGTTCTGAATCAGAGGGTCTAAAAAGTATTCTTTTGATCGCACGATGACAACTGGAAAAACAATTTTATAGTTACAAAACATTTAAGGGGGGGGAAGGGTTGCGCGGACAACTCAACTCATTAATGGTGAACAGCAGTGACCACGGGTCATCGGATGACGCCCCCCGGTCGAATGAATACAGTTCAACGCGCCCCGACTCAAAACCAACGGCTAACAAATATTTATCGTCAGAAATGGTTCGACGACAGAATTCAACCGCCGTCGGTGACTCTTTTCCCAAAGTTTTAGAGCCGACAATCCAGTTTGTCGTCTCGGGCGAAGAGACTCGAAGAACGTCCCAGACGACTAGAAGTGAATCCCTTGAGACGGTAGCGAATAGAGATGAATCGTGCGACCACGAACATCCCCAGATGATTCTCTTATGGACCGCTGTGTCTTTCGTCGTGTGAACTTTAAGTTTAAAGGAATCGTCCTCTAAAATGAACAAATTTGTATTAAATTTCGTTGAATTCAAGAGGTTGACACAAAACCAATTGACCTGTTCGTTCAAAGAGACACCAGTTCCTGTCGCGGGAAACCGACAGTAAAAATTTATCGTCCGGGGAAAATTTCATCTGAGTCACCGTCAAAGTGTGACCATTTCCGGCGAAATTCTGATTTTTCCCCCACGTTGACGTATCCCTAGACAAAACGATTAAAAGTACCATAAAAACGCGGACTTTAACGGATATTGAACCATAAAATAATGGGAGCCTTCTGTGACGACGTCTGTTTACAAGCTGAAGCCACCAAGTCGCCAGCATGGGTCGCGGTAACGCTGTACAGTTCATTTCCGTGGCCGTACAATTTCATAATTTCAGGCCACAGAGTGTTTTGTAGGAGTGTGTCTTCATTCGGCGGCTCTGTTTAATAGTGAGAGGGGAGGGGGGTCTTTAATAAAACGATCGGTTACACTCGAAAAAAAAAAATGCTTACGGTTCAAATTGGACGAGTCATTGTCGTCGGTGAAAATCGCCTTATTTGACAAGCCCAGAGCTGGAACTGTAGCTCCAGTTGGTTCCGCTTCTTAAAATTTAAACTTTTTTCATTACGCATGCCATGTCGAGGGGGGGGGGTAAACATTATGACAAAACCTTGTAGAGCGTCGTCATCAAGATGAATATTTGACAACCTAGAAAGACTCTCTAAAAAACTTCTGGGGGCACGAAAAGCTCTGGCGACTTTTTCGTCTGCTCCCGAAACGAACCTTTAATGAAAGTAAAATAAGTAATTTCAGGCTTTCAAGAAGACCCGCAAGTTGGTTATTACCCGAAGTTGTTTAAATTGACGATGCTGTTGATCGAGTAGCCGTGGATTTGTGGTCGAGCGATTTCATGCCACGAGGTTGCATGACCCGAGCGTATCCAAGGGGCGTGAATTCGCGTCGTTTGATCCAAACTTGTCGACAATAAGTAGTGGCCTTCAGTATTCCAAGCTATATCTGAGACGCCGTCAAAGTGACCACTTGGAGCTACACCGGGCACCCAGTCGTTCTGTAAAAAATTGAAAAACAATTGAAAGGGACCATTCGAGGGGTGGGCGCGTTGTTAATACCCACTTGACTCGTGCAATGCCACACGTGGAAAGCTCCCTGATGGTCGTGAGCCACCAGCGAATGACCACCGTCGCCGAAATGCGCTCCCAAATAACCCAACTGTTCACCACCGAGTTCACCCAACCGAACTCGTTCCATCCACACCCCTCCACTGTCATCATCATCACTCACCGACCATAGAACTATGGTTCGATCCAAGGAAACCGTCATTAGGAAGAGCGTCGATTTCACTTCTAGAATAACAACTCAAGTGATTAATGATGAGAGGTGGGGAGGGGGGTGTGAATGAATAACTTACTTGCCCAGCTCACCGAGTAAACCCATCCTTCATGACCCATAAGAACTGATTCGAGAGCAATTGTATGCTTCTTGTCTTCGACGTCAAACTCAATTTTGTCCAAGTGGAATTCATTCTCCGAGCGGGCGGTGTCCAGCCGATTTGAAATTTTCCACAGTCGGACCGTCGTGTCTTGAGAACAGCTTGCCAGTAAAACCTCTTCAGAGCCTGAAAAAAAAACACCACCAAATCAGTCAGAATAGCGATACATTCACCAGACAATAGGACACGTACTCAATTCAAAGAAGGCAAGGTCCTGAATCCAATCCTCATGTCCCGTTAAACTCGCCAGATTGACAGCCCTTCCGTTAGAATCGACACGATGCAAACGTATCACAAAATTATCCGTCGACAGGGCTAGCAGTGGCGTATCGATCCCCGGTAGTATGTGAAATTCTAAAGCGTGACAAAGACCGTTCTTCAAATCAATAGTGTCGGTGTTTTGCCATTCAGTCTCCTCGGAAGGCCTTCTAAGCCATAGTTTGACGGTCGAGTCGGACGATGCCGACGCAGTGAATAGAGCCGACTGAGAATTTCGAACTGTCGCTAAATTGTTCACGGAACCGGAGTGCCCTTTAAAAAAAAAAAAGTTGACCGACACATTTGTTTCTGAAGGAAACGGGCAAAAATTACCCGACAATGTCGACGAAACAACGACTTTATCCCCGAAGAATTTCCAATGAATCAAATTACTATCCGAAGACCCAGAAATGATTTCGTCATCCTCGGGGGACCCTTCGTGGTGGGCGATCCACTTGACAACGTTGACACGAGCTGTGTGGCCATTTAAAGTATGAACCACAGAGTAAATCTACACGAAATTGAATCGTGAAATCTTTGTACGTGAAACCAAACAATAATTGACTTACAGAAGGGTCGTAAATTAAAATCGAGCAACTTGAACCGTAGGCGATCAAATTGTTGTGGAGCCCCCAGTCGACGCAATGAGCCGTTTGATTACACGCAGCCGATACGTAGAAACATTCGACTTGGGTTTTCTCCGAGGATTTTGTTAACATCTTCAAAATATTATGAAATTTAAATTGCAAGAAGCAACATAGCACTTGGACAAAAGCCCGCCCGTCCCGTCCACTGTGTGAGGAAGGTTATCAAATGGTCAGGTTATGTTGATATTTTGGCCGAAGATTGCACGTGTGTTGTGTCCGGTATTTTCTAGCGAATGAAGACTTAAATTTCTGGGTGTTTTCACTACTTAAACGATGGCAGAAGAGATCACGCAGCTTCAAATTCGGTTCATTACGAAACAAAAGAAGTGAGTGAGCTGTTGACATTTATTTTCATTTTGCAGGATGCTCGCAACGGGTGGATGCTAGATCTATTCCCCGTCTACATGCCGTTGATGCATTTCCCTGTATTAAAAGCGTGTGGTTACGCCAGCCGTTACTAGTAACGGCAAGTATGAGGCTGGTGTCCTAGCAGTATCTGCTGAAATGACCTGATACGGTAGTTCCCACGACGAGAATCAGGCCTGGCAGTAATGCTCTTGGACGTCCCACCCCCCATTCACACTCCTATTCTGTGATTTTCTCGCCCTCGTGATCCTTAGGAGTTCCAGCTCGTTTTGGTGCAGATTTGGAAGCGTTACTTCGTTCAAATGTGGACCGACTTGCAGTGTTGGGGGCTGAGGCCACTAGGGTTGCCAGATGGGTCTGCCTAAAACGCAGATCTGCAAGATTAACACCTTGCATCTGCAGATTAACACCCCAAACCTGCAGATTAACACTTAAAATTCCGTAATTCAACGAAAATGGGACTATAATGGAAAATGAAAGTTACAGTAGACCAATAATAGGCAGAACATTGCCGATCGTATTTTGATGAGACAATAATTATAAGCGACTCACTCGATCAATCAGTTTTGCTTAATTCGTTCAGACATAAATTGTACGCAACAGCTAATTATCCCATTCGCGAAAATTTACCTCAATTTCGACCCATCTTTATTTATAGAAATGACACTTCCGACCGTAGCGTAGCATGCACATCTGCAGATCGGCCTCATTGGGTTAATTGTTCAGCCTCAAAATGGATACTAGAGCCAATCTGCAGATCTGCACGCCTCTGGGGGAAGTGCCCGTTGTATTGACAAAGAGGGGTCAAAATTGCATTTTGAGGCTGAACAATCAACGCTTAGAGGCCGATCTGCACGCTTTCATGAATCTGCGGATCTGCACGCTACTGGGGGAAGTGCCAGTTGTACTGACAAAGAGGGGTCAAAATTGAGGCGAATTATCAAAAATTGTTGGATTGGCTCTAGTATGCATTTTGAGCCTGAACAATTGACGCTGAAAGGCCGATCTGCATGCTTCTATGAATCTGCAGATCTGCACGCTACGGGGGGAAGTGCCAATTGTATGCCTTTTGAGGCTGAACGCAAAAAGGTCGATCGGCATGCTTTTATGAATCTGCAGATCTGCACGCTACAGGGGGAAGTGCCAGTTGTATTGACAAGGAAGGGTCAAAATTGACTCAAATCTTCATAAATGGTAAGATTGGCTGTAGTATGCATTTTGAGGCTGAACAATTAACCCAATGAAGCCCACCCGCTGCCTTTTATGAGTCTGAAGATGTGCATGCTATGCTTCCATTAATATGGTCAAAATTGAGGTAAATTTTCGCAAATGGGATAATTCTATCGGGTCAGTTACTAAGAGTATAAGTCAAAAATTAGCCATTTTCCGTTCTTGCACTCAGCTTGATGGCCTGCCTCTACTCTTCTGTTCTCAAGAGTATAAGTCACGAAAAAACCCGAATTCCTATTTCTAAGGGGACTTGTACCTAACAGTATTGATTGGGTTTTATTTAAATTGAAAAGTTTGGAACGCACTCTTGAAAACTTCAATTTTTTGACTTATACTCTTAGTAACTGACACGTTAGAATTAGCTGTTGCACGCAATTTAAGTCTGAACGAATTAAGTAAAACGGATTGATCGAGTGAGTCGCTTATAATTATTGTCTCATCAAAATACGATCGGCAATGTTCTGCCTATTATTGGTCTAGTGTAACTTTCAATTATAGTCCCATTTTTGTTGAATTACGGAATTTTAGGTGTTAATCTGCAGATGCGAGGTGTTAATCTTGCAGATATGCAGATCTGCGTTTTAGACAGACCCTTGCCAGATAGCCAAGGCTCTTCGCCCGGAGGTATTCATTTACGGTTTTTAGATAGGGGGGGGGGGTCATATGTACCTATCAACACCAGAGCCCCCAAAGGGCCACTCTGCACTATTTGAACACAAGGGACAACCTGCTTGGACCAAAGGACTAATCTGAAGGCGCTTAGAGGTCCAAAATCGGTGGGGCCATTCTGAAATTTGGAGTCATTAGCGGACCCAGAAAATTCACGGATTTCACACCTTTGAAATCAAAATTTTCGGACGCTCGCTCATTTTAAAGAGTGGGTCTGGGAAGCCAATTTGGTGGGTCTAGCTTTTTCAAAAATGAAAGTTCGCAGTGTTGGCTCATTAAAAACCAATTTCACGGAGTCGACTCACCCGAAAAAGCACGCGGGATTCACTGCATGAGATTTTGCCCTGTTCAAAACTCATTTTTGAGAGATTGTCTCATTTAAATAATCACATCCGCGGTTTTAGTTCATTCAAACCCTTAAATTCGTGGATCTGGCCCTTTCAAAAACCAATTTAGCGGATTCGGCATTTTCAAAACCGAAATTTCAGGATCAGTTGAGACGAGCTAAATTCCTGGGAAAACGTAAAAATACTAGCAGATTGATGAGTTGAGGTGAACTCTAAATCCGCGCCATGTTTAAAGTCTTGTGGTTCGAGCGTTTTTGGGCTTTCCGTGGTCTGAGCGTTTTGCAATTACAGCTTTTTGTGGGAGAGTGCACTTTGAGGGAATATCTTGAGGTCTGAGCTTTTTTGTGATTGGCGCTATTTGCGGTTAGTAAATGGAGAAAAAGCGCTAATACCCGATTACATTTTAGAGAACCCGCTAATTCGGGACTAAAATTGAGAAAAAGTGCTAATTCGTCGCTATGTAAATGCATCTTCAATTCGCTGCTAAAATTGAGACAAATCGCTAATAAAGAAAAAGTCAATTCGCGATTTCTCGAGGTACCTTAGAGCTGAAATTGAAAAAAAGCGCTCATTCGGGGATAAAATTAAGAAAAAACGTTCATTCGCGGCTAAAATTGAGAAAAAAGATAATTTGCAGCTGAATTGAGAAAACGCCTATTCGTGGTTTTTTAGGTAACTTCGTGGTTCAAATTCAGAAAAAGCGCTAATTCATGGCTAAATGTGAAAACATCGCTAATTTACTGCTAAAATTGAGGGAAAACGCTAATTTGGGGCTAAATGTGACTACATCTCTAATGAGTAACTGCTCAAGCTGAGAGACAGCGCTAATTTGCTGCTAAAATGGAGAAAAAACGCTAGTTTTGAGAAAAACTGCAGAATCATTGGTAAATATGAAAAAGTCGATAATACGATGCTAAATTCAAGGTGAAGCGCTGATTCACTGCTGCGAAGTTTTATTATTTCGCTATGAGTCGAAATCAATCATTTACGCACTTATATTCAAGTTCTGGTCATATTTAGTCATTTTTTTTCGAAAACGAATGTTTCCAGCGATTTTTATTGTGTAAAAATAAAAAAAATACTTCCTCATTTGCTGTTAAAATTGAGATTGAGGCTAAATCGAGGCAAAGGATGAATTCGTGGCTAAAATGGAGAAAAACCAAATTCTGGAGGCAACTTCACGGATAAAATTCAGAAAAAGAGCCAATTCACTGCTAAAATAGAGGGAAAGCGCTAATTCGTGGCCGAAAGGCCTCACTGCGATTACCATCCCAGACCCTGATATTGTGATACTTTCGCCAGTGATTACAGTACAAAAACCTTTGATTTCATGGCCAAACAACCCCTCTAGGTGCGTCAGGAGTCCGTCTATGAGGAGGCTACAAAAAAGGAGGCAGCAGGAGAACCGTTGGTGCATATCCGGACGTGGGTGTAGCCCAGTGCCGGCCCTAGACATTACGCGCCCCCGGGTGAATATATTTCACCAGCGCCCCTTGAAGTCACCGTTGAGATTGAGACGCGAATTGGCGTTTTCTCCACATTAACTGCGAATTAGGGTTTTTTCAACACTACAACGCTTCTTCTCAATTTCATCGGCGAATTAGCGATTTGTCTCCATTTTAGCAGTGAATTTGCGATTTCTCTCAATTTTTGCCGCGCTTCAATGATTTTTATCAATTTAGCCGCGAATTTGCGCTTGTGAGCCCAGGGTCCGCACCCACAAACAAAAAAACGCTATACTTCCTTTTCCTAAGCGAACATGGATGTAAAAAGGTCTGAAACTCGACATTTCACTGTAATTAAGACGTGAAACTCGTAGTGTCGCAAATTTTCATCCACTGTTGAACCAAATGTTGCAATGCGGTCGCGGTGGTGGTCGGTGGAGCGGGACGCTCGGTGCGAACCGTGGTGGCCGGCTAGCCCGTGGTCTGAACCTACAAAAAACAATTGCAAGCTTCCAATTTCACGGATATTTAAGACCGGAACTTTTCTACGAAATTACTCGTGACGTGAAATTTTGCTGACTTCTAGACCTGAAACTTACAATTTTGCGGATATTCAACCAGGAAACTTGTACTTTAGCGCAATTTAGGACTAGAACTTGCAAACTCAATGCTTGGCGCTTAATGTTGCAATCACATCGTGAGGCTACGGGCGCTATCGGGGCCGGGCAACAGTATCGTCTGCGTTCACTGAACAAAAAAGACCCTCAAACGTTTGAAATTGAGCGGTGGAACTTGCTCAATTAAAGTCAGGAAAGCCAATTGTTTAAAAACCCAGAAAACTTCCAATTTCGTGGGTATTTGCCCAAAAAAACTGATGTGACTTTGCGGCTATTCGTCAGAGTGCTGTGGGGTGGTCGTCTTTCTCGGATTCGAGAGTTTCGTGGCTATTCAGACCCGAAACTTGTAATTTCGCAGTTTTTGGCTCCGAGAGATGTAATTTCGTGGCTATATTAGCCAGGCTATGAACTCTGTTGGGGTCTGGCATCCACGGCCACTAAAAACAATGCCCGAAAAATTCAAATTCAGAAAATTACGCCGTAAAACGGGCAATATCGTGATTTCAGACAGGAAGCTCTCAATTTTGCTGAAATTCGCCTACCAAACGTCGCAATTTTGTGATTTTTCATAGGGGCGGATGTCGTGGATGTCGCAATTTTTCTTAGTGGGAATTGTCAACTGTCTATTTTTTAGCGCGCTAACAGTCAGATTAACAATTTTTAAGTCGCGAATCGTCAGTTTTGCCATTTCGGGGCGAAAATAGTCGGTTAAGCGGTTAAAAAAATGGCGCAACTTTGCGGCTATTCGTTAGGGCGCTGTCATGACTGGTTATCCCGAGTTCCGTCAATACATAAAAACAGCACCAAAACTTGCAATTTCGTGATAATAAAGATCGGAAACTACCAAATTCCCGGATATTTAGACCCAAAACTTACAAATCCACAAATATTTGGATAAAGATAGGAAACCAGCAACTTCGTGGATATTCAGACCCAAAACTTGCAATTTCACTGTTATTTATACCCAGAACTGTCTGCCATTTTAAGCGCTCATGTAATTTTTGGTCCCTCCATAATTATGGCGTTTTGGCTATTTTTCAGTTGAGTCATTTTAAGGTAGCGAATGACCAGTTTGAGGTCCAATTGAGTCTGATTTGCCAATTTTTCACGGAGTGAATATACGGTTTGGCTATTTTGAGAGCACGACCCGTCAGCAGTTTAGACATTTCATATGAGCAAAAATGGTCCGTTTGGTCATTTTTAGAGCCCAAATGGTTTGTTTTGCCATTTTCAGGGCACGCATTTTGGCGATTCTCAAAGCTATTCGAGTCTGATTTGCCAATTTTAGAGTGTGAATAGCCAGTTTGGGATATTTTTAGGGCGTGGATCGTCAGCTTAGCTATTTTCAAGGAGTGAATGGTCAGTTTGGTCATTTGGTCGGTTTCTATTTTCCGGGACACAGATGTAATTAATTCATCAGTTTAGACACCACTCTCATGACTCGAATCTCCAGTTCAACCATTTTTTAGGCTGAATTTCAGTCAGATTTCCCAATTTTAAGGCGTGAGTATCAACTTTCGCTATTTTTAGGGGAAAATTAAACCGTTTTGAAGACGCGACTCATATTTTTACCCATTTTTAGGGCCAAGCGAGTTGAATTTTTCAATTTTAGGGCATGAATCGTCTGTTTTAGCCATTAGGAGCGAATGGTCGCAGTTTGGTCCGTTTTGCCAATTTTGCCATTTTTAGGGCACGAATCGTCAGTTAATACATTTTTAAGGCGTGAGGGCTCTTTTTGACGCGCGAACGGTCGATTTGCCTATTTTTAGGACTAGAGTCATTTATTTAGGCCTTTTGGGAGTAAGCTGCGAATGTTGGTTTAACCATTTTTTGGGTGCAAATAGTCAGTTTTGCCATTTTAGTGCGCAATTTGCCATTTTCAAGGCGCGAATCGTCAGTTTTGCCATTTCGGGGTGCGAGTCTAATAGTCAGTTTAGCCGTTTTTAAGGTGGGAATAGTCTGGTTTAGCTATTTTTAGGCAGTGAATGGCTGTCATGTCATTTTTTGTAGAGCGAAGCACACAATTAATGAAGCCCCTCTCTTGGGCAAATCCTCAAAATTTGCGAACCTTCAGTTGGGCGGAATCCGGAAAATCTGAAAAATGAATTTTCGTTTTAAAAGAAGGAGTGGGTGGGAGGGGATGGGATGTTTTCCCACAAATTTTAGAATAGCCTCAAACTCTGGGTTTTATGGGTGATTCGAGGAGAGAAACACGAAAATCGTGGGGGGTCGGTTTCCCGACGAAAATTGTTTCTCAAGGTAGATTGTCTTTTTCTTTTTTTTCACTACAAACAGATATGCAGTCCCCGACACAACGTTCGCACTGTCCTCTTCGGTGACCACTTCTGAATTGAACGAATTAGTCAACCAACTCCTTAACGGTGAGTGGTTCTGTTTCTGATCCGTCAATTCCCCCCCTCCCCTCCTCATTCCACTTTAAATTTCTCTCTCTACTCCAAAAAAGAGGGTGTCGACAATGCCGAAACGATTCATTTTGACTTTCTCGCCGGCGGTGAGTTCATAAGAACGTCCCTCGGTGAACACATCGCCGCTCGATCCAACCTATCGACCGAGGGTGTCGTCGACGTTGAATATGTTGAATGTCTGCCACCGCCTGAAGCTCAGGATTTCATCGTTCTGGACGATTGGATTTCGTCGGTACAGGTGAAAGACTCATGGTAAGGGCGATTTTCTGTCGATTATCGTTCAAAAATTTATGAGTTTGTTTGAGGATTGTATGTGGATGTTACGATGATACGGTACAAATATGGACTACCAGCGGTATACATAAATTAACAGCGACAGGCCACGCGGCTCCTGTTAAATGCGTTCGTTGGGTGGATTCAGAGGGTGACCTTTCGTATTTTTTGAGGTTAGAAAATTGTCCAGTGTTCACCCATTTCGGATAATAATTTTTACTATTATTTAGTGGCTCTATGGACGAAACAATTATGCTGTGGGAGTGGAATAAAACAGACGGAACGGTCAAGTGTTGTAAGGTTTTCAAAGGGCACACGAAATCAGTGGAATCGATAGGACTGTCTGATGATTCAAAGCGGTTTGCTTCTGGCAGTTTTGATAATATTTTAAAAATTTGGTCGTTGGGTTAGTATTTTACTGATTTTATTCCAGTTCTGTTTGTAAAAAAGTCGCATCATTCTACAGTTGATGAACACGACGACGAGCCCGACTCAAAGGTGACCAAAAGTTCGTCGAAAAAACAAACCAAAGCTCCTCAGGTGAGCTTAAAAGGGCACAAAGGGGCTATCTCGGGTGTGTCGTGGAAAGACAAAGTCGAAGTTGTCACTTGTTCGTGGGATCACACGCTCAAAATTTGGGACACTGAAATGTCCTCATCGATCGCCACACTCGCCGGTAATAAAGCCTTTTTTGACGTCAGCTTTTCACCTCGAAGTCAAATGTTGGTGACGGCATCGTCCGACCGACACGTCAGACTCTACGATCCTCGATCCAACGGTTCGTCCGCCCTCCCTTGCCCACTAATTGCGTTTTAACTCACTCCCCCTCCCCCACTTATTTTTGCAGAAGGCCAACTGTGCAAGCTAACGATGACGTCACACACGGGCTGGGTGACATCAGTTATGTGGAGTAAAACTCGAGATAATCTGTTAGTGTCAGGATCGCACGACAAAACAGCCAAGTTGTGGGACGTGCGAAGCCCCAAGGTGTCTCTTTACGATATGGCTGGACATGAGGCGGCTGTTTTTGCCGTTGACTGGTCAAATCCTTCGGTGATCGCCACTGGGGCTGATTGCTCAGTCCGAGTGTTTAACGCAAAAACTGATTAAATTAAGAAATTTTTATTGCGATTTTTATTGATATTTAGAAAATTGTATCAACTAGTTAGCCCCATGTTAATCCGTCCGCAAAAGTGCCCCCGTCTCACCTACTGTCACTGACCAATGTGTGTATCGTGCCGAGAACTGCCAATCAGGAAAAATTTAAGCATTTCCGATCGTTGTTAACGTCCGGAAAATTGTGAGGAATGTGAAAAGCCCATAAAATCTAATACTGTCACGATAGCTTTGCTTTCGTCAACTTAATTTTGACTAGTTAAACAAAATAATAAACAAAAATCACAGAACGAAAGTAAAAAAAAAAATACTCAACTGAAATTAGCGAGAAGATGGCACAGCTTACGAGATAAATGACGAATTTCATTCAATTTGATTGAATCTCGCAAGTGTGGTGGGGGGTTGACAATTTTAAGTTCCGTACGAAGTATCCGTTGAATTGTCCAACAGAAGACTCAATTCGAGAGCTGCCTCTGTTAAATCGATTCGTCTAAAATAGGCGCCTGAGGAGGAGCCGTCGGGTGAAGACGATGAGTGGTGATAGGGCGGAAAGGATCGCGTTGAAGACGATACGTCGACATTGTACGAAGAAGAGGACGAATCGGTGGCAGTGTCCAGCGAATCTTCCTCTTCTGACTTGACCGAGTACTTGTCCGTTTCAAATTTGAACACGAGGCCAAGAAGAACCGAGAGAGCCGAGGCGTCATTTTCGTGGCATCCCGAGTAACGGTAGACAGGTTTCTTGTCGAAATGACACCCAAATGATTGAGCTCCTGGAAATTACAAATTTAAACTGAAAATGTGAACCGTCAAACAAACAAAAAATGGACTCACCTAGCGGTAATATACAGTCGTGAATAAGCGAGCATTTGACCCATGGAAGCATAAGGCCGTCGCGAATCTCGGGCGTATTATAAAGGACGAGACGGGTGGCCAAAACCATGGGCGTGAACAAGAGTGAGTCCGTGGTGGACGTCGAAGCGAGGTAACTAAGCATGCGCGGATGAGTGAGTGCGGTGACGGGGCGCGATGCTCTCCACGACAGGGCGCCCGTGGTCGCCGCCCGGGTAATCAACGGTGAAATGTCCCTCGTTGTGAGTCGTTGATCGTTGTCCAAATAGAACACGGCGCCACTTTTACTTATGGCATCCTAAACAAAAAAACAAAAACAAATTTGGGGTGAAGAAAACGTTTCCTAAATGAATGGATGGAGGAGGAGCTCACTTGAATTATTAACGGCCTAAATGCGTGTAAGTGACGATCTGCGACGTGAGGAGGGAATTTGGACAAATCAAACGGGACAGTCTGACACCTCGAGCTATTACAATACGCAGCCAACTGGAACAAATAAACAGAAAATCCATAACTTTAAATTTTATAACATCCGCAAAAATCTTACATGAGAGGAGCAAAACCGGTGGGGTGGGGTGGGGGTATATCCCTGAAGGCTTAGAAATAGGGTGACCAGATGTAAAATGTCTGTCGAAAACGCCTGGCATAAGACAAAAGTGGGACGGCTCCAATGTTGCAATTAGAGGCTTCTTGAACATAAACATTGTTTATTGAAGGACTTTACATCTGTTAAGTTATTCAATAACGCGTATAACCATGTCCACCAGAAAAGTTATTTCGCGGCTGTTCATAGTCGCAATCAAGCAGTTTCGCGACTACTTCGTCACAAACTTGCGTTTCACGAATATTTAGCCTCGAAACTTGTCATTTCGTGGCTATTAATCCATAGAATCTCGACTCGATGACCACCGCTTACAATTATCGCGGAAATTTAGTCCCGAAACTGAAAATTTCATATTCCTTACCCCTGAATCGTTGCTGATCGTGGCTATTTACCCCCCTCCCCCTCCCACAAAAACTAGTTATTCCACAGATCGTTAAATCCGAAACTTGTTGAACACGAGGTTCAGACTCTAAATAAACACTATAGGAGCTGAGCCAAAATTGCAATTATTCGAAAAATAAACCGATTGGTGGCAATGGCGTAGGTAGGAATTTGTCCTGGGGGGGGGGAACAGATTGAAATCTCGTAAGGGTGAGGGGAGGGGGGTAATTTCACATTTTAGTCATCATTCCACCCAGCCAGGACACTCTTAAATCTGGACATCTTGTAGGCCTCCTCATAGCCTTAATCTCTCAGTTAGGGGCGATTTTTGGACTCTACCCGCAAATTAGCGCTTTTTTGGCCGAGTGTATCGTTCTTCTCAATTTCAGCCACAGATTAGCGGCTATGCCCCACCCACTCCCATAGCCATGAATTTGCGCATTTTCTCAACTTTAGCGGCAAAGTTTCGTTTTTATCCCGTGAGCGATGTTTCTTAATTATCCACGAGTTTTGGCGTTTTCCTCAATTTTAGCAGCATATTACCGAATTTTTAATTTTTTTTAGCAGGGGATTAGCACTTTTCTCAGTTTTAGCTCGAAATTAACGTTTTTCTTAAGTTTTTTCCACAATATTAGCCGCAAAATAGGGGGACTTTTCACGATTTTTTTAGTTCACCATCCGCAATGCATGAGAGATTTTTCTCAGTTTACTCGCGAATTAACGGTTTCATCGTCTATTGCCATAAATTGGCGCTTTTTTTTTCAATTTCAGCCTGAAAAGTTGCCTTCAAAATCAGCAAATTGGCGTATATTCAGTTTTTGACGCAAATTAGAATTTTTCTTAATTTCAACCACGAAATAGCGCTTTTCTTTTCATTGTAGCGGCGTGACGCGTCGTAGCGTTTCAAGGCTGTGAATTAGCGAATTTTCTCAATTTCAGCCACAAATTTGCTGTTTGGCCAAACTTTAGCTGTAAATTGGCGATTTTTTCCATTTTTAGCCGCAAATTAGCAATTTTCTCAATTTTTAGGCTTAAAATTAACCTTTCTCTTAATGTTGACCAGGCTGATAATTTAATTTTCTAAATATTACCCGCTAATTACCGGTTTTTCACATTTTACCACCGCATTAGCAAAACTATATAACTTTTACAGGCATAGATTATTGCTTCTTTTCAGTTCTAGCCGTGAATTAGCGTATTTTTTAACTTTAGTCGTGCATGAATTTGCCATTTTCTGAATTTTAGCCACAAAAATGCCTTCAGAAGGTGCGAATTCAAATTATAAATGTAATTTTTTTTTTTCCAAACCTTTTTCAAACCAAAAAATTTACATCTATCCATACATTTCTGGCAAAAAATTATCATTTTTAAATTATAAATTTCACGACACTTAATTCGAGAATTAGTGATGTTTCTCAATTTTAGCAGCGAATTTTCGCTTTTTCTAAATTTTAGCAGCGTGGTGTAGCGTTTCCAACCTGTGCATTACCTACCGAGTTTTGTCAATTTTTGCCAAGAATTGGCGTTTGACTCAATTTAAGCTGCAAATTAGCGATTTTTCCCAATTTCAGCTGTGAATAGCGTTTTGTGCTAATTTTGCGGCCATTCAGCATCCTATTCCTTTTTCCATACGCGAATGGGCGATTTTACGCCATTTCAGTTGTGAATTTGCCACTTTTGTCCAATTTTAACCAGAAAGCGTCTTTTATTTGTCAATATTATAGCGTGTTTTCTCAACTTTAACCACGGGTTTTGCCCAAATACAACACTTTTGCGATGATTTCCACAATTTATTCGAAGAATGGCCTCCATGTACCGCGAATCGGCGATTTTTTTCTTAATTTTAGGTTGGAAGTTGCATCGCGAGACCACGAATCAGCGCTTTTTAGCAGCTATAGCCACGAATATTACCGATTTTTGTCTGACCGAGGGTCAGGGGATAACCCTCCCGGTACCTCGGTACACCACTGCGCTGGGTCTGAAGTCCAAGGAAAAAGCTGGACGTACTGGGACCTTTTCGGGCTGCTTTAAGTCCCGAAGAAAATCTGTTAAACCTAACTTCAACGTAAAACGCTCATTTTTGGCGATTTTATGGGACTCTTCGTTATGGTACTAGTGCTCCTTCGCTCGTACACTTGTAGCTCTGGGGGGGGGGGATCTATCCCGCATATCCCTCCCCGTACCTATGCCCCTGATTGGTGGATGGTCACCAGCAGGAAATAGACGGCCTCTGTGGGGCTCAAAAAGTTCTACGGGTTCGGCATTTTCGAAGTCCAATTTCGCGAGTTTAACACTTGCAGAATCCAATTTTACTGGTTTACGGGTTTGGCTTCTTTTTCTGCTGCTGGCCTAGAGGGATAGAGCCAACCAAAAAATGTGCAGAAACTGTGAGGTTGCTGTCACGAGGGCACGTGCCCCATTAGCATGATGGGTACGACCTTGAGGTCTGCGTTCCTTGCGAAAAATGACACTTCCTGGGGTCGTCAGTCACTGTTTCGGGGTTTATTAAAGGTTTCTTTTAGGGATCCTTTGAGAAAATGACCTTCGTTTGTTTGTAAAGTTGTGTTTTTGGGCTAAATTTCCCGAATTTCAAGTACCCTGCTCGCCGTAGCCCGACGCGAGGTCGGAACGGGAACTGTAGGGGTTTTGGCTTGTCATTAGCCCACTGAAGCAGACTGAAGTGTGGATTTGCCCGAACACAAGAACGTTCTTTCTCAAATTTGACCAGGAAACAGCCTGAGGACTTATAGAAACTGAGAATTAGGGTTTACCAATACGTTCGAAACCAGCAACGCCATCCAATTTCATCGTAGATAGCGCGATCAGCGAGCTTAAGAAAATGTGAAATTTCGAGCCTCTCTAGTAGCCAGAGTTTCATTCGAAATTGGATGGCGGTGGTGGTTTTCTATTTTATTGTTTGCGATGAACCAATTTTTACACTTGCTGCCGTTTTCAAACAGCCCAATGGTGTTATCGCCAACAGCTAGCATTGTTGTGAGCATCTGTCCCACGGAAAATGTCTGGCAATCTCAGAAGTGCCATCTCCCAGACCAGAGGTGGCCAATTCAGGGCCGGCGGGTCAAGAAGTAGCCCCCTGAGCATTTCACAAAGGCCCGCCCATGGCCTTCAGTGGTAAATTTTCATTTTTAATGTTGGATTTTGGCGCCCCTCGGATTTTTGTGTAAATGGAAAATGCAACAAATCGCGCCTCCTCGTGGGCGGTTAATAAATTAAGTGAAATTAGCGGCTAAAATGAGGAAAAACGCTAATTTGCGGCTAAAAAACAGAAAAATGGCTAATTAGGGGGTTATTTTGAGAAAATTTGCTAATTCAAAGAAAATTGAGAAATCAGGAAAAACACGAATTCACTGCAAAATTAAGATGAATCGCTAATTCACGGCTAAAATGGGGAAAAATCGGTAATTCACCGATCAAATTGAGAAGAAGCGCTGACACGTGGGAAAAAACGCTAATTCGCGGTTAAAATGGAGAAAACGCGCGTTGCGGCTTCTGAAGGTAACTTCGTGGCTGAAATGAACAATATCGCTAATTCACGACAAAATGTGGATAATTAAGATAAAGCGTTAAATTCAAAACTCATTGATGGCTCGCTAGGAAAGTTAGGTGAAACGCTAATTCAGGGCTGAAATGGAGATAAATCGCTAATTCGCGGTTAAAATGGAAACAAATCGCTAATTCGCGGGTAAAGTGGAGACAAATTGCAAATTCACCGATGAAATTGAGAAGAAGTGATGAAGAGTGGAAAAAAAAGCTAATTCGTGGCCTCTGAAGGCAACTTCACAGAGGCGTTAGTGACAGATTCGCCCGGGGACGCCAAATGTCTAATTGCGAGGCCGGCACCGCAATGAACTGCCCCAGGGCACATTTTTTGTGCAAATGGGAAACGCTATTATACTGTGGTGAACTTATATTGTTGAAGTTATTGAACAGGCTCCCAAGTGCGTTTTATTCAGAGCGTCAGCGGCCTTTTGCTAAGATCAAAGTGTTGTGTTCGACTGGTGGCTGGGGGGTCGAGGATGGGTGGCCCTTCTGAGTCCTTATACAACCAGGTTTATGGCCCACAACCGAAAAAAATTGGCCGGCCCTGTGCTAGAGAATGAAAAATGTTCTGCGCAGGTGCCAGACACGATCCAATGACCCAGATTTTTCATACGGTAGGCTCCCCGCTTCCGGACTATTACCAAAATATCAATTTTCAACCTGAAACTTCAAATTTCCGAATATTCAGCCAGAAGACATCCAATTTTGGGAATAATTATTCATCTCCCAAATGTTGCAATTTTGCGGCTAACGTCAGCCGTCGTCACTGGCGGACCTACACCAATCGGGGCCCGAGGCGGTTAACTCTATGAGGCCCTTTGATCTTCAGGATAAACAAGAAATATAATTTTTATGTAGCGTTAAACTGGCTTTTACCTTATTTCAGCCACGGATTGTCATTATTTCTACCTCCTATCAGCCAACTAGCGCTTATGAACAGTTTAAGCCGCAAAATTGACGAATTTCTCCATTTATCCTCGAATGAGTCAATTTTACCCGCGAATGAGGGTTTTTTTCAATTATGCCCGCACGCAACGTTTTTCTCAATTTCAGCCGCAAAGGTATTGTTTATATCCCGTGAAAAAGCGTTTCTCCTTGAATTTTAGCAACGGATTGGAGTTTTTAGGACAGAGCAAGAGCGTTTTTTACGACGTTTTAGCAGTGAATTAGCACTTTTTCTCAATTCGAGCTGAAAGTTAGCGCTTATTCACAGTTTTAGCCGTAAATTAGCGGGGTTTTTCACTTCACGCTTTTCCTCAGTTTTGAGGCATGAATTGGCCCCTGAAGCCGAGAATTGCCGTGAATAGGTACTATACCATTTAAATACAAATTGAAATTTTTTATTTTACAGCCGCGAATTAGCGCTTTTTCTAGATTTTAGCAGCAGAGTAGAATTTTTATCCCACGAATTAGTACGTTTTCTCAATTTGAGCTAACAAATAAGAGTTTTTCTTAATTTTTGTCGCGTTAATTAGTGATTTTCAAATGAGCCGGATATTTTCATTTTAGCCATGCATTAACAACTTCTTTTCACTTCAAGCTATGGATTAGTGCTTCAGCTCAGTTTTAGCTGTGAATTAGCGGGTTTTTTCTCCTATAGAAATGAATTGGCGCTTTGTTTCAAATTTTGCCACAAATAAAATAATTGCCTTCAGAAGCCGAGAATTGGTGTAGGTATTTTCAATTTTAAATAATTACTAAAAATGGTCTTCATTTCAGCCGCGAATTAGCCCTTTTCTCCATTTTAGCAGGATACTAGCACTTTTCTCAATTTGAACATAATACTGTCTTATTTATTTGCGTTTTTATCTCACAAATTAGGGATTTTTCTCCATTTTTGCCACAAATTGGCGTTTATGTCCTCATAGCGGCGAATTGGCAATTTTTCTCGATCCCAGCTGAAATTTAGGGGTTTTCTCTATTTTAGCTGCAATAATTAGGGCTTTTCTCAATATTAGCCGTGAATTATTAGCGGTTTTTTTTCACATTTCGGGCCCGCTTTTTTAAAAATTTGTGTAATGAATTAGCAATTTTTCTGATGATTTTTTATTTTGGAGGCAGAAGTGATTTTTTTTCTTGTTTTCAATTTTTTTCGACCGATCCTGCCGGCGTTTTTTTTTTCATCGACGTTGAGGATCCCTCGACGAAACGTCACGTCGCTAAAAACAAAAACGCCGGCAGGATAGGTCGAAAAAATTGAAAGCAATTTTTCTTTTCTCAGTTTGAGCCTCAAAATATCCTTCAGATGCTATGAATTGGCGTTTTCTCAAGCGATTTTTTTGTAAATTATGGTCTGAAATTTGCATTGAGAAACCACAAATGAGAGCTTTTTCAGTTTTAGCCACGAATGTTAGCGCTTGTTCCAAACTTTTCGCCGCGTATTCTTGCCCCCTACATCGGCACATTAGACCGCCTTCTCAATTTTATGTGCTTACGGACCTAAGGAAAATTGGGAATCAGCGTATTTTCTGTATTTTAGCCGCGAATTTACCTCTAGAAGGCGCGAATTTTTGTCACTTTGAGCCATTAGAATAGAGCTTTCGTGGGGGTCAATCGAATATGTAGCCACACTATTTGCGCTAATTTATTAACGTTCTATTAGCTTCAGATCGGATGAACTGAAAGTCTTCGAAAGGAGCCAAATCGCCGTCATTCATGCGCCAGAACTCCTATTCATGTACCTAAATCCATGAACGTAGAACCTAAAAATCCAAAAAATCTCATTTTTTGCATATTCAAGCTTTTCGGGGGACCCCTCTGCTAGGGGGCCCGGGGCGGTCCGCCCCCCTCGCCCCTACCTCGGTACGCTACTGGCTGTCGTGGGGGTCCAAACACCCAACGTCATCGCGTTCATCACTAAAAGCCAAGATTCATCTTTCTGGGGTTCCCGATATCTTGAGGGTTTTCTGGCAGGTTGAAGAAATGTATAGTTTCCGTGTAATACTTGTGTAATCCATTCTCTTGTGATTTGCTTGGCAGGAAATGGCAGTGGGGGGGGGGGCAAAAAGCAAGATCCGAGCCTGGCTACACCCTGGACGTAGTGTCGGCGCTACTGTTTAGGGTCCTTTCGAGGGCCTCAAAGGGCCACACACAGGAGCACAAACTATACTTTAGTAACGTCCCTCCTAAAGAAGGACCCCCGGTCACCGTACCTATAAACCTGGGAATTAAAACTTGACTGGAAGGAGGAGGCATAATTTGGATGGGAGGAGGTTGGGTGTAACGGAAAACAAAACTTACGGTTTGAAGTTGTCGATTCGTGAGCCCTAAGTCATACAAGAGGAGACTGTGATTTCTCAAAAACTTCTGGATGTTGATAGCGAGTCCCACCGCTTGACTCAAACTCGCCGAATTCACGTACGACACGACAACCGGCAGCGTTGTATTCGACCACACATCGTCCGGATAACACCGCCGTTGACTCTCGCGACCCAGTCCCAACCGACTCAAGAACTCGTCACTAGCTTCGAACCGGCGGTCTTCGTCGAGGCGGTCTTTGAAGTTTTGAAAATTGTCCTTCAGCTGACGATGCGTCTCGGAGACGAGCGTTCTCAACTTGGGCCGTTGATCACCGAACGCGAGGAAAACAACGGTCAGGACGAGGGTCGTTCCAAAGCCAACGACAAACGTTCTGATTCCCATTTATTACCCAGTGTCGCATCGGAAAGCGATGATTATAGATTTACAACGTTTTTTTAAAGGTCATTCGTGGGTCATTGTATTCGTTCGTCAAGGACGGGCTATTGTGTCAATGATCGGTCGATGACCAGAGAGCAACTGATTATTCATGGACACGAAATCGTTGTTTCACTCACCCCGACATTAATAATTTCGTATATTACGAATTTTTCACAACACAAAAACGTCAAATTACTACCAGCAACCTTTCTTTTAACTTCCTCGTTGAAACACGCCCTGTTCAGCCTCAAATGCGTACGCACTACGCAGCCAATTTCGTTTGTTCGAACAAAAAGCGCGAGAGTCCGCCAGTACGAGGTCCCCCTAGTGAGGAACAGGCGAAACTGAAGCGAATCAGTCCGCTGTGATAAAAGTTCTCCTTCGAGACGAATCTGCCTTTTGTTGTTTGTTTCTTGAAAAGTTTGTTGTTATATTTTTGTATTATTATTTTTTTTAATCCGAGCATTTTATAAAGCTCAAGGATTTGCCACGTTTCTATTGAGTGGAGGATCTTAGAAGTGTTTTTTTTACCGTTTAAAATAATGGCAAGCGCCGCTGAATCAAACATGAACTTTTCCGCGCTGAAAATGGTCGATTCCTGCGTAAAAGAAATACTAAACACGGCGGCACATGTGGCAGTGTACAGTTTCAATTCCGACTCGCACGAATGGGAACGAACAAACGTCGAAGGTGCCCTTTTTCTCTATTGTCGAACCGTCGACCCTAAATACTCCATGCTGGTTATGAATCGTCTCAATACGACCAACCTTCTTGAAACTGTTGACGAGGGTTTTGAAGTTCAACTGAAACAGCCCTTTCTACTGTATAAAAACGTCGACGGTCGAATTCGGGGCATTTGGTTTTACGACTCTGAAGACTGTGTCACGATTGACAATTCAGTTCGACGCATTCTTCAAACTGTCGTGGTGAGAAACGCGGGGCCAAATTCAAAAGTCGGCGGTACGCCGTCTGCTGAAACAAATAAGCGAGTTATGGATTTCTTCGCCAAGGCAAGCAGTAAGACTCCACTGTTAAAAAGCGGTGGTCTTGGTGTGACTCCACCGGTTCGTCACGATTTGAGCGACGTAAGTATCCTTAGAATGATTTGTAGTGCGTTTTTTGTTGTTGTTTGTAACTGCAGGGCCATTCATAGAAGGTCGAAGGGCCGTGCAAGAGACCAACGTGATTTGGCTTAGTCGTGGGTGTCTTACGACGGTGGTGTACCTGATTACAGGCATGTGTCATCCAGTAGCGTACCGAGGTAGTGGGGAGGGGAGCGGATCGCCTGGTCCCTCCAAACGTTTAAATACAGGAAAATTAGGGTTTTTAGGTCCTACATTCATAGATGTAGTAGTTCGAGAGCTAGCGACAGTCCCATTCAACCGGAAGAACATAGTCACTAAAGGTGTGCAAAATGATGGCATTTGACCCCCTATTTGCGAGTCTCCCATGCTGTATCTGGGGCCTAAAGATTTTATAGCGAATTAATAAATTAATTGAACTGATGTTATCCGGACGACGATGGAAAGGCATAGCCCAACACGATTCGAGAAAAAATGGCTCCCCCGCGGGATTTGAACCCGCAACCTCTGGATTACCAGTCCAGCACGCTGCCAATTGCGCCACGGAGACGCCTTTGGGAGTCGTACTCCGAGGGATAAGCTAAGCCGAACCCCACCCAGGTCCATTGTTTCTCTAAAGTCTAGGCGTTTCTCCTGATCGGTAAACCACACCGAATTTCATATCTTATCTAGATGGTGTTAGATACGACTTTGGGTACGACTCCCAAAGGCGTCTCCGTGGCGCAATTGGCAGCGTGCTGGACTGGTAATCCAGAGGTTGCGGGTTCAAATCCCGCCGGGGAGCCATTTTTTCTCGAAACTCGAATCGTGTTGGGCTATGCCCTTCCATCGTCGTCCGGATAACATCAGTTGAATTAATTTATTAATTAAAAATACCGGCGACAGAATTACTCATCATATCCATCTAACACCATCTAGATTTTATAGCTAATTAATGTCCTTAATTTGGGACATGAATTTAACCAGAAGAAAATAGTCCAGAAACTAGTCTAATTCGAAAGGTTTTATGGAGCTGATCACGAATATGATCGTCTGCCTAGAGCATTTGCCCTCGGTGGCCAGTAAACTCCTTAAATTAGGGATATTAATTAACCGGAAGAACTAAGTCCGGAAAATGGTCTTGTGCGACACGTTTCATGTGGCTGAATACGAAAATGATCGTCTGTCTGGGGCACTTGCCCTTAGTGACCAGTCAAACTGAAAATGATTAACCGGAAGAACATAGTCCTGAAACTACTCCTATTCGATAGGTTTTATGGAAATGATTACAAATATAATCGTCTGTCGGCGTCTGCCTGGGGCACTTGCCCTCAGTGACCCGTCAAACTGCACAGAGGGAAAATGATTTACCAGAGGAACATAGTCGTGATACTAGTCTAATTCGAAAGGTTTTATGGAGCTGATTACGAATATGATCATCTGCCGCCGTAGATGTAGGAAGTTTGACCGGCCACCGAGGGCAAATGCACCAGGCTGACGTCGCCAGACGATTATATTTGTAATCATTCCCATAAGACCAGTTTCAGGACTATGTTCTTCCGGTTAATTAAAATTTCCCAAATTATGTGAGTTTAGCGAGCCACAGAGGGCAAATGCCCCAGGCTGACACCAGCAGACGATCATTTTCGTATTCAGCCACATAAAACCTGAAGCAAAAGACCATTTTCCGGATTTAGTTCTTCCAGTTAATTGATATCCCTGATTTAGGGAGTTTGACTGGCCCCAGGCGCAGACACCGGCAGACGATTATATTTGTATTAATCTCCATAGATCCTTTCGAATAAGACCAGTTTCAGGTCTATGTTCTTCCGGTTAATCAAAGTTTACTGAATTTCGTGAGTTTGGGGAGCCACTGAGGGCAAATGCCCCAGGCAGACGGTGGCAGACGATCATATTCGTAATCAGCTCCATAACACCCTTTCGAATGAGACTAGTTTCAGGACTACGTTCTTCTGGTTAAATTCATGTCCCAAATTAAGGACTTTAATTAGCTATAAAATCCTTAGGCAGACTTCCGGACTCGTATATAGGGGGTAAAATGCCATCATTTTGCATACCTTTCGTGACTATGTTCTTCCGGTTGAATGGGAATGTCGCCAGCTCTCGGTCTATAGGTATGTGAAAAGGTTGGACAGCGATTTGGCTCCATTGTACGAATTTTAGGCTATATCCGACCTGGAGAATAGAACGGTAAAACTTTGCAAGTGATATCAGCAAAGTGCCCCCCAGCCCCCTCCCCCCGATAGTGCTATTCTGTGGTGGCTCAAATACTGAAAATTCGCGCATTCTTGAGGAAAATTTGCGGCTAAAATAGAGAAAATAGGACGTCCCAAGTTTCGTTAGGTCCTTGTATAAGCGCACTATGTACTGATCGGCAACTTTTTCCTTGGTGCATGGCGGCCATTCCACTGCTAAAATGTAGAAATAAACGCAAAAGTGTTGTTTTTGGGCCAAACCCGCGGCTCAAATTGAAAATACGCGCTACTAATTCAACGCTGTACAAGTTTTAAAAAAATCGCCGCTAATATTGACAAAAACAACGCTAATTCGGGTTAAAATTGTGCCAAAATGGCAAATTCACAACTGAAATTGCGGAATAGACCATTAACTTTATTGAATAATACAGCTGTGGTGTTTTTTAATGAATGCATTTCGGGCCCATTCCCTGTGCCCCTCTTCAGCATCCCCGGACCCGAAATGCATTCATTAAAAAACACCACGACTGCATTGTTCATTAAAGTTTACGGTCTACAAGTTGAAGCAACAGCCAAAAAAATTTGAACAAATTCTGAAATTTGAAATTTCGTAAAATCGCCTATTTGCACATAAAAAGAGAATAGATGCTAATTCGCTGCAAAAATTTGCAGAAAACGCTATTTATTTCACAGCTGAAATTCAGACAAATCGCTAATTCTCTGATAAAGTTTAGGAAAAACGTTAATTCCGAATACAAACGAAGAAAATAACTGATTCGGGGCTAAAAATGAGAAAACGCTGATCCGTAGTTTCTGAAATAGTATAGGAAATAAAGCCAGAATAGGGGCAAAATTCGGCCCAATTTCGAATGTCGCCTAAAAAATTCCTTTAGATGTATAATTTAAGGATTCGAAGAGTCTGCAACGATACGGGGTGGCGAACTTATTTTCAAGGGTGGGTAGTCGTTGGCCGACTCACCCCTAGAAGGGATGAAAAAATTTGCCCAAACGAGGTGACTAATCTTATGCGGTTGTGTGTGCTGAGTCGATAAAAATCAGCCCTAAGTTTGTGGGCTGATTACTTCTCGAGTTATGGCATAATTTGTACGAACAAACGTCGCTTTTGGCTTGATTAGTTTATTAAAATCCTCTACATTTAGTAATGAAGTTGTTTTTGGTGCAGAATCAAATGCACGGTAGCTCGATTCTCTGAAATCAATTTTATGTGAGTTATAAACGAAAATTCCAGGAAAAAAAAAAAAATGTTTTTCTCTATACTTAAATGTGCCCTAAAGAATGTGTTTCATGATTTCGGTAGGACTGACCATTTTCTCTCATCGTACGAAGTTTTTTTTTTTTTTTGTGCTGAATTGAATGAGCTGTAGTCGGGATCAATAGTAACAATACTTTTTGAGTTATGGACAAACATTTCCAGCATTTTTAAAGGATCAGTTCTTACATTTCTGGGCGTATCTCAGAAAGTATTGACCCCAGCGATCCCTGCAAACGCTCATTCGATTCAGCACAAAAAAATACGTACGATCAGAGAAAATGGTTAGTCCTGCCAAAAATCTTGATACACGTTTACATAGCACAGCAAAGTATCGGGAAAATCTGGGGTTTTCGGGTATTTTCGTTAGTAACTCAAAGATTATTGATCGCAGAGAAACGAGCCGCCGCGCATTCGATTCAGCGCCAAAAACTGCTTCAGAAATCACATCTACGTCAACTGCATTACTAAACGCTGGACATGAGGATTTTTTTTTTGGAATATTCAAGACAAAAACCAAGTTTTTTGGTACAATTTACATCGTAACTCAAAAACTAATCGTCGCACGAACTTGTGGTTGATTTTTATCGACTTGCCACACAAAACTACTTAGGATTAGATACCCCGTTCGGGCAAATTTCTTCACCCCTAGCCGGGGGCATTTTGCCGCTATTCTGCCTTTTTCTTAAAGCTTTATTTCCTGTTCTAGAAAGATTCGAGGCTCAAACTGAAAACACAGGGCTAATAATCCGTAGAAGCGAGTAGAAAAAAATAGTTTGTGCGGGGCTAAAATGTAAAAAACCGCGCGGCTTAAATTGAAAAATCACTAATTAGAGCGGCTAAAATTAAGAAGTACACTAATTTTCATGTCGAATTGAGAAAAGGTGCTAATTCTCTTTTATAAAAATGGAAAAATGGCTAATCTGCAGCAGAAAATGAGGAAAATGACAATTCTTGGCTAAAATGGAGGAAAATAGCTTTGCAAGTGATAGAACTGCGCTGCTAAAATGTTAACCCGCGGCTAAAATTGAGGAAATTGACTAAATCCTTAAAGCTTAAGTTTAAAAATCGCAAATACGTAGCTTTCATTCGACAACTAAACAAAAAACGCTAGTCCATAACAAAAATTGAATTGGATGATTAGAAGATTTTGAAGAAGGAAATTGGGAAGATTTGCGAATTCACAAGTTAGAAACGCTACGACGCTGCTAAAATTGAGAAAAAGGGCTGATTCGCGGCTAAAATTGAGGAAAAATACCGATTCGCGAATAAAGCGTGTCAAAATTTTCAATTTAAATACGCTCCTTCTCGCTCTGTTGCTAAAATTGAGAAAAACGACAAATTCAAGGCTATAAGTAAAAAACCACTGATTCCCGGCTAGAACTAAAAAGAAGCGCTAATCTAGCTAAAAGTTGCGGCTAATATTGAGAGCATCAATAATTAGCCTTGCTAAAATCAAGAGAAAGGTTTATTTTCAGCCTTGTTGAATTCGCTGTCAAAAACGGAAACGTTGCCAATTTACAGCCAATTCGTGGCTAAAATTTACAAAATTCGCTAATTCACAGGTTAGAAACGCTAATGTGCTTGCTATTAAGAGAACTAGTTAATTCGTGGCTAAAACTGAGAAAAATCGATAATCCATGGTGGCGTTGGGGGTGGACGGTGTTTTTCGCAGAAATGTAGAAAAACCCTCTATTTTGCGACTAACATGGAGGAAATCACATGGGAAAAACGATAATTTTCAGCACGAACTGAGTAAAGTGCTAAATTTTCTGGTCCCTGCTAAAAAAAAAAAAAAAAAATTGTAAAAATCCCTAATTTGCAGCTAAAATTGAGGAAAACGCCAACTCGAGGAAAGTTAAGAAACATCGCTAATTCGCGGGATAAAAACGCTACTTTGCTGCTAAAGTTGAGAAAAATCGCAAATTTATGGTTATTGTGGGGAGGGGGGGACTACCCCGCTAATCCGGCTGAAATTGAGAAAAACGTTACACGCGGCCAAATTTTAGATAAGCGCGAATTTGCCAGTAAAGTTGACAAAAAGCACTCATTCGCGGCTAAAATTGAGAAATTCGCGGCTTCAATTTGGCATAAGCGATAATTGGCCGATGAAGGGTGTGTATAAATAGCGGTAATTTGACTAAATTCAGGAAAAGGCCTTGGCTGAAGTAAGGAAAAGGCCTTAGAGGTTACCAATAGAGGCTTACATAGCGACTTAAAGGGCCTCATGGAGATTTCTGTCCTGGGCTCCGATACGTGTAGGTCCGCCAGTGCAGCCAGCTCCAACACCACGATACCGCATTGAGGTGATCATGAAATGTCGACTATATTGGGGGCCCCCTGGGCCTTGCTGGTGACAAGAGGTGCGGGCCGGGGTAAGGCACTTCAGGCGCCAGGTTGGAGCTTCTTGTGGTACCAAACCCCACAGGGGGGTTTGGGGTTAGACCCGTGCTGCGGTTGGGCTATTTGTTTGTGGTTGAAACTTTACCCTGGTTGAGAGCTACGCTGTAATTCAGGCCCGGTGTGAGGGGAAATTCGTGTGTCTCCTGATGCAAACGTGTGCAAAAAGTTACCAAAACCGGTGGCATCACAGTGGGAAACCCCTTCAACGGCTCGTCTGATCGAAAATCCGTCTCGATTTTCGAATTCCTAGGGATGAGAAACAGCGGTCTTGTCCATTTTTAAATTTTGATAACTTTTGTCAAAAATGGCTCTGGGCTATTTTTTAGCCAGATTTTTAAACATAGTATTTAATTTGAGCTGGACGTTGCTGAGAGCCATTTGAACACAGCTCAATCGCCCCTGTAAAACGTGCCAAAGAGGTCGAATGAGGGGGTGGTGAGAGGTTGAACGTGTAGATTTTTGAGTTCGTCGTGTCAAAAACTCGGCAGTCAGCCGAGGTAGGGGGATCTAGGCAGGGGCTCCTTTGGGGTAGGGCGATCTAGGCAGGGGCTCCTTTTGGGTAGTGCTTGATGGGTTCGAGTCCCGGTCCTCACGTTAGCTCCAGAAATGGAGAGGAAAGCGATAAAACCCCAAAAATAATGTATCCAGCTCCAAAACCTGTAATTTATCGCCATGCATTGGGTGTTCTCCTGCATGACTGCGATCAGGCACAAACACCCTCCCCAATCCGACTACCGTCAGAAGCACGAAACTAGCTATTTAGCCGTTGATTGAACACCAAAATTGGATTTTCCCGTTCGAAAGCTACAATGCCCCCTCCCCCTTCAATTATTCTGGACATGTGACCACGAAACTAGTAGTTCGAGTGTTGGCGACAGTCCCAATGAGCCAGAAGAACTTGATCTTGTCTTCTTGTCCCATTTAATAGATTTTGTGTAGATGAACACGAGTATGGGGCATTAGGCCTCGGTGGCCAGTCAAGTTTTCTAAATTTGGAGCATGAGTCTGAAGCTGAAACAATATTGTCTTGTAACTTATTTGGTGTGGCCGAGAGGGCCCTGTTCGCGGTAAGATTGACCAGATTATCGGTTTTGTAGGGCGCGAATATCCAGTTTGAAGTTACACCATTTGCAGGGCGCGAATGGTCTGTTTGACTATTTTTTAGAGCTTGAATTGCCAGTTGGCCATTTTTGGCGCACAGATTATCCAGTTGGGCTCTTTTTAAGGCACGAATCGTCAGCCTAGCCAATTTTCAAGGCGCGAATGAACAGTTTGGCCATAAGTAGAGTGTGAATGGTCACTTTTTCCATGTTAAGGACAGGAATCGTCCTTAATAAGCTTTTTTTTTATGCCGTGAATCGCGCTCGTTTAGCCATTTTTTAAGGCACATTCAGCCCCTATTGCCAATTTTAGGGCGTGAAACTTGGCAAATTTCAGCGCCTAAATAGTCGGTTTGGCCATTTTCAGAGCATGAACTGTCTGTTCTGCCATTTTTTGCGCACGAATTGTCAGTGTAGCCGTTTTTTTCAACGTGATTAGCACGTGAAGCCAAATTGCGCAAATTGTCACGATGGTAATTTTTTACACGTTAATGGTCGATTTTGCGTGCAAGAATAAACAGTTAGAGTGTTTTCAGTGCACGAACTACCAGTTAAGACATTTTTAGGTCGCTTCAGAGTCAGTTAGGCAATTTTTTAAGCGAGAATTGTCAACTGTCTATTTTTAGCGCGCTAACAGTCAGGTCAGCCATTTTTAAGACGCGTATCGTCAGTTTTGCCATTCGGAGGCGAAAATAGTCGGTTAGGCCGTTTTGATTCCATCAAGCTATTTGCGCGAATGACGATTATTGCCCATTTTTGGCGAGCTATTGGTCAATTTGGCCATTTTTGGTAAGCGAACGTTCGATTTGGCCAGTTTCAGGGCGAGGATCATGACGAGGCCGTTTTTTAATGACAGGAGTAGCTAGTTCAACTATTTTGAGGCAGCGATTATCTGTCAAGCCATTTTTTCAAGCCAAAATAGCGAGTAAACTCCCATTCGTGTTTGAAATCGACAGAAAACGCTAATTCGCGGCTAAAATTGAGACGCAGCCCAAATTCGCGTGTAAAGCGCTCGTTCTCAGCAGCGCGGCTTAGCTATCTCAAGTCAGAAGGGGGGCAGGAGTCTAGGCCGGACTTAGAGCGTTGTCGTTGTCGTCACCGTCTAGCCTAGGGCCTGCGCCTATCGAAAAAATTGCTATTTCGTGAAGATAAAAAACGGAAACGAGCAACTCCGCGGATATTCAGATTCAAAACTTTCAATTTCTTTTTTTTTTGCGGCAATTTTTTTTTTTTTGTCTAGAACTGGTAACGCCGCGAATTTTAAACTAAAACTGGTATTCGCACAAATTTCCAAGACGTGGTACTTGCAATATCAGAAATATCCAGCTGGGACTCTTCCAATTTTACGGATATTCGCCTACTTAGTGGCTACATAATGGTCAGGACGCTGCCATGGCCGGCTAGCCTGCGTTCCCCCAACACTAAAATGAACCCAAAACTGGCAAATTCGCGAAAATAAAAACCTTAAACGACCAAATTCCCGGAAATTTAGACCAGAAACTTGGAATTATGTAATTTCTGTCAATTCGGTGATTTTTCCCCATTTTAACTTGGAATAGCGTTTGTTCTCAAATTAAGCTGTGTATTAGTGTTTTTTCTCACTTTTATCCGGGAATAAGTGATCCTATTTCCACTTTCAGCCTAATTTCTCTACGTTAGCCCCGAATAAGTTGCCTCCAGAAACCCCGAATTAGAATAGTTTTCTCAATTTGAGCTGTGAGTGAGCGCTTTGTCCCATTTTCAGCTGCGAATCAGCGCTTTGTCTCAATTATAGCGGCTGTGAATTAGCACGTTTTCTCAATTTGAGCTGTGAATGAGCTAAGAACTAAGTGCGCTCCCTCCACTCTAACTGAATGGAAAATCAATTTGGCTCCAATCTAGATCTACGAAATTTGGCGTTTCAAGGAGCTAAATCCGAGAAATTTGCTTCGTGAAAATGGTTATTTTTTTAAGCCATGCCCCACGAATTTTGTTTTTCTTGAGCCAACTCCACACAAATATCTTTCTGAATGGGTCAGCAGCGCGAAATTTGGTTATTGATGCTGCGAGCCCCGCGAATTGCTCTTTTGCGCGAGCTACAGCCCTGAGAAGACATTGGTTTTTAATGAATTGCTCTTTAAAATGACCTAACACTGCGAATTTCCTTTTGAGCAATGTGAAATTATGCTTTTGTAGCAGCGAAAGCCACAGGCTCGCCCTCGTGTCTCGTTTTTAATGAGTCAATTCCATGGAATTTCATTTTTGATAAGATCGGACGCGCCAAATTATGTTTTCAAGGGGCCCAAACTCGCGAAATTGTTTTCAAGTGTGAGGCAATCACGCGAAATTGGTTTTACGGGTCATCCCTGTAAAAGATGGTTTTTAAATAAAGCAAGACTCGTGAAATTCCCTTTTTGGAATGGGCCAACCTCACGAGATGTTTCCGCGAATGGATCAAAAGCGCGAACTTTTGTTTTTTATAGCGATGAAAACTGTAAAATTGCCTTTTTGAGGTGAATCGGCCCGAGAAACACTGCTCCTCACCTCATGAGCTGTTGTCTGTTTCTCGCCATTCAGCGTATGCCATTGTTAGTGTTTGGAGACGAGCGTTTCGTTTTCGGGCTTAAGTGAACTGTTTTAGGGCGAAATTTCAGGTTTCAGTGTAAAAACTGCCATCTTTTAACTAAGCAACAGGTTTTTGTAGCTATAAATTGGCCGAAATATTAGTTTCTTCAGCTATGTTAGCCTGCTTGACCTAAGGCCTAGAAACCAATTTTGACCGTTTCAGGTATTCGAGAATGCCTGCCATGTAATTTAGATATATTTAAACATTTTAAATATCTTTCGGCAGGTGCAGCCTCTCCTCAAGCGTCTTTTATCCGCTTCGAACGCCGTGCCAACCGTTGAAGAAATCGAGAAAAAACACCAGCAGCCGAGAAAAGGCGGCGGCACAGGCGTTGGACTAGACGATCGCCACGATAGAATCGCCGGTGTCGCCGAGACAGCGGCACCGCCTTCGACGCAAAATGGTTTCAACTATTTGAAAATGAACGACGGTGGTGGGGCTGCTGCTGCTGGCGGAGGAGGTGGCACTCCCGTTGTGACCACCAAATTGACACCGCAGAAACTGTTTCAAAATTCTTCGAACCTTCGTTCGAGTTCATCACCGCCGAACTCGGTGCAACGAGTACCAAGTGACGTCGAAGTGCCGCCTTTGGAGGGTGGGACGACTTCGGTTATAAATTCGAATAAATCGACGACGTCTTCGGCGAAGCAACATTTTTTTCCGGCTTCACTCAGCCAACCGTCCGTTCCCTGTAGTGATCCCATCGAGGTATGTTTCTTCCTAAAAAAAAATTGGCAATCAAATTACTACTAATTTGGGTTTTTTGTGTTACAGGTGAGCGTCCTCGAAAGAACAGTCATTGAAACGCCACCCAAACCAGCTCTTCTACCGCCCACTGTCTTCGCCACTCCTCGTTCATCAGAAGAGACGTCGTCAACCGTCATCACCTCCTCATCGTCGTCCAGCGCTAGGCCTACTCTGGAGCCGCTCACAAAAACCCAGCTCCTTCAAGCGGTGTCATATCTGCTTAAAAATGACGCTGATTTCATCAACAAGCTCCACGAAGCGTACGTCAAATCTTTCGTAGACATGGTCTCTTGAAATACGCCCGTCAGGGGAGGAAAATAAGCCGGGAAAGTCACCGTGATGAAAATAAAAAATGTAAGTGCTGTTGACGATTAAAATATTGATGATGGGAGGGGGCTCGCTTGGACGTAAACAATAACAACGGGCAAGTTTAATGTCCGTACAGCCATGTAATTTAGTTATAAATTAGCATAAATCACGGCAAGTTACAGGAAACGGGCCAATATTTTTGTTACCCTATTGTTTTGATTTTTTCGAGCTTTAAAGGCCCCCTTCACCCAGTTCATGTGATTCTTCTTTAAGAACTAGCCCGGATCACTTATTCCACTCATCTATTTCTTGAAAAACAGTAATGGTAACGTTGATTTCCAAATTTAGCAGGTTGTTTGTAGTTTTTCTCTCGTTAACTATATTTTTTTCTTCTTTTTTTGGCAAAATCGTATCGTGTGTATTGAGGAAAATCTCAGCATAAATTTTCATTTTTAATTTCCTAATGCAATATAAAACCGACATTCTATGCGGAAAATAAAGCAAATTCAGACCCTTAATGATTTCGTTTGAGGACCTTAATTGGTCCATGTGCTCGGGCGCGGGAGTGGGTGTGATGGCATACAAATTATGAGCAAAGGTACGTGTACGTGAAAAAATAAGGTTTATTCAATGAAATGATTAAAAAGCGTTTGCTCTTAGACATATGGAGCCGAGTTATGGATAGACGTTCCACCGTCGCTGAGGGCCGAGAGAGCTAGATCAGTCCACTTATTCTCCGCCTCTTTGGCTGTCGTGTGCGAGTCGCCGTTGTCCGCCTCCGGATCGGGGAGCTCGGACACGGGCACTTCGATGTCTTCGTCGGGAAGTTCGTCCAAGCGCCAAGCATAGTCGACGATGTCGAGGAGGCGACCGTCTACTTGAACTTGACTGTCCATTCGTTGTTTTTTCTCTCTCTCAACCTCCCCGGGTTGGAAATTTTGTGAAGCCCGACTCTCCGGTCTTGATGAGCTTCCCAATTACAACAATTTTAACGGCCCAGGAAGTAAAACAACTCTTTTCTTTATCATAAACACTAACTTGAATTGATAACACTGATAGCAATAACGTCCACTCCCGTCCTTTAGCAATCGACTCATTTACCGCCTGAATCTTGAGAAGTTCGAAATTTGTTAGGTCTAGCCTCTTCTCTGGCTCTGGCGTAAATTTTAGAAGGGGAAACACGTGAATTCTGTGCAATTCGGCCACATGAGCAAAATGCGTGGCTCTGTAGCCCTCAAAACTGCACTAATAGAAATCTTTCGACCATGGAGAGAACCAGACAGGTCCTACTTTTTAGAGACGTGCTTTCGGGGGTCATAGTCATAGGTGTTCGGGGAAAGGTCAAAATTGTCCGGTTTTTATTGACTCGGTTTTGCCTGGACTGGTCGAGCGTTAGTCCCTTCCTTAAAAAAGTATTCAGTGAGAATTAGCCATTTTTTTAACTTTTACCCTTTGAATTAGCGCTTTTTCCCTACTTTAGCCTCGATGAGCGCTTTTTTTCAATTTTATCCAGGATTAGCGCTTTTAATAAATTTTAGGAATTAATCAGAGCTTTTTCTCAATTTTAGCAGTGAATTGTAATGATTTGTTCACATTTAGACATCGCCATGAATTAGCAATTTTTCTCAAGTTTTAAGTTGCCCCCAGAAATTGCGAAGTTGCGATTTATCAATTTTACCAGTGAACAACCGTTTTTTCTTAATTTTGGCCACGAATTTGCCCTTTGTCTTGATATTGCTACGAATCGTAGCCTATTGATCTCAATTATTAGCCTCAAATATGTGCTTTTTCTCAACTTCAGCTTTTTTCTTCCATTTATAGCTTCGAATTAAGCGCTTGTTCTCAAGTTTATACCAGCGCATTAGCAACTTTTTCACATTTACTCATGTTTTAGATTTTCTTATTCATTTTAGCGGGCGAATGAGCGCATTTTCCTCACTTTAACACCAAATTTATCATTTTTACCAGTGAATTATTAGCGATGTATTCACATTTAGCCTCGAATTAGCACTTTCCCTCAATTTTGTGAATTGGCGGGTTTTTTACATTTGGCCAAAAATTAGCGCTTTTTCACAATTTTAGCAGCGAATTAACGCCGTGAATTTAGCCAAGATTTAGAGCATTTTCTTCATATTACCAGCGAATTCGCTTTTTTCATCCATTTTAGCCGTGAATTATTAACGATGTATTCACATCGACAGTTATTGATGCATCACGGTAACAGTTATTCACAAAGAGAAAGGCACTAAAAGTGGGGCTAATTATAACAAAGGCGCTACCAAGCGACCATATTAACGATCTTTCTTTTTTTCTTTCTTTCTCTTTTTTTTCTTTTTGTTTTTTGTTTTTCTCTTTGGGTGGCTAAAACTAAGAAATAGCGCTTAAAATTGTGAAAAATAGCTAATTCACGGCTAAAAGACCGAAGTAAAAAAATTTCGCTCCGGCAGCTGGCGGTCGGACAGAGTGCATTTCATTCCGTATACGGATACCCTAAGCCGACCCAGAAGTAATAATTTTGATACCATAATTTGTTTCATTAAGCCCAACTTCTTCCTTTATTTTCACCACCCTCTCTTCAAAAATGTCGAAAAGTTTCGGTAGTTTTCCAAGGGCTTTGTTATATGTACTCCCGTGTGTACTCCGAGGGATAAGCTATAAGCCGAAATCCACCCAGGACCATTGTTTCTCGAAGCTCTAGGCGTTTCTCCTTATGGCAAAGGTAAACCACGCCGAATTTTATCTTATCTAGATGTTGTTAGATGGATACAATGAATAATTCTGTCGCCGGTTAATTAATTCATTAATTAAAAATACCGGCGACAGAATTATTCATTACAATGCATCTAACAACATCTAGATAAGATAAAATTCCGCCGATAAAATTCGGCGTGGTTTGCCGATCAGGAGAAACGCCTAGAGTTTCGAGAAACAATGTAACCTGGGTGGGGTTCGGCCTAGCTTATCCCTCGGAGTATGACTCCCAAAGGCGTCTCCGTGGCGCAATTGGCAGCGTGCTGGACTGGTAATCCAGAGGTTGCGGGTTCAAATCCCGCCTGGGAGCCATTTTTTCTCTAAACTCGAATCGTTTTGGGCTATGCTTTTCCATCGTCGTCCGGATAACATCAGTTTTATTAATTCATTAATTAAAAATACCGGCGACAGAATCCAACACAGTACAATGACCCCATAAGACCCAACCAAAGCCATGGTTCAACCCATTAGTAGAACCTCCAACGACAACAACGTCTCAAGCACAATGAAGGCCCAGCTACAGCCAGGGTTCAACCACAGCGAAACTCCAACCACAGCAAAGCTCCAACCACAGAAAAGGTCTCAACCACAGCAAAGGTTCAACCACTGCAAAGGCCCAACCACAGCAAAGCTGCAACCACTGCAAAGGTCCAACCCCTTCAAAGGTACAACCACACCCCAGTTCCAACCACAGCCAAGCTTAAACCACAGCAAAGTTCCAACCACAGCAAAGCTCAAATCACAGCAAAGGTCCAACCACTGCAAAAGTCCAACCACAGCAAAGCCCTAACCTCAGCAAAGCTCCAACCACAGCAAAGGTCTCAACCACAGCAAAGGTTCGACCACTGCAAAGGCCCAACCACAGCAAAGCTGCAACCACTGCAAAGGTCCAACCCCTTCAAAGGTACAACCACACCCCAGTTCCAACCACAGCCAAGCTCAAACCACAGCGAAGTTCCAACCACGGCAAAGCTCAAATCACAGCAAAGGTCCAACCACTGCAAAAGTCCAACCACAGCAAAGCCCTAACCTCAGCAAAGCTCCAACCACAGCAAAGGTCTCAACCACAGCAAAGGTTCGACCACTGCAAAGGCCCAACAACAGCAAAGCTGCAACCACTGCAAAGGTCCAACCCCTTCAAAGGTCCAACCACAGCAAAGCTCTAACCACAGCAAAGCTCCAACCACAGCAAAGGTCTCAACCACAGCAAAGATTCAACCACTGCAAAGGCCCAACCACAGCAAAGCTGCAACCACTGCAAAGGTCCAACCCCTTCAAAGGTACAACCACACCCCAGTTCCAACCACAGCCAAGCTCAAACCACAGCGAAGTTCCAACCACGGCAAAGCTCAAATCTCAGCAAAGGTCCAACCACTGCAAAAGTCCAACCACAGCAAAGCCCTAACCTCAGCAAAGCTCCAACCACAGCAAAGGTCTCAACCACAGCAAAGGTTCGACCACTGCAAAGGCCCAACCACAGCAAAGCTGCAACCACTGCAAAGGTCCAACCCCTTCAAAGGTCCAACCACAGCAAAGCTCTAACCACAGCAAAGCTCCAACCACTGCAAAGGTCTCAACCACAGCAAAGGTTCAACCACTGCAAAGGCCCAACCACAGCAAAGCTGCAACCACTTCAAAGGTCCAACCCCTTCAAAAGTCCAACCACAGCCAAGCTCAAACCACAGCAAAGTTCCAACCACTGCAAAGGTCCAACCACTGCAAAAGTCCAACCAAAGCAAAGGTCCAACCACAGCAAAGCACCAACCACAGTAAAGGTCTCAACCACAGCAAAGGTCCAACCTCAGTTGAACTCCCAGTAATTAAAGCTTTCCCTTCTTTTTTTCCTTTTGTTGATTTTAGTAATCCGGGCCACACCTAGGAAAACCGGGCCCAGGAATAAAGGACCCAGTGCCCCCCCCTCTCAACGTGCGTACCGACTGCATTTCTCAATTATTGAGTATGGGCTGAGGGACTCAGGGGCGGCGTAAAGGAACAAAAATGTACGTTTCTGAAGTTTCCGATATTTGTATTATTGGTCTGAACTTAAGGCCATGGGCACAAGTTCACGCCCCCCCCCCCCAGAAATCGCTTGAGCCGCCCTAGGGACCCCCCCCCCCAGGTTGAGAATCACTGTTCTCGTCTTTAATGTCGGTAAAACTCAGGGCTTGATTTTTGGCCTCGGAGGGCCGCAAAAAGGTTGTCAATTTTTTCGGGCTCTTCATCGATTCCCGCCTATCTTGGGACATGCACGTAGAGCGCATTTCGTCCCAACTATTTAGAGCCACGGCATTGTCCGGTCTGGTGCCTGCTGTGACGCTGCGGCTGCAAGTTTTCTTTAGGCTATTTTTCTCCTGAATGACGTTTACGGGATTCTTGCCTGGAGTAATTCCGCGGTGACCATAAAAATCTTCCGCTTGTAATGCAAAAGGCAGCTATTCTAGTGCTTTGTGGACTGCTCCCGTGCCTTGGCGTCGTTCTGCTGAGGGTGTTGACGGCATTCTCCCGGTTTCACGATGCAAAGTCCAGGCCAAAGCTAAGGAAAGGCGATAATCAATGGTTTATGGAGACCTTTTTACAACTAAAATTGAGAAAAAAAGGCTCATTTACGGTAGAATTGCAAAAAACCTCCTTTTCGGGGCTAAAAATTAATGAGTAAAACCACCAAATCGCGGCTAAATTGATAAATAGTACCCATTGATGGGTAAAACTGAGAAAAGTTGCTCATTAACCCCCCCCTCCCGGTTGAGAAAAACTCTGGAGCCGCGCGCCTGGGGTTAATAAATGTATTCGGTCCGGGAAGGAAAACCGTAAGTTTACCGTTCATGAACGTGAAAAGCCCTACCATCATTCTAGGGGCGCGAAGTTTGGTAATTTGTTTGGGCTAAAATATAGTTTTAGTTTATCCATTTTTTTTCCAATGATTAATTGAGTTTAGACGACCCTGTCTTGGACAATAAAATTATGTTTATGGGATTATACTCCCCCCTCACGCCGCACCACCACAATTTCAATGAGTGAATCGTAAGCTGCACATATCTGTTGGGCGCAAATGATCAGTTTCCACTTGTCTTCTCTGAATTATATCATATGGTAGCGGAGATGAAGGGTGGAAATGCTCGGATCCAAAGCTGAATTTTATGCAAATGGAAAGTGCCATAGTGCTCTCATCGCTTTGATTCCGACCACGGTCATAAGTATGAGCATTAATGCTTTCATTTTGAGTTTGACGAGCATGAGCAGAGTCGCCAGCATGTTTTGTTTCATCCCTTCTCGAGCTGAATCAGAGAAATAATTTTAAAAACACGTTATAAATTATTAGAGTGATTTATTTGTTCCAATCGCGCCTGCGGATTACGAAAGGCCACGGAAACGAACGAGTTTTTATGTATAAGCCTGCCCACTCTTTTAATTGTTTTTATAGAGCCATATAAATGAGGAAGCGATCATCACGATCACATACACTCATAATACGTTCCTACTATGAAGTGCTTCTATTTTTTGTGTTTGTCGATGATTTTACTTGTGTCTCTAATTGACGTTGTAAACAGTCGTATACCGGAAGGGGATGTTCATCATATTATAGATGGCCCGACGAAGTCCTGCCGCCCAGGCTTTCGCCGAGCGTGGGGAAAGTGTCGCATAGTTCTGATAATATACGAAAAAGGTGAATTAAATTATGTCATTTTTTTTAAAGCTAGGTGTCTGATTTTTTATGCTCCGGCGTTTACAGAATCAGCCACAGAATCTTCGGAGAAGTAAACAAATTACTCTCATTACCAGTGATATTTTTTGTGATGATGTTTATTAAATAAATTAATGTGACAACAGAACTATTTTTAGGGCTTTGGCTTCTTTTTTCTTCCTCTCCTTCTTATTTATCTGATCGAGCTTTAAATCATTAGCTAATTAAGGTTTCAAATTCAATAATAACAATAATAATAATAAATTCAAATGAATGTATGAAACAGATTTTCATTTCGGTGACGTTGGCAGTGCATAAGGGCGGCGAAAAAAACCATTAAGCGTTTTAAAAACTGCATGGTTTTTATTTTTCACACTCAAATCTCTCTCGGAAAAACCGAAAAGCAAATGTTAGGGCGGTTATTTCGTACCCACGATTTGTATGTTTTAAAATAATGTGATCACAAAATATTAAAACCGGAGGACCGTGAAGGAAAATTAAACAGACCCACGTGGCTCGTTCCACTCGGTCCACAAAGAGTGTGGTGGGTGATGATAGGACGGAGGGGAATACAGGAAACTGCCGGCACCCGGCCGGCTGCGGCACTGTTTAATTAGTCCAGAAGCAGGCCAACCTTTTTTGGTCGTGGGGCATAAAGCTGGTCGTAAGAACTGAGGCGGGCCACCCATCCTCCTCCCCCCTCCCACCCATCGAGCACAACAGTTTGATCTGAGCAAAAGGCCGTGACGCGCTGAATAAAACGCTCTCGGGGCCTGTTCAATAACTTCAACAACATAAGTTAACCACAGTATAACACCGTTTTCCATTTGCACCAAAATGCAACTCATGGTAGTGCCGGCCTTAGACATTTTGATGCCCCGGCGCCAAACGATTTCACCAACGCACCCGTGAAATTGCTTTCACGAGCCACGAATTAGCGTTTTTCCCCACTCTTCATCACTTGCTTCTCAATTTCATCGGTGAATTAGCGATTTGTCTCCATAATTAGCGGCGAATTAGCAATTTGTCTCCATTTCAGCCCTGAATTAGCGACTTTTCTTGCAATGAATTTGTGTTTTTCCTTATTTACGCCGGTGATGAGCGATTTTACCAGTGAATGAGCGCTTTATTGTCTAAATTTAGCCACGGAGAAGTTGCCCCCAAAAACCCCGACTTGCCATTTACTCAATTTTTTTCTGTGAATTAGCAAAATGTTCTCAATTTAACCCCATAAATAGAAATTTTTCTTGATTTTAGCCGTGAATTAGCGTCTACCTAATTGTAGCCTCCTAGCGAGCCGTGAAAGAGAGTTTTGTTTCTTAACGTTTTTTCTGGGTTTTATCCGTGAATTAGCGCGTTTTTCCTAATTTATCCGCGGATTAGAGATTTTCTTCACTTTAGCAGTCATTTCGTGATTTTAGACGCTAAAAAGCGATTTGCCCCAATTTAATCCGTGAATTAGCAGTTTTTTTAAAATTTACCCCGTGAATTATAGCGTTTTTTTCACTTTTAGCCATAAAGTATCGGTTTTTCTCAGATTGAGCCACGAACTTGCGTTCTGAATAAGTTGAGAATTCATGTTATCGTAATTTTATAGGCGCGAGTGAATTAGCGTGTTTCGTAATTGTAATATACTTCAGTTGTTGTCTCCAGCACCGCATTATTAACGGTCAACCCATTATTATTACAAAAAAGATTGAAGCTTTTTTTTCTAATTTTATGTTCGATTCTTCCTCTCTTAGTAAATAGAATTTTGCGTTTTTTATCACTTTCCATTGTCAAAATCCTCTCCTTCGTCTATAATACACAACAATTAATTGGTGACTGTTATAAATTAGACCTCGAAAGTTAAGGCTTTAATCGACAAAATAGAATAAGAAAAAAACAGATGAATGGGAGATGAATTAATAAGAAAAGTGGAGAGGAATCTTCATCACATTCTCCCCCTGTTATTTGAGGACATAGTCTTGGAGATACGACGGTGGTCTCCTGGTTCTAACGGGCCTTCCAGAGTTCTCAATTTCGGACGAATCAGGGCGAGACAAAGTTACTTCAGGCGATGGGTTGGAAGAACTATTGAAAATTAAGGGTTCTTCTTTCTCCTCTGATGAGTGAGCGATGGGTGTCAAAGGGAATTCAGGTGTAACATTTGGGCCTCCGTCTGAAAATTCAGTGCAGTCATCCTCAGGGTGTCCAAATACGGAATCATCTCCTCGAGGTGCCAAGTGCTTCAAGGAAACTGTTACTTCTTTTCCATCGGGGTTTCTAATAAGCGCGTATTCTGAATTAGCTTCCAAAAGGTCAACTTCTGTAACCAGAGGACTGTACTTCGAAGACCGGACGTGGGTTTTTAAAAACACTTTCCCGGGGTGATCTAACCACGATGGTATTGAAGTTCCGTTTGTTGATCTTCGATCGTGAAGGAACATTCTTTCATGAGGCGTACAGTTAATTGAAGTACAAAGTAGAGACCTGATTGCGTGAAGAGATTCTTGTATGACTTCCTCCCATCGAGTAGTACTCAATCCTTTGTTCTTCATAGCGAGAGACATAGTCTTCCATAATATACCGTTGTACCGCTCTACGAGACCGTTTCCTTCGGGATTATATGGTGTCGATGAACTTGTCGAAATTCCTTGGCCGTGGAGGTAGGACGTTAATTCCTTCGACAAAAACGAAGTTCCTCTGTCCGAGTGGATGTACGCAGGGGTACCGAAAATGGAAAATAGGTTGTAGAAACATTTCTTGACAGTCGCCGAAGACATATCACGACAAGGGTACGCAAAAGGAAAACGCGAAAATTCATCAACGATTGTTAAGATGTACTGGTTTCCAGTAGACGATGGTATCGGTCCCTTGAAATTCACATTGAGTCGTTCGAAAGGCTTAGTGGCTTTTATCAGATGACTATTTTTCTGTTTGTGGAAACGAGGCTTCAGTTCCGCACAGGTAGAGCAGGCGTTTGTGACGCGTTTAATATCTTCGAGAGAAAAAGGGAGATTTTTCGATCGAGTCCAATGGTACATTCTCGTGATACCCGGATGGCATAGGTTCCGATGAATTTCGTAAAGTTCATTTACGTTTGTTGCTCCGCAAACTCTGGAAAGAGCGTCTGCTACTTTATTGAGGTTGCCAGGGCGATAAAAAATATCAAAACTGAAACATGACATTTCTAGTCTCCACCTTTGAATTTTGTCGTTTTTGATTTTACTTGAGTGCTTCAGATTGAACATAAAGGACAGGGCTTCTTGGTCTGTGATTAGCTTGAAGTGGCGATTGGTCAAATAGTGTCTCCACTTTCTTAGGCATTCCACTATCGCCGTTGCTTCTTTTTCTATTGCCGGATACTTCTTTTCGCTGACTGACAGAGTCCTCGAGAAAAAGGCGACCGGTCTTCCTTTTTGTGAGAGGACCGCGGAGACAGCTATGTCCGAGGCATCCGTTTCAACGACGAGTTGGGCATTCGGGTCGATACAAGTTAGAAGTGCGTTAGCGATGTCAGTTTTAAGTTGTTTGAACGCCGACAAAGCTGAGAACGATAGAGGGAATTTAGAGTGTTCGATAAGGGGGCGAATTTTATCTGAGTATCTTTGGACCCATTTTGAGTAGTACGCGAACATACCGATGATTCTTTGGAGTGATGGTTTGTCGTGGGGAGGAGGAAGTTCTAAGAGAGGTTTGAGCCGGTCTGGATCAGGTTTAATAGACCCGTGGCTAATTAAGTGTCCAAGAAGTTTAATTTCCGTGCGAGAAAATTTACATTTTTTCTCGTTCAACTTGAGGTTGTACTTCTTGGCAACGTCTAGGAATTTTTCCAAGTTTGCGTCGTGTTCTTCTTTTGTACGGCCGCCAACCGTGATGTCATCGATATAGCACCGAATTCCTTGTAGATTTTCTGAGTCGACTATTGAGTCTATAAATTTTTGAAACGCCGGTACGCCGTTTGTAACTCCGAAAGGAAGTCTCCGGAACTGGTACAAGCGGCCGCAAGCCTCGAACGCCGTGTACGGACGATCTTTTTTGCATATTGGCACTTGATGATAGGCGCTTTCCAAGTCGATAGTACTAAAGAGCTTGAATTGGGCCATTTCTAAAACGACTTCCCCTACATTCGGAACGGGGTAGGCGTCAAGTTCGGTGAATTTGTTTATTGTATTAGAATAGTCGACAACCATACGCTTTTTGTGACTTTGACTTTTCGTGACGAGAACTTGAGCCCTCCAAGGTGATGAACTTTTTTCGATGATTCCAGCTTTTAACAGTTTTTCTACCTCATCGCGAATGAAAATGGAATCCTCTTTTGAAAAACGTCGTGATTTCGTTGCTATTGGTTTTGTTTGGGGCGAGAGATCTGAAAAAATACGAATTGGTTCTATTTTCGCTGGAGTGAAAGTTGTCGAGCTAGAAATCGTCAGAGGTGGGTTGGTGCCACCGAAACCCACGTTAAGGTGCGAGTGCAATTTCAATATGTCGTGCCCTACGATGACATCTGAGCATAAATTAGACAGAACAGACAATTTAACGTCCTTGTAGGAATAATTTAGCAATTTCAAATCCACTTTTACGTAGCCTTTCACAATAGAAGAAAGAGATGTAGATGCCATCGAGACGGTTCCTGATTCCGGGAAAAATGGAATTTTCTTTGAAGACGCGAATTCTTCACTGATGTAACTTGCAGAGCTACCAGTGTCGATGAGACAGTTCCCGGGGTTTCCGTTGACTTGAACAGAGACCAACGCTTTTGATAGAGAATGTGACGAGCTTGCCCCTAATATACTGGAAATAAATTGTGTTTCTTCACTTGTAGCAGAAGATGACGAATCAGCAAGAGCAGCGGCAGTCTTTGACGACTTTTTGGAACGACAGACTTTGGCCCAGTGCCCGATTTTTTGACAGTTTGCGCAAACTTTATCCCGTGCAGGACAGGTTGACCGAGGATGCATATAGCCTCCACAAAAGTAGCATTTTTTGAATTCAGGACGTGTGGCGTTACATTGATTATCTATACTATTCTCCGAAATAGACTTGGGGTGTACAGACTGCTGATTTTGATAATGGTCGTAGGTTTGAGAATTTTTCACGGCAATTTCTATGGAACGGGCTTGTTCGATAGCTTGCGATAGCTCGAGAGTTTTATTTTCTAGAAGACGCTGACGGATGTTAGGAGAAAGTAGACCAGCAATGAACGCGTCTCGTATGTGGTCAGCGGTGTTTTGTTCCGTGGACACGGCTTTGAAAGAGCAGTCCTTGCTTAGTGTCGTGAGTGCTGCGACGTACTGCACTCGATAGTCGGACTGGCAGTTGTTTTCGAGTAGCTAGTTGATGCCTGGCGAATATCTCATTTTTCTTTTTAACGTAAACAGCTTGCAGAATTTCCAATGCTGAAGCGTATGAAGTGCAGTCGACAATGAGCTCGAACACGTCACAAGAGAGGTAGTTCGAGAGCACCGCTAGTTTATCTCCAGCTTGAATTTCGGTCTTTGCCAGATAATTTTCGAATGTACGCAACCAGTGTGTCCACTCCGTTGAGCTGAGGGTGCATCAGGATTGGCTTTGAAACGTTCTGGACGTAGAACCTTTTCCATTATTCTATTTTGTCGATTAAATTGTTATAAATTAGACCTCGAAAGTTAAGGCTTTAATCGACAAAATAGAATAAGAAAAAAACAGATGAATGGGAGATGAATTAATAAGAAAAGTGGAGAGGAATCTTCATCACAGTGACGAGGAAAATATGGAAATAAATGAAGAAAAATCAAATTTGATCGCTTACGTCGACATTTAGAGACTCGCTTCCGCGTTCCTGTAAGTTCAACTTTTCTTTTCACCATTTATTTTTTTATCGACATTATCGAACCATGGACGCTGAACAATTCCAAGCCCTACTCCAGGCATTCAACACCAGCCAACAAACAATGATCCGGGCTCTGACTCAAAACTTGCCTAGTTCAACATCAAGTAGCGAAACCCCTCAGTCTCTCTCTGCCACCTTTCTTCCTCCATTCGAAAATTTCAATCCGTCGAAAGAGAATTTCAAATTATATCGGGCTCGATTTGAGAATTACCCGTCTATGAAAGGTGTTTTCAGTGATAAGAAATTGTGCGGTCAAATGCTCTTCAATTCAATCGGCTCTAGCCACTACCAGCTTTTGGTCTCCCTGGTTGCGCCACAGCAATCTAACGCAACGTACTAGTCACTCAACACAGGTTGTTGTCCCTCTACCAAAGTAACGGACAGTCAATCGCAGAATACGTCGCGCTTCTACGTCGAGATATTTCGGATTGTGACTTCGCATGCCCACAGGAAAAATGTCGATCAAGCATTGCCGATACTTTTTTACGGGCACAATTCATCCGTGGCCTCGAGGACAACTCCATACGCGAGCACCTGCTACAATCCGAACAAGCCACGTTCGACGCGATAGTGACGAAAGCCTTAGCTCTTGAAGCTTCAAAACTGGACTGCCGGGAGTTATCGTCAACTCAACCCGTTTCCACGGCACGCCTGGGCGCCAATGACGTCAATAAAGTCGAACGGAAATCTCGCCGTCCTGCGCGCGACCACTCTAATTCACGGAAAGGCCATAAACCACAGCGTTCACGCCCTAGATCGAGCGCTCGCCTCAATTTTCAACACCTAGGCCTAGAAAATCGCTGCCTTCGTTGTGGACGAGACAACCACGCCACCCGGGATTGCCGGATCGACACGACCAAACTCAATTGTGATTCGTGTAAAAAGACCGGCCACGTTTCTTCAGTGTGTATTTCATCACGTATGCAGAAAATGAAGGGAAGTCCTCGACGGAATCAGTCACAGTCAACGTACGCCGTTGACTTCGACAATAACACATTCAGGGATCTCGGTGGAGTTAACCAAATAGTAGATATTTTTCAAAAAGGTAACGCCACAGACGCAAAAAAATTTTTCGTTGACGTCAAAATTAAGGGGCAATCACAAACTTTTGAAGTCGACTCGGGTGCTGGCCTCACTCTTCTCCCAGAACCATCTTTCAAAGCCTTGAACCTGTCGGTTCAACTAAAGCCTACTGAAATTCAATTTCGCTCGTACACATCTGGTATTTTTAGCCCACTTGGGGTAGTTGAAGTCCAAGTAGAATACCTTGCTAAAAAATCGACAGAACTCCTGTATGTTGTTCCAGCCGGGTTTTCCCCAATCCTTGGCCGAACCTGGATTCGTCATTTAGAAATAAATCTTCAAAATATTGACCACGATCATCTGAACACTCCAACTATGCAGGTAAACACTGTCGACCCTGTCAACGGCATACTTCGTGAGTACGCCGACATTTTCGAACCAAAGATCGGAAACGTCCCTGGGTTTACAATTTCTCTCCAACTACGTCCGAATTCCAAGCCGGTATTTATCAAAGAGCGAAGCGTCCCTTATGCTCTATTGGACAAAGTGAATGCTGAACTGGACAGCCTCGAAAAATCAGGCATAATTACTAAAGTCAAAACAAGCGACTGGGGCTCACCCCTTGTCGTTATTCCAAAGCCTGACGGTTCACTTCGCTTATGTGTGGATAAAATAGCTGTCAACAAACAACTCAAATCCGCACATTATCCAATCACAGGAGGATCGACGATATACTGAACAACCTCCGTAATTCAAAATATTTTTGTCATCTCGATCTGTTTAAGGCATATCTACACATAAATGACGATAGCAAGGCTATACAAACGATTTCAACACACAAAGGGACCTATCTCATGAACCACTTGTCCTTCGGAATCAAGACTGCACCTAGTGACTTTAATCGTATTCTGGACTAGATTCTATCGAATCTAGACGGTGTCATGTCGTATTTTGACGACATAATAATCCATGGGTCCACTCTCGATGAATGTTACCAACGACTGATGTCCTGTCTCGAAAGGTTAAGAAAGTACGACCTTCACCTTTGTTGAAAAAAGACCGCGTGATCGCAACGGTGATATCGATTAGTTTTAGAAATTTAGTTTTGTCTTCTTGTCGAATTTAGTTTCTTTTTGTATTTTAAGAGTTATTTTTAATTTAATAATATTTTTTTTTGTGGTTCATAATACAACAACGTAATTTATAAGGAACAATCTTCAAGAAAGTTAAGAAAGATTTTTTAAGAAAGATTTTCACGTGCTAAGTCGAGCTAGGGAGGTGAGCCGATATAACCAATAAAAAAAAAACGTTTACTGCTCCATGCTGTTTACGAAGCAAGAAGTCTGTTTCGCAAAACTATTCGTGCCCACGTCCGGTGGCATTTTGCCGGAGTTCGTACCGAGGTTCTGGCTAAAATTGAGATTGAGCGACCGACCGTCGACTGAAGGTGTCGCATCGTGGTTTCTCGAGGAGCTTGAGGATTGTTCCAGTGACGACCTACCGTCCATTCAATTAAAACGAGAGCGGCAGTGCTGAATTTCAGTTCCTTATTATTGATACAACTAATAAATTGAGTTTCATTATTTAAAGTCTTTTTTAATTGTCATAAAAATTATTAAATTAAACATTGGTCCTACCGGGCCAGATTTGGCCTCTTAAAGTTAAATTTGAAGTTACAAAACCGCTCTCGTTCAATTTATCTCAGAGACTTAGTAAAGATAAAATTCTTATTGTTAGAGTTAAGTTATGGTACATAATGTCTCAGGATTTAGAAACTAAGCAGTTCAAAAAAGATTTCGTTCGCCTTCAAGTATCGAAATCCCGCCTTAAAAGACTCGCGGCCCTCGAAGTATTGAATGAAGCCCAACTTTTAGAGGTTACGGAGGCCATTCAGGAACGAAAGAAAAATGAAGATTTATACTTAGATTTAATTGCCCGGAATTTACGTGTAGATAACATTACTGAGGAATTGCTGACCTCAGAATATGATGATTTCCTAGATTTAATGTTCCTGTTAGAAAAAACGCAGAAGGCCCCAAGTGTGATCGGGTCAGGGGAGGGAACGATCTCAGATAATGATGCTGAAAGCCTAATTTCCATACCCGTAGATAATGAATCACTACATAAAGCAACGTCGGAATTGTCGATTAAAAAATTAGCGGAACGCGAGAGCTTCCCAGCCGTGAGGCTGCCGACGATTGAAGTCCCCGTATTTTCTAAACCGTCCGTGGACAGCTGGACGAACTTTAAGGCCTTATTCGAGTCACTTATACTGAATAACTCATCGATTTCCCCTCTCTTAAAACTACATTACTTGCGTGGCTCACTCTCAGGGGAACCCTTACTAAAAATACAGCATTTATCCCTGGCTTAGGAAAACTTGGAAGTCGCATGGAGCACGCTGTGCCACTCATATGATAACACTCGGTGGATTTCCACTAAATACTGGAATAATATTGTGAGGCATCCTCCTGTCGGCAAAACAAGCACGTTGCTTGATCTTGTAACCTCCGTCACTGCGAATTTGGACGCTCTGCGGGCTCTCAATCACCCCGTGGACTCTTGGAGCTTCATAATAATCGACTTAATTTTGAAAAAACTCGACGATCAGACTAGGGAACAGTTCGAGAACACGATCGGTTCAGACGAACCCGTTTACACCGATTTGTTAAAATTTCTGGACAAAAAGGCACGTTCGGTTCAGGCCGCTGATATTTATAATCGTAAAAACAGTGGGTCCCCTTCGAAACCGCCAGGTCAGCCTGTTGAGAAAAGTCAAAAAAGAGTATTTTTAACTTCAAGTTCAGACCCATTGTGCGTGGTCTGCAGACAAAAACATTCCACTGAAGCTTGTAAAAAATTTTTGGCTTTGAAGCCTCGGGATCGTTACACTGCCATTAAGAGCGCTCGAGGTTGTGTCCAATGTCTCGGTAGCAACCACAAACTGTCAAAATGTGACAGCAAACTGAAATGTAACGTCTGCAAAGGGAATCATCATACCTTATTACATTTTGAGAAAAACCTTGAAGTTATGGACGAAAACGCCAAAATCTCTGATGGCAATGAGGGCGGGGGCTCGGACATTCTACAGCTACCAAACGTGAACACGGCCACAGGGTACCCCCCCTCCACTACAGTATTGTTGTCGACAGCACTAATATCGATCATAGATAAAAATGGTAAGTCAGTGCTTGCTAGGGCTGTACTGGACAACGGAAGTCAATGCTCGCTAATCACCGCTAAACTCGTCAAAACTTTAGACCTGCCGGGAGAGGAGATCAGTACTCCAATTCGTGGGGTCGGAAATTCCATACACAACATCAAAAGAATTGTGAAGTTAAAATTTGGCCCAGCGGGGAAAAGCAAACCGACGTATAAGATAGACGCCTATTGCGTAGACGAAATCACGGGAAACCTTCCTTCCCTTTCACTAAAGGAAACCACCTGGGACCACATTCTTGATTTGGACTTGGCGGACCCGACTTTCGGTAAATCTCAACCCGTAGATGTATTGTTGGGAGCAGACATCTTGAATCAGCTGATTCGGCCGGGATATAGGAGTGGGTCTCCCGCTACCCCAATCGCCGTGCAAACAACCCTCGGTTGGATTTTATTCGGCCCAGCTGGCAGAAAAAACGCCTCCCTCTGTGCATTGTCTACAGTTGAAGCAGATGTTCAGACCATCTTATGTCTCTCGTTGGATCAGATGGTTCAATCGTTTTGGGAGCTAGAGAACGTCCCGGATAAGGTAAAATTTGTTTCTCCTGAAGATCAATACTGTGACGAACTTTTTGAGTCTACGCATCAGCGAGAGGAGAACGGTCGCTATTCGGTACCTTTGTTGTTCAAAAGGGGTGAGCCGGAATTAGGAGAGTCCAAAAGTAGAGCGATACGTCGATTGGGTGCATTGGAACGCCGGTTTGACTCTGATTCAGCCTTCAAAAGCCTTTATAACACCGCTATGGAGCAGCTTCAGGCAGACGGAGTCATGCGTCGAGTGCCCTCAGAAGAAGCAAGTTATTCGGGTTATTACCTCCCGCATCACGCGGTGACAAAGTCCAATCCGTCAGAAGGTTTACGCATAGTTTTTGATGCATCCGCACGCACAGATAATGGCCGCAGCCTTAACGACTGCCTCGCCGCTGGGCCCAAGCTACAAAACGACATTCGAGACGTGCTAATGGGGTTCCGAGTTTTTCCGATTGCACTCATAGGGGACATCAAGAAAATGTTCCTCCAAATTTATATAAATCCGGAGCACTCCAAATTTCAGAGAGTCGTGTGGAGAAGTAAAGAGACCGGCGATGTAGAAGACTACGAGTTACGTACGGTAACTTTTGGCGTCAAGTGCTCGCCTTACCTCGCAATAAAGACAGTGCATCATCTCGTCGAAAACGAAGGAACGTCTTTTCCCCTAGCCTCAGCAGCATTGAAGGACCAGCTCTACGTAGATGATCTGTTAACATCGTGTGATTCCGTCGAAACAGCGCAGGATCTGCGAAAAGAAGTGTCGATGCTGCTCAGTAAAGGAGGATTCAAAATGCGCAAGTGGGCGTCGAACCATCAAGGATCGCTAAGTGATATTCCCGAAGAAGACCTCAGGATCATCGAAAATTGTCAATTCGACACGGACAATTCATTTTTAAAAGTATTAGGCCTCATGTGGGACCCGGTCTCTGACTCCTTTTCTTACAAGCGTCAAGAAATAGAGAGTCCTCTCTCAAAAAGAGGCATTTTGGCCGATTTGGCGCGCATTTATGATCCGCTAGGATGGTTGGGACCGGTTGTATTGGTCGGCAAATTAATATTGAAAGACCTATGGAGTCTAGGATTAGATTGGGACGAACCGGTGCCCGAAGAAATCGCTGAAAAATGGCGTGAGTTAAAGCGGGATCTCAACTACTGCACCAACATTCGCGTTCCTAGATCGGTTCAACGGCAAAAGGAAACCCCTACGTTTCGAATTCATGGTTTTGCTGATGCTTCCCTCAAGGCTTACGGATGCGTTGTTTACCTGGTGACTATAAGGCAAGACGCAGCAGAGTCTACGTCTACAATTTTGGTTGCAAAAACGAAACTCCCGCCCACAAAAAGAAAAGTAACATTGCCTCGATTGGAGTTGCTGGGAGCGTGCCTTTTAGCCAGTGTTCTTAAATCGATAGTGCCAATTTTAAGTCGCCACTTGTCGATTCTCGACGTAAACTGTTGGACTGACTCTTCGGTGGCTTTGCAGTGGATTCGCTCGTCACCAGACCGCTGGAAAATGTTTGTAGCGAATAGAGTCGATTTCATTCAAGAAAATACGAAAAAGGAGTGGTGGAGACACGTCCCAACTCTGGACAACCCCGCTGATCTCGCCTCAAGAGGGCTCTCGCCTCGACAACTCAGCGAACGCGGCGATTGGTTTAGAGGTCCGCGTTGGCTCACCGACCCTTCCGAGGACTGGCCTCAAAGTAATGTCAAGCTACCGGAAGATTTAGATCAATCGGATTTGGAAGAGAAACCTCACGTTCCGAGTATTTTATCGGTGACTATAAATCCTTTGAGCTCTCTCCTGGATCGAACGTCCTCACTCCTCAAGCTACAAAGGATAACAGCGTACTGTTTCCGCGTATGTACCCCAAAGTCGAAAAGATACTTCGGACCACTGCGTACACCTGAATTGCAGAGGAGCCTATCGTACTGGATCAAGCATACTCAAAAGACGGAGTTTCAAGACGTAATGACTCTTCTGAATAGCGGGAAGCAGTTACCAAAAGCATTAGCCAGGCTGTCTCCTTTCATTGACGACGCTGGGATCATTCGAGTGGGTGGACGACTAAAAGCATCAGGGCTGAACAGCGACGAGAAACATCCTATCCTACTGCCCAAGAAGGCCGTGCTCTCAAAAATGTTAGTCAATTTTTACCACAAAGAATTCGGCCATATGACAATTAATTCCTTGTACTCGGTCTTGTCAAGAAAATTTTGGATAATTTCAGCCCGTCAACTAATCCGTTCGGAAATATTCAGATGTATCACTTGTTTCAGAAATCGGCCACCGGCCAACAACCCACTTATGGGAGACCTACCAGAGGTTAGGGTCAAACAAATCAGACCTTTCTCCTCAGTTGGCATTGATTTCGCGGGGCCAATGACAATTAAATCATCAAAATTAAGGAAGGCGCCCCAACAAAAGGCTTACGTCTCAGTTTTCGTCTGCATGGCAACACGTGCTGTTCACCTTGAAGCCGTGTCAGATCTATCGACCGATGCATTCCTCGCAGCCTTGAATCGTTTTGTTTACAGAAGGGGTCTGCCATCCGACATTTATTCCGACAACGGAAGGAACTTTGTCGGAGCCGACAGGGAGCTTAAAAAATTCGTGTCAGTGACACTTCCTTCGGATGCGGTAGCTTCCACCGCCTCCACTCGTGGGATCAGATGGCACTTCTCCCCTCCACAGGCTCCTCATTTTGGAGGATTATGGGAGGCAGCCGTTAAATCTATGAAGTCGTTGATGAAAAAAATCACTGGGAGCCAAATACTCACATTCGAAGAATTAACCACTTTGTTGGTCAGGATCGAAGGATGCATGAACTCTAGACCAATTACGCCGCTAAACAGCGACCCAAACGACTTCTCCGTGCTCACTCCGGCACATTTCTTAATTTTTGAACCAATCCTGTCTTTGCCGGAGGAAGACGTTCAGCAGACCAATAATATCGGTAATCTGAAGCGTTGGAAGCTCTTATTACAAATGCAACAAAGGTTTTGGCACCGTTGGCACCATGAATATCTCCACACGTTACAGAATCGACCTAAATGGATAAAAAAAACGGTGCCCCTTTCCGTCGGAGCGATGGTTATAGTGCGGGAAGATGACACACCACCTCTATCATGGAAGATCGGCCGAATTTCTGAGATTTTTACTGGCACCGACGGGCAAGTAAGAGTAGCTAATGTTAAGATAGCAACAACGGAGAATGGCCGTGTAGTAATTAAAGAGTATAAGAGACCAGCAGTCAAGCTCGTCCCCCTACCAACTCAGCAATAATTGCTGAAGCTACGGAAGCTTCAGCGTGGGGCGGGATGTTGAAAAAAGACCGCGTGATCGCAACGGTGATATCGATTAGTTTTAGAAATTTAGTTTTGTCTTCTTGTCGAATTTAGTTTCTTTTTGTATTTTAAGAGTTATTTTTAATTTAATAATATTTTTTTTTGTGGTTCATAATACAACAACGTAATTTATAAGGAACAATCTTCAAGAAAGTTAAGAAAGATTTTTTAAGAAAGATTTTCACGTGCTAAGTCGAGCTAGGGAGGTGAGCCGATATAACCAAATAAAAAAAAAAAAAAACGTTTACTGCTCCATGCTGTTTACGAAGCAAGAAGTCTGTTTCGCAAAACTATTCGTGCCCACGTCCGGTGGCATTTTGCCGGAGTTCGTACCGAGGTTCTGGCTAAAATTGAGATTGAGCGACCGACCGTCGACTGAAGGTGTCGCATCGTGGTTTCTCGAGGAGCTTGAGGATTGTTCCAGTGACGACCTACCGTCCATTCAATTAAAACGAGAGCGGCAGTGCTGAATTTCAGTTCCTTATTATTGATACAACTAATAAATTGAGTTTCATTATTTAAAGTCTTTTTTTTAATTGTCATAAAAATTATTAAATTAAACAACCTTAATTAAAACAATTGCTCATTTTTTAAAACAGAAGTTCAATACCTCGGTTATCGAATTAGTCACAACAAAATTTCAAAATGCCCGAAGAAGGTCGAAGCTATTGCGAAGATGGAACCACCAGAAAATCCGGACCAGTTACGACGGTTTCTAGGACTTGTGACGTATTATACAAGATTTATTCCCCGATTATCCACGTTAACTTATCCGCTTCGCCAGCTTCTCCATCTCAAGACGAAATGGTTCTGGACTCAGCACTGCCAAAAAGCTTTTCAAAATCTCAAAAATGAAGTCATTAGCGGCAAAGTGCTGGTTCCCTTCGATCCAACCCTTCCAGTCACGTTAGCTTGTGATGCCAGTCCATCAGGGTACTTTCGCATACCGTCAACGGTGTAGATCACCCAATCGCATTCATTTCGAGGTCCTTGACGAAGTCCGAGGAGAATTACTCCCAGTTGGACCGAGAGGTGCTGTCAATAATTTATTGCGTCTCCAAGTTGTACATGTACCCGATTGGGCGACAATTCACACTAATTACAGATAATCGACCTCTTTCACGAATTTTTCATCCAGATACGAAGCTGCCGTCGTTCACATCCGCAAGGCTCCTTCGCTACGCCACGTTTCTACAAGACTTTGATTTCAAGGTCATCCACAAGAAGACGGAAGAAAACGTTCACGTTGACTGTCTGTCCCGTTCCACCGTCTCTGACACTGACGTCTCAAGTGAAGCCATCCTAAGTCGTGAAGTCGAGACTCTTCAAGAACAGACAATCAACGAGATATCTAGTGACATCGTTACAAGTAAAACTACCGCCGAAGAAACAGCGAAGGATAAAACCTTATCAAAAATTCTGAACGATCTCTTATCCGGACAAGTGTGCGACGCAGAGTATAGTACGAAAGAAGACATAATTTTCAAAAATGATCGCGTCCTTATTCCCGCTACACTCCAAGACGCTGCTGTACTTCGAGAGTTACACAGAACTCATGTGGGGATAGTCAGAATGAAACAACTGGCAAGGAGACACTGCGTGTGGAAACACATCGACATAGACATATCGAGCGTATTGTCAAAAACTGCAATGAGTGTGCGCTCACACAGAAGAGTCCAACCAAGGTCCCAGTCCATCAATGGGACGAACCCCAGCAGAACTTCGAAAGAGTTCACATAGATTATGCTGGACCATTTCTCAATCACCACTTCCTTGTTCTAGTCGATGCCAAGTCAAAATGGGCTGAAGTGAAAGTCATAAAGGATGCGCCGACGACTGGAACCACCGTGGAACTTCTAACTGACATATTCTGCACTCATGGATTTCCACAAATCATGGTTTCGGACAATGCCACTATTTTTCATAGTGACAGTTTCAAAACATTCTGTCGAAACCGTGGAATTCTACAAAAATTCACGGCACCAGGTCACCCAGCGACCAACGGCCTAGCAGAGCGGTATATTCAAACTCTAAAGGCAAAACTCACCGCTATGTCAGGCCCAGGACCAATAACACAAAAGGTACGAGAAATTCTATTTAGATATAGAGCCACGCCTCTCAACAACGGGAAGACACCCTCAGAATTATACTTGGGCCGTAACATAAGATGCCAACTCGACGTACTCAAAACTTCTTCAAGCTTTAGCCAGAAGAAGAGGGTATCGTTCGATTTGCCACCATCAAGACAGTTTCATGTCGGTGAACGGGTTTTGGCACGCTGGTATACCTCTAATCGTAACACGTGGAGGACCGGAATTTTTGCCACCGAAAAATTTGGCCAGCTACATTATCAAGCCTAAAACGACACGCAAATCAATTGCGGAAAACATCGGTCGAACACGCAGAGAATCAACCTGTTCTTCAGCCTCTGCCCAACGACCACGTTCAACCTCTCGAACGTGACGAGTCACCGGAACATCAAAACGCAATGATGTTTTTTCCGTATTGTCAGGAGCAGCGAGGCATCTACAGAGAAACAACCCCGGCTCAAACTTCGCCTGATTCCGTTCCTAGACGCCAGCCTGAAAGGATGCGCCGACCACCGGTACACCTCAAGGATTACATCACATATTAGCTCTCCATTTTAGAGTTTTTTCTTAATTTTATCCGTGATTTAGCACTTTTCCCCACTTCTGTCCGTGAATCAGAGATTTTTCTCAATAATTTCACCCCCAAATCAGCTCTATTTTTCAATTTTGGTCTGGATTAAGTGGGCACGAATATTAGCACTTTCCAAACTTCTGAATTAGACCGATGCAAGTTTGGCGTGCATGCAATAATTGAACTGGCGAAAACAGCATTGAAACTTCTTCGGAACACAATTTATAATAACTCGCTCGTGGCTGGGAGGATGGCGGACAACAATTACTGCTCCCTTCCTTTTTTTTGTGTAGGGAAAAGGCGATAAAAAGAAGAAGGATTTTGCTCTCCTCCCCTTCAAACCGAACCTTATACTCTCACGCCTAAAACATCCCCACCCCCGCCCTGAAATACTAAATTTCAGAACGACATTATAAGGTGAGTAAATAGAGGGAGTCAACCGTGGCAAAGACTGAATACTAAATGAAACCCAGGGACTCTAAAAGTGGATGAACAATAAATAAACGAAACTGCTTCACAGATCAATGAAAATTCAGAGTTCGTAAAATAAATGACGAGAGAAAGAGTCGAACAAAATAAACAGTGCAGCAAGTGAGTAAAAAGGAAAATGATCAAATCAACGCATGGAATAATTAATTAGAAAATTTGTCAAACAAAATGAGATAAATAATAAATAGAAAAATGTTCAAAACAAAACAAATCAACGATAATTTGATGAGAGGCCTCACAAGTTCACCCTCACGAGCCTTTACCCCTACACGGGTTACACCATGGAAAAAAACTTGTAGAACTATGTCAAGCGGCCACGAGAGAGGGGACGCGTTTTCCTTCGTCATTACGACTATATTGTGCCAGGCGGACAATCCTGTTGCCACTTCACTCGAGTTTGCAGGGTGTGTACTGTGTAAATATTATTCTTGTGGCCATCGTTTCCATAATTGCTGTACACAGTGGCGTAGGTAGGAATTTGTCCTGAGGGGGGGGGATCAGATTGAAATCTCGTAAGGATGGGTGGAGGGGGAAATTTCACATTTTAGTCATCATTCCACCCAGCCAGCACACTCTTGATTCTGGACATCTTGCTGGCCTCATCATAGTCTCAATCTCTCAGTTAACGGTGATTTTTGGACTCTACCCGCAAATTAGCGCTTTTCTCAATTTTGGCCGCGTGTATCGTTCTTCTCAATTTCAGCCGCAGATTAGCGGTTTTGCCCCACCCCCTACCATAGCCATGAATTTGCGCATTTTCTCAACTTTAGCAGTAAAGTATCGTTTTTATCCCGTGAGCTATGTTTCTTAATTAACCACGAGTTTTGGCGTTTTCCTCAATTTTAGCAGCATATTACCGATTTTTAAAATTTGTTTATCAGGGGATTAGCACTTTTCTCAGTTTCAGCTGGATATTTTAACATTTTTCTTAAGTGTTTTCCTCGATATTAGCCGAAAAATAGGGCGATTTTTCACGAATTAGAATTTTTTTGGTTCACCATTTGCAATGCATGAGCGATTTTTCTCCGTTTACTCGCGAATTAGCGGTTTCTTCACCTATTGCCATAAATTGGCACTTTTTTTCAATTTCAGCCTGAAGAGTTGCCTTCAGAATCCGCAAATTGGCATATATTCAGTTTTTGGCGCAAATAAGAATTTTTCTCAATTTCAACCGCGAATTGGAGCGCTTTTTAAAAAATTTTAGCTGCGACGCGTCGTAGCGTTTCAAACCTGTGAATTAGCGAATTTTCTCAATTCCAGTCACGAATTGGCGTTTGGCGCAATTTTAGCTGAAAATTGGCGATTTTTTTCATTTTTAGCCGCGAATAAGCAATTTACTCAATTTTTAGGCTTAAAATTAACCTTTCACTTAATTTTGACCAGGCTGATTATTTTATTTTTTAAATAATACACGCAAATTAGCTGTTTTTCACATTTTACCTCCGCATTAGCAATTTTATATAACTTTTATAGCATAGAGCCGTGAATTAGCGTATTTTTTAACATTGTATTATCATTTTAGCTGCGTTAATTGGTGATTTTTTCAATTTTTGCCGCGAATTAGTGATTGTATTTGCAAATTGCAATTTAGCGATTTTTTCCAATTTCAGAAGTGAAATAGCGTTTTGTGCTAATTTTGCGGCCATTAAGCATCCTATTCCCTTTTTCACATGCGAACGGGCGATTTTACGCCATTTCAGTTGTGAATTTGCCATTTTTGTCCAATCTTAACCTGAAAGCGTCTTTTATTTCTCAATATTAATAGCGTGTTTTCTCACTTTAACCGCGGGGTTTGCCCAAATACAACACTTTTGCGTTGATTTCCACAATTTATTCGTAGAATGGCCTCCATGTACCGCGAATTAGCGATTTTTTTTATTAATTTTAGCCTGGAAGTTGCATCGCGAGACCATGAATCAGCGCTTTTTAGCAGCTATAGCCACAAATATTACCGTACACTACTGCGTTGGGTCTGAAGTCCAAGGAAAAAGCTGGATGTACTCGTATACCTTTTTGGGCTGCTTCAAGTCCAGAAAATCTGCTAAACCTAACTTCAACGTGAAACGCTCATGGAGATTTTATGGGGCTCTTCGTTATGGTTCTAGTGCTCCTTCGTTCGTATACTTGTGGCTCTTGGTGGAGGGGGGGGATTTATCCCCCATATCCCCCCGTACCTTCGCCCTTGGCTGTACAACCCAGATAACTTTGGCGTAGTGACCGAGGCGAGGCAAATGGATGTGATAAAACATCGATCGCAGGCAAATGGTCAAGTGAAGGGCCTAGTGTGAGAAAGTGCGCCTCCTAGCGGAGTAAGGGCTTCGGGATGGTCACCTTCGCTGCGATCAAGGGTCGACTGATCAGAAGCGCTTCAATTTGGACAAGAGCTGCGTTGAATTCTTCGTACGTAAGCGAGCAAAGCAAATGAGTGCCGACGAACATTTGACACGACATTGGGTGTGAGGGTGGGCTCCACCGGTGCTGAGGGGATGACAGTTGGAGGTGTAGAGGCAGTGAGTAACGAAGAGACACTTTGGTGAGTGGTTCCTTCATAGTGAAGCCTTCTTCACGTGATGTCTTCTTTGACAACGCGAACTACTAAATTTCGAGGTACACTGATCGACTGGGTGCTGAGTGGAACAAACAATTAAAACAGGGTCGCGCCCTCCTTGACATTTACAGCCATTTATAGCTGAGTTGGATTTCCCAAAGAGCGAATTGATGTCTCAATGGTTTGAGCTTGCAGTTGAGGGTTGTTGTGCTACGGAAACTTGAGGGCTCTTGGAGGTCGTCCTTCCGGATTAGTGATGCACGAGACCGAGACGAGACTTGAGTGGTCTCGGTCACGGTCTCGATCATGAAAAGTCGGTCTCGTCTCGGTCTCGGTCTCGTCTCGAAAAGTTAAAGGCGCGAATTCAAAGTATGTGTGATATTAGTGACAAGTGATCCTATATTCTCGCCTCAATGACTACATATGACGACGATAGATGAATTTATACTTTGCTTTCCTCCTTGATGGCTCGTGGCACGAAGGGAGATAAGTGATTCACTACTGATTAATGACCAAAGAGCTTTGTAATTGCCCCAAAATAGAATCGTGCCTTTAAAACAATCGTCACACTGAGAACGTGAAAGGGGAACAGTTGGGAATTCAACGAGATCAACTCAAAATCTCGCACATGCCAACTCATTTAGTTCAAGCAAGAGACTTCCTTTCCCAGACACGACGAGGCAGAGGTGCACAATCCCCCGACTGGCAATGTTAGTTAAAAAAAAAAAAATTGAAAGCGGTGTCGAGTTTGATGATAGTGGCCCAGCAGCCTGGCCGCGGCAGCCAGTTGGCTGCTGTGCAGTTGGGCTTGTCCTAGTGGCTGCCCCAGCCTGGAAATCTTCGCTGCCTAGTGCGCGCGCAACCATGGGTTGCATTGTATTTCACCGGCCCCCCGGGAACCCTAACCCATTTTTTTTAGCTTTTAACGAACGAGGCACGCTGTTTGTGACACGAGACGAAGTCGAATGCCATCATCGGTAGAGTTTGTAGTGCGATTATACGCCTCAGGATCGTACGCTTTTTTTTACCTTCGGTCGTTCAAAGCCTTTTAAAGACAATTAGGTTCATAATTAAATAATTTAAGGGTTCCGTAAAGTCTCCCATTTGCCACACAACTTCATTCCCGAGAAATAAAAAAGAAGAAACAAAAGAAGCGCGTAAGATGAAAGCGGGCTTCCCTGCCTCAATTCTTCTACCAACTCACCAACATAATCAACTGACTTTGACCTTTTTGGGTTATAATTTTTACGGTTCCACTCATCCTTCACCCATCATTCATCGTGCTTAAAGACCTACTTTACACACGCCGTGTGGTAAAGAGTTAACTCTTTTACCGTGAACTCTTTACCACACGGCGTGTGTAAAGTAGGTCTTTACGCACGATGAACGTCTGCTCAAACACTTCTTTAAGAATGATCTTAGGAATAATAGATTATACGCCTAGGCAAGAAAGCGATCGGGAAGGCAAGAAGCGATTGGGAGGACCAGACTATGATGGCTTGTAATAGCGTCTCCAGAGTGCTGTCTGGGGTGGTGAGGTTGTGGGAGTCTTTGCCGGTTGATGTGAGGAAGTTGGTTGTGCAGTCGATGATATTTCCTCATTTTGATTACTGTGCACTTGTTTGCACGGTGATGGGGAAGGGGTGGGAAGCAAGCTAGTCATCGGACCAGTGCTCTGGGCACTTCATTCCTTGTTTCCGCAGTTAGATATTGGAATTTCTTACCAGGTGAGCTCAGGCTGACATCATGTCCTGTATTGTTCAAGCAAAGGTTAAAGAAGCACCTGCTCGGCGCTTAGTTTTCCACCTAGACAGCCTTTTATTACCTTTTTAGGATTATCCATTAATGTTATTTATTTGTCAGCGTATATATTTAATAAAATTATTTATATTTTCTTTTTCTCACAATTAGCTTCGTCTCTCAACTTTATTAACTTTTATTTATTCATATTTTTGTTTTGTTCTTTTAACAATTTCTTTTTTTCTTTTGTTTTCTTCTTAGGTCTTCTTAGTTCTTCATAGTTATGATCGGAGCAAATACTGAAAATGTCTCATCCTCTTACATTTTGTTTTTTCTTTTATACTAATTTCATTGATTTATGAGAGAGTTCACGTCGGTTTGTTTTATTGGTTATGTTTACTCTTCAATTTCAATAGTTTCAATTTTATCTCTTGACTTCTTGAGTTTTGGACCTTCGACAAATTATGATTAGTATCATTATTATTTTATTTTATCTATTAACTTTTTATTATTTATTTATTTTATCCAATTGTTTACCGGCGCGTAGTGTTCCAGAGGGCATTGCCCTTGAATACAAGAAGAGGTTTTAAGTGTACAAATGAGGTTGTGGGGCAGTAATTGATCATCTCAAGAATTATGATTTGTATTTATGAGGACAAAATATATATCGGCGGAGTTCGGATGTGTGCCCTTCACCGGTATCCGTTCCTGGAAGCTATGATGTCAATAAGTTTTATTTTCAAGATGTTTATCCTGAAGAAATTGTCTCATGTTTTGGGCGGGATCAGGTCTGAGGCGGCTGGTATGGATGGATGGTGGTGGGGTTTCTTAAGATATGCGTGCCTTTCATTCTACCTGTCTTATGCCATATTTTTAATGCATCCCCTCAATGCTCCTGTCTCAATTCTTAGTTGTGTTTCGAAGGCATTCGAGAGGCTTGTGTTTGATCAGATCGTGAGCTATTTAACATCGAAGCAGCTATTAGATCCTAACCAGTCCGGATTCAGGAGGGGCCACAGCACCCAAACGGCTCTTATAAAGGTTATCCACGACTGGCGTTCGGCGGTTGATCGTCGTATGCTCACGTTTGCAGTGTTTTTCGATTGCAGCAAGGCGTTTGATCGAGTGGACCACTCCAAGCTCTTAATAAAATTGAAGGAAATAGGGTTCTCTCAGAGTGTTTTGTGCTGGGTTCATTCTTACCTGACTGGCCGGTCTCAAATGGTGAACTGGGGATGGTTTTTCTGAGAGGCTCCCCCTTTTCAGTGGTGTTCCCCAGGGATCTGTGCTGGGGCCTCTTTTGTTCCTTCTTTACACATATAACGTTTCTTTTGGCCTTCGATACTGTTGTTATCATGTATTTTCAACCAATCCATGTATAAGCATCTACTGAGTACTCAAAATTTGCAAGACTAAAGTAGAACTCCCGTCTTAGTTGCATTGGGCCGATTGTGAAGCTGTTGGATCAGGTAGGTTAATTGATTTCCTAATAAATTATCTGGACAAACGACTCTTTGGCTGTGTTTATGTGGTCTCTCTCAAATCCCCTCCCTCCCTTTCCTATCTTGCTTTCTTTCTTTCTTTTTCTCTTTCTGTCTTTCTTTCTATTCCTTGCTTTCTCATTATACATATTTATTCCTCTATTCATATTTCCTTTATGTATTACGTATAATGCGCTAATTTCCAAAGTTCGTTGACCTGCGATAATTAACATTGTTCTATTTTGTACGAGCGTTTAATTTTATTTAATGTTTCATCTAAATTCGGTGTATACCACTTCTCTTCACTTTTTCATGAATTCGTTTTCTTATTCATTTTGATTTTATTTCATTTTTATTTTTATTTTATTTTAATTTAATTTAATTTTATTTTTATTTTTTACTTATTTGTTTTATTTTATCTTCTATTTAATTGTGTTTCCCGTTTGGTGTTTATAATGTGACTTGAAATGTATGGATTATTTATTTTGCATTGGTATGGTGTAATGATTTTTCATTGATTTATAATCGAGGAGAGGAATTACATGATATGATTGATTGATTTTGTTAATTCGAAGGCATCCACAGGGGTCCTGGATGGCACCCTAGAGCCTTAATCGGAAAATTTGTTAATGTTTGTAGTTGAAAGAATAAACCTCTCTCTCTCTCTCTCTCGCCTTTATCTTGAGCCGGAAAATCCCCCCCCCCCCTTCGTTCACACGTCGAACAAAAACCCGTTTTTGCGGGTAAATTGAATGTGGACCGAATTGTATCAATCAAGAAATGTGTTGCCATTCATTAACAAGGTGAAGGACGGGACTTAATAATTGCGTGGTGGAGCTTTTGTGGGAGTGCTTGAAAACATCCTTTTTATTTATTTTTTTAATATAAAAAAACACAATCTCGCTTTAAATAAATAAATAATTTGAATTCTTTCTATAAAAATATTTACAGTTAATTGTTTTCTTTGGCAGCCTTGGTTTTTTTAAAGTTTACTTTTTATTGAAACAAAAAGTCGGTGGTCACTTCCGTCTTGAATTCCATTCATTTCTACGCCTTATATTTCATCGGCGACGACGTGTAGGCCGAGTAGGCCAAGTGTTGAGCCGAGGGTCCTGACGACGAGTCCGTGTAGATACGCGAATAGGGACCGCCGCCGCTGGGCGCTGGAGCCGGTTCCCAACCGGTTGGTTCGTAGCTAGAAGTGGACGGCGGCCCGTACATGGGCATCGGTGGTGTTACGGCTGAGTCCATGGGTGACGGCGACATTGCGGCCGGAGTCATAGACATTTTGGCCATTCCAAGTTTTTGACAGAGCTGTAATAAAGTGTGGTAAAAAGTGGCGATGGTGTGTGTGGTAGTAAGAAGGGGGGGGGGTTAACGACTCAATTTTTCTGCAATTTATTATTGATCGATTTAAAAAAAAGAAGCAGTCTCTCCTGCACCATAGTTTTTCTATTTTACATTTATTTATTTCACCGTACTCTATCAAACCCATGAATAAATCAGCCATCTTTCAGTACAACTTCTGACATTTTGTAATTATAATCTCTTCGCTGACTCTACAAGCTTTGAAACAGAGCCAAGAAAAAACTTTCCTCACGTTTCCTTTTTACTCATTTCTTTGGTATTACTTTTCAATCAAGTTGAAAAAACAAATCTCCTATCCTAACTCCCTCTCCCGCAATTTTTCTTGGGAGTCGTTGCGGGTTTAAAAGCTTTTTGCTAAATGACATTTTTCCTGGAATACGGACAATTGGGTGACTAGTTACCTGAACGATTAAAAACCCGACGACCAGAAGAATGGCGATTTTGGACATCACTAATGCTTTCGTCGCTTTGATTCCGACCACGGTCATAAGTATGGGCATTAAAGCTTTCATTTTGAGTTTGACGAGCATGAGCAGAGGCGCCAGCATGTTTTGTTTCATCCCTTCTCGAGCTGAAACAGAGAAATAGAAAACAAAAACAAAAAAACACGTTAATAAATTACGCAAATGATTCATTTGATCCTTTAATCGCGACTGCGGATTACGAAAGGTCATGGAAAAGAACGGGTTTTTCTGTGTAAGCCTCCCCACTCTTGAAGTTTTTACAGAGTCCTGGAAATGAGGGAGCGATCATCACGATCGCAGACACTCATATACGTTTCTACAATGAAGTGCTTCTATTTTTTGTGTTTGTCGATTATTTTACTTGTGTCTCTAATTGACGTTGTCAACAGCGATTTAGTCGTACCAGAGTGGAAGAATCACCATGTTATAGATGCTCCGCTCAAGTCCTGCCCCCGAGGGTTTCGCCGAGGGCCAGGGGGAAAGTGTCGTAGAGTTGTCGGGGGATAGAAAAAGGTAAAAAAAAAACAATGTTAGTCGATTTTTGTTTAAGCTAGTAATCTGATTTTTTGTGCTCTGGCGCTTACAGAATCCGCCCCAGAATCTTCCCAGAATAATTCCTCTCACTACCAGTGATATTTTTTATGCTGAAATAATTAATTAATGTGATAAAAAAACTGCAATTCAATGTTAATGATTTATTTTTAGGGTTTTGCCTCTCTTTTCCTCTTCACCTCCTTCTTTTTCTGAGCATTCATCGTGTTAATTATGGCTTAAAATTCTACAATAATAGTAAATTCAAATCAATGTTTGAACCGATTTTTTTTGTCTCTTAAATCTCTCCCGGAAAACCGAAAAAGCAAATAAATAAACAAACTGAAGTGTTATTATGAAACAAAATGAAAGCGGAATGGGTGGGTGGGGGGGGGGGAGGATTTATACATGCAACGAATTAAAAAGTTCATGCTTCGCTTTAAGGTACCTTAATTTTGACTTTGAAAACACCGTTGTATTATCCTTGCTTAATTGGATAAAGTTTAGTGTTTAAAGGTATAGGGTAAGGAAACCAGCAAATATTAATCTCTGCGCCATTTCTCTTTAAACTGTTAAAGAGACTCCGACTGTATCAAGGTGTTGGCAAGGACGAGGGGGGTATCGTTTAACAGATAAGTTTGCCCCCTTTCCCCTCCCGCTAACATCACACTTAGGGGGTTCATAGACTGAAAGGAACAAGGAAATTGATTTGAAGGCAACTGTCTCGACTGATTTCATATTCTGGACCAGAAACTGATAAATTATTCAAGCTAGTTGTGGTGTTGAAACGTAAAAAAAGTCTATAGTTATTCAATCTGGTTACCTTCCACTTCCAACTAACTGAATTCGCAAGGATTGTAACTGGCTGTATGTGTACAATAATATAAAAAAGACGGAGCAAGAGAACTGACCGAAGAAAAAAGAGAAGGATGTCAGGATAAAATGAGAGAAGAAAACCCCCTGGGGTTGTCCTGTTAAGGGGAATTCCCTCACACGCATGATGTCATACGAAAAATCCCCAAACCGTCCGATCCAACTACTATATTTTACTTATTTATTATTACTTTGTTTCCATTGAATATTGAATGATTTATAACGAAAAGTGCCATTGGATGCCTTTCAAGAACGGAAAAGGAACGCAAATATAAAAATTAGGTTGATGGCCGAAAAAGTCTTCTTATTAAGGGACGTTTTAGCACTTTTCCGATTCGGTGACGTGCAAATTTTAACGAAGCAACGATTGATTTAACGTTTGTGTTAAGTGTTAGCGTTACCGGAGCTGATGCTAAAACTTAACATTATTAGTTGCTATGGGGTCATTTCGCCCTAAAAACCGTGAGTCTTGGCCATTAAATTCAAAGGATCGCACTGATGAACTCCAGTTTTAATTAAAAATTTCAGGCGACCCACCACCCAGGTATCTAATTAAAATCGTATTTTAGCTATTGAACTCACACGTGGGTGCACGTAGCCTCCCCCTCTTCCACCCACGACGCAGTTTGATGAAAATTCGGAAGTTTCATTTTTTTAATTTATTGACGTTCATTGCAAAACGCCATTAATAAGTACACACACACACACACACAAAAAATACAATTAGGGTGGAACTTTTTCTAATAAAACCCGTCTGTTTATTTTGTTAATTATCGCTCAAAACCACGGAGGTCCACGAGGAATCAAAATTATGCCCGTAAACATGGTAGTATATACATAGTATGTCATTACCCCTAATTAGGAGCCAATTTCACGGAAATATAGAGGCCCTACAGTCTCTAAATGAACACAAAATATAATTAATTCAAGCTTTTTCTCAATTTATTATTAAAATAAATATAATTTATTATTATAATAATTATTGCCTCCATGGATCGCAATTTCTCACGTTTTATTAGTTGTGAACAAGCAGGCACAGCCAAGACGAGATAGGGGGCTCTTCAGGGTCATTTTTCAAGACGATCCTCGAAACCTGCAGCTACACTTCGAAACCATTAATTTTCCTGATTCAAACTGGCTGAACTGGCTGGGTAAGTGAACATTTCGAAAATAAATAATGAAGTTTCGCCCGAAAAACAGATTTTACACAGAAAAAATTGTCAGTTTGAACAGTTACTAAAGTTGTCAGTTGTCAGTTTCAACTTCACTAAAATTGAGAAAAATCACTCATTCACAACTCAGATTGAGAGAAAAGCGCTAATTCGCAGCTTAAATAGAGGCAAAGCGCTAATTCACGGGTAAAATTGAGAAAAAAAAGCTCACTGACAGCCCAGCTAAATTTGAGACAACTTCGACAAATCCATCAAAATGTATTCTTTCTATCCCAATAAAAATACCGTCAAATAAGTAATAATCAGTGACGTACATAATGTATTGGCAAGGGGGGGGGGCAGACAGATCCAGGGCCCACTTCTGAGCTCGGTTTTGTATGTTCAATGTTCATGAACTTATAATAGGAACGAAATTACAAAAAAAGCGCTCATTCGAAGCTGAAACATTGAGAAACATTTGCGAATTTGCGGCTTATTCTTGCCCTTTTCACGGCTAAAAAGTAGAAAAACTACTAACGCACTGTTCGCGTGGGGCCAAAATAAAATGTTAATTCAAGACCCAAAGTAAAAAAAATCGCTCATTTGCGGCTAAAATGGAGAAAAACGCTAATTCAAGGCACAAATCGTGAAAACGCCAATTGGTAGTTTCTGAAGGACACTTCAGCTTGTACAGATGACAAGCTAATAAAATCGCTAATTCGCTTCTACAACCTGGGAAAAGCGCTAATGCGCGGCTAAAATTTAGAAAAAGCTCTCATTTGCAGCTAAAGTTGAGGAAAAAACGTTAATTCGTGGCTAAGATCGAGAAAATACGTTAATTCGCTGCTAAATTTAAGGAAAACCGCTCATTCACGATTAAAATTGTGATAAAGTATAGTGTTAAAAATTAAAACGCTCATTTACGCCTAAATTAGGGAAAATGGTAATTCTCTCCTGAAATTATTGAGAAAAAGCGCTAGATCATATATATATATATATAAAATAGATAACATGAATAAACGGAAACGGCAATTCGTGGTTTCCCCATACAAAATCAATAACAAAATTGATAAAAAATTGCTAATTCAAGGTGTATGGAGACACTTTCACGGTCAAAATTGGGACAAAACGCTAGTGTGCTGTTCTTGGGGGGCAAATTCGCGACTAAAATAAAGAAAAAAAAAAAACAATTCCCATCTAAGCTCGGCTTAAAATTTACCGCTTGGCTTGAAAACTCGCTAATTTGAGGCAAAAATTAAGAAAATGACGAAACACGGTGTCCGGAGGCTGCTGCTGGGGATGAAAAAAAGTTCCAATTCATGACTAGAAGTAAGAAAAGAAAATGCGTTGACTAGTGTCTTAAATGGAAAATAAGTTTTATTAGCGGTTAAAATCCATGTAAACGGCTTGTTCTTAGCTAAAATAAAAAAAGGGATAAATCGCTGAATGTTAGCCTCAAATTATCGCTTTCTGGCTATTTTATTCGAGAATTAGCGATTTGTCTCAATTTTATAGCCACCTATAAGAGCTTTTCTCAATTTCAGCCACAAATTTTTGAGTTGCCCATTATTAGCCATGAATTTAGTGTATATTCTCTATTCCATAAATCAACGAAATTGGCATCTCAATTTTAGCTGCGAATAATCGTTTTTGTTTTCTCAACTTTAGTTGCACGCGAGCGCCCTTTCTCAATATTAGTCTTGGACTCGCTCCACAAACATTAAATTAGCGTTTTTGTGTGATAACTGCTAAATTTCAGTCGTAAAAGGAGCCAAAATCAACCGCGGTTAAGCGAATTTTTGGTCAACTTGGGTCAGGACGTTGAGAACCCGCGAATTGGTTAGTTTTCTCTCGATTTTATCCACGAGCGAGCGATTTTCCTGAACTGCACTCGCGAATTAGCGCTTTTTATTAATTTTAGCGGCGAATAAGCACGTTTTTTTTTTTGTCAATTCCATCCACGAATGAGCACTTTTTCATAATTTTAGCCATTTCCGCGGGATCCACTCGCTAAATTGACGTTTAAGGGTCCAGCTCAGGGGCATATAGCCAGCCCTAGATCTAGGCATGGGCAGAAGATGATAGAATGGCCCACCGGCTATTGCTGGCTTATGCTCTGGGATGAGATCCCAGCAAAAGTACCCGCCTGAAGTTGGGCTAGCGCAGGAGGCTCGACACGCCCCCCCCCCCCATATGTAGAAAAGGTTTGGTTTTTAGCGAGCAAAAACCAGTAAAATCATATTTATTGAAAAAGTCAAACTCACGAAATTGGATTTTTACAGAGCCAAAAATGAAAAATTAACAGTTTTTTATAGAACCAAATTGTTCCAAATGGAACCAAATCTGTGAAACGGATCTGTGAAAACGGAACCTCCGAAACTCACGATTTTACTAAAAAAAATGACAATTTTAGCCAAAACTGACTCACGTTATACGGCAAAAAACTGACGATGTTTGAAATTGGGAGTTTTACCCATAGAGTAATTGTTTCAACCCAAAACTGAATATTTTTTTACTCCAAATCAGACAATTTCACACAAAAACTGCCGTAAATTGGCGATTCAACCTAAGAACACGATTTTAACTGAAAAAACGCTGCGAATTATCGAACAATGCCTTATTATTTCGACTGTGGGTTTATTATTCATGGATGTAGTCAAATCCGGCTTGAAATTACATGAAAATCGACACCCCACACCCCTATGACCCCAAATCCTTTGAAAAATCCCATTTTGGACCCGCTTTTGGCCCATAAAACCCAAGGAGGTGATCAAACTGATCAGATGTTAGGACCAACTAGACCCCAAATGGAGTCTATGTGCGAAAGAACGAGTTTTTTCAAGCAATCCTAGGGCAAGATATGGCCCGGACGGTGGACGGACATTTTTTTATTTATTGCAGATTTGGATTCTACGCACTTTGAAACGTAAAACTACAAATTTTGAGGGGGGGAGGGTCAAAAAAAATGTTTTGCGATACGATTACAAAGACTTATTATTGAGAAATAATAAGCCAAAAAAATAACGGTCGATTTCATCCCAAAAGTGACGATTTCACTCTGAAACTGACGATTTTACGCCAAAGCAGATAAATACGTTACGTTAAGGTCAGGGAATTTTGTGAATTTACGATAAAATTCAGGGAAAATTGGCAGAGTACCAATCACGAATTGTGCCACGACCGAGGGACCTTTTGTAGGTACTCATTTGAAGGCACAAGGGACTTTGTATTGAAAAAGTCAGCATTGGGGGCGCAACCATTTTGGCGTAGGGTAAAACAGCCAAAACGTTTCGGAAAGAGCACAACATTTCCCTCCAATATTGTTGTGAATCGTCAGATCGTTATGCCATTTTCAGGGCACAAATTGTCCGTGTATAGCCATTTTTAAGGCGCGAATAGTCAGTTTAGCGCACTGTAGAGTGTGATATTAACCCCGTCAACCCCCTTTTAATACCGCGAGAGTACTCAGTTCATCCGTTCCTGGGGAGTGAGATAACCAACGGGTGATGTGGAGGAGCCCCAATCAGTTTATCGTTTGAAGGACACAAAATAGGCAGTTAAGTAATTTTTTGGGGCTCAGGTATAGTCATTTTTAGTCATTTTCACGGCGCGAATGATTAGTTTGACTATTTTTGGAGCGCAAGAGATCGGTTTCAATACCAGTCATGGTTAGTTTAAGCTTTATTTGCCAGGTCCGAGTCGTCAGCTAGTCATTTTAGGTTGTGAATAGCCATTTTGACTATTTGTAGACCTCAAATTGTCAGCATACGATCATTTTAAGGGCGTGATAGTCAGTTTCTGATCGTTAGCTCAGTCGATTTCATAGTGTGAACGATTGGTTTATAGCCTTTTTATGGTGTGACTCGTCAGTTGCACCATTTTTTGACATAAAAATAGTCAGTTTTGCAATAAGCCATAATATCATGTAGGGCACGAATGGTCAGTCGGCATTTTTTATTGTGTGAATAGCGAGTTTGGTTTTTCCTTAGGACGTGAATTGCCACTTAAGCTATTTTGGTTTTGAAAAGCGCATCAGTTTAGCCATTTTCAGTCAGTTTGCCAATTGGGCGCGAGTAGCCGCGTTCAGCCGCGCTTAGGGGACATTTAGTAATTTTTGCCCTTTTTAGGGCGTGGACAGGCAGTTTGGCTATTTTCAGGTTATAACTTGTCAGATATGATAATTTTTAGGGCGTGAATTATTGCTAGTTTGTCTATTTTTAGGGCACGAAGTCATCAGTATGGCCAGTTTCAAGGCGTAAATGGTTAGCTTGGGTAATTTTGTAGAACGGTTTGTCATGTTCAGGGCAATTTTGAATGTGTGACGTGCGAATTGCCAGTGTGGCTATTATTAAGGCGTGAATTGCCATTTGGCTATTTTTTGGGCGCAAGTTGTCAGTTTTATGAGTTTTCAAGGCGTGAATCGTCAGTTTCCCTGTTCCTACACTTGAGCAGAAATTTCGTTATAAATTTGAGGTGTGAGGAAAGAGCTCTCAGGAGGTCAGTACACGTCAACGGAAGGGGGGGGGGTGGATGGTGCGAATCTATCTTTTAGAGAGAGAAATTTATACCACCTTTCCTCTTCTGATTTGCTAACTCAATAATATTAATAGTGTTTTAATCCAAATACCTATATGATGTATAGTTGCGAGTTTATTCACGTGAGACTCAACATCAGCCAAGACAGGAACTCTGTTTGAAATTGGAGTTTAATGTTGTCTATTTGGAGTAGAGGGAGGGTGGTTGTGGTACGAGACGCTTTCCGTTGTTACGTGCCCTCTGTTAAAATTTCAATCGGTGGGCGATGCACCGCGGAGGAGAGGAGAGTGAGAGAGATTAAGCATTTACGCGGCTGGAAGAGCAGATGCCGGAGATATAATTTGGCTAATGGAATAACGGGAGGAAGATCGTCAGTTTGCCTGATCTTTCGAAATATATTAAACGCGTGGGCTGCGCTTAAAATTACGTAGCGGCGCGTCTAAGGATTTTGTATTTAATGACGAAAAATTGTCAATTGCGGACAGAGAGCTGGTAGTGGTGATCACCAGTACCGATACCTCAAGCTCCATCCCAGCACCCTCCGCCGGTCACATTAAATTAAATTTATCAAAAATATGAAGCCTCTACATGAATCAATTTTCTTCAGAATGTCTGGTGTGTCATATCCCCAACACTTCGCTCTCAATTCATTTTCGGTCTACGTGTTTTTGTGGTACAAGGTCATTTTCCCCAAGAATCCCTGAGATAGATAATTAATTTAGCCAAAATAGGGAGCACCAGCCCACTGTAAACATAATTTTTATGAAGGAAATCAGAAATCACGCCCGTGTATCTACGGGACATGCAGCCCTCAACAGAAACCACACAGTCACAGCGCTTTCATTAATAGAGCGGTACTCCTCTCTCTCTCACACACAATCTGTATCATTAACGCCTGCAGAACAGCCGTAAAATGAGGAAAACCCTCAAATGGGGGAGTCAAATCCTCGAAAATTGATTTTGAAAAGTGCCAGACTCGCTTATTCGGTTACTTATAGGCTGAATTGCGCGATTTACAGGCCAAACAGTCCGCTCCAGCGTCAAGATTATACGTTTCGGACAGACATTTTTCTAGGTGGAAGTTGTCAAGTTTTGGGACTAGAAAACCCTAAATATTGTATTACAATTATCGTCAGTCTGTGTCGCAAAGTCTGCGAAGTTGACAGTTGTGAGGCTAAGAACTGCTTTCTTACTTAGTAAATTCATCGGTTTTTGTGGCCTTTTCGGCTGTAATACACGTTTCATAGCCAAGTCTATCGCAGATTCTGAAGAGCCGTATTTACGGTATTTCCAGTTTTCTGCCTGAATAGTCCAGGTTCTTGATCAAAATTGTCAGTTTTGGGGTCACTATTTCAGTTTTTATGAAAAGTGGCAGTTTCCCTAGATTTGTCCACGAAAAAGTGGCCGTTTTGTACAGAAAAGTATGTTTCTGGACGAAAATTGCGTGGCTTACAGCTTGCGGTGGTGGTGGGGGAGGGGGCTTGTGGGGGTTCAGTTTCATGGTCAAGTACACCAAAGAGTCTGTTCCAGCGTCAAAATTAGTACAAGTTTTAAACCGAAAAATGAGAAATCGAGTCTATAAAACTGGTAGTTCACGACTGGTTTGAAGACCCACGAAATTGCTTTTTGCGATGTCGGTATCAGCCTTTTATTCTATCGACTCCAGGGTCATTGGTACGAGCGGACGGTGACAAAACGAAAATTGTGTCTCAATTTTCGGTTTCCCTGTGTAGAGAAACCCCACAATAGAAAGATTCAGCCGCCGATCAGACTTGTTAATATAGGAGGTGCTTGGAAAATTGTGTGTTTCGCTCTACTAGAAATGCCTTGACAGCCATTTACTGCTTTAAAATAGCCAAACTATGGCTATTCCCACCATAAAAACAGCTAAACTGACTGCTTTTGTACCCCGAAGTGGTTAAACTGACAATTAGCGCCTAGCAAATGGCTGAACTGACTATATTTGCACCCTCGAAATTGCCAAACCGGTAATTCCCGCTTTAAAACATGGCCAAATGGACTTTGAAGCGCCCTAAAAATGGCTAAGCTGACACTGAAAATGGCTAAATCAACCATTTGCGCGCCAAAAATGGCAAAATTTACGATTTGCGCGCCAAAATGGCAAAACTGGCAATTCGCGCGCCAAAAATGGCCAATACTGATTATTTGCGTCTCTGGCTTGACGGACCATATTCGCGGTCCAAAAACGGTTAAACTGACTATTCGCACCCAGAAAATGCCTGAACAGATGAGTCCAGCCCTGAAAAGTGCAAAATCGACCATTATCGCGAGCAACGAATTGCCAAACTGACCATTCTTTGCTTTTGGCTTGGCGTGACTGTTTTTATGGCCTGAAAAATGGCAAAATTGACGATTCGCGCCTTGAAAATGGCTAAACTGACTGGCGATTCACGCTTTAAAAATGACGAAAGCCCGAATTTGTGCCCTAAATTGCCTGAACAGGTGATTCCAGCCCCAAGTACGGGCCAAACTGACCATTCGTGCGTGGAAAATAGCTAAACATGCACTGCCTGCTGTAAAAAAGACGGGGAAACTGACGATTCTTGCCCCTTGGAAATGGCAAATATGACCATTCGCAGCCTAAAAATGGTATGACGGACTGTTTGCACCACACAAATGGCAAAGCTGACTGTTTGCGTCCGAAAGTCGTCAATACTGCATCTGCGCCATGTTTCTATACGTATAATTCACGGCACACCTTGCCAAATAAGAGGCTATTCGCACTCTTAAAAGATTAATTGACTTAATCGGTAAACCATTCGACCCCCCCCCCCCACCATCGAATAGCACCGTCTTCACCTTACCAACTGAAGTGAAGGAGAAGGCTCAACCCTCCTGGAACCTGGCCGCGACTGCTAAGGTTGAACCTTTGCAGTGTACTGTGGTTTGGAACCTGGTATCACAGTGAAAACCACTTCAACCGCTCGTCAAAATACGCGGTTTCGCCAATGTTTTTTAAAAATTGTTGGTCGTTTTTGCCAGAAATTGTCCAGGGACGGTTTTTAGGATGAAGGTTTATGTTTTCAAAGTGTTTCTATTTGAAATGGACGTGGTTTATGAGACCCTTGGGCATTTACCACAGCAATTTACCACTAGAAAACGTGCCAAAGAGGTCAAAAAATAAGGGCGGGAGCAAGGTTGAACGCGCAGATTTTCGGGTTCATCGCGTCTAAAACTGCGGTGGTACAGGATGGGGGTCATGGCCCCCTTCTTGAGGAAACTCTGGATCCGCGCCTGCTTTCGACGACTTATTTAGGAAAGCAAGATCGTTAACACGCGTGCAGAATTTCCTGAAGATTCAAATAAGACCTTGAAATCAAGGATTGGTGCAGAAATACGGCGACAATTTACGTAATGCCGAGTTGGTGAAGTTGTACTGGAAGGGGGTAGAGGAAACACTTTTGCAACTCCCCCAAGAAAATGGATCTATGATCTATCTCTTCTGTGGTTTTACTTATTTGAAGGTAGGCGGGTGCTCTGTGACTATTTTTAGAGCATTATCTCATTATTTATGGTCAAAAAATAAGATCGTGGGTTTTGTTTCACGTGGGTCGTTGACCCAAAGTGCGGTCCAGCCTCTTATTTCCTCATCAGACCTTCATAAATGGCCAACTACAGGGCAATTTAACCAACTTGAGCAGCACTAGTTTCTTCAGCATGCACTCATTAAATTTCAGATGGTTCCTACCAGCCTGTAACTCTTCGAACGGTTCGGTTAAGAAGAAGGGAGAAGGGGTAGTCGTCAGATTGTCAAACATAATCATTCTAGTTTTTAATTTTTTTTGACCGATCCTGCCGGCGTTTTCGTTGTCAGCGACGTTAATAATAATCATTCTAGGGTTAATAAAAATATGTAATATATATTAACGTCTTAATTTAAGTGTGGCCTGAATTCCTGATGTTACAACTCGTGGTGCCCTAGCCCTCACCGTTGTAAGAGGAAGGAAAGAGCAAAGAGCGATAGGGAATAAAAAATAAAATCTGTTGTGTTCTCCACAGGTAATAATTGTTTTATTATTTAACGTTAAATAATAAAATCTAACCTGTGAAGAACACAACAGCTTTTATTACCTATCGTAATAATTACACTCCACAACATCGTCTCTTTGCGACTCGAGAGCTAAGAGCAGTCAATTTAAACTGCTTAGTGACCGTTTCTTTATTATTTTTCTTTGCCTACCCCTCTTTACCCTCAAGCATCCACATCCTGCTGATTCAGATTTCTCTAAAATTCTCTTATTGGAACTTTAGAAGTAGTGGTTGGGGGGTACGCTTCATCATCAACTTCACTAAGGAGGCGTGCTCATTGCTCAGTTGATCAGTCTCACATTTGTTTAGACAGTCACATTTCTTTCGCCTTCGAGATAGTTTTTAGTGGCACGGGTTTCAACGCTTTATTTTTTTTCCGCCGAGAATTGAGTAGGCAGCCAAACTCTCGAAAATTTCAGCAAACGTAGCGTCGTGAAGTGATCAAAGGTAAATTATTGTCGATGTTGTTCTTTATCTTTCGGGGACCAGTCTGAACTGTACGCGAGCAATCGAGTAATCTTTTTCGTACACTGTCCCGCTTGTTCCTATCATACCGCAGATGTAATAATATAAGAACGCGGATCCTACCTGTACCAACCACCGCACCGCTCCTCGGATCCACCTATACCTAAAAACTATAACGTTGTCGCCTTCGTCTTACAATCTGTATTACTATTGTTGCAGAACCAAAATTTGTAGCAGCTAATTCGCTCATCCCCCCATGTCATTGACTAAAATGGGCTATGCCAATTGGAGCGCAGAAGCTGAAGCAACAAATTTTCAGCCGTGGTACAAAACAGAGAACATGACGCCAGTAGTGATGGCGCTCGGCGATGCAGCACGGTTTAACCCTAAAAATCTCAGGGACTTGGTGGATAGCGTAAATCAGGCAGTAAATAACAGATACTATGCAGAAGGCCCATTTGACCAACGCGGACGATTCGAAGAAGGAAATTTGTTTCTTAATGTCGGAGTCGGCTCATGGTTTACGATTCTCTCAAAAATACAGTACAAGCTTAACCTGCTGTATTCACAAATGAAACTCAGTGGTACCTCCGGTTCAGTCTTTACCGCTAAAGAGTTGGCAATCGTCGACCCTGTGTCTCTCATCCGGGACTCACACTTACTCCGACAGGCCTTAATCAAGGATTCGTTGGACCGTGATAAATTTGAGAAACGCTTTTCATTAATCTGGCAGTTTTGAAAAGATTCAGCTCGTCGAAAATTGTGTACTTATTACTTAGCTGTTAGCTTCCATATTGTTGCTCTTGCAAACTGAAATAACAATTGTACACGTTTTCGTAAACACAGCATTTTATTCAACCGAGTTTGTTTCAATCGTTGTATTAGTATGGAATTATCCCACCGCAGAATCCGGGGTTTTGCCACAGAAACTCACTAGGGTCAGACTTTCAATATCTTTACAATTTATACTTATTGCATTTTATACGAAATTTAGACCCATAACCCGTAAATTACTATTTTTTCCGACATTAGGGCCCGAAACTGGCATTTGCGCAAGAATTAAGACACTATACGTGGATTTTCGCCGAAATAAGTTCCGGAATGGTACTCGTCGGGCCACATTTCGTGGCCTGAGCTGTAGCGGGATAGTCGCTGGTTTCCTCGCTACAAAAATTGCTATTGAAACTGCAATATTGCTCTAATTAGGACCCTAAGTTTGCAATTAAGACGAAATTAAGACCCGAAACTGTGAACTTTGCGTACATTCAGCAGGAAGCTTGTAATTTCGCTCGAAACTTGTAATATCATGAATATTCAGCCAGGAAACGTACAATTTCATGGATATTTGTCTACTTGTGAGACTTTATAAGCTCTGTCGTGGCCGCGCTAGCTCGGTTTCAGACGCCACTTTGAAAAAACCCCGAAACTTGCCATTTCACTAAAATGAAGACCTGGAACTTAAAATATCGCGAATTGCAATACCGCGTTCAGCCAGTAAACTTCCAATGGCGTGGATGTTTGCCTTCAAATTGTTGTGATTTTGTGGAAATTAACATTACAGGCTTAGAGTGCTGTAGGGGCTGGAATCCACAGCCTTTAAAAGGCAAGGTCTGAAAATTCGAATTTCACTATAAAATAGATACATGAGTCTGTTGATATAATCACATGATGCCGCTGCCCATGCGAAAGTCCGTGGCCCCCCGGAAAACGGGCCAGTAAAGCGGCCAAAACTCGCTGGATTTTATTATTATTATTATTATGCAGTGGGCCCGCACCCGGCCTAGCCGAGCCCGAAGCGCTTAAGCCGTCCCCGGCTCATACGCCATGACCTTAGGGTCGGACTCGGAAAAGCCTAATGCGGGTCCGCAAACCTATCTACGGCATTCACAAACTGAAGGACTCGGACCCCCTCGGCCCTCGAGAATGTAATGCCTGGCAACCTGTCTGTCCCGAAAATGCGGAAACGAGTATAGCCGCATACCTCTCACACTCCCCTACAAAGTGCATAGCCGATTCCTCTTCCAACTCGCAGCCCCGACACATCGGGTCTGCCACCATTCCCATTATGTGGAGGTGCTTACGTAGCGCATAGTGGTCTGTGAACATCCCCACAACTCTCCGCATGCTGCCTTCCCCAATGCCGTCCCATTCCCGAATGCAAGCCCTCGCTTGCCGACAGGCTGATAGGCTATTCCAACTCCTGGCGGCCTCCCAATCCGCCCAATCCTTTATCTGGGCTCTCCCCACTGTCTTGGAGACCGCAATAATCGGTTCAGGTCCCCATACTTCCTTATTTGCCCCCTGTTTCGCCATTTCATCAGCTTTCTCATTCCCCTCGTACCCCCTGTGTCCAGGGATCCACGCGAGGGTCACTTCATTACCCATTCCCTGTAGCCTTGTGACGCCTCGCCGACAGTCCGCCACCAAGGCCGACTCCACCACCGGCCTGGCCACCGCTTCAGGGCTGCGCGGCTGTCCGCGTAGATCACCACTTCCCTGAAGCTCACATGCTTCCTAATTAGCTCCAGGACACAGTCATTTATCGCCACGACCTCTGCCTGAAAAACCGTGGCCAACTTTCCTAGGGGCCTACAATCCCCACCTTTAAACTCCGGTATCCAGAACCCAGATCCTGTCGTTCCCGATTCCAACTTAGACCCATCCGTGAAGCAATTCATGTTTCCCTCTTGCACCCTGAATTCCTCTCTCGTACTAACTCGAATCCGTATCTTCCTTCCTGGATTCACAGGGAGAACCCATTGAACGGCTCGTCGAAACTTGTAATTTCGCTCAATTTAGGACCCAAAATAGCGAATGTTGCAATTAATACACCGCTATTCGTGAGGCTATGGGCACATTTGGGGCAGGCCTACAACCAGCCAAAGTTCCGGACTCACTGAACAAAAAAAGGCCTCAAATCGCAGTTTCGTTTGAATTAATACGTGAAAGTTGCGTAATTAGAGCCAGGAACGCCGCGCCAGCTGCTTAAAAAACCACAAAGGTTCCAATTTGTCGGCCGAAAAAACAAAACCAAAAAAATTCTAAGAAACTTCCATGTTAAATATGTGATAACGTGAACTTCAGACAGGAAGGACAGTGACAGGGGGGCAGGTGGGTTTACAGCTGACATTTTGCTTTTTCCATCCACTCAAGGTCGAAATTCTGTCAGAAATCCGTCAAAATGCATTTCATCCCTTTAAAAAATCCCCCAAATATTGAGTAATTATAAGCGCAGTAGCGGCAAGGGGAGGCTGCAGACCCGGGACTCTCTTCTGAGGAGGCCCTTGAAAAGCCTAAATATGGTGGTGGTGATTGGGGGGTTTAGGTCTTATGTCCTTGAATTGAGGAACGTAAATCCGAAAAAAAACCCCCCGTTCGAGGCTGGAATTGACAAAAAATTGCTAATTCACGGTTTATGGTGGCCCTTTTACGGCTGAAATTTATAGAAACTCCGCTAACGCACTGTATTCTTCGGGAAAATGCGCTGCTAAAATTGTGAAAAGGCGGTAATTAATTGTGAAAAGTAAAAAAAAAACGTGCTCATTCGTGGCTTAAAGAGAGAAATACGCTAATTCAGAGCACAAAAAATCCAAATTCGCGTTTTCAGGAGGATAATTTATGGCCATGGATGAGAAAAGTGCTAATTCATGACTAGAAAAGAAAAAAAAACTCAAAGTTCGCGGCTAAATTCAGAAAGAAATCTCATTTGCAGCTAAATATTGAGATAAAAATGCTAATTCGCGGCTAAAATTTACATAAGGTGCTAATGCGCTGCTGCAATTAACAAAAACTATTGTGAATTTGTGACTAAAATTAAGATAAAGAGCTAGTTCTTGGCTATAAATAAGAAAAACCGCTTCAGCTGAAATTGAGGAAAAGCGCCGCAAAAAAACGTGAATTTATGGTTTCCCTGTGCAATTTTTAAAACAAAATGGGGGGGGGGGAGGCTAATTCACGGTGTGTGGAGGCTCTTTTGCGGCTAACAAGTCGAAAAAACGCTTATGTGCTGTTCTACGTGCTTATGAGCATGTCAGTGGCCGAAATTGATAGAAAGCGGTTATTCGCGGCTAAAAAAGAAAAAAACCGCTAATTCTAGGCAAAAATGTGGAAAGTCAATTCGCTGGTTTTGAAGGCAACTTCATGACTTTAGCTGAGAAAAATCACGAATTAGTATCTTGAGGTGAGAAAATGCGTTGATTCAGGGTTAACATTGATAAAAACGCTAATTCGCGGTTAAAATAGTGACTAAGCGCTAATTATCAGTTGAAATAGAGAAAATGTGCTTATTTGGCAGCTCAAATTTAAAAAAAAACGCTGTGAATTTTTTTGTTCTCGATTCAATTTTATGACAGCAAGGTCTAATTTGCGACTAAAATCCAGAAAAAGCGCCAAATCACGGCTAAAATGGATAAAAATGGTCCTACTCAGTTAGTTTTGAGTTGTTCAGACACTTTATGAATCCGTCAAATTGGCAACGGTGCAGGAAGCGCCCACGAATCCAAATTTCGCTGATGTTTCCCTCCAAAATGTTGCAATTGGGCGATTTTTCGTTTTTGTTAGGGTGCTATCGCAGAGGAGGCTAGCCCGGGTTCCACGATCGCTTTTTTTTTGTCTCTTTTTTAAACAAAACTTGCAAATTACCGGATAACTAGATCCACAACTTGTAGTTTCGCGGATATTTAGACCCGAAACTTACAATTTTGCAGATATTCTGCTTCAAATGATGTAATTTTGCGGCTATTTTTCTCAATTTGATCTGCGAATGATGATAGATTTTTACTGGTTTAGCTGAGAATCGGCGATTTTTCACTTTCAGTTTTGAATTAATATAGATCCACCAGTGGGACGGGGGGGGGGGGGCGTCACTCAATATTAAGTGTCTCGCCCTGGGTGCCAAGATGATCTTGGTCCGCGCCACTGCCACTCACTAGGCGGCTTCGTTTTAGACGAGCTTCAAGGTTAGGCAGAAACCCTCAACATTTTAATGATGTTTGGAAGATTGCATAATCATCAGCATCCCCATTGAGTCATTATTCTAGTTCGTTAGTTAATGGCTTTCCACCATTGCCAATTAAAAGAATAACGCATAAGCGGGGGAGGGGGGGTTCTACTGAGTTAAGCCGAGCTTCTTTTTTCCGTAAAAAAACAAAAAAAAAACACGCATTGTTTAACATGTACACCTACCTAATAATAGGTCCTTTTTTTTACGATAAAAACTGAGAAACTGGATTAAATTTCATTAAAATAATGCTAATCTTATTACTCTGTGTCTCGTAAATAACTTTGACTATAGATTTTCGGATACAAAAGGGTCGGTTGCGAGTTTAAAAACTCCCAGTCTAGTGAGGTAAAATTAAAATTGAACTCTTAAAGTATTAGAAGAAGGGCTGGGGGACACTGAACGAATTTGTCTTATTTTTTTTTGTGCAGGTTGGAATGGGACAGTAAAAAAAGTAGAAACTTACAAAAAATAGTATGAAAATATATAAAAACCCTTGATACAAGTATCGCGTAGTTCCTTTTTAAAACAAAATTTAGGCAACTATGTCACTGGGTTATTGGTTAGAATCATGGTGAGCGGGGCGGGGGGCACGAAGCAATTTGGGCCGTTGTTAAAGAATCGCGTGTAATTTTTGTAGGAGGAATAAATACCAAGGGAAATTGCGTGCCTACGTTCCTGCTACCTATACGTGTTTTTGTTTGTTTATAACTCACTGCACCTAGCCAATAAAAATAAAAGTATTGTCCAAGAGTTGTTCCTTTCAGGTTGGCAGCGGGAGGTGGACTAACGACTTTGAAACACGCGTACCACTTCTAATCGACTCCTCAGCCCCCCCCCCCATCAACACTTAGAAAATTATTCATTTTTTTTTTGTAATTACTGACCTTGTCGAGGAATGACTTCATTTTCATCCGAGTCGGGAAATTCGACATCAAAGTCCAAGCCTCGCCCGGGGCGAAACACGAGAGTCGCTCCTTGGAAAACACCCGCTGGGAGTTCAACTTGAAAGTTATTGTCTCGGACAATCTCTTCGAGTCGTTTAACGATGACGGTCGATTTGTCGTGGTCATCCCCTATGGACCTTGGTTTGCCTATGTAGTCTATCACCTGTCGAATAAGAGACATTTCGGGTTAGAAGACAACAAATTATAATGATTATATGAGCGTCCCCGTTTAAATTTTTCTGTGTAAGCTCTTTAGAAAAAAAAAAAAAAAAAAAATTGAAATGAATTGGAGCTTCCATTTGAAAATCACATAATTCTTTTATTTGACTAATTTAAAATTCCACTAATTAGTAAAAGCTTTTGGAATAAACGAGAATCAATTAGTAGGATATTTCACAGACGACTCGAAAGTGACGAATAAATTTAAAATGACACTAATTAGTGACAAAGTATTCCCGTCAGAATTATATATATAAAAAAACACCTTAGATCTAAAGCAGTCCTCAGTTTTAGCCGAATCCAGGCAATTGTTAATCGCTCCATTCAGCATCGCTTCGAGCGAAGCTTGCGACAGCCCTACGACGACCGCAAATAATAAACTAACGACTGTGTAGCGACGCATTACTCGACTATAGTGAAAATGACCTGACTCCGGAACAGACCTACTAACTTTATATACTACAATATAAAAAAAAGCCCAAACCCCCACCTTGCCAACCATATACAGAAGGGACTACTGAAGTTGTCACCAGGCACGTGCCCCCTCTATAAATGGAAAGTATTTTTTATTAAAGGAGGGGGTGGAGGATGGCGAAGAAAGTGAAGTTCTATTTTATTAACGATGCATCGAGATCCTTTTGTCTTTACTTCTTTTTTTGGGACGAACGTGTTGGAATTTTTTTATTCGCTTACACAACGATTCATATGAATTGGAAATGGGTATGTAGTAGGGTATGCAAATGGCTACAACTATTATTTAGGAATCCGCAAAACAAAATGGATCGCGCAGCGCTATTAAATCGAGTTCATGGGAGCAATTAATTTAAAAAAAATGAAACCTAATAATGCAATTATCTTTAACGCGGGCTAACAAAAAATTGTTCCATTCTGATGAAGCTTACAGATATTTATAAATTTTTTCGACCCCGTTCCAAAGCTCTGTGATATGCGGTGTGAAGTGAAATTGAATATTCCCACATCATGTTCACTGTTTATGTTTACCTTTCTTTACAAACCCATTTAAAACCCGAATTGCATAATGGCGAACTTGCACATTTTTCAAACAATGGTGTTTCTTGAAGAGGGCTCTTCAAAAAGACTATTGCTCACGTTAAACACTGAAATTAATCATGTTTTTTTTTTTTTTTTTTTAGAATTTTTAAACATTTTGAGTGGGAATTTGATTACGTCAAAGGTTAACATTTAATGAAATAGTTAAAATATGAACACATGGTAGGACATAGATGCACTTAATTTCTTCAAAACAAATTAGTAAAACACCTCCTCATACTGGTCTTTAAACGTTTGTGATTAACGCTTAAACTCAAAATTCGAATTTTACTCTTATCATGACGTCACATAACCGTTAACGTTAACCGTCAGACGGTAATGCAATAACTCACTAATGAATGGATGGTGTGGGGGTAAAACGTGTTTTTTTTGGGACAATTTTTCTTGTTATTTGTAAACAAAAAATTGCTCAAATGCTTTACAACTCCCACATCATGTTCACTGTTTATAGTCCAGTCAATCTAAGGTTTTGAGCGGAAATAAATATGGGATTTTGTTTTTTTGCGGGAATGTGTACGGGAGGGTCCTCTGATCAATGTCTAATAAAGTCCCGAGCTGAATCTTCTGCCACAAGGGGAGGGGGGCTGTTTAAAGGTACCCTTTTGTGGGTTTTCGCCTGTATCTCAAAAACAGTGCGTCTTGGACGAAAACTTCTGGATACGGAATAGAAGCTCATTGAATTCTCTTCAACTTTTACCCTAAACGTTTTTTTAAATTTTTCACAGTTTTCGAGGTGTACGCCACTGAAACGTGACTTTTTTCAAAAAAATGATTTTAACCTCAAGTTTTTTCTCAAACTTTTCATCCTACCTTCTTACCTGTTACCTTAGAGCCGAAAGCGTACATTTATAAGCTGTGGAGCATTCAATTTCCTTCAAGAATATATTCATAAATGTCCATTTATCGGTGTACTATACAATAATAAATATAGTTTTGGTTGTTTCAAAAAATAATCCACAAGAATTATTTATCGAGTTTTATTGACAACTCCTACTTGAAAAGTAATGAAGAATACCAAGGATGAATGAAAATCCTTCACCCATGCATGTCATGTTTCATTGATGACATGAATGAATTTTGAAGACAACCCTCATCGCGCTATTGCGATAAACAGAATGAATTTTTAAGACAAAAGAGTTTCACTCTGAAAAACACATGAGCATCATAAGCAGTAGAGCGGATTTTTTTTTTTTTTTTATTTTTTTGGGCAATCGGTGTTTCTACGTTGTGTATCATAGTTAAAACCTGAACTATTTTTAAAAGTCGAGAAGATGGAAGTAGATGTGAAAGTGTGTGTAAAGCCCTGTTCACACGATGCAATGTTTGAAGTTATATTGCATGCTGGTTTTTTAAAAACATATGTTCCTTGGTAGTGACCGGATATTTTTAAAAATCCAGCGTGCAATTTAGCTTCAAACATTGCATCGTGTGAACAGGGCTTAATATGTAATGATCCATCACAAGGAAATGATATAAGCCGGATCAATGCCAAAGGAATGAGTAGTTTGGTAAGTGCTAGTCTCACCAGAAGAGATGGGAAAGATCGCCAATTCAGAAGGCAGCCTGAAGGATATGCTCACTCTGAGTGTAGGAAGCGATACACAAGACCTTCTGATATCAAAAAAGCTGTAAAACTAGTAGAAAAATCTCAGCCTTCCACTTCTGGGGTGCGCCTGCGGTCTACTCAGCGCATAATTGATTTCAAAAAAGCATGTTTCCTGTGTGGAGAAGAAATTAAGGGCGCCTCACGTCGCCAGATGTTCAATGTGCGAACAAGTAACTTTGATGAGAAAGTTAGAAAACGAGCTGGTGCCCGAAATGATGACTGGGGAGACACTATTTTGTTACGCATGAGCACTATTGGAGACCTGCATGCAGCAGGAGCTTTATACCATAAAGACTGCCATAGAAAATTCATGTTGCACGTCGGTAAGACTGGAAACCCAAGAGGAAGGCCAAAAGATGAGTCAGTCCAAGTGGCAATGCAAGAGATTTTTCAATATCTGGCTGAACAGGATGAAGACCAATACTCTTTGGATGAGCTGATGGACAAAATCACTGGGTTAAAGCCAGAACCAAGGACAGTGATATCCCATCTCCAAAAGAAGTATGGTGAAAGGATAGTTGTGACCAAACATCACAAGAAAAAAACAGTTGTCACTTTCAGAGATGCCGGTAAAATAATTTTGACTGAAGCTTGGTATGATAAGTTGAATAGGGGGGCTAATGAGCTGGAAGAGCGTCTTAGATTGGTCCGAACAGCTGCGCAAATTATAATGAGTGATGTCCAATCAAGAGTATATGTCATGCAAAATTATCCATCAAGTGATGATTTTTTTGAGGAAGTTGAGGAGTCAGTCCCTGAATCACTAAAAACATTTCTACACAGTGTAGTGCCAGAGAGGAGGAGAGGCAATGGGGCAGAAGCAAAAAAAGTGGTTGCCATTTCTCACGCCATCATATCCCTCATTCGCCCGCGTTCATTTCTGTCAACAATTTTGACTGGTGTAGCATTTTTCATCCACCGGAAGTTTGGGTCCAGAAACCTCATTGATTTGCTGAACACCTTGGGATTCAGTTCATCTTACTCAGCTGCACAGTTACTGGAACTGTCAGCCGTGTGTCAACCTCCAAAACCAATACCTCCTAAAACATTCTGCCAGTATGTCTTTGACAATGCAGACTTCAATGTTGCAACACTGGATGGATTAAACACATTTCAAAGTTTGGGGGGCATCAAGTGTGTGACTCCTGCTCATGTTCTTCCTGTTTCAGACAGAATGCCAAGGTTGGTGACGGTTCCTCCGGGGAAACAAGTGGGCGAGTTGGGTGTTTTACAGATGCAGACCTACGACGCCTTGAACAAACAAGCACTACGGAATGCCGTTCTACAAGATTTATACCAGATCAACCCGATCCCCAGAGATGCGCTAGTGCCAAGCCGTCCTGATGTCTTGTGGATTGTAGGTAAATGGATGACAGACAAAGGGCCCTGTGAGGCACCATCAATTCCGGAATGGAAGGGATTCATGCAAATGGTGAGCAAACCTATTAATTCCGACAAAACTGCAGTCATTCCTCTCCCATTCATCAACTCTCCACCAAGTGATTATGACACGCTTCATACAGCCTATAATATGCTGCAAAAAACTCCATGGAACATGGGTTCGAAACGTGCTTGGTCACCATGGATCAACCTCTTTATTTAAAGGCGCGCGAAATCACGGCTTGTGGCTCAAATGATCCGCGTCTCATCAACGTTGAAATGATTTTAGGATGCTTATGCATCCACATGCTTATGTCCTTCTTGGGTTGCATAGGCCACACAATGGCAGGAAGTGGATTAAAAGATGTTTTATGTTGTGTTTTTGCTCCCAATTCTGTGGATAAAATTTTGAATGGGAAGGCCTACAGCAGAGCAGTTCGTGGTCACCTACTTGTACAGATCTCTTTGGCGTTCATCATTTTGGAAGATGCTACTATATCACAGCAGGCGAAGAGAGGTATTGTCAACCTACTGAAATCATTGGAGCATAGCACACCTGAAGATATTGAAGGCAATATCTCCGTTGCTTACCTGCAAGAGAAACTAAAGAATGAGTTACTGAGACTGAAACGTAACGGACCAACTGCTGCATTGTGGGTACAATACATGAACATGGTAACAATCATGAAAAACTTCATTGCTGCGCAACGAACTGGTAATTGGATGGCTCATTTGTCTTGCGCACAACAGATGATTCCTTATTTTCACGCCTCTGGTCATTTCCACTATGCCAAGTGCACCCACATCTATGTCCAAGACATGCTTTCATTGAGAAATCGTCATCCTCATGTTGTTGAGCAGTTTATGGAAAGCGGATATTTTACCATTAACAGAAGCGGGACTCCATGGGCTGGGGTGTGGTCAGACATGGCAATAGAGCAAACTGTCATGCGTTCAATGAAGAGTGAGGGAGGGCTCACCAGAGGGAGAGGCATCAGTGACTCCGTTTTGTCAAAGTGGGCAGAAGGTGCGCCAGCGGCTACTGCTATTTGTTCAGCTCTTGAGGAGTTCTGCGGAGTTCAATTTAAAAGTGGAGAGCAACACGTAGACTTTCGTCAGTCAAGAAGACTAAAAGATTCTGAAGATCGAGGAAAGATGGTTCATTGGTTCTTAGAGCACCCTCCCTTTCCCGAGAACCCTTCACTGATGAGCATTTCGACCGATCTTGTGGCTACAAGTGCTATAAACTGCCACCAAGCAGCAGAAATAGGGATGCGTACAATGGAGTCTTTCATCGGCCGGAGCTTGGCAGATATGAAACAAAATAAAAAAAATACCCACTGGCTACATTGAGCAACACTATCAAGGTAAATAATGAAAAAGTTGTGGTTGACCCGATGAAAGGCACTTTTTCCTCGATTGCTGAGCAGTATTTGTCGTACCTGAAAAATCATTTCTGTCACTGCAGTGTAGTTTTTGATGGATACGAAGACCCCAATTCCACCAAGAGAGCTGAACAGAAGCGCAGGAGTGCCTCAGAACCCTCAGTGGACATACTCTTCGACAAGAACATGGTGGCGACAGTTCAACAAGAGCACTTCTTGGCGAACAACAAAAACAAGACCAGGCTCATTGATCTTCTCGTTCAAATTTTCATCGAGAGTGGGATAGAAGCGATCGTCTCTCTAGGTGATGCAGATGGACCCATTGTAAGATGTGGATTGGATAAGTCTGTGGCGCACCCCAAAGAAGTAGTTGTTGGAGAGGACGTGGACCTGCTGGTGATCCTCCTCGCCTTGACTCCACCTACCAGTAGCATTTTCTTCTTCAAACCAGGGAGAGGAAACACGGAAAACAAACTGTTTTCATGCCAGCAACTCCAACAACTACCACTTAGTAAAGCTATTTTGTTCATACATGGCTTCACGGGGTGCGATACCACCTCTGCGATTTTCTCAAGGAGCAAGATTAAGATGCTGAAATGTTTCAATAAGTTTCCTACCGAAATGAGTAAATTAGCAAAGATATTTTATAGTCGGCAGTCCACACCCGAAGAGGGTGGTGGGTTGGTGGGGGGGGGAACAGGCATTCCTGAAGTTATATCAAGCACCCTCTGGCCAAAATGACCTGGACAGCTATCGTCAAATACTCGTCAAAGAAGAAAACCAGCCTACCATCTCTCTCACCTAACAAAAGTGCTTCGTTCCAGCACTCCCTTCGGGTGTTCCAACAAGTACAGACTTGGTTGGGAAACCATCTCCCACCAGAGAGATGGGGGTGGAAGAGATTGGAAGGAGGAGATTTGGCTCCTATGACCACCACGGCCCCCCCTGCACCAGATCACGTGCTGAACTCGATATTCTGTCGCTGCACGGGGGAGTGCGAGTCAAGATGTGGTTGCAGAAAAGCCGGGATATTCTGCTCCCAGGTATGCAGCAACTGCCAGGGGAACTGCACCAATACCACCCCGTTTGACGACGAGGAAGACGATGATGACGACTCCATGGCCGAGGACCCTTAACTTTTTTATACTCAAAATATTGATTTACATTCATCCTTGGTAGTCTTCATTCTTTTTAAGTCAATAAAACTCGATAAATAATTCTTTTAGATTATTTTTTGAAACAACCAAGCCTATATTTATTATTGTATAGTATACCGATAAATCGACATTTATGGATATATTATTGAAGGAAAGTGAATGCTCCATAGCTTATAAATGTACGCTTTCAGCTCTAAGGTAACAGGTAAGAAAGTAGGATGAAAAGTTTGAGAAAAAAGTTGAGGTTAAAATCATTTTTTGGAAAAAGGTCACGTTTCAGTGGCGTACACCTCGAAAACTGTGAAGAATTTAAAAAAACGTTTAGGGTAAAAGTTGAAGAGAATTCAATGAGCTTCTATTCCGTATCCAGAAGTTTTCGTCAAAGGCGCACTGTTTTTGAGATAAAGGCGAAAAACCACAAAAGGGTACCTTTAAACAGCCCCCCTCCCCTTGTGGCAGTGGGTTCAGCTCGGGACTTTATCAGACGTTGATCAGGGGACCCTCCCGTACACATTCCCGCAAAAAAACAAAATCCCATATTTATTGCATTTATTTAGCATTTTTCGGTTTAGATTGACTGGTCTATTATGTTTACCTTTCTTTACAAACCCATTTAAAACCCGAATTGCATAATGGCGAACTTGCACATTTTTCAAACAATGGTGCCCCCTTTAGGCCCCTCATCTTTAGGCTTTTCAGGGGCCTCCTCAGAAGAGGGACCCGGGTCTGTAGCCTCCCCTTGCCACTACTGCGCTTATTTATTGCTTATTGGGTGGATTTTTTTAACGTGATGAAATGCATTTTGACGGAATTTCGACCTTGAGTGGACGGAAAAAGCAAAATGTCAGATGTTAGCCTCAAAAGAGCCTCCACACACCGTGAATTAGCATTCCCCCGCCCCCAATTTCGTTTTAGAAATTATTGCACAGGGAAACCATAAATTCACGATTTTTTGCGGCGCTTTTCCTCAATTTCAGCTGAAGTGGTTTCTCTCATTTTTAGCCGAGAACTAGCTCTTTATCTTAATTTTAGTCGCAAATTGACAATTTCATTTTTTCCGTAAATTAGCACGTTATTTTCACTTTAGCCACGAGTGAGCGATCGTCTTTTTTTAATTGCAGCAGCGCATGCAACATTATGTTAATTTTAGCCCCGAATTAGCATTTTTATCTCAATATTTAGCTGCAAATGAGATTTTTTCATGAATTTAGCCGCGAACTTTGAGTCTTTTTTTCTAGTCATGAATTAGCGCTTTTGTCATCCACGACCATAAGTTGTCCTCCAGAAAACGCGAATTTGGATTTTTTGTGCTCTGAATTAGCGTTTTTCTCTATTTAAGCCACAAACGAGCACTTTTTTTTTACTTTTCATAATGAAGTACCGCCTTTTCACAATTTTAGCAGCGGATTTTCCCTAAGAATACAGTACGGTAGCAGGATTTCTATGAATTTCAGCCGTAAAAGGCTTCGTGTGGGCGTTCCCGGCGGTGTGCGTTCAACAAACCGCGCACTGACCGAAACGCCCGCGTTTCGGTGAAGTGCACAGTTAGATCTGGTTATGGCGTAGAAGCCCAATGGAGGCTTTGGCGCCTGCCGGGTTCCCCGGCGCCCCCCCCCAAACGTGAATTATCAAATTTTTGTCAATTTCAGCCGCGAACGAGGTTTTTTTTTCGGATTTTCGTTCCTCAATTCAAGGACATAAGACCTAAAATCCCCCCCCCCCCCTTTAGGCTTTTCAGGGGCCTCCTCAGAAGAGGGACCCGGATCTGTAGCCTCCCCTTGCCACTACTGCGCTTATTATTACTTATTTGGTGGATTATTTTAACGCGATGAAATGCATTTTGACAGAATTTCGACTTTGAGTGGACGGAAAAAGCAAAATGTCAGTTTTCAACCCACCTGCCCCCCCCCCCCCACAATCATTGTCCTTCCTGTCTGACATTCACATTATTTGACCGTTTCACGTCTTTATTTGAAAGTTTCTTTGGATTTTTTTGTTTGTTTTTTGGCTGATATCACTCAAAGCCTGGCAGTAAGAGCCACGAAATTACTGTGAAATGGCCAACTTTCAAATGGCAAGTTTCGCTTTCGGGTCTTTATTTCATCCAAATTGCAAGTTTCAGTTCTTCAATTTTGCGAATTGGAAAGTTTTTGAGATTTTAGTTTAGTGACCGTGGAACCCGAGCTATAGCCGGCAAAGACAGCACCCGGACAAAAAGCCACAAATTCACGATAATTTTAGGAAAATATCCGCGAAATTGGAATCTTCATGGTTTATTAAGCAGCTGGGGCGGCGTTCCTGGCGTGAATCTGGCGAGTTTTGGCCACTTTTACTGGCCCGTTTTCCGGGGCCCAACGGACTTTCCCTTGGACAGTGGCATCATGTGATTATATCAACAGACTCTAGTCTCTATTTCATCGAAATTTGAATTTTCAGGCCTTGTCTTTTAAAGGCCGTGGATTCCAGCCCCTACAGCACACTAAGCCTGTAATGTTACCTAATTGCCACAAAATCACAACTATTTGAAGGCAAACATCCGCGACATTGGAAGTTTACTGGCTGAAAATTCGCGATATTGTAAGTCTCAGGTCTTCATTTTAGTGAAATGGCAAGTTCGGGTTAGAATATCCTCGGAATTGCTTAGTTTTCGGTCTTTACTTGTGCGAAAATGCCTGTTTCGGGGTTTTTTCAAAGCGGCGTCTGAAACCGAGCTAGCACGGCCACGACAGAGCTTATAAAGTCTCACGTTTCGTAGACAAATATCCATGAAATTGTACGTTTCCTGGCTGAATATTCATGGTATCACAAGTTTCAAGTCCTAATTTGAGCGAAATTACAAGCTTCCTGCTGAATGTACGAAAAATTCACAGTTTCGGGTATTAATTTCGTCTTAATTGCAAGCTTAGGTCTTAACTTGAGCAAAATTGCAGTTTCAATAGCAAATTTTTGTAGCGAGGACACCAGCGACTATCCCGCCCCAGCTCAGGCCACGAAATTTGTCCCGACGATTACCGTTACGGAACTTATTTCGGCGAAAATCCAAGTTTCGTGTCTTAATTCTTGCGCAAATGCCAGTTTCGGGCCCTAATGTCGGTAAAAATAGCAATTTACGGGTTATGGGTCTAAATTTCGTATAAATTGCCAGTTTAACCGCGTGAAATTGGAGATTTGTATTTGATTCTCAGGGTTCAGACCACGGGCTAGCCGGCCTTGACGGGCGCCGCAGAGTCGCTGTCTGACGTGCGTCCCACTCCCCTCCCCTCTTAACGACAAATTGCAACGTTTTGCTCCAACGTAGCTGAACATCCGCGACTTGGCGAGTTTTACGTTTTATTATCAGTTTAAATTGCGAGATTCGTGCCTTTGTAGTTCCGAATGTTCCTGCAGCAGCATGTATGGTGGTTTAATTTTTAGTTGGTGCGGATCCTGGGCTAGCTGGCTCTAAATAAATAAACTGTGGCCAACTGTCGAATTTGACGTGAAATTAAACCGACATTTTTCAAATGTAGAGGAATCTTAATAAAAGCCACTTCTCCTCTCGAACGACTCAATCTTGATTTTAAAGGTCCCTTGCCCTCTAAATCGCGAAATAAATACATTTTAACAATAATCGACTAATGTTATTGTAAATCCACTCCAATGAAAAATCGTAGTAGGTCGGCGGACCTCGTAGACGTGGATAATGTTTTGCGTATTTACTCACTTTTCTCCACTCCACACCACAGATGCAATGGACAGGGCCTCCTCCTCTACCGCCGCATCACGCCCTGAGGCAGCGCGAAAGCGCTCTGAGGTCCTTTTCGCTTTCCATCGAATCACTCACTATACGCCTCGAGTAATACGTTATCCACGTAAAAATGAAGCATTTTGATAGGTTGCACTGAGTCAGCAGACACTCTTGTGTATCCAGGTGGGACGATGAAATAAACAAAAGAAAGAAATAATCTATTTCTCATATAATATGAACGAAATGATCTAAAGCAAATGCACTCACCAGAAAAAGTAATTAGACGAGAGCTAACGACATTCAGGGGGTTTCTGCATGATGACACTGGGATGATGGCGAGGGATGACATACCGTTATATAATATTAAACAAGTATTTACACGAGTCTCAAAATGATACCACGAATTCATAATTCGACCACACAGAGGGGTGAATGTTTTGAGCTCAGGGTTTTCATTTTAAATAGCAGAATTTTGCGAGGCATAATGTAAGTGCCAGTGGCAAGAGGAAAAGTGCGCGGTTCGTGTTGGAGAAGAGAGATGGAGGAGGATGAATGAAGAATATGCGAACGCGGATAATATTTCCCTTTCAGTGTCACTCTGAATTAGTATTCAAGTTGTTCTGCCACAAATACAACGCCTCAACCCTCACCGTTAACCCCCCCCCCATCTTGTCATGGTTTTGGTGCCTCCCTGCAGTTAAGTGAAAAAAAATATTTACAGGGATAATCCCCTGCTTCCCCCGAAATTCGTGTTCATTGCGGATTAAGTCGTTTTTTCTTACTTGTCTTATTCACAGCTTTTCTTTAGGGTATCTGTTTTTTTAGAGCATATTCACAGCTTTTTTTTAGGGCAACAGGTGAGCGTGGAGGCGTCTTGTTAGAAGAATAATAAAAAAAGAGAGTTTTCGTTTTACTAATTTGTACATAACTTGATTTTAGGTTTTATTAAATGACTTGAGTACCTTACAGTATCAAGATCCAAAATTGTCGCAAGCGCTTGTCCCAGAACGGGGCAGCCCGCGGGCAAAGACAGCGGCATCAGTGATGGAGCAACCTATTCAACGACTCCTGTCACGAATCATCGGTTTTTCTCAATTTTAGCCGCGGACTTGCCCCATGAACAGTGCGCGTTAGCGGTTTTTCTAGATTTTAGCCGTAAAAGGGACACCCTAAATCTGTGAATTGGCAAATCTTTCTCAATTTTATAGTGCTCGAATGAGCACTTTTCTGCGATTTTTTTCCTTCATTCATGAACATGAAACCTAATAATCCTCATGTTTTCATCTTTAAGCTTTCAGCGTGTCCCAATCTGGCACGCTACTGGTTACATAATACTTATTGACTGATTTTTATAACAGGAAGGAATACATTTTGACGAATTTCTGACGAAATTTTGAGATCGATTTGACGGGAAGAGTCAAATGCCACTTGGCAACGCTGGAAATTGGTTCTTTACCGCGCGAAATTGCTGTAACTAGCGAACGAAGTGAAGCGAAAACCCAGAAAATTACCTTTTAAGCGTGCGTGAAAACTATCGCTAAATTAGTTGTTCAACACCCGAAACCCACGAAATTGCTTTTTGAGCGAGCAAAGCCTGTTAAATTGCTTTATTAGTGAGTAATACCCGCCAAATTGGTTTTGTAGTGACCGAAACCCCGAAATTGCCTTATTGCGAAATAGCAGCGACACTGGTTTTTCAGTGCAGAAACTCGCGAATTGAAATTTCCTATCACATCCTATTCTCCTAATCGACGGAACAAAACCAACGATTTTGCTCCTTTATCTCGTGGTTTGCGGCAATTTTCGGTCTATTGTATCAGGAGAATTTAATGTGCTGGGAGCTCGACCCTATCCTTGGCGTAGTTCCCCTCGCTATAAGCTCCTCGCTCAAACTATTCTCCTAATGATTCGGTAACCAAAATTTGTCAAAATCGACGAGTTTGTCCCTTTTTCCCCCCGTCATTTTTGACGATTTTGGAACTTTCGTGTCAGGAGTATTGGATGTGCTAGGAGCTCGTCCACAGAGGAGTTTTTTCCGTTATGTGGATATTCACATGTTATGCCACCATGAGAAAAAGGCCCCTAAACATGAAGTTTTGCTTACACGAAGGCCCTAATTTTAATTTTTAAAGACCGAAATTAGAGTTTTGAATGCGCTGACCATACGAAATTGGCGTTTTGACTGAGCCTGAGGGTTCCAATAATCCGTACAGCAAAACCCTCGAAATTTATTTCGCACGGATAACAATAACGAGTGTGTTATCTGTGTGGAGGGGGTGAGAGAATGATCCATTTTTGCAGCCCTCCCGCCACCCTACCAGTTTCATAGATCGCCAAGCCGACAAATTTCTCTTCCTTTGTTTCTCACGTTAGTTTAAATCCTTCTTCCCTCTTTCCTTCCAGGGAAATCTAAATTCACTTTTATCATTTACACGGAAATAATTTGGGGTCATCTCTTTATTTGAGAAAAAAATGGGAGCTCAAGTGCCTTGGGAGAATGCGCCTCCTAGCCCCCCCCCCTCCAAACATGGATCCAGTCCCGGGGCTGTGGTAGGGCTGGCTAGCGCGATTGAATCAGACACCACGAAAAAGGCCCTAAAACTTGAAATTTTACTCAAACTGAGGCCGTGAACTTGCAATTTCGCGTCAATCAACATCCAAAGACCCGAAACATTCAATTTCACGGAGATTCAGCCAGGAAACTTGTAATTTTTCTGAAATTATTACCTGAATTTGATATGGGTGCACTCGGGTTCGGCCATCCCAGGCCTCGCGATATTTGAAAAAAAAAAAAAAAAAAATGACTGAATTTAGGATCTAAGACTTGCAATTTTGCGAAAATTGTGCTTGGAAATTTCGCAGATATTTGCATAAAAAACCGTTACGAATTGTTTGTGATTAAAAGGGGGGGGGGTACGGCCGCGGTGTATGGGCCTCGTCTGCATAACGAAGCGGTACGGCGTATTTATAAGACTAGCCCAGGGCACGAGCCTAGAAAATACAATTGCAAGCTTACAATTTCACGGATATTTTAGCACCGAAACTTGCTATTAATCCGAAATTATGACCCATAAATTTTAATCTTGTTGAAGTAAGAACGAAAACTTGCACTTTTGAAGAAATGTGATCTGGAACTTCCAATTTCGAGTGTCATTGTCAGGTTATAGCCTAAGTTGGGGCTGGCTGGCCTGGGCCCCACTCCTACAAAAATTTTGATTTAATTAAGGCGCTAAAATTGCAATTTAGCTAAAATTTAGACCCAAAACTGCAAATTTTGCGTACACTTAGCCAGGAAACTTATAATTTCACCCAAATTAGAACCCCAACATGCAAAATCACGCAATTTGAATCCAAAATAAGCTCAAGTTCAATTCCCTGCCGAGTTCAAAGGCCCTGGAACTTGCAGTTTACTGAAATAAGGAATAAAAACTTGCAATATCCTGAATGTTTAGGCAGGAAACTTCGGATTTCACGGATATTTGGCTACGAAATATTGCAACTTTGCGGCTATTTATCATAGTTTGAGCGTTGTCACGTCAGGCTAGCCCGGATTCCGATACAATTTTTATAAAAAAAAAACACCGTACTACCTAATTCGCATTTTCTGGGAAATAAATACCTTAGGCCCATATTCATAGACATTTCTCTAACTTCAATTTCCTTAAGTGGGCGTCAAAACAGATGATTTTATTCCTACGAAAGCTGGATTGACTTTTACTTAGGAGAATTTTGACTTAAGTAGCGACTATGAATACGAGCCTCAAACTTAAAATTTCGCGACAATGAAGGCTGAAAACGGAGTAATTTTGCGATTATTCAGACCCAAACTGGCAGTTTCGGTTAAATTAAGACCCGGAACTTGCAATATCGTGAATATTCAGCCAGCAAAAAGTTCCAATTTCGCGGATTTTTGCCTCCCAAATGTTGTGATTTTGCTGCTATTCATCAGGCTTTGAGCGCTGTACGAGGCTAGCCTGTCCCGGAAGTAGCGGCCATTGAAAAAAGGTCGCCGAACTTGCAGTGTGGTTGAAATCAAGACCTGGAAGTTTCAATATCGCGAATGTTCATTCAGGAAAATTCTAATTTTGTGGATAATGACTCTCAAAATGTTGCTATTCATCAAAAGACATTTCGGCATTGTCGTGGTCGGCTAGCTCGGGTTCTCAGTTCACGAAAGTTACCCAAAACTATAGCAATTACGCGTGAATAAAGACCAGAAACTGGCTATTTCGCGAGAAAAAATATCGTGAACAAGCAATTTCACTGATAATTGATCCCAATACTGGCAATCTGCAGAAGTTATGAAAATCTAATAAATTAGGGTGGCTAAATTGTCGCAATTTCATCCACGCATCGCACAGTGTTTCCTCAAATTTAGCTGAGAATTAGCCGGTTTTTTAAATTTTATTCTAATAAGTGATTTTTTAAATTTTTGGCGTTGAATTAGCGGGTTTTCTTCATTTTTGCCGCGTACTAGACTCCAAGAACAGATGAATTTCAGTCGCAAATTATCGATTTTTTTCACTTTTAGCCATGAATTAGGTAGCGATTTTTCTCTTCCTTAGTGACGAAGTTGCCTTCAGAAACCGTGGTTTAGCGTTTTATCAATGTTGACCGCGAATTGGCGTTTTTGCCCATTTTAGTCGTGAAGCGACTTTGCGAGAAATGGCTATTTTTCCTGTGGAAAGTCCGTTTTTAGGGCGGCTGAGGCTAAAATGCCCCCCAGGGTACGTCAGAGACCCCTCAAAGTTGTCAAAAATGAGAGTTTCACGTTCGTCATTTGGTTTCTGCCAAATTTATCCACTTCAGGGTGGATGGACCAGCGGGGGCCGCTTGCACTTTACGGATTTGTCCTTGGACATCCAGGGCTGGTGATCGTTAATGTCGTTTTCCATTCAATGCAATACACTTGCGTGGTGTAAGTTTTCCCACTCGTCCTCTCTGAATTGAAACTTATATGTTTATGGAGAGGACGCTGCACTACACTTGTGTAGTGTGTTGGATGGAAAATCGCTATAAAATTCGTGGTGGCTGGAGGGCCCGGGAAACCAAAACTCAGCGGAATCACAGGGAAAACCTCTTCAATCTGGATAACGAGTGTTTTTCCACTGTCGGAATTTTTGACTTGGAGAATCTGGACAATATGTGTGTTGTGGTGGGGGGGGGGACTACAAGTTAATCCGGAAAATTACTATTGTTGAATTTATAGCATTCAGAAATTTCACAATTCAAGACCCCCCTCCCCCTGGATTTAGTCTCCTAAATTTTCCGATGTGCCCTAAAACTGACAAAGAGATGGGGTATCAGTGTAATCAACTCCTTTTTCCACTCACTTTCTGTCTTCCCCGTAAAAGAGATCCCTTCAATTCGGATGTCAGAGCGTGCCCAAGTCTGCATACGCGCAGTAACTTTAATCCGCTTTAATTCCTCCTCTTTCGACGATTTGTCTTATACACTTCCACCCCACTCTAATCTCACTCCCTGACACGTACAATAGTTTGCCGTATTTCACCGTCGATGGATAGGATCAGTGCGAGAGAAAAGAGCCCAGGAAATGGTTAAGAAAAAAAACGGCACGAAAATAGGAGTCTCAAAGGAACCGTCCACGATCTAATAAAAGAAAGAGCGAAAAAGCTCTGGATATAATGGAGGGGGAAAGGGGAGCCCATCGGTTAATTCAAAGTACAGCTCACGAGCTCGTCAATAAACTCCATTTTAGGGATCTTCTTCTTTTTTTTTTCTTTCTTTCAGAAAGACGGCGCGGTTGAAAAGTGGTGATTGGTGAGGGGTGTGGTAGGGAGTTAATAGATCAGTTAATGGCGATTGATTTGGAAGAATGAGAGGGGAAATTCACGCGAAGAGAAAGTCACTGAAGAACTATTATAATCTCGAGAGGTGTCCTGCTAAAATTTCAGTTTTCATGTAAATAAGTTTTGGCTGTCCACTCAAATATATTTCGTTTTTTCTGAGAAACTTACTCGAAGTGAGCTAAGAAAAATAACTTTTAAAGATATATCCTAACTGTGAAATAAATGTCGCGCCCCTATTCCTTATTCATCTCCGCCCCTTCAACTGTTACCCACGTTTTTCCTTGCGAAAATATGGATAGTACAGTAACTCGCCAAATATTCTTCCAAGATTTCGTGCAGTTCACCCTGAATGAATAAAAGAAAAAGGGCGATTGGGTTGTTACTTCGAGGACCCCCTCACCGCAATCTTCATTTCAACGCGTTTGAACGAGCCATTACGAGCAGGCTTTGGCACCTTCGTTAAGCACAGTTTTTACGAGCTGGATAGCGAGTGTTTTTCAACAGGATTTTGCCTGCCTTTTGGACATTGGAGAATCTGGACGATTTGTAGGCGTGAAGGGTAGGGGGCGTGGTCTATAAATTCGCGGGAAACTGACTTTTCTAGTCGGAATATTCACCTCCTCATCCTAATCTAACTATAACACGTTCGTGCAATTAAGTTTCAAAAATGGGTGCCCCTTCCCATCCAAAAGCACGATGAATACATAGCGAAGGAAAAAAAATGTTAATAATATGCTCCCCTTTCTTATCGGAAATTACTTTTTTCTTTAATTTTATTTCCCTAAGTTTTTAGCGTAATTACAACTATTTTTTCGATTTTCCAAGTCCTAAGCAAACATATATGGCGCCCTTTATCGCAGTATGACATTCTCATTAGGTAAAATGGCTATAAAAAGAAAAAATGAATGCATGGCGGTTTTTTTTCTGAATGAAAAAGGCGTGGAACATAATACCATTGATATCGCGTTTCTACCCATTTTTTGTTTCTCACGAAAGAGCTTGGAGCTGTTTAAACAAGGGCGCACGTGATACATGTGCATAGTTATATACAGGGGTGGGCAAGATACTTGAGTATTTAAAATACTTTGTATTTTAAATACAAAATGCGTATTTTGTAATTGTATTTAAATACTTTTGGAAAAGTATTTGTATTTCTGTATTTAAAATACATTTTTGAAAGTATTTTGGGCTTTGTATTTGAAATACATTTTCAAAAGTATTTTGTATTTCACACTCAACGAAAATACAAATATAAATACAAATACTTTTAATTTCAACGTTCTTTAGTTTCCACTTCTTCGCCACCATTCACCAGTATAACCTAACTTAGTGACACCATATTTGGCACAAAAACCCGGTGTAATAACAGCCTTCGATTGACGTTTTCATTTTTCGAAAAAGTGGAGAGGGAAGGGTAGTCATGGTGGGAGGTGGAAGTTCCGAATTCCTTGTTAGCACAACTGCCGCAAAAATGATGCTAGCGGATGGAAACTTGGCACAAAAATGGATCATACAGAGCCCTAGCCTACAAGTACACGAAGCTGTACAAGTAAACAAAACTCGTGGCAATTATTGCGAAAAACAACGCTAATTCGAGTTTAAACTGGACCAAAATGGCAAATTCACAACTCAAATGGCGAAAAATCGCCTATTAATAAAAAAAAAGAGAATAGATAATGTGCTAATTCGCTGCAAAATTATCCGAAAACGCTATTTCACAGCTGAAATGAAGAAAAATCAATAATTCGCGGCTGAAATTGAGAAAACGAAAATTTGTATAGCTTCTGAAAGAATCGAGGCTCAAACTGAGAAACAGCGCTAATCCGTAGAAAAAAATTGCTCACGCGGGCTAAAACATAAAAAAACTACGCGGCTAGAATAGACAAAAATATTAATTAGCGGGGCCAACTTTAAGAAAAACACTAATTTTCAACTCAAACTGCGAAAAAAGTGCTAATTGGCTGCTAAAAAATGGCTAAACTGCAGCTGAAAATGAGGAAAACGCCAAGTCGTGGCTAAAATGGAGGAAAATCGCCAATACAAACGAAAGAATCCCTACTGCACTGCTAAAATTGATTAAAAGCGCAAACCCGTGGCCAAAATTGAATAAAGTTGTAGCGTGCCAACGGCTAACAAACCTCAATTTTCATTTTAAAAAATAACAAATATTATGTTAAAAAAACAACATAAGTCAGTTTGATCGAGAGTTCGTATTTTCCCAATTTTTCATTGTCGTTATAAAAAAGATCTCTAAATTTTTCGTTGGCCGTTATTTTGTATACCGAAGAGAGCGCGACCCACAAAGTCACTAAAGCTTGAAAAATTGACAAAACGCAAATGCGTAGCTTCTGTTCGAGGCTAAAACTAAACAATAAACGCTAATCCATAGCAAAAATTGAAGGAAAAATGCCAACGTGGGACTGAAGTGTAAAAAAAAACCAGCTAATATTGAAAAATTAACTATAATTAGCCTGTCAGAAATAAATGAAAACTCTCGTTTTCAGCTCAAATTGGGAAAAAGTGTTATTCCCGGCTAAAATTTGAGGAAATCACGAATTCGTGGCTGAAAAATTAAGGTAATTCGCAAATTCACAGATTAGAAACGCTTCAAAGCAGCTAAAGTTGAAAAAAACGCGACTTTACGGCAAAAATTGAGGAAAATAATCGCGGATAAAGTGTGTTGGAATTTCTAATTCCGCCTTCTGACGACAACTTTGTGGCTAAAACTGAGGTAAACGGCAAATTCATGGTTATAAGTAAAAGAAAAAACACTGATTCACGGATAGAACTGAGATGAAGCCCTATTCTACATATAATTAAAATTGAAAAAAATTACTAATGCGATGCCAACATGTAAAAGAACCCGCCAATTTGCGGCTAATATAGAGAAAATCAGTAATTATTCTGGCTAGAATAAAGAGAAAAGTTAATTTTCAGCCTAAATTGAAACAAAAAGTGCTAATTCACTGTCAAAAATGGAAGAATTGCCGATTTGCAGTGCGAAATGAACAAAATTCGCCAATACACGGGCTAGAAATAGCTACTGCACTGCAAAAATTACGAAAAAGCGCTAATTTACGGCTAAAATTGAGACAAATTTAAATTTGCGTCAAAAATTGGAAATACGTTAATTCGCGGCTTCCTCGGGAGACTTTGAGGCTAAAATTGAGAAAAAGCGCTAATTTATGGCTATGAGTGAAAAACTCGCAAATTCGCGGCTAAAACTGAGACGAAATCGCTATTCCGCAGTGTATGGTTACGGTGAACAAAAAATGCTAATTTGTGGTAAACATTTCGAGAATTTTACGGCTAATATTGAGTAATTTTCAGCTCATACTGAGTACACCGCTAGAAAAAATCGCTAATTTGCAGCTAAAATTGTGGAAAACGCCAACTCGAGGAAAGTTAAAGAAAAATCGCTGATTCACAGGATACAAAATCTACTTTGCTGCTAAAGTTGTGGAAAAGCGCATATTTATGTGGGGGGGGGGGATTACCCCGCTAATCAGTTGCTAATTTGCGGCGAAAAGCGCTAATTTGCTGTTAAAGTTGACAAAAAGCACTCTTTCGCGGCTAAAATGGAGAAATTCGCAGTTCAAACTTGGCATAAGCGCTGTTTAGCGGATAGACTTTGGAAATAGCCATGGCTAAAATTAGGAAAAGGCCTTAGAGGTTACCAATAGAGGTTTTATTTATATTTAGAGACTTTTAGAGGCTATACTGAATAACTTTGTCGCCGGTATTTTAATTAATAAATTAATTAGACTGATATTATCCGGACGACGATGGAAGGGCATAGCCCAACACGATTCGAGTTTCGAGAAAAAATGGCTCCTCGGCGGGATTTGAACCCGCAACCTCTGGATTACCAGTCCAGCAAGCTGCCATTTACGCCACGGAGACGCCTATGGGAGTCGTACTCCGACGGATAAGCTAAGCCGAACCCCACCCAGGTCCATTGTTTCTCGAAACTCTAGACGCTTCTCCTGATGGCCTCATTTTTGAAGATTCAGTCTAGTCTAGCAAAATAATTAGTACTATCATGATCATTAAAGGTTTCTACAATGTCACAGCTAACGAAAACGAAACCATAGACAGCATTTCGGTCTGTTGTCAAATTTGCCTAAATTTGACGAGCTGTATCTTGGAAACGATAATACATTTGGAACCCGCTTTAGACTGGTTTTCTCAGAAATTTTCTCTACTTTGAAAAGTTACTTCGAAGCCACAACGAAAAATGGCTAGTTTAGCGTGAAAGAGCCAAAACTCCCAAAAAGTCCCATATTTTTGTGGTTTTCCGAGAATTCCAGGATGATCCCAATGTCTTTCGCGGTCAACAATTTGAACACGTCATACCTGCACCATCCCAGACAACATAAAAAAAATATCATCTACCCTAATTATTGCAAACTGACCCCCCCTTTTTAGTTCTTATCTTACTGGACTATTAGCCAAAACCCTAAAATTGAATTCTGTAGGGGTCAAATCCGCGAATTTTGGGCGCTGAAAGAGCCCTGCCTCAGGCGCGGATCCAGAATTTTTCCAAAGGGGGACTTCTTAAGAAATTCCCCTACGTTTTTTCTCGATTTTAACCGCAATCGAGCCCTTTTACTTAATTTTTCATTGAAAAGTTTTCCAGTATCCTTGAGTTAGCGGCTTTTGAAACGAGGAAATAGTGCGTTTTCTCAATTTTAGCCACGAAAGACCACGAAAGGGGTAATTCTGCTGTTACCTCCCCCCTTAGATGCGCCTATGCAGTGAATTAGCTTATTTTCACGAATCAGTGATGTGTTTTCTCATGTTCAGATGGGAATATGAGCTCTATATTTCTCAATTTTATCCGCGAGTAGGCCTTTTTCCTCCATTTTAGCCGTTAATTAGCAGAATTTTTGCCACGGAATTGCTCCAAGGAACAGTGCATATATATACATAATATTTCTCTTTCTAGCAATTTTCTTCTGGATGTTTCAACGAAAAGCTTGGGCTTTTTTCTACAATTTTGCCACGGGTTAGCGAAAACTTGTCCTAATAACTGCGCGTGCGAATCCGAAAGTTGGGCGTCGTGAATATCGACCAAAACCAGTGGCTAGGAATGATAACGGTTTCATTTTCTGCCGCTTTGAGAGCCACTGACGGCCCACTTTAGGGGCATTTCGACTGTGGCCGTCTTCCATTTGTCAATCGAACTATTTGAGGGACCCATAAAACGTTTCCGGCTCGAATCAAAACGAAAAAGTATCACTTCCCCTGGGCTTATTTGAAAACGAGGCGGATTTTCAAGCTGAAGTTGAATGAACACTGAAATAAGTCCACACAACATGTTTTTCGGTCAAGGGGGGAGGGTGCCCCGTGCTTCTCTCTGGGTCCACGCATGCCCTAGCAGTGTAATTGCACTTTTGACGATGCTAAACCCGTTACATGGCAGACAACACCGTGAGATTGGTTTTTTGTATTACTAGTAATCACGAGAAATTGGCTTTTTAGGGAGTCAATCCCGCAAAATTGGCTTTTGCAGTGAGTGAAACCCACGAAATTGGGTTCGGTGACTGCCAATAATCCGGAAGATTCGGGCTTTGAAATGGCCAAACCAGGCTAAAGTTTGTTTAAAGGAGCAATATCCGCGAAATTGCTTTTTAAAACGAACCAGTTCCCTGCAGATTGGAATTTTAAATGGGTGAACTTCGTGATGTTGGGCTTTTTATGGAGCAAACCCCGAGAAATTGGACTTTCTGACGTGCAAGATTCGAGAAATTTTGTTTTTTGACATATCGAAACCGGTGGCAGTGTGTTTTTCAAGGAGATAAGGACGAAAATAGTACCTAAAATTGCCAAAACCGTGAATTTGGGTTCCGTAAAGCAAATTCGAGAAATTTTGACTTCGTAAGAGGCCAACCCGTGGAATAACTTTTGTGAAGGACCAAAACACGTGAAATTGCAGTTTTGAATTTAGTCAACCCCCACAAAAATTGTCCTTTTGATTGGGCAAGTTCAGCGTTATTTGGATCTTTTAGTGTGCCATCCAGAGTCAAACCCGCGAAATTTATTTCGCGCGCATAACAACTAGTGCGGTGGGGTGTGGGGCTGTGTTGCGTGAGAGTATGAGGCAAGATGGAGCCAAATTCATCATATTTGGTTATGGAAGAGTGAAAATCCGCGGCGAAATTGTGGTATGAAAAAGCCAAATTCACGTCATTTGGTTTTCGAAAGAGCTGAATTAGTTTTTAAAATTAACCAACAATCAAGAAAGAGGTGAAACCGGTTTATGATAAAGCGGAAGTAGTCAAATCCAAAACAAATTGCTTTTAAAAGAGAAAATCTATCGAAATTTCGATTTTGAAATTGAAAAACTCCACAAACAACAAAAATTTTCCAAATCCGATTTTACAGAAATAAAATCCGCGAAATTGACGTTCGTAATAGTCATTGAAAGAACCGAACCCACGGAATTTTGTTTTTGTGAGATCAACAATATTTAAAATTTAGATTTTAAAGAGCCAAATGCGCAAAATTTGTGTTTGAAGGAGCGAAATTCTGGGTTCGGCCTAGCCTCAAAACTGCGATATTGGGTGTTTGAAATTTCCAAACGCGCATGACTTGTTTTCCATAAGATATTGAGTCAAACTGTCTGGTCTTTCGGTAGAATGTTCTGGATTCTGTGGTTGAATGTCCAGACATTTTTTGATTTCTTAAAAAATCAAATCACTCAATTCAAATTCCACGGACTGATATACTTTCGCAGCCCCATAAAAGGCCAAAAATGCGCAATCCCGCCGAAACTAAGTCCCGAAGCTGTCAATTTTTTGGAATCTTGTATTCTCACTCAAATTGAACCAAAACTTCCAAGCTCATAAATATAAATAAATGTTGCAATTACACGGCAACTCGTCTGTCTATTGTCGCATGGTAGCCCGGCCAGCCAAAGTACACGCTTTAAAAAAAAACACCGGAAACTGACTTACTGAAATTGACTATGAACTTCCATTTAGCCAGAAAACTTCCAATTTAGCTTACAATTGCACATTTAACCAGAAATTTGCGAAAATAAAGACCTGAAACTCGCAATTTTGAGAATATTCAGCCTTCTAACTTATAACATCGCAAAAATAATTGCCGACTTTGCAATTTCGAGGATAGATGCAGACTTGAAACTTGCAATTTTGAGAATTTTCAGCTCCGAGTATTAATTTTGCGACTATAATATGCCAGGCTGTGGACGTTTCCATGGCATTCGTATATCTGACGGTCCGAGATGACTAAGATAATAAAAAAGCACAGAAACTTCGCAATTACGCACAAAGACCACAAACTCATACTTTCACGATATCAAACAGATAATCGCCAAAAAAAATCGCCATTTGGAGGATACTAAAGACCTGAAACTGACAATTTTACACAAAATATTTGCCACAAACTTGCGATTTCGCTGAAACGAGGACCAGAATACTGCATTTTCGCGATAATGAATACCAAAACTTACAATTTTCCAAAGATGATTATGAGAAATTCGTAATTTTCAGGATATTCATACCAGAATCTTGCAAGTTTGCATATTGTTAGCAACGAGAGACGTAGTTTCGTGACTATATGCATTATAGTATTATCAAAGTCTTTGGACACTATTTATCATGCCCGTAGGCCGGGTTTGTGGTGACCAAAAAAAACGCCGAAACTTGCAATTTCGCGAAAACAAAGACCGGAAATTTGTACAAGATATTTTAGGATAATTATCCTGAAACTTGAAATTTTCCAGATATTCACGGGTAGGGGGCAAAGTGTCAGTTTCTTGGCAAAAATTGGCAGGGCTTCAACGACAAATAACCACTAAAATATGAAAAATGTGTTTCCTGGGCGAAATGTCAAGGTTTTTGGAGGTTTCGACGGTTTAAAAGTTTCGGGAATTGTTAGGACCATGACAGTTTCTTGTCCTCGTGAGCCCTTAGTACGCGCAAAGTATTGCGAGCCCTTCAGCAGCACTATGCAAATTCCCACACCGTTATTTAAATTTCTCCTCTCAAGGCTGGCTTACACGAAACCAATAAGCGTGCCATAGTGACCGTGATCCAGTAGTTGGCGCCAGTTGACTGGCCCCATGTAAACATCGGCTGGCCAGTCGATCCGGTCGTCCGGTCAAAAATGCCGCGCCAGTCGACTCGTACCGGGAGCAGCCGGTGAGCATTATCCATGGTGCTTCTCTCCAACCACCCAAAAATGAACTGGCGCCATTTGATGGTACCGTGATGTGAACGGCATTTTCATCTTGCAGTCCAGCATTAACTATCATGTCAGTCAGTTTACGTTTGTTATCTGTTATCCACCGGTTTTGAACTCGCTGACTGTTGCAGCATGTCGCCGATCGACAGGCTCCAATAACTGGTGCCAGTCGACTGTCACCAGCTGGCATAGTGTAAACCAGCCTTTACGCCCACACTGGGCACATCTAGTACGTGCGTATCCAAGAGTGCACGGGAAATCCAAAAATCGAAACGGACTTTCAATCAGATAATAAACGAGCATCAGTTGGAGTCCGGAGAAAAGCTTCGAATAAGCAAGTAGGACATCACTGGCCCAGCGTGGATTGGAGAAATTCGTCCGAAACTAATGATCTCTATACGCGAAACGCTAATTTTTTGTCAATTTGAGGCGCACTGCTAGGCCCGAAAGTGCGTTTCGGCTGCACTTCTCATATTATGTTCGCATGCGGTCTCGGGCGCTCATAAACCGCGCGTCTGGCGCAATTCAAAGCACTTCAAGGGGGCCCACGAATTATCCTGTGGACAGCGCAGTGTGCCGCGTGATCGTCAGCCCTGAAATCCAATGAAAAGTCACAACGCTAGCGGACCTACCTGGCGCACCTTCAAGATAAAAAAAAAAAAAAAAAAACACAGAAGAGGTTTCGCCCCATCGCCATTCCCCCGTCTCCACCCCTCCACCCCTGGCCACAACTTCAAGTTTTTGGCTAAAGGCGAGGGATGTTGTAGCTTCAGAGGGGACGAATGCTCGTGGCTCCCAATTCCTGAATATTTTAATTTTTGACAAGACGAAGAAGTACATTTATCACTATGTTATGCCTGGTCGTCTATGCGGCGCGTTTTGGGAACTTTTAGAGCAACTCCCTTAATGTCGTTGAGTCGTAAGGCAATGACTTCATTTGAGTTATCAAAAACTCGTGATTTCTTTCACAAATCGTGTGGTATCCCCCCCCCCCCACAATAATGCTTGGTGCGACGCTCTGTAACAGGAACATAACAGGCGAGAAATGCTACACATTTATTACAAAAATTGGTTGAAGACACACTAAAATCTGCGTCATTAATCTTGTCACTGCGAACTTGGAAAACTTGGGATAAAGACGCAGAAAAGAAGGATAAGAACGTGGAAAGGGAAGGATTTAATACATGAATGAGAAAAGGGTTTCTACGAGTAAACAGACATAGCACCCACCAGCTCCTCCACACGGCTTGTAATGTTCCAGTTGGCACGGGGCCTGATAGACCCACATCGACCATTCGTGTCCCTTTATCCTTTTCACTTCTCTTCTCCCAAAACACACACACCCACACACACACCCGTCGTAAACCACAACCTCCTCACAGCCGCCCTCCTCCCCTTTACCATCGCATTCATTCCCGCGTAAGAAGGTCCAGTTCACGCAGCCTTTTTCGAGAAAATAATAAAAAAGAAGGAAGATACGCCCGCAGCGAAGGTGCGGGGTTTGAAAGTGCAAGGCACGCTTTGGCATGACGCCAAACGCTGTCTACGGGCACTTGCGGGTGTCGTTAAATGAATATCAAATTCTAGAGCTGTATTGTGAGAAGGGGGGGGGGAGTGTTTAAAAGAAAGTTCCCCTACGCCCCCCCCCTTGCATTACACTAACCAACTTTCTATTGGTCGAATAAAGAACAAAGGAGAGCAATAATTTTACTGATAATTATAAACAATGTACGAGGAGCATACAAGTCCGTTTTGGCAATATGTATACCAACCGCCGACTAACTTCAAAATATTGTAAATCAAGTTACCAAAGCGAGGTTGAAAACTTGAACCCAACTGTAAGTTTCAAGTTCGAGGTCTCTGTAGGTGTTGTGGGGAGGGGAGGGAAAGGGGACAACACCCATGCACCCTGCGAAGTTATCTAAGGATAAGTTATGCCCGCGGAAGTGAATACATTTTTGATGAGCCATATTTTTTATGGTACAAGTCAAAATTAAAATGGAAAAGGTATTTTCGCCCTACTTAGAAACAGAAAAAGGAGTCGTTATCCGTTAACGCTTTATTTGATCGTCTCTCCTTTTTCTGCGTGCCATGAATAAATGATATTCCGAGTCCATATCGTTCGTAATGGAATGCTTTCTGTTCTAGTTTGCCGCTCGCTTTGTCTTTTTGACAGGTACTAATCATTCGGGCGGTTTTATTTGGTTGCTGTGTGGTGAGAGGGGGGGCGAGAAGATGGTATCGTAGACCTGTTTCATTTGGAGATGGAATTCAACGAGAAATAATAGCGATGATGATTGCATTCCAACTTAATTTACACCCGCGATCCCCACGAAATACACTCCCTGAGAGAGATTTAAAGTAGCTCTAATATACGGCGGCGGTGGGGGGGGGGGTAACTGAATCCTATTATCCTGCGCGCTATAAACAAGTTCTCTCGGCCAGCCTGGGAAAGAGTGAATTTCAGCGTTAAAAGATCGCCCCGTTATAAAACCCGGTAAATAACATCATTTTTCCGGGCTAAACTTTGGTTACTTTTTTTCTACACACGGGGGGCTCCCCGTCAGAACAAAAATAAGAAACAAGTTGATAAACGAGTCCACAGTTTTTATGGGTTTGCCTTTCTGAGCACGCGGAGAATTGATAAAGTTTTTCTTTCACACACACTTTTCTTTAACTTCCCCTCCTCTCCCCTTCTTATTATCAAACAAAAGTACTTCGCGCGGTTTGTTTCCTAAAGTGTCCTATACAGCGATACAACGCGAAAAACTAAGTCAATTTGCCCCGCTGCACCCTTTGCCAAAACTCAAACACCATCACTCTGCCTGATGTGACAATCATCACGACGTTTCCTATTAGAGCCTCCCTGGAGTCACAAAAAACTTTTCGAGACCCACTTGGAGGGAGTTTCGAGTAGGTAGTAGGTAGGAAGTAGGTCTCGTCTCGGTATCGGTATCGATCTCGAAACCGAGACCGTGCATCGCTACAAAAAAGGTGTTTCTGAAGTTCATTGAGTTCCTTCAGGCCCTTGTCACAGAGCGAGGTTTGGTCCACAGTGGCCGGCCTGTCGCTATCGAAATCTGCCGACGTTTACGACAATTCTCCGTGGCTTTTGAAGAGCTCTGTGCTTCACACGATACCTGCACTCACGCATTTGGTCAACACACGCCTGACGAATGGTGTTTTCCCGACCTCTTTTAAGAGTAGTAAAGTCGTGCCAATCTATAAAAATAAGGGTGACAATGAGCCCAACAACTGGAGGCCAATATTAATTTGCATGACATTTTCAAAAATACTCGAAAAGGCGGTCCATAAACAGCTTTCGACTTTTCTTGAGGAAAAGGGATTTTTATGTTCGGAGCAGTTTGGCTTTAGGCGGGGGAAAAGTGCTCCGCAGGCTATTATGTCCTTGGTAGCTCGCGTGTATGAGGCCTTTGAAAATAAGGAATATGGAACGGCTACGTTTTGCGATCTCTCTAGAGCCTTCGACTGTGTCTCGTACGAGAAACTTCTGCAGAAGCTGGCTGCTTGTGGACTCGACGTCCTCGCAATGGCGATGATCGGAGATTATTTGACGGACCGGACGCAGAGGGTGTGTTTTGGGCAGGGTCGCGAAGTGTTCATCATGGAGTTCCATAGGGGTCGATCCTTGAACAACTTCTGTCCCCTGTTCTGATCAATGATCTACCATCCTGGATTGCCGCTAAGGTCATACTTTTCGCTGATGATACTGTACGATTACCATCAGTGACGGTGATCTAGACACACTTGTAATGCGAATGAGCTCCGAGCTGAAGTTGACTGGATCATGGCTGCTACGAAACGATCTCGTGGCTCAATTCGAATAAAACTAAGCAGCTAATTTTTGGTCTTTGTGAGTTGACGCCTGCGGAGCCCGTTAAGTTTCTCGGAGTGAGAATCGATTCGAAATTGAACTGGTGTGTCGTGTGTCCACATCGATCACTTGTCGAGGAGACTGAGTCGAGCGCTGTTTGCCGTGACAAGACTAAGGCATTGTGTTCCTTTATCGGGACTATTAACGGCCTACTTTGGAGTTCTTCACTGTCACTTGAGCTACGGCATTGTCGTTTGGGGCGAGTCTTCAACGGCAAATAAAATATTTACCCTCCAAAAGAAGTCAGTTAGAGCCATTGCTAACGCGGAATCGTCGGCGCATTGCAGCTGGGCTTTTCAGAAGTCTTCGAATTCTGACCCTACCGTCCATTTACGTCTTTTACGTCGTTTGAAGGACGTGCTACTGTGTGGGAAGCGGCGGGAATGCATCTGCGTGACGCTGAGGACATCAGGCTGACTAAGACCAAGTCAAGTTTTTTGGGGCACTCATTCGAGCTTTTTAATAAATTGCGATTACGCGTGCGCAAGTTCGACGCGAGGAGCTCTAGAAGAACTATTCGCAGGGTGCTACTTCCGAGTGCCATCTACGATCTTTCTGATAAACAGCCGTGAAGGCACTATTCTAGAGGGAAAACCTGCAAAATTGTAAAGCAATCATTTTGAATTTGAACGTGGATTATACGTGTCATTGAATAACTTGACAGATAAGTTTTTCAAAAAAGAAAAAAACAAAACTGATGAACAGCATTATTGAAGCCACGTCCCATCAAAACTGCAAGATTCGGAGATAAAATCTGCAAAATTGCAAGTTGTGAGTGTGTTTAATTGCTTGTATCTGGTCATTAATTTCGCGAATTGGCAAGTTCCGGGCCCATTATTTTTTATTTATTTTTGAATAGTGCGCAAAGAGATTCAGTCTGGCCGACCTCGCGAGCCCCCCCCCCCCCAAAGCTTGATGAATAGCCGCGAAATTTCTTCGTTTGAAGGTGGCGAAATTTTTAGCTTCGGGACTGAATATTCTAAAAACTACGAGTTTATGGCCCTGAAATTAAAGCTTTGGATTTTTTTTTTATTGAACGAAAAAAACCTTGGGCTGGCCCAAGGTCACACGATAATGAACAACACATCGATCCGAGAACAGCATTTGTGAAATTGCAAGTTTTGAGACTGAAAATTCGGAAATCGCTAATTTCTCGTGTTTATTATCACTCAGTTGGAAGTTTCTGTTACTTATTTTCACGGAATTTCCATTTTCTGGGCTTTTTTTTGGTGACCGCAGAACATGGCTTCAACAGCATCTGGCCTGGCAAGTATTATTGCCACGAAAATTACATCAATCTGAGCTAGAAATCAGCGAAATGAGAAGTTTCGGGGCTATAATTTTCCGGAATTATTAGTTTCTGCCTTTCTGGTATTTATTTTCACTTAACTGAAGATCGAAAACTGGGGATTTTTAGGTTGTATATGTGGATTCAGGAACCTGCAAAGGTGACTTCGTATCCCGTTGGCGGGTGATTTGGCTTGAATCCGACTGATGCCAAGTTTATGCAGGTCGTATGTCCTTATAGACGGCTAAAATTGAGACCAACGCTAATGTGCTGTTTTTGTGGCAGGTAAGAAACTAAAAGTGTCGCTGATTGGCGGTTATACGGAGGCTCTTTTACGTCAAAAATTGTGAAATAACGCTAATTGTGTTGAGTCAAAAAGTTGAGGCAAAGGAAAAAACGATAATTCGTGACTATGGAAGTGAAAGAAAAACAACAAAAAAACGTTAATTCACGGCTGGAATATAAAAAAGCTTTGATTCGTGGGTAAACTGAGAAAAAGTGATAACTCGTGGCTAAAATTGAAGAAAGCTACTGCTGGAGGCAAATTTGGCAAGAATTTATAAAAAAAAGTGCTAATTTATAGCTAAACGAGAACAATTCTGGAAATAGGGCTAAAATTGAAACATGGGAGTGAAAAGCTTTAATTTGCGCCTAAATTGGTTTTTGGAGGAAAATCCGGTTAAAATTGATTGCGCTAACGGAGCAAAAACCGGCAAATTCACGAATGACATACTAGAGGAAAATCTCTAATTCGCAGATAAAAATCTGGAAAAGGCGCTAATTCGCGGATTCTGACGGTAACTTTTGGCTAAAATTGAGAGACGATCTCGTCAGGTGATTCTAGCTAGACGAGTTCTATTAAAATCGAGGGAAAACGCTATTCCATGGCTAAACGTTAAAAAAAACTGCTAATTTTGCGGCTGATATTGAAAAAAAAAATGTAAATTTGTGAATGAGCTTTAAAATAATGTGCAGCTGAGAATTGAAAAAGGGCTCTAATTCGCGGCTAAAATTGAGAGAGAAAAAAAACGCCAATTCACGGTTTCTGGAGGCAACTTCGGCTAAAATTGAGAAAAAGTTATGATACGTAATCGTAAAAACAAGTGAAACTAATTGCTAATTTTACAGAAATGTGCTCATTCACTGCTAAAATTGAGGGTAAAAAGGATAATTCACAGCTGAAATTGAGAAAACACCAACTTGCAGATTCTTTGGGAACTTCTTGAATGAAATAGAGAAAACGCGCTGATTCAAGCGGCTAAAACTGTAAAAAATCGCTAATTCCCGGGTAAAATTTAGAAAAACACGAATTGGCGTTTAAAATGGAGAAAAACGCTAATTTGTGGATACAATTTGGACAGAGCGCTCAAACGCTACCTGTACTTTGCGGATACTTGAGGCAAATTGATGGCTAGGAGTTCGTAATAAGCACCGGTTCGCAGCTAAAAATGAGAAAATGTGCTAATTCGTTGCTAAAATCGGGGGAAAAACCCCGCCCCACCCGCTGATATTGATAAAACGCCAACTCGGTGATTTCTGGGGCAACTTTAGGAATAAAATTGAGAAAAAGCGCTATTTCGCGGGTAATATAAATAGAGGAAAACACGAATTGGTGCTTAAAATGGAGAAAAGCGCCAATTCACAGCTTAAATTTAGAAAAATGGCTAATTCGTGGATAAAGTTGAGAAAACGAGGAGGCAATTTCGCAGGTAAAATTGAAACAAATGTGTACTTCAACGCTGCTAAAAAGTAGATTCCTAGTTTAATTAGAGACTAAAGGGCCTCCTAGAGATTTCCGCCCCGGGCCTCGATATGGGATGTTCCGCCACTGGGTCCGTTCACAAGCTCCAAAGTTTTCGTTGTGTGGTGTCTATGCAACTCATCAAAATGCTTCATTTTTCGAGGGAATTCATTTGAATGGCTGCATAGACTTCACGCAACACAAACATAAAGCTTGTAAACGGGCCTTTAGCCCCCCCCCCCTTATAATTCATGAAATCTAGCAGAACTGGGGGGGGGGGAGAACTTGTTCGCTTGTCTGGAACCTGTATCTTTCGAGTTACAGAAGAAAACAAAAACACGAAGAAAATCTCGTGGTTCCCCCCGTCCTGGTGCTGAGGAGGGGGAACTTTATTGTCATTTTGTCGAAATTCTCCTCCACCTAATCAATTTTCTGCATTTGCCAATGGACAAGTGGTGTCCCCCTCCCCCGGATGTCAATTTGATCATGTACTTTTTTGTCCCACGGTGCTTGCGGGAAATCCCACGCGGGACGGGACTTGAGTGTGTGAGACGGGACGCGAGACGGTACGAGGGTCCAAAAAATGCGGGACGGGAATTTTCATTTCCCGTGCCGTCCCGTCCCGCTCGCACTCCTAGCACAGCAACTCTAGTCGCAGTTATTACCTGCAACCACAGTGACGTCCCAACCACAGCAAGACTCCAAAGCACAGTAAAGAACCAACCACAAAGAATGCCCAAGCTCCAGGCAAAGGTCCAGTGAAATCTAGCAGAACTCCAACCACGGTCCAACCACTGCCATACAGTTATGTGATTCGAAGCAAGATATTAGTGAATTTCTTAGTTTAAAGGCTGAATATCCGCGAAATTGGCAATTTTTCAATCTTTTGTCTTGGCCTTTAGAACCCTTTAAGGCCATCCCAAGCTCACGGTCCTCTGCACATGAAAAAAGGCTGATCACTGCAGCTTTAACGTTCTCTTCTGATAGAAAAATCCGTCTGAATTCTCGGATTTCCCGGGCCGAGAAACTCTCAAGACACGCGGTTTCTTACCGAAGTCAAACCCAAATAGTGTTTCAGACTTTTTTCCCCGCGATATATCCCAAAACGCGGTTTATCGTCATTGACGACGCTAATCGTTTGATTACATTTTTAGATTGTAGGTACGTAAAGTCTAGTAATACAACTTTATAGTCGTAAAATAAGCGAAAAAATGGCTGAAATTATAGTCCTCGTGGAATCTTCAAAGAATCGTTATTCAAATGACAATAATTGGCAATCTGAACAAGAAGGACAATTTGTCATTTCTCCCTGAAAAAAATCTAGTTAAACTTTTGACGAGAAACTTGCTATTTCAGCTTGGAAATTAGCTCTCAGTCAATGCTCATCAGGCTGGGCCGTTTTCCACAACTGAAATCAAAAGTTTGTTACTCCTCGAGGGGTTAATCTTAAAAGTCTCCCTTATAAAGCAATCAACAGATGTCATCAAAACTTTTGAAGTAATTAAATTTGAGGGAGTTAATCTAAAGCTGCTTGATTTTGTAAGTTATTTTATTAAAATTTGTAAAATGACGAATATTTATTTAAATTATAGTTGAGACATACATTATATAAATACAGCTTTCGATGGTTATTGAAGAGTTTTGTCGCGTTATACACCTAATAATCACAACAAGCGATAATTACCGGAATTCACCGTGTATCCTCTCCCCACCACCTTACCCTTGTTCAATGGAACACTATGCGGCATTTTCCGTTGAAGCGGCGCATACCCTTTGGACAGGACTTCGTGGGAGCCTGTATGACGCTCATCTCCTTGCGTGGTATCGGTGTTATTTCAACTTTGGAAGTGTTGAAATCAACTCGATCAACGTTGTTTCTTGTTTTGCCGGTCACTAATTTCAAAAAGGCCCCGACTAATAATACTAAGAAAATTAAGGTTTTCATCGTCAGGATTGTTTCAGTAATGTTGCATCACTTTACAAAAACAACAGATTGTTATAAAACGAAGGAAGGAATAACGAACTACGAGATTCTTGTTGATATCACAAGATGGGTGGGTGGGTGGGGGGATTTGAATTGACCTTGATTATTATAGAGATGAGAGATATTAAACTAGGTTCAACTGAAATTGTTGATACTATTATTTTACTGTGAATAACTCATCAGACGTCATTATCTCTCGCTCGACTATTTTGGAATGCTTTCACACTGTCATGGTTAAACCAGTAGAGTGATGAATAAGTGAATAGAGCTTTGTTTTTTTTTTTTTATTAAAATACAAATAAATAAAATTTACAATGGTCTTTGGTTGTTTTCACAATAAATATTTCGGAAAAATTCACAGCGCGACTTATCAAGCTCTCATGAAGAGCATCATTTCTGCCCGGCGTACGCGCTGAACGCCAATTCTTGAGCGTCTTCACTCTGTGGCAGGATGAGGTTCCTCGCGGCCAAATGGTAGGGATCGGCGGCGAAGGTGTGCGCTACAGGGACTGAAGAGTCTGAGGCGACCTATAAAATAAGGTTCATTTAAGCTTTGGACTTCGATATCGTTACAATTAATTGTTACAACACTGGGTAAATACCTTTTTACACAGGTTGAAAATGGCCAACGCTAAAGAGGTAACAAAACTGAAGAAACTCAGCTGAAGGGCGTTCCACGCTTTGAGACCGAGTACGCCGAGGGCCAGTGGGATGAGAGTCATGGCTTTGAGAAGAACGAAGACCATCAAAGGGATGAGAAGTTTTCTGAGACGACTCTTTCGCCCTGTGAAATGGAGAAAGAGGAAGAGAATGAATGAAACACATTAGCGCCGACTGTTCATCCTATAGAAGACGCCGAGATCTGAAACAGGGTGTTGGGAGGGGGTTGTGCAATATCTACCTTTGCCTTCAACCTCAGAGCCTGAACCAATCTTAAAGCTGACCCCATCGGCGTTGCTAGGCGACACGGTTAATTTACTGCCGGCCACTTCGATTTCAATATCGTGAGTATCTAAAAGTTCTTCAACTCCTTCGACAATGCCTCTCTCTTCCCGCTTTGAAATTTCTTTCGTTTTGACAAGTTTCACCCCGTCCATGATCTACCGACAAAATAAATTCATAGAAACAAGAACAAAAGAAATTATATTCCAAAGTTAATTCACCTCAACGCGATCAGTACTAATAGCCCTTTCCAAAATGTCCATCGTTTTCGACTGCAAACAACCAATCGGGTCACTACCCTCGGCGCACTTGTTGCCCGTCTTACTCCTCAGTTCAGTCGTGGCTGACAGAGCCGAGCCGAAAAGGAAAATCAAAACGGTCGAAGTGTACCTCATGGCGGCTGTCGGTGATTTGTTGGAGAACGACAACCGTCATCAACAATTTATAACAAGACCGCTTCCCTCTCTCTTTATGCCCTGGCGAATTCAAAAAAAGAAAGAAAGAAAAAAAGGTTTTGAGTTTTTAATTCATTAAGTATGCGGACGAGCATAGCCCCTGAGATTCTTTTCAACCATTCAACCTATAAAACTTTCGATTTCGTCCGCGCTGGTTTAGCTGAGAGAGAGAGAGAGAGAGAGAGAAAAAAATAGTTGTTGAGGCTTCTCGATTCTCATGCGCCGTGGAATTCATTGAAGAACTTCCATTTCCTAAACGAAAAGAGATTGGCCGGCTGAAAAAAGTACCTACATAGGCAGGTTTGTGTTCACTAAGAAGCCTATTTATGGGTTTTTATTGAATGTTAGCTAACCGAGAGACTCAATAAAAAAAATGACAGAAACCTCCTCTTTTAAACTTTTTTCCTTCGTTCATGAAGGGCATAGGGCAAACTAGCTGAAGATACAAACGTGAAAAGGGTTGTAGCTCACGAAGGGTTAGTGTACGGGGTGGGGTGGGGGTTGGTCTTTACGAGAAGACAGATAAGATTACGTGCACCAAAAAAAAGAGGCCTCTAGGGAAGATCAAAAAAAGAAGGAGAAAAAACTTTTCCTACCTCTTAGATCGCGTTAAAAGGCAGTGAACTTCGAACTTAAATAAATGGCTCAAAGCTATGCTTTAGCCTGCGGCTACAGTTAGTTCGATATAATATCATTTTTCTAGATCAAATGAAATCGCATTCAATGATTCTATAAAATGTGGAATTAATTTTACTTCCATTTTCCCGTAGAGAAAGCAAAGAGTTCGTGAAAAAAATCGATTCCGAGAAAACTTAATAGCGTAGTGGCAGAGGGGCCCCCCGAAAAACTTAAATATGGAAAAATGAGAATTTTTAGGTTCTATGTTCATGGATAACAGATAATTCCATACGTGAAAAGGAGTTTTCGTATATGATTGACAACGATTTCGCTCCTTTCGATGATTTTCAGTCCATTCGACCCGGAGCTAACAGAACGTTAATGGCGATCAGCAAACAGTGTGGCTAAATATTCGATTGGGCCCACTAAAGCGCTATTCTGATGGCTCAAATTGAGAAAATTCACGCTTTCTGGAGGTAAATTCGTGGCTAAAATAGAGAGAATACGTTGAGTCCCCCAAGCAAGTAGGTGGTAGTTGTTGGGGCAAGTAGGCGACAGTTTTGGAAAAAAGCGCTAATGTTCGTGGCTAAAACTGCAAAAAAGCGCTCATTCGTGATGGTTTCTCGATGTAACTTTCAGACCACAATTTAGAAAAAAAACCGCAGATTCGCTGTGTATGGAGGAAATTTCACGGCTTAAATGTACAAAAAAAAACCGCTAAAAGACTGTTTTTGGGCCAAGCCCGCGGCTAAAGTTAGGACAATGCGCTTTAACAAGACTAAGCAAAAAAAATCACTTATTCGCGGCTAAAATGGAGAAAAATCCAATCCGTAGCTTCTGATGGATATTTTGAGGCTAAAACTGAGATAAAGGGCTAATCCATAACAAAAATTGAAAAAAAAAATATTGCCAACGTGGGACTGCAATTAAAAAAACTGTAATTCACGGTTAATAATGAGAACATCACTAATTATCGCGGTTAAAATTAAACCCCAAATTCAGGGCCGTATTTAAGTTGGGGCCCCGGGCCCGGGATAACATCGGGCCCCCTCTTTTACCTAATTGCGCTGACTAAAATACATTTTGTATCTGAAATAGTAATTTCGCGGGTTTCACGCACTGAAACCACATTTTTGCAGGTCTGACTTACTAAAAAAACATGTTCGCTGAATTTGCACTCTAAAAACCATTTCGCGGATTTTTCTCGCTAAAGCCCAATTTTCGCGGTTCTGACTCTCAGAAAACCCAATCGTTGGTTGTTCTACTGCTAACAAACCAATTTTGCAGCTGATCGTTGCTGAAAAACTATTCAATTCTACGACGGAAGAGTCCAGTTTAGGGGACTATAGAATACTGCGCAGTTACCATTCCACAGGGCCTTCCAGGGGCCGAAAATTCCATGTTCAATTCCAAAAATATCACTCTCTGGAGGAAAAAACGTCAGTTATTCGACCAACATTCCGAAATTCAGAGCAAAAAATACAGTTTTACAGCAGAGATGTTAGGTTTTGACAGTTCACGACCCTTTAACTATGCTAATTCAGTTTCTGGGGTCGAATTGACGATTTCTCGCTTCGATTTACCTCGCGTTATAATTGATGGGCTAACCGCGAGTTCTCTTTCTGGGGAATCATCCCCAGACCTACCTGCAATAGGCATTGGGATGCATTTGACATGTTCTCACCATATGAAGCTGCCCACCGATTTTTCCTCTTTTAGGCAAGAATTGGCGTTTTTTCTCAATTTTAGATGCGAATTAGCTATTTTTCTCACTTGTATCCGCGATTAGTGTTTTCTTAACTTGAGCTGTGAATAAGCGCTTTTTCTCAATTAGCGCTTTTCACGCATTTTAGTCGACAATATGAGTTTTTCTCGATTTTAGCCACGAATTAGCAATTTATTTTGCTTTAGCCATGACTTAGCACTTTATTTCAGCAATGAAGTGGCCGTTAAAACCGCGAATTTTCTCAGTTTTGGCTTTAAGTTAGGATTCCCCGCAAAGTATCGCCTCTTTTCAATTTCAGCTTTAAAAGAGCCCTTGTTCTCATTTCTAGCGTCAATTATCACTTGTTCTTAATTTTGGCCATGTATGTGCGATTTTTTCACATTTAGGTATGCAGCGAGTTGGCGATTTTTCAAAATTTTAGAGTGCCGGGTTGATTTTCGCGCACATCAGTAAATTAGGGTGCCCCAGAAATTATCGCTTTTTCAAATTTAGCCGCGTACAAAGTTAGCACTTTTTCTCATTTGTAGCCGTGAATTAGCACTTCTCAATTTTGACCACGATTTTATCACATTTAGACACGCTGCTAAATAGCGCATTTAGCGCTTTTTTCCTCATTTTAGCATCGAATTAGCAATTTTTCTCAATTTTAGCAGCAAACTGCGAATTTATGATGCTAACATTGGGAAAAATCACTAATTCACCGATAAAATGGGGAAAAAGCGCTAATTAACTCAAAGTTAAATGTGAAAAAATTTCAATTCATGTCGAAAAAGGGGCCTAGTCAGCCCATTATCAAGGGGTGGGCAGCCAGCCAGGCACACAGATTCAGAGTTGGGGGGGGGGGGAGGCGCACGTCTTGAGAAAAAGTGCTCGTTCGCGGATGAAATCCATGAAAAGGACATTTTCCAGCTGGTACTGAGCGAAAACGCCCATTCACGGCTAGATTTGAGAAATAGCGCTGATTCACGTTGAACTTGAGAAATAAATCTGCTCATTTTTCGCGGTTGAAGTTGAGAAAACGCCAATTTGCGGTTTCGCGATCTAAAGTCCGGGCCGAAATTAAGAAAATGCGCTAACTCACTTTGTTAAATTGAGAAAAATCGCTCATTTGCGGCTAAAATTGAGGAAAAATGCCAATTCACGGCTAAAATTGAGAAATGGAGCTCATTCACGCAGGTACAATTGAGAGAAGGCACCAGTTCGTGGTTTCTCAAACAAACATCTCGATGTACATTGCGAAAAAGTGATAATTGACTGTTTTTATAAATTTACATAGCAAGTTTGCGGGTACAATCAAGAAAGAGGGCGACTTAGCGCACACCTGTTTGAAAAAGTTCTTATTTTCGGCTAAAATAAGGGTACATTGAGGAAAACGCATATTTTAAGGTTCGCGATGCAACTTCCGGATCAAAATTACTGAAATTCGTTAACATGTGGACCTTTTCACTGCTGAAATTTGAAGGGGGGAATTGCTCAAGGCAGAATTGAGATTAAAGCACGAATTTTCGGCTAAAATTGAGGGAAAATGAATTGGCAAAATTGTCACAGTTTTTTGTTGATTAGTGTAATTACCGTGGCCTAAATTGCAATTTTAGCCGAGAGAATGAGAAATAGCGTTCATTCACAGGTTACATTGAGGAAAAACTGTTCTTTTGCGGCTGAAATTGACAGAACGCACCTATATTCGCGGTTTATAGGCGATGCCCAGTGCTGGCCGTAATTAGAATAGTGTATCAAAAATGCGTTATTTCACGGTTTTTTGATACCTTTTTTCGGTTAAAATGAAGAAAATAGGCTATATTTCGAGGTAGAATTGAGAAAAAGCACTCAGTTTCACCTAAAATTAAAGAAAAACGTCAATTCGACGCTATAAATAGTGCTCATTCACGAGTTAAATGGTGGGGGGGGGGATTCTGTGCAACTCCTTTTGAGGAAAAACTGGATCCACCACGCTTGTGGACAGATTCACTGGCGAAAATAACAGATGAACCATTGCCTTTTTGCAGGCTTCTAACAGGATCTGGAGGTTAGAATCGCGTCAATTCACGGTCACCGGAGATTAAATTTGCACAGAAACGGCCACTATCCGTCAAAAAATAAATATCTGCTAAAAACCTGTCGTTTGTAGCCTTCTATTTCGGATTTTATGTCGAAAAATTGAAACTTCTCCCCCTCCCACACCGGAAAGTGATACGTTTGGAGCTAAACTTTAAATTTTATAGACCTGAGACAGTAAACAGAGCTGGCAGTTTCTCTCCCACCATAAGTCTGTATGGCACAGCGTGCTAAACACGATTTGAACTAACCCAAACACACGAAATTGCGCGTCGAACCTTGCGAAAATGGGATTTTAGTGCGAAAAATCAGCAAAATCGGTTTCCAAGTTAAGCCGACCCTCCAAATCGGTTTGTCAGCAACAAACATTCGCGAATTTTTGATTTTTGGTGAAACCGATGTGCGAAAATGATGTGTTGTTTTTTATAGTGAGAAAAATCCGCAAAATTGGTTTTATGGAGCGAAATATAATAAATTTGTGTTTCGGTTAGCCAGATCAGGGAAAATACTTTTGGAATTTTGGGGGTGGGCATCTGCCCCACGAAATCTGCGTTTTTGATTATAGGGGAGGGCAACTGCCCCCCGCTGGCTACGCCCATGTGTCGAAAAAACAAAATTTCCCCCATTTTAGCAGCGAATAAACGGTCTAATTACTCATAGCGATGAATTGGCGCTTTTTCCTCAAATTTAACCGAGAATCAGGATTTATCACTATTTTGAGCGCGGATTAGCTAAGGACCTCTTCCCCTCATTACTTTTTGCCCCTCATCCCTTCATCGTTGCGCTACTAATGGTTCCGCATCAACAACTTGAACCCTAAAACACTTAGGCTTCGGTTACTATGCATGCGATTTCTGACGAAAATTTGTTCTGACGAGTTTGTCCCCCTTACGTATCCTGACGAGGATTTCTCCCACTTTCATTGAAAAGCAGAAGTTTGTTTGTTCAAATGAATTCGTCAGAACAAATTTTCGTCAGAAATCGCATACATAACATCCCTAGCCTTGGTCTTATGAAAAAATAAATATTTTATTTTAGATTCGATCAACGTTGGTCGCCTGTCGATAGAAGACGAGTATATTTCTTCCATATTAGAAAAAAGATCTGATGAATCCCGGGGCCCCCCCTTGACACGGGGCCCCGGGCCCAGGGCCGGGCAGGGCCGTCGGTGGTTGAAAGACGGCACAGCCTAAATTTCAATTGAAATTGATAAAAAGTGCCAATTCACTGCTAAAAATTGAGTAAATAAACGCCAATTTGTGGTAAAAATGGAGAATATCGCTAATTCATGGGATAAAAAAAATTATTCATTAGTGCCAAAAATTGCGAAAAAGGGCCAATTCGCATAGCTGTAGGAGAAACAAACCCGCTGATTCACAGCTTGAACTGTGGTAAAGCAATAATCGATAGCTTAAAGTGAAAAGAAACTGTTATGTGGGGCTAGATGTGTGAAAAAACGCTAATTTTGGAAGCCACTAATTAGCGCGGCTAAAATGAAGAAAAAAGCTCTAAAAATTAGATACGTAGCAGTAGTTGCCTACGTTGTTAGTCATACCTCGTTGAAGAGTGCCAACGAGCCTTGTATATGTATATTACGATGCTTCTAATCCTAAGACAAAAGCTAATTTTCTAGCTTTTTATAATGGTCAAATTGAGATAAAGTGCTGCTATAAATTGAGGAAAACGCCAATTTGTGGCAAACATAAAATGTAGAAAAAGCGCCAATTCACGACTAAAGTAGAGACACATTTCCACAATCCAGACCAAAATTGAAAATAACGATAAGTTGGGGATGAAATTATTGAGATTTAAATGGCTGATTCACGTCTGAAAGTATTGAGAAAAATCTCTGATTCACGGACAGAAGTGAGAAAAAGTGCTAAATCACTTAAGAAAAAGCTCTAAAATCGCGGATAATGTGTAAAAAACAGTAATTCGAGATTAAAATTACGAAACACGCTAATTCGCGGATAAAATAGTGAAAAATTCATAATTCATCAATAGTTTTGAGAATAACAGCTAATTCTCGCCTGAAACTACGAAAACATAAATTCTCGACTTATCCAGAACGAAATTTCGTGGATCAATCTGAAAAAACAAAAAAACAAAACAAAACAATAAAAAACGTTAATTCATGGCATGGCCGAGAGTGAAAAAAAAAAAAAAAAAAAAAAAACACTAATTCGTGGGGGAAATTAAGAAAAAGTGCTAATTCACGGATAAAATTGAGGAAATCGCACTTTCACGAATTCACGGCAAGGCTATAGTGGATAAAATCGCTAATTCCCATAAAATGGGGGAAAATAGTAATTCACCTGTAAAATTGAGAAGAAGCGCTGACTTGTTCGCGGCTTCTGAAGGTAACTTCGTGGCTGAAAGTGAAAAAAATCGCTAACCCACGGCTAAATGAGGAAAATGCGCTAATTCGCGGATATAATTCAGAAAAGGCGTTAACCCGCGGCTGAAAATGGGAAACAAAACTCTCGCTAGGACGCTAATTTACTGCTAAAATGAAGAAAAAATGGCAATTTATGGGGTTAAATTGAGAACATTTGCTATTTCACAGAAGTAAATTGCAAGTCGCGGTTTCCGGAGGCAACTTCGTTGGCACATAAATAGCTCTAATTCACGGGTAAAATCGACTAGCGTTAGCGGTTATAACAAGGAAAAACACAATTCATTTCATTCGCTAATTCGCGGCTAAAATGGAGACAAATCACTAATTCTTCGAGGAAATTGAGAAGAAAGTGATGAAATGCGAAAATAAACGCTAATTCGCGGCTCCTGAAGGCAACTTTCACGGGGGCATTGGCGAAAGATTCACCCGGGGGATCAAAGTGTTGTGTTCGATGAGTGGTGTGGTGATGGGGTTGGCGAGGATGGGTGGCCCGCCTGAGTTCTTGCAACCATGGTTTATGACCCACGACCAAAAAAGGTTGGCCGGCCCTGGCGGTGGTGTACGACGCACAGCGCGGAACGAGTCTATATACAGAATTCTTGGACATCGGGGATAAAATGCCTAATATAATAGTTTTTTCTTCGTGAAAACCGTCATAAATTGTTATTAGTATGTACTAGAAACAAATACTTCTGAAGAATTTGTTGTTAATCGGCGGCTAAGATGTAGAAAAACAGCCAACGCCCGGTTTATCGATGCAACATGCAGGCAGGGGAGATGTGTGAAATACAACAGCACAACGGTAAAGTATTTCAAATACAAAGTACCCACTTTGTAGAATGTATTTTAAATACAAAATACCATATACTTTGTTGAATGTATTTAAATTCAAAATACAAATACAAAATTATGAAATACCGTGCATGTCAAAAATACATTCCTCGTTGGAAAAAAAAATATCAATTAGCAACACAACGTGTCTCCCCCCCCCCTCCAATCAATTTTACAAAGTTGTGCCTTGAAAAAAGGTTGAAGAGTGTCTTCGTCTACAGGGCTTAGGTATAGCCATAAAGTGAGTGGGGGAGAGTTACCGCCTACCCCTGGAGCTAGACAAAACGCTCTGAAAATACATGTGGCGAGGGGCAGTCAGGTTTGGAGGGCGTGTTCTGATAAAATTAAGAAAAAACGCTGACTTGCTCTTGAAATTGAGACAAGGCGTTTTTCCAGGGCTAAAATTGAAAAAATCACTCTGAATCTCGACTAAAATTGTGTTAAAGAGCTACAATTTTAGGCTATATGAATTGAGAAAAAGCGCTAATTAACAGCTGAAGTTGAGATAACGCCAATTCGAGGATTTTTTTAGGCAACTTCGCGACTAAAATGGAGAAAAACGTTAACGCCTCGTGAAATTGGAGAGATTCGCTGTCAAAATTGAAAAAAATCACCCTGTTTGTATTTTTGTTTTGTTTTGAGATATTCATTCCTTTCGTGTAGCCCCCTCCATCACCCATGACAATCGCAAGGTCCTCTCCTATTCACTCGCTGATCTTTAAAACCAAAAAAAGCTGCGAAAATGTCCCCATTTTCCCGATTTTTTGTCCCCAGAATATTGTCCGCTCGCCACACTCCGCTTTTTTCGGCCGTTTTCCCACCGAAACCCCTCCCCTCCTCTTCAGACATACCCAACAGAGCAGAGGCGTATCTCTATAGAGCCACAGTCGTTGATCTATGGATACAGCTTCATTGGAGAAGATATTAGCAGATGTTCTGTTGCCTTTTGTAGGCATTTCACGATGAATCCCCAGTAAGAGAACTGATGTATGGTTAATCAACTCGAACGCGGCGCTGGAAACTGTCAATTTATCACTAGAAACTGTTTGAATTGGCGCAGAAAGCGTCGTTATTCATCAAAAACAAACATCTCTGCTGGGAAACTGACGTTTTAGCCTTCTATTCCCTATTTTCTTTCAGAAAACATGCAACCCCCCCCCTCTTCACCCATGAAAGTAAATACCTTCGGAGATCAGAGCTCATTTGCTGGTTTCGTTTGGACTTTAAATTTTGGTCATCTATAGGTCCCCAAGGCTCGGTAACTGCAGTAATTTAGCTCACCAAACTGTATCCTCCCAATGTAGGGAGTTTTCTATCATGAAAGTTGTTGTTGAGGTTTTTGGATTGGTGATCCCGTAATAGTATATTACGATCCAAGGGCGGTATGATGCTCATTACGGTCGAGGGAGACAGAAGTGCCCGAGGTGAAGCCGGAGAGAACTTTAATCGCCTCTCAGCGTAATTTACATACTGTACTTACGTAATTTTGTGTTTTTAAGGCTAATGTGCAATTTATAAACAAAATTAAGAAGAACAATTTAGAAAAAAAAACAAATTCCTAAAAGAAGACGTAGCGGGCTGATATTTTTCTTTACGCCCGGTGGGCCGAATGAAACTCATGTCGCCCGCTCAAAGGCTCTCCCAGAGCGGTCGAATATCGAGTCATTACGCCCGGCTGTACAAAAAAATTTGTTTTTCTGCAACAAAAACCCGTGAAATTATTTTTAGAGAGCGGAATCTAAGAAATGATTTATTTATGAGCGTCGACGAAGCGAAATTTGATGACCCCGTAGATTTTCCAGCACTTTTCGATGGTATCCAGGGGTGGGCACTTGGGCAGCTGTCCCACTACGGCGACGCTTTCGAGTCCAGAGGATGGCGTTATATCAGGAAATTAGCGCCCCGAATTAGAACTTTTTCTCAATTTTAGTTGGGATTCAGCGTTTTTCACGATACCAGCCACATTTTTTAGCCATTTTTCTCCATTTTAGACAGGAACGAACTCTTTTTTCGCAATTTTAGCAATGAATACAGCGGCGTTATGTCTGAATTTTTATCCGCGTATACTTGTCCAACTGAATACGTCATTGTTTGCCTTCTTGCATGCATCCGTGAATGTGAAAATGAACTCCTCTATTTCCCATTATTGAGCTTGCTAAGGGGCCCCCTCTGAACGGTAGCACGACGAGGTGGTCTGCCTCCTCGCTCCTACTTCGGTACGATACTGGGTGTTTTCTACTCCTGGGGTTCATGGATTCCCGCCGTTCCAGACGGGCCATTAGATTATTGATAACGAGATACGAGTGGGTCTAGGAGGAATTTTCGTTAATTATTCTCTTTTGACACTGAAAACCCCTCAGTGAGTGCCTTGCAGTCCTTCAAAGTTGCTACCTGACCTGCTTATTCCATGTAAATTACGGCTCTCCTCCCCTCACCGTATAGCATGAAACTGCTTGTTTTTTTTTATTTTTCTACTGACGTTCATGGGCGAGTATCAAAATTAAAAAAAACGACGTAAATGTAACGCACTGGTTCATTAGGTTAGTGAGCCGATTTCTTTTTTTAATCAGTTTATAGGCGCGTGGACGTTCCTGGAATTAATAATAGAACTTTGGTTGGTTTGAATTCAAGAATGGGTGGGTCGAGGGTTTTAATAATTAAAATCAACACGGACTACTTTATTACTTCCAGCGAAGACCCAAGGAATGTGATATTTTAAGAATTCGTCGAGACCTTTCTGAGCCCTCGTCGAGAAGATCTCCCGCCGTCTCCCGTCTCAAGAACAGACAAAGACGAGTTGGTGTGGTGAAGTGGTTGGGTGGGTGAGGGGGGGGGCTAAGGGTGATTCGTGCAAAGCCGAGAAAGTGCGAAAAGTGTTTAGAAGAAGCCACGCTGACTGACCAATCGGATTCGAAGTCAGCTCATGCATTACAATGTGCGGTTGTGGGCTTGTGTGGGAGAGAAAAGAAAGCCGGAAAAAAGAGCTTCCCCTTTTTCAAACTCTCGCTATATTGAGTGGATTTGGGATTCGTATTGGAAAGAGGAAAGAGCGCACGCGGGGCGTCTATTCTCTTCATAACCGTGGACCAGAATAAAGCTTGAAATAACACCCCTTTTTGATTATTATTTGTGCGAGTATGTATTTGCCTGTGCTACTTGGCCAGGGCAGAAAAAAACAATAACCTGGAAAATAGGGCTAAACAGTGCTGAGCCCGGATTTTTTTTTCCATTCATACTTATTTTGTTCAGAAAACCAAAAAAAGGATTACGCGGGAGAAGGGACTCTTTTGTCTCCAAAGCAACTTATCATCTGCTTAAGACAAGATAAAAGCCTGTTGCTGAACGTATTGTTGCATATAGGGGTTGAAGGTGAATAAAAATGGCCACATTCTATACCTCTTGTGAGAGTGTTAACAGAAACTCGCTGTCCCTTTTCAATTCGGGAAGTTCAGCAAAGTTTATTAAAAACAAGAGAGAGATAAAAAAGGAGATACGGAAAGTGCAGAACTCGAAAAGAAGCTGTCCCTTTAAATATCCTACAATGTCATGACAATTCTATTCGGGCAGATAAGGAAGGGAGGAAGAAAGATCTTTTCCTTCGAGTCGACCCCCCCTCCCCAACCATTTATCGAGCTAAAAGAACTAAAGAATTCCGGGAATAGAAACCATTGTGCCTTGGGAAATGGTTCTGACTATGGTGGGGGGGGGGCTAGTTGTATAATTCGGAAAACAAACACAGGGTCAAAAAATATTGTCAACTGTATTCCACTTCTCTTTATTCAAGAAGCTCTTAACCCTCTGATGTAAATGGTGGGGGGGGGGAGGGATACTCGTGCCACTTTAGTCCGAGCCATGCTGGGACTCACCCCGTCCCTCAACCCGACTCACCGTGTGGTTCTAATCGTCGAGGATTATTTTCCCTTTGACTTCAATGTGAAATGAAAAATCAAAACACAATTCACGTATATGAAGGAAAAATAAAACGAACGTATCTCCTCCTATCCGAAACAAACGACGCACTCTCGTCATGTCGTCAATACTGCAAACCGTTCATTATGGACGATGCCTGATCCCTAGCCGAGTAATAACAATAAAAATGGTCTCAGTGGTTAAAAAAAAATGATTACAACGAGAGAAGGGAGTGTCGCGGGGCTGTTTCGACGAAGCTTGCGAGAATCTTCCCACACCACTGAGGACCACAAAGGAATGAATGGCGTCAAAAGGATGTAAATGATGAGGGGGTGTAAAAAGCTGGAAAACACCTATTCCGCTCACGGCATACGGAATATATTATAAGAACAGCATGTCACTCATTTTATGACGTGATACTGAAGTATTTCTACCCCGTTTCCATACACGAGGCGGGACCCGTTTTTAGCGGGTGCGCGATTTTAATCGAAAACGATCAGATAGAAAGCTACGGGCATTTTCCGTTGTAAACGCTCAAAATGCTGAAATCGCGTGATTCCCGCTCAAGTAGGACGGGGCCTACTATAAATTATTATTTCATTCTGTTACAACATCAAGATTTATACGTGGCTACAGCAGCAGACGACCGCGGTCAACGCATGCAGAAGCAAAGTTCACGCCCAGTCCGTTTCCATGCATTTATAATCCGTTTCATAGCAAAAAACTCCAAACTTCCGACGAAAAACTCTGACTGTTGCAAAATTACTCGTATTGTATCCGAAAATTCAGAATCCGAGGGCGAAATTTGACACTCTCTTGAGTTTCTCAAACTTCGGAGGATTGTGCACCGCGGTGGACACATTTTTGGCCATTTACTGCGTTTCTTCAGTCGGTCGATGAAAATTGTTTGATATTGTCAAACTACAGCATTAAAAAAAAAACAATTTTTTGGCCAAAAATTATGAATTTGTCAATGAGAAACCACCAATTTCATTGCATTTCTTTATTATTGTCCTAGCCAACAATTCAGCTCTAACAGCTAACTATATTGTTCACAAAACTCGGAGTTTAGCCTCCAAAACTTAGTTTAAGGCTCCGATTTTGAGTTTAAATAACTGACAATTTACTCGAAAACGGCTCTAACGATAAAAAAAAAAAAATCAGTTTGCTTCTTAAAGTCACAATTCAGCCAGGAACTGATAGTTTTGAGCACCTAAAACTGGCAATTATGAAACCAGATACAAGAACATTCACTGTGTAGCGGATACTTCAATACAATGGGCACAAAGTTAGTCACTGAAATCTCCCGGTTTTCTACACTCGTGTATTATTAGCGTAAAAAAGGAAAGTATCTACGTTGGTTTTCACTGTACTTTTTCGTTCTTAAAGGCCTTTAATACAAGAACGGGGGGAGCACTGATCATATGTTGAGGGGAGGGGGATTTCACTTCCTGTCATCGTGGGGGAATAGACGCCGCTGCGAACAACCGTGTAACTGGTAATTGCAACATTTAATAGATATAAATATTTATCGGTTTGTAAGTTTGGGTCCTAATTTGAGTGAAATTACAAGTTCCCGCCAAATTGATAGCTTTTCGTGGGCCAAACCAGCTCTTTATAAGAACCAAAATCCGTAAAATTTATTTTCTGATTGAGACAATCCCCGTGTAGTTGGATTTTTCAATTAGTCAACCCCGCGAAATTGAATTTTGAGGGGGGAGTGGCGGGTCAATCCTGTTCTTATTAGGGAGTCAATCCTGCTGTGAAATTGGCTTTTTGAGTGAATAAAACCCACCAAATTGGGTTCTGCGAGTGCCAATAAGCTGCAAATTAGGGATTTGAACGAGCCAAACCACCGTGAACTTGATTTCTTTAGGGTGTCAAATCTACGAAATTGGGGCTCAGAGTGGTGCAAAATCCAGCTATCCCTCCTCCACTGCAAAGTTTTTTTTTCTGGTATACATTCAATAGTTTTCAGGCTGAATATTCAGTTTGTGGCGCCAAATTTCCAGTTGTTTTCCGGACCTTCAGAGTGTCCGCGGTGGCCAAACAATCAAGTTTTTAAAGGCCCAACAGTCAGTTATAGAGCCAAATTCGCCTGTATCTGGGCTGAAACACTCGTTTTACAGCGAAACTAATGAAATTCTCAGGGGATAAATTTTCCTTATTTTAGCCTTTTGCCCAGGAAAAATAATTGTTAGTTAGTTTCCGTCGGAAAACAGGCGTTTTTCAGTGAAAAAAAAAAAAAAAACTGTTTCTGGAGCAATCATGTCAGTTTTAGGGGCAAAAGTTTTCAGTGTTCAAGTCAAGAAATGAAAGGCTCAATTTATGGTTTGCGAGTCCAAAGTTAAGTTTTAGGATTGCAAATAACTTTGGATGAAATTTGACTGAAAGTTGATGAATTGGATGAAATCAACACCACGTAGCGTTAAATTATGGCTTATTCTTAGTTTTAGTCGCGAATCGGCGCTTTTACCTTACTCGCACATTGGCGCTTTTTCTCAATTTAAAGCCGCGAATTAGCACTTTTTCTTAATACCAAGCCGTGAATTGAATTTTTTTCTCCATTTCAGTCGCGAATTATATTTCAGCTGTGAATTAGAGGGTTTTTTTTCACTCTTGGTCATGAATTAGCACTTTGTCACCATTTTAGCCACAATGTTGCATTTACCAGAAAGCCTCGAATTGGCGTTCTCTCAATTTTAACCGCGAAATAGCGCTTTTTCCAATTTTAGCAGCATATTTGAGATTTTTTTTTTCAATTTTAGTAGCAAATTAGTGTTTTTCTTAATTTCTGCCGCAAATTAGCGTTTTTTTAATGCTCATCTAGTCATGAATTAGCATTTTTATCAATTTTAGCCTCGGCATTGCCTTCATTTCTCAATTTTAGCCACGAACTAGCCATTTTTATCAATTTTACCCGTGAATGAGCGACGATGTTTCTTAAAATTTGCATAGCGACTTTTTCCACTCTTGGCCGCTAGTTAACACTTTTTCTCAATTTTGGCCAAGTACATTCCTTCATCAGAGAGTCGCGAATTGGAATTTGCGTTTACTTAATTGTAGTCGCGAATTAGCGTTTTTTGCGTCTATTTTAGCCCAGAAACTGGCAAATTTCGTTCCTAATAAGCCTTGAATCTTAGCAATTTCATGACAATTTCACACCCTGACTAGTAATTTCAAATGATTGTTAACTTCCGAAACTTGTTTATCGCGACTAGCAAAACACTTTAGGAGCTGGTTAAGCTGATTCTATGGCTAAATTTCAATTATTCAACAATTTTCAAAAGTTTACGAGAGCGAATCTGATGGGTATTTGAGCTAACCTTACGGCGAGTGGCCGGTCATATGGTGAGGGGAGTTGCGAAATTGTCAGTTTCCACGTGACTTTGTTGCTTGTTTCTTGGCACAAATTGACAGTATTTTCTCACAAAAATAGTCATTTTCATTGTGGAAAGATTTTTTGTTCTTAAATATTGAAATGTTCTGTTTTAATGCTAATTAACCACTTTAAAGGAGTAAATTGCTGGGTGTTTACATTATTCTCAATTCATCCAAAATTTGACGAAAACACGTGAAGTCGGGGTTTATCGATTCGGGAAATCCGAAGATTGGAACGGATTTTCTGCAAAATTGAGAGTTTTTTTTCAATTCCATCCACGAACGATCGCAATGCTCTCAATTTCAGTCTCGCAATTGCATCCGCAACTGTATAACCACAATGCTTTGCACTCCCCCTGCACCCAAACAGCACATTAGCGCAAAAGAACCAACAGAAACTGGGGATTCATGATGTTTTTCCTTGAAATGGCCCCTAGAAGCCGCTAAGTACTATTTCTCTCAATTTCTGCAGTGAATTTGCTTTCAGAACTGCAAATTAGCCATTTTTTCAAAAATTATACCAGCGAAGTTGCTTATAACTCTTTTTGCCCATTCGCCCCAATGACAGCGTACGTGGATCGTCGATAGTCTGCTCTATAGTCCACCAAAACCACGGACAAGGCAAAACATTCAATTTTCGGCCACGGCATTGGCCACGGCAGGGTCTTTCAGCATAATGTGAAGACTATACAAGGGACTCATTACTCATAAACCGCGTCCGGCCGAAATTGAAACACTTTGAGCCAATTTTCAAGGCGCGAAAGGCCTGCAGTTTAGCTATAGATTTTAGTGAACGAAAATCATCAGTTAAGTCCCCTCGTTTTGGGTGAATTGAGTTAGTTTTGTCAATTATATAGAGCTTGATTAGCCAGTTTGGCTATTTTTAGGGCGTGAATTGTAAGTTTTGTCATTCTAAGGGCGCGCATCGTCGGTCTCGCCAGCCTGGATTGGGGGGGGGGGGCAATTTTTCAGTTTAGTCGTATTATTATAGCACCACAGCTCAACCACGAATTAGCGCTATTCCTCGTGTCGGTATAGACCGCAAATTTGCCGTTTTTCTCATTTTAAATTTTCCCCGCTACGTTGCATTTTTATATCACAAATATCACAATACATTATGTGTAGTGCTTTACCTGTAATTTTAGCAAAAAATGAATTAACGCCTTAAATCCTAAAAATATAGCCTCTTTTTCCATCTTATTTAAACTTTTCCCAGGCCATTTTAGGCCAGGTCGCTGGTCTGGGTTGGTCTCTCTAGCGTACCGTGGCAGGGGGCGTACCGCTCCGGGCCCCCGTTTGGATGGGGCTCCTGAAGAGCTTAAAGATTGAAAAATCCTAATTTTTATTTAGATAAGATGTGAACGAATGGCTAAACTCACCAGTAAAATTGAGAAAAACGCTGATTCGCGGCTAAAATTGAGAAAAATGGCTAACATTTGTGGCTGTTGCACACGGTTATTGTCCTAATTTGAGCAAAATTAGTACAAGTTTCCTGTCGGAATTTCTTTGAAATTGACAGTTTAGCGTCTTCATTCAATCGAAATTGCAAGTTTATGGTTTTAATTTAAGCAAAGTTACGGGTATAGTAACCTTGTTTCGAGGCCTATGGTTTTAGTTGGTATGGAAACCAAGTCGGCAAGCGGCAAAATACTGACGAATAGGGCCAGTCCTAAGAAAACAACGGACACGATTGTGTTTACATCACTGAAGATGCTCTAGTAAAGAGTGAAACCGGTTTGATGTACCTACATAATACAAATTGTGGTGAAGACGACATCTGTTGCGATTTATTTACTGACGAATAGACTCAAGAAATTGGATGTTCCTATGGCTGATTATCCGTACAGCGCTTTTCGGGTATTTATTTTTAATAAATTGCAAGATTTGGTGGCTGAATGTTCACGAATTGCAAGTTTTCGACTGGTTTTTTGTGGGCGGTTGGATCTTTGGGCTATCCGGTCACCCTGACTATGGCTGGGCCACGACAAACCGGCCCACGGGTGGCTGTCGAAGACTCATGAATGTCATTCACCGTATTCGAGCAACTTTTCACTGAGCTGTACCAGCCATCCAACATGAGCTCTGTGATCGCTCACACACAAGGCTGAATAAAAAACAAGCCACGAAAAACCGTGAACTAGCACTTTACATTGAATTTAGCAGTGAATTTGCGCTTTTTCTAGACTTTTAGCTAGAGGGCTCGCCCAAACGATCAGTTTAATTTTGCGATTTATCAGTTTTAGCCGCGCAGTATGCCTCCACAAGCCGCAAAACAAGGAATCCCTCCCCCTCATTTTAGCTACGTATAAGTGCGATTTTACTCCATATTGTAGCCATGAATCAGATTTTTTTCTCATTTCCAGCCTGGAATCAACACATGTTTTCATTCATTTAATTAATTTCACACCCCAAATTTAACCGCGAAGAGCGAATTTCACCTCGAATTAGCCCTTTTTTAAAAGTTTTAGCGGTGGGCTTGCTACACCAGAAAAGCTTATTGGCGCTTTTCCCCAAATTTAGCCGTTTTTAAGGTCTTCTGTGAACCTGCACGAATTAGCGCTTTGGATGAATTTTATGCCTGTGAAGATGCATGGAGAAACCGCAAATTAGCACTATTATTGCTATTGCTTAATGTTAGCTGTGAACTTGCGCTTTTTCCAAAATTTTAGCAGTGGATTTCCCCCAAAACAGCAAAGTTTGTCTGCGATTTCTTAATGTCAGTCATCTAGAGACCATCAGAAAAAACGGGAGAAATGATTTTTTTTTTTGTTTACTTCAGCCCCGCCAAGTTGCCTTTAGATAGCACGAATTCGTAGAAGCGTGCTGGGCCCATAACCTCTCAGAACATGATAATGAGAGACTTTTATTATTTTCTTCAAAAAGAAGATAGAACAATCTGACATTAAAAACATTTGTTTACACAAAGTTTTAACATTTTTCCTCAATCATAGCGGCGAATTAGCACTTTTTAAAATTCGATTTCGTAGGCAAATAAGCGTTCTTTCTCAATTTTAGCCTCAAATTAACACTTTTTTTGAAATGTGCAGTGAATTATCGTTTTTCTCTGTTTTTTAGCCCCCGGACTTGCCCCTAGAACAGCGCACAAGCGATTTCTGACAATTTTAGCTGTGTTGTAAAGTCTTCCGTGACCGTGAGCAGCGAATTAGCGTTTTTCAAACAATTTCGTGGGATCGTCTCGTTTCATAGATAGGGGTGCGCGCGGTCGCGGGACTTCCCACGGCCCGTTTCACACGCGGGGTGGGATGCAAGACGGGACTTGAAAATTGTTTGCGGGACGGGACGCGGGACAAAACCTAAATTTCCCGCGCGGGACTGGACCTATTGGGCCTTAAAAAAATTGTTGACCAGTAAATTTAGCCTTCCAAATTCACTGTACAAAATACTTTTTATTAAATTTCGAAGTTGAAGAGCATTAACTTCTTTTAAATTTTACGTTCATTTTACATGGAACATTTGTCTGAGGAAGTGTGGAACCTTTAGCGTACAGTGGCAAGGGCGATGGGTTCGGATGGGGCCCCTAAATAGCTTAATTAAAGATGAAAGAATCGGGATTTTTGAGTGCATAAGATTAGAACGAATGGCTAAACTCGCTTGTAAAATTGAGAAAAACGCTGATTCGCGGCTGAAATTGAGAAGAATTGCCGAAATTCATGGGTGTTAATATTGAGAAAAAGCGCTAATCCACAGCTGACATTGAGACATCGCAAAATCACGAATTGTTGGGGCAAGATTGGGACTGAAATTGGGAAAAAGCGCTAATTCACGCGGCTAAAACTGAGAAAAGTGCTAATTCAAGGATAACAAAGATGAAAACGCAAAAATTTGCGTCTTATAAAAAGGAAGAAACACGCAAGTTCGCGGCTAAAATTGTGATAAAATGATACAATTTAGCAGCTATAAACATAGAGAAAAACGCGAATTCACGTCTGAAAGTGGAGGAAAACTCTAATTTACAGCTAAGGTATGAAAAATTGCGATTTTATGGATAAAAAGTGCTGTGCAATCGGAGCTAAAATTAAGAAATGTGCTCATTCACTGCTAAAATTGAGGGTGAAAAAAAGGCTAATTCACAGCTGAAGTTGACAAAACGCAAACTCGCAGATTCTTGAGGAACTTTGGGAATAAAATTGAGAAAAAGGGCTGATTCAAGCGACTAAAACTGTGAAAAAGCGCTAACTCACGGGTAAAATAAAGAAAAAAGCTAATTCACGGCTAAAATTTAGAAAACGCCCACTCGCGGATTCTTGGGACAACTTCAGGAATAAAATTGAGAAAAATAAGCGCTAGATCAAGCGCCTAAAACTAGTTGGCTATTGAAATAAAGAAAAACTAATTCACGGCGAGGAGATAAGAGCGGATTCGCAGTCAAAAATGAGAAAATGTGCTAAATTGCTGCTGACATTGAGAAAAACGCTAATTCACTGCTGAAATTGAGAAAACGCCAAGTCGCGGATTCCTGGGGCAACTACTAGAATAAAATTAAAAAAAAATCGCTATTTTTAGCGGCTAAAACGTTTAAAAAGCGCTAAATTCACAGGGTAATAAATAGAGAAAAACACGAATTGGTGTTTAAAATGGAGAAAAGCGCCTCAATTCACGGCTAACATTTATAGAAAAATTGATGATATGCGCTTAAAATTGGGTAAGAGCACTTAAACACTACCTAACTAATTTGTGGATCCTTGAGGCAAAGTCACGGCTGAGTTTATAAAAAGCGCCGATTCGCAGCTAAAATGTGCTAGAACTGAGGAAAAACGCTCATTCACAGTTAAAATTGAGAAAACGCACTTACGCGGTTTTTGAGGCAATTTCGTGGCTATAATTGAGAAAAATATGTACTTCAACGCTATTAAAACGTGTATTCCTTCCTAGTTTAATTAGAGACTAAAGTGCCTCATAGAGATTTCTGCCCCGGGCCGCGATAGGTGTTGTCCCGCCACGGGTTGGTCTGTTCATTCTCACCGCTACCACTCTCATTCTCGAATGCGTGCCTGTTAGAGTTAATTATAAGCATTTAATGAATTTAATCAAATGACCAGATCATGAGGTGACAACTCTTTGTGCTTTCGTCCAGGGCTCCCCTAACTTCAACTTATGAACAGTTAATGGTGGGGGGGGGGGGTTATTTTGGATGGGTGAAACGGTCGCTTCTAACTTTGAAAAATAATTCTCTGAGTGCCTATAAGAAAGTGTTATCAAAAGGAGTGACGCGTTAAGGACGGTGAAAAGGGTCGGGTAAAAGACTGAATCTGTGGGTGGAAGGGAAGCGTTTCCCTTCTGCTAATGATCGAAGAGAAAATTAGAAGTTCAGGAAAACTGAGATTTTCAACTTAATTACAAATGTTGACAGTTCAAGTTAAATATAGATTTTGTAGGATGATTAAAAGACAAAATATTAATAAATTATGACTTTATTTACACAAAAATATAAATAAAAAGGGGGGGATGATTGAAAAAATAAAAAGTCACATTTTTGTTCATTTTCTTTGAGCTCTGTACGCGAGGTCAGAAGCGGATGATGACCGTCCGTGGTAATGATCGTCGATGTGATGATGATGATGAGGCGGATAGTAAACCTCGTAGTTGAGGACTTTGGGTTTTGTCAAACGGAAAATGACCATTGCCGCCGAGAGAACAAGAGAGAGGAGGCCCAGTGTGAGGGCTTTCCAAGTTTTCAAAGCGATAAGAGCCATCGCCAGTGGGATCACGGCCGTCGCCTTGAATTTCAAACCGAGCAAGAAGGGCATGACGATTTTCTTGATAAAACCTCGCCCTTAAAGCAGAAACAAAAAAGATTTCAGGCAATTACTTTTTAGTTGTATATCAATTTTTTGGTTATTTGTTATACGTATATAGCTTTCTTTCTCGAATTTGAAAGGAAAAGTTTCCAAAGAAGATTAACTCAAAATCAACTTCTATACCTCGCACCTGGGGACACTAGTCCACTTATCAAGATGGGAAAAAGTTCCGCGTTTCTCTTACTCCCCTCCCCTGACATGATTTTCTTTACAGTTTTTCTTTTTTTGGATTACTTAATTCCAGGAAAATTGCTCTTATCAAACAGGTCACCTGATAAAATTCTATCGAAGTCACTCAGGACGTACTCTACGACAGATATTATTCTCATCACTTTGTCTAGTTTTTCTCGTAACTTGTTGATCAAATTATGTTCCTTCGCTTGACGTTTTTCAACTGTTTTTTTGAGTGCGTTAAATTGACCCACCCACCCGCCAGCCCCAACGCCATACATAAAATCGACGAAATGAAAGTAATTTAAAAAAAAAATTATTACACCCTCACCAGAATTAGAGTCACTTTCGGCCAATGGGAGGACGATATTGTTGGGAAGGTTTCCTAGAAGATCCTCGGAGATTAGCCCTTTGGCTCCTGAGATTAATTCTTGAGGAAGATCCAGTTTGAGCGAGTGACCGTATAGATACCTTTCAAGTTTCTCGAGAGTTGTAACGCCTTCTTGCTTTTCAACTTCATTTTCACTCTGATTTGATCGAAAATAATAAATAAATAAAATTATCGTCGATTGTTTCAATCTACGGGCACTGCTTTACCTGAGGGTTAGTCACTATGGCCAAGTGGCGCGTTATCCTGAGAACGGGGAGATGTTCAGCTCGTGACAGGGCCGAATTTAATTGTCTCTCTAAACATCCCGGGGTGCCGGTGGCTACACAGTCGAGAACCTCAAGTCCTTTGATGATCTAAAAAGAAGAAGAAGAAGAAGAAGAAAAAAAACTTCAAGCGATGGCCCGTACGTGAAGGGGAGAAGAAGTTCACACGCGTCACTCACCTGTACAAGTGCCAAAACGGCGAGAAATGACAACCTCCTGTTCATTGTGACAATACGGTTATGCGGTCCCTACTCGGGGCGATTGGGCCTTTTTATACGACAGAACGGATTGAATGCGAGCGGGGTATTTTTCTCCGTTTAAAAAAGAAGGATACGAGGGAGGGGGGCCGTTGAATTTCACTTTTTGTTCTTTGTTTGACGAGTGGGCTGAATAGCTTAAGACTCGACTGTATTTTTAAATACATTTTTTGATAGCCAATGCCTCGATTTAGTAACTACTGAAAAGTGAGAGTTAAATTAATGAATACCCACAAAAAATGTCAATAAAATTAGCTGTAAATACTATTTTCAAAAACGCAGAGTGCGAATAGCTGTTTAACACAAAGCTTAGGTAGCTATTGAGCCACAAGAATGTCAATTAAGCCCAAAATACACCTGAAATTAACCCACAAAATAAGACATTAGCCTCAAGTGAATGAGATTTTGGGGTTCAATTGAGATAATTTGCTCGTCTTATTTCTGCACCATTCCTAGATTTGAAGGTCTCGTTTCCACCTCCAGGAAATTTTACATACGCAGCAGCATCCCGTTCACACGGGCGTATAGCTCGTCAATACTGACGGGTGGACATCAGCTTTTTTGGCTGAGCCCTCGAGCGTAAACGTCTCAACAATGAACGCGCTCGGATAAAAAGAGTGAGGGTTGCGCTAGTGGGGGGGGGGGCACAGGCTTGCAATCACGTGGATATTCTGCCAGGAAACTTCCAATTGCGTGCGGAAGGCTTTCCGCATATGAGGCCGCGGGTAGCCAAAGTTCTGCCGCCATAAAAAAAAAACGCCTCGAAACTTGCAATTCTGCTTAAACTAAGGCCCTGAACTTGAAATTTCGTGTATATTCAGCCGGGAAACTTGTACTTTCACTCAAACGACCCGGAATTGCTACCTTACAAATATTTATCTCTAGTATAACTGATGCTGTGACACTGCTATTCGTCAGGGTATCGACGCAAGGCTCAAGGCTGGCTAGCCCAGGGTATCCAAATATCTACATGGGAACATGAAGGTGAAAAGGGCCGAAAAACGTCACTTTACTCGAATCAAAGACATGAAACTCGTGCAGTGTCACAAAGTTTCAGCCGCTGTTGAGCCTACCGCCGCTGCTGGCTAGAAATGAGGTTTGAAAGTAGCGTACTGATGTGGTGGCGAGGTAGGCGGGAGCGCCCAGGGCCCCCGAAAAGCTTAAATATGGAAAAATGTGGATTTTTAGGTTCTTCGTTCATGGATGTACGTAAGTGAAAAGGAGTTTTGGTAAGGAAATGAATATTGGACAGCGAGTGGGCTCCTTTCCGGTCCATCTGACCCATAGAGATGGAACGTAATGGTGATCAGCATATAGTGTGGCTAAATATTCGATTGAGCCCACGAAAGTGCTATTCTGATCATGGCCGGATTTATGCCTAGGCAGCAGCCTAGGGGCCCCGGTCAATCGGAGGCCTCTGGATAAAAAATTGAGATTTAGCTACTAAAATGAGGAAACACGATAATTCCCGGCTCAAATTGAGAAAAATGGCTCATTCACTGGGTAAATTAATAAAAATACCAATTCGCGAAGGTGTCAAATGGGGGGGGCAATGGGGGGGTAAGAGAAGGGGCTATAAGGGGGCGGATAAAATAGAGAAAACATACTAATTCGCGGAAAAAGAGTAGAAAAGGCGTAGAAAAACCCCAATTTACTGGTGGAAAAATGGTTATTTAGCTGCGAAAAACGTTAATTGGTGGCTGAAATTGAGCCTCAATTGCTAATTCGTGGCTGAAATTGAAAGAAATTGAGAAAAATCGTGAATTATTGGGTAAGATGAGGAAAAACGCAAATTCGCGGCCAACATTGGGAAAAATCGCTAATTCACAGCTAGAATTGAGAAACCGTCGTCTTCTTAGAAGCAACTTTTTGGCTAAAATAGAAAAAAAACAGCGTTAATTCATAGCTATAAATGTGAAAAAATCGCTAAATTGCGGCCAAAATTAATAAAAATGTATCATTCACAACAGAAAAACAGCTAATCTACCACAATTATCGTCCTCTTAGGACAACTTCGTTAGAGAAGCTAAAAGTTAAAAAAAAAGGTATATTACGACTAAAATGAATGAAATAGGATGATTCGTGGTGTAAAATTGAGGAAAACCGCTAATTCGTGGAAGAAATTGAGAAAAACTCGATAAAATTGAAATTGGGGAAAATCCCTGTTTAGCTGGTAATTTAGGAATAACGCTAATTGATGACTAAAATTAAACTAAAAACGCTAATTCACGGCTAAAAATGAGATAACCACAATTCGCGTCTTATTGAGAAAAAGGGCTTATTCCCGGTAACGGGTTTAGGTGCAACGTCACTTACCCTGAAGTTCTGACTGATCTATCCTGGCAATATGCCCTCCAGAGCGTCAAATCATGGCGAGAAGAAGAGAAGAAGGCACAAACTCGACTTCGGACTTCGCCGTGACCTGACCTGGACATTCATCATCGCCGATGTTGACGTACCTATTATCGGCTCCGATTTTCTGGCTCATTTCTCGCTTCTCCCAGACTGCCGAAATCATAGTCTAGTCGACTCGATCACCGGTCTCACTGCCGTTGGCGTCCTCAACAACACCGACCAACTTAGCCTTAAAGCTATCACAGACACGTCGTCTCCTTTCGACTCAGTTTTAAAAGAATTCCCGGAGCTCACTCGACCGTCTGGTTCTCCCCGCGTCGTTCGTCACACCACCCGTCACTTCATAAATACGACACCAGGTCCTACTATTTCCTCTCGCCCCCGTCGCTTACCTCCAGACCGCCTTCGCATCGCAAAGGAAGAATTCGATTCAATGCTACGTGCCGGAATCGGTCGACGATCGGATGGACCTTGGTCTTCGCCACTCCACATGGTGCCCAAGAACGACGCAGGCTTAAACCGCGCCTTAAACGCCAGAACCATCTCTGATCGATATCCCATCCACCATATTCACGATTTTTCCCACCGCCTCGCTGGATGCACCATTTTCTCCGTCGTTGATCCCGTTAAAGCGTACAATCAAATCCTTGTCAACCCAGACGACATTCCAAAGACCGCTATAACGACACCATTCGGTCTGTTTGAATTTCCTTACATGGGATTCGGACTTCGTAACGCCGGACAAAAATTCCAGCGCTTTATCGACGAGGTACTCCACAGTCTTGACTTTTGTTATGCTTACATGGACGATATCCTGATTTTCTCTCGCGATGCAAACGAGAATCAAGTTCATCTCCGTGCTGTCTTCCACCGCCTCTCGCAACACGGCATCCTTGTTGATGCCAAGAAAACCGTCCTCGGATCCCCTTCAGTCCTTTTCTTAGGCTACCAAGTCACAGCAGACGGTATTCGACTTCCTCTAGAACGAATCCAAGCACTTCAAGACTTTTCCCAACCATCCACAGCTCAAGGTCTCCGCTGATTCCTCGGCATGATAAATTTTTACCGTCGCTTCATCCCTTCGGCTTCAGAACTCCAAGCTCCTCTTCACGCCATGCTCTCTCAACTTCGTGGCAATCAACCAATTCACTGGACCACGGAAACTGAAAATGCTTTCACCGCCTGCAAAAGTCATCTAGCTACCGCAACCCTCCTTGCCCACCCCGAACCCAACGCAGAGCTTGCTCTCTTCACTGACGCCTCCCAAACAACTATTGGCGCATCGCTTAAGCAAAAAGTCGGTGACTCTTGGCAGCCATTGGCCTTCTTCTCAAAAAAGCTGACCCCACGTCAAGCGGAATGGCCTGCTTTCTACAGAGAACTACATGCGGTCTACTCGGCGATCCAGCATTTCCGCCACATTCTGGAAGCACAACATTTCGTTGTCTACACCGACCACAAACCCCTCATCTACGCCTTCAGCCAAAAGAAGGAGAAGCTTCCACCCATTCAATTAAACCAACTCTCTTTCATCGCCCAATTCTCCACAGATATTCGACACGTCAGCGGCACCGCCAACGTAGTCGCCGATGCCCTCACTCGCGTCGATTCCATCTCCGCAAACTCTTCCCCTCCCATCAACCTCGACACACTCGCCCGTGCGCAACTTGAAGACGATGAACTTCGCGACCTCATGGCATCACCTTCGTCTCTTCAGCTCAGTCGCGTCAACGCACCCGGGCTCGGACGTCACCCTTATCTGCGACACGTCGACACAAATTCCTCGTCCTTACGTACCTTTCTCCATGCGCCGACAAATATTTCATTCCCTCCATGACCTAAGCCACCCCGGTGTCAAAACTTCTACGAAGCTTGTCACCCATCGATTCGTCGCCGCACATTCGTCGTGATTGCCGTACATGGACGCAGGCATGCATCCCTTGCCAACGTGCGAAAATAACACGTCATGTTCACTCTCCAACCGGCCATTTCCAGCCCCCCACATCCCGCTTCGAACACATTCACGTCGACCTCATCGGACCGTTGCCACCTGCTCAACAAATCAACAATTTCGATATTGCCTCACTGTCATCGACAGATTTACGCGATGGCCAGAAGTATGTCCCCTCGAAGACATCTCTGCTCCCACCGTTGCACGCGCTCTCGTCAAAACCTGGATTTCCCGATTCGGCTGCCCCGCACGGATCACGACAGATCAAGGGCGACAGTTCGAATCCCAGCTATTCAAGACTCTAGGAGTCACTTTTGGCACCGAGCGCATCCGCTCCACACCTTATCATCCATGCTCCAACGGCATGATTGAACGTTTTCATCGACAGCTGAAAGCCTCTCTAACTTGTCACCCAAATTCAACTTGGCTCGAAGCATTGCCTATCGTGCTCCTAGGAATTCGAAGCGCTTTTCGAGAGGATCTCAATGCCTCACCCGCTGAACTCGTTTACGGCGAACCACTGCGCCTTTCAGGTGAATTTCTCACTTCCTCACCTAGCACTTTTCCAACGGATCCCTCCAACCTCGTCGATTGTCTTCGAAAACAGATGTCCCAACTACGCCCTGTACCAGCTGACCACCACTCATCAAAAACACCCTTCGTCTTTCAGGAATTATCCTCGTGCTCCTACGTCTTCCTTCGAGACGACACAATCCGCCGTTCCCTTCAACCTCCTTACACTGGCCCCTACCAAGTCTTAACACGCGACGACAAAACAATCTCTCTTCTTGTCAATTCCAAACCCATGAAAGTCAGTATCGATCGCGTCAAGCCTGCCTACATACTCTCTCCGCCCAACATCTCTTCGATTGACGTTGAAATGTCTTCAACGCGTATCTCCCTCCGAAGAAGCACGTTCGTTTTTCATCACCACCCGGACTTCCAGTCTCCGTAGGGGGCTAATGTGGCGTCACAATTTTAATTTTTTATTACCCCCGCCACATGAAAACAAAAAAATCTGTTCATTCAGTTCTAGACATTCTAATAAAATCGAGTTACATAAATATTCTTTAAAACGTTTAGTCATTACTCGATAAGGACCAAGTCATGATTTGGTTTTTAAACGAGCTTCATCACTCTTTAGAACCAAAATTATAGGAAGAGCTTATGGCATGATATTCGTTCTATCATAAATAGTGAATCGCCAAAATTTGGTTTTGAAAGAGCCAAACCAACGAAATTTTGTTTTTGAGAGATCAAAAATCCTTGAAAAAAATTTGATTAGAACGAGCTAGATGCGTGAAATTGAATTTTGAGAGACCGAAACTTGGGTTCAAATAAAAAAATTGAAGAATTGAAATAAATAAAAAAAAAAAAAAAAAAAAAAAAAAAAAAAAAGCGGAAATTCGGTCCCAGAACTTAGAACATTCAGCCGAAAACTCAAACCCGACGACTGGCGTGGTTGAGGGCTTGGCTCCATATCTGATCAAAAACTAATCACGCGAGTCTCACTCTCAAAAACCAACTACCGCAATTGAGGATGTTTTGAACCCAAATTTCGCATTTTTCAAAACCATTTTTTGGTTCGGCTTGTTCAAAACCGAATTCTAGGCATTTTCGATCTCTCAAAAACAAAATTTCGCGTATTTACGTCTTTCAACTACCAGTTATACGGTCATTTGTTCTTTCAAAACCAAATTTATTGAATTTGGCTTCTGCAAAACCCAATTTCTGCGATTCACGCTTGATGAGAAACAATACTTCATGGCTTAAGCTCTTTCCACTATTGTTTTTATTATTTTGGTCACTACGAATTTGATTCGTGTAATTTAAGTTTAAAACGGTGTGTAATCTGAACATTTTGTGGTTCGAGCATTGTGTGGGGTTGATTTTACTGTGGTGCAATGCTTTTGTGGATAGGTTCTCAAAATGCTCAATCCACCTGTCCTAACAGGTGGTTCACACATCTTGAGTGGTTCGTCCAATTTGGTTTGCATGTATTGTTCCAGTGGTGTACCGACGTGACGTAGCGACGTGAGGGGTCGATCGTCCTAGGGCACTGTTCAGAGAGGGACTACCTAAAAGGATTTGCAGGTTTTAAAACGTTGATTTGTGACTAATATTGAGAGCAATTGTTCGTTTGCCACTGAAAATACACAAATTTGTGGTATCTGAATCTGAAGGAAAATTTGCGGCTAAGTCAGAGAAAATTAGGCAAACCCCAAATTTATAACTGCCCTTAATAGGCGGCTAAAATTGAAAAGGTGCGCCAATCAGCTAGGAAGTAAGCGGCAAAGAGTTACGTAAAATTGTTTGCGCGGCTAAATAGCGAAATTGCGCTAATTCATGGGAAACGGCGGAAAAAATCAAGAATTGGCGGCTAAAAATTGAGAAAAATCCAATTCACGGCTATACTTGAGAAAAATCGCCAAAGCCGCAGCTATGAAATTGAGAGAACGCCAACTCGTTTCTCTGGGCAACTTCGCAACTAAATGAAGAAGACCCAGTAATCCGTGGCAAAAATTGGAGAGAAACCGCTAATTCGCGCGGATCTATTTGAACAAACCCACTAATATGTGTCTGCGCGACACAGAAAAATCACTAAAACCCAGGATTAAATTGTTTTAAGCGCACAATCGCAGTTGAAATTGAGAAGGGGCACTAATTTGTAGGTATAAAACATAGAAAAACAATAATTCGTGGATCAATATTATAAAATCCGCTAATTCGTGGCTAAAATTGAGTAAACCACGCATTTGCGGCTGAAATGAAGAAAGATTCCAATTCATGGATCAATTCGATAAAATCCGTAGACCAGATTCGGGGCTAAAATTGAGTAAAAACGGTAATTCTCGTTCAAAATTGAGATATAAATCGTGGCTAAAATTGACACAAGACCTCATGCGCGGCACTAATTGAAAAAAAGCCAAGATACGTGCAGCTAAAAACGAGAAAAACCGCGGGTATATTAGTTTGAGAAAATCTGCTAATATGTGGCCGAAACTAAGAAAACCCGCCAACTTCCATTTATTTATATAAAACTATAATTCGCAGCTAAACTTGAGAAAACCTGCTAATCCACGGCAAAATTAGGAAAAACACTATTTCGCATGACTATAAGCAGTGGAAAAAAATCGCTAACTTGCACCTATAATTGAGAAAAGGCGCTGATTTGCTGATACAATTGAAAAAAACTAATTGAGTTGTGCTGTGTTTGTCATGAATTCTGATGAGGGGATCCGGAAAATGGGCCCGAAATGCATTCCATATTTAAATAAAAGCACTGCAACGGCTGAATAAGTTCGAGTAGAGGAGGAGATTTCGTATTCGCATTGAAAAAACAGCCAAGAGAAAAGGGATAGTTATATTTAAGAATAATCGAGAAAACCCGCTGACGCGGCTGAAACCCACTGATTCACGCCTAAATTAGTGATAAAGCGCTGATTCGCTTTTAAATTATTTGAATAAAGAAGTGTTGATTCACGGAAAAAGTTGACTTAAAACGCTCATTCGCGAAAAACGCTAATTTGTGGATTAATTTTAGAAAATCCGCTGCTAAAATTGAGTAAACGTGCTAATTCTCGGCTAAAACTAAGGAAAAGCGCCAATTAGCACTCCCTTCCATACATTCCAGGTATACACCCTTCCACCCCAGGTCACCGCATATTTTGCTCCACCACCAGGTGGTCCTTTTTCATATTTCATCCCTAGAATAACTGTAAAAAGCACACAAACTTTTACCTTGAAAATTCACACTCTTTCGACGACTTATTTAGGAAAGCAAGATCGTACGCTGGTGCGAAATTTCCTGAAGATTTAAATGAGCCCTTGAAGTCCACGATTGGTGCAGAAATACGGCGGTAATTTCCGTAACGCGGAGTAGGCGAGGTATGATTGGAGGGGGGTCGAGGAAACACTTGTACAACTCCCCCTAACGGTTTGAACTACCTGTAGATAAGCCTGCACGACTCCACCCAATCCTTTGAAGTTGTTCAAGTGGGCATCGTAAATGGATCGTATGCTAAATGATAAGAGGTATACCTAACGCACGGGCTTTTTTATTTCTCGAGGCTCATCCAAAATCACTGGCGAAGGCTGTGATCCCATCGTCTCCATCCTACTAAAACAAAGTCATCAAGATCATATTTCCCCTCCCCTCACATGTTCATCCTTTCACTTTCTCTTCTTTTCACCTCCCCCCTTGTTGTATTTTCTATGAAGTAACGAAATCTGAATCCTTATTTATTGCTTTCTTGGGATACAGTAAAAAGTGATAATAATAAGATCACAGAATTAGTTAATAATGAAGGGATACAATAATATCCCCCACTAATCTTTGGATCCTTCTCAACGATTTTCTATAAAATGTAGTCGCTAAGGTTGCGTTGTTGTTGTTGTTGTAGTTGCCCAAGGTAAATAGACTTACAGAGGTATGCTCGTAACTAAGGAAATTTTTGTCAAAATTGACGTCACGGGAGTAAAAAAAATAATGAGGGACCAAACTTCACATATGAAGCTTCCCCTCCCATGGTTTCTCCCTCGGAATTTCTTTGTAGATCAAGCAAAAAATGAATGAAAAGCCATAATCAGTGCCTGGCAATTTTTTTAAAAGCGATATAATTTGGCGGAGTCGTTCCTTGGACCTTAGGTACCCTTTTAAGGCCCAGTTAATTGTAACGTACCACGAGAAGCCCCATGTATTCAGTACAGACAGCAATCGGCGCAGTGACGGGCGAGTTTACTATGTGTATCAGCGAGAAACGACCAGTAAGCTTCATGAGGGAGCAAGGAAGGGCTTCCCTTCTGCCCGCGACAATCACGCCCACGAGCATTTTTCTTAGATAGGTTGGACAATAAAACTGAAGTTTAAAAGTATTCCCTGTCATGTATAAAAATGGAAGTACATAGTTTAGTATTTTAGTATTAATGGTGTCCTTCGACCAGAATCCCGGCCTCGAACCTAGCCGTATTCAATCACTGTCGATATCGAGGAATTTGTTTGCCTCATCTGGAGCCTTTAGTACAAACTCGTGTGAATATGCCGCTAGACGTGATCGCTATGGCGGGATAATGTTATTTCTTATTCGGCGTCCTTGGATCCTGCATGCGGCTTTTCCCCGACTGTTCATACTAAGGCCCCTGGCCGCATTAGAGGTGTGACGTGACAGCTTTTGTCGGTCACAGTGACAACTAGCTCCAGTGACAGGATGGAGTAGGGCGATTCACACTCTCATCATACGAGCGTATTGGTCGATGTCCGGTTTGTTATACAAACAGTGCCGAGAATCCTCAATACGAAGCCAAGTGTTTCGGGGCGCTTATATTATTGTTAATTGGAACGGTGGCGAGGTATCTAAGTTGATGAGTGTCACGAAAACTCATTATTTAACGAGAAAATTGCTGAACTTAGCTCTATCTTAAAAGAATTTCAAAAAGTTTCACAACTGAGATGATACCCTGCTCTTGCAGCAGTTTTCTTTGCTCCAACTATTACACTTAGGGGCCCTGCAATCACTTCTTTCACAGGAACATTGTTCTCCAGGCAATAATGCGTAGTTCTCCCGATTTAAAAAGTGGCCCCAGAAATGTTGACCATTTTGTTATATTGAAAAAAGTCCCACCTGTTAATTTTTTAAAAATTTGCCATCCCATGACGTCATGGCACAAACAATAATAATTGGTTGAAAATTAAGAGCATACCTCTTTAGTCTATTTACCTTGGTAGTTGCCGTCTGATTCGATTAGAACGGCGAGATAAAACTTCATAGTTTCGAGATTCGCCATAGTCGTCGGTTAAAATCAGGCTGTTATTTTGGGAGTTTTGATGGCTGAGAGTGGACTCATCAAAATGTATGGGGAGTTCATCACACGCCGCGTTTTGAAATGTTTTTTTGATGAATGGAACATTCAGTATTTCCTCATGATTTGTACTCTTCCCATAGTTTCATTAGGCTTTTGTACTTGTGTCGATAGCAATTGATTTATATGTCGCTTCGTTGAGTATGTTTTTTACCATTAATTGAAACAGAGACCAAATACTTTTCAAAACTAGATTTTAGTTCAAAAAGATCGACAATATGATTTAAACTGGAACTTGGGTTCACGTCTTCCACTTCCGAGGCAGTGGGCTGAAAGCCGTTCGAGGAGACCAGCTTGCTATCAGCTAGATTTTTTTGTAGGGTTCTTATGCAAACATTTGCCAGGTGACCTGTTTATCCGCAAGCAGAACATTTTAATTTCTTCCGTTCGATGCGAAATTCATTTGAGCGGTGATTTGGTCTGGCACAGTTAAAACATTATTTTTCAATCCCAAGAGCCCGGTAATCTACATTTTGTCTCCGAAGGGTGTAAATTGGATTGGCTTGAATTTTTCTTGTCGAAACTTTGTGGATTGAGGTTGAATCGTCATCGTAAGAAGTATAAGGAGTAACTTGTGGCTGCAGTGCACAGCTGTTGATCCTGGAAGTTTTGAGAGTGATGGCCTTGGATAAAAGTTGTTCGAAGGTATCAGCATCTGGTTGAAGTAACTGTTCGCGAATACTGGAATCTCTGATGCCGCGAAGAAATTGAGCGCGCAAGAAGAGGCTGGCTGCAGATATTTTGGCTTGGCAAGGGCACGTAACAACGAAATTGCAATCTGTTAGATTCCGTTGGAGTTGTGCGACGAATTCGGAGATGGATTTTCTTTTTGATATGTTGATAAGAAAAAATTTTGAGACACAGCGATGTTTTTTCTGGGAGAGAGCATATTTGTGAATGCTGCGACAAGTTCAGTGTAATGTAGGTCTTTTATCGGGTTTTCGGGACCCGAGAAAGCCGACAAATTGTTGTAGTGCTCGGAGCCGACGGACATTAACAATAATTGAGCTTTTTTTTGTATCGTCGGTGACGTTCTTCATCGTAAAAAAATTTTCAAAACGTTACTTGTAGCACGCGAAGTTCTCTTCCTTCGGATCGTACGATTCGAATGGATGCAGGTGTGCTGACGAACCGGGTGCTGCGACATCGTGAGTAGTGAGGCGTTCGAAGAGTCTCTCTTGACTCTGAGTTATGACCTGTGCAAAAGAGTCCAGTAAGGTCCTGAGAGAGTCAGCGTTCATGTCTGGTGGCCTGTGGTCACGGTGTATAGCCCGTCGCCAAACTGTTGTATTTTCTATGATGTAACGAAATCTGAATCCTTGTTTTTTGCTTTCTTGGGATACAGTAAAAAGTGATAATAATAAGATCACATGAGAATTAGTTAATAATGAAGGGATACAATACCCCTCCTATCACTGAGAGTGGCTGAGCTGACGGGGGTGGCGATCGCCCCTATCGCCTCCCATAACACCACCCCTGGTCTCAATTGTGATATATTTGGTTTAGGAAGACCCAATCGCGCAGGATTTGTTTTGGATCAGATCATTATGAGATATTGAGCTAAAATGTCTGGTTTTAGGTAGAATGTTCTGAATTCTGGAGCCGCATTCCCAAACTGTTTGTTTTCAAACAGATCGAATTAACTCTAGACAGACTCTAGCTCCAGATTCTTGAGCAGATATCAGACATCGAAAACCAGGTTTTGGGAAAATGAGACTGTGGGCTTTCAGGCAATTTTTTTAATAAGAACATTAATAAATTAGGTGAATAGGGTAGGTTCGCCATATACTGAAGTAATAATTTGATTTGCTGTGAGAACTTGGAAGAGAGAAATCGTTGCAAAAAGCATTATAATAGAAAAAGACCCCCCCCCCCCAATACCTTCCTTGATCTTATATCTGATCCCGGTAGCGAGCTGAGTCGGCGTGTGAAGATATTGGGGAATCATGTATTATACTTGCCACAATTTGCCTTGATTTTCTAGTGGTACATGAAGCAAAATGTATCAATAAGTAATAGCCATAAACATTGACACGATTGAGACAACCGCCAAGGGATCCCGATTTCCCAAGTTGAACAAGATGCTTGTGGCTCAGCCAAATGTCTTCAAATTCTACAGTTTCATTATGGTCAGCTTCAATGATCACGGTTGTTTGGCCTCAAAATATATCGCCTAACGGTCAAAAGTGACAAAAGTGGTACTGGACTACTGGTACCTTTTTACCAGGACTCTGTAAGAAATGACGAATGGAAACGCTCATGTAGTACACAAACATAGTGATGGGCAAGAATGGTCTTGGTTCTTGCAGTCTCGCAAGATTCTTGCAGCAAGAACAAGAACAAGACCAAGACCAAGACTACTTGATTGTGAATGCAAGACCAAGACCAAGACTTACCCTTCAAGAACAAGACTTCCTGCAAGACTCCGGCAATGTGTCTTGCGCAAGAACAAGAGTCTTGTTCTTGAAAACCAAACCAAACCACTTTTTCGGCGCGAATGGTCAGTTGCCATTTTTAGGACGAAAATTGTCGGGGTGGCTTTTTCATGGCGTGGAACAATCGATGCGATTTTTTTACAGCATGAATCTTCAAATTGACATTCCAGAGTCCGATGATAGTCAGATTGGTTATTTTTGGAGCCGGAGGTGCCAAATTTGGTATTTTCAGAGAGAGGAATGGCCAGTTTGGTCATTTTCGAACACGAACGGTTGGTTTTGCTATTCATTTTCATGGCTCGAGATGTCCGTGTAGGCAATTATGAATATAAAGCATGTATGGGTATTTTATTTCATGTTTTTGGCCGTTTTTGGGTGCACGAATCGTCGATTTGGCCATTTTTATGTCAAGAATAATCATTTTTGGGCATTGTCATGGCGCCAGTCGTTAGTTTAGCCAATTTAGTGCGCATAGAAGCAAATTATTTGAAGCCAGAACTATTTGGCAATATTTAGCGCGCAAATTGTCAGTTTAGCCATTTTGAAGGCCGCGTTTCAAAGCTGCAAATCTTCAAGTTTACCATTTTTGGGCGCAAATGGTCATTTTAGCCGGTTTTCGGGCATAAATAGTCCGTTGAGGTTAAGCGCAAATAGACAATATTGAATCATGTTGAGCGAATGTTCAGGTTGGCCATTTTCGGCGCGAGAGTGGTCGATTTTACTATTATCAGGCCAGGGCATCATGTGCTTCGACATTTTCAATGCGCGAATAGTCATTTTTGCCTTTTTTAAGGCGCGCAGTTAGTTTGACCATGTTCAGGGCGCGTAGTGTCAGTTTAGCCATTCCTTATACGAGTCAGACCGCCCATTTATTCAGTGAAAATTGCCAGAAAATTGTCAGTTTGGCCAATTTCACAGCGCGAATCGTCAGAAATAGCATTTTTTTTGTTGGCGCGTATTTATATTGACGCGTCTGTTTATCCATCTTTTCGTTTGGAAAGGTATTGGTTATTTTTTTAGCACGCATCAATTTCTCAAGTTTCTTGGCTGAACCGATTGGTCAACGATAATCTTCTACGGGGTGAAATTGAAGGTTTTGGCAACTATAGCTACATCCCTTAAGTTATAATATGTAGGTTATGTATTGCCATGCCGTGAAATAATGTAAAAAGAAGGGGCACATATATTCTAAGTGACCCCTCGGCCCGCGTGGTCTTTCAATCCTTTGTATCCGCCCCTGGTTAGGAAGTGTGGTGGTGAGGGGCAGGGGACGGCTGATGATGAAAGGGGTTGATGGTAAGGGGAGGCGTTAACAATTTATGATGTTGGTACATTTTCTCTTGCTTCTGGTTTTCTTATGATTTGAGGGGGGTGGGTCAAAATGACCTCTGGATGCGCGCTAGCCATCGTTGACAGCGGCTAAATCCCTAGCACCATAAAAGTTACTGATTTATTTCCCTCATTTTTAACTTCTGAGAAAGAACAATTAAGTTCATAGTGGTGACCGTCACCCCCGCCCTTCCAGCGTGCAAGAGTCTTGCGAGACTCTTGGGCAAGACCAAGAACAAGACTGAGCCTGCGAGACCAAGACCAAGACCAAGACTGGATTATGAATGCAAGACCAAGACGCAAGACTAGCTATGCAAGACCAAGACTGTCAAGTCTTGGTCTTGTTCTTGCTTTTCGCATCCCTACACAAACAGGAATTGCTGCAGGAAAAACAGGGACGAAAAACCAAATTTTAATGCATGAAGTCTTAAAAAATAATCAAATGCGTTGGCGTAGAGAGCCTGAAATTCGAGTGTCCTCAAAATAGGACAGTGGTAATTAATGGGCTTACTTTTGTCCTCAAATTTGGGAATTTCATCCCTATAACACTAATGTTGAAGTTCAATGACTGGAAATTTGGCTTTAGACCCCTTTCCTTTCCTTAGATCAAATTTCTGACCTCATCAGAGACTGACTACTTGGCGGAATACCAGCGGAATACAGAGCTGAATCCGCCGCCCCACACAACTCCGCCGTCACACAGTTCGTCAAGCTTTCCCAGTCCTCATTGATCATGCGTAATCACTGCTTAATGACGAAAACATGGGCCAAGGTGTGCAAAACTGTTTAATTTTGGCTATGCACGGCCCTAAACAGGCTTAAAACTTTGGGAGGAACTGCAATCAAGTCGTCCCTCACCGGCACACCCAACCATCCTATTATAACTATGAAAATACAACGTGTTTAAAACGAAAAGTTATAAGCACTTTGTTCGAATGAATATCTTCCCTGAGTATGAAAAAAAAGAGAATGGCTAGGTGAAATTTATTAAACCAAAGAGGGAAAAATTTATTACTTTCTCCCAGCTATTAGAAAAGCTAATAGCCCTTTCTACTTCTAAAGCGGAAAAAGTCACTGCATTTCTACTAGCTATTTACTCACCAGAGAAATAACCTAGAACTTTTAAAAAGCACAAGAAGAATTAGGGGGGGGGGGCAGGAGACCGCTTTTTTTTATGAATGTAATTAAGTCTTACGCTAGCCAAGTTTTACGACTAATCGAGTGGGTTCAGAGGGGTTTCGAGTTTTTCCAGAATAATCTTAATTCTTATAGTCCCCCTCTCTTTCCCATTCCCGACAACCATCGCACCCCTCACACGGCCATTCACGTGCCATTGTGGAAATCTCTTCACTGGAAAGGGCCACCCCCGACACTCCCGATATTTACGATTCTGTTTTCCCAGAGGACGCTATAACACGGCGTTTTTTTTTTGTTTTTTTTTTTTTTTAAGGATGGTAAAGGTAGAGATGGCGGAATTGTGGACTGAGGTCGGACAATTTATTTTATAACTGAGCTTCCGAGTGTGTGCTAGGAAAAATGTGTGAGCAGAGAGGAGGGACTGATGAAGTTTGCCTCGTGTTACCAGAGGGGGTAAACCACACTGGGGCGTTTATAAGCATGAAAGTATTATACGGGTAAGGGGGTGGCGAAGAGTATGGAGAGTTGAAATTGGTCCATTTTGAGGAAATTGCTTTGGATAAAAAGGTCAATAGAGGCCTCTCCTTCCCTTTTTTTTTGGATTGGACAACTGCTGCATGAGTTTTTTTGTTTGTTTTTTTTTTTTTTTTACAAGCTGACGACCTGCGATCAGGACGAATGGAAAAGCAGATGATGTAGGTTTTGTGGTCTGCGACCGGGGTTTACGTAGGAATCACCTTGTTTGCTTGCCTACACCCCCAGACCAGAAAAGAACAAATTGTTACAAGAGGCTTTATAAGAATATGTTGTGTGATAAATTAGGGATTCTAGCCATACTTTTTTCCTGAGCAAGAATAACATCATTATTTATTCCTTTTTTTTAAAATACGACCTTCTCTGGAGAAAAACTAATAAATCCTGCGTGAGTCCTTAGAAAATTGATTTATTAAAAAAGTGAATCAATTTCTGAAGTTTTCTTTATGCATAATAGGGAAAATTAAACAACGAGAAAAAAAAAAGAATCAGGAATGCTGAAGCTCACTCGCCCGGCCTTCTTTGTTTTCATTAACAGTAGCGTGCAAAGGCATCCAGGACTTGAAGGCCACCGAACTTGAATTTTAAACAGCTTCGATGACACGCTTTTTTTTCTTCAATCAATCAGATTCAGAATGAAAGAGAAAATGAACTTTCGGCTTTCATTTTTTTTTCTACTTCTTTCCTCAATAGAAGGCAGCTCATTAAAATTTCAGACTCGTCAACTATTTTACGTACGAGTCACAGTTAATTCACTCAGAAATTTACCTTTTTTAAAATGTGTATTTTTCCTCCACCTTAAGACGAAACCCTCCCGCCTACCCCCCCCCCCAACCCTTTTCCACTACAATCATCCCGACCGACTGGACCAAAACGAGACTTGAGGGGTCGAATAAGGGGCGGTACTGGTTTTTGCCTATCCAATTTAAACGTTAGTGCTCCGCCAGCTTCCTTTACGAAGAGGTCGTACGGTATAACAATGGAAGAGTTCATCTTGTAATTTTTTCTGTACAATTGTTTTTTCGTAGTTAAGTTTTTTATTTTTTAATTCTGTGTGTTGCGTTCAGTGGTTGGTATTTTTCGTGTTCATCCCTTAATAATTGTGAGTAAACTTTGTAGAAAATTATCAATTTTAAACAATTTATACCTTTAAAAAAAGGTAATTCTCACGATTAATATTGTGGCCTCTACCCCTCACCCATTTTAATCATCTCGTGTCTCAAACAGGCCAAACAAAGTTTTTCTTACTTTTGAATCAGCACAGATTTTCAGTAAGGTCCTACAGGAGGTGACGTCTCGTTAGAACAATTTAAAAGTTGTTATAAATTAATGAGGCAAAAAAAAAAAAACTAGTCGTGTTTCCTACAGGAAAATATAGAGACGCTTGGATGGAAAATCCGACGTCTTGCCCCTTTAGATCCTTTTACTCCAGAGATTTTCCAAGTTTTTTAGTGGGTTAAGAAGGGAATGGGGTGACGTGCACAACCTTGTTGACAGTTTTTATTTAAACAAATACTTAATGATGAATTATTATAATTAAGTATGGGCATATAATTAAATTATATCTCTCATAATTATCACGCATTCATGGAGATTTGGCCTAACTGCATTTCGTATTCTGTCCTGTATTAAAAATGTAATTTCTTGTTAGCTTCCATCCATTCAGAGGCATTTTAAGACCTTCGCCCACTGCAGAGAATGTAATTTAATAAGCAAGCAGCTGAACATAGTGCGAATCAAACAAAGCCCCCCCCCCGTCCAATTTTAATGAGGGGATTTGAAACAAATTGAGCATGTGTTATGAAGAAAATACGTATTGTTAATCATAAAGGTGGAAGCTGGTCGTGGGAAAAATTAACAGCGGTCATTGCTCACCCGCCCCCCTCACCGACAAGTGGTCGCCAAGATATTTGAGCTCTTCATAATTGCCCTTCTGTCAATTTGTTTTTAACGAAGATGTCTATTAATTGAAAATGACTTATACAAAAAATATATAACGGCCCCGTTTGAAAGAGCGACTGTATTTCTGATACTGTTAAAAGTTAGCAGGATGAAAAAAGAAAGGCATCGTGGTTGTAATTCATTCAAATCCTTCATGTCGAGAATCATCAAACAAAAACCAGTTAAGTGCTGGATACCCAAAACTCCAGCTTTAATTCCAATTTGTTCAAATTGGCAGTTTTACCCTCTCTCTGCATCTTTTCTACTTTATTTTGATGCTTTGAATGTGCAGAAAATGAAGCAAAATTGACGCCAGAAAGGGTCCCGAATAACAAATTCGTTCGTCGGTTTTGAAAGATCGGCAAATGTGCAAAACAACAATGTGGTGACAATGTGTGAATACAGATAATTTCAACTCGATTTACCCAATCCGCCCCTTCTTCAGAGAAACTGACTTGTGTATGAGTCAGCAGTGCAAAATTTGGTTTTGATGTAGCAAAACCCCCGAAAATTTGGTGTTACTTCCAAGTTTTCAGTTAGAACGAGCCAACTATACGCGAAATGTCATTTATGAAGAAGTCGAGCACGAAATTGTTTTTCTTGGATGAACCAGTGGCACCGAAACGATTTTAATGAGTGTATAGCAGAACTCTGGAGAATGTACCAAACCTCCACAAATGATGTTCCTTTGAGGGAAAGGGGTGGGGAGGTCTTGCTCTAACCAAAAAAGCTCTTTCCGTGAAAAGATCTGACCACATGAACGCAGGGGGGCAAGTAGCAAAATATTTTGGGGGGTGTTAGAGTTAATTTTGAAGTTGAGAAGTGTGAAGTTGATTTCGCATGTTTGGCTCTTTGAATAAAAATCAAATTTGTGGTTCAGACTTCTTCAAAGCCAGTTTTCTTAATTTGAATTCTTCAAAAAATTGTTCAGATTCGGCCTTTTGAAACCTCAATGTCGCAGATTTTCTCTCCTTTACAAATCATAATTTATTGGATATTTGGCCCTTTCAGATTACCAATTTTAATTCCAAATTCACAATTTATTTCGCGGGTTGGGCTCGTAAATAGTAAAAACATGTGTCTAGGCCAGGGCAGGCCAACCTTTTATGGTCGAGGGCCATAAACCTGGTTGTAAGACCTCAGGCGGGCCTCGCATACTCGTCCCCCCCCCCCTTCAGCACAACACTTTGATCTTTTAGCAAAAAGCGGTGACGTCTGAGTAAAACGCACTGCATGGGGGCCTATTCAATAACAACAACAACAACAACACTAATTAACGACAGTACAATAGTGTTTTCCATTTGCACAAAAATGTGCCCTGGGGCAGCTCATTGGAATGCCAACCTTGGACATTTGGTCCTACCGGGAAAATTTTTCACCAGCGCCCACCATGAAGTTGTCTTCAGGAGCCGCGAATGAGCGTTTTTTCCCCCACGTCATCACTTCTTCTCATTTTCATCGGTCAATTAGCGATTTGTCTCCACTTCAGCCGCGAATTAGTGATTTTTCTTGCAATGAACTTCTGTTTTCCTGGATTATAGCCGCTAATGAGCGATTTTTACCAATTTTACCCGTGAATTGGCGCTATTTTCTAATTTTAGCCACGCAGTTGCATCTGGAAACCATGACTTGCCATTTTTACTCAATTTATTTCTGTGAATTAGCAAATTTTATCTATTTAAGCCCCTAAATAACCATTTAGCTTTATTTTAGTCGTGAATTAGCGTTTTAACTAATTTAAACCTCCTTGCGCGATCCTCGAATGACCGTTTTTCCCAATTTTCACGGCGAATTAATGCTTTTTCTGGATTTTATCCGCAAATTACCGCATTTCCCACATTAACCGTGGATTAGCGTTTTTGTTCACTTTCACCCACGAAGTTACCTTCGGAAGCCGCTAATTGGCGTTTTCTCCACTTTTTTAAAATAATAATAATATAATATTCTAAAACAAATAGAAAAAATCGTTTAAACTGTACAGGACTTTGTTGACTAGAATATTTTTCAATTTTCTCTTGAACTGCGTGAGAGGCAGATGTTTAAATTCATGATGCAGGGTATTGTACAGTTTAGTCGTCATGCTGAGGAAACTTTTGGAGGTTTTGGCCAGTCGGAAGGACCCTGGAACTAAGAGTTGATTCCCTTTGGTCTCATACGATTCATACGAGTGGACGTCACTGAAATGCAAGCCGTCACCAACATGTGCAAGGCATAGGCACTGAAAAGCGAAGACGGCGTAGACGGTCATAATACCATGGTTCTTAAACGCATCCACACAGGAGTCACGAGGCCTCAGTCCGCTCAGAATCCGAACTGCTCTTTTCTGCAAGGCGAAAACCTTGCCAACGTCCACAGAATTACCTCAGAGCAGAGTTCCATAAACAATGTGGTAGTGGAAAAATGCAAAGTATGTCTGGACAAGCGCGTCGTTGGTCACAGAAAGTTTGATACGTCGAAGAATGAACAAAGCTTTTGACAACTTTCTTGACATCGACTCATTGTGAGGTTTCCATCCCAGTGGAGAATCGATCATCAGACCGAGCATTTTTACAGACGATTGAGAGCAAGCCGGTTTGGTAAGAGAGAAATAAATGTGCTGGGTTTTTTGGGTATTCAGACAAAGCCGGTTGTTCCGGCACCATTCCTCTACCAGAGCGACACAGTTTTCCTTGTATTCACAGCTCGGCATCAGGACGGAAATATCATCCGCGCATAGAACGGGAGTTAGTCCATAACCAGGAAAGAAGAACGGAAGGTCATTTATAAAAATAATAAAAAGTACCGGCACCAAAACTGAGCCCTGTGGTAAACCGAACAAGAGACTGCGTCTGAGACCTTATCATTAAATAGAACACTCTGTAACCGATGGTCGAGATAGGGAACCAGTAGATCCAACGATGTTGAGTCCAAACCATAGAATTTGAGTTTGTCCTTCAGTAGCCGGTGACACAGCCGTGCAATTGTAACTAGAGATGAATATTTGTGATTTTGCAAATTCGAGTCCTAATATTTGAGCAAAACTACAAATTTTCTGGCAGAATGTCGGGTATTCGGGTGTTAATTTAAGCAAACTTGAAAGTTTTGGGCCTTTTCAGTGGCGGCGGATCATCTGCAAGATTCCGAGACAAATTGAAGTTACGGGTAGCCGCAGAATCAATTCTGATCAAGAAGTGAACGAATTCAGTGTCCAGTCAGATTTCTGACTTCGCGGTGGAATGTCTCCGATTGCTGGCTAAGAATCGTTTCCGATTCTCCCTTCCTTTTTTTGTTTTGACAACTTTTCTTCCCCCTTTTTACTTCTACGTTATTTTATCGCCTCCTTGATTACGGACTACCCACCCACAAGGGAGGTGTAGCGGCTGCCTACACCTTGGTTATAGTATCGACGCTACTGGGTGAAACAATCCCGCTATACGTTCCAATTCCGAATCCAAACTTCCATTGGCAAAATGTCAGTTGAAAACGCTGCTCCATGAACCAACGAGCGATTAAATCCGAAGATCATCCTTTGACTGTAGGCAACAGCACGCATAGCACGAAGAGCTATGCGGGCTTAGAACGCCCTGATAACGAACAGCGATAATATTGGTACGTGCAAACAGGCTTACGAACATAAATTTTTCCATTATTCCACTTTAACACTTGCGAATCACGCGAACCTCCCACTTCCTAATGAATGGAGAGAGAGTGTGAATTAAAAAAAAATCTAGACGACTGTAAATTATGCGTAATAACTTTGTTGGCCAACAAGCAAAGGTAACTTGGTGGCAGGGATGGATTTAGGCTGACATGTTCAGGTGCTTTGTCCTGGCCTCAAATCCCCCCTCCCCCGATAACCAAACGTAAACTTATGAAATCTAAATTTTTAATCATTCTATTGTTGAAAATTCAACAGCAATTTCCGCCATAAGTACCAATATTTTTCCATTTCTCTGTACTATGTGAATGGTTGCTGCATATCAAAACATTTATTGCAGCATTGTGAGGGCTGCCCGCCCTTCTGGGGGGGGGGGGGGGCACTGCGCTATGGAGTGCACCATTGAAATTTTTCGTTTGGATTTTTTAAATATAATAGAAGTGCATAAGAGTTCTTCACGGCTGCAGCGAATCCTCCTTGCCATCACAACTTTCAGATGGTTGAGTTTGAGTCAGTTGCACAGACGCCAACGTTTGTAGTTTGTAGGGTTGAGTCCCCCGTTGCCTAATTGAGAACTTCTCGTCGTCAACTATGAATATGAGTCCCCTGTCTTTCCACCATATACCTTCTTTTTGCATTGTCATCCATGAATCTTCAACTAACACGTGGCATTCAACTCATCAAACCCCAATTTCGCACTTTAAGAAATCAGTTTTACTGATTTGGTCCTTTTGATTGCTAACAAAAACAATTTTTACGGGTTTTGGCAACGTAAAAAGCCAATTTTCCTGGTTGACCCTCATAAAAAATAAATTCTGCTAGTTAGGCACTTTCGAAGTCAAAATATTTCACGAATTTGACACTCAATAACCGGCTAATTCAATGAAAAAATTTCAAAAAACGCAATAAGCCAAATTTTGAGGATCTGGCACGCCTTGAATTAATGTCGTGAGGTCTCCCCCTTCCCTAAAAAGTCCAACTTACGGGATTCTCGACGAAAAACAAAAATTTATTGGATTTGGCTTTTTCAACCCCTAATTTCGCTCGATCTTCGCTCTTCCATAACCAAATGTCTCGGATTTGGCTATTTCAAAAGCCAATGTCACTAATATGTCCGCAAATTGGTACTATACCAATTATACTAAAATAAGTTACTTTCCAGTTTCCTTGTTCTATAAGAGCTAGATATCTGATTTGCTTCCCTATCGTGTTTGAATGTATCTCTTCACTTTCCTTTCTTTTTCATCTCTCCCCCCCCCTCCAGTGGCGCCAAAACGGTTTCAACAAGGTGTACCAGAACCCAAAAAAAACCGACCCACACGTATGGGAGCCCCCCTCCCACCACAATTATTTCCTGGAAACTGTCAATGTCGTCCCACAAATGTCTATTTCGTCGTTCAATACTGTCAATATCGTCCTCCGTATAAACTGCCAATTTCATCCTTGAAACTGTCAAATTTCGTCCTGTCAATTTCGCCCTCGATACCTTCAATTATGTCATGTAAACTGTCAATTTCGTCCTGAAAACTCAATTTCGTCCTATAAACAGTAAATTTCGTTCGAGAAACTGTAAATTTCGTCTTCGTAACCGTCAATTTTGTCATTGAAACTGTCAATTTCGTCATAACTGTTAATTTCGTTCTGAAACTGCCAATTTCATCCTTGAAACTGTCAAATTTCGTCCTGGAAATATCTATTCCGTCGTTTAAAAGTGCCAATTTCGTCCTCTGCCAAATTCTTCCTTGAAACTGTAAATTTCATCCGCAAAGTGTCAGTTCCGCCATCCAAACTGCCAATTTCGTCATTCAAAACTGTAAATGTCGTCGTTCAAAACTTTTAATTTAGTCCTGCAAACGATCGATAGACATTTGTCCGGAAAACTGTCTATTTCGGTAGAGAAACTTCCAATTTCATCCTGGCAACTGTCAATTTGGTCCTATAAACTGTCAATTTCATCCTGAAAACTCAATTTCGTCCTATGTCACTGTAAATTTCGTCCGAGAAACTGTAAATTTCGTCTTCTTAACCGTAATTTTTGTCCTTGAAACTGTCAATTTCGTCGTATAAACTGTTAATTTCGTCGTGGAAACTGCCTATTCCACCCTCGAAATTGTCGATTTCGACGTTCAAAACTATCAATTCTCTAGTACATTAGATAGGTACTGTCAATTTTCTCTTATTGTTAGAATGTTTCAAAGTGTCCAGGAAACTGATTATTCCAGGGAAATTGAGCCTCTGGAGCCCCAAAATATAGACTTCAATGTTATTTATCTTCCTGGTTAACGGACGGTGTAGCGAGCGGCTGCTGCACCTTGGATACTGTCCCACCCTCCCACCGTTTCTCAGAGGGTGGCTGAGCTGACGGGGTGGCGATCTCCCCGCAATCACAACTGCCGGTTTAGGCTGCGAATACTCTTTCGAGGTGAAGATTCACCTGAAGCGGCACACAAGGGCACCCTGAACGCATCCCTATAATCTCCTCAATCCCAAAGTGCCTTTAGGCCCCTTAGACCCCCGTAACCCTGCTGCAATGGTGCACCCTAAGTTTCCAACTTATTTGACATACCAATCCGTTCCAGCCCCTGCAATCTGTTTTACTTTTTGCTCAACTCATCATGCAGGGGCATGTTTGTTTTCCGCAAGGCTTACATTAGCGGCCACCACACTCCTCTTCACTCTCTCCAGTGAAGACAGTCTCGAAGAGTACTCCCCGATAACCTCACCAGCTCCTGGAGTCTCTCATTGACAACCACTTCCTGCACCTTTAGCATGTCTTTCCGCAAGCCTCGAATAGCCGCAAAAATCCTGTCTGTCGAATAATCATCCACGCCACATTCACATTATGTCGAACTGGTAGTATACCTCGGGTGGTAGTACATCTTAATCTGCAAGGACATTCGAGTCTAGATCTGCCCCTTTGAAAGTTGTGGTCACCCCACAACTTCGCTGGAATCATCGGAGCTTTGTCAAACGAACGGCCCACGGCTTCTTCGGTGCTCGTCGATGCAGCTCCGAACAAGAGAAAGCTTCCCCCGCCTCCCTGCACCAGGAAGCCGAACTCTTCCTTACCCAGTCCGACCATTGTCAGTGACGGAGAGAGAGATAAAACGATGTGATCCAAGTTTACCACACAATAATCATAGGGAAGGGTGACAGGCCTTTCCATCCCCTCCACCCAACAAAGCTCACTTTTGATGCCTTTGAGCTGTCGGCGGCGTACTGTAGCCTTTTAACACTGTATAAAGTGCCAATTTTGAGCATGAAAATGACACTTTGACCATTAAACTTTTTATTTTGTCCGCAGCAACTCACTATAGGTTCGGCTAATTTGTAATTTAGGCACAGAATTGGTATGTGGTCACCAAAAACCACAGCTGTTGTTTCGACAGCAATAGACTGTTAAAAAAATAAACTCTCTACAGTTGAAATTAGCTGTCACAGAAGTTCACGCCAGACAAAAAAAAAAAAAAAATCCACGAGATTCATGCTCGTTAACTTCATCGACCGTAATTTAGTACCAATACGGTTACCTATCGAGTGGAATTTGTTCTCTGACTTAACCACCACCTGGCCCTGAAGCGATATAAAATGGATAAAGAGTGAACGTGACCTATTCTGGGAGGCTCTCGTGAAAAGTTCCAACATACCACACTAACACACCCATTTTCCCTAATCACTTCTGACAATGAATTGAACCTCACCTTTTAAACCTCCGTGGTTGATGGCGTGTGGTGGTGGGGAGGGATCAAAACTGTTGAGATCGTTTGAGTTTGAAATACTGTACGCGGCATGACGGAGAGAGAAAAGTTTCAAGAGCACACTTTTCGGTTTATGTAGTGACGCTGCATTATCTACCTGTGCTCTGATTAAATCTTTTATTTACCTGGTGCTAGCCCCGGCGAATTATTTAAATCAACTTCACTCGACCTTTTAGCAGTTGGTGTGGGTAGAGGGGGGAGGGGATGACTCCCACGTTTCACCTGCTCACGCTACTTCAGTGTCAACATGAAAAGCTTCCCATCTTCCTTCGTGATCTACCCCTGGCGTGAGCATCGTGATAAGGTATTATAATGAAGTGTAAATAATTATTCCTTTAATTCTTCCCGAGTTTTAACCTGATCCTCCTGATTCGTGTGAACGAAAGTTATTTGTTTTTACCAATGGCAAAAAGAGAGATTCTAAAGGGCTAATTAAGTGTTTCCACGCTTTTTTTTTTGTTTTGTTTTTTAATTTGCACAACCTGTTCCTTTACTCTTTGGATTAAAAAAAAGGATAAAAGAAAGAAATCTTAATGATTTAGTTCTTTTGAAGACATTAAACAGTTTACGCAGCTGGCGCGAAGTCTTACAGATTAGAATCAAATCTTCTTTCAATACAAAAATACTTTAGAATGCGCATTATTCATTCCTGCGGTCTCTTACGCTCCGCATTAACATCCCCCTTTGGGTGAACTGAGTTTCAGTAATCGAAATTTTTTGTAACTTAATTCTATTCCTCAGGTCTGGAGTGTGCCGTCGAGGGGTGAAAACGAGTTTCTTTGTACAACAAAGCAATCATATTGCTTCCAGGCTTGTTTAGTTTCTTTCTAGGTATACGGAATCTTTACAATAACTCTGAAGGACGGAGAGAAGGAGGGTTAAGGAACTTTATTGTTCATATTTTTAAAGAAAAGTATCCACGGAGAAATGTTGCAAGACGATATTAAAAATTTTCTGACGAGGAATTACTAAGGTTAATCTTTGAAGCTCGAGCTTTGAACTTGCTTCACTAAAATCTTACACGAAGAGTGTCGACTTTCGCCGCCATAAATAATGTTTAATTAAGTAGCATTTTGTAAGCGGGGGTGTATTTTAGAAAATATGGGTGCGGTACTAATAATTTTATGGTCTTTGTAGTAGCTTGGAATTATTAACGCAACATTTTCACGCGTCAGTACGGGTTGTCTTTTCTACCGGCATAGCGCTTTGATATGTGAGCGGGGGGTATCGTTTTCATTGTTGTTTCTTGCGTCACAGCAAAGTTTCTTCTTTGTCTTTCCAAAAGCATGAGTATGGTGTGTAACTCATTCATCCTGAACTCTCTCATTCTACACCTAGGCGATATGTTTTCATGAAACTTGTTGAAAGCGGGAATTTGAACTTGGAAACGAAATTATTTCCAGTTTCTTCAGTTTTTGGCTTATTATTTCTCAATAATGAGTCTTTGTAATCGTATCGCAAAAACAATTTTTGACCCCCCCTCAAAATTTGTAGTTTTACGTTTCAAAGTGCGTAGAATCCAAATCTGCAATAAAAAAAAATGTCCGTCCGCCGTCCGGGCCATAATTATCTTGCCCTAGGATTGCTTGAAAAAACTCGTTCTTTCGCACATAGACTCCATTTGGGGTCTAGTTGGTCCTAACATCTGATCAGTTTGATCAAATAACTCCCTGGGGTTTTATGGGCCAAAAGCGGGTCCAAAATGGGGATTTTCAAAGGATTTGGGATCATAGGTGTCCTAGAATTTTAAATTGTTGATTTCTCCCCTCTACTATTGTTTATCTTCACATGACTTCCCTTAAATTTATTTAGTTTGTTTTGAACGAATAAACCTTATTCAGCAAAAGGTCTATCTTTACTACAATTATTCGTTCAAAACAAACTAGGCCGTGATTTCGTCTAACAATCACGATGGACAAGCTATTACGACCAGAAAGATTCGATGTTCAACCAAACTCAAACTCTTCGGCGCAAGATTGGAAACACTGGCTCTGCACTTTCACAAATTTCGTCGCATCAGCTAGAGCATCTGATGAAGATAAATTACAGCTTCTGGTCAACTACGTGTCGCCTTCCGTTTACGACACTGTAAGTGAGTGTCCCACTTATGACTCAGTCATAAACACTCTCAACAGTATTTACGACAAGCCCACCAATGAAATTTTTTCCCGCCACGTCCTTGCTTCTCGTGTTCAATTGTCAGGCGAGACGGCAGATGACTACTTGTTAGCCCTAAATCAACTAAGTAAATCGTGTCAATTTAAATCCGTTACATCTACAGAGTATCGAGAAGAATATATCCGAGACTCATTCATTCGAGGGCTTAATTCAAATTCCATACGACAGCGATTACTCGAAAACAATTCATTGACATTATCTGAAGCAACGAAACAAGCTCGAGCTCTTGAAATGGCCCAAACCCAAGCACAATCTTACCCCTCTCACAGCGTTTCTTTCACTACTGCTCAAGATACTCATACTCGTACACCTGTCGAGTCGGTTTTCCCCTCGGATATAGCAGCTGCAGTATCACCCAACTCCCAAAAATGTTATTTTTGTGGCTACGCTAGACACCCTCGTACCAAATGTCCCGCTCGTGATTCGGATTGCTTGAAAAGTGGAAAAAGAGGTCACTTTCAGTCTGTCTGCAAATCAGCTGCAAAAAGAGTCAGTTCACCTCCTAAATCTCATCAGTCGGCTTCTATTTTAGCTTCTTTACCCGGTAGCCTTGAGAAATCTTCCACAACTGTTGAAATCAACTCCCACTTAGTGACAGCGCTCATAGATACAGGCAGCTCAATTAGTTTTCTTGATAGTCGTCTCGTAGACAAACTGAAATTACGACTTTTCTCAGAATCAGGTACAGTCTCAATGGCTAATACTTCTCTATCTTCACCGATACTGGGTCATTGTCTCGTTGACTTACGAATTCTCGGTCATTTTCATGATCACACCAAACTCTGCGTGCTTTCAAACCTTTGTACGGATGTAATTATCGGTCACGACATCCTAAAACGACATTCCGCTATTAGTGTTAATTTTGGTGGCCACAAGGAACCTTTGTCTTTTTGCAACTTGACAGCCGCTGATGTTCCTCCTGCTTCCTTGTTTGAATTTCTCACTCCAGATTGTAAACCAATTGCTATTAAATCTCGTAGCCATTCTCCAGATGATGAAGCTTTCATTTCAACTAAAATTCAAAGACTACTCGAAGAAGGTGTTATCGAAAGTAGCAGCTCCCCCTGGAGAGCCCAAGTACTTGTTGTTTCTGGCACTCTGAAGAAAAGAATGGTAATTGATTATTCCAGAACGATTAATAGATTTACTCTTCTCGACGCGTATCCCCTTCCGAAAATCGATACTCTCGTAAATGAAGTGGCTAAACACACCGTTTTTAGCACCGTAGATTTACGTAGTGCTTACCATCAAATCCCCATCCAAGCTGAAGACATGCCGTACACTGCTTTTGAAGCCTGCGGGAAGTTATGACAGTTCCGGCGCATTCCGTTCGGCGTGACTAATGGCGTCCCGGTATTTCAACGTTCCATGGATGCTGTTATTTCACGCGAAAACTTGAAAGGTGCGTTTGCCTATCTTGATGATGTCACGATATGTGGTCGTTCTCAGCAGGAACGTGATGAAAACCTGGACAAATTCATGAAGGCCGTTACAAAGTACGGATTGACTATTAACACAGAAAAGAGTAAGTTTGCTCAAACGTCAATTAACCTCCTCGGATACACGATTACACACCATTCGATCAAACCCGATGCAGATCGACTACGGCCTCTCTTAAATTTCCCTTTACCAACTGATTCGAAATCTTTGAAGCGAGAGCTCAAAGCATGTTAGCTCACTATTCTAAATTCATACCCCAGTTCTCTAAAAAAATACGACCTTTGACAAATGACTCTTTTCCTCTCTCTAAAGACGCACAAGAAGCATTTTAAAACTTGAAAGAAGAAATTGGTTCCTCAGCTACCGCGCCTATTGACAGCGAACTACCTTTCACGGTAGAGACAGACGCCTCCGATTGCGCCATTGGTGCTACCCTTCTACAGCTTGACAAACCGGTCGCATTTTTTTCTCGTCCTCTAACAAGTAGCAAACAAAGACATTCGTCGGTCGAAAAGGAAGCATACGCTATCGTCGAGGCTTTGAGGAAGTGGAGACAATTCCTGGTAGGTCGTCCGTTCAAGCTAATTACCGACCAACGTTCAGTCAGCTTCATGTTCGATATGAAACATCACGGAAAAATAAAAAAATGAAAAGATTCTGAGGTTGAGACTGGAACTGTCTTGTTACAATTACGACATTATTTATCGCTCGGGAAGCCAGAACTCCGCCGCCGACGCTTTCTCCCGAATTTCTGCGTCAATTACTGGCCGCAATCTTGAGAAGCTTTCAAAACTTCACGATTCCCTTTGTCATCCAGGAGTCACTCGCCTCTATCACTGGGTCAGAACTAAAAATCTGCCCTTTTCTGTAGAAGAAATCCGACAAATCACATCTTCATGTAAGGCTTGCTGTGAATTAAAACCAAAGTTCCATAAAAACGATGGAAAATTGGTCAAAGCAACAGCACCTTTTGAAAGACTAAACATTGATTTTAAAGGTCCTCTTCCGTCAACATCAAGAAACAAATATATTTTTACAGTAGTCGATGAATATTCCCGTTTCCCATTTGCCTTCCCCTGCCCGGACATAACTTCTTCTACAGTAATAAAAAAACTACAGGAGATTTTCTCAATTTTCGGTATGCCACGGTACATTCACAGCGACCGGGGATCTAGCTTAACCTCGAGGGAACTTGAAGAATTTCTTGGTTCCTGTGGAATTGCATCCAGCCGGACGACACCCTACAACCCTCAAGGAAATGGACAAGTGGAAAGATACAACGGTATCATTTGGTCTAGTATCTCTCTAACTTTGAAGTCTCGAGGTCTACGCATTGAACAATGGGAAGATGTCTTGCAAGATGTCCTTCATTCTATTCGATCTCTATTGTGTACATCTACAAACTCTACTCCTCACTACCGCATGTTTCACCATATGCGTCGTTCGTCTAACGGCACATCTCTACCAGAGTGGTTGAGTAAGCCTGGACCAGTTTTACTTCGAAAATTCACACGTCGAAGCAAGTTCGACCCAATCGTAGAAGAAGTCACGTTGCTCGAAAGTAATTCGGACTACGCTTATGTGAAACTTCCAGATGGCCGTGAAACTACTGTTTCAGTTCGTCACCTTGCTCCATCATCCACTCTAATGGGCTCAACTCTGACCGAAGACGTCCCAATTATTGAGCCAAATCCACATGAAGAAGATCAAGTTGTCACACTCTCCGTACATTCGGGTTCCTCACCACCTCCAGACGAAACAGAACGGCCTGATCACGTGTCAGATCAGCCTCAACTGCGGCGTTCAACTCGTGAGAGAAAACCCCCTAGATGGCACGACGATTACATCATAGGAGGGATGAATGTCCTAGAATTTTAAATTGTTGATTTCTCCCCTCTACTATTGTTTATCTTCACATGACTTCCCTTAAATTTATTTAGTTTGTTTTGAACGAATAAACCTTATTCAGCAAAAGGTCTATCTTTACTACAATAGGGGTGTGGGGTGTCGATTTTCATGTAATTTCAAGCCGGATTTGACTACATCGATGAATAATAAACCCACAGTCGAAATAATAAGGCATTGTTCGATAATTCGCAGCGTTTTTTTTTTTTTTTTCTCACTATCTCGAGCTTAATTAAAGGATCGATGATGTAAAGGGTGAAGAGAGAGAAAAGTAAAAAGTTCAAAGAGGAAACAAAACAAAAACACGAAGCAACCCCTTCGGCCTCCGTTCAACAACAATTCATTCAAACGGCTGTCAAACATTCCTTTGGCCCGATTAAATTCTTGTTTAAGCCTTTATCTCTACCCTGAGAGCTTTAAGATGTTGAAAGCGAAAAAAAAGGGTAGCCTTCCATTTTGCACGGGATGTTCCCAGCTTGAGTTCTCCCAATAAAAGGAGAGTTTCTTTAATAAAAGAGCGCCGCCTTTTCGAGATACTTTTATTTTTAGACCATCAGGACACGCCGTGTCTTGCTTGCAATAGTCTAACCATTATGATTCGGTCCATTAGCGGGCTCCATTTTTTGTAATAACTCCAGCTCACGCGGCTACTAATGTCTTGACGGTGGCCAATTTACAATCACGTTATTTAGTATTTCACATTAATTATTGGTGTTCAAATTCACAGCTAAGCGTCACGAGGTACACATCGGAAACCTTGTGAAGACGCGCCAGGGAGGTTTCATTGTATGAGTATAGGTTTTGGTGGGTTTTTGTCGAGCTGGATAAATGTGATTGTGAAAAAAGTAATGAGTTTGTCTTACGTAGTCAACGTTAATTGAAAACATGTCATGCTCCAATAATTCACCTTGAAGTGCGTTATATTCCCGCCCTACTACCGCTTATTATGATTCATCCCTCTTAGTAACCGCGCCCCGTAATGTCAATGTTTGAAAGCTTCACGCATTTTCGAAAAAAAAAAAAAAAAAACAATTCCCCTGTGTCGGCTTTCTTTCTATTCTATTGTGAATAGAATGATGTTACTGTCACGTCGACAGCATAAAGAAGAAGACATTCTTTAAAAAAGGAGGGGACAACAGAAGCCTGATTCACTGTAAGCAATCAGTCAAAGTGATTGAACGATACGATAGCAAGAGGGTGGAACCATGATAATAGAGGAACCATTAACAAAAGAAGCAACACATCCTCTTTCCACTTATTCTAGATCGTCCAGATAATAACAATCAAAAATAAAAATATTTTAGGTTGCTCTGTTAGTCGAGCGCGTACAACGATTTTACAAATTTTATCTCGCTGTGATTCATAGTCGTAAAACAACGTTGTGTCGCTTCTGCTTAAATTCGAACTGAAACAAAAGAGATGACAGAGGGTTTTAAATCTTTTACGCTCTGAAGGATATTGTTGAGAGTTGGATAAGCAAGTAAGTTACTATAAAACCATTTTAGAGGGAAAATTAAATCCTGAGCCATTAACTGAATTAAAACCTTCGGTGCAGCTTATTTCTTTTGAAAAAAAAAAAAAAAACTTTCAACGACCTTTGCCGTATAATGCATGCAACGACAGAGTTACAACCCTTTCATTCGTCGGAAATAACATTCAAATTGAATGCAATTCGGCTCAAAGGCTGAGCCGAATGGTCAAACCACGCACATGTAAAACAAATTTCGAATGCCATTACGGCAGCACCGCATTACTCACGCGTTGACACTTATGAGGAAATGAGATGAAATGATTGCTGCTAGCATTTATTTTCCATTTTTCGTGTAGGTAAACGAAACCAAGTCTGGAATTCCGTCACCAAATAACAAACACTGAGGCGTAACTTCGTTTCTTACTTTCACGAATGAAAGAAAGAAATAACAAAAATACTTACGTTTTTTTTTTGCCGACTTTAAGGGACGATTACACCCCAAAACAAAAACATTGAGAACCTAGTCGAAGGTGAAGTAACTGCTTGGCAAAAATATTCCACCTCAAATAAAGTGAACTCAACTTGGAGGGGGGATGTAGGGGAAATTCATGCCCCCTCATGTTCCCCGGTTTGAACTACCGGGTTTTGGACACGACGAACCCAGAAATCTTCGCGTTACACCTCCCCCCAACCCATATTATGACGTGCATATTTGAAATTTTTTTCAGGGACTCATATATTGACCACGTCCGGATCAAATCGAAACACTTTGCAGAAATTCACTGTAGGAATCGCCCAAATAACCCCTGGGCAAATTTTGGCAAAAATGATCAACATTTTAAAATTGGCAAAACCGCGTATTTCGAGGTTTCTTGACACGGGAGAAACTGAACATTGGGACGGATTTTTGATCAGACGGTGACGGGGGGGGGGGGACGGTTCAATTCACCGTGATGCAACCGTTTTTGGCCATTTATTGTACACGTTCACTTCGCAGGACATGGGCGTAGCCAGCGGGGGGCAGGAGTGGGCAGTTGCCCTCACATAGAATCAAAAACGCAGATAAATATTTTCCCTGATCTGGCTAACAGAAACACAAACTTATTATATTTCGCTCCGTAAAACCAATTTTGCTGATTTTTCTCACTCAAAAAAAAAAAAACAACACATTTTCGCACATTGGCTTCACCAAAAATCAAAAATTCGCGGATGTTTGTTGCTGACAAACCGATTTCGAGGGTCGGCTTAACATGGAAACCGATTTTGCTCATTTTTCGAACTAAAATCCCGTTTTCGCAAGGTTCGACGCGCAATTTCGTGTGTTTGGGTTAGCTCAAATCGTGTTTAGCCCGCTGTGCCATACAGGCTTATGGTGGGAGAGAAACTGCCAGCTCTGTTTACCGTCTCAGGTCTAAAATTTAGAGTTTAGCTCCAAAAGTATCACTTCCAAAAGTATCAGGAGAGAAGTTTCAATTTTTCGACATTAAATCCGAAATAGAAGGCTACAAACGACAGGTTTCCAGCAGATATTTATTTTTTGAAGGATAGTGGCCGTTTCTGTGCAAATTTAGTCTCCGATGACTGTGAATTGACGCGATTCTAACCTCCAGATCATGTTAGAAGTTTGCAAAAAGGCAATGGTTCATCTATCATTTTAGCCAGTGAATCTGCCCACAGGCGTGGTGGATCCAGTTTTTCCTAAAGAGGATTTGCACAGAATCTCCCCCCCTTCCCCAATAACTCGTCAATGAGCACTATTTGTATCGTCGAATTGACGTTTTTCTTTAATTTTAGGTGAAACTGAGTGCTTTTTCTCAATTCTATCTAGAACTATAGCCTATTTTCTTCATTTTAACCTTAAAAAGGTCTCAAAAAACCGTGAAATAACGCTCTTATTGCGGCCAGCACTGGGCATCGCCTATAAACCGCGAATAGGTGCGTTCTGTCAATTTCAGCCGCAAAAGAACAGTTTTTCCTCAATGTAACCTGTGAATGAACGATATTTCTCAATTTTAGCCACGACAATTACACTATAATAAACAAAAAACTGTGACAATTTTGCCAATTCATTTTCCCTCAATCTTAGCCGCAAATTCGTGCTTTAATCTCAATTCTGCCTTGAGCAATTCCCCCTTCAAATTTCAGCAGTGAAAAGGTCTACATAATACTCATGTTAACGAATTTCATTAATTTTGATCCGGGCGTTGCATCGCGAACCTTAAAATAGGTGTTTTCCTCAATCTGCCTTAATTTTAGCCGAAAATAAGAACTTTTTAAAAAATGTGTAGGTACGCTAAGTCGCCCTCTCTCTCGATTGTACCCGCAAACTTGCTATATAAATGTATAAAAACAGTCAATTATCACTTTTTCGCAATGTTCACCGAGATCTTGGTTTGAGGAACAACGAACTGGTGCCTTCTCTCAATTTTACCTGCGTGAATGAGCTCCATTTCTCAATTTTAGCCGTGAATTTGCAGTTTTCCTCAATTTTAGCCGCAAATGAGCGATTTTTCTCAATTCTACATTGAACGCGCAATTTATTTTGTCCATTTTAGCCGTGAAAAGAGCACTGTAAACCGTGAATTAGCGCATTTTCTTAATTTCGGCCCGGACTTTGGATCGCGAAACCGCAAATTGGCGTGTTTTCTCAATTTCAACCGCGAATATTGAGCAGATTTACTTCTCAAGTTAACGTGAATCAGCGCTATTTCTCAATTCTAGCTCAGTACTAGCCGGAAAATGTCCTTTTCATGGATTTCATGCGCGAGCGAGCGTGCGCCCCCCCCCCTGCAACCTCTGAATCCGTGTGCCTGGCTGGCTGCCCACCCCTTGATCATGGGCTGGCTACGCCCCTGTCGCAGGAGCCACACGAATTTGTCCGCAAGCGCCGAGGGCCACTCAATCGACAGGCCTGACTTTAATGCCGTCGCCTGCCGTTGTGTCAAAAGGGGGATGTTCCCGGGCAAAAACGTCGACATCAGGAGAGGAACCCAATTCAACGGCTCGTCTGTTTCGATCTGCTTCGATTTTCCGATTCGACTGTGTAGTAAACACCCGAGGTACGCGGATCCATCCAATTTTCAATTTGTGCTTTATCTTTTTTGCGCTCATTTCACATTTATTTTATTTGGACGCCATGTATGATGACTTACTTGAACCAACAGTGAATCACAAAATGCAGCCACGTCAAAAACCACAGTGAGGAGGTACCGGCGTCACTTTTTGGAGGCACAAAAATAAATGTCCCACCATAACGTCGCCTATCGAAGTCCAGCTGTGTTGAGGCTTTTCCTCGGATTCATGCGGTTGTCTAATGCTTGGCCGTCGTTTAAAGATAAATTCATTGCGGGCCCTGCGGAAACGTACGTGCAATTATGCAAGAGCCACCCGAGGACTGTCGATTGACGGTCACCGTCCGAGTGAAAGTGGTTTTTTAGCGACCAAAACCCAGCGTTGCCGACTGGAAAAAATTCTGAAATTTTGTCGGAAATCCGTCAAAATTCTAATATCCCGTTCATAACATATGCCAGTAAAAATCTGTCAAATAAGTAATGATCAGTAACGTACCCAAGTAATGACGAGTGGGGGAGGGGCAGACAAGCCTGAGTTCCTCTTCACTCCTGAGGATGTCCCAGAATGCTTAACGACAGGAAAATAGGAATTTTAGGGTTTTTGTTCACGAATTTAGGAATATTAAGAATGAAAGCACTCGTTCGAGGCTAAAATTGTGAAACATTTGCGAAATCGCGGTTTCTGCGAAAAGCCGCTAACGCACTATTCATGGAGTAAGTTCACGGTTTAAATTGAGAAAAAAAGTAATTCATGCCCAAAAGTGAAATAAGTTGCTCATTTGCAGCTAAAATGGAGAAAAACGCTAGATCATATTCCATAAATCACTTCTAAAATTGGGAAAAACGTTAATTCACGGCTAAAAGTGAGAAAATGCCATGACTATAGAAAAGAACAAATCTGCTAATTCGCCGATAAAACCGGGGAAAAGTGCTGATTCGCGGCTGATATTAAGAAATATTTCTTATTGGCAGCTAAATTGAGGAAATACCTTAATTTGTGGTTATAATTGAGAAATTCTGTTAAATAGCAGGAGCAGCTAAGAATAAACGCTAATTTTCTGCAAAAATTGCAGAATTGAAGAAAAAAACGTCTCTTCGAGTCTATAATTTAAGAAAAAAATCGCTAGTTTCTGGTTTGTGGTAATTCCAAGAACCAAATTGAGAAAAAAATCACTATTTCGCGGCTGGAACTGACTGGGAAAACCGCTAAACTGCGCAAATCAATAAAACACCACAGTTACGAGATGAGATAATAAGCGCTAAATCTTGGCTAGAGGAGAAAAAAACGCTAATTCGCAGCTGAAATCTGAATACTTCTGATTTGCAGCTGAAATTGAGAAAATGCTTTAATTCACTTCTACAAAAAACAAACAAAAAAAAAACACTATTGGGCCAAATTTGAGAAAAAATTCTAATGCACAATAAAAATTGCTAATTCACGGCTGAAATTGATATAATTAGTTAATTCACACCAACTTGGCAAAAACGCTGAGTCGTGATAGAAATCGAGGAAATGCCACTTCGTGGTTTCTGGTGGCCACTTTGAGGCTGTTAGTAAGAAAAAACTCAAACTCACGGCTAAAACTGAAAAACTGTGTTAATTAGCGACTAAAATGTATGTTTAAAAACGTTGCTAAAATTCAATAAAAAGCGCAAATTGTACGTCTAAAAGGGGAAGAAAGAGCGTAGCCTGCGAAATGGCTTTTCAATGCGGAAAACCCGCCAATTGCATTGCTGGCGGAATTGTTTTGCTATTGTGAGAAAAACCCGAGACATTGCCCTTTTAGAGACCAAAAACCTGCAAAATTCCTTCTGTATACCCAGAAATTCAATTTTAAGTGCGGCAATCACGCTAATTGTTTTTCCCCTCAAAACCCAGGATTTCTTTTTTTTTTTTTTTTTCGGAGTTAGATCTCCGAAATTGCTTTTTTAGGTGGCGAAAGTCACGAAATTGATTTTTGCGGGGGTGGAACCGCGGGGAAATTGCTTTTGACGGTGAGGAAAACCTGCGAAATTGCTTTTTTCAGCGTGGAATTCTCGCGAATGGATATCTTAGCGAGTGAAATCCACGAAATTGCTATTTTAGCGGTCGAAACTCATGAAGCGGAGGCGCTTCTCAACCTCCTAACCCGGCGAAACATGTCGGGGAGAACAAGATCCTCTTAGTGATTTTGAGGAGTAGGCTCTTTGGGCTGAATCGAGTACAGCCTCATTAATAAGTTTTAGCTTCTCTCAATCTCCCAGGGAGAGGCAGCGTCCCTTCGCTGCCCCCCAGATGGTGACTTCCATGCCCAAACTAAGCTAGGGGCCAACCAAAGCAAAGTTCTAAACTCCAGCAAAGTACAACAGGAACCACAGATAACCCCCAACCTGAAAGATCCAAACCGCTGTAAAACTCCCACCACAGGGAAAGCCCAACCACAGCAAAGCTCCAACCATAGAAAAGCTCCAACCATGAACAGAACGATTCGCCTATAGGGGAGGGGATTGAGGCAAAGGCAGGTTATGCCAGGGTCACAACTTTCTTTTTGGTTTTTGTGTTTTATTTATTTATTTATTTTTTCCTTCCTTCTCCCCTCCACCACCCCTCCATGGTTTTTCCAATACCGAGACTGAGTCTCTGTCTCGGTCTCGCCTTCTTGAAAGTAGCTCTCGTCTCACTATCGGTATCGATCTCGAAACCGAGACCGTGCATCACTACAAAAAAGGCGTTTCTAACTGTCGTAAAGCCAACCACGCTCGTTTTCAGGGGCCGCATGAAAATTTCCCCGCAGACAGTCCTGAAATCCAAGAAAGAGTCTTAAAGGCAACAGTCTTGAATTTGAAATAAAAATTGAGAAATATACAGCGTATATTTGCAGCTAAAATTGAAAAAGAGTGCTGCTCCACGGCTGAAATTGAGAAAAAGTGCTCCTGAGAACTCTTATAAAAGAGAAATCTTATACCAATTCTTGGTTAAAATTGAACTAACGCACCAATTCGTGGTTTCGCGATGAAAAGTCTAGGCCAAATTTTTAAAAACGTGCTAATTTACGGTTTATGGGAACTTTTGGGAGACCTTTGGGTTGGGGGCTGGAATTTGGAAAAAAGGGCTGGTTCAATGCATTTGGGTCTAAATTGGAGGGAAAAGGTCAATTCGCAACTAAGATTGAAAAAAATTAGCGCTCATTAACGGGCATGGGCGTAGCAATGGAGGAAGAGGAGCAAGGGTGAGCACCTGTCCACCTTTTTTCAAAGCGGCCCATTCTAATTTCACTTGAAGTGAAAATTTCAATACTATCCTTTAAAATTTCATCGATAGTTAAATTTTTGGTGATTATGAGACCCTAATGATGGACGAATCGGAATTTAGCGCTAACTGGAGTCCCAGAAATTGACTGAGCGGTCAAAAACTGGGCATACTCCTTACTCTGAGATCTAACTTTGATGTATAACTAACTCCAATTTTTTTTTTTTTTTTTTGGAAACATGGAACCTGATTTTTTGGGCGCAAAAAACGTCTTCAACTGGTAACTGAGCCAATAAACCAAAGAAGCCAAACTTCAAAGTTTTGCCTTTCAACAAGTGAATAGTGAACCAAGTCTGAATCCTTCAAATTGTGGTTTGAATGGTCGAAATCCGTGAAATTTGGCCTCCTCTGGGTGAGAAGGCTTAAACATTTGGCTTTTTAAAAGATGTATAGACTGAATTACGTGAAATTCGGGGTTTAAACTGCCAGAGCCACGAAATTTGTTTTCTGAAAATGTCATCCAGTGAAATGACTGATAAAGGAAGGGAAATCCTTAAAATTGGGGTTTGAACTGGCCAAATCCACAAATGTAAGTCCGCGTACGTGGCAAACACCGTAGTTTTGCGTTTTGAAGAAATTATTCCACGATTTTTTCTTTGAATCCTTCAAATTGGGGTTTGAATAGTCCAAACCGTGAAATAATGATATAGCCTTTGGGCGAGACAAGCAATGTGCTTGGGTTTTCTGAGAGTCAAGCGTCAAGCCCGCGATTTTTTTCTCTTTCTTTTCACTGAGAAGAACATGAGAAATTGCTTTTTGAAAGGGTTAGATATGGCTGAGAAATTTGTTTCCTCAAAGAGGCAAACCGTTAATGATCGATCCTCAAAATTGTGGTTTGAACGGGCTTGCGGGAGGAGCCAAACTACACAAAATTTGGCTTTTTAAAAGAGCCGAACCCACGAAATTTGATTTATTGTCGAGCCTATTGTCGGGCTCTATATTGTCGGGCCATGGCCCCTGTGGGGAGTCGAGGTCACTTGCGTAAAAAAAAAAAAGCATCAAAACCTCCTCCAATACCCCTCCGAGGAGAGGATATCTCCTATATAATTTTAGGGTCATTTTCTCAGAGGCACAGGGGTCAGAGGTTCTTGAGTGTCGCAAAATATCAAGTTATTTGAGGGAAAAACTCTCGTGAATGGCCTCTCACGGGCGGGAAAATTGACGTTGAACGCCACCACGTCAAGGGCAAAATTTATGCGAGAAAAGTCACGCCAAGGGCAAACTTTTTAAGCAGAAATGTCACACTGTGAGGAAATAGTATATTGTGTACCTAGCCGAGAAAGTGGGTGTTTGCCGGGCCGAGAGAGGTTGGACGGGCGAGCCGAAGGCGAGGCCGGCCAAACTCGAGGCCGGCAAACCACTTTCTCAGCGAGGTGCACATACTATTTTTTTTCATACATGAAGCGAAATTAATCAATTTTAAATCAAATCCTAAAATAAGTAGGTGTACAAAAAATGAAAGACAGCCGAAAGCCGCGAGTGATTTGTTCATGAGTGCGAGGTGCAACTGTCCATTATATGTAGAGTTGGAAGGGGGAAATAAATGAAGTCCGGCTGGGCCGTAACCAAAATTATTCGAATGCATTATTATAGTCGCGTGTAGCTTGTTGAAGTTATAGTGTATGGTCTTTTCGTTCGATATGAGTGATTTCGAGGAGTGTTCTAATGGTTCAAGTGGCGAGTACGTCGATGTCTCCACGCCTGAAAAAAACGCGGAGCGGCAAAGGCAATTTCTTCAGATTTATTGCCAACGAAGTCGCGCAAAAAATATGAAAAACAGTTCGAGGACTTCGAAAAGTGGTGTAAATTTATTTGATGAGGTATTCAGATCTCCTATTAATAAAGAGATTCTTTTTTTTCAGGCATATATTTTATAAACTGCTCTTTTAATAATGCAACATTTTATGTACTTCCCAATTAAATTAATTTTTTAAATAATAATTTGTATGTTGTTCTATCGCAATGTATTCTCATTTGGGGCGTTCTGTTCGGGGGCTTCAGTATAAAAAGAAGAAGGAGAAGAAGAAGAAGAAGAAGAAAAAGGGAGAACCTCCAGATGATTTAATAAAAACAAGTGAAGAACAAAAAATCGGTACTTTGCCGGGCTAGCTGGGAAAACACCTACTTTCTCGCTCCTTTTCAGCCCGCAAAGTCGAGCTTTGGAGTCATGTATGAAAAAAAAACTCTTTCGAAAGACCGCGACACAACGAGTAAACTACGCAGCAAAATGCCCCACGGTGGGCAAAACGAAACATTCGAGAAAACACTCATGTGAATTGCCAGATTCAAGGTGAAAATTTACGTGAAATGCCACGTCAAGGGCAAAAAAATATGCGAAATACTTCACCAAGAGCAATGTTATGTGACATATTGTCCATTTTATGACGCGACTCGTCGATTTCACGAAGAAGTTGCCAATTTCCTAACGAAATTGTTTGTTTTATGAGAAAGCTTTCAATTTTATAAGACATCTTAAAGCTTATGAGTATAGAGGATTGATTTTATGAGGAAATTCTTGTCTTTGTCAATTTTTGATGAGTAAATCGTCAGTTTATTAAGAAATAGTCCATTTTATGAAGAAAATGACATATTGTATGAGGAATTGTTAATGAAATTGCTCGCTTTTTGAATGAATTTTCATTTTTGTAAGGACATAGTTTGAATTGGAAATTGTGAATTTCAAGAGGAAATCATACATTTTCTAGGAATCGTTAATTTTATGACGATATTGTCAGTATCACGGGAAAATTGTAATTTTATTAGCGAATTGTTATTTTTATTGGCGCATTATCAATTAAAACTTGTCAATTCGAAGCAGAAATTGTCAATTTGACGTGGAAATTATCAATTAGACGTGGAAATTGTCAATTTGACGTGAAAATTTTCAATTTGACGTGGAAATTGTCAATTTGACGTGGAAATTGTCAATTTCACGAGGAAATCGTAGCTTATCTCTAAAAGTTGTATTTTTTGTCATTGAAACTTATTAATTTTTCCCTTTCGGTGATTATTGTTAATACCGTGATTGGTACTTGTTTATTTTGTCTTTAAACTTGTTATATTTAGTACGAATACCCGATTGTGACGAATTTTAAGAGTAAATTGTCAATTTTACGAGGAAATTATTAATTTTATGAGGAAATAACCAATTTTTTTGGAAAATTGGCAACCTTATTAGGAAATTGTCAATTTTATAAGGACTATGTCAGTTTTACGAGGAAATTGTCAATTTTATGACGACATAGTCAATTTTATGGGGAAATTGTCTATTTTATGAGTGAATTATCAGCTTTATGAGGAAATAACCAATTTTATAATGGAAATTGTTTATTTTATAAGGAAATTGTCAATCCAATTAGGAAATCGTGAATTTTATGAGGAAATTGTACGTTTTATGAGGAAAATGTGGGAAATAGTCAATTTTACGAGGAAAATTGTGGATTTTATGAGGAAATTGTCAATTTTATGAGGAAATTGTCAATTTTACGAGAAAATTGTCAATTTTATGAGGACATCGTATGTTTTATGTGGAATTGTCACTGTATGAGGAAATTTTGAATTTCATGGGAAAATTGTCCATTTTATGCTGAAATCGTCAATTTTATTGGGAAATTGTCTATTTTATGAGGAAATTGTCAATTTCACGAGGAGACTGTCACTTTTATGAACAGCCAATTTCGTGAAGTTTTTTGCCGGTAAACCAAAAACCAATTTCGCTGGGTGGCCTATTACGGAGACCAATTACTCCGATTTTTTGCTCTATGAACCGTTTTTAGCTGCTTTTACTTAATGAAAAAATTATTCCCCAGATTTCGCTTTCTAAAAAACCCAATTTTGAGGGTTACAATCACAGTGCTGTAGCTGTGGGACATAAGAGCTTCCTCTCGACCACTGACGCTGAATTCACTTCATTCGGCGGAAGGCATGTTTTTGCCAAGCTAATAGTTCACGTTACATAGGTATAGGTATGTATGTATAGTTGTTGAATGTTGTTTTTTTTTTTTTTCACTTTTCGGCCCTTGGGCTCCCTCAATTTTCCGATGCTTCAATTATCGGAGATCTAGAGCTATAACTTTGCCACATCTAGCAGCTGTATGAAGTATAGTAAGGTGGGTGCTGGGGCCGGATGGACTCATAATAATATGGCCCCCTCCTTAAGCTGGCTCTGGATCCGCTCCTGTTCCGCAAAACGATTTTCCAAGAAATTGGGCTTTGAACGAGCTATTTCAATGGAATAGGTAGTTATATGCCTCAAAATTAGCAGTTTCTGGACCAAGATAATCAATTAATCACACCTGTCTCAAACCGGTATAGTTCGAGAAAATGGCGTAATAGACATAATAGACCCGAGAGCTGGCGTGTGTAAATTTTGCTTTGGTGGTGGCGGCGGCGGCGGCGTCGGTGGTGTTGGTGATGATGGTGAAGACGGGCCGGTTTTGGAAAATGTTACGTTGAGGCCCTGCCCAACAATTCACGTTTTGCCGTCAAGTATATAAACTCAACAGTAAAGATACAGAGCTTGAGCCCGCAGATTTCTTGTCGGTTTTCCCCAGTGTCGCATGCCACGTGGATGATCAAGAACCAAAATGGCCAGACCAAAAAAAGGCATCAGGTGGAAAAAGAAGAAACTTCAGCCCAGGGCTAACTGCTAAGCCTTCCTAAACATTTTAGCCTAAATTCGCCCCCTGTCGAGATCCCCCTCCCCCCCATCACTAACTAACTCGAGTATACGCACGCCTGGTTACTACCCCCTTGGGGATTAAACGTGCCTCATTGTGATCAGAAGACAACATTTATTTATTTTATTTTATTTTATTTTTTTTATTCATCGTATACGTATGTACTTTCTTTCTTTTTTTATCCTTGATGCTGCCTGAATTCCGTGAAAACGAACTAACATAGCTGTGATCAAATTTTCTTTTAAAGTCGAGCGAGGGGGGTTTGCTGTGATTGTAGTAAAACGTTTGCTTTTCCCTTTCATCTTCTCCGATGATGAAGAAGTAGGAGAGCAAATGCTTTTGAATCAAACAGATGGCGACCGGTGAAGAGGGGGGGGGGGCATTGCTACGGCCTTGTAGAAGAGAGAGAGTGAGAGAGAAATAAAACCTCTCCAAAAGAGTATTCAAAATGAGTCCTCATTTATTATTTGGAAGTAATCACTTCGTATCGTGCATATACAAAGAATCAAGCATGAAAGTATTCGTCGTGCCTGTTTCCGGGAACAAGTAAATTTGAATTGTGACCGATCAACCGTTAAATTAAATTTCTTAAAGGAAGGGAAGTGGAAAATAGGTCTCATAGTCAGGGAATTAAATTAGAGTTAAAGATCAAGGCAAAGATTAAATGAAAAGTACGATAAGTTTCATTTCACTGTACAATTTTTGGATGATAATGCCGCACTCAGAGAAATTTGTTCAAGTTCTCACTCCCCCCTTTGGATAATAGCTTGAAAAATAACTCTGACTTCCCGTTTCATCAGTTGTGAAAAGGAACCAAACTGTTCAAAATGCCACGTCCTAACCCCCCGACCTGAACCACAGAATTTTCAGTAATGAATAGATCGTTGAAACTATTAGGGGTAAACACTGAGAGAAACAAGAGAACCCTCTCATCCCTGAGTAATAGCCCAGGCAGTATATTACGACGGTCCAAGTGCATTTGAAATGAAACAGGAAGAGGCTGGCTGGTTACATTATACGCTAACTGCTATTTGATTATTGTTTCAAAAAGTTTTGTTTTCAGGCTTTTTGATTACTTTTGCCTGGCAATTTTATAATAGAATAAAACGAAAGTGACAGAGTAAAATATTTGAATTAGTAAAGAAGGCAATAGGAAGAGGAAAGCATGTAAGCTCATATATTTTCAATTTCGTTTTCACTACTTCCTTTAAGCCCGGAAGATAATTTTTCATTTACATTTCCAAGGAAAGGATATACTTTTTTTTCCGAGTGATCCGACGAAGAGAGGAGTGGGGGTGGGGAGTTAGAGAGGTATTGGTGCAAAAAGGGTTGTGGGAAGGTGGTAATCGTTTTAAATGACCGAACACGGAGGGCCTTCCGCTTTCATGAGTAGAAAGTGGCTTCTTCCCCCCCGCCCACCGCAAGCCATTGGCGAATAGTAAGCTCGTGGATTTTGTGGCTGAGGAGGGAGAGAGGGGAGATTTGGGTCTTGAAAGATATTAGAGCATCCATGGTCGAAAACCACGGGGAAATAAGTTGAAGGAAAAGGGATCTTTGATGGTGAAGGGCTAGAGTTGGGAAGGTCTGTTGTAAATGATCTGGTAAAAATCCGCTCTTTATTTCCTTATCCAGCGTAGCCGATGAAGGGGGGAGGGGAGACGATATACATTAGAAACGTAGAATTTATTTGTTCCTTCTTTCAGTCTTCTATCGCTTTTCCTATCATCGCAAAAATCTTTTGAACTCTCTCCTTTTTATTTTCCCCTTTATATTAATTTCAGGGGAGAAAGAAACATTTGTATGAGAGTGGGGAAAACAGGCGAGCTCTGTTTTATTCATTGGGTTTCGATGTGGAATATCACAAAGCAATGTCAAGTCGACCACAGCTATAAATGAAAAAAAAAAAAAAAAAAGAAAGGTGTGTATTTGAACTAGATTTGCCGATTATTTATATGATAATTGGCATGTGGGGCACGGCCTTTGAGCATAGACGCCTCCGATTCGATGCGTTATAAATTCATCTTCACTTCGGAAGACTCTCAAAGTCTCAACTATGGTGCGTATGTTGGCGGAGGGGGTAAGGGCGAAAGTTAGCATATTTTGAGATAAAGCCAACGCTCAAATGAAAGTTTTCACTTAACTTCCGCGCTCACTCTTCTCATTTTACACATCACGCGCTTGTAAAGAGCCGCAGTTTAACGCCACGGGATATTGCTTTGACAGACGGGGAATCAAGTACAAGCGTGCAGACGGAAAATGGTTTCTGGATGGCGGAAATGGCTTCTCTATCCAACCATCCTGGAACACGTTAAAGGCCTCATCCCTGCCAGGCAGTTCGGCTTTCGGTCGAGCCATTCCTGTCCCCAGCAACTCCACAGAGTTATGGAAAAAATTACTGAGGCTTACGAAGAGAAAAATGTGTGTCTAGGCACATTTCTTGATACGGAAAAGGCGTTCGACAAGGTTTGGCGTCCTGGTATGCTATCACCAGGAAGGCAAAGCCACATTTACCCGATACTTCATTCACTACTACATTCATTCACTACTACTTATCGATTGCTCCTGTCGTACCTTACTGGACGAACCTTTGCTGTCAGCTATCGAGGGGCAATCTCATCAGCAGCTGCGATTCTAGCGGGGGTTCCTCAGGGAAGCATTTTGGGACCACTTTTGTACCTTATATACACTAGTGACTTTCCAAGTAACAATGGCCTTACTCTGGCTCACTTTGCGGACGACGTTGCTGTCCTTGCTTCGAATAATGACCAACTTGAAACTGAACAAATTACCAACTTATTTTTACAGCAAGTGGACGAATGGTGTCAGAAATGTAGGGTGCTAATAAACCCGCAAAAATCGGCCGTAGTAAACTTTACCCTTAGAAGGCAACGTACCACAGCGGCAGTCCACCTAAATGACACCGAAATACCGGATAAACCATCCATCCGTTATTTGGGACTGGTAATGGACCAAAAACTCACGTGGAAATGTCACATAGACCACCTCGTCACCAGGATCAGGCATCGAATTCGCCAGCTGAAAAGCCTACTTGGCAAGCAATCCCCCATTAGCTTATCGACGAAACGAATCCTCTATATGAGTTTGATTCGTCCTATATGGATGGATGGGCCGCTCGAAAACACTTCCTTTTGACAACCTGTCATATCTGTTATCTCAATTTGGTTTCGCATTTCGGTGTAAGGAAAAAAAAAAAAAAAAAAAAAACTGTGGAAGGAAATGATGACTTCATCGAATATTTTTGCTTCACAAAGTAAATTATTAGAGTTATTGCATAACCGTCTGACGGTTAACGTTAACGGTTACGTGACGTCACATATAAGCGTAGCTGTTTGTGCCAGTGGAAAAATAGTTATCAGGGAGTTATTGCATCCGTCTGACGCTTAACGTTTACGGTTATGTGACTTACTTCACCATAACCGCGGCTGTTAATGTCGGTCGAAAAAGAGTTATTGCAAATAACAGTTGCGGTAAAATATGAACACATGGTAGAGCATAGATGCACTTAATTGCTTCAAATGAATTAATAAAAACATCTTCTCATACTGGTCTTTAAACGTTTGCGATTAACGCTTAAGGCTGTTGACGGTGCTTCCTCAACTTCGGTACACGATTTCTTTGTGGTGAAACCGAGATATTTCATGAAAATTGGCACATAGCTATTTCTAACAAATTAAATTGTCAGTATGGATTCACTTTTTGGAAAAAAAAAATTCTGAGGGGGGTTCCCCCCGCAACGAAAGCTTTGGTACACGTTTTCTTGGACAAATACGCAATATATTATTTATTATTATTTTTTCGCGAATCTTTGACGTTGCAAAATTGTCACTATGGATTCAATTTTTTCAAATTTCAATTTTTTTTCTTCAAATTTTCATTTTTTAAAAAGTCGTAACCTCGATAAAATGTTTATTCTCACCGTAAATATTTGAGGAAATAGGTTGAGAATACAGTCAACATTTTTTAAAACGTATTCATCAACACTTTCGTATTGTTTTAAGAACTTATTCCTAATTAATAGCAATTTTATTTTCGTTGAAATGAGGATTCCACCTCTTGCCGCTGTGCTGCGGCTAGTATGAAAAGGTGGATTCTATACAATTATTCGTTGGACTCGAGATGCTAATAACCCCCCTCTAACTTCACTAACATAGCTACCCCACTTGTCCAACAAAGCCCTCAAGGTTACAGAAAGTATGTTTTTTTTTTTTTTTTTTTCCTTTCATGTCTTTTGAGTTTTGTTGGCTGAAAAATACGTGAGGATCGTTTTCCGGGCTAGGCCGGCGAAACAATCTACCGTCTTCGGGAGTTGTTTCATTTTTTTGTTTTTTGCCTAAAAAACAGAACTCGCAGAATGAGAATAAAATAAGTTTAATACTGATTAACCCCCGCACGAACCAATTGGTTTTTTAGCGTTCGAAGAACTCGTCGCTGGGCCTGGGGGGGGGGGTTATGTGGGAAACTACCCCCTCCCCCAGAATTTCAGGAAAGTTGATTTTAAAAGAAAGTTAAAGAGATTATCACTACGATTAGCTGCACTGAGAAAAATCAAAATATTAAAGGGATGGTCGGATTAATTACACGGTCAAAAATAGGATATCACGGTGTCACTTTTTAAAAAAGAACGGTGAGAAAATATACGGTGCCGGTCAAAGTTCAACCTCTGTGATGCATGTCACCGTCAAAATAAAATTTAGCCGATGCCTAAAATGAAACTAGCCGGCCCGTACTAAGCTCTGCGAATTTACGTTCGCAATGACCGTCGGAATCATAACTCCACCGTTCTTATTGTATGAGTCAAGGACCGTTTCTTAAACTATATGCCCTAGATCTTATAAGTGTAACCGGGGCACATTTGATCTAGCCGTGCATGGAAAGCATAATAATTTATTGTTTTTCTTAGAGCCAGAAGAATTAATCTGGGCCAAAAAATCGTAAGTAGACATAAAGGAGGATTTTCAATACCCTTCATGACAAATATTAGAATACTGATTGGGCAAAAAGATTTGAGAGGCAGTACCATCGCCTGGAATATTCTTGCATTTTTTGGGAAACAGTGAGACACTGCGTGCTGTAGAAGCGAGTGAAATACTCGTATAAAAACGGTTGAGTTTATTTAGTGGGTTTTAATGATTCAAAAGCCGGTGGGTACAATCTAAAGACGGTGAACTAAATAAAATGCGGTGGATATAATTTAAAGGACGGTGGGAATAATGTTGACTAAGAGTTTGTAGGCCGGAGGTGCGACGACGGGTTCATGCAGGAAAAGTAGAGACGTGAACGGTGGGAATAATTTAAAAGACGGTGGACACAATTTAGAAGACGGCGCAACCGTTTGAAGTGACGGTGCATCAGGGATCTGACGGTCATTTCGTTGACGAAGCTCCGCTGAGTAAGATATTATGTCTCCGAGTTCTATACCACAGTTGCCAGTTCGTGTTTTGTAATGTGGATTCAGTTCAATTCGATACAAAGTGCGACATAGGAGACTGTAATTTCACAATTACAAGCGCGCCCCTTCATTGCAAAAATTCAGCGTTTCAGATACAGGTATATTATGTATGCAATACTTTATGTATAGGTTCCGTCATTAACCCTTTTTCACAGAGGATTTCTTATGATTTTATAGGCTATCTAATTTTATTCAAAATCAAACAGCCCTATGGTTGTGGAACAGTCAAGACGATAATTTTGTTGACAAAACTATAAATATGATGGCGTTTAATGAAGGTGATATAAGGCGAGGACAAATGGGAGGCATGGGAAGCAAAGAAAAAATAAAAGTTGGTATGTATAAGTAATTAAGGAGGTGAAGAATTATTCATTTCTTGGTTAATTTCAAATCTTAAATCTCAGTCGCTGCATGTTTTGCGAGAGAACGTCTGGTTATGAGCCCCGAGGTTGAAGGCGTCTTCAGATCCTACTTTTCCCTAGAGAGAAGGAGCTCTGCCTTGATCTCAAACCTTTCGGGTGGCGCGGCGCATCAAATCATGGCTCTCCGACTTTGCGGCAGAGAAATTCCTTCAAGTGGGTAAGTACGCGCTTTAAAACCACCTTCTGTCTACGTTGACTCTCGTAATTGTTATTGGTTTTTTGTTTTTTCTGTCAATAGATATAAATAAGACTATGAAGTGCAGGCATGGTTCACCACGTGGTACGTCTCACCGTGATCACAATTCTTGAGCACCGTCCTAACAATTTTGGGAAGACGGTTGAAATAACCGAACCCATAATTCTTCCTCTGTCATTTTTTTAAATAAAGGGCCTGTGAAATCGACTGTAACCCAATAAATTTGACCTCTATTTATCAATTAAAAGACCTGGAAAGTTTACCGTTACTGAATATCCTACCGTCCATTTTATGAAGAAAAGTACTGTCAAAATGACCGGTGCAATAATTAGGCCCACCGGTCTTTCGTAGACCTGCCATCTTTAATGACTCTGTCATACATGGCTTTTGAGGGACGGCAAATGTCTATAATTTATGGGACGGTTATTTGGATCACCGTCCAGTTTTGATCCCCTGACCGGTTCTTGAAATGAATTAAAAGGACGGTGGCGCCTAATTGACAGTCCATTAAATTCATTTCTGACCGGAAAATGTATCAAAATTTTTCTCAGTGCACCAATAAGACGATAGTTCTCTTTTATTTTCAGTGGCTACAACAGCCTTATTTTGGCGATTACACTTGACAATTTCAAACCTTTGTCCAAATATCTTGGCTGTTACAGTGGCAATGTCCATTTCATCGTAGATCACTGGAAAGCTTTTTTAAAGAAGAAGTTTTTTCCGCAGAGCGACTCATCTTGATAATGCTGTGTGCGAAATTAAAGCTGTTAGAAAACCGTTGTTTGGTGGAAAAAGAGGACAACTTGGAAATTCAGCCCAGCATTAAGGGCCTTGAACTCAAGCTGATTCCAAAACCACGTAGACATAATAAAAAGACAATTTTGTGCCATTTCAGTGGTGTGCTTCATTATTTCGTGCGACGAAAATTGTTGGAGTTATGGCAGTTTGTTTGAGGAAAACCAGCGATGCGTTAATTGTGAAAGGAACTCGCAATGGATATCATTCCACTTCTCTCTTGGAGTGCTCAATGTGTATACTCAAAAGAAATGTGACCTCAGAAAACAATCAAACTCAGCAGCTGTTATGGGCACACTATCCATTGGCGGTGGTTTTTCCCAGCGTTATGGAGATACCATCCATGTCTAGCGACACTAAGGAACTATAAAACACGATTACTGCAACACGGAAATCGGCGCCATGCTTGGTCCCTCACATGATTATAATTATCACCTGATCTCATTGACAAGTAATATTTTTTAATTTATTTCGATCGCATTCCGCGTTTGTTTGCTGTTACGATGACAATTTTTTCATTCATGATATTTTGTTTACCCTAACAACTGAGAGACCAAATATGGCGCTGAAATCCGTGTTGCAGTACCTGTGTTTTAAAGGTTCTCTATAGCGACACTTGAACAAGATTGAATCGAATCTGGACGAGCCATTGAACGAAAGCGGCCCGGTAGTGCCTATGTTTCACAGGCGTAAGGAGTTCGTTGTGTGACTCATTCTTTGTATCATCTTTAGATGAGAAGAGTATTAAAATGACAAGATTTAGTCCAGTCAAAAGGGGAATTGGCCGGGACAAACGTATAGAAGTAGTTTGGTCAATGGATCTTATGTTTCTTGGGGTGCTGAATCCGAATCTGAACTTTGCTAACAAAAAATCAGTCGGCTGCACGTCGAAATTCGCAAAAAAACTGGAAATTTTCTTACTTTTTATACTCAATCGGTTGTATCTCTGGAACTACTTTTCGATGATTGCGCTCCTTTGCATTTTTGAAATAGACTAAGTTTGCGACTATTTAAGCTTAATTGTATCTCCGTACGACTAATGGTTCCTGAGATATGGCCCGTCAAAAATTGACCATTTTCTGCCGCTGACGGAAAATTGGCTGGAGCCTGAAGCTGGGAAAACTGATAAACGCTTGGTGCAACCTCTTTCAGATACACGTCCTTCCATTTCCTAAAAAAATCCTGAAGATTCCACGTCGGGTGTTGGCACTGCGCGATCTCAAATTTGGATTTGAGGGCCCTTTTGTTCGATTTGGTGAAGTATCTCTGAGACCATCGGTGTAGACTAACTAATCGTTCTTTTGTTCTTTTAGGCTTAGTTTGATGACCACGAAAAAAGCCACATGTTCCCATTCGCGTTTTTCTTCGATCGCGTGGAATACCGGAAGCCACGTGAACAATTATGCCAAATTTAATAGGTATGCCTAACTTTTTCGATGACGAACCGGTTTTATCGAAATCAAGGAAACATATTGAAAAATGGCAGAGGGGGATTATAAACGCACCCGTTTGAAGAACGTCTAGCCAAACTGGACACCTTGCGTTATGAACTTATCTCACAAAATTGTCTATGGATTGTTTAGCGAAAATATAAAGAACAATATTTCACGCAACTACCAATGAGAAGGCTTATGAGAATTTCTTCCGTTGGACGCGAGTGTTTCACAATAAAAAAAAAGTGTACTCTTTCAGGGTTTGTCACCTAAATTACCCTAAAATTGTGACGAATGTGCCTGCTGAAGTAGAGGAGACGTACCTAATTGCTCCCTATATGGAGGTGACTATGTGAATTGGGTAAATCGGCCTTCAAAGAGAGCAGCAACATGGCCTCTTTTCCCCCTAGAAGCTGCTGCCCATCAACTAGAAAATTGGCTAGAATAGGCTAGAAAATTGGCATTGCAGGGAAGGGGTAGCCTTACTTTTATGAGAGAATCGACAAATAAGCTTCTTAACCACCCCTTGTCCTCATGAATCCAAATCGCTAAATCGGTCTCAGAAAATTATAAAAATACGAATGCAGTGAATTCTTCACTCATACACCCCCCCCCCCTCATAGGGCTCACACAAAACACAATAGGTATTTCGATTTATTTATTTATTTTTTTTTTGTTGTATCATTCGGGTTTCATAACGAATGCTCCATGTGCTGTGAGTGAAATTAAAGCTGTTAGAAAACCCGTGTTTGATGGTAAAATAGAACAACTTGGGAATTCAGCTCAGCATTAACGGCCTTCAGCTCAAGCTGATACCAAAACCATGTAGACATAATAAAAAGACAATTTTGTGCCCTTTTCAGTGGCGTGCTACAATATTACGTGCGACGAAAATTGTGAGAGTTATTGCAGTTTGTTTGAGGGAAAACCAGCGATGCGTTGAAAAAGCGGAAAAGTGCGTTTTTGTAGGAAACGGTTGATATTCGGACCATGGTATATTTGGTCATTTTTTGACGTAAATATGGTCTAGAATCACCTGCTTTATTTGTGCCACGTGGACCAAGTACACCCGGTATACGTACGGTGACCAGAGGTCCTTCTTTTGGAAGGACGGTACTTCTTTTCAGCTCATGGTCCTGTGTTCCTTTGCCGTTCTCGAAAGGGCCCTAAAAGGTTCTTCTTTCAAAACAGGGCACTTCCTGAAAGCCTGAAGGACCTCGTGAAGAAAAATAGACTGTACCGAAATAATAATAATAATCCGGGAGCCCACCGTATGAAAAATCCGGGTCATTTGATCGTGTCTGGCACTTGCACAGGACGTTTTTTATGATCCAGGAGATGACACTTCCGAGATCACCAGACATTTTCTGCGGGACAGGGTCCCACACCAGAGAGAGCTGCAGGCGAACACCCCTTTGGGCCTCTCCTACACCGTTTTGGATCCTCCGGAAGCCAATTTCGTGTTTCGGCTCTTTCAAACCCCTAATTTTTGTCTTCGCTCCTCCAAATGCCAATTTCGTGTTTTGGCTCTTTCAAAATCCAATTTTTGGTTTTGGTTCCTCAAAATGCCAATTTCGTATTTTGGCCCCTAGAAAAATAAATTTCGTGTTTTGGATCCTTCATAAGTCAATTTGTGTTTTGGCTTCTTCAGAAGCATATTTCGTGTCTTGGCACCTTCAAAAGCCAATTGTGTGTTTTGGCCCCTTCAAAAGTCAATTTAGTGTTTTTGGCACCTTTGAAAGCCAATTTCATGATTCGGCTCCATCAAATGCCAATTTTTCGTTTTGGCTCCTTCAAAAGCCAATTGCTTGTTTTGATCGAATCCTCCGGAAGCCAATTTCGCGTTCGGCTCTGTCGAAACCGAATTTTCTGTTTTGACTTCTCCAAATGCCATCGTGTTTTGGCTCCTTCAAAAGTCAATTTCGTGCTTTGGCCCCTTCAAAAGTCAATTTAGTGTTTTTGGCATCTTCGAAAGCCAATTTTCGTGTTTCGGCTTCATCAAATGCCAATTATGCGTTTTGGCTCCTTCAAAAGCCAATTGTGTGTTTTGAATCCTCCGGAAGCAAATTTCGTGTTTCGGCTCTTTCAAAACGGAATTTTTTGTTTTGGCTCCTTAAAAAGCCAATTTTGTGTTTTTAGATCCTCCTGAAGGCAATTTCGTGTTTTGGCTCTTTCAAAACCCAATTTTTGGTTTTGGTTTCTCAAAATGCCTATTTCGCATTTCGGCTCCTACAAAAGCAAATTTCGTGCCTTGGCACCTTCAAAAGCCAATTGCGTGTTTTGGCCGCTTCAAAAGTCAATTTAGTGTTTTTGGCACCTTTGAAAGCCAATTTTCGTGTTTCGGCTCCATCCAATGCCAATTTTGCGTTTTGGCTCCTTCAAAAGCCAATTTCGTTTTTTGCCTTTTTCAAAATCCAATTTTGTGTTTTGGCAATTTTGGTCATGTTCTAATTGGAATCAGAGGCAGAATAGTGGAACTAGGATTAGTGGCCGAGACAGTGGGTAGAATTAGTGGCTTCTCCGTCCTTTCTCCTCCATCAATCCCAACACCCCCCTCCCCCAAATATTTCTTCTTCCCTTTTTTATAATTTGGGTCCTTCTTTCGTCTGGGAAAAATCTGGTCACCCTAGGTATAGGTCTCACATCAATCAAATCATGTGTTTTTCTAGAGTGCAGCAAAGAGACAGACCTCTTTTCTCACGACTTGGCGTGAAAGTCGTAGTTTTCTGCGCATACATATTCTTCTGTCGATAAATCACCAGTGGGGAACTTGCACACTTTTCAATCACTGGTGTTTCTTGAAGAGGGCACTTCAACAAGACAATTGCCCACATTAAACATTGAAATCAATCAAGGGTTTCTTTAGGCGAATTTTTAAAAATTTTGTGTGGGGGGGTTTGATAGCGTCAAAGGGCAGTTAATGAAATAGATGGTGTTGGGAAGAGGGGGAATACGCGTTTTCTGGGGTTTAATTTTTCTTGTTATTTGTAAACAAAACATTTTAGAGTTTCCTCAAATGCTTCAAAACTGCACATTGACGTCATTTTTCCCTCGTACCATCCATCCCCTCCTGAAGAACTTTGAAATTTATTTAAAAATCACCAGAAGCACCAATCGGTCAGGAACTACTGTTAATATCCTTGTCCGCATGTGTCAATTCACCGGTATACTTTCCCCCCAAATCGGGCATTCATGCAAGTTTTCCATTCACAGTCGAGAAATAATGAATCGTAATCGTAGTTTCAAGGGATAGTTTTGATCAATAGTCATTTTTACAGTCATTATCCAATGCACTGACAGCGCTAGCTAATTCGACGTACACTGCCCAAATTTCGAATTTATCGGTAGAAACAGTACAATTGTCGAATAGTCAATAATTATTATCTACCTTAAAAATTATCAGGTTTGGTATGACTGTATCATTGTTGACAGCTTCCTGGATTTTGCTGGTAAAACATTCTAGCAGGAAGTCAGCACGGTGATGGTGGGACCCTCCCTCTTTTGCCGGGTACCTTTCAGTGAAATTTGTTCAGTCATAAAATGAGTTTAAACGATATTCATATTCAAACCAGGTGATTTATTTCACTACTGTACTGGCACACTAAATGAAACGGTGCTTTTCATAGGTTGAATAATCGGCCTCTAGGGAAAACTCGGCAGTAAAGCCCTGTTCACACGATTCAATGTTTGAAGCTATATTGCATGCTGGGGGCGGGTCTATTCTCTAACTCCGAAGCCTTGACTCCAAGTCGAGGAACTGTTGAAGGAACGTTCATAAATACGGGCCTGCGTCAAAAATCAAGAGTTACCTAACAATTTAAGCTTGTGTCTGGTACGCGCAGATTCAAGGAGGGACTCAGGGAGCTTGTGCCCCCTCCTTCAGGGCAGCGATAGATGGATTCGAGTCCTGGGGTATCTCGTAATACGTTGACTTTGAGAATCGTGAAATCCCGAAAGTAATGTACCGAGTCTCAAAACATGTCATTTCACACCACATTCGATATCGATTCGATTCGATAACGACACTGGTAATGTCGTAGTTCAAGAATCTGTAGGTCACAGAAACGGTCCTATTTGATGGTTGTGTAACGGTCCAGCGTATCCTAAATCCTCAATTCGCCCAAAATATCAAAATTATTGAATTAGTAACCCTCCCGTTCGTCCCATCCTAAATTCCCAATACAAAGAAAACCCCCCAATTCCCCGCCATCCCCAGCTGTGCGAATTGAGGGCAAAGGAAATTCGGTGGTGTGAGAACCTGCAGCGGTCAGCAGACCCAAAAATATATAAGTGGGTGCCGCTCTGGACTCGCTCTCGCTTCGGTCTGGCTCGTCAACTCGTCACCACACGCTCGTCGTTCGGTCCTAGTCTCCCACGCTGCTGCCCCCCCCCCCCAGTCATCCTCCAAGTCACCCCATCCCGTGCCTAGTCTCTTGAGGTCCAGGAATTGTGAATAAATGTACAAATATTAAGTATAGTCGTGTCGTAAAATAAACCTAGTAAGTCTCCGCGTCCGTCATTCAAATCGTGCCCCTTCCCAGTCACCCTTTTCCCCGATTGCCTTTCCTGTGCGGGCCTAACGAGCCACTCTCGTTTCCACCTGTCACAGTTGCGTAAGGAGTGGGTCGAATAGGGCCGGCGACGATTGAGTAGCTCGTTGATTTTAAGGTATGAATAGGCCATCAAACTTTTAAGGGCGTGAATCGCCAGTTTGCCCAGTTTTTCGGCGGCGCAGCAAGTTAGACTGCCACAGTTACGCCACCTCACACAAATGCTTAAGCTTGGCTATTTTTAGGGCACAAATGGCCTGCCAGTTGAGCCATTTACAGACCGGCGATAGAAAGAATGAACCTGACGGGTGAAAGCGAGAAGTCTTTTATGAAAACAGGCTACTTCAGCTCTCAACGCCAGAAGATGAGGGAGACAGTAGAATGTTTTCAGCGGAGCACTACTGTTTTGACCCTCACCGCCTTCACGTTCATTCTTTTGATCGTCGAAGAGGACAATGCACGAAGGATCAGCTGCTCAATTTGGTCATTATTTGGGACAGGAATTATCTGCTTCGGCCTTTTCAAGTCGCGAATCTTTGGTTCAACCATTATGTGGACGTAAATGCAGTCAATGTGGCCCATTTTTATGGTTCGAATGTTCCTTCATCGATTTATAGTCGAATGGACAGTTTTCAGTAATGGTTAGACAGACCTGTCGAGAGAGGGAGAGGCGGTGGGTCCTTCATCCCCGGGCCCCGCCTTTGCCTGTCAAGAAAGGAAGGAAATGTAAAAAAGGACAGCTTTACTGAGTCCGAAGCTCTACGAGATCAACTGTGGTTTGGAGCTTTGCAAGTTAACTTGCACTGTGTGTTGGACTTTTGCTGTGGTTGGACCATTGTTGTGATTGCATCGACCTTTGCTGTGGTTGGACCCCGGCGGTGGTTCGACCTTAGCTATTGATGGACCAACGGCTGTGGCTGAACCATCGCTGCGGTTGAGCCTTTTTCATGGTTGGGTCTTTACTCAGGATGGGCCGTTACTGTGGTCGTATGTTCCAACTGTGGTTAATGCTTTTTGGAGGTGGAGCTTAGCTGTGGTTGGACATTGACTGTGGTTTAACTTTGGCTGTATGGTTTGGCCTCTGCTGCGGTGGGCCTTAATTGTGTCTTTGTGCTACGTGTTTGGGCATTCTCTGTGGTTTTGGAGTTTGATATTCTCTCTATAACCCTGTGGCTAGCCAGTGTAATGTTTTCAGAGTACTTACACCATTTTAGTATCCGAATCGTCAGTTTTGCATTTTTTTAAAGCGGAAATCGCCCGTTTGGCTATTTTTAGCGTGGAAATTGGCAGTTTGGCCATTTTCCTGGCGCGAATGGTGAGTTTTAACATTTTCAGGGCATGAATCGTCTGTTTACGCATTTTCATTACGCGAATCGCCTTTTGAGGGCACTTTAGGTATTTTTAGGCCGTAATATAGAGTCAGACTGGCGTTTGAACAAACTATGAGTAACGTCACCCCAAGGCGATAATGAATGTATAGGCCATTTTTTGCCCACCATCACCATGTTTGCCACGACATTTTTGCGCCAATGGTCGATTTAGCAAGTCTCAGGGCATTCAAACCAAACATTTTTCCCTTGAAAAACGACACAAATAATACAGAATCTTCAAAAATTTGCCCGGGAAACGACAATTTTTTGCCAGAATATGTTTGAATTTGGCCATAAAATTTGCAAAGTCACATGAAAACTGTTGATTTCGCATCTCCACCCCTTCAACGCGATTATTAAAACTGAAAACTGCTAATTTAGCCCTCAGAACCTTATAGATTCGGCTATAAAAAAGGTAAAACAAAACTTTTTGGCTTTTTAAGAAAACCAAGGGCACTTCAGTGTAAACGCTGCAACTTAAGGCATAGATTTTATTAACAAATATTTTACATTAAATTTTATAATTAATTACTTCTCCCTGACCCCTCATAGTAACGCCTCCAAAGGAAAGCCCCATCCTCACCATTACAACAGTCTGTCAGCGTTATTTTAATTTTCTTTTTTCCACGTTTCCGAGGGATTTTTCTTTGAAATGTTGTCAACCACATCCTCGCCAAAGCCTTTCAATCGAAAGAGCATGTTCAGGCAGAGACAGTATATAGAATGAAGTAAAAATATGTTGGCGGTGTGGTTGGGGAGGGGTGTATGCGTCGTGGGAAATTGCTCAGCTGCATTATTTTCTATAGTCATTCTTCTTGGGGAACAGAGTGCACGAGAGTTCAAAGTTCAATCCACTGTTTTCCAACGTTAAAAAAGAAACTCTTACGAGTCGAAATTGAAGGGATTGCATGAATAAAAGTCCCTATAGAGACACAAAATATTGTGCGCAACCAAAAGGAGGGATAAAAGGCTTTATCTTCGGATGGTCGTAAAGAATGGAGTAAACTCTTTTTCCTACGTCTTACAGACGTGTATTGCTAACTATATTGCTGATTGCTGTTCGAGTGTTAAAAATTGAATGATTATGGTTAGTTAAGACAAGTTGAATTTAGTGAGCATCCCCCCAGCTTCAACTATCTCGCTTATATTTAAATAAAAAAAAAGAAAAAAGTATGGTGCTATAGTATGGGCAGAGAAAAGTTCCCAACTTTTAATAGGTAAATTTTCCCGTGATTAATAAGTTTTCACTTTCGGACTTCTGGAACTTGAATTTAAAGGAGGGAACAAACTTTCTCCACAAAGATATCTAAGTCAAACGCCCAATTGCTTCGGGCAAGATAGATAGAGCGTAGCGTAAAAGAGGGTGAGTGCCACCCCCTCGCCAACATCAACCGTTTCGTAAAAGTTACAATGAATAGAGGGGGGGGGGAATGTGCTTATAAAGTGAGGTATAGTGGTGAGAGGGTGGAAGTGGAGCCCTTCTTTTTTTCTGAGAATATTAATAAGTTTGCCAACTTATTTGACGACTCACAATTTCCGCTACGACAAAAGGGATGAAAAAAAAAAATCACTGTCAATGCACTCTCGCGTTTTAAAAGTTACTGTGTAACTCTGTATTATACATTTTTTCTCCACAAATTCAAAATCAAACCAGAAATCTAGTTTGTAGCACAAGTTCTGTAGGAAATGGTAAAGTGGAGGAAATCAAAAAGAGAAGATTGGTGAGTTTCGCGGGGAGGGGTTAGCGAGGTTTTCCAAAAGCGCGAGAAATTTATTGGAAGAGTCTGGCATTGTCGGTTTTTCTGAGTCAAGGGCTTATATTATTTTTGCGGTGCACGGCAGAGTGGAAATGTGAATGGGAGGGTGTGGATGTGGAGGTATGAGCTATTTTCCCCAGTAGAGTTTTTCAAATCAATGCCTTGTTGAGGAAAAAAAAAAAAAGTGGGAGAGAAAGAGTGTCTGCAAAAATACGCTCCCTCACCCCTTTTCTCAAAAAAGTTGAATCGCTCTCCGATGAGTAAGACCATCAAGATTAAATACTATAATGATATTGCCATGAATATAGTCGTCAATTTAAAAAAAAATCACAAACTTCAGAGCCATTTTGCCAAATTTAGAGGATAAATCAACGATTTCTGATTGAGACAATCGGGATTAGTTTTGAGGAATTTATAGTTCATACCGATGAATCCAGAGATGAAACTGTGAATTGATTGATTTTAATTGTCTATTTTTGCATTAGATAGTTTTCAGAGGCTGAGTCAAACCTCGGAAAGGGTAACTAAAAGCATTTAGCTCCCCCGGTACTGGAAGTTTTCCAGACTCCCTCCCCCTCCTCACACCACAACAAGTAATGTCTGTAGTTCTGCAACAAGTAATTAAGTGCAATTTGCTTCTTGAAAGACTCAGACTCATGAAATGTGTTCTGTTTATGAGCTAAACCGTCGCTGTGAAATGATTTTGAAAGAGCGTTATCTCCGCTCCGGGTTTTGTAACAGTCAAAGCCGTGAAATTTTTCTTTTTTAATGGCCAAACCCACGAAATAATAGGTCTGTTCCAGCAAGGTCCCTGGAAAATTGGAAATTTTAAAATTTTAGCAAATACGCGAAATCAAGGCTTCAAAGAGCCGATTTTTTTTTTTTTTTTTTACGGATTTGACCCCGAATTGAATTTTTGAATTATGAAAACACGTGAAATAGGTTTTGAGAAGCTAAACACGCAAAATTGGTTCATTAGAACCGAACGCCCGAAATTTCAATTTGGTAAGAGACAAATCCTTGCATTGGTTTGTAGAGCAACCCGGACCCACGAAATGAAGTTTAAACTAGGTAAAACTGCAAAATTGGGGGCCCAAATTCAAGAATTTAAAAAACCAAATCTCACGTCAACCCCACGAATTTGAATTTTCGGGTGAAAACCTCGTGACATCACAGCTTTTGAAGGTGGCAAATTCATGAAACTGACACATTGGATGAGCCAAGCCCTCATTGCATTGCATTCAACTGCAGTTATTGCATTCAATTGACGGCCATTTTGGAGTCTGTTTCATTAGTTAAATCCCAAGAGTATTTCATATACAGCTGAATCACAGAAATTCGGTACTTGAAGGATCCTCCAATAAGAAAATTACAGGAACCTCATTCGCCCCGATACCCGAGACAGTCCCGGGTTGGCTAATTATGTCCCGTAAAGCATTTTGTCCCAGATTCCGGTCTTACATCTTTAAAATTTGGAGCGTAATGTAAGGTACTAAAGGGTCGATTCAGATACCAACCTTAACGAGACCTTTACCTTTAAGTTGTTGACAAATCATAAAAGTGCGGTAACGGCAGTGAATGTGTAATCGAAAACTCGAAAGTTCAAAGAAGAGCCCCCCACGCACGTGGACCATGCTTGGACGCCTTGGAGTCGATAAAATCAACCGAATCTGCAATGGCAAGACAAAACTATCATTTTTGCCACTTTTAGCGGCAATGACAGCCCCTTTTGGTGCATTTTGAACGGGACCGATCACATTTCTCAATTGAGTGTGGTCCAAAGCCGACTCCACACAAATGTGGTATTCGCCAAATAACGAGCAAAATGTTTGTAAAATACACGATAGTGTGGATGAGATGCTCGGTATTCGCTGAGTCCCGAATGTTCGGTATTCCGAGTGTTTCGATTATAAAACTGCTTCCACACATATGGTACTCGGCAATTAACGAGCAAAATGTTTCCATAAAAATCGGCTTGACGGAACTTGAACCTCAGCTTCATTGCATGTGGGGTTTATTAAGTCAAATAATTAGTAAGTATATAAGATAAGTATATAAGATTCCATCCTTTGAGGCACAAATGGGCCCTGAAAATGTATTTTAGTGGAGACTTTTTGGAGAGTTGTTTTTGTAGCAGGAGAAATGGCATGGACAACTTTTTTGGATTGAGAACAAAAAGAAAATACCACAGATTTGGCAGTAGAACCGTTAAATCACTGTGACGAAGAATTATTCACGACTTTCGCTAGAATTCTGAAAATCCTGACAACCTTTCCCGTTCAGTGTGCTCCAGCAAAAATCACCTTTCTTTGATGTTCGTGAATAGAAGCGTTTCTTTCGAAACATGCAAAAAATTCATCATTTTTCAGAGAAATTTCGTTCGCTGATGTTCTTTCTCTTACTATAACGTCAAAAATTAGTGCTTATCTGCAATCAGCGTTTTACGCCCCTGCAAATAGTGTTTTACGCACCTGCAAATAGCGTTTTACGCGTAGGTACAGTACCTGCATAAATAATTATCACCATCCTTTATATTAACGAAACGACCCAAATTAGGTTTTGGACGAGCGAGCTCCGAGTGATGATTCTTGTGGAGCAATATCCGTTGAACTAGATTAGCAAGAGTCAATCCCCCCCCCCTTCTCTCGAAATATCAAAAACCTGCTAAAGGACGAAGGAGCTAAAGACACGGAATTTGGATCTTGGAAGAGCGGAAACCCGAAAAATTCGGTTTTGAAACATCTAAACCTTTCGGGCTAAATAAAAGAGCTTTGAAGGAGCCAGTGCACTTAACACTCGCACTACGTCGGCGTTTTTGGTCGAAGAGTCGTTTATTATACGCCCAAATGAAGCCGTGTGCCGTGTCACAGCTCACAGCAGCCATAGCCAAAAGCTGGATTCGAACTCAGTCCCACTGGGTTGGGAAGCGAGTGCCTACTGTGTCCATCACACCATATTAATTGTATTTAGCATTGGGGGGGGGGGGGCATATTTAGGTATTTGAACTTTTAGTCCCTATTTTTGCAACCCTTAACACCAGCCTGTGCTCCGGGCGGGAAGCCAGCGTTCCCACTGCCTGGAGGAGAGTGATGCAAACGGGGAAATATTCGTCCGCTGCCGCGCCTTTCGCCTGTTTGGCTCGTGGAACTTCTTAATTGTATTGCATAGACAACTCATGATCACATTTTATCAATTTTAGCCGTGATTTGGCACATTTACTTTATTTTAGCCGACAAATTTGAGATTTTTCTCAATTTCGGTCATGAAATTGCATCGAGAAACCACGAATTAACGTTTTTTAAATTTAAAGTTTGATTTCAGACATGAACTTCTGCGTTTTCTCAATTTTAGTCGAGAATCAGCGTTTTTTCTTAATTGTAGCAGTGAATCAACTCATTTTCTCTTTTTTCTCAATTTTAGCTGCAAATGAGAGCTTTTTATTAATTTTAGCCGCGAATTACCGCACTTCCCCGGGTTTAGAAGCGAATTAGCGATTTTATTATTTTCTAGTCATGAATTACTGCTTTTCACATACGTAGTCATAAAAGTGTCCTCCAGAAACCACCAATTGGCGTATTCTCGATTAGTGCTGTGCATAAGCGTTTTTCTCAGTTTTAGCCGGTGAATGAGCGATTTTATTTCCAATTTGAGTCATGAATTATCGCTTTTTCTCAATTTTAGCCACGAATGAAAGCTTTTTAAAGAATAAAGTTCATGAACATAAAATATAAAAATCACTATTTTCCATCTTTAGGCCTTTCAGGGGCCTCCTCAGAAGACGTCTCCGGGTCTTTCCGCCCCTCTTCCTCACCCTAAAGAGGTACACTAACTGATTATTACTTATTTGACGGATTTCTTAACGGGATGGAATACATGGAAGGACGGGTGTTAACCACACTTTTTTAATGAAATGACAGAATCTAAATCCTTAAGAGGACAAGGTCGAAAGGTGACTTCTGACAGGGTCAAGCGCACGGCTGGTCGACTCACAGCGTAGGAAATTGGGACTAGTATTGAACATGTACTTCGCAACCAGAGCACTTGAGGGCGTTGTGATCGGGTGCTTTCACGTGGTGGGAGAAGAACCTTTCTCGAAAAAGGAACCTTCAAAGGAACAGCCACTTGGCATGCTTTTTTTTCGTTTGAAACTGCGACTCTTTGCTCTTGCTATTAATTTTTCTTTTTTCTTTCCCTTTCAACACGCTTTTGGTACATTTTCGTAATGGTTCTTGTTTTTTTTTTTAAACGGGGAGGGAAGCCCAGAAGAAACTATCTCCTACCAAACTCGACCTATAAGATCTATTGTGGTGTCCCCTCAGGTTGCCCTGCCAAGAAAGACGCTAGTTTTCAAGCGTCCTCCATCACCACTCCTTAACGAAGTTGAGGATATTTCCTGTAGCCATCCTGGAGATGTCCTCCGGTTGAAGCACATCATTTCCAAGATGTTGAAAAGCGTAACCGCCCCAGAGCCTCGCACTCACACAGTACGTGCTCTGCTGTTTGCACGGCCAAGTCGCAAAATCTGCAAATGTCCGTGTCAGACTTCTCCATTAGTCTGAGTGTACATCGAAGGGCACAATGTCCCGTTAGCAGTCCCACCAAGATCCTAAGGTCTACTCGGCTCAGAGAGATCAGGCCCTTCTCCGATCGTCCCTTTAGAGTGACAAAGAGCTTGGCCTGCCTGAGACCTGGTTGTCTAACCCAGTGTTTACGATGCCTCTCGTCCAACCACGCCTGCACCTGCCTCTTCGTGAAGGACTTCGTGACCCCGAGACTTGGCTCCGGGCCCACGAAAGGCATCTCTGATCCTCTCTTCGCGAGTTGATCAGCCATTTCATTTCCCCTCAAACCCCTTGTGACCCGGCACCCACATCAAAGTAAGGCTGTTTGCCGTTGCCACAGGCCTGAGGGCTTCAAGACATCCCCAAACTAGCTTCGAATTCACGACACTTGAGCCTAGGGCTTTAAGAGCCGCCTGGCTGTCAGACAGGATAAAGATCTTCGCTTTCCGAAGACCCCTCTCACTAATCTTCCGCGCACAGGCTTCTATAGCATAGATCTCCGCCTGAAAGATGGTGGCGGTCGTCCCAAGGGACTCCCAATGCTGAAGCCTGGGGCCAATGACCCCAATGCCAGCACCCCCATCCTTCACAGATCCATCAGTATACCATAATTGCGTGCCGGGCTTAAACCTCGGCAAACCCTTATCCCAAAGGTCGCGGTTGCCTATATCGACCTTAAAGGGTTTTTCAAAATCCATCCTCACATGCATGATATCCGTAACGACTTCAGCCGCCTCATTACATACACCTTCCTCCAGAACACGCAAGTGCCCAACCTGGACACCCCGCTTCACGTACTCCGCCCGCAGCAGTCTCACCGCCGCCATATATGCCTGCACATGAAAGTGCAGGGGAGGCATGTCCAGTAACATCTCCATGGCTGCTGTCGGGCACGAATGCATAGCACCCGTTACTCCAAGACAGGCCTGGCGCTGCAACTTACTCAGCAAGGCCTGGACTGTCCCTTGTTTCGTCTTCTGCCACCATAGGAGTGAGCCATAGGTGACGATAGGCCTAACAAAGGCTGTATACAGCCACAACACCATTTTTGGCTTTAGACCCCATGTTTTGCCAAACATTTTCCGACCAGCCCACAATGCGAACGTGGCCTTATTCAGCACCCTCTTGATATGCGAGGTCCACTTGAGCCCCTGATTCAGGGTAACTCCGAAGTACTTGACTTATTTTCCTACTTTCAACACTTCTCCATTCAGTCGAACTACCTTTAATGCCAGCTTCCTCCGCCTGGTAAACGCAACAAGGGTGGTCTTCTCAGGGTTAACCCTGAGACCATGCCTGCTGCACCATCGCTGCACTATGTTAAGGGCACCCAGCATCCTACTGGATATGGTATCATCAAATTTGCCCCTAACTAGAATCGCAAGGTCATCCGCGTAACCAACTACCTCATTACCCTGCTCCATTAGGATAGCGAGAAGCTCGTCCACCACAAGGAGCAAAGGAGAGAGCACACCCCCCTGGAGACACCCCCTTGAGGGCAACACGGAAACAGTCTCCCCTCCCAGCTCCGAAGTCACCACGCGGCATTCCAGCATCCCCTTGATCCATTTCACTGAAGATGGATCAACACCCCTGCTCCTTACTGCAACCCCCATAGAGTCATAGGTGGTGTTATCAAAAGCACCACCTATGTCCAGGAAGCAGCCCAGCGCAGTTTCTTTTGCCTCCAGAGATTTTTCAACCTTACCCACCAGTTCGTTTAGGGCGGTCTCAGTAGACTTGCCCGCCTGGTAGGCATGCTGCCCCCTCTGGATTGGTTTAATTTTAAGGCAACCGTCCTTGATATCTAGGCCAAATACCTTTTCCATTGTTTTAAGGAGGAAGGACGTGAGGCTTATGGGTCGGTACGCCTTTGCCTGGGCCGAGGAGTTTGCTCCCGACTTAGGAATGAACACAACCCTGACCTCCCTCCATGCCTTCGGTATTATACGATAATGCATAACTCGCCCTAAATATCCTTCTGAGGCGTGGCTCCAGGACCTCCAGGCCACGCTGTAGCATGACCGGGAATATCCCGTCCGGCCCAGGGGATTTATAGGGCTTAAATGAGCCGATAGCCCATTTAATTTTCGCGGGCGTAAACAATTTCCCCGATGCGCTCCATATTGCATTATTTGCTGACTGGCAGTCAGCCACCACTTCGCTCTGAACATCTGAGGCCCCTGCATCCCTGGAATCAGGGAAATGCCTACGCAGGAGGACCTCCAGGGTCTCTTTAGCGCTCTCGGTATACGCCCCATCTGCCTTTTTATTAGACCAATTTGGCCCGGGCTCTCTTTGGACAGGACCCTCTGTAGTCTGCCCATAACAGACACATTCTCCATCCCCTCACAGAAGGTCCTCCACGTGGCCCGCTTTGCTTTGCTAAGGGCCTTGTTATACTCCGTGAGGGAGTGCCTATAAGCCTCCCACTCCCCACGTGATCTGGCCCTATTGTAAAGCCTCCTCGTTTCTCTTCTGAGCATCTCCAGCTCATTGTTCCACCAAGGGACTTCCCTGTTCCCCTTCTTCACCTTAACATGACAGCTTTCCTCATTCGCACTGAGGACCACTGAATTGATCGCCTCCACCTCCCTATCGAGGTCGGCTTGGCACTGAATGTCAAGGTCCATCTCAGACAATTACTGTTCAAGATGCCCCTTAAAGACCTCCCAATCCGCGTTCTTGGGATTCCGATACTCTATACTTCTAACCCTAGGAAACTCGACCTCAAACGAAATCAGCCTATGGTCAGACATTGATGCTTCTGATGGTTCTTGTTAGAAAGTGTTGTGTGAAAGGTTGTGCATCCACAATTATTGTAGGTGATGGGAAATGTGGGTTGAGTTTTTTCACAATTCCCAAAGATAGCAGTAGGGAAAAAACAACTTATTATTAATTTAATGTAGGTAATACAATTTTTAGCTTTTCAGTCTTCGCTCTTGCAGAGGCGTATGATCCGTTCTATTGTTTTGCACTTGCTACACTAAACAGGGCTTGACTAAATAGTTATGTGTTGGCACGTGTTTAGCAGCTACTCGACTAAACTACTCACCCAGTGTGTTGGGACTTTAGTCATGAGTAGTGATGGGTTTACACCGGGAAAATAAAATTTCGGGTTTTTTCCCTGGGAAAAACCGGGAAAAAACCCAATTTGGGAAAATACTGGGTTTTTATCCGTTTTTCACTTAATGTTGCAACAGACTCAGCAAATGAATAATAAAGGCCCGTTCACAAGCTCTATGTTTGTCTTGTGTGGTTTCTATGCAACCTATCAAAGTGCTTCATTTTTCGAGGGAATAAATTTGTTTGGTTGCACTGAGTCCACACAACGCAAACATAGAGCTTGTGAACGGGCCTTAAACAAACGACTATAGGTATTTATTGCACCCATAGAATCATACGAACTCTCTGCACAAAAATTGTTAAAATTCGAACCGTTACGGAAGACAAAGCTGAAGTCGAGCCTTGCTACCAAATATCCATTAATTTTTCTATTGGAATTCATCGCCAGAGGTTTCCTCGTTTGATGACGATGATGATGATTCAGATGCCGTTGCATCAGTTTCGTTGGGCCTTTGAAAAATGAAGTGTGAATTTGCCTGCCGAACCTGTTTTCGGTATCCCAGCGTTCAAGAAGGTTTGAGGAGTCACTGCTTTCTGTTTTTGCTTCTTCGAAGATTTTGAATTTTCCAATTGTGGGACAGATAGGTCAGTTTTCCGGCTTGATCAGTCGTTAAACGGTTTCTTTTTTTGCTGTTCATTCAAGAAAACGTGCTAAAGAATCTTTCTGTCGCAGCTGATAAAATTCTAACCGCAACGGAAGACAAAGTTGAAGTCGAACAAAGTCCTTGCCACCAAAAACTTGGCGTGACCACCGAGGCACTTTCCCACAAAAATGTCTTCCCCCAGAGTCCATCCTTGGAACGTTAGTTGGCCAAATCCACCATCGCTTTGTCGACATGAACCTTCTTCTGTGTGGCAACCTTATGAATTTTTAATGCCTTCTATTTGCTCGTCTTGCAGCGTCCCCTATGATGATGGGCCCATGAGTGTCGCAGCGTAATGAATACTACTTTTAACGCTGAAGTCTATTCTGTCATTCAGTTTTCGTCGAATCAGGGACTGTTCATTCTTGGAAAGTGACGACCGAGGTAAATTTTCAGCGAGCTTCAGCTCAAGGTGGCGTAATGCGACATGAATTATCTCTATGGAGCAGATAGAGACTTCTCAGAGTTGAGGGAAAGGTTACAAGAGGCTGCGCAAGGAAAAGAAATCACGCTTCGAGGCTAAATTCTATAATTTCTGCAGTGATAAATTCTATTCAAATTGAACGAATAAAAACCCAATTCGGGTGGGAAAATACTTTCTTGGGAAAAAACCCGGGTTTTTCCCAAAAAACGGGAATATTCCCAATGGGTTTTTTCCCTTGACCCATCACTAGTCATGAGAGGTAAATACATGAACGTTCTGGTTATTAAAGTTGCCTTGCATACGAAATTAATTTTAATCGCATGATTCGGGCTCAATCCTGGTTGTCTTAGAGCGAGAACAACAACTGGCGATGTCCACAATTCATTTATCAAAATTTTGATGCTTTCAGTGTATCTGACTTCGTCAAGTAGGAGCACTCTAATTCGGTCTTTTCGGGTGACCCTCCATACCTACACGAGTTACAACATTTGCAATTCGCGTAGTTTTTAAACTCACATGCAGAAAAATGAAAATTTGAAGAATAGGGATGTGACGTCACAACATTGTACAAAGAGGATAGCGTATTAAACTGGCTACGAAATAACGTTCAATATTTTTAAAACACGCTTCATAACAACGATCTGTACTATTTATTACTATACTGTAGTGTAAATGTTTACAATGTTGTGGTGTCACTTTCAAGGGGGAAGTTCAAGATCCTGCCAATTTTTAATCTTTGATTTCAAGATTGGCGTTGCTCATTCAAGGCAAATATTTAACTTTAAAACATTAATATGCCACGTACTATAAGGTTTCATAGCCAAAACAGCGAGTTTTCCATGTTGGAAAATGGTCCATTGAACACATGTTGCTATGAATAAAACTTTCAAATTGGTAACTTTTGTAGCTTTTTTAGGTCGCCCGAAAAGACTTATTTATAAGTATTTACCCTCTTTCTGATCCTATACTTTTTCCTAAAAGTCAATCTCACTCATTAAATTCAGTCAAACTGCCCATCATTCGTCCTATCCTAGTATGTAGCTCGCCTAACTTGACACAAAATGATACAAGTCTATTATTGCTTTTTAGGCGTGATGCTTGGTTAGCTTTCATTGGACGACCAGATGAAAATCTAGGTCCGGACCCTCGGGTTTGTTCATTACACTTTGATTCCAAATTCATGTCTCGTTGTCCGTCCGTTACTCGTCTCGTAAAGACTGCTATCCCAACCCAGCATGGGCCTAGATTGTTAGATCCTCATTTTTGTTCAAGTAGTTTTCATGATGATCCCCCTGTTGTTCAACCCGTTAGCTTTGATGTTCAAGCAAATCACGACCTGCTACCTGTAGAAATTTGTCAATTGCCTGTTTGTACTGACACAAGTCCCGTTCCTGGTCCATCCCGGTCTTGCGGGGAAAATGCGCTATCTAAAAAACCTATTTATACTTCTAGAAATCGTCAAAAACCAAGTGCGGCCAAGAATTTGCTTTCCAAACTTCAACTTTCCAGATCAGAAGTCGATACTCCTCGAAAGAAGCGCCTTTACGAGCATGCGCGTAGGACTCATAAAAAATCCCTTAGATTAAAAAATAAATGCTAAAAACTTACTGGGGATGTCAAAAAGACCAAAGTTGTATTTTTAAAAAATCAGTCTTTGCTAGAAGCCCTTGCAAGTAAGAATGTTTCCCTTGCTTTACTTAACTTAGTTGAAAATGAATTGGTAAATGTCAAAAAGAAAGCTAAAGGACGTCGATGGACCCTTGTCAATAAATTGATTGCCCTAAGCATTTTCAAAAAAAGTCCCAAATGCTATAGATACATTTAAAAATTAATGTCACTCCCTTCTCGAAATACATTATTTAACATCCTGAGTAAAATTCCTTTGGAACCCGGTTTTAATAGTGTTGTCTTGAACTTCCTTCAGGAAAAAGCTAATCAACTTAACTCCCGTCAGAAATATTGTACAGTAATTTTTGATGAAATGAGTATTAAAGAATTTTTGACTTATTTACCCCGCCGTGATGAAATAACCGGGTTCGAAGACTTTGGTATCATAAATGGTGAAAACACCCGTACGTCCCTGTGCGCTACACGGATCGTGAAACAGTACCCCGTCAAATTTCGTTCTCCACTTCTTGACAAAACTTCATCCGAAGTCCAGGTGAAGAAGCGGGGAACGAAAGTTGACGGGAATTGTATCGCGATACCGGAATAAAATTCTAGAATCAGAAACAAGTATCTCTAGCGTGAGAATCCCCTTGCAATATGAACGTTTTCTTGAGTGAAAAGTACACCAAAAATGAATTGAGAAATGTCTATTTAGATTATTCTCTTCTTTTTTTTTTCATTCTTGTTTTTTTCAAGTATTTTTCTGAAACATCAACTCGAAAGCAAAACGATATTAGGGCTTTAATCCAATGGGAGTTTTGAACTCAATTTTTGGTGTACATTCGCTCCGACAAGTTTTTCACATTAACTCGTATTTTAGATTTATTTTTCGACAAGCAGAGTATTAACTAAATCATTTCTGTTACGTTTCAGGTCTGCTATTCATTTACTGCTGTGGGTCACTCATTGAGAAAAATAACGTGTTTGGCGGACTCAAAATGTGCGGTATGTGCCATATTTTTCACGACTGAAAGAAAAATCATTATCAACATTCAGACTCGTTATTCATTTATCTTGCTCTGTGATGTGTCATACTTTTTATTTTTTAGGGTGCGTTTATCAATGCACTTATTCTACAGACAAAGCTGGGACAAGTCTGGTTGCTATGGGCCTTTTTGCAAACAGTAATGCAAAGTTATTCGACGGATTGTTATTCCATGAAATATCTAGTGATTGATAAACCCACCCTTACCCATTCATACCGTTCGTTGCATTTGTTAATTGGGAATTTCCCCTTGTATTATGTTCCATTAAATATGAAAGTACTAATACAAAATAAGAATTACATTTTCTCTTGAAAAAATCCTTTTCCGATCTTGTCAGAGGTATTTACTTGTGATTTCCGTTTTTGTTCTGTTTTTATTCTATAAAAGTAGAAAGAAAACGGGCTGTAAATATTCCTCAAGTTGAAGCGTTCAACTATGGAGGGCGGGACAACTCAACCCCGCGACCCCAGCCACATCAGTACCGCGAACCCTCCTTCAATTATTTAGTTTGCAACCAGAGCGCGTGGAGCGCATAAAGTAACGATTCGAAAGTGGCGCCGGTTTTTCCCCCAGAAATGAACCTCTATAGTGTTATATAGTATATGCTCTGTGGTCATGCGTATCGTTTCGCAGTTACAAAAAATAATTCAAACTGGTGGGGCGGGGGGGTTGTTTGCCTAGAGAAAGTCTTCCGAGAAAAAATATTGTGAGAACTTTAAACTTATTCCAGGGAAACTCAAAAGTATGCTAAGATTTGTCCAGCACCGTAAAACTCGCTTCTAAATATTGATACTTGAACTTTGTCGCTTGTAAGTAACTAAATATGAAAGTTTAAATGCGTTTCAAAGGGTTAAAAGTTAACAGTTTTTTCGTTTATAATTAAGCGATTCCCTTTGCTATTATAACGACTTTGATTCAAAAGAAGGTAAAGGGAGAAGGGTTATTAAAAATAGACGACTGAAACCTTGAAAGCGAACCCTTTTAAGAATTTCCAATTTTAGAGTCACCCAAACCACAGATCTAATAGAAGAATGTGCGCTATGGTGAAATGATAAGGGGGGGGGGGCTTAATGAAAGTGTTTGGTTGAGGTAAGGCGATGCAAAGAGGAATACACGTTGTGATCCTTCCCTTCCTGCACCGCTCGTCTATATGCGTGGGTGGTTCATGTTTGGGGCGGGGGACCGTCAGGTTCCTTTAAAAGGTGAGTCTTCAAGAAGGAACTCATTAGGGAAAAGCTGGCGCGATGGTTTAGTCATTTCCAAGTTTATGAGCGAGAAACATTAGCGGAGCAAAAGTGAAGCAGATCGCTGATTACTGGAAGAGAGAAGTGGTCTAGCCTCTTCGTCCCATTATAACAAAAACTCTGACATTTTGCTACGCCTTGCTTCAGTAGAAGTCTGAGCCTGCCCGAGCAAACACGTTCTGGAGTAATCGTAAAAAAGGATAACGAGAAATACTTTTAATGAATTAATAAGTCCTAAATTCGCTAAGGCGCCATTAAAAGCTTGAAACAGCTTTATAATTTTACAGCGTTCCCTCTCTCACACCACAAAGATATAACTTTTCTTGGAAACTTCCACCACCCACAACCACGATTACCGAACAGTTTCAAGATGCGGTTTTGAAAAGGCGTGCCGTCACGTTTTTGACGGTCTCGTTTATAAAGGCACCCACGGGAAAAAAGAAAAGTCAAGGTGCTAGAAGTTCGGAAACAATGTATTTTACAGAATGTTTGACGATGTATTACTGTTGAATACGAGGGACAGTAGTCTTCGTCTCGACAGTCGTCTTTTCCCGTAACCAGCTACACTCGGAAACGGTTGATTCGTCCATTGAAACTACAGCTGATTGATTAGCATTAAAAATGATCATTTCGGCCCTAAAAACCCAAATAATTCAAGTGAATGTGAATTTCAATCATTGAAATTCAAACAAAATAAAAATACTTTTGCACTAAAAAAATGTCAATTTAAGCAAAGTCGCTCCACGCCTGAGATCGAGAAAAACAGATTATTTGCAAAATTCAGTGCCAAGCGTTGAGTTTGCAAGTTTGGGTCCTAAATTGAGCAAAATTACAAGTTAACTGGTTGAATATCCACGAAATCGCAAGTCTCAGGAATCAATTCTTGCGAAAATGTAACTTTCAGGTCATAAAGTCCCCAGGCCACACAGGCTAGCCGGCCATGACAGCCGTTCACTAACAAAGCTCTTGCAACTTTGGTTCCAACATTGCCGCAAAAAGTGCGAGTTTTACGTCTCAATTACAGTGAAATTGCGAGTTTAAGCACTTTTTCCCGCATGTTCTTGCAGGGAAAGGAGGTCCAGTGTTTTTTTTTTTTTTTTTTTGTGACGGGTGCGGATCCCGGGCAGCCACCCGCCGTAATATCGTGATCAATAGCCGTGTAACTCAACATTTAGAGATAAGTACTTGCGAGCTTGTTGCAATTTTTGATGATTTACCGGGCTGATTTTCCGAGAAACTGAAAGTTGAAGGGCCTTAGTTTAAGCAAAATCTCCAGTTTCGGGACCTATTTTCGTGACGGTGGATCCAAAAGAGCCCAGCGAGCCTGACGAGCACCCACGAATTTGGAAGTTCCGTTGCCGAATACCCGCAGAAATGTGACTTCCGGGTTTGATTCATTCGAAAATGGCCGTTTAGGTTTTCAATTTAAGAAAAATTTGGAAGTTTCAGGGCCATTTATGCCAATGAAACTCTTGACTAGTTGGCCACATCAGTGAGTGGAGAGCATGGCAAATTTATGTGAAATGGGACGTTTCCTGGCAGAATATCCGGGAGATGGACATTTTGGGGTCTAAATTTGAGCAAATTAGCGAGTTTTGGCTTCTATTCAGTGGCGGCGGCAAGCCCGGGGGCTTAGTATCAAATAGCGCCGAAAAACTAACGAATTCTCACAAAATTATAAGTTTCCTGGATGAATACCCGCATGAAATACGACGCGTTCGTTGTTGAGACGACTGCGCTCGATGACTTAAGGGTATGCGAAAAGCTGACTACCCATGCGCAAGCCGACCATGGCAATGGTCATGGGTATGCCCATGTTCCGACTTATTTAGGGCGTTTAAAAAATTCTGGCCACGAATTAGCGCTTCTTGAAAAGTTTGATCACAAATTAGGTATTTTTTCTCACGTTTTGCCATGAATTACTCTTTGTGCTCAATTTTAGCGATGGACTTGACCGAAGAGCAGGACATTAGCGTTTTTTATATCATTTTATCCATAAAAGAGCCTCAAAAAATTGCGAATGACAACCCCCATTTTCCCAATTTTGGCCGCAAAGTAACTCATTTTGGACATGTTAGATACGAATTAGCTTTTCTTCTCCTATTTTGCTATGAATAACCGTTTTGTCTCAATTCTAACGGCGTACATGGCCCAAAGAACGGCACATTAGCGTTTTTTCGTAATTTTATCCACAAAATGGCCACCAAAAATCGTAAATGAGCTCTATTTATAAATTTCAGTCGTATATAACAGCCGCTATCTTGGCTAAATTGGCCGCAAATTAGCTGTTCTTCTCCAATTTCACAACTACCGTTTTTGTTCAATTTAAGCGGCGGACTTGCTACTAGAACAACACATCAGCCTTGGTTTTTTCGCAATTTTATCGGTAAATGTGCTTCAAAAATCATGAATGAGCTCTCTATATAAATTTCAGCCGCTAATAATGGCGGTTCTTTCTTAATTTTGGTTCCGAATTAGCGCTTTTTCAAAAATGTTGGCCGCGGATTAGCTATTTTTCTCACACGCACTCAGCATTTTTACTCATTTAAGATGTGAACATGACCGAACATCACACTCTCATGACCGGATTCAGAGACCTTCCTTACCGGTGGCTTAACTTAAGTTGTGCTAAGATCATACGGTTTATTAAAATGCATCACCTGTTTTTGAAGCACTTTAAGGTGGCCTTAAGTTAAGGAAGGTCTCTGAATACGGCCATCAGTATTTAATTGAATAAATTAAATGTAATTGATATCTTCCGGACAACGATGGAAGGGCATAGCCCAACTCGAATCGAGTTTTGAGAAAAGAAAATGGGCTCCTCGGCGGGATTTCAACCCGTAACCGAAGGCCCGGGAAAGCCGAACTGTGGCTTTTGCTTAATTTTAGCGGTGGTGGACTTGACCCAAGAACAGCACGTACCTATGTGTTTTTTCGCTTGACCTACATAGAAGGTGGCTATTTTCACAAATATGAGCAGTAAGCAAATATGCTTACTTCACGTCACGGAGTGAACGAATAGTACATTTCGCAACGAGTAAGGAAAGCGTCACTTTACCCGCGAGTTTTGTTTGGCGATCGAGGCAAAGCTGAGTTCGCTAATGACTAACAACGAGCGTGTAAAGACGCTCCTTACGAGTTGCAAACGCTACTTCTTGCTTGACGTACCAAATGTGAGGCACAGTGAGGAGCAGTGACGTAAAGTACTTTCGTTCACTCCGTGACGTAAAGTAAGCAAATGACACGCTGAGATCAAAGTTTTTCTTTCGTGGTGAGGTTGCCATGGTGAAAATAGCCACTTTCCCCGTAGGTCAAGCGAAAAGTTATTTTACGTCACTGCTAGAAGTGATCAAACACGGCCGGACACGATCAAATGATCCGAATTTTTCATACGGTGGGCTCCCGGACTCAAGTAGTAGTCAAACGAGGAGTTTGATAGAATTATGAAAGAGATGAGTGGTCGAGTTTCGCGATAGGAAGGGCATTGCGAAAATGCCCAGTTTGATAGACCCAAAGTTCGCAAACACCTATTTTTGCCATAAAAAAAAATAATTAAACGCCATTTTCATGGATTATGAGAGGAAATTTTCCCGATATTAGGCAGACCCAAGAGGCAAGTTTAATCTATCGGTCGAACAGGCGTCGTAAAAATGAAATTAACCCGTTTCATGGAGTTAATAGACGCGAATGTCCCCAGTTTTTATAATCCAAGAAACTAAGGTGTGAGAGGGGGGGGGGGGGGCTCACGCAGCGTTCTCGCTTTTTTGTCTGTTGAAGTCTCAAACTCACAGTCAAGGGGTTTTCTCAGAACAAAAGACAAATATCGTTCAATCCCCAAGCGCATGCTGGATCGTTCATGTCGTCACTGCTTTGGTCTGTCGTTTGCGCTGTCAGTTTTTGTGGAGGAACGGAATTCACTAATTATTGTTCAACTGTATGTGGTTAAGGGAAAATACTGTACATGTCTTTCCTGGACCCCCTCCATTCATACCTCGCCTACTCGGCATTACGTAAATTATCACCGTATTTCTGCACCAATCCTGGATATCATGACCTCATTAAAATCTCCAGGAGATTCTGCACGTGCATACGATCATTTTTCATATTTTACCCCTGAAATAACTTTAAAACCCACATAAACTTTTACCTAGATAATTCACGCTCTTTCGAGGACTTATTTAGGAAAGCAAGATCGTACGTGAGTGCAGAATTTCCTGGATATTTAAATGACATCTCGAAATCCAGGATTGTTGCAGAAATTAATATGATAATATATTGATATGTGACCATGGTTTTGGTCCACTAGATCATCTTCAGACAAAGTTTAGGGCATAAGAACCACCCTCGTCACACGATTTTCTCTAAAACGAATAGTGACCACTGGCTAATCTGACAGGCTACAGGGGTAGCTTGCGATCACGTCTTGTTTTAGTGTAAGTGAAAGTCGTGTGACGAGGGTGGTTCTTACGCCCTAAACCCTGTCTGAAGATGGTATAGTCGACTGAAACCATTTCACAAAATTTAAACGTTGAGAGATTACCTCTTTTCACCGAAAAACTCAAGTCTACATCTAGTCACTCTTACCTGGTGGGAGGGGGCAATTTCCCCTTACCAAGGAGGCCTAGGTAGCTTATGGTGCTACCCCTGGCAGTGGCGGAACAACACCTATCGGGGCCCGGGGTGTAAATCTTTAGGAAACCCTTCAGTCTCTAATTAAACTAAAAATACTTTTTAGTAGCGTTGAAGTACATATTTTTCTCAATTTTAGCTACGAAATTGCCTCCGAAAACCGTATACGTGCGTTTTCTCAATTTAAACTGCGAATGAGCGTTTTTTTCTCAATTCTACTAGCATATTTTAATAGCTATAATACTTCGAATTATACCTTTTTCCTCAATTTTATCCGCGAATTAGCTCATTTTCTCATTTTTAGACGCGAATCGGCGCTTTTTATAAGCTCTTAGCCGTCAAATTGCCTCAAGAATCTGTAAATTGGGTAGCGTTTGAGTGCTCTTTCCCAATTTTATCCGAAAATTAGCAAGTTTTCTAAATTTAGGCCACGAATTGGCGCTTTTTTTCATTTTAAACGCCAATTCGTGTTTTTCTGTATTTGCTACCCGTGAATTAGCACTTTTTCACACATTTCACATTTCATTCCCCAAGTTGCCTCAGGAATCCGCGAGTTGGTGTTCTCTCAATTTCAGCTGTGAATTCGCCATTTTTACCCTCAATTTTAGCAGTGAATGAGCACATTTCTTCGTTTTAGCTGCGAATTATAGCACTTTTTCTCGACTTTTTTCGTGAAATCGCAATTTTTATCGATACCTTAGCTGGGAATTGGAGTTTTCCTAAATCTTTAGACGCGAATTCGCGTCTTTCTCTGTTTCACGTTGTGAATCAGCGCTTTTTCTCAATGTCAGTCTCAGCCGCGAGAATCCGTGAGTTGGCGTTACCTTTTTTTTTCTCTCTCTCTCTCTCTCAATTATAGGCATGAATTTGCGCTTTTTCTCAATTTTCATAGCTGCCAAATTGTAACATTTTATCACAATTTCAGCCGTGAATAGCGTCTTCCTCTATATTTAGACTCAAATTCGCGTTTTTAATTTTGTTTATCCGTGAATTAGCGTTTTTCTCAGTTTTTGCCAGGTGAATTAGCGTTTTTTCTCCGTGTCAGCCCCGAAGTGTCCCCAAGAATAGGCGAGTTGGCGTTTTCTCTTTTCAAGCTGTGAATTAGCGTTTTTTCCTCAATTTTAGTAGTGAATTATCACATTTTCGCAATTTTAGCTGCGATTTTCAGCGCTTTTTCTCTATCTTTATCCGTGAAATCGTAATTTTTCATACCTTAGCTACAAGAACTATCGTTTTCCTCCACTTTTATACGCGAATTCGCGTTCTTGTCTATTTCACTCGTGAATTAGCGCTTTTTCTCAATTTCAGTCCCCGATTTCAGTCCGCTTTTTCTCAAAGTTGCCCCGAGAATCTGTGAAGCAGTGAGATCTGTGAATTCCCTTTTTTTCCTCAATTTTTATAGTTGCTAAATTGTCGCACTTTATCATAATTTTAGCTATGAATTATAGCTTGTTTCATCAGTTTTAAGACGCGAATTCGCTTTTTTCTCTTTTTTGTCCTTGAATTAGCGCTTTTCTCAGTTTTAGCCGCGTGAATAAGGGGTTTTTCCTAATTTCGGTCCCGAGTTTGCCCCAAGAATTCCTGATTTTGCGTTGCCTCAATGTCAGCTGTGAACTAGGGATATTTCTCAAGTTTTAAAGCCGCATGTTGTTGCGCTTAATCACAATTCTAGCCGAGAATTAGCGTTTTTCTCCATTTTTGGCCGAAATAACTAGTTTTGCAAAAATGTCAGTCATTTTTCTCAATTTTAGCGTTTTTTCCCTTCAATTTCAGCTGCGAATTAGCACTTTTTGTGCATTCTTTCCACAAATTCGCGTTTCTTAACTAATTTTTCTCTCTTATTCTACCCATCGAATTACCGTTTGTCTTATTGTATTGCGAAGTTTTATAGTCGAAGAAACTAGTCGGCAAATGGAATACAATTTAAAAAAATACGCGTTTTCTCAATTTCAGCTGTGAATTAGCACTTTTTCTCAATATTAACAACCGCTTTTATAGAAATTTTTCTCAATTTCAGCCGCGAATTAGCGTTTTTCTCAATTGTACAAGCGATTTTAGCCATTCTTTCGACTTAAAAAGCCCAATTTTTTCATGTTTAAGCTTTTCAGGGGGCCCATCCGAACGAGGGCCCGGGGCGGTCCGCCCCCCTCGCCACTGCCTCGGTACGCTAGAGACCCTTGGAGCCGTAAGTCTAGTCCAACCTCCGTCTAATTAGCGTTAAAAGGTTGTCGACTTGCGGAAGAAATGTCCGTGGCGAGCGTTTCGTTCAAGGCAAAGGCGTGCTTTTATGAATAACAATTCTTCTCCCTCATATTTAGTGTTTTTTCCAGAGCTCTTGGAGTACATGTTACTGGTGAATGCGGGCTTTTTAGCCTTTGCATTGGAGTGCAGATTAAAGCTCCATTTATGCAAGCTGCGGCCCGGCCTGGCCCGAAAATCAGGCCGGGGCGCAGACATCTGGCCTCAGGCAGGGCCGATTTTGAGTCGAAGCACGGCCCGGCCCGATTTCCCACTGGCTTCCGCATTAATCTGCGATTATCGTGTCTTGGAGGAAGTGCGGAGAGAATTCTAACAGCCAGTGGGGTTTGGGTGACTTTGCAGACGATTGTGGAAACGAGTGTATGAGGTTTGCAAAGCGTATTTAAGGGGGAGTTGCATTCGAGTTTCCTCGACCTCCTTCCAATCATACCTCGCCTACTCGCCGTTACGTCAATTATCGCAGTAGTTCTGCACCAATCCTGGATTTTAAGGTCTCATTTTAATCTCCAGATAATTCCGCACGCCCTTTAAATCTTCATTTTTCTTATATCACCCCTGAAACACGTATACCCTGAAAAGACTTAACGTGTTTGTGGAATTTCCTGGAGATTAAAATGAGACCATAAAATCCAGGATTGGTGCAGAACTACGGTGATAATTTACGTAACGCCGAGTAGGCGAGGTGGACCGCGCGTTGGATGCAAGGCATATCTGAGATTTAAATAAATAAATAAACTAATGCAGCTGGCCCCAGTCGAAGCGCCCAGTCTTAATCAAACTCGTTGGACTCTTCCACTTTTCCCAATTTTTGGATTGGGGAACGTTCCTATATCAACCCTCTGTCAGTGACAGTGAATCGTTCATATTTTACCTTTGCGTGGTTTGTTGAGTATAGTCGTGGTGGTGGTTTACTGCACTGGTGACAAGTCAGAGGATGCAGGTTGGTGTTGAAAGGCCCATAACAATGCCGAGCCTGAGGTAGAATGATTGACTTTTTTTTGTTAGGTACTCGCGTATTTATTTCAGTGGTACGGCCGCCTTCATTCAAGGCTCTTCGAGGAAGAAGGCTGAAAATATGATGAGAATTAAAAATTACTACTTATTTTTAAATCTGCGTAATGTTCACCCCTTTTAAGAGCTTCATTTTAATAGACGAGGTCATCAAATAGAATCAACATTAGCCCGAAATCTATCCCGAGTTCACGATCCTGTCAGTGGCAATTAAGAGAAGTACAGAGGGTCAACGTTGGTGGTTTATCATTGCCGCGGTCAAAAGGGCTATTGTCCACCTAGTTCATTGAATTTCCTTTGAAATTAGGTCTGTAAGCTCTTTGAATATTTAAAAAAGTTGTGCCAACAAAGTACAGCGTCTTTACGTTGTAATAAACATCAAGGGGCTTGTAATCAAACGTCACCATCAGCATCAAAAGGGAAACCGAAAAACAATTCGCAAGATTCGGACAAAAAAAAAAAGAATTAACCAGAAACTCCTGGTTCAACAGCATTACAAATTGAAGCGACCCTGTCACCCCCTCCCTCCACCACCATAACACAAAGCCGCGAAATAAGCCTTCTGTAATCCGAGAACAGGCGGGCAGTCAAAGTTCATTATTTGTACGTGTCACTCGATCGTGATTGCCACTGCGACCACACTAGAGAGGCAACGGAATTTCGAAATTGCTTCTCTTCGTAACACGCATAATGTGTTTACACGCTGGAGTATAGGTTTGTGAGTAAGGGAATGAATGGAAGGGAAGGGAGGGGTTTGCTAGGCATGGTATAACATTGTGACTCTAATTAGATTCTGAGACGCCAGTAGCAATGAGCCCGACGACTGTTAAGGAAATAGGGTGGAAGGCCATTAGTGACAGAAGTGGGAGAAAAAAACGGAATTAAGATAAAAAATGAATGGAATTTCAGCTTGGAATGACTCTACCAAAATAAAATATTCATGATTCATCAATTCGGCTATCCATTGAAATCAAGAATGGGAACTTTGGTTTTTCAATTCCAAGGATTTCCTTCACATTTGTTTCCTTCCTTTATGAACACCAATCAAAGGATATAAGAATATACAATAAAAAGAATGTCAGCTGCAGTCGTAACCCGGTTAAAAGGACGAGGCACGCAATCATTTCCCCTTAGAATATACTCAATATCCCTCCACGTTTTTCAAATTTATGTCCATGCCATAAGCATGTTTGCTTATGCTCCTCAAAGCGTAACACATAAACATGCTTCCTTTTAAATAGATTAAAATCGTCGTCGTCGTATTCCCTGTTCTTAAAAGCGAATAGGACGTAAATCTGGGAGTCGATATTGTTGCTGCGAGCTGTTTCAGAACGTCACTCAACTGCGACTATAAAACCTTGACACCTTTTTACAACCTTTCCAGTTCGTTGCATTTTAAAATACTTTTAGAGATTTTGTATCAAAAAAGAGTCAACTATAGGACCTCAGAAATTTGTATATCCATACAACATTTTTGTGTAATCAAAGAGTGACCCCCCCCCCCCACTATGATAAAATTCGGAAAAGTGGAAACAAAGTTTCAAAAGAGTATTAAAAAAACGTTAACGGCTTGAATTTTGAAACTTTTGGCGTGAAAGATTATAAAAGCGGGGTTGCTACAGCTTAGTGAAATTGACAAGTTGGTTACTTCTAAAACGTGAGACAAGTTCAGTTTCCACGTCTCGCTTTCGTAATTTATGTCCACCAGCACGTACTATACGTCTTTTTTCTCGCAAGCGTGAATTCTCAGAGCGTTGGTGCCATCGTGACGGGGGGGGGGGAGGTTCTCGACAGGAAATGTCTCTAGTAAGGGGATATGCTGTACACTTTAAATCAAATACCTTGTGATTTATTCACAGTTCATAACGTTGTTTTAACGTAAGCTTCTTGTCTTACGGGCGAAGATGCGTAATTAAAGTGAAAAGCGGGGTATCACGGAAAACAGTATTCTTCTCATCGCCATATTATTCGTTGTATTGGGCCTTGTAATCAATTTGTAGATTTACCACGCCAAATGTTGTCACAGAGAACACATCGCAAGTGGTGGGACCTCTTAACGGTGAGGTGGGGGGAGGGTACTTTTGAAGTGATGTTTGTCTGTTTGCGACCCCACGAGTATACTTCATCACCGATGAAGTGACCATAAGGACGTCGAAAATCTAAACACCGTACCTCCCGCAAAATCCGTACACTAATTTTCAAGCTAAACAGGCTAACAAGTGCCCGCGTTAAACGTCTGTCTTTCAGAGAAGGAGCTCGATGATTTCGCAGGAAAAACTCAGTTATAGTACAATGTGAGCAAATCATTTCCGCGGGATAAGTATCCCTCCCCCTTCACTACAATTTCCCGTGTACTTCAAGGATTCAACGTCTCCTCAAACCCACGTAGCCAGAGGGGCGTAGGGGTAGGCAGCTGTCCTCCCCTAGACTCGGAAGCGCAGATTTAGTGAGGCAGCTGCCCGCCCCTAGATACATTTGGAAAGTATAAGTCCTTCATGTCAGGATAACCACATTTTGTTTCGTCGGCGCTCAATAAAAAAAAAATGTTCTAGAATTTCCCTAATAAAAAAGTCAATTTCAAGAATATTTGTTGCTCACAAAACGAATTTTACAAGAGTGACATATTCAAAGGTCAATATCCCGGCTTTTGTGCCCCAAAATAGTATATTACGATCCAAGGGCGGTATGATGCTCATTACGGTCGAGGGCGACGGGAAGTGCCCGAGGTGAAGCCGAGGGCAGTTGTCGCCCGAGATCGTAATGAGGAATACCGCCCGAGTGTTGTACGCTATTTTTTGTACAGCCGAAGTCCTTAATCATTACAATAATAATCATAAAAACCAGTCTTTAAAGCCCTGTTCAGAAGCTTTGTGCTATGCATCTGTGGAGTGTACTAGGCAAAGAAAAATTAATTCCTTAGAAAAATGAAGCATTTTGATAGGTTGCACGGACTCCACAGACGCATATCATATGGTTTGCTTAATAAACTGAAGTGAACACACACTTTAGCCAGCGAATGGAAGGATGACGTAGCTGATACAGAGAGAACTTTAATCGCCTCTCAGCGTAATTTACAGTGCTTATTTTTGTGTTTTTATGGCTAATGTACAATTTAAAACAAAATTAGGAAAAACTATTTAAAAAAAAACAACAAAAGACCTAAAAGAAGACGTTCCGGGCCGATATTTTTCTTTACGCCCGGCGGGCGGAATGAACCTCATGTCGCCCGCTCAAGACTCTCCTAGCGGTCGAATTTCGAGTCTTTACGCCCGGCTGTACAAAAATACTATTTTAGCAGGTCTGACTCAACTAAAAAGCCAACAGATGTTGCTTCTCTGAAAAAAAAAAAATAAATAAATAAAAAATAAATTCTCCCAAGCTTAGTGGTAAAATTGCCAGTTGATAGGAGACCAAAATCACAATTTTAGAGCCCACTTAAGTCTTCATTTCAGCAGTCGCCAAGTGGTCGTCAACATAAACTCAACGAAAGAGACTGCAAATTTTGTGGTAAACGGCATATATTTGACAAAAATAAATGCCCGGCGTTTGGGAAAAGTTGCATGAATTGTGGCAAACGGGACCACTTCGCTGTGGTGTGTCGTTCGTCGAAGCAAATGGTCAAGGCAGTCAATTCTCGAGAGGCACAATGCAGCTGTTCGGTGATGTCGGACAGTGAGGAAAGCATTATGAACATCAGCTCGGCAAAACAAGCTAACAGACTCATGGTTGAGGTTGTCATCAATGGTACGGAATGCGTCGCACAGATAGACACCGGCGCCTCCTGCAACCTAATTGGCTGGAAGCAAATAAAGAGCCTTCGATCGCAGCCGGTTATCACACCATCGGGGCAAATGCTGCGTTGCTTTAATGGGCAACGAGAACGGTCGGAAGGTGAGTGCATTTTACGTGTTATGCACGATGACAAGACTTACAAGGCAAGATTCCTGATTACTAAACACGATGATATAATCTTGGGCCTCAAGGCTTCACTTGGGATGGATTTGGTTTGTCACCACTCCAGCGTTGAAGTTAAAAAAGTTCAATTAGAAAAATTCAAAGAAATTTTTGATGAGACTACCGTAGGCGAAATAGGCGAACTTAAATTGCAGCTTCGTGAAGACGCTGTTCCAGTGATTGAGTCACCAAGAAGATTTCCCGTCGGCATACGCAGCAAAATAAAGGCAGAATTAGATCAGTTAGAAAAAAACGGTATTATACGAAAAGTTAATCATGCTACCCAATGGACCACAAACATGGTTTTTATAATGGGGCCAAAAAAGAACCGCTTGTGCATTGCCCCAAAGCATTTGAAAGCGTCTTTGATCAGAAATCGTTTCATTACTCCTACTGTAGAAGAAGTCACATCACTACTCGCAAAAGCCAAAGTTTTTAGTGTGGTTGATGCAAAAAATGGATTTTTTCAAATGCGTTTAGCCAAAGAATCACAAGAATTGACTACGTTTTGGACGCCTTACGGTCGTTATTGTTATAGTAAATGTCCGTTTGGGATTTCTGTGGCTCCAGAGGAATTCCAAAGGAGAATTTACGACATCATGGATGGGTTATCTGGTGTCATTGCGATCGCAGACGATATTTTTATTTATGGTGAAGAAAACACTCAGGCGGAAGCGATGAAAGATCATGACAAAAAGGTCGAGGCTGTATTTCAGCGAGCTTGCTGAAATGGATTGGGCATCCATAGCAGCTATGGATTGGGCGCTGCTCTAATCCAAAATGGTAGACTTGTCGCTTACGCATCCCGCACCTTAACCAAGAGCGAGACAAAATATGCACAGATCGAGAAAGAGACCCTAGCAATTCTTTTCGGGACGAAGCGCTTCGAACAATACATTTTCGGCCGAGAGGTACTTGTTCAAACAGATCACAAACCACTCGAGATTATATTCAAACATAATCTGTGTGATACTCCCAAAAGAATCCAACGTATGCTATTGCAGCTCGTCGGCTTCGACGTTAAAGTGCAGTTTACCAAAGGAACCGACGTCTGTATTGCTGATGCCATGTCTCGGTTGCCTACGGGTGGGAATGAATCTGATCTAATAATTGCTAAAGTGATGGAAGAAACAAATCCTTTAATAGGGTTGGCGATCAGTGACCCAACGCTGAGCACCATTCGTGAATACACCCAACAGGACGAAGAAGGGAAGCTGTTACTACAGTTCACAGAAAGCGGTTGGCCTGAGGATGAAAAGTCGGTGACACCAAAAATGCAAACCATGCATGCATGGAAAATTCGAGAGCAAATCACTTCGTCAGACGGCATTGTAATTAAAAGTCAGCAAATTTTCGTTCCATTCGGCCTGCGGAACACAATCATGAAGAAACTTCACAAGGGTCGTAAGAGCGGTGAAGCTGATTTACGTCTAGCAAAAACTCGTGTGTTTTGGCTGAAAATGTCTGATGACATTCAAAGATATGTTAAAGCGTGTTCAATGTGCGAGGATTTAGATGTGGCGCGGAATCAAAAAGAACCACTTGTTCTCAGAGAGACGCCGTGTGGTCCTTGGTTAGAAATAGGCGTTGATTTGCTGCAGTTTAACGGAAAGAACTATCTCGTTGCCTGTGACTATTTTTCGTCCTTTTTTGAGTGGACCGAATTGGAAGATCAAGGCTCTGAAGAAACAATAAAGGCTTTGAAGAATTATTTCGCTAGGTATGGGGTGCCTAAAATTGTTTTTACAGATGAAGGTTCGAATTTCAAGTCCCGCGAATTCCAGCGGTTTTCTAAAGATTGGAATTTTACGCTGAAGACTTCGTCACCCCATCATCAACAGTCCAACGGCAAGGATGAGTCTGCTGTGAAGCTCGTCAAACGTCTTTTAAAGTTGGAGAGTAGAGGCGAAGACATATACGAAGCCCTACTTACGTGGAGAAACACACCTTCTGCTCAAATGACATTCATTCCTGCTGAATTGATGTTTGGCCGAAAGCTCAGAATCATTTTGCCAAGTTTATGTGCCGTCGGTGATTCAAATGTCGACCATTCAGTTGCTCGGAGAGAAATAGGAAAGAAAAAAGAAGCTTACAAGAAGTCGTATGATCGATCGGCAAGAACCCTCCCGACTTTGGAACAAGGGCAACCTGTTCGGGTTTTTCTTAACCCAAGTTCGCCAACAGCACCCGATTGGCGAAGAGGTGAGGTACTGCAAAAGTTGAGCACAAGATCGTACTTAGTAAGCGTCGACGGACGAACTTACAAAAGGAATAGGATTCATTTAAAACCCTGCACAGCAACGTTACAAAGCGGTAGCAAAGATTATCGGTGGATTTGGGATGACCCCATTAATTCAGAACCACCTGCACTTAACGAGCCGGAGCTACAAGACCAAGAAACGGGGAGTAACGAAATCAGAGAACATCTGCCAGAGGAGGACAACCGCCAACCATCACAACAACCAGAGGAAAGAAGATCAAGATTCGGTAGACGAATAAGAGAACCAGTTCGTTTAAATTTGTAACGCGTTTGGAATTATTTTATTATTTTCTTTTTTCAAATATTTTATTATACGATGGGGAAGCGAGGTTCGATTTTTCAAAGGTAATTCGACTCATAACAAATAAGAAGGTTAGAACCCACCTCACCCCCTTTCAATGTTTAGAAGAAGTAAGGAGGAGTCTAGTCTCCAACTTCTGCCGTTTCGTTTAGATATTTTTTGTGTTGGTTAAAGTGAATAGTCCCTCGCCTTTTTATTTATTTATTTTTTCGGAGATTAGAAAAATGGCTCGTGAACTTGGTGCCCGGCGAAGTAAAGGCTCACAAAGAAGGAGAAGCCAGCTTTAAAAAAAAACCATGTTGATATTGTTCTACGATGATCGTTGTAGATTGCAGTAATCGCAGAAAAACTGTAGCGGCTGAATTGAATACCTACGAAAATGTCAAAGAAGAAAGGGCAGTCGTTTCTGGTACACCGAACACTGAATACCACCAAAAACTTTAAAAAACACACATAGTGTAGTGAGCTCAACGGCCAGAACATAAGTTTTCATGGGTGATGGTGATACTCACAGTTTCACAAGTGCTGTACACCGTACCGTGTGTCTCGAGTTTGCTTGTCACCCGAAAGTCATCAATTTCGACTAATCCCGGAAGAAACCAAACCCGACATTCGTGTGCTTTTGACGGTGGTCTCTGGAGGGTGTAAATGTGTTGAACACGTCTGTTATGACTTCAAAAGCATAATTCATTATAATCAACTCATAAATAAACGATTCAATTTGACTACACGAAGTGTTTTTACCGTGAGCTGCGCCGGAGTGAAAATACATTTTGGTTATGTAGAATTCTAGAGAGAGGTGAGGAAAATAATGTTCATCTGAAGCCGGACGGATTCAAAAAATAAAGTAGCCCCTGTCGATTGCGAATCAGGTCTTCCCGACACTAATTATTACGTAGAGAAACTTAAAAAATATGTGAAAAACACTGCACTGCCTTAAAACGTGGGATTTGTATCAATAATGTCAAACTGTCCTAGGGGTTGATGATAAGGTTTATTATGAGTCGAAACTTCCCCGACGTATTGTTAAACCAGGGGGCCTGTTCTGTAACTTTTAGTTGAGTGTCACTATCACTGTCACTGTTCCCTGTCCTTTCAACTGTTCCTTGTAACTGTCATTTGAACTGCTTCCTGTGTTGTTGACTGGAGTTCCGTAAAACCAGTCAAGTGTTCCTTTATAACCTAAACATTACCTTTCCATGACTAGAAATTATTATTTTGTGATAAATATCACGCTGTTAATAATTCAAAAATAAAGCAAACAAAAACTAAAAACATTTACTCAAAAAAAAGGAATACACGCCGGAGAAGAAACTAACTGAAAAATTTAAAAAGCCCGAAAGCCGATCAAAGGTTATAAACAATACTCTTCAAGTGATCCTTGTAACACCACTTGGCTATCCCAAAGGATAGTGAGAGTGTTCCCCCAGTCGTGACGTCAGGGGAACAGCTACAAGAGAACACTGAGATACAGAACACCAAAACATGACGTCACAACAGGACCTGACTGTTCCTAGGATCAGTCAAATTCTTACAGAACAAGCCCCCAGGGGAGATGTTGGTGTGTTGCTATGTTACAAAAAAAGACAATTTTTTGACCGTAGTTATGGTGGGAGGTGCACCTTGTGAACCACAAAGTAACCTCAAGTCAAGTTGTTTTTTATTTACACATGTCCACTTTGAATTTCTAGTTTTGTTCTTTTTTCCTCTTGTATGTCTAGATATTGTCACTGTGAGCTTTTAGATTATTTCACAGGGCATTAATAAAGTGAATAGCCCACAACTATACTCCGGAGAATCTTTATTTTAAACGGTCGACCATGCGCAAGTTGTTGGACTTCTTTTCCGGATATTTCAACGTGCGCAAGTAGCTCCAATCCTCTTCCGGGAATCACAACAGAAGCCACCGGGAAATCCGTCACTCATGTTTTTTATGGAATACATCATGTTTCTGAGTTCAAGATAGTTTGTTTTTTACTGATGTGTTGTGTATTTTTGGGGGGTATATGTTTCTTCAGGGGTCGATCCTCTGATAGCAAAGAGAAATACAGGGCTAAGAAATCACGAACGTTTATTTCACATAATAATCGCTCGCAAGCAAGAAACAAACTAATTCAGAAACATTACATGTACCAGTACTGCGAATGAGAAGACCCGTGGTTCGAGCACAGCGAGAACTGCATGAGTGTGGCGACTTTTGTTCAAATCCTTGTTTCGCAGTCCTCAAGAGACGGAGCGGCTCTTTCTGAACTCGTGACTGCCTCGCCCATGTAATATTTTTCCTATTATGTTGATGGAACGCGATCAGGGCCATTTATTTTAGAAAATAAACACCAAAATACACTTGAAAACACGGCTACGTGCCACGAACGATGACATTTACAATGAAATCGTGTGAACATCAAGTCGTACACGCTTTGAGAACGAAAGTGTTGACGAGTTTGATTTAGTTTTTACCGAACAAATTGCCCGAAATACCCCTTGTTCATTCTAACTCGTGCTCTTTTTTTGTAATTTTGCATTAATCTCAGGGGGGAGGTGAGCATTTTTGTTGATAACCGATGTAGAGGTAAATTCAAGGTTCTGAAGGTGTACTTTGGCGGCCATATTTGTGACAACCCTTCTACCCACCCCCCAGCCCATTCAGGCTTTCTCCAGTTATTTAACTCTATGATCAAATACAATCTCACTGCTCGTATGCCGATTATTTTACTTTAATTTATTTTATTATTTGCATAAAAACATAGTCGACAAGGTCCGTTTAAGCGTTGTTAAGGCTTTAAACGTTTTTGTGTGCAAAACGGTAAATTAGTTAAAACATGCATAAATCTGTAGCCGTAGGAGCCTACATCGTCTGTCTTCCCTCGTTCAGGTTCGTCAAACACGGACCGGTTTGTAACCGGGATGTAAGCTCCTACGGCTACAGATTTATGCATGATTTAACCACTAACCTTCGTAGTTTAAGCGACTCTACTAACAATTTAAAAGATAAATTAATGCTAGTTTCCGGTTCTGAGGTAAAACCTCCAGTTTCAGGGTAACATTTTCTTTTTTGAGTGAAACTGACAAAATTAGTTTAACAGAAAATCACCATTACTGTAGTGAAACAATCAGTTTTTATATCAGACGTCAGCTTTGGCTTAAAATCGTCAGTTGTGAGTTGAAATCGTCAGTTTTGTGTTAAAATCGTCAGTTTTCAAGACAGAGTCGTTAGGTTTGGTGTAAAATCATCAATTAGCGTCACTTTTGGTGTGATAAATAGTCAGTTTTGAAGTAAAATATCCAGTTTTGAAATAGAATTCTCTATTTTGGGGTGGGGGGAACACCAGTTATGGGGAAAATAGTCAGTTTATGGAAGATTTTTGGATGAAATCGTAAGTTTTGGGATCAAAACAGCCAGTTTTGTGGTAAAATAACCTTTGGGAGGGGGGTAAAATATTCATTTTTGAAATTTTAAACAGTCAAATTTGGCTTTAGGGGGTAGAATTGCCAATTTTGTAGTGACGTCATCATTTATGAAGGAACACGTCAGCTTTGGCGTTGAATTGTCTGTTTTGGTATAAAATCGTCACTTTTTCCTCAGTTTTGTGGTGAAACGGCAGGTTTTCAAGTCAGAGTCGTCCTTTCTGGCCTAAAATGATCCGTTTACAGAGTTGTCAGTTTTTGAGTAAAAAACACCATACTTCCATTCCCGTGGGGAACATGGAAGTAAAATCCAATTTGGAGGTAAATGGTCGTCTCGGGTACAAAGTATTCATTTTTGAAATGCAGAATAATTCAGTTTTAGGTTGAAATCGCCGAACGAATGACCTCGGAGGGCTCGAGTGCGAGCCTGCCATTTTTCACCTAGCCTAGCTAAAGAGCTACTTAGCCTAAAGAGGTAGAACCACCAGTTTTTGGTCAAATGAATTAACTTTTTTGGCACAATTGACATCTTTATGTTTCAACTAAAGCTTTGGTTTCCTAGAAAAGCGGTGCCGCAATATTACGGTAGAAAATTTCCCTGTTAAAATCAAACCATAGTTGCCAAGATAGCGGTAAAAATAAAGCGGCATCGTAATGGTGGTGATGAACGTTTTTTTTTTCCTCGTAGTTCCAATTATTGGTAGTATTTTCTTTCAACATCAGAATAGAGTCGTTTTCGGACAGTATCGTTTACGATTTCGTCACCATCTAGCGTCCAGGTAGTTTTCACGCTCACTGTAAACAAAAAACGTTCACCGTCACCATCAAAAACAGTTGATGAACAGTTCATCACCGACACCGCTTCGAGTTCGAGTCCAAGACACGACGACGTTTGGAATAGAATAGAGTTTCACTTGTGGGTTCCGTGAAATCCCCATAAATTCATCCAAAAAACTGTGTGAAAGTAACTAAGAATAACTATGTGAAAGTAGAGATTTCTGGCTATTTTCCGTCATTCAACCCAGGAACGATTCAGCAGATTTGTCGAGCAAGCGGGTTCTCGTTTTCCTGGTTGAAGACGCGTTTTGACAAAGGACGGCCTTCCAGACCTAAAGCCAAAAATAGGAATCATGCCAAGGATAACGATGCGTGGATTGTAGAAAATAAATAGCAAAATATTATCATGTTTGCTTACTCACTTCGGCAACTCAGCCGCACAGCTTCGGAAGAAATTACACAAAGAATGAAATCCACGGTACGTTTAAATATCAACCCATCCGCCGAAGGCACGTGCACACGGAAAACCGATTTGCGTCGAACTTCTTTCAATCCCAGTAGAATTTGCAATATTTCTCCGTCGAAAAAAAAGAAACAAACAAAACCATTGTTGAAACTCAATTCCGAGATAGTTGTAAAATAAGGAACAGAGGGTTTCGTCATAGGGACGACCCCAGAGACACCCCTACGGAAGTTAGTGCAAGGGGTACAAACTCCGGTTTCTTTCCTCTCTATACTTATTCTTTGATCATTATTATTATTTAATTTAAAGAGGAGACAGTGAAAAAACAACATTCTGTAAAGGAAAACCGGGTCTCCCCACCCCGAAAACCTAAGCGTTCTCTCATATAGGGACGTAATAATATAACGTAAATAATATAGAGGGAGCAAGAGTTCCAAGGGTAAGTATGAATTGAATCAGCAACACCTTTTAACTCGCTGGCGTTCCCCTAAAGTCATTAAAGAAAATTAATCAAGAACTTTGTATTACGACATACCATATAACCACATGGTTCTAGCATCCATCATTTTCTTTCTATAGTCGAACGGTATTTCGAGCTGAAATGTTTGCCGTCCCCTTTTGATGACGAGAGATGATCAAACCCATCATTTCTATGTACACGTATATATATGCGCGAGTTGTTTCTACCAATCTCACTTTCTAGAGCGTGGATAATTGGCACCGACGTGACTATATGCAAATTCTGAAGCTTTCCACCGCATCCAATACCCCCCCAACCCGTCTCGTTGATGGCTTTGGTGACGGTCTTCGTGGTTTCTAGGCACTGAGCTTTGTGCATGATCTTTTCCTGGTCATCTAAAATCAATGTGAATGCTAGGAGAGAAGGGAAGGGTTTACTAGTATAATAGTCAATGGTGGTCGAACTTTAGAAGCAACTCTGAGGAAAAGAGATAAACTGACGAGAAAACTTGCATTTAAAGTTTGTTGTACTTTTGACGTGATTACAAAAGGGCTGCTCTTGTATACTATTCGGTCTGAATTTTCCTTGCACTTAATGATGTTTACTGCTAGTTTTAGTACAATGCTTTTTAGCTCAAGTATATATTTTATGTACTCGAGTGAAAGGCAAAGGGATAAATTAAAAGCTCTCGTGTTACGAATGCTATTATACGGGTGGTATATGTGGGAAAAGTTGGTTGAGAGAAGCACGTATCTAACGCGACTATCTGATGGATTTGAAACCGTGTGTGTTTTTGCGTTAGCGGGGGGACAAGGTTGGCTTTTTCCGACGGTTCTTATCAAAGTTTTTGACGGTATTAATAATGTTCCCAAATTTCCCGGGGCTTTTAAAATGAAGTGTGAGGAAGTTGCAGTTGGTGTACTGTTTATGAAAAAAAGGGGGGGGGGGAGGCTCTTCAACACCACAAAATTTCAGAGAACGTTTTCACTCGAGAAAGAGCCAAGCACAGTGGAAAAACCTAGAAAGTTTTCAGTAAAATTCTAACTTTTCAAGACTGCGTTAAAAGGGCTTTGTTATACGAGATATTTGATATTTTAGTAAGAAAAATAAATTGCGAATAAGAAAAAAGCCAAACGCTTTGAAAAAAAATTATTAATAAGCCGTTTTTTGACTGCCAACAACTGAAATTAAACAAGTGACTTCAGGTTTAAACAAAAATTTAACAATTAAAAGATTCATAGTATATTTCATTAAGCATCATCCTCGAGCGAAATAATTCTAAATTGCAAAACATTTGTTGAAAATAAAGGCGCTCAAAGTAATTAAAAAAGTTTTCCGACTTTGTTGCTATTTTACCCGCCCCCTTTCAAACGGCTTTGATCCCCCCCTCCCCTTTTTTTCTTTCACTCGAGAAAAGAAAGACGGCGCCACTACGTCTCGATATTGTTCGAGTTTCGATTAATTTAGCATAAAAACGGAACTCGAAGTTTTTCACAAAGGTATCGTCTCTCCACAATAATTTATTTTATTCTACAGGACCGGTTTCGACCTGCTCTAGGTCATTTTCAACTGCGAATATAATAACATAGAGAAAACACATGAAATATAAACATATAAAATGAATAACAATTAATAAATACCTGCTTCTGAAGAGATTATGTGCAGGGGAACCGATATAAACGCGAGACCTTTTCTACAAGGCTGGCCAGGGTCCTCCGGGCACATGGATAGCGAACCGCATTCAGGAGCGGTAATTCCTTGGCAGGCGTCATAAGCCGTGGCAAGGATAAGTGCCCAGTTAGTGAGAGGAGAGGTATCTATAGGTTGGAGTGTGGTGGCTGTGGAGTGGTCTACTGTGGACGGACTGTGAGGAAGTTTAATACAAGATTCAAGGAGCATTTAAGGAGGCCGGACTCGGCATTTTTTGCTCATATAAGTGCGTGCAATGACGGGAATGGGCATAAGACCCAGATTTGAATCTCGGTAAACCAAACGAGCTACATTAACAAGCTGGAAAATCTGTTTATATTCAGAGAGCTCAATAACTCTGCCCTTTGCTTGAATGAAAGGAATGAATGCTCCTTCTCCGCCCTACTCCCTGTAATAGATTACGTCCGAATGAACGTGAAAGAAAGAGTAACGGTCAACAATTTCATTTAATAAGTCTCGTAAGGTCTCGTGTTTATATCTGTTCGCCTGCACATAATCTCTTTAGAAGCAGGCATTTATCAATTGTTATTCATTTTTTATGTTTATATTTCATGTGCTTTCTATATGTTATTATATTCGCAGTTGAAAATTACCTAGAGTAATCCGAAAATTACCGAAAATTACCGGTCGAAACCGGTCCTGTAGAATAAAATAAAATTATTGTGGAGAGACGATACCTTTGGGAAAAAATTCGAGTCAAGTTAACTCCACTATACCGCCTATCCACCACTCCTTTGAAAGCGTTTACGTCATTTAAACGGAACGTTTTTGAAAGTCATTCCTGGAAAATCTTGTGTTCGAAAATTTGAATTTCCAAATTTCGAAGGACGCGATTTGTACTATAAATTTTCCCGACAATAAAAAAAGGGCACGGTCTTCACCTTGTTGATATACAACGCAATAAAAAAAAAAATGCTTTTATTTTTCTGCCCTCCTCCACCCAATCATACATCCGTCCAATTATTCAAATGTCCTGAAATGTAAGTAATATATCATTTAGATGAAGGCGACTCCTTTTTTTGTCTCAATTTCACGGGGGAAAGATCTCCCTCCCACCCCCCACAACCACCACCAGTCCACGACCACGATCTTCAGCCATGTGAACCATTTTGAAAAGAAGAGTTTTTATCTCTTTAGTGAGAGAAGTGATGAGGGAGAAGAGTGATTGTTGGTGGAGGGGTTGGGAGGGAGGGTTGGTGAAGCGAAGGTGTGAGTGAGAGATTGAAACGATTTTCTAAAACCCCTTGACACATACTCATGATAAAAACCTTCCCTATTTTATTTTTAGGGTGTCTCGATAGATCTTTATTCCATTTCATTTTTTTTTTTTTTTTCGCACACAGGTGGACGGATAATGTGAAGAAACTTAAAGGATCCAGTTTCTCCCTCTCGGCAAAACGATTTGAATGGGACGTTGAACAAAAAACTACGAACAACTCTTATTCCAAGTAAATTTCGTTTTTATTGCTCTTTTCCATACTATTTTAACTCCCCCCTCCCTCCAACGACGTAACAGTCCAACTCGCCTAACTGGTATAGGAAGAAAAGCGCTGATGGATTAAATCTTTCTTTTATAAAAATAACGAGTGAGCCTAGTAAAAAATTGTTGTGAATAATAATATTTTGTATAGTATTGTGCTCTGGGGCCTTATTCTCTAACGAAATAGAAACGTTGCTTTGGAAGAAACACTGAAATCTCATTCATGAAATTAAGAAAACTGAACGAAAACATATGATTTTTGAAAAAAATTGGTGAATCAGGCCCCTGGTTAACTGACCTTTGTCAACATTTTCAGTTGAGGGCGTTTGCGAATGATTGCAGTCATAAATCTAAATAGCCACTCTGTAGAGTGAAATTACAAGTTTCGTGGCTATTCGTACTATTCATTACGGCATTTTTTTCAATTTATAAGACGCAAAGTTTGCCTCCAGATATCGCGAATTCAGGGATTTTTCTCAATTTTAGCCTCGAATTGGCTTTTAGTGCATTTCATTTATGTCAAAATCCACTATTGGTCTCGTCGTGGTGGTGGCAAACATGGGTCATGACATGTTTTTTTCATGTTTCAGAACCTCTAGAACACGAATTTAGTGGTTTCCGGAATTCATATATATACATACATTTCTTTATATATACAGGGTGTTTGAGGTTTGTGTGGCAATACTGAACCACGTGATGAATTAGGTAATTTTGCATCGATTTCACAAAATACAATATTATCGATAGTTATTTTTGTTTTCGAGATATCGAATAAAAACTGATGTTTTCATGATTAGCTCTTTTTTTTTCAAGTTTGACTTGTTGTGTCACCGCACGAGGTTGATTTGAATATAGTGAATAGTGCGTTGGAAACAGGACAAAATTGCCTACAAAATGAGCTCTAAAGAAATTGTGATTGTCCAATTTTGATTTGCATATCAGTCGATCAAAATCTCCCAAAATGCGTTTTGCGTTTTTCTCCGGCCTACTCTTCCGCTTCTAATTCTTCTAACCTCAGTGGCATCAAACGTTCAGATAGATGGAAAAACATCTGCAATTTGTCAGCTTTTTAACGATGTGCTACAATTGCCATCTACTGCTTTTAGTTCCACAGAAATCAGGAAGCAATCTGAAAAACATCGGGAGCCTAGGTTAAACTTCCATATTAATTATTTAACATTTTTTGCTCTTTCTGTATCATTTGTGTTAATAATACCACTTTTTATCAATTGGGGATTATTGTTAGCAATGGTCATTGTCTGCTACATTGAGAAACAACAGAATTATTAATTAAACTCAAGAGAAAAGGGCATTCTTTTGTTTTACAAAGCCTTTACTTCAAGTGTTCAAAATGGCCACCATTACTATTAAGCACATCCTGGACACCCCTAAATTCAGTTCTAGTAATGCGCAGGTTCCTCACTCAGCCCAGAAATTGGTTAGCCATGTTCATTCTTTCTAGGAGCACCTCTCGCATTTTGATCTCTTGAGCATGGACCAGTTCTTTCAACCGTCCTAACACATAAAAATCTAATGGTGTTAGGACAGAGGGCCTGGGTGGCCACGGAGTTGGCACTCTCTTGCTTATCCAGTTGTCGACGAACCTTTTTCAAGAAATTCTCTGACCAATCACCGGAGTGATCGGGAGAACCATCGTTCTGGAAAGTCATGCAGGATCGAATGTCCGAACTGGGTATTTTCCAGCAAGGCGGTTTTCCCGCTCACTTTCTGCGATCGGTCAGGAAATTTCTTGAAGAAGGCTCGCCGGCAAGTGGATAAGCAGGGGAGGGCCAATTCCGTGGCCACCCAGGTCCTCTGTCCTAACTCCATTAGAAGTTTATTTGTGAGGATGGTTGAAAAAACTGGAATATGCTCAGGAGATCGAAACGCTCTTAGATCGAACGGACATGGCTATCCAAAGTCTGTGACGAGAGAGGAACCTGCGTATTACTACAACTGAATTTAGAGGTATCCAGGATGTGCTTAATAGTAATGGTGGCCATTTTGAACACTTGAAGTAAAGGCTTTATAAAACAAAAGAATGCCCTTTTCTCTTGAGTTTAATTAATAATTCTGTTGTTTCTCAATGTAGCAGACAATGACCATTGCTAACAATAATCCCCAATTGATAAAAAGTGGTATTATTATCACAAATGATACAGAAAAAATGTATGAGCGCAAATGATGAGCAAAAAATGTTAGATAATTAATACGGAAGTTTAACCTAGGCTCCCGATGTTTTTCAGATTGCTTGCTGATTTCTGTGGAACTAAAAGCAGTAGATGGCAATTGTAGCACACCGTTGGAAAGCTGACAAATTGCATATGTTTTTCCATTTATCTGAACGTTTGATGCCACTGAGGTTAGAAGATTCAGAAGCGGAAGAGTAGGCAGGAGAAAAACGCAAAAAGCATTTTGAAAGACTTTGATCGACTGATATGCCAATAAAAATTGGACAATCACCAATTCTTTTGGGTTCATTTTGTAAGCAATTTTGTTCTGTTTCCAACGCACTATTCACTTTGTTCAAATTAACCTCGTGCGGTGACACAGCAAGTCCAATTTGAAAAAAAAAGATCTAATCATGAAAACATCAGTTTTTATTCGATATCACGAAAACAAATTGACTATCGATAATAGTGTATTTCGTGAAATCGATGCTAAATGACCTAATTCATCACGTGGTTCAGTATTGCTACACAAACCTCAAACACCCTGTATATATATTTATTGGTTTATACACAGGGTGTACAAAAGCGACTGGACAGAGGAAATCCAGTGAAGGGGCAACTCATTTCTGATCGAAATGACTATTTGCACTTTTCCGAAATTCCGCTTTGTTTCCGAGACATCCGCCATTTTCTGATTTTTTCAGAAACAGCTTGTTGCACACGCAGTAATTGTTGCAATGGCAAAAATGATGAGCCCATTGGAAAGAGCACAACATTTTCTATTTAAAGAGCCTTCTTTAATCCAGATCAGACGACATCTACTACGTTTTAAATCAGCTTATTGGCGAAAAAACGTAATTTTCTGACTACATCACCATATCACCAATACTTCCGGAATTAAGTTTCCTCGCTAATAAGCTGATTCGAAACGTAGTAGATATCGTCTGATCTGGATAAAAATAGGGTCTCTAAATAGAAAATTTTGTGCTCTTTCCAATGGGCTCATCATTTTTGCCATTGCAACAATTATTGCGCGTGCAACTAGTTGTTTCTGAAAAAATCAGAAAATGGCGGGTATCTCGGAAACAAAGCGGAATTTCGGAAAAGTGCAAATAGTCATTTCGATCAAAAGTGAGTTGCCCCTTCACTGGTTTTTCTCTGTCCAGTCGCTTTTTGTACACCCTGTGGATATGTCGTATCCATGTCGAGTAATTGTCCATTTCACGAAATGGATGTCCATTTCACGAAGTGGCTCCACTTGCCGTAACTTCAAAAAATTACGACATCTGGACAAAAAAATTGTCCATTTCTTGAAAAGGAAATCGTGTTTGTCCAGTTGCTGAAATCAAGCTTCCATACTACAAGTGGATGCAACAACATTATCCATTTCGTAAAATGGATGAGTGAGCAATAGGTGGGCATACACGAGCAGATGTCTGCGGCAGATTTCATGTTTTTGACAGATATCGGTGGTGAAAATTTGCTCGTTAGTGGGCAAGAAACGACGACAGATTAACCGTGATCGGCCAACCGATATCGGTGGGAGTTCAAATCCGTCAGATGTGGTCTGTGGTCCCCCACTAATCAACCGATTTCTTATGAGAGATATCTGGCAGACATAGATCGTCCGATTTCGAATCTGGCGTCGCCCCTTAACGCAACGATTTTAACCACCGAAACATCACTGAACATGTATTTTCTATTATTTTTATCATATGTATGGGTCAAGCTTTTTGCTCCCTTTACTAGTTTTCTAACTTCATATCTGCCACCGATCTCAAATATCTTTCGAACCCAACCGATAAATGAAATCTGTCACATTTTTTTCCGCAACAGATCTCAATCTGCCAGATGTTCCCCGACTAACGGGCAGATTTGATCGGGCAACAGATATCGGTCGCAGATAACTTTTGTACGTTAAGGGGCGACGACCGATCTCATCGTTTGCTCTAGATCGTTAACGATATCTGTTGAAAATATCGGCCGATCAAATTTGTCAGAATTATCTGCCCGTGTATGGGCCACTAATCTCAGGTGCTGAAACATTTTTTTGTTATTTAAAAAGGTTATTTTACTGAGCACTCAAAAACCCGCTAAAAAATGACGAAGCCTTTCCCATTTTAATTTTTTTGAAAAAGTCACGGTGGAGGGGGTGGTGCCCCCGAAGTGGAAGTAAGTGTGTGGTCTTGTTAGCACGATAACTCTCGAAGAAATTAATTTAGCGGGACGAGATTTGGCCCAGAAATCAGTAGTCATACGACCTCGGTTGGTATTGCATTTGGGCCAAATCGGTCTACTTGGATGGTGGTGGTGGTGGGGGGGGTAATATGGTTTAAACTGGTAAAAAAATCACTACAAATCACCAGTTGATACCAGATGCATTATGTTCGGTACGATGTTTTAATTTTGAAGTAGCCTTTGATTCCCATCAGCTAAGCAACCCGGCAGCAAACAGTACGAGGAAGGGTCAAACATTAACGAAACAAATCATGGTCTCAACATTATTACTTCTGGAACGGCTTAGGGTATCCGTATACGTAATGACATGCACTCTTTCCGACCGCCAGCTGCCGGAGCGAAATTTTTTTGTCATCCATTTCAGCCACAATTAGCGCTTTTTCTCAATTCTAGCCGGGTTTTGAGGGGGTCCGGTAATGGTAAAGGCTCACTTCATTGTCAGAATCACCCATGAGGCATAAGTATGGCAAACTTATCCTTACGACGTCGTTATTCACTTGGGAAGCACGACCCGCACGACTCAGCATGTCGCGCAGGTTATTGCCTACTCACGTTCCACTGTTGTTCGCATGTCGCGGGTACCACGCATCTCAGCGACGTTTTCCCGTTCGGCTCAGGGGCGGATACACAGATTTGTCCGGTCCGGGGCACTGGGAAAATATCGGCCCAATATACATTTATACAGGAGTGATTCACAGGAGGAATGTGACACACTTGCTCCTGGTGATAGTGCGTACCAGGACGCACAAAAACGTCATGTAGACCCTAGTGCTTTAGTTAACGCTATCCACCCACCCGTCTTGTCGAAAAACTTTTTTTTTTTTTTTTTTTTTTTTTTTTTTTTCTTTCTTTTTTTTTTTACACTTCGTAGGTTCTTCTTGCGAAATAAGCGATACGTTTCCATTTTTAGCCGCGATTTTTCTAAATTTTTGCCGTAAATTAGCACTTTTTGCTAATGGCTGTGCAAAGTTGCCTCCGGAAGCCTCGGCTTGCCATTTTCTCAATTTTCTGTGAATTAGTAAATTTTCTCAATTTAAACCCCAATTACCCATTTATCCTTATTATAACCACACATTAGCGTTTTTCCTCATTTTAACCGCTAAAATTATATATTTTTATACCTTTCAGCCACGAATTAGAGTTTTGCCCCAATTTTCGTCGCGAACTACGTAATGCTTTTTCTGAATTTGACTGTGAATTAGCATTTCTGGGATTAAACGGGTGCAATAATTGGATTCTCCGAGAAAACCCTTGGCTTAGGCACGTCATTATAGGACTAAAAATGACTACGTCTCAGGGCTTTCTCTGAGCATCTCGTTATTTTGCACCTTGTTGAAAAGAAAGAAAATAATTATCTAAAAACAAACATTATTTTATTAGAAGAAAAGGTGTGGGTTGGCGTAAACGTGCCGCATTCAGATCCTGTTGGTTGAGCAGATGAGGCAGATAAAAGAAGACTGATGATCACGTCGTGGCACCTCTGCTCTGTGATTGAGCCGAAGCTGTGGAAGGTTCTGAAATTTTGAAAAATTTACATAATGCCCACAAAGTCCCCGCCTCAATGGTGTTCACACTCGAACTTACGGCGCTTCTCACCAGAGACTCCAAAGCGGCCATTAGGGCGCACCTTCAGCTTTTTTGGCAGTCGACTACTGGTGGTGGGCTGAAGCGTAGCTAGCCAAGCGTAAGCGTTTTGACCGATGAAAACTGTTCAAGGCTTGGTAGAGTGTGGTGATCACCAGGCTCCGCACATTATTCACACACGCCTGGCGCAAATGAGCACCTGCTTGTTGGCGGGAATCCCAGTCTCTGCCCAGCTTGTAGTACCTAAGGAATGTTGAACTGTTGTTAACAAACTGCCGTGCACTGAACCATGTCAGGCACAGGAATTTGGGCAAAGTGATACTTACAGCATCGAAGAGCAATTTCAAACAGTTCCTTTCTGAAATTGGCAAAACGCATGACGGCTGTGAACATGGTATTTAAAAATGCGTTCGTTTTGTGTAGAAAAGAAGTGTTTTTGGCACAGTATTCTGTGATACATAGCCCGACAGTCATATACCTTCAGTCCTACATAAAAAGACCCACGAAAGGAAGGCAGGTGATTGCAAAACATTAAAATTACATACGTACCTTTCAACTTATTGGTGTGAAGACAACGCACCCTCACTGGATTATTATCGTTTAATAACGTTCACGATATAACAAATTAATTGGACGCACAAAAACAGGTTTTGACCTCTCGCCCGTTTGCTTCGTAAGAGGACATGTCAAGTGTCTCATGTCTCTGAACAAAAATTTCAAACTATGATTGTTGACACATGTGTTAGTACGTGGTATCGACACCACAGCAACACAAAATTATCCTACAAGACAAAACGCTCGGGAAGACCGCGTTTAATTCCAGTTTTTATGCAGTTTCAACCCCCCCCCCCCCATCTTGTGTTAAAAATTACCAAAAATGTACCCAAACATTCCGGAAGCCAGGGAAATAAGCTTTCTGATTGGTTATCGTGCTTACTTGCCTAAGACCACTAGAAACGCTCATTTTGGTAAACTCTCTCTTTTAAACTTTGGACTCCCATCGAACTGTTTTTTGCTCTGCATGTTGTCACAAAAACTTGCGTATTAAATAAGCTTTCTGACAACCTCTCACTTTTTTGAATCCTTATAATTGAGTCACGATGCAATGGGATCATAATGTGACGTAGCAGAGGGGTTAAAAGAAGACAAACACGGTGCACATCAACATATCATATTCTTCACGTCCCAAAACCTCTGCGGAGTCACATTCTATTCACATTCCGTTGTATCGTATTTGTCACTTCACACCCCCTCTGCGACGTCACATTGTGACGTTATCGCGCTGATCGTACTTGTCACTTTGCAACCTCTCTGTGACGTCACATTGTGACCCCATTGCGTTGTGACGTATTTGTCACTTTGCAACCTCTTTGCAACGTCACATTATGGTCCCACTGCGTTGTATCGTTTTTGTCACTTTGCAACCTCTCTGTGACGTTACATTGTGACCCCATTGCGTTGCCGCGTATTTGTCACTTTGCAACAGCTCTGCAACGTCACGTTATGGTCCCATTGCGCTGTGACTCAGTTGTGAATTAGCAACGTAACTATGACGTTGCTGTGAATTGTGTGTTATTAGGGACCTCGGCTGATTCAGAACGGCAAGTTCGTGTCTCAATCTGAGAAAAAGCGCTAATTCATGGCTTATAGTGAAAAAAACGTTAATTCACGGGAAAAATTAAGAAAAAGTAATTCAAGGATGAAATCGGGGAAAATAGCTCTTTAGCGGCTAATATCACGAATTTACGACTAAAGAGGAGAAAATGGCTAATTCACCGTTTAAGTTGAGAAGAAGAGATGAGTGTGCAAAAAACGCTAATATCTAGTCAAAATGGATAATACACCAATTCTCGGCTTCTGAAGGTAACTTTGTGCGGATAATAAAGAAAAAAAAATCGCTAATCAACGGCTAAATCTGATAATTCGCGGATAAAACCCTGAAAAGGTGTTAATTCATGGTAAAAATTGAGAAACAAAACTCTCATTCACGGCTTAGGAGGCTATAATTAGGTAAAACGCTTATTCACGGCTAAAATAATAAAAGTACAGTCAGTATAAGAACATAAAAAGGGGGTTGACCTTACATCGAAAGTGGTGTTTGATTTTTTTGTCTTGTATTGTTTCTGTAGGTTAGAAGATAAGGAATCCGAATTTTCGTCGTCCTAACCCTCGTGCTAACTTCAGGGCAGGCCAAAAACTGTCGATTTTTTGGGATTTTTGGGTTGTAGGCGAATAACTTATTTCTTAAGCTTCCTAGCTAAACGATAGCTATATTCATATTAGTAGATTACAAAATAACCTAAAGGATTCACCCTTTGGGTTTTTTCGTGAAACTTATATCAACGGAGCTATGAATCGCCAACAAAGAGGTAAATTCACAACTAGTACAGTAAAATTCCCAGACATTCAAATGAACAGGAGAACTTTTGGTGCACATTGTTGCCTTGGTTTCCGCGTCGGGTTAAGAAGCTAGAAGCAGCTGTTGGTAGAAATTGTATTTCGATCGTTTTTAAGAAATAATTCTGGATCAATTTTTGTTTTAACGCGAAAATGTACCAGAACCTAATTTGAAGAGCACACAGTTTTACACAAGAAATTTGTTAATCCACAGAGATAAGTTGAGTAAAAATGGCAAGTCACGGTTTCCGGAGGCAACTTCGTGGCTAAAATTGGAAAATAGTTCTAATTCACGAGTAAAATTGGGAAAAATCGCTCATTAGCGGCTAAAATCAGGAAAAACGCGAATTCAATGCCAGAAAAATAGCTTATTCGCGGCTGAAATGGAGAAAAATCGCTAGTTCACCGATGAAATTGAGAAGAACCGACGAAGTATGGAAAAAACACTTAATCGTGGCTCCTGGAAGGCAACTTCATTGGGGGGGGGGGGCGATAGTGGAAGATTCACCAGGGGACTCCAAATGTCTATGGCCGGCACTGCAATGAGCTGCCCCAGGGCACATTTTTGTGCAAAGTGAAAACACCGTTTTATACTGTCATTAACATAATGTTGTTTGAGTTATTGAACAGGGCCCCATCAGTGCGTTTTATTCAGAGCGTCCCGAACTTTTGCTAAGAAGATCAAAGTGTTGAGCTCGTTGGTTGTGGGAGGGGGCGTGGATGAGTGGCCCGCCTGAGTTCTTTCTTCTAACACGGTTTGTGGCCCACGACCAAAAAAGGTTGGCCGGTCGTGCCCTAAGGGCAACTTGGAAGTTGAAACGCGATTTAGAGCATTTAATCAATTTTAGTAACGAATGGGTTTTATTTTTGGAGTTTTGTATTTTCTCCAAACTTTTAGTTGTGTGCCTCAAGAACTGCACATTATCGCACCTTCTCAATTTTAACCGCTGAAGGAGATGCAGAAACTTGGGATCAGCGTAAGCGAGCCGAGAGCTTGTGTGAGCGACAGTGGCGTAGGCGTAGGGATAAGATTGAAATATCCCTAGAGGGAGGGCAGGGGCTAATTTAGCTTTAAGTCTCTGTTCAAACAAGAAATTTGATTTTTACTTGGCCATTTCCTTATTTTAGCCACTAATAATTACCGCTGTTTCACCTTTTCACCTTTTCTACCCGCGAATTAGCGCTTATGACCAGAACAAGCCGTGAATTTCACAATTTCAGCCATTAATCAGTGCTTTTTGTCAACTTTACCAGCAGATTAGCGCTTTTCTCAATTTTGACAGCGTGTATCGTTCTTCTCAATTTCAGCCGTGGATTAGTGACTTTTTGGCACAATTCACGTCGTAACTCAAAAAAACTAATCATCGCACGGACTTGTGGTTGATTTTTATCAACTCGACACACAAAACTACGTAGGATCAGACGGCAAATTCCTCCACCCCTTATAGCGATGAGTTGGCCAACATCTACCCACCCTTAACAGGATGTTTGCCACCCCGCATCGTTGCGGACTCTTCGAATGTTGGAAGTAATAAGTATTCATCAAAAGGAATTTTTAGAGCCACATTTGAAGTTTGGTCGGAAAAAGGTTATTCGCTTTATTTCCTGTATGAACTATTGTTGTGCATTCAAATTGTCAGTTTTTGGATAGAAAATCCGGAATAGAATGCTAAATTGATTGTTTTCCAGCAAAGATGTTAGTTTCCAACGGAAACGACCTTATTTTTTTCTGCAAATTCAATTTCTGAGGATGAACTGGCGATTTCCAGCGCCTAGTTCTGAGTTGATGAACTTTCAGTTCTACTTCCAGGGTCTCGTCCCCGAATAGCCAATTATGCATATCATTATTCACCCATGGCGTTAACCAATAATTCACAATGAAAGCGGTCACTTTCAAGTTTCAACCCGAACGCGTTTATAGTTACGTATAATTAAATTAGCTCTTCCTCTAGAACCCTAATGAATCACAACGCCTTTTGAAAGGTGCAACCCTACGCAATAGTGGACTTAAAATCCCTATGTAAACACAAACATTTCGAACAAACTGAGAAAACGTTTTCACCCGCCGTAAATTACTTTCTAACTAAAGTTATTCAAATTAGGGCCAAATGTACTACTAGCTTATCGATCAGCGGTAACATTTTGATTAAGTGAACTACTACCGATGAATTCTCCGGTTTGGGTTAAGCATACTCCCCGCCTTTAGAGTACACGTGCTCCTAGAAACAGTAGGTAATCAAATACGCGCTCCACGAATTAATTTCCCGCAGTATTGAATGATTAATGGTTGCAGCGAGTAATTAAGGTGGCTAGAAATCAAGAAATGGTGTGGTTATCGGGACGAGTTTTTTTTTCGTCATCATAACATGGATTTATAGTCAAAACCTTGTTCCTATAGGTGGAAGAGTAACTCTTCAGGGCCATTTAACATGGTAAAAGAAAGTTGAGGCAATTTTAGGGTGAATGCGAATGAAAAAAAAAAAAAAAAAAAGTAAAGATCTACACTTCTAAGAATCTCCATCAACCACCCTTCGGCAAGACTCCCTGAAAACCATTCTACCCCAGCCTGTGTTGCCGGTCGGCCTTTATTCTCTTTTTAAAACCACTTCTTAATTTGAAGGCATAGAATGCTCTCAATTGCCGGCAAAATGGAGGATGAGCGACAGTGATAAAGACTGTAGCACACGATAAAGGGCTGGGGGGGTTCCCGTCTCTGGGTATAACATTTCAGTTTAATCGCGTTTGAAATGTAGAGGAGGAGGGTGAGAGAGCGTTATGTTCGAGAGTTAGAAAGTGGGAAATTTGGAGAAGTGGTAGGAAAGGAGTATAGACAAGAGAAAGAAAAAGCCTTTTTGAAGCGATGATTCGCCGTTCGAAAACTTGAGTGAAGGGGGGGGGGGGTTAGTGGTTGCGTGCTCGGTGGGTCTAGGAAAAAAGGATGAAAAATAATAGGCAAGTCCTTGGGTTAACAAGTTATCGATATCTCGAGAGGATGGAAATTAAATTACAGTCAACTTGTGCAAGAAATGGTGTCTTCCTCAGTGGAAGTTCAACAACGCGAGAGTCGATCGTTAAACGAATTTTCAGAGGCTGCGATCATATTCCTAGCAATTCTCCTGTGCAAATAAATTAGAAGCTTCAATATAATGTATTCCCTTCTGCATGTTCACTCGTTATGAACACCTTCCTCATGCCCCTCTCACCCAGTACTGGAAAAGGGCGCTTCAAGCCTAGAACCCGATGAAAAGTAATTTTCATAAAATTGAGCACAGCAGACTCACTCCCCCCCACGCCCAACCTTCATCATTACTGTGCAGTGTAGGCAAAAAATTAGAAGCGTACATTGCACTTGACAAATTAAGTCATATGTTAACAAAGGGCGAGGCATAGAACGCCCACACCTCTATATGCATTCTATGTATACTGAATTAGTTCCTTTTTATTATGCATTATACAACAGTTTCTGTATTGCTTCTCACTTGTCTCCACGGTTTGTATACATGAGAGGACTATACTCGGGTCGGCCAAAGAACAAAGAATGTGCACGGGTGGGTGGAGATCAACAAGTAGGAGAAGGCCGCAAAAAAATCACCAAATGACAAATATTTAGGAAACCATGCGGAATTTCGGAAAAGTGCAAATAGTAATTTTGATCCCAAATCAGGTGCCCTATCACCGGTTTTCGGCTGTGCAGTGAATTTCTGTACACCCTGTACAACTCGCTTAGTGTGAGCAATCACTTTTCTCCAGGCCTCCGGGTGTCACCTTATGAACAGCGGCTCTTGTTAGTCTCTCCGCCTATACAGGGTGTTTCTGAAATGGGTGTCAATATTTAGGCTGGTGGTTCTACGTCACAAATGCGTCAAAAAAAATCATATTGACCCTAGTACGATTCCTAATAGTTTCCGAGATATTCACGGATTTAGTAGTTTTCAAAATGGCCTTGTTTTCTTGAAGAAAATCGACCGAACCTTAGCAACCTGATGAATCACGTCAAATCTGATGGCACCGTTGGAAAGGCCAGACTTTTTTCGACGCCGTTCAGTGTTATTTGCTTTAATGTGTCCCACTCCTGCTGATAAAATCAGAGTCAAACTTGAAATTGCTTTTAATGTTACTAATGCTGACTAGGTTTTGAAGTCGATTTTCTCAGCAACAAGTGGTTTCCAAGATGACCTTTTTTCAGAAAAGTTGGCGCATGGTGTCAGCATCATTATGGTATTTGGACATCACCTTCCATCTCGGACATTTTTTCGATTATTCCAAATTGATTGCTGAAGAACCCGTTTTAGTGCTCATTATTCAAACAGTATTTCTTCACGAATAACTAGAGAAAAAACGAAGGATTAGCTCTGAGGCATGCGCCCGTTCGAAAACCCTAAAAAGTGTGTCAATTTTGTTTCTCTCTTTCGTTTGATAAAAATATACATGTTCATCATTATTGGTTTATTTATGACCTATCGATTGAAACAATGTACCCCACCCCCATATGAGCTTCCACTTCATCTTATCCAGTGTCCATCCGCAGGACATCCTGCAGTCATCAAAGTAATAACCAATAACCAGCTTAGAATGCATCCATTGGACGCATCGTTAGACATTTAGTAGCAATCTGGCGGATGTCTTTAAACCTCCTCTAGACATCCAGTGAAAGCCCATGGGCAGAATGTCACCAGTATGGATATATTTTTGGATATTCAGTGGATGTTTCCTGGGCGGACATATGGATGAAGTGGGGATTGAAACTGTCTATTTGAAGATAAATGTTATATTTTTAGGGTTTTGGCTTTTTTCTTCTTCTACTTCTTCGTTTCCTGAGCTTTCGCCTTCTTGTGCTGAAGGCATCGTCAGAGAACTTTTTTGGTTTTTTTATTTTAAATTATAGACATGTGACGAATGGAGGGGTGTCAATTTCTTCTTGCTGATTAGAAAATTTGTTGTTGATGGCAACTGAGAATGTCTTCTGGTCATCTTCTTTTCAAGTTTGCAATCAGTGGCCTCCAGGCATGTGGTACATGAATTCCTTCATCTCTGTTGAAGTTTCTTTTTTCTTTATTTCGATGGCTTCTCGAATTTTTCGTTTCTTCCACGAACTTTCAATAGACGACACTTTCGTAATATGGCCACATGGGCTAGAGAATTTAAACACCTTTCTGGACCACTTGAATAATCAACATCAAAACATCAAATTCACCATGGAAATAGAAAATGAAAGACAACTTCCTTTTCTCGACGTCCTAATAAGAAGAAAAGAAGACGGATTCTTGGGACACAGCGTCTACAGAAAACCCACTCACACTGATCGCTATCTACACGCAAATTCGCACCACCACCCAGCTCAAAAAAATGGTATCGTCAGAACCTTGATCGACAGAGCCATCAAAATCTCAGACAATGAACACCTTGAAGAAGAAATAAAACATTTACAAGAAGTTCTACAAAAAAATGGATATAAGAAAAAAGTATTCACGAAAGCAATCAAGAAATCAAAAAAACTTTCTTCAGGTGAAAATACAGAAAACCCAAGATACCGAGAAGAAACTGAAGAAATCAAAGGGAAAGTGGTGCTACCATTCGTCGAAGGGACTTCAAACAAAATAGCAAGAATCCTCAACAAGTACAAAATCAGATCAACGTTCAAACCACCAAGAAAAATAAATCGCTTCCTCAGAAATGTCAAAGATGAAAGAAAACTCGAAAACCCAGGTGTCTACGAAATACCTTGCAGCTGTAACAAATCTTACATTGGTGAAACTCTTCGAAACGTCAAAACAAGAATGAAAGAACACATGTCAGCCGTAAAACACCGCAATATTGAAAAATCAGCAATAGCTGAACACATGTACAGCGGACAATCACACGTCATTAAATTTGAAGATACCAAAATACTGGCCATTGAAAGTTCGTGGAAGAAACGAAAAATTCGAGAAGCCATCGAAATAAAGAAAAAAGAAAACTTCAACAGAGATGAAGGAATTCATGTACCACATGCCTGGAGGCCACTGATTGCAAACTTGAAAAGAAGATGACCAGAAGACATTCTCAGTTGCCATCAACAACAAATTTTCTAATCAGCAAGAAGAAATTGACACCCCTCCATTCGTCACATGTCTATAATTTAAAATAAAAAAACCCAAAAAAGTTCTCTGACGATGCCTTCAGCACAAGAAGGCGAAAGCTCAGGAAACGAAGAAGTAGAAGAAGAAAAAAGCCGTGCACGGCTGGGTCTAGGAAAAAGGATGAAAAATAAAAAAAAAAAAATTAGGGGAGCAAGTCCCTCTGGGTTAACAAGTATCGATATCTCGAGAGGATGGAAATTAAATTACAGTCAACTTGTGCAAGAAATGGTGTCTTCCTCAGTGGAAGTTCAACAACGCGAGAGTCGATCGTTAAAACGAATTTTCAGAGGCTGCGATCATATTCCTAGCAATTCTCCTGTGCAAATAAATTAGAAGCTTCAATATAATGTATTCCCTTCTGCATGTTCACTCGTTATGAACACCTTCCTCATGCCCCTCTCACCCAGTACTGGAAAAGGGCGCTTCAAGCCTAGAACCCGATGAAAAGTAATTTTCATAAAATTGAGCACAGCAGACTCACTCCCCCCCCACGCCCAACCTTCATCATTACTGTGCAGTGTAGGCAAAAAAGTAGAAGCGTACATTGCACTTGACAAATTAAGTCAATCGATGTTAACAAAGGGCGAGGCATAGAACGCCCACACCTCTATATGCATTCTATGTATACTGAATTAGTTCCTTTTTATTATGCATTATACAACAGTTTCTGTATTGCTTCTCACTTGTCTCCACGGTTTGTATACATGAGAGGACTATACTCGGGTCGGCCAAAGAACAAAGAATGTGCACGGGTGGGTGGAGATCAACAAGTAGGAGGAGGCCGCAAAAAAAATCACCAAATGACAAATATTTAGGAAACCATGCGGAATTTCGGAAAAGTGCAAATAGTAATTTTGATCCCAAATCAGGTGCCCTATCACCGGTTTTCGGCTGTGCAGTGAATTTCTGTACACCCTGTATAACTCGCTTAGTGTGAGCAATCACTTTTCTCCAGGCCTCCGGGTGTCACCTTATGAACAGCGGCTCTTGTTAATCTCTCCACCTATACAGGGTGTTTCTGAAATGGGTGTCAATATTTAGGCTGGTGGTTCTACGTCACAAATGCGTCAAAAAAAATCATATTGACCCTAGTACGATTCCTAATAGTTTCCGAGATATTCACGGATTTAGTAGTTTTCAAAATGGCCTTGTTTTCTTGAAGAAAATCGACCGAACCTTAGCAACCTGATGAATCACGTCAAATCTGATGGCACCGTTGGAAAGGCCAGACTTTTTTCGACGCCGTTCAGTGTTATTTGCTTTAATGTGTCCCACTCCTGCTGATAAAATCAGAGTCAAACTTGAAATTGCTTTTAATGTTACTAATGCTGACTAGGTTTTGAAGTCGATTTTCTCAGCAACAAGTGGTTTCCAAGATGACCTTTTTTCAGAAAAGTTGGCGCATGGTGTCAGCATCATTATGGTATTTGGACATCACCTTCCATCTCGGACATTTTTTCGATTATTCCAAATTGATTGCTGAAGAACCCGTTTTAGTGCTCATTATTCAAACAGTATTTCTTCACGAATAACTAGAGAAAAAACGAAGGATTAGCTCTGAGGCATGCGCCCGTTCGAAAACCCTAAAAATACAACATTTATCAAGTATTATGGCTTAAAAACTGATAATATTAATAATGTCTATTTAAAGGATGTTTAAGACATCCTTTGGACGTAATGTTGGTCGAAAATTAATATCCTGTGGATATCCAGGAGAAGACATTGTGCTACTACGCCCCTGCCATGAACCAGCTATTTATTTTCGCTTTTAGCCAAGAATTAGCGTTTTTTCTAAATTTTATTCGCTGTAGCAGCTTTCTCAATTTTATCAGTCAAAGGAGTTTTCTCAACTTTATCTGTCAATGAACGTTTTTTCTCAATAAGCGCTTTTCACGTATTTTAGTCGACAATATGATTTTTTTCGATTTTAGCCACGAATTAGCAATTTCTTGACATGAATTAGGACTTTATGTCAGCCACTAAAGTGGCCGTTGGAAACCGTGAATTTTCTCTATTTTGGCTGTGAATGAGCGATTGGTCTTAATGCTAGCCACGAATTAGCACTTATTAGTCTCGTTTACAGTCGTGAAGTTGCCCCCGGAAACAGCGAATGTCCGATTTTTCAATTTTAGCTATAATGATTGAGCGCTATTGATGTTGAGTATCTTTGTTCCAATGTTGGGAAAAAGAAATCTGAACGATACGGGGCCACCCTAGACGTGGGGCCCAGGCCCGTCGGGGCCCCTCCGAAAGACGGCACTGTACTTCTCTGCTTCAGCCACGATTTACGTTTTTCTTAATTTTAGCCGTGAATTATCGATGTCAAGCCGATTTTCCCCCTGAAACCGCAAATTGACGTTTGCTATCAATTTTGCAACATAGTTACTGACATTTGCGAAATTGCCTCCAGAAACCACGAATTATATATGTAGAGTAGCAGCCCCCTTTTTCTCATAATTTTAGCATCTCATTATCAGTTCTAACCGTAAGAACGCCTTTTCCTAATTTTTATCCGTGAATGAGAGCTTCGTCTCAACTTCAGCCGCGAATTTACGTTTTTCAATATTTCAGCTGTGAATTAGGATTCACAGCTGTGAATAAATAGGATATTATTTTTCAAATTCCAGATAGGCTGAATTAGCGCTTTTTCTCTATTTAAAAATTGCATCTAAATAGTGAATTAGAGCATATTTAGCAACGAATATTTTCGCTAGTTTATCCTTGAAAACCAGTATTTTTTTCACTTTTTATTATAGCCGCACATCAAAAACTGCACATTAGCGAGCTTGCTTAATTTTAGCCGCCTATAAGGACCTATCCAACTGTAGGGGACATCAGAGAATGCCAGCCAAATCACCGTCCAACCCCCCCCCCCACCGTCCATGGGGTATACCATATACAGTGGCGTGCCCATGGGGAGGGTTTTGGGGGTCAGAATACTCCCCCAGCATACTCCCAGAATACTTCAGCCCAGCATAGTTAAGAAATAAAAATAAATAAACAAGGAAAATAAGTCCTCTCCCGCTGTTGTTATATTTATTTATTGGACCGGTTTCGGCCAATCGGCCATTTTCAACACACCCGATCGATGTATAAATCTAAAACCTAGATTCGGTAGAAACTAGATAGGGGTTTTAGATTTATACATCGATCGGGTGTGTTGAAAATGGCCGATTGGCCGAAACCGGTCCAATAAATAAATATAACAACAGCGGGAGAGGACTTATTTTCCTTGTTTATTTATTTTTATTTCTTAACTATGCTGGGCTGAAGTATTCTGGGAGTATGCTGGGGGGAGTATTCTGACCCCCAAAACCCTCCCCATGGGCACGCCACTGTATATGGTATACCCCATGGACGGTGGGGGGGGGGGGTTGGACGGTGATTTGGCTGGCATTCTCTGATGTCCCCTACAGTTGGATAGGTCCTTATAGGCGGCTAAAATTAAGCAAGCTCGCTAATGTGCAGTTTTTGATGTGCGGCTATAATAAAAAGTGAAAAAAATACTGGTTTTCAAGGATAAACTAGCGAAAATATTCGTTGCTAAATATGCTCTAATTCACTATTTAGATGCAATTTTTAAATAGAGAAAAAGCGCTAATTCAGCCTATCTGGAATTTGAAAAATAATATCCTATTTATTCACAGCTGTGAATCCTAATTCACAGCTGAAATATTGAAAAACGTAAATTCGCGGCTGAAGTTGAGACGAAGCTCTCATTCACGGATAAAAATTAGGAAAAGGCGTTCTTACGGTTAGAACTGATAATGAGATGCTAAAATTATGAGAAAAAGGGGGCTGCTACTCTACATATATAATTCGTGGTTTCTGGAGGCAATTTCGCAAATGTCAGTAACTATGTTGCAAAATTGATAGCAAACGTCAATTTGCGGTTTCAGGGGGAAAATCGGCTTGACATCGATAATTCACGGCTAAAATTAAGAAAAACGTAAATCGTGGCTGAAGCAGAGAAGTACAGTGCCGTCTTTCGGAGGGGCCCCGACGGGCCTGGGCCCCACGTCTAGGGTGGCCCCGTATCGTTCAGATTTCTTTTTCCCAACATTGGAACAAAGATACTCAACATCAATAGCGCTCAATCATTATAGCTAAAATTGAAAAATCGGACATTCGCTGTTTCCGGGGGCAACTTCACGACTGTAAACGAGACTAATAAGTGCTAATTCGTGGCTAGCATTAAGACCAATCGCTCATTCACAGCCAAAATAGAGAAAATTCACGGTTTCCAACGGCCACTTTAGTGGCTGACATAAAGTCCTAATTCATGTCAAGAAATTGCTAATTCGTGGCTAAAATCGAAAAAAATCATATTGTCGACTAAAATACGTGAAAAGCGCTTATTGAGAAAAAACGTTCATTGACAGATAAAGTTGAGAAAACTCCTTTGACTGATAAAATTGAGAAAGCTGCTACAGCGAATAAAATTTAGAAAAAACGCTAATTCTTGGCTAAAAGCGAAAATAAATAGCTGGTTCATGGCAGGGGCGTAGTAGCACAATGTCTTCTCCTGGATATCCACAGGATATTAATTTTCGACCAACATTACGTCCAAAGGATGTCTTAAACATCCTTTAAATAGACATTATTAATATTATCAGTTTTTAAGCCATAATACTTGATAAATGTTGTATTTTTAGGGTTTTGGCTTTTTTCTTCTTCTACTTCTTCGTTTCCTGAGCTTTCGCCTTCTTGTGCTGAAAACCTAGATTCGGTAGAACCTAGATAGGGGTTTTAGATTTATACATCGATCGGGTGTGTTGAAAATGGCCGATTGGCCGAAACCGGTCCAATAAATAAATATAACAACAGCGGGAGAGGACTTATTTTCCTTGTTTATCTGGATTATCGCTTCCGCACCCACGGCCTATTATTCATTAAAAATAAATAGAGACTTAGAGGGGCCTCTTTGGAGATTTCCTCTCTGGGCCCGCCAGTGCTCCCCCCCCCCTCAAGCTGGCCAAGAAATATTGTGGCGGTCAGGGGAAAAATGACCCTTTTAGCGGTAGCGGAGGATAGGCAGTTAAAGCGGGTCGAACTGCAAGTGTCGAGACCGTTCTCCGCGGACAAGGAAACCTTCTTTTTTGGTTGAAAAGTCAGTTTTTTGACTCCCAGCCTTTCTGCTTCTTTGAGTGGCGTTAGTAGTGGGGTTCAGCAGGGGAATCTAATGACTCTTCCCCCCCCCTCTCCATGGTATTTTCAGTCAATTTTGTTTTTGATAAAGTGGTACCGCCAAATTGCGCTTTTTCGGGTGGGCCAAACACTACAAACACTAAATTCGTGGTTGAAATCGAGAAGTATTGCTCATAATATACGGATAAGATTGCGAAAAAAACAATGATTCGCGGATGAAATTGAAAACGAACACTAATTCGCGCCTGAAATTGAGTAAAAGTGTTCTTTTTGTGGCTGAAATTGAGATAAAGCGCTACGATTTGCGGCGGTTGAGAAGATGAGAAAACGCTAATTCTTGGGTCAAATCAGTGAGCAAATGACCAGGAGAATAGAATGTGTTGGGAGCTCGACGACGGAGGAATTTACGCAGCTCCCTAGAGAAAAATTGAGAAAAAGCGCTAAATCACGGCTAAAATTGAGAAAAATAGCTAATTCATCTCACAGGGTGAAACGGTACTTCGCTAATAGATAAATTCACAGATAAAGCTTGAGAAAGAGCAGTGATTCGCGGCTAAAATTACGATAACGCCAATTCACGGCTTCGTGGTCTCGTTAATGCTAAAAGTGAAAAAAAGACATTAATCCGCGGCTTAAATTAAGAAAAAGTGTTAATTCATGGATAAATTTGGGGAACATTGCTCATTGTAGCGGCCAAAATTAGGAAAAACAATAATTTTTTATAAATTGCGCAAATTCGGTAATTCTTGGCTATAGAGATGATGGACAAAAAACTCAAGCACGTCCTTCGCGACCCCCCTTCCCTGTAGGCGACACCTCAAGTTTTGAGGGCTGAAATTTACATTAAGTTTGTGTGGAGAACCCCACGATTCTTCCATGTTCCCGTCGTTCGCTTACAACGTGCCTTTCACATGAAACAATTCCAACACGAGTGATTAATCATTAAAACTCACCCATCAAAATTAATTAATTTGCCCTAGTCTGTCCTGAAGTTCTGTTCTCATAAAAATGCCAAAGTTTTAAAATTTGCTGGAAAGAGCTCTATGTCTCTCAATATTCATCCCATGTCAACGATTGATGCAATAATAACACACACAAAAATATGAACACAAAAATTCTAACGACGTGACGAATAATGAATTTTGTAGCCTAATAAGTTCTCTTTAACGGTAACTATCAATTTGAAATATTCAACACGATCAATGAATTAAATAATGGACACAATTTGATCAGTAAGACACTCGCTAAAACTCGAAATAATCGAAGAGAAACGAATCTTCGAATACATCCTCGTCAATTTGTTTAAAAAATTAATTTAAAAATAACCAAATTGAATTTCGAAAAAATGGCCAGTTCATCGATGGGGAATTTTGTTGTGGTCATTTTAAGCCATCATGAGAGGAAATCGGAATAAAATTCTGGTAGGAGATAGGTTTGGGGCAAAAAAAGAGCTGAAACGCATTCCAAACCTTAGCAACTGTACCGCTCAACAAATCTTATTCAAATTTTAGCAGCGTCTTCTAGGAACCTAGATGACCATTTTGAACGATCGATCATCAAATTTTATAATATTCTCTTGGAATTATACGGGTCCAACCATTTTTACTCCAAACACATTTGTTATAATATCTTCCAAATCGCTCAACCAATCGTTTTCAAATTTTACGGTGTACATCTAGAGATGAAGACACAACTTTTGAGCCATCACTCGTCCAGATCTGTCAAGAAAAAAGTGGACGACGGACGACGGAGGACGGACGACAGACGCCATACTGAAAATCGAGATTTAGGCCTTTTCGGGGTCCAGGAACACGAATCTGGTGTCAGCTAATTTTTTTTTTTTTTTGCCATTACCAAACTTCCTTCCCTACGGGAACATGGAAGTAAAAAACATGATGAGTGTTTGCCATCCATTCTTGACTAAAAAGGACCTTTGAAAGTGAACATTTTCCAATGATGAAGGACTGAACTGTGCTGACACAGTAGGTGGTGATACAGAACAAGTGGTAATTTAGGCCTATAAGGAAATGTTCTTATTAATCGTTGAATGGTGACGTCATGAGAAGCATCAGATGCAGCATTGTTCCGCAACGTGACAGCCACTACATGAAAGGGTTGTACCTCTCTACAATGCATGGCACTATCCATATTCAAAGCGAATATTGTTTAAATGGATGCGTGTACAAACGGTGAATTTTGCGACATGCACTTCGTGTATGGACGTGCGGGAGAAAGTGCATTAGCTGCTAGTCGCATGTATTGAGAGATGTATCCTCATCGACGCCAACCCGATAGAAGAGTTTTTTCGTCGATTCATCGTCGTCTTGGAGAAAATGGCTCTTTTGCGGTACGGTCAGCTGATCGCGGCCGGGAAAGGTCAGTATTGACAGCCGACGTTGAGGAGGAAATTCTGGCAGTAGTGGCGGAAGACCAGACTCTGAGCACGCGTGAAATCGGGCAGTTGATGGGGCTCAGTCACTCAATGGTCTGGAAAGTACTAAGTCGCGAGGGCCTTCATCCGTACCATTTGCAACGCGTGCATGCCTTGTTACCTACTGACCACGAGCCACGAGTATTTTTTTGCCGTTGGCTACGGCAAAAAATTCGAGAATCGAGAAATTTTAGATTAAATAATAAAAAATAATGAATTTGAATAGCCATTTTACGTCGGCAATCGTGAAATTTTTATTATTTCTAGCCACATCTCCCTTTATTTGAGCCCAAATAAGTTCAATAGGGTTAAACTGGCAATTATATGGTGGTAGTCGAATCACCTCATGACCGTAGGTTGCAGCGAGACAGTCGATGGCATAACTTTAAAGTTTTCCTTTTTGCTTGCGTTGAGTCAAACTCGATGTTTTTATTAGAAAGCCAGGCGACCATTTTCTCTTTTCATCGAGGCAGACGTGGGAGCGTGAGTGGTAAGGGGCATTGTCTGTGACGATGTGGACTCAGGAGGTATATTTTCCAGGTCAATCTTGAACCACTGAAAAAAAAAGTGTGTCCGTTCATTTCGAGATGGTAATATCCCTGATTTTTTTTATCGGAAAAGCGACAAAGCCCCAGGAACAAAACCTCGAACTCTCCCCGTACGTGACAGAATCAGCCTGTCTCGTTTTCCGGTTGGCTCTTTTCTCAATGACCTAACAGAGTCATCGGTTCAGCTTTTGGTAACAGTGTAGTAACCAGCATTAACCCACGTTTCGTCCGGAAAAAACGAGTTTCCCGATGTCCCTGGCACGAATTTTCCGAAGAAAATCACACCTCATGAATGTGTCCGAGGTGACTGGGTCCGAGGGAACAGGTACGAATAAGCACCGGCGATAATTCCCAGGGCAATTATTGAGGACTCACAAAACGTTTTCATTTATTCGGGCTTTTCTTACCACACACGTAACCTTAGAAAGTGCGCGGTGACAATGTTAATTATCTAGTCTGGCACCACAATCTGGCGCTAACCCTACAATTTCTCCCCCCTTACAAGTTTTATTTTCTCAAACAGAAAAAATAATGCGAAGACGTAGCATTCACGGTCGTAAAACATTAATTAAGCAAACTCGTTTATGATTTTGTAGACTGCAACCGAGAAAAAACATAAAATAATGTAATTAAAATACAACTCGAGGAGAACTTAGGATGGAACGAGCAACGAACAGGGGGTACTGATTTTCTACACTTGAGGGAAGCGGACTGGGGAGCTCAGGCAAGACCTGCTAGGGGAACGAGGGGGCGTGCCAATCTCTTCGTTCGAGGTTAATAGATCTGGAGCGACTTGTTCTGACGGAATGTTCGTGGTGGGGGGGGGGGGGAATTCGTCGGGACGTTTATCCGGATGTTCGGTCTCTCTACGGTTTCTACGGCTAGGTCTCAACTGGTTTGCATGAACATTTCTGAAACAACCCGACGAATTTTGACTAAGAAAACAATCGGACTTAAAAATTTCTATGACACGGACGGCTATCCATTTCTTAAACTGGACTGGAGAGGGAAGTTTGACTAAGACTTTGTCGTTTAGGTTGAACTTGACATTTACGTTCTTTGTGACATCTTTGACTTCAGACCCAAAAGAACCGAAATCTGGGTGCATCATTGAGCACAGTACTCTCACTGGATATGAACATGGTTGACTGGCTTAGGTAGAAAAAATAAAAGTGGACTCTTTGCCAAGTTTTGTCGGTCTTCACCATAGGTTTTAAGATAAGTTTACTGTTAGCCTTTTTTGACAATGGACACACTGCACAACTGTCTACTAAGCGTGTCAAGTCACGCTTGATGCCTGTCCAACAAACCCAAGACCTTGCAAGCATTTTTGAACGGACGATCCCCGTATGATCTCTACGCAACAGCTTTAAAACTCGGGAACAGAGACGTTCGGGGATCACGACCCTATGCCCGTAAACAATACAACCCTTTTCGAGTGTTGAAGAAGTACGGAACTTAAAATAAGGTCGCACTTCTGGTTCAAGTTTTTTAAAGTCTGCCCACCCGTTTTTCATGTACTCAAAGACAGCTTTTGTTACTGGGTCTTCGTGGTTGGCAGATGCTACGTCCTTATGATCCAATAAGAAATTTCTTCAAACGCTACATTTATTAAATTGCACTGAAGGTCCACTGGTTCCTCGAGTAAATAGCAGACGAGACAACGCATCCGCGTGCCCGATGGAGGAGCCCTTTCTATATTGAACTGAGTACGAATATTCAGACAGTCTCAAGGCCCTGCGTTGCAGTCGGGGGGCTGCCGTTTGAGGAACCGACTTTCAGGGACCGAATACTGTGTTGCAACGGCTGGTGATCAGTCACCAATGGTTTAATACGTTAGCCTCTTTTTACAATGTTGTAACGTCACATCCCTATTTTTCATCTTTCATTTTTCTGTATGGGAGTGGGGCAAAAAAAGTTTTAAATCGGTCGCGGTCAGGGGGTGTCAAGTTGGTTGGTACTTGGTAGGCAAACAAAGTTCACTAGTTCAATTGGTTCAATCATCACTGCTCAGTTGTTGTCGCCATAGTGACATGGAGAGGGGGAGTCGTTTGCCCTCCAACCAGTGTAACCTTCTTAGCAACCTGACCGCGACCGATTGTTTTTTCGTGAACATTTCATCCTAATAACTCATATTCCACGCATTTTAATTTTTTTCATTTTTCCGGAAAATGGTCCATTAAATTTCACTATGTCTACCAGTCGAAGCACGTGACCGTTTGCCGTAGAGAGCTTTCAGTTTACAAGGGTACAACCGGGTCCTAGGACAGCAGGTTTTGAAAATATGGAACGGATGATGGAAAAAGCAGCGCCTATATCAACCTAAAAATAACGATCTGATGCCCCAGGACTCAATTTAACAGGGGAAAACGAAGGCATACTTACAAAATTCGAATTAGTGCTAGAACAAGCGAAGACCGCGGAGAGATCTCTGTTCGAATAGCAACGTGCGATGTGGCCGATCTTGCCACAAGTGAAACGGTCCATTCCTTGGACGGGCATGAGGCTGCGCAGAACGAAGTCGGCTTGGTGACCGAGAAACTTGGGGTCTCAACGATCTTGTACGGCTGAGCGAACGGCGTCGCGACGATGGTTGTGCTGTGACTGCAAGCATATGAGGTCTGGACCCTGATTGTACGAGGAGAGCATCACGTTTTATAGCGTCCATGTCTTAGATTGACTTAACGGCTTGGTCGAAAGTAAGATTGGTCTCCCCGATCAACCTGTGGACCAACGATTCATCCGAAAGGCCCACAATTAAACGGTCCCGGAGCTCACCGAAGTTACAGGTTGCTGCTAAATGTTTGAGTCCTATGACAAACGACTGCGCCGAGTCGCCCGGTTCTTGGCACCGTCTGTTGAACTTGAAGCGTTCGGCTATTTCGCAACGGGCAGAAGAATAATGACTCGATATCGATGACAGTGGCAAAGGGTAAGTCCGATGGCTTTTCGGGCGCCACCACGTTTTTGAGAGTCTGATAGACGTACGGTCCGATAAGAACTACGAGGGAGCTCAGTAATTATCGAATGGTTCAGTACGTTCGATCGAGCCGATAATACCAGCTCTTTTTGTTGTTGACGTCGTCGAAAGCGAAGCTGGGGCACTCGAAGGAACATTTTCTCTGGACTTCTTAGGAGTCTCACACGTGTCCGAGTTGGGATTCGTTGACTCCGATGAATCCCGGGAACGACTCGACTTCTCGAGATTTTTTTTTTGGCGAACCATCCTAGTCGCCAGTTGATGTGTCCGAGATGACTGGCTCCGAGGGAACAGGTAAGAATAAGGACCGGCGACAATTTCCAAGACAATTATTGGGTATATTGGGGACTCACAATACTTTTTCTTTGTTTGGACTTTTCTCACAACCTTTGAGTAAATATACCCAGAGATATAATTGCGCTTCGCGCAGCCAAACAGGACCCTTTTCCCCACACGGTCCATGTGAACTAGTCACGTGACTTTAACAGACCTCCCCACCGCACCCCTCACAGAAGGGTGAAACTCCATTCCACCCCGCACTTGGTCTATGCGAACTAGTAACGTGACCTTTATGTTGGCTTCACAGTTTTTCCCACCACGCAGCCTGAAGCGATCTCTATCTATATATACTCTAAGCTTACAACACTCGTAAACTTGGACAGTGCACAGTGACAATGTAAATATCTAGTCTGGCGCCACAATCGGGCGCTAACACTCCACCTCTAAGTAACTATGTCGTGTCGCTCCATGAGGAATGTGTGATTATTAATTTTTTTCTCCACTGTAATCAACTTCGATTCAGAACTATTGACAACGTCGTAGCACTTCCAGCGAAAATACTCTCTTCGGAGAGCGAGCGGAGAAATTTCTTTCTCGTAGGAATTTCCTTCCAGCTGTAGTATCCATTAAACATGGTTACGAAGAGCCACGTCGTCAAAAATGTCCAAAGAACTCTTCGGGCTTTTACGAGGCCGTTTCTTCCCCCAGGAGTTCCAGCTTCGATTTTCTCGTGGGTGATTTTACTAACCATATTACGGCTTATTTGCTCAGCCCGGGCCACACGTTGAATAATTTGGTTGGTTGAAATAAGTGGCCCTTTATTATTTTTCTCTTCAGTGAAATATTCAAACAATCTCCTCGATTGTGTCTTCAAACTTCCTCCCCGACCCATCTTGGAGCTCCGTCTTCCCCGGGAGGCTTCCATTTTTTCAAGTTCAGATTCAAACTTTAGGTTCAAAAAAGTTAAGGTCCATGAATTATTATGATTAAGTAGGTGACAACAAAAAATTGGCAAATCGGAAATAGCTCTGTATCGCTTACTGCATACTCGGTATTTTGTGTGATTAACTAATCTTTTCAACGCACGAAGGAAAAAAAATAACAAAAATTCAATAATGGATTATAATCGAATGAATAATGGAGTACGGAAGTTTTTTCACGCACAAACTGACAATCAAAGCATTATTTCCCCTCCTGCCGACAGATGAGAGCCTCCAATGCCATATAAAATAAATTGACACGCCTGCCACACGCATGTTCAACAAAATTAAAACTCAAAGTAGACAACAAACGTTGATTCCCTGTCATTTTCCTTCCGAGTCGTTGCCCTAAGTCCACCTGCACGTACTCTTTCAAACGGGCACCACCATCAAACGATGCTGTGGCCGTCAAAAGCTTTCGACACCCACGTTGTCACCACTTATAGTCCGTTTGTATAAGGATTGAAGCGACAACTACAGCCTGGATTAATTACACCTCATTTATCACTGTCGCTATCAATTCATTTTGTGTTTCTGAGACTGTCAACGCTCGCGGAAACTCTTTCTCTTTCTCACTCCCTCTCTTATTTAAATAGTATTTATCTTTCTTTAACAGTGATGATAAATTAAATCCGAGAAATAATTAGTGTTTTCTTCATAGTATCGCAATTCGTTCGCAGGATCTCAATTAATTATTGCACCGCGATGGTCACTTCAATGGCATTCATTCAAAGTGGTTATTCTATTAAAAGCATGGAAATTTAATCTGAATTTCCATGCCTAGTCCTAGTTGCAGGAACTGGCAACTAGGACTAATAGAAGGGACTCTTTGAACCTTGTTCTAATGGAATGCATTCAATGAACTTTCAGGTTTATTGAACAACTTGGAAGAAAACGAACTCAGGTTTAAGAATGGAATATAGTTTACTCACTTTTTCCAAAAGTTTCATCATATTAGCGTATCTATATCGTGATTTTTTAAAGTTAACCCTTCAAGTACGGGCGTGTGCATACGATCACGCTCTGACTTGTCTAGCCCGGTCTTCCCCCTCTCATCCAAAACTTCTCTTTCACCCTGCAATTCGTCTCTTGGCGACTTGTTTTTTGAGTGAGCAGAAAATTAGTGTTTTTCTCGGTGAAAATTAAAAAAAAGTGATATCAACAAGCGACAATGGACCCAACTTTTTGGTAAGTTGTTTTATGCAGTTATTGATGGGATTTAGTGAGATAGTGTGGTTAAAATCATCTGTTTCGACCCCCCATTTACGGAAATTTAAGTTTAAGAAATGTATATGAATACGGGCCCTATCCAGGAGAATCAAAAGTACAGAAACAATCAAGTTTGCACTTCCCTGACAGGGTCCAGGGGCGTAGCGTGACATTTTGATGCTCGGAGCGGTGGTCAAGGTAGATGCCCACCCCGCACTATCAAAAAATTCAAGAATCGGGCTACTCATCTCAATCGGAAATCATCCAGGGCTTAGGGTAGGGGAAAATTTCAGGGTTCTCGGGGGAATTTGCTCCAAACATCGAATTCGATTTACCTGGGAAGGACCTGTTTAACATATACGCTTTTTTCACAATAAACAGACCGGCGTGGTGTCAGATTGACAGATTCTTGGCGTGGGAATGTTTCTCGGGACAGAAATCAGCAATTTCGTAGTCTCTGTGGGCTAGATTTGAAGTAATTAAGCCAATATGATGTAGGTACGATCAAAGATGGGGGGGGGGGTATGTTCCGGAGAGAACCAACTTCACGAGAATGGGTCTTCAAGAAACCGATTTCGTGGGGGTTAATCGTTGAAAAAAACAATCTTGGGGGTTTGGCTCTGTAGAAAAAAAAGTCATGAGCCTGGCTTACATGAAAAACACAAACTTTGAGGATCCGGCTTTTCCAAAAACCACTTTCACGGGTTTAACTCCTGAAACCCCTTATTGCGAGGATTGACTCTGAGTAGAACCAACTTCACAGGTTTTGCGCTTCAATAAACCAATCTCAAGGGCTTTTGTTGTTCAAAAAACCAATCTTGAGGGTTAGTATCTTCAAACAACAGAATTCGCGGAACTTGGCGTACTCAAAATATCAATTTTGCGGTTATTTGTCTCAATAAAAAACAATTTTACGGATTCTCTTCTCCATAAAACAATTTTTCCTCCTTTGGTTAATCAAAAGACCTCAATTCCGTGAGGTTGGCTCCGTCAAATTCTTCCAGCTTACATTTGACGCGTAGAGGGACGGAGCGTGTTTGCGTGGAACACTGACCGGTTGTGGGATGCAACCCGCAGCTTCTGGAACAACCTGTCCAGTTCTTAGTCTGTTTTGCCGCCAAAGAGAGCCATGGCATCGCCAAGACTCAGCTTTCGGTCAACTTCATTGTAGATTTTAAGCCTCTTCCCACTAATTGGCAGCCGTTATACTGTTATAGACAGCTCTTGGGGCGCCTTGGTCTGCACTGAACCATTTTGTGTGGTTTTGGTGTCTCTTGGTAGACCTGAAGCCACAATTTATTTCACGGAGCACCTGACAACTACGGGCACTGGGCAGTTGAATGATGTGGAGTGTTTTGTACCGGTGGTGCGCAAAAAGGACTCTATATTTATCCCAACTGCGCTTCAGCCGACTGATGCCCGTGGTGGGCCGCCCCCCCCCCAATACGCTACGCCACTGACAGAGCCTATCACCGGATGGTGACACTGCATCATGTCTTACGTGCTACATGTTCCTAAAACTGGCTTGCACAACTGTAATGTACCTATGTACAATAAAGTTGAAATAAAAACTTCCTGACGTGCCAAGGTACACGTGATTTCCAAGATTAACGTTGGAAGGCATTGGGCGAGAAATTCAAGGGAATTGTCATCTTCTCCAACAACGTTACACTCAATATGTTTCGCTTTGAGAACAACAGATCCCTCAATCAATGGTCGCTGGAAATCGCCAATGCAGCGGATAATCTCAGGCAGATTAACAATATCCGAGACCATCTGAAATAAATAATTTCGTGTAGTGGATAATAGAGTATGGAAACGAGTGATACTCCATAAATCGCCCTTATTCTGAAAGGACTATAGAAATGGCTGTTGGAGTAGTTAACAAGATTAAGAAATAATTGGTTTTAATAGTTATGAACGGTCATACGCTTATTCAGTGAGTAATATACTTACATTAATAAAAAACAATTAAAAATAATCTCACCATATTATTATCGCGCACACTATGCCCTTTAAAGCCAAACAATCACGACATTCTTTATCGTGTCGTCTTATATGCTTCCTGGAGCTTTTCAGTGATAACACCAGATGTCAGCCACTCCCATTTGTGTCCCCAATAAACAATTTGAGTGGTCGGCAATTAAATAGCAGAGCAGAAGTTGTTCTGAAAAACGAAAAAAGGATCGGCTTTTCCTTTGACGAAAAATCTTACTGTAAAGGAAGGAAAACTAATTGGATAAGGGGTGATATGGAAGCAACCCAGTTTGGCGATTTCAAAGAATACAAAGACCTCACTCCTGTCCAGTGTTTCGAATTATTCATCGACAATAAAATCATTACGCTACTAAAAGACGAGACAGAAAAATATGCTGCCTTCAAGAATGAAGCTAGCCCCGGAATATCGAGGAACGACATACGGGCATTTATTGCAATACTGCTCCTGAGTGGATACAATCCTCTTCCCGGGAAAACAATGTATTGGGACACAAAACCTGATATGAAGAACGATCTAGTCACTTCGTGTATGCGGCGTGATCGGTTCATACAAATAATGAACTTTATTCACGCGGCCGACAACAACAAAATTGACAAGATGGACAAGATGGACAAAATGTACAAGCTCCGTCCTATGCTGGATATTCTTCGTAAAAAATTCATCGAAAACTACGTTCCGACGCCCAACTTGGACTTCGACGAATCCATGGTGAAGTATTTTGGCCGTCATGGGTGTAAACAGTTTTTACGCGGGAAACCAATCAGGTTTGGTTATAAGGTTTTGTGTCTCAACACGAGCTATACGGTTACCTAATCGACTTCGAAGTCTACCAGGGGAAGAGTAAGAACCTCAACACAGTTTACGAAGACATGTTTGCCAAAGCGGCGAGCCCATTGGTCTCAATGCTCGACAACCTACCCTCGGACAAGAAAAACTACCCCTATCATATTTTCGTCGACAATTTATTCACGAGTATGAACCTTCTGAAGCACATGCGAGATAGAGGATACAATTGTAAGGGGACCATGAGGGAAAATAGAATCCCAAAAACCTGCCCACTTCCATCAAAGAGCGAAATGAAAAAAAAGCGAGAGGCAGCGCAGAGTACGTTATAGAAAAAAAATGACGGAATTTTTGTTTGCAAATGGATGGACAACAGCATTGTCAATATCGCCTCAACTTCAGCAGGATGTTGCCCGACTGTCGGCGTTCTTAGGTACAGCAAAGAAAAAAAGAAGAACGTAAATATCCCACAACCAAAAGCTGTTGCCTTATACAATAGTAACATGGGTGGGACAGATAGAATGGATCAAGATGTGAATGCGAGCACCGCAACATCCGGAGTAAGAAATGGTGGTGGCCCCTGTTCAACTGGGCTATAGACGTTTCGATGAACAATGCATGGCTCTTACACAAAAAATCTGGTCACAACTTTACGAAGCTGCAATTCCGTCGTGACATTGTCCTTCATTATCTTACCACTCTCAAAACAGAATTTCTAGCCAGAGGGAAATCATCAATCTCAGCGGGCTCCCGAAGCTCCCGAGTGCAACATGACATTCGGTACGACGATCGAGGTCATTATGTCAGTGAATGTCCTCGAAGACGATGCGCAAAGGAGGAGTGTTCACGAACTGTCAGAACAATGTGTAGAAAGTGCCAAGTTGGTTTATGTGTCTATTGTTTCGAGTCGTACCACAACCAGTAAGTTTCTTCACTTCATCTTGTATAATGAAAAACATAATACGTATTCTGAATTTTTGTAAAAATAAAATAAATTTCGTTTAAATTAAACTTTTTTCAAAAGTAAAAAGAAAATCCGGACGGGCGTGTTCATATGATCACGGGCCACTACCCATACCCCCACCCCCTGAGAATAAGATTTTTTAAAACATTTTTTCCAGGCTAACTTTGAGCTTAGAATGGGGAACTTGCTCATTTTTCAAAAGTTGGTGTTTCTTAACAAGGGCTCCTCCACAAGCCTATTGCTCACATTAAACTTTGAAATCAATCAAGGATGCTTTTTTAGCGATTTTAAAAAAATGTTGAGTGGGGGTTCGATTACGTCAAAACTTATTTATTGCAATGGATGATGCGGGGAAAAGGGCGTTACACGCGTTTACTAGAGGAAAATTTTTCATGTTATTTGTAAACAAACAATTTTAGAGTTCGCTCAAATGCTTCACAAGTAAGGATTTACGTCATTTCCCCTCGCACCACCCATCCCCTCCTGAAGAACTTTGAACCTTTTTTTAAAAATCTTAAAACGCACCAATCGGGTTGCAACTTCCGTTGTTATCCTTCAGTTTACGGGTCAAATCACCGGTATACTTTTCTTCCCAATGTGAGATTCATGCAAGTTCCCCATTGAATACATAGTGCTCAAAGTCATATGGAAAACCAAGTCATTAAACTGTATTATTTGTATGTTAAAAAAATGAAGCGGTTCGTGGGTTGGAATTTTTGCTCCAGAACTCCCGATACGTTGCGTTGCTCTACTATGAAAGTAGATCACCCGCTAAATTCAAAAATTATACAAAAGTTAAGTATTGGAAAAAAACATAATATTAGTCCAGTCAATGAATGATTCTAGGTGGAAAGTCAAAACGTACAAAAACCGACTGTGCCACGTTGTTTGGGATGCCTAGTTGTATAACATACTAAAAGTCCTTGAACCTAGGGTTGGCGTAAAAGGGGAGGGGGAAGGGTCAAAGGTCCTTATTTATGGTTTTTGCCTATATCTTAGTGGGGGTTGGTCTTTCAAAACATTTATGCGTGTACAAAATTAAAGCTCAAAAAATTCTCTACTTTTTATTATCCCATGGATTTTTGGCCATTTCAAACCGTTAGCAAGATAAACGTAGGTATAGAACAGTTAAATTAGGATTTGGCCCAAACACCCAAAAGAACAGGAACACGTTTGGTGCAGACTGTTTGATATCCTTCCTCTAACACAGCACACAAAATTCCCTACGATTCTGCGTCGGGTTTAGGAGCAGCTGTTGGTAGACGTTTCATTTCGATCGTTCTCACGAAATAATTCTTGAACCTATTGTTTTAACGCAAAAATGTTGCAGACTAAAATTGAAGAGCACAAAATTTTACACAAGAAACTATCATACCACTATATTCCTTCCCTTCGTCTTTTGGTATATAGAAATAGGAGAAGGAAACTAAAAGCTGACGTAAAATTGGCCGAAGCCTGGAAACTGGAAAAACTGATGTTTGATAAAAGAGAAAAAAAAATAAAGGAAGAAGAAGTATATTCCGGAGGACCTTGAAAAGAAATGAAATTTATTTGAAGAAACGTTGGATGGATGGATGATGGACTGATTGCTTCTAAGGGCTGATCTTAAAAGAAAATTAATTATTATTATTATTGGAATAAATAGTACACAAATAATTAGCTGCAAGCTAAACTCACTTCAGAGTTGTCTGAATTGGAGCCGCAAATACCGATTCCGTACTGAGACGGTCGAGGAGAAAACGACGATGGCAGATTCACTGGTAGGACGACAACGTGAAAACAAGAGGAAGAAACAACGTCGTGTCGGCTGAACTGGAGCAGCGAAAAATGGTGAGATGAGACGAGGAAGAATGCTTCAGTTGACGAACTCGAACTGCGTCGATATTGAATCGTTTGTCGAAGCCAAACGCTTGATTGCGACGAATGGCTGTGTATCTCAGTAATTTTACGACTCGCAAAAGAAAATAAAAAATGAATCAAAAAAGCCACCGCTCTCCTCGAAGACCAAGAGACAAGTGAGAAATTTTAATTTATTTTTTTGTTACTTCCGCTTGTCTAGATAGGGAACGGACACGAGATAAGAGTTGGGTTATATTACCTCCAAATTCTAACTTGGTGGGCCATTGACTGTGGTATCGTAATGGAAATGCATAGCCGGTATTGCTGTTTTTCTATTATTTCGCGTAAATTTTGGGTTTTTCTCATATTTGGAGATCGGTGGGCATTCGCCGGAGTTAATAAATCGCTTTAAAAAAGTGTCGCGGAGTGCTTAAATTTTGAGAAATCGTGTAACTGTAACGCTACATCCTAGTGGTTTTTAGGCCTTTAGAGTCGTAGATATTTCCATTATTTTCGAGAATTCCTAGCAAATCGCTCTTTGTGGCCTCGGGTTAACTCTCTCTGCGTAACTACCTATTAAAAATATCTCACGATTATATTTATTTATTGATTGCTTCGAAGTTTTTTGTCAAAATCCCTCTAACAAGGTAGCCTCCTTCCAACATATTTCCATTAATAAGCATGCAATGACTGCTGAATTCCTTGTACGAATCGTTACTCAAGGATCCGTTATGATTATGTCCGAAGCATATGAAGGCCATTCCAGTGAAAAAATTATCGCTGAAAATTGCAGCATCCTTGATCAACTAATTCCGGGAGACTTACTGCTGGGCGATCGTGGTTTTCACATACATGATCGGGTCAACCGCCTCATGGCTGAAGTTTATGTACCTCCTTTCACCAAGGGGGTAAACCAATTAAACCCTATAGACGTCGAAAAGTGTCAAATTGCAGAAATCACATCATGCTAATTTACTTTACCGGTGACAACAATGAGATTGTTCATTATGACGGGTCCGATGGATTTTACGAACCCCGATTTGAAATTGGTGTAGGACTCCAAGGTTTTGTAGCTCTTGTGATGCTCCATCGTATAAGCACTCACACCGAAGACCAAATAATTGACGAAGTCCATGTTAAAGGAGGAAAGTGACGTTCATCCGAGGAGTAATCATCAATTCTTTGAACAAAAATTTAAAAATTGCAATTACCCCACGATCTCCGATCAAACTTGTAAAGGAACGTTAAGCCCTATTCAGGGGAAATAATCTGAAAGTTTCCTTTATCGAATTAGCCATCTTAAGCGTAGAGGCCTTTCAAGCACAGACCCCAATATCTATCAAATAACTCTGCCTTAATTTTAAGCCTTAAGCTTCCATTATAATGTCTTTGAATAAGGCCGGTCGCCCACTGGAAGCGTTTTCGAGCGGCGCTACAACGAGCGTACATCTCAAAGCCTTAAATCGAATTGACTGCAGCTAAGCCTGCAGTGGACGATGTCACATCCAATTTGAGCCTTTGGGATGAACGCTCGTTGTAGCGTCGCTCGAAAACGCTTCCAGTGGAAGACAGATCCAAGTCCCCTGAATACGAACGAATAGGGGAAAAACTAATTCCATCAACAATAATTCAATAAATAAGAAGCTTACAATCTTACAATTGGGTCGACGCCAAGTGCAGTTATTTTGGCGTGGTAACGCTCTCGGAGAGCATCGACAAGGCTTTCAGCCTATGAGATTAGCTTTGTGGGGTACATTTCACTTCAAAATAATTATATGAAGTCACAGGAGGTAACTTTATAATAAGAAAAATGACTTTTTCTTAAAATTCTCTATACGAAGACTCAGCAAGCTGCCCACCAAATTAGAATTTTCACTCTTATCAGTGAAGGTTAGGCATTCGTGTCCGCTCCCGATTGCAACATATGATTTTGAAGCTATTTCTTCCAACAAGAACAATTAATGAAAGTGAAGCTCTGAAGCAGTCCAGACTGAAAGATGAATGAAGAGACAGGCGATGGAAATAGGGATGAGGTTTGAAAACCGAACAACTGATAATTATTTAGTGCGATCTCCTTCGGACCTTCCTCCTTCCATTGTGTAAAAATTTCCCGAAAATTTCACGTCGGGTGTTGCCAGTGCTTGAGATGGAGTTTGGATTTGAGGGTCATTTTGTTCGTTTTACTTGTGGTTTTACTGGGTACATATATTTGCAATTAAGATACAAAGGGGCTCTAGAGGCCCTTTTTTGCAATTTCGACCGTCATTTTTTGCTACTGGTTCTTTTGCGCTAAAAACGACGATTTTGGCCAAAAATAAAGTTGAATCTTTTCGGCAATATTGTGGTCAATTCGCAAGGAAATTTCACGAGGAATCCGAAAAAAATATCAAAAAAATTCTGGAATGACTTGTTCTGAAGTTATATCCAAAAACGACATTTCGGTACGGGGAGAACATGTCCGATAAATGATTTTTTCTCAAAACAAAGGTCAGATTTGCGCTTCTCTTATTAAGAAATAGTCAGGTTTTCATTTTCATGCAAATTATCGAAAAAAAAAGCGACAGACCGACAGACCGAAAGACCGACGGCATGCCAAAAACCACTTTTTTCAACTTTTTTGAGGTTGTACATTATGAATGTGATGTCAGCTCGGATTCGATTTTTTTCACGAACACCACACTTCCATTCCCGTAGGGAACATGGAAGTAAAAAGTGTCCTCTTTCAGGATTTATCGTCAAAATGGTCATAATAACGGCTGGAAGGAGAGATATTTCAGTTTTACTAAAAAAAAAGAGCAGTCTCTGCCAAAAAATAATGAATGAATTAGACAACCTATCCACTATACGTACACTCAAAAGCGGTATTTTTTAGTAGCCAATTAGGCATCAGCTAAAGCTGTACGCCGAGCCAGTTGTTTTTGAGTCCATACTACACCCCATCTCAGACCTCCACTGGTATTTCTACAGTAATTTATTTTTCCACATTTTTCTCCTGGAGAGTTATGTCTCCCCTTTTGGTGGCACACGTCAAGTTCTAAATGAAATTCAATTCTACAGAACTTTATTTTCGATGGAATTAAGATCAGAGACGATGGCCGCAAAATTTTGCCATAAAATGTGTTGCAAAAAAGTTTGTTTTCGAAAATCATTTGTTCCGAGTTCATATATCTTACTAACGGTTATACAGACGGTAAAAACCAAAAACCCCTAGGAATAAAATATGTATGAAATTGTGTGAGCTATACTTTTGTATACGCATACATGCTGTAATAAACCAACCCCTTCCGAGATAAAGTCATAAAACCAAAATAAGAGACCTTTGCCCTTCCCTCTCCACCCCTTGCGCCATAACTAGGGGCAAGGACTTTTAATATGTCATACCTCTAGGCACACCAAACAACGCACCGCAGTCAGTTTTTGTACGTTTTGACTTTCCGTCTAGACCCCTATTTTAGGCATTCGTTGACTGGACTATATGGTATCAAGATAGATATCACGCTACAACGTCAAACCGAAAATAAATATAGTAATTTTGTATTTGGCGGGTTTTCTCCTTTTTTATTCTTAAGCTGGGCACATGCGCTACTTGCCAAGTTCCTAGCCGCTACTCGCCGAACTCCTAGTAGTGTGTATGGATACTCGCTACTCGCCAAGTTACGAATATTCGTACTCGGGGATGCTCCATTTTTTTTCGATGTCGTGTAAATACCGAGCCAAGTAATAGTTTTCATTCCGTATCCCTTCTACACATCAGTTTCCTGTGGTGATTTACGGTTGTGTGAGATTATCGACGGTTAAAAATATAGTAATTTCGTAATTGTCTTTATCCATGTGCACTATCGAAATAGACTAATGGACCAAATCAAAAGGATTGTGTTGGGCTCAGGAGATCGGTATGGCGTTTCCGCTTTAATTTGCGATTATGGCTACTCGAGCAAGTGCAAAAGTAAATTCGTACGGCCAGTGGGTTTGGGTGACTTTATAGACGATTGTGGGAACGAGTGTATGAGGTTTGCAAAACGTCTTTCACTTTGGTACCTATTTTTTTCGATCGGTTTTTTTACAATTTCCCCTCCCACTAGATTTGCGTTTCGGATCTGTAAGTTATTATCAATAAAACTTGCGGATCAAATAAGCTTTCTAATGACCCGTCAATGTTTTAAATTAGTTGTCAGTAACGCCCTAAAACATAGCCCGCATTACCGAAAATCGTGATGTTCAGAGGGGAATGGTACCCTTAAAGCAAACTAAGAAAATTGCACTGAGGTTACGGTCCAGTCTTCTTTTCGAAATCAGAACCTCAGGCAGAAAGAGCAGCTATTTGGTCCTATGGCCCAAAGACCCGGCCCGCTAGAAGTCCGGCAACATGCAGCTGATGAGACCAGGACCATTCGTAGGTATCTTGGGTAGCTGAAGGTCTGAACGGTCGAAATGGAGGCTCGGTGCAATTTTCATGATTCACCGGTGGTTATAACTCAAACGTCATTCGCGTTCATCACTGGAAGCCGACTTATATATCTACTAGGAGCCTAGACTATCTTTGTTTTCGATTTAATTTTCTTGGCATCCCTGATTGGTGTTTTATCTGAAATCCTCACTTTAAACGTTTGCTTCCGGGGAACATTTATATTTAAAAAATCATGATTTTCGGTGTTCCTGGCAATGTTTTACAACTAGTCCAAGAGGCAGCGACGTAAAAAGTGCAATTTTCCTACCCAGCGCAAAAAATCAAGAATACTTTTCTAATAGTGGGAAAAATTGTCTGCCTCCTTTAGACGTGAAGTAACCGGTGGCAGACGGCATCAACGGCGGTGGTGAGAAGTAACACAAATTCCGGTCGGACAGGGGTTGCTAAGAGTTTTGATAACGAATTCGGATTCAGCACACCGGCAACACGGGAAGAAACAGTCAGAAAACAGGTGAAATCACGACCTATAATGAACAAGTTAGAATTTTCCGAGGAGATTTGTGACATTCGTTGAAATGATTATGTCATTGTGATACGGTCTTGAAAACGACATTCGAATTCAGCACACCTTACAAAACGGAACTTGACCAAAATAGCAAACAAGTGAAAAGTAGAATATTTTTTAATATAAGCTCAGGAATCAATCGACTAAAAAAGGGCAAAACAAAAAACGACACTTTTATCGAGTTACGACGTTTCGACGGTGGAATTTTCCCGTCCTCATCAGGCATCAAAACATGTATTCTTGACCAACACGAAAAAATTACATTAACATAACAATTACCAACTATTACAAATAGGCGCATCTACTATGCATACTTCTACATTCGATCCACATAGACCGCATCAGCATCTAGTAACATTAACAACTTCATCCCCTACCAAAGAATTATCGAATTAGCAAAAAATGCAGGAAAGATTAACCACCAAACAATGTTTTCTTTTACTTACAATTATATAGGAACTCGTTATATATTCTATAGTTGATAATGGTAACTAGTAAAATAAATTAAAATATTTAAAAAACAATCTACCGACTAGCCATATGACTAGAAGAAATAACAATAAACACAATTACCACAGCCAATTCTTTCAGGTCAAGGAAGAAACTCTCCTATCTATCCCCGCCCTCCCACTAGCTACATCCCTCAAACTATCAAGAAGTGGGAGATAACTCCTGTGTAAATACTGGGTATCCTCATTTCTATTGAGCGTATTGTCTGAAAGTTTAATGTGGAGCATTTCCGACACCCTCCTCTTATTAAAATTTGCTTCCCTATCCAGTATTTGCACATTTTCCCAATCAATGCAGTGATTGTGTGTATTACAATGTGCCGCGACAACCCTATCAGCTCCATTCTTTATATCCCTTTTGTGCTCCAAGACACGACAAACCAGCTGCCTTTTTGTGTGCTGCTGTGTGTTTACTAGTTACCATTATCAACTATAGAATATATAACGAGTTCCTATATAATTGTAAGTAAAAGAAAACATTGTTTGGTGGTTAATCTTTCCTGCATTTTTTGCTAATTCGATAATTCTTTGGTAGGGGATGAAGTTGTTAATGTTACTAGGAGATGCTGACGCGGTCTATGTGGATCGAATGTAGAAGTATGTATAGTAGATGCGCCTATTTGTAATAGTTGGTAATTGTTATGTTAATGTAATTTTTTCGTGTTGGTCAAGAATACATGTTTTGATGCCTGATGAGGACGGGAAAATTCCACCGTCGAAACGTCGTAACTCGATAAAAGTGTCGTTTTTTGTTTTGCCCTTTTTTAGTCGATTGATTCCTGAGCTTATATTAAAAATAATTAAGGTCGTTATAGCGTTCAATAAATTTGTAGAATATTTTTTGATACGAGTGTAGCGTAGGGGCCCGGAAATTTGATTTTCGGATTCAGATTACCTGAAACGTGGGAAACTAATGTGAACTATTTCAATCTCGGCTTTGATCGCATGTCACATATAAGAAATGACAGAAATCTGGGGTTTTTGTAGATTTTCCTATCTTTAGACTGTAGGTAGCGTCTCTTTTAGGGGGTCGGGGGGTTGAAATTCAAATTCAGGATATCTCAAAACGTGAGGATTGTGAGGTAACCATATTTTTAAAAAATATTACTCGCGATGGTGTGGCGAAAAAACAAAAAATAATACAGGATTTTAAAAGGCAACCAAATTTCGGCATGATGCCGGGGTTGTATCGTTGGGCAAATTTGAAATTCGGATTCAGCACACCTGAAAACATTAAAATCAGTCATCAAACTTAGTCCCGGAGTTTTTTCCTCCCAAAACTACCCGCTTCCTCGACTCCAACTCGATTCGAAATTAAAGCGAATTTCCAACTCGATAATCAAAGTCAAATTAAATTAATTTAAAATGGGCTCGTAAATAGAAAAAGTAAACACGCATTATTGCCGTGCAATATTTTACATTTTAGTAAATGAAATTTTTCAATTCACGAAACAATAAACTTTTTGCCCATTTCGTGTAGGCAGTTTCACTACTGCTGCCTCCCGAATTTGAGTTTCTCGAGGTAAAACAGTTTTTGGTCTCCGATTTCAAAAATTCAATTTTTTTAACAATTCCGTTTTATTATACAACAACAACAATACTGAATCTGAAATTTGAATAAGTAATTCCGTGTTGGATAATTGGTCCTGAACTGAACTTGACCTCCAACTCCGGCAGTGAGCCTCAGCTGCTGCAGTGACAACAGTCTTTTGTCATTCATTTCAACGAGCTGCTTGCACGAATTTTCATCGTTTCGTAGGAAACTATCGTACTTGGCAAGTCACGCATGTGTGTGCCCATGGGAGCAAAAATCCCAACCCAAAATAAAAAACATTTTTTTCCTCGAGTCTGAGAACTTGGTTTTCCATATGACTTTGATAGTGCTCAAGCAGAAAAAAATTACCCTTTTTAATTACCGTCCTTGAAGGGTTAACGTAGCCGATTAAAACGAATTGATGCGTACAAACCGATGGAATCAACCGTAAACCGAGCCCAATGTCGTTACAAAAATATGAATTACGATAAAATAAAATCGTGGTTGATTTTAAGTTGATTTTAACTCAAAGAAGAGGCAAAGGAAATTTAAGTAACTCATACAGGCGCCTAAAAACTATGCACCTCACATTCTTCCTTTCTCCATCAATCCCGCAGCGCCATTATAAGACAACTTTGTAGGATACGTGAAAACCATTACCCTCCCAGCCTCCCACCCACTATCATTCAAACGCCTCTATTTTTTTTCTTGTCGACCCTCTTTCAAAGGTGAAGTTCTCGATTTCTCAGAAAAAATGATGGTGTTATAGTGTTAGCGGGGTTGTTGTGGTGGTGAGAGAGGGGTGCGAACGTGAAACAACGAGAGAGCGGGATTGGAAAACGATATTTTTTTTTGTGAGAGTAAAATGCTCTTAAAAGCAATGATTCACTTGGGAAAAATTGGAGGTGTTATAGGCGGTGGTACATAGTGGCGTCAGGAAGGTACATATTTGGAAAAGTTTTTGTTCGGAAATATGAGAGAAGTGCTCGAGTTAACAAGATCTTGAGAAAGCGTAAATTGGATTAAACTGAATGAGATCTTCCAATGTATAAACATAAGGGAGAAATACTCAACATTTTCTTTCACTCGGGGTAAAAGCACCCCCAAAATAGGATTATACAATATGACGCTATATAACGCCGTCACACTACACCTTATCCAATGGACAGAATAATGTGTAAGTCACCTTGTACCCGAGACAGTTTTTTGATCAAAGGAGCAATTTTTAAAAATATTAACAGATGTTCCCTGCCTGAAATGGACTGTTTGCGATTAGATTGAACATATTTTTGAACAAAAAACTTACTCGTGTAAAACGGGCCTAAAATACAATTATACTGATTTCCTAGACGAAAAAGCACGACAGTGACGTAGTACTTCAGAGCCACCACTCATATAACGTTTTGAAGGGTTTTATAAATTTATTAACAACAATACCAATCTACGGGGTTTGTTTTTTGTCATTTTAGAACCGGATTAACGGTAGAGAGCTAGATGGGATTAGCTCGGGGTGAGTTGCTTTCAATTCACGTTCAACCCGATCTCCACCAGTGATTTATTTTCATTTTAATTTTGTTTTTCTACAAAATGCGATTTTTTTACATTTTGCCCAAGTAACAATACGTTTTAGCGATCAAAAGCCGCGAAGACAAATTTGGACGACTATAACAATAACATTGTGTTTTTTGGTGAGGGGGCAATCCTTATTATATGATGCATGGTTGTAGGTTGTTTTAACGCCTCTCTTCCTTCAATCTCAGTTTTCCAAATCTTTAAACTTGTTGAAATAATGGTTTTAATCTGTGTGAATCGTCGTAGAATGAAATAATAATGAAACAAAATGTCGTGTCGCACAACCCCCCTATAACGATAATAAGGGAACGTTTAAAACTCGTCTCAATTTTGTCTTCTTATTCGTCCACTTTTCTAATTTTGTTTTAATGTAATTTTCACAGTTTGTTTAAACTTTTCGACAACTTGCTCAGTTTCCCGGCGCCCCAATTTGTAACTTTTCATTTATGTGAAAATGTGGCAATCCGGGAGGAATTGGAGTGGAAAAAAAGTTGTGAAATCTGTTCGAGAGCCAACCGTCAGACGAGGTCGAGGGTTGTTACTTTATACATTACAAGATATCAGTAAACGCGAGGTTTCACGTGTTAGCCGTTAGCCATCACCCCCCCCCCTCCACCACTCGTCAACAAAATAATTAGTTAGGCCGAATCGACATTTTGAGTCAATTTCATTGCAGGTCTCACTCACGCTATACGAGGTTGAAGCTCATCAATGTCATCATACTTGTTTGGGTTGGCAAGCAAATCCGCTCGACCTACACGTGTTTACCTTGCCGTATACAGCTGGTCTTTCGAACTACATACCAGAAACTCGTTTTTTGAAGAGCCAGACCCACAAAATTGGCGTGTGGGGGGGGGGGGTGCAAATCCGGCAAACGGGTTTACTTGCAAAGGTAGACCCGTGTAATTGGTCTCTATAGAAAGTGAAAACTCCATAAATTGATTTTAACCATAAATTTTAATATTGATATTAGTAAGTACATAAGATACACGTGAAATTGGAGGTTTAAATTTCTGAAAACGAGTAAAATTGGTTCTTGAATGAACAAACCAACAAAATTGGTTATTTCAACGACTAAACCCCATGAAATCGGATTTTTGAAGAGCCATACTCATGAAATTGATTTGATTCAGAGCCAAATCGGCGAGAATGTGTCTCCCCCAAAGCTTGTCGTGTACAGGCAACTTATTATGAATTTTAGCAGTGAGCAGTAATTTGGCACTTTTTCGAGATTTTAGCCGCAGAATTAGAGATTTTTATCAAGTTCAGTCATTAAGAAATCACAAATTAGTTCATTCCTTCGATATTAGCAAAATAGTTAGCGTTTATTTTTTTCACTTTCAGCTGCGAATGTGCATCTTTGTCTCTATTTTCCGAGAGGATTAGCAATTTATCACTATTTTCCCCATAAGATTATTTTTCATTTCAGCCGTGAACTTTTCCCTTTTCCACGAATTCAACCACAAACGTGCATATTTTTCAACAATCAACGCATTTTCGCACTTCTAGCTCTGAATTGGCGTTATTTCTCACTTCCGCTCCATGAATTGGAACTTTCTGTCATCTACAGCTTCGAAGTTGCCTCCAGGGAAATCGTGTCTTGGCATTTTCTCCATTTTTGCCGAGAATTAGCGACTTTTCAAGCTAAGTTGATAATTTCAAGCCAAGCTAAGTTGCGAATTGGTGGGTTTTCTTATAATTTCAGTCGCAGATTTGCCCGAAGAACAGCACATAAGCGTTTTTTTCTCATTTGGCAACTTGAATTAACAATTTTTTATCCGTTTTGTTCTTGAAATCGCATCGAGAAACCACAAGTTTGGGATTTTGTTTTTTTAACTTCAGACATGAACTGGCGGTTTTTCGAGATTTTATCCGAGAATTAGCGCTTTTTTTAATTCGGATGCAATTTGCGTTTTTTTTTTCATTTTCAGCCATGAAATGGCACTTTATCTCAATTACAGTCGCAAATTAGCGTTTTTTCTTAATTGTAGCAGTGAATTTATTTATTTTTTAGCATATTAAGTATATTTTGTAAGCGACGAAAATTTTAGAATGAAAGAGCAACGAAGCCCACCAAAGAATAAATGGACAGAGAGAGAGAGAGAGAGAGAGAGAGAGAGAGAGAGTCAGAGAGAGAGAGAGAGAGAGAGAGAGAGAGAGAGAGAGAGAGAGAGCGAGAGTGAGTGAGTGAGTGAGAGAGAGACATAAACCTTATTGATCTAAAAACAAATCTTACAGGCTATACCTTAATTTCTTTTCCTTTTGAATTAACGCAATTTCTCTATTTTAGCCTCGAATTGGCTGTTTGCTCAATTCCTTTTGGCTGCAAATGAGAGCTTTTTCATTAACTTTATTGACCGCAAATCAGCGCTTTTTATATTTTTTTATTCTGTGCATTAGCGGTATTTTCCTGAATTACCGCATTTTATTACCTCATGGCCAGTGCATTAGAGGGTTTTCCACCATTTTAGCTGTAAAAGAGGCGATAATTCACAAATGTTTCGGAATTTCGTTCCTATGTTCACGAACATAAAACCTAAAAATCCATAAAATATTCCATCTTCAAGCTTTTCAAGGTGCCTACCCAGAATAGAGAGCAAAAGCAAGAAGAGAGGCAAAATGACAGCTAAAACTGATTATGAGAAAAACTTTCTTTGTGCCTAAACTAGATAAAAACTCTCGTTTGTAGCAGAAATTGAGAATGTTCTCGGGACAAGTTCGGTGCTAAAATAGAGAAAACACGTTAATCTACCACAAAAATGGAGAAAAAAGCGTTGATTCTAGGCTAAAATTCAGAAAAACAATACTAATTTGATGCCATGATTGAGAGAAAAAAAAAAAAACACTAATTCGTCATACCAACCAACTCAACTCAAGCCAACTTTGCACCTAAAAAAACTCCAGTCCCGCGTTTTCCGAAGGTTCTTGGGTGTCAAACATTGAAAAATCGTGCGAACGTGGTGTTTTGGTAAGGTAAGTCCGCGGCTAAAATCTCGAAAAAAGCGTTAATTTTTGGCTAAAATTGAGCCGCGCGGAATTCACGGATTTTCTATAAAACTTCCACGAGCCCAAAATTATCGGTCATGCTGGGAGATGTCAAACGGCTAAAATTGGAGAAAAGCGCAGATGAGGCGGTCTTGTTCAGCAAGACTGGCCTTTGAAAGTTTAGGCAACACACAAATTCAAGGCGAAAATTGAGAAAAATCGTTTGTTGAGGTGGCTATCATGTGAAAAATGACTCTGGCCGCAAGTCCCGGTGTGAAATTGGGGAAAACTTAATCTTATAAAATTTAGAAAGAAAACAGATTCACAGTCTTTGGAGGCCACTTAGCAGCTAAAGTAGAGAAATCTTGCTTTTGGGCTGTTCTTAAAAGCGAGTCCTGCGGCTATATTATGGCTAAAATTGAGATAAAGCCCCAATTCGTGGTTTCTCGTGGGTTCTGCTCTTCGAGTTTAATAACAAAAGTGCGTAAAGCGCATGCGTGATGGGATAAATGTTTGGTGTACGGCGAATCGGACTCGTGAGTCACCTTCGCTGCTGACGTTCGTCGCGGCCGGTTATAGTCCGCGGTTCAAGCCCAGAAAAGACAATTGCGATTCGCGGATATTTTATCTTGCATTTTGCAATTTCACTGAAATAAAATACCTGAAACTTGCATTTTTAGGGGGATTAAAGAGCCGAAAATTTGCCATTGTGCGGATAATCAACCGTAGGAAACTTCCTGTCTCGTGAGTATAAATTCATCGCAGGCTTTGGCCGTCTCCCGGCCTCGTTTCTGTCGTCACAAAAATGGTTTTGAGACGGAACTTTGCTTGAATTAAGAGTATAACCTTGGGATGGAGCTCACAAAAGTTGCAATTTTGCGGATATTCCGAGACTGTGAGCGCTCCGGTGTTGCAGATGCGCATAAAAAGCAAGGACAATTTTATCAAAATTGTTTTATTTAAAGAAAGAAAAACTGTGGAACTTGGGAACAACATTTTGTATAATGGGACCATTGCAATCACAATTTTTGTAGAAGTTGGAGGGGTCTCTTCAAAGGCATCTCCTTATTGGGCCTTCGCACAGCCCAACAATTAAATCTCATACAATTTACGTTCTCGATTACCCATGCAGGCGACATTTTCGACAAATTTCCCAACCTGTTTCAAGGGGTTGGAAAATTGAAAATAAGCAAATGAGACAACACATTGACCCTTCAGTTCGACCCGTCGTGAACCAGCACCGCAGGATTCTGATTCATCTCCGTTCGGCTGTTGAAGACGAAATCAAACGTCTCGAAGCTGCAGACATTATCGAGACAGTGAAAGGGCCAACTCCATGGGTTTCCTCAGTGGTCCTCGTCCCGAAACCAAATAATCCTGTGATGCGTCTCTGTGTAGATATGAGAGCCCCTAACAAAGCAGTTTTTCGAGAACGCCATATTATGCCGACAATGGACGACCTTTCAAGCGAACTCGCAGGCTCCACAGTCTTCTCTAAATTGGACCTCAATGACGGTTATCATCAGTGTGAATTGAATGAAAACTCAAGGCACATCACTACTTTTTCTACACACCTCGGACTCCGCCGTTACCAACGACTAAGTTTTGGAATTTCTTTGGCCGCAGAACATTTTCAAGACGCGATTCGTCAAGTATTTCAAGGTAATCCTGGTGCATTGAATATTAGTGACGATATTCTTGTTTTCGGTAAAACTTTTCCGGATCACGATCGGACCCTGCTCGCTGTTCTCGAAGCATTACAAACCAATGGTCTCACGCTTAACCAAAAGAAATGTTTGTTTAGATCCCCGGAAATAGGCTTCTTTGGTCAAGTTTTCTCAAAAGATGGAGTACGCCCGGACCCTGCAAAAATCAAAGACTTTCTACAACTTGAAGCTCCAACTAATGCCAGTGAAGTTCGTTCTATCCTTGGTATGATAAACTATTGTGGTCGTTTTATTCCTAATCTTGATTTTGACTGAGCCATTACGTTTATTAACACGCAAAAACATAAAATTCCTTTGGGGTCCCACGGAAGCGTCGGCCCTGCAAGCTCTTAAGGGTGCTATTAGCAGCAATATTTAAAATTCTTATTTTGACATTAAAAAAAACACTAGTCTAATTGTTGACGCTGGCCCCTCGGGTCTGGGGGCCATTCTCGCTCAACCTACGGAGAAAAGCTACAACATAATAGCGTGTGCAAGCACTACGTTAACGTCAACTCAGTCCAGGTATTCTCAAATTGAAAAAGAAATGCTGGCAATAGTATGTGCCATTGAGCACTTCAAAATTTACTTACAAGGCAGCCATTTCGTTGTACTTTCCGATCATAAACCCCTCATAAGCCTTCTGAGCAGCACTAAACTCACATATTATCTCCACGTCTCGAGTGAATGATTTTCAAACTACAGGGTTTCCAGTTCACTATTCAGCACACTCCTGGCACGACCAACCCTTCCGATTTTTTCTCACGTCATCCGAAATCCCGAGATGAATGTTTTCCCAGCAGCTGAATCACACATTAACTGCATAATACAATTGACTCTCCCGAAGGCACTATCCAGAGCTAGTGTATTTGAAGCAACTAATCGAGTTGACACATTGCAGAAAGTCATAACAGCTCTTCAAACCGATTTATGAAGAAATTCTGATGTTAATGACCTGTCTCTCATACCATTTTATAAAGTCAGGCACGAGTTAGCTGTCACTGAAGATGGTATTCTTCTTCGAGGGAATCGAATAGTTATCCCAGATGAACTTCGGTCCGTTACCATAAAATTGGCTCACACGGGGCACCAAGGCATTTTGAAAACGAAAGAGTTCTTAAGGCCAAAAGTATGGTTCCCAAACATGGATACATGGGCTCAGTCAGCGGGTAGCAGGGGTGGGCAGTTGCCCTCCCCTTGAATCAAAAGCTTAGATTTCGTGGGGCAGCTGCCCACCCCCTAATTTCATCAAAAAGTTAAAATCCAACACGTTTGTCACATTTTTAATCTTCAAATATTTCGCAGGACTTGCTCAGCAACAGAACCAATTCCTCGAATTTCGCTCACTAACAAACCAATTTCGCCGTTTTTTATTGTGGTGAAAACCAAATTTCGCACACTATACAAGACCATTATCGCAGCTCTCCTAATATATTCACTAAAAAACCAATTTTGCGAATTTTTCTCACTTGAAAAACAACACATTTTCGCTTATCGGTTTCACCAAAAATAAAAAATTCACGGATGCTTGTTGCTGACAAACCGATTTCGAGGTTTGCCTTAATTTGGAAACCGATTTTGCTGATTTTTCGCACTAAAATCCCATTTTCTCAGGTTCGACTCACTCGAAATTCAAAACTCGAATTCCACTCTATTGCGGGGTGGCCGAAATTGTTAGACCGAGTTCGCTGATTTTGTGCACTAATATCCGATTTTCGTGACGAACGAAACATTTTCGTGGGTCCGGCTCTAGAAAAAAACACAGTTTTGCAGGTTCCACTTGCTTAACTATTTTAGCGGGTCGTCTACCTAGAAATAAAAAAAAAAATCATTTTTTTGTGCTTGGATGGAAATCCAGGTTACAAATTTCGCACACGAAAATGACAATTTTTCGTGTTTTCCGTTCTCCTCGCTACAAAAACAATTTTTGCTAGCTCACCAAAACCCCGATTTTGTCCCTTGTTGTTGTTGCTGCTTGGCTTCACTTTGCGCAGGTTTCCTCTTTCAAAAACGTTACAATTGCCCGGATTTTGCACTGCTATAAACCATAGTCGCGATTCTGGCTCACTAAAACGCCAATTTACGGGGCTTAGCTACTTTGCTGACTGTTAGAGAACCATATTCGAAACTGCACTATTTCGTGAGTTTTGGCTAGCTCAAACCGTGTTTAGGCCGTTGTGAAAGCCGGACTTATGGTGGGAGAGGAAATTACAGTTCCGTTTACCGTTTGATAGGTCTAAAATTTGAAGTTTATCTCCAAAAAGATCACTTTCTAGGGGGAAGAGTTTTCAGTTTTTCAACATAAAAGTCGAAATAAAAGTCTACAAACGACATTTTTCCAGCAGATATTTATTTTTTGATGGATAGTGGTCGTTTCTGGGCAAATTCAGTCTTTGATGACCGTGAATTGACGCGATTCTAACCTCCAGATCCTTTTATAAGTCTACAAAAAGGCAATGGGGCATCTGATATTTTTGCCCAGTGAAGCTTGCCCACAGGCGTGGATCCAGTTTTTCTCAAGAGGAGTTGCACAGAGTCCCCCCCCCCCCAATAATTTAAACGTGAATGAGCACTATGTTTTTTGGCCTCGAATTGACGTTTTTCTTAATTTCAGCTAAAACTTAGTGCTTTTTCTCAATTCTACCTCGAACTAGCCCATTTTCTTCATTTTAGCCGTGAAAAGGTCTCAAAAAACCGTGGAATAACGCATTTTGGATGTATAATCACCCCTCTTATTTTGTTCATTCAAGTACCAGTCACCCTGTATGTACATATAATGACGGTCAATTAGCACTTTTTCGCAATGTTTACCGAGATGTTGGTTTGAGAATCCACAAACTGGCACCTTATGTTCTCAATTTTACCTGCGTGAATGACGAGCTACATCTCTAAATTTTTGCAGTGATATTGGCGTTTTTCCGCAATTTAACGGAAAATGAGTGACTTTTATCAATTCTACATTGAACGAGCAATTTGTTTTGTCAATTTCAACCGTGAAAAGAGCTCTTCAAACCGTGAATTAGAGCGTTTTCTTAATTTCGGCCTAGACTTTGCATCGTGAAACCGCGAATTGGCGTGATTTCTTAATTTTCAACAAGGAATAATTAATGAGATTTGTGTCTGAAGTTTAACGTGAATCAGCGCTATTTCTCAATTTTAGCCGTAAATGGGAATGGGTGTTTTCCCTCCGTCTTAGCCGCAAAATGTCCTTTTCTGAATTTCATCCGCGAACGATCACTTTTTCTCAAAATGTGTGCCCCTCCCCCTTCCCCAACTCGGGACCAGTGCCTCGCTGCCCACACCATGATCACGGGTTGGCTACGCCCCTGCATGGATAACACTGTTATCGATCAAATAAAATCGTGCATTCCATGTTTAGCTGCACAAAATTTCACTCACCCTGCTCCACTCCTTCCTTCTCAACTACAGCCCTGGCATACTGTCGCTGTAGATTTCGCAGGTCTAATTTCCTAATGGAAGGTATCTCATGGCAATAATCGACGAATATTCACGATTCCCAATGGTTGCTCTCCTTTACAGTCTGACTACTGAACAAGTTTTGTCTCAATTATCTGTATGGTTTTCAATTTTTGGTTTCCCGTCAGTCGTAAAAACTTACAACGGACCTCCTTTTAACTCCCGTCATTTTTCACAAAAGATCAGTGATTATGGCATACACCGACGGATCTCGATCTAGCTGGCTACAGTTTGGCTCAGAGACGGTAAGCGAACGTGAGGCGAAGGCTATAGGCTTTTCGAATCCTTCACATGTGTGACTCAAGACCGCGGCGATCCCTGTTGGGCTTGCGTCTGTAGTTAAAACAATGGGCAGTGAGGGGTTAAAAGGGACGAGAAAACGGTCGCTTCAGAGTTCTTCTTTGATGTTTTGGAAAGTTGACTCGCATTGAAGAGTCCAAGACCAACGAATGCCTTTCTTCAAGAGGCAGCGAAGATTGTACGTCATTGTAAAGAAATCGGGGATAAAACGAGAATAATAGGTTGCAAGGCCCAAAAAACGTCTCAGTTCATCAGGATTTGTAGGACGTGGAATATTCCGGATGGCTGAAACATTGTCTGGAGACTTCGAAATTTTGTTATGTTCCACGACATGACCGAGATATTCAACTTTTTCTAGAAAAAAATTGCATTTACTTTTATTAATATGGAGGTCGAAATCAGTTAAGCGTTGAAGACAGAAGCGTAAATTTTGAACACATTCATCAAAAGTCGAACCGTGGACGATGATATCATCAAAGTATGCCTCGGTTTTCTGGAGGCCCTGTAGAATCTGAGATAGAATTCTGTTAAAATCCGAAGGGGCCGTTTTGATCCCGAAACTTAGGCCCATTTTCACCAACAAAATTGATCTCGTTTAAAGTTGATCGTGATTAGTTGCCAATAGCGACCCATATGAGTTTTGATGCAAGTGTTTACATTGTAATCGTGATTAGTTGTTGATCTTGGTTTAAGAAGTTGGTGAAATTGGGCCTTAGTCGATGCATACGGTACGTTCCACAATGAGTTGCCATGGTTTGCATCACTGCGCTAGCTTCGTCGGTCGGACCGACATTCATTAACGCGATGGTCATTTTTACCGCATCTGAAACAGTTATTTGCGATACCGAGGGATTGATAATTAATTTTACGATACCGAGAATTGGAATTTCGAGTGTTAGATGATCCGAAATGTATCCGTGAACGGTCGAGTGAGCCTGATCGGAACCGTGTAGAAGTACTGTGCACTTTGTTGGTGTCACAGTCGAAAAAGTTTGAATGGCTTGAATTAGGGCGTTGGAACTGCTTGCTTTCGATTTTCGACGCCTCGAGAGCTAGGGCTGACGAAAAGTTTACCTGACCATTTGGATGCTCTGGACGAGTACGATCGAACAGTTGCTCGAGAAGAGCCCCTTGTTGTTCTCGAAATAAAGTCAAAATTTGTTGAAATTGCTCTGCGTCCATGGTAGAACGAGACTGAGAAGACCGATGAAAATTATGACGAGGTTTTTCCAATCGTCACCAACTGTTGTGTCATTTGTGTGTCAATCATCTAGTATAAAATTGCACGCGAGACATTTCTTGAAACGTATATTTTTAAAACACTGACTGGAAAAATAAATTAGAAACATAAGATGTCCCGTGTGCTTTATAAGCCAGTGGGGGAGCCAATAAAAGAGACATTTGAAGTCAATATACAATAATCCCACAAGTCCTTGACTTCAAGCACTGCTTGTATAGCAAATTTCCACGAATTAAAGTTTTCACGGCCCACTAGCTTCTCCATTTGAGTTAAGTTAGACATTTTTGTCGAGATTTTATTAGTTTATTGTAGATAAACTAACAACTTACGAACGAGTGTCCAGCTTGAGTAGATTCTGGGAACCGTGAACTATAATTACACACTCAGGAAAAACTTGTAGTACATTTTTACTGAAATGGCATACGCGGGCCCATAACACAAGCGCTTTAATCACGTTGAAAGCATCATACGCTTGGGGTTTTAATTTATTTTGTTCGCGCATATTTATGAGGCGCTTCTAAAAGTACTGCAGATTTTAGAAAGTAGTTCCTTTTAGGGTCCTTTTGATTGAGAATCCCTGAAGGACAACAAACAATATAAATTAGTATCGTCCTTCCCAATGAATTCGTGGCATTGAAGATCAGTGGAGAAGATGAGATTGATTGCTAAAATGGAGTTCTCCTTACTGCGAGTGAAAACTGTCGAGTGGAAATAACTAGCCCCCATAGAAAATGGGAGGCGTCCGTTATAATATTGAACCGTTACAATTTAAGGTCCTCCCCCAACCATCGATGAACGACCCCGTGAGATTAATTTTGAGAAATGTCTGAACTGTGATGGAAAAAAGAAAAGAAAATCGGCTAAAGGAATTTGTCAAAGCTAAAAAAAAAAAGAAGAACATTATGAGCTATATCGTCCTTTAAATTATTTCTCGGGATTTCTCCTTCAATCAGGTCATTTGTGCGATTGGAAGTGATGAAAGGAAGATTTTATGTAGACTTTCGAAATAAGTTCCAGCAGATGCTTGTTAACTTTGCCTCCATCCAAAAGTCCGACGTCTTTTTTTTGTAGCCCTAACAGAATATTATTGAGTCGTGAAAATTAACAGTACCTATCTCGATAAGTGAATGGATTCAGGTAATAAAAGGGAATTTTGTTGTGCCCCCTTTATAACTGGCTTAAATGAGAACTAACTTCTCTTCGCCGTTAATGTGCACCTAGTGATTGACGCAGTCGAGCTAAAAGGAGAAATTGGCAGACGAGAGGTGGGATCGTCTCGTATTTACTCGTTAATAACAGCTTTGGATAGTGGTGGTAACAGAGGATGCGGAGGGGAGTAAAGCCTCAAGAGAGCACCGAGCTTTGTCTAATGGCTTCCTAACTGTGAAATTAACTCGAATGCTTTGGAAATAATAATGAGGTTGTGGGAAGGCAAAATAGATGACAGTGCGGAGGAAACGAAAAGCGCCCTCGTTTTTTTTTATTAACGTCTGTGAGTATGGGTGGGATGACAGGGAAGGGAAAAAAACTGTTCGAGGAAACCTTCATTCTTCACACCCTCCCCCACACCCGAACCTAGTGCAGGAGACTATTTCGTATAAGAACAGTATGTTAAACGGTCTTAGAAGAGATTTTTTTTCTTTGAATAAACAAGGGAAATCTGGGAACGGAGCCAGAAGTTTAAAACATTTCCATCGCATTGGATTGAGCCATAGGAAAAACCGTTGTGGGGGGGGGGGCAAGGGTTGTTTCGTATGTGGATTTCATTCAAATGAAGCAAGTGCATTTACTTATGTGAGCTACAATCCATTTTCAGGAGACCACGAACCAGAATGACCTACAATGCTGTTGTTCTATGAGAACTGTGTGTCACTTTATTCAAGTAGAAATATTGTTTTCTTTCCCGCACCTTATACTTTCAATTCATCTCAATCTTATAGGTTCGTATACGCGAGCAATAAAATTGCATAATTTATTACGAGAGACCTCGCTGACACTCTTGATGTATTGCGCGAGAAGTGTCTGACCCTAGATTTTGTTTACAGCGTAGGGGGAGTTTCAGACCTTCTCTCCGAGAGATGAGTTTTATTTCGAGCCAGTTGAACGTTTTTGTGACACTTGTGGAGCAGGATATTTCATAATCAGTGATTTATGGTGTTCTTATTAGTGTCATAGCGAGAATTGTTGCATAAATTAGTGCCTCGGTGTAAGCAAATAAGCAAGTTTATTCGGCAACTTATTGCAAGATTTTATTGCTTGTGCTCTCAAATCCTTCACCCTTTTTGTAAAATTGACCAGAAAGAAAAATATAGACCGAAACCGCGTCAGTAATGTTTCCTCGTGTCAAGCAACCTCCCGCCCACCACTAATGAGACCTTTTTGAAGGGAAGAGTTGTTCGACAAATTTTACCTGTGATTCACCAAATGGCACGTTTTTCAGAATATAAATATTTCTTGCGTTAAAAAATCCTACGATGGGCGAAGTGTCAAATCAATAGCCGTGTTCGAGACTGCAAAGCCTCGCAATCTTCTTTTTTTGTGACTATACAGAGCCACGGAGCGTTCTTTTCCGCCAGAAAAAAGCTCGTTCGTGAATCGAAAACGCGCGAAATCTTGTCATACTCGATGGTGAGTGGTGAGCGGTGAACGCAGAAATTCATGTTTTAGTCTGTTGAAAAGGTATACTAAAATGGGGTTTTCGCTGCTGAAAAGTCGCTAAACTTTTCGCCTTTTGCCTATTGTAACGACTAACCCGTGAAACAAAATAATTACTTTCAGTTTTTTTTAACTTGAGCTCGCAAGTCCGTCTCGATTTTAAGATTTCCTGTGTCTGAGGCTTTACTCCCCTCCACATCCTGTCACCACCACTATCCAAAACTGTTATTAACGAGTAAATACGAGAAGATCCCACCTCTCGTCTGCCAATTTCTCCTTTTAGCTCGACTGCGTCAATCACTATGAGCACATTAACCCTCCGTCGGGCGCAACCAATCTTACAGGCACAGCTCGCATATTTTCGTTCGCCACTGCGCTATTGAAAGAGTGAGGACTCTGCGCTTCCGTGTAGCTTCCTTTCGAGCAACCGCGGGGTACACGCGCAGAGGGTGCTAGGAGAGTGAAATATTCTCAAAGTGTTTTGATTCGAGCTGGACGTGCTTTATATCAGTCCCTCAGTGACTCAGATAATATTCAATTGACAAATCCGATAGCCGATCACGGTCAAAATGCCCCTGCAAGGGGCCCATCATTAGGATCAGTGTCTCTAAAAGGCTAGCATGAAATGTACCGTTTTGCCTTGTCGTTGGTATTCTCGACTCTTGTCTTCAAGAATAGGTCCTCGAGATTCGCATGCGCAGTTGCATAATAATGCGCCTGTTCATGAAAAAAACGTGAACTCGCGATTTCTCAATGCAACTTTCTAGCGAAAATTGAGAAAAAGTGCTAACTTGCTGTTCTTTGGTCAAGACCACGGCTGAAATTACAAAAAAAAGTGCTAATTCACGAATATATTGTTGAAAAAGAGCTTATCAACGGCCAAAACTGAGAAAAAGCGCTTATCAACGGCTAGAACTGAGAAAAAGCGATAGTTTCGCGGCTGTCATTGAGAACGGCACTCATTTGTGGCTAAACTAGAGGAAAAACATCACCAATTCCTGCCTGGACTGGATAAAATTCGGTCCGTTCCCAGCCGTTTTTTGTTCTCGGCCCGGAGGACTGAATCGAAAAACGTCGGTCTTTGAACGACTTGAATAAGAAAAAAACCGAAATTCGTTATAGGGATTCGTTTCGTGCAGGAACAGCGTGCCTCTATTAATTTCTCTATTTTGTTTAAATGGAATTCCATGACCTTACTCAAGCATGAAAAGGACGAATCAGAGACTTTAACTGGAGAGTGGGAGAATACCAATATCCATACAGTGGCGGCGGAGGTCAGCCGACATTGGGGGAACAAGAATCTGAGCAGTTCAGATTTACTCCTCCCGTCCTCCCGAAAATACCATTTTGCGAATCAATTATGCCTACATGTGCAAAAATACAATTCTTGAGGCAAAAATTCCGAATCCTTCGCCAAATTTACCGCCTCTTCATGAAATTTTCTTGTTTCTGGGTTATTTTTTCTGCAATTTGAGTTCTAAAGACAGTTTTACTATATAAATGACGTGTTATAAGCTAAATCGGCCATAAATTGGCGTATTAACACTATTCAGAGCAGGAACTTAGTGTGAAAGAGCAAGAGTATGCCGTGAACAGTAGCTTACCGAGATATAAGGGCGAGGAGGGCGGACTGCCCTGGGATACCTATCAGAGAGGGCCCCCTAAAAGTTTAAATAAATGGGATAATTACTATTTTTTAGGTTCATGTTCATAGATTTAGGTACTTGAAAAGGCGTTTTTGTATACGATTGGACAGTGACTTAGCTCCTTTCGACGATTTTCAGCCCATCTGACTTGGAGAATAGAACGTTATTATTACTGGTGATCAGCAGTTTGGCTAAATATTCGTTCGAGCCCACAAAAGCGCAATTCTGATGGCTAAAATTGAGAAAGTGTGTGCATTCTGGAAGCAAATTCGCGGCTAAAATGGAGAAAATATGCTGATTCCCAAGTTTCTTTAGGTCCTTAAGCAGACAGAATTGAGAAGGCATTCTAATGTGCCGATGTTGGGGCGAGTAGGCGGAAAAAAAAAAAAAAATTGGAAAAAGTGCTAATACTCGTGGCTAAAACTGCAAAAAAAAAAGGTTTCTCGATGGTTTCTCGGAAATTTAGAAATTTCTCGGGTTTTAATTACCCAAAAAGACCGACCAGGAGGATGAAACAATTGACTCCAGAGTCACTTTCCGCTTCTTCATGTTCTTGACTGGAATTGTCTTGGTTAGATGGCTAGAATTGACAGTTTTTACTCCTTCAACCCTCGGGAACGCGCAATCAAAAAGTTACGTCGGCGCGCTATGAACTGTGAGGTCTAATAATAAAAAAAAGTGTTTTATTTGCCAAAAACCAGGAGATAATTAAAAAACATGTGTACATAATATCAATTAATTTCTCATAGCGAATAGTTTTGTTCGAACAAATTTTAAAATAAATAAAAATTATCCGCCTTAACAAAACCTGGGGCCGTATTCCGAAGCCGTGTGAAAGTGCCGCAAAAAGCGGTTGCTATGGCGGGATAATCTTATTTCTTATTCGGCGTCCTTGGATCCCGCTTGCGGCATTTTTTCCCGACCGTTCAGAATAAGGCCCCTGGTATCCAGATGAACATTAGGTCAGACATTTAAAGCATCGGAGGTCAAAAACTGAACATCGCTGAATTTTTGCGATGCTGTCCAGAGATGGATTCCATTTGTGCGGTAAAACCAAGTTAGCAGATTCAAAAGACCTGGGCTAACTTTAGGGTGCTCAGAAAACCTCGAAATTTTCAGACATTTTTCCTTTTTTTTATTATATCCTTCAAATTATGGCGGCTTGCACGTTTGAAGCAGACAAATTTTCCAATAAGTGGCGTGCAGATGCTGCTGTGTAAATCAATTAGAAGCCGAAATACAGCAAGTCGAAAATTTCTCATTCCCAGAAAATGGCCCCGGCTGACTCCTCTGATTCGGTGGGATTTTTTTCTTGCCCAAGCCATTTTTGCATTTTGAGGCGGCCTAGCACCCCAAAAGCACAAAAAAGCACTAAATCAATCAATAAATACACCAACTCTCACAGAAATGCTATTTGCTCAACAAAGTGACACAATTACCAGAGAACGCGCACCCGACCCACAAGGTATTTTTGGCTTTGATAATTAGAGACCTCTGCGGAAAAAAAAATTGATAACAAACTCAGGTCATTAATGGATGGGTAAGGAAGGCATCGGTGGACCCTCACCGCTCTCAACCGAAAGCGTGAGAGAGGGCGACAAAAACATTAAAAATGAGCGGACCTCACAGGGCGCGCGTTCCGCAGGGTTAAGCCCAAAGTTCAAAGATTTGACCCTTTGACAAATCAATTTTGAAGGATTGATTCCCTCAAAATCCAAATTTGTGGGGTTGCCTCATTAAAAAGTCATCACTGGGTTCAAGACAGCGATTTCACACGTTTGTGGCCTTCATAGAAGCAATTTTGAGGATTCGACACTAAGGGAACCCACGTTTGGCTCCATAAAAACAAGCAACTCCGGTGGTTATATTTGGCTCTTTCAAAGCTCAAAGTTTGCAGAGCGGCTGGTGAACCCGAATCATGTTGCGGGAGTTGCGAACGATAATTTTTAGGAGCCAAATTCAACACGAAACCACTTTTTTCTCGATTCCTGAAACATCGGATTGGGGGAGCGCTGCTCCCCCAACCAGACCCCACTTCCGCCGCCACAGTATCCATATACCAACTCCACTAAAGGCCACCCTCCTCTAACGAGTTTTCACTTTTCAGCTATTTGAATGGCCCTACTAGCCTGTTATCCCCACTCTTGAATTGGATGTAAACTTCTTCGCTCAAAAGTGAAGCATTTTGGGGTTACGTAGCCCACAAAATGCATAAATATAGAGCTCGAGAGCTGTTGTAGTGGTCGAACGGGTGGGTGGAAATCAACAATGGTGATAGGAACAAGTGGAGAGAGGGAAAGGCTTTTTTTAATGTGAAGCCGGGTTTTCCGCCAGTACACACCCACTGTTATCATTCACCTAGAGAGGACGGGAGGGGGAATTAATCACTTTTTTCACTGATCAAGCGTATCAAATTGTCAATGGTTTTGTTTGGTGAGACCTGTGGGCTTGTTCTATAACTTTAACAACAGTAGTTAACGACAGTAAGTCATATGCTTTCATTAATTAAATCGACGAAATTGAATGAAATCAGGTGATTGACTGTTGGTATCAACTGTTGCTAATTTTATAGAACAGGGGCCCTGATAACAGACGGTGTGTAGTTATGGCGACCGGCTTCTCGAAAAATGCGTTTCAATCCCTCCACTTGTTCCTACCTCCATGAAATCAACGAAAACTTGAGAAAACACGAGATGACATGTTTATTGATGTGAAAAACTGCACTCGAAGAAGTGCTTCAATAATCGAAAAATGAACTCATCTATTCATCTTCTAAGAGAAACTATTGATCCCGAGCTTAGTGAACCCAAATGCGACCTAAGTCGGTGGGCATACGATGGGGTTTGTTTACTACAAAGAGAAGGAAGTGAAGCCCGGTGCACACGATGCAAGTTTGTCAGCATGATCTCTTGCACGCTTGTGCTAGCAGGCTTGCAAGAAGTGTTCATACGACGCATTTTCGAATGCTTGGGAGCCTGCCTGGCTGTAGCCTTCATGAAACCTCTATTACAGGTTACTCTTCCCCTCCCAGTCCGTTGACTCTGTTCGTTATTGGCATTTTATTTTATTGCGTTGAGTTCTTTGGTTTCGTACTTATTTAAACCATGGACGAAGAAATTGTGTCTGTAATTCGTCGATGACAGGCGGTCGTATTTGCTGTTTTGGCGAGCGAGTTAAGGAGGAAAGACCAGAGGAACAGAAGAATTTCTGGTCGCAGAGTTTGGAGTCGTCCCGGGCTGCAGAGAAGAGATTATGGTGAAGGAGTATTAAATATGCTGTTCAAAAAACTCCAGTAAGATCAGATTTTTTAACTGTTAGCAATACTTGACTCGCAATGATACATTTAAAACTGCTCTTCAAGCCTGAGGACCCTTATCCTTCGAAAACATTTTTCCGCATGTCGACTGAAGAGTTGAGCGAACTTCTTCTCCAAATTACGCCGCTCATCAAGAAGCCAAGATGCACAACTTCAACAACTGCAAGGGCTGTCCAAACAGGGGGGAAACCTCTGTTCCCTGTCAGCGGGCATGGTTCGAGACCGATTTTGTGATTTTTTTAATACGGTCGGAGCAGTCCCATGGCAATAAAGTGTGACCCTGTTGGCAGGAATAGCGCGATTTCAGCGTAAAACAACCGTAGTGTTTTGTATCTGTGAGTTTTCAGCGCGCTCTAAACGCTAAAATCGCGTGGGTTAATTCTAATACAAATATTTTTATAATACCAAAACAAAATGTCTAATGGCGGATTTCACCACCGAGAGTTAAGGATTGAGTTACGGGTAACTCGGAGTTAGCGTAAAAAAAGTGTTTCACCACTTCGAGTTAAGCTTAACCTTACCCCAGTGTTACCCAGAGAAGCCTCCTCTCTTAACTCCATCTTAACTCAAATAATGAGTTTCATCAACAAAAGTTAGAGTTGGAGTTAAGGATAACCCGGAGTTAAAGAAAAAATGCGTTTCTCCACTTTGAGTTTGTCTTAACGTGCGGGTTACCAAGTGAGTTAACTCCCAGATCTTATTCTCTACTATTTCCAGGGAATAATCTCTTGACTCGGACATAACCTTGTTTCAGGCCCAAAAAATGTTTTTTAAATTTCGTTCTGTCTTGAATTTTATGTAAAAAAAAGTGATAATGAAACAGCGCACTGCTATATTCACGATGACGATGACAATATTTAGATGGGTGCAATGAGGGCGACGATCCTAAAGGGATATATTTTAAGGGTAATAATCCGCTCTCAAAGACGGCTAGGACGGAACGGCTCATGATATTGCGGGTTTGTAAGGAGGTCGGTGTAAATTCAATAGTGCGAATAAAATGAAGTTTTAATTCACAAAAGTCTGAATAACAAATGAGAACTACAACGCGTATAAAGTATCAAAATCCTATGTATATTATGATAGATCGCTTGTTCACTTGTGGGTCGTCAGGACATTCACCGGCGGACCGGACTGTTGAGTCCGCCGTATGGCTTCAAATGAATTCCACAGCCTGTAGCTAAAGAACGCACGTTATTATGCTGCTTATTATTGGGAGTTGCCTCTTAGCCTGTCGGTCACTTCGGGACACATCAAATACTCTGGAAAGGCAATAGCATCTGATTGTGAGTCTATAGCACGAAGTGGAACTTAGGCGGACGGTAGTCGTAATCCTGAGACGACGAGCTTTCACTCTGAAGCGATAATGCTTGGGTCAGTGCGAATGAGTCGATGCTGTCGAATTTGTCCGCGATCTCCTTCCACCTAACCTTCTTTTTTTCCACACAATTTCGTCTGTTTTTCATGATCAAGAACTCCTCATCTCTTCGCGACAACCGACACTTTGAAAATTTTGCGCACTTCTTCTATGAATTAATAAAAGAAATTCGTGTAGAATAGAACGATTTCTCCAAAATTAGAACGAATCTAGCAAAGAACGGCTGTCCGAGCACGACTGCACTGAACAAATTTCAGTGGTCTGATGAGCTGCTGTGTAGATAAAAATTATTACTGTAGACAGCTTTATCGTTAAGAATTGACTCCGTCTCTTGCCTTTTTCTCTCCCCCGCAGTTTTTCTTTTCTTTTTCTCTCTGAAATGATGTCGAAATTTTTCTTCATTTGAATTGTCCTCAGTGAGGTTATTCGAATGTGCTACATTCTCGGCGAAAAACCGAAGGGGTCTGGGAAAAAACCAAGGGTTTGGTAACTCCAATTTGGAATTGATGGTGAAACGGGATCTCTCTTAACTCGAACGAACTTTTAACTCCTAGAGTTAGCTAGCCCTCACTATAACACCGACCAAATGTAGCTTTCTCCATTTCTACCTCAGAAATTTGACAATGCTTTGTTCTCAGCTGAGAGTCACTCTTAACTTTGAGAGTTAAGTAGCCCGCACTTTAACTCAAACTTGGTGAAATCCGCCATATCTGAATTATCTAGTGTACAAAGTTGAAAAATAATTAATGTTTATTAAATATATTAAAACTGTACAAAAATTAGACGGTCTTTTTATCTAATTCACGCGTGCGAGCCTCAATTGTGGTCGACAAGAGACCACTAATTAGTTGAAGTCTCGCTCGTTTGTCCTCGAAACTCTCTATCAACGAAGCGATGAAGGAAACGATTCCATTTATCCCCGCAGAATGCGTCGGAGTGGCCGCCGAAGGGCGGTTCACAACGACCGGCTGGCGCACGGACTCAGCCAGGGCTTCAAGTGCTCGGGAATAATTTTCGCCATCCTCGGACTCTCTCGATGAATTCGTCCTTTTTCTTTTGCCTGCTTGTCTCGAATTTGGCGAACAGAATGGAACCACCTTCAGATCATCCGGCGACGAGGCAGACAGTGAAGACGAGGAAGATCCGGGCAATGGAATATCCACGATTATCTGCAAATGATCATCTCGTTATAATTCAGACAATAAGCAGATACAGGTGACTTCATCAGTTTGATGATTTTTTTTTTTCGCCGCGGTGTTTGCGATAATAAAAACACACCAAAACTCCCCAGTCGTAAGATGCCAAGGGGCTGCATCGAGAAGAAGTTCTTGTGGTCAAAAAGTTTTCCCTTATCACTCGATCCCTTTATAGTCGAGATAGGATCTGATTTACAAAAAAGCAAAACCCAACAAACAAGAAATTGGAAAACCCTCGGCGGCCCCCTTCCGATCACTTCATGGCAAATCCTTGGTACCTTTACTTCCCAACTTAAACCAATAATAGCACCGAAATGAAAATTCACGACAAGCTAAAAAATGTGTCTACACTAATCTACTCATTCACAAAAAAAAAAATAAAATAATAGCGTTCCCCATTTGCACAAAATTCTGCAACGGGGATATTCTTTTCCACCCGTCTTCTCCACTAACATATGATTTAATTCAGTGAAGACGGGTGGAAATGAACTGCCCAAATGCAGAATTTTGTGCGAATGGGGAACGCTATAAGTTTTTGCGCGCGATGAAAAAATATGTACCTCAGACTGGACTTTCAACAAGACAAACTTTCACGAATTACCCCCAGTTTACGATCATTATAAAGGAAATTTTGTGCTCTTTCCAACGGTGTCCTTGAAATTTTCCCAGGATCAATGGACGCTAAGATACCGACCGAGTTTTGAAGAAAACGCCTCATGCATTGACACTCAGGAAAACTGCGATTTTCTCAGAAACTGTTAGTATTCGCACCACGGTCCATATAGTCATTTTTGACCCATGTGTGATGTAGAATCTCTCATTTCAATTGTGCCCCATTTTCCCGTTACACCCTGTATGTACCAGCACTGCGAATGAGAAGACCCTTGGTTCGAGTACAGCGAGAACTGCATGAGTGTGGCGATTTTTGTTCGAATTCTTGTTTCGCTGTCCTCAAGAGGCGGAGCGGCTCTTTCTGAACTCGTGACTGTCTCACCCATGTAATATTTTTTTTCCTAGTGTGTTGATGGAACGCGATCAGGGCCACTTATTTTAGAAAATAAACACCAAAATACACTTGAAAACACGGCTACGTGCCACTATTACAATGAAATCGTATGAACATCAAGTCAACCACGCTTTGAGAACCAGAGTGTTGACGAGTTTGATTTAGTTTTTACCGAACAAATTCCCCGAAATACCCCTTGTTCATTCTAACTCGGGTTCTTTTTTTGTAATTTTGCATTAATCTCAGGCGGGAGGTGAACATTTTTATTGATAACCTGATGTAGAGGTAAATTCAAGGTTCTGATTCAAGGTTCTGGTAAATTCGGAACATAGGTGATTGTGCTTTGGCAGTCATATTTGTGACAACCCTTCTACCCACCCCCTAGCCCATTCAGGCTTTCTCCAGTTATTTACCTCTATGCTAAAGAGAGAGTCACACATATGTTCCGGGTGGTCTTCGACCAGCGAGCACAGATAAATAGTAGAGGGAGCGTAAACAAAAAAAAATGGGCACGCTTCCCTTTCTTTACGAGTCCAAATAATGGGGTGAGAAAACTATTGAAAACGATCATACAAGTCAAAGCATTGAAGTTTGGAAACGAATTTAAATAAAAAACTGCTGCTTTTGCTGAAGGGTAAAATGGAATTGACAGCTGCAAGGTGACTAAATTTTCTATAGGTGCCGCTGATCACTGTCCTTCACCTACGTCACGAGCAGTCCCAACCGCCATTGCGCTGTTAATTGTTATTGGGCTGTGATTTTTAAGAATTCATAAACTTCAATTTCAAAATTGACTTGCTCTGCTGCTCTGGGGTGAGCAATCGGGAGCAAAGGACTGCTGGTGACGTCAGTCTACACCCCTCCTGTCCGATGGGCAGAGGGAAATCTGCGGCACCTATAGTAAAGTTTAGTCACCTTGGACAGCTGAAAGTATCATCTGCGGAAGATTAGCTTCAAATTAGTAAAAAAAATTCACGGGAAACCTCATCCAACACTTTATTTTCTCCCTAAACTGGATACTAAGAGAGGGGGAATTGAGACATATCCTGCATCACATAATCTATTAATGCACTCCCTCTATTTCTTATCTGTGCTCGCTGTCTTCGACTCATGTGTGTGCCTCTCTCTTTTTAGCGAAACTTCTCTCTCTTTTTAGTACACATTGTATGTCCACCAACTTAGGTTGCATTTGGGTTTAAAGAGCTCGGAATCAATTAGAAGTTACATCAGGGGGCCTATTCTCTAACAACAAGCAATATTTTTTTCGCCAGTCATGTGTCTATTTCATTCATTTGTTTGAAGAAAATCAATGAAATAAACATATTACTTCGAAAAAGCTATTGCTTCAGAGTTAGAGAATAAGCCCCCTGTTCTCTTCCTATTGTATAAAAACTTGACAATAGAACGAAAAATAAAAAATTAAAATAAAGGCAATTTGAAACAAAACAAAAATTGAGGATGAAAATTTCTTTCGGAGGTTCGTCATCACCAACGCAGGTAGTTTTCGGGGAAAAAGCAACTGTCTTCTTGACTCCGGATTTCCTCAGTTGATCGATATGTCTACGTCTGTGTGTCTCGATATGTATATACGTATCCATCGTCCAATTTTATCGTATAGTGAAGGAATCATGTTTGTCCAAAACAGTAACGAAGTGCCATGTGGGTCGATTTTTAATATCGAGACTGGTAATATCGAGACTGTACTCCATTCCCGATCTGGAACTGGCGTGTTCCCGGATTTGATATACAACTTGAACTCGGCAGGCTTTTCGAACGGCCTCGTGGAGTCGAGACGAATGCGGAGCCATCTTTTGGGGTAAAGTTTGGCTGGTGACTGTCCATCAGCAAGGGGAGTTGCTCGATGCGTTTGTAGAATTTTTAATAATTTCTTTGACAATGTCATCGGCTCAAACTCCATTGCGTTAAGCTTGTTTTTAATGGTTTGAACGTTCCTTTGCGCCAGTCGATTAGTCGCTGGATGACCGGGAGCGGAGAATTTTTGTCTGATGCCATTACACTGACAGAAGGTCTTGAAGACGAGACTTGTAAAATACGCGGCGTTGTCCGATACGAGAACTTTGACGTATCCGTGCGTAGCAACCACTGTCTCCAAACGTTCTATCGTTATGTTTGAAGTAAGGGCTTCATTTGTGACTCGTGCTTCCACCAACTTTGACTTTGAATCGACGATTATTAAGATGGGTTTATTCCATGCGGACACGATCCCATTTTTGTTATAGTTCATCCCACGCGTGATGGGGTGTTTTTACAGGATTTGAACGCGTCAGAGTCCAAGGCTCACACGAACTCAATAGCTCCTCGATAGCACGATCAATTCCCGACTACTTTGCAATATCGTAGAGCTAGTTGTTTCATTTTTGAAGCTCCGATGTGGGTTGATTGGAGCTCTTGGAGACCGGTTCGACGAAGAGCTTTGGGAACGACGACTCGCGGCCCCTTGAATAATTTTCCGCTCTCGTCTTCCTCTAATCGTCTTGCGACAAACCTTCTTGTAGATCAGTCTTGATTTTGGACAATTCCGAGTCTTTTGGTGTGTGTTCCTGGATTGACTTGTAGTAAATTCGTCGTATGAGATATTTGCGAGAGGGGAGGTGAAGATTCTGTGGTTTTTGAAGACAAATGAAAGGAAAAAGTCCAAAGTTTTTAAATTAATAAGTTATACGCAGTAGTACCTCCCTCACTTGTAGGACTATTCTTCGCTTTCCCATATTTGTTTTATTTAGTTTAAAAAAAAAAAAAAGTTGCGGGAGATATACCCGTTAAACACACAAATCTTGTTAGTGGTGACCACCACTAGCTCGAGAAAATCATGAGTTGAATGCATTCGAAGGTTGGGTCGTAATAATGTCGTGTCACGTTGAGCCATCGGCTGCCCGGAACGAGTTTACACCACGGCAGGGGTATTTTCACTTTTCTTGCCGATGGGAACGAGTGTTGCCAACGTAAGGGCATGAGTGACGAGTTCGCATATTATCACTCTATATCTTCTCTTCGATCGTTTCGAGAATCCTGCTGGACCTTTTTCGTTCCCCAGCACACTGATGGCTTTACGACCCCACCGCATTCAACTCGCATGGTTTTCTCAAGCTTGTGGTGGGGTTCCCAAGGGGCTAAGCCACCACCTTATCGCTCATGACGACTTTCCTCTCTATACAAATACTCCATCCGAGTTAGCGGGGGCATTCCCCGCATGTAATTCCTCGCTGAAACTCTGAAACACGCTTGAACGCACTTAAAGCCAAGTGAGTCCTTCCAAGTATTGCAAACATGACTTCCCGCCGACAACCATTGACCTCTCACAGACTTATCTTTAGGTCACAGGATGGTTTAAATTAATTACTGAAACTGAACATCAGAAAGTTTCAAGTTTGAATGGAAATTGTTGGATAAAAATGTACATTTATCCCCCGGCTCACCACTAACAAGATTTGTGTGTTTAACAAGTATATCTCCCGCAACTTTTCTTTTTTAGAAGCTAAATAAAAACAAATAGGGAAAAGCGAAGAATCGTCCTACAAGTGAGGAAGGTACTACTGCGTATAACTTTAATTTAAAAACTTTGGACTTTTTCCTTTCATTTGTCTTCGAAAACCACAGAATCTTCCCCTCCCCTCACGCGAATATAAAATGATTCATTGTTCGAGTTACGTTTAGAAGGCTGGCATACATTTTTAGTATGCATGGGCTATTTTATTCGTAAAAAAAGTTGAATTGAGATTTTTAAATAATGGCTGAAATACGATATTTTCCTACCGTTTTTTGTTGTTTTTTTTTTTCATCTCTATAGAATCTATTTAGTTTAGAACTTGTGAACAAAGGGAGGGCAATTAAGTAGAAGGAAACCACAACGAACCAACGTTCGTGTCCGTCAAGTTTCCGGAGAGCGAAATTCACAAGTAAACGGATGAGGAGGGGCTTGGTACTGCGAGGTGGACTTGACTCACAGTTGCAATGGTGCCCCCCCCCCTCCCTACCGCAATTTTTTCTTTCTTTAACTCGAAACTACTCGTGTCGAGAGAAAACTAGCTAAGTTTCTCCATTAAGTCGAATTAGTTTAGTTGTTCAATATTTTTTTCTTTTTTTTCTGCGAGTGGCGACGACGAATGTGATGAGAGAGTTAAATAGCTTTTAACTCGAAGTACTGTAAAACCGTCTCCACCTAATTCACGTTTAAAAAATCGTGCAAAATTGTTTAAAAAGTCTAACATACGAGCAACAAAATTGCGAGAGTTGATCTCAGTAACAGTTTGGCGCAAACACACCGCCGAGGGCGGCTCCTTTAGTTCTCTGACAAGTTTGACGTGCTGCGCAGGAAGTGGCTGACGCCACTTTTTTTTTTTTAGAGTTGACACTTTTAGACTTTCTCTCGGCGACATGAGTTTCATTTCGAGTCAGTTGAACGTTTTTGTGACACTTCCGGAATGGGATTTCTCATTATTAGTGTCGTAGAGCCATAGCGATGATGTTGCAAAACTTACTTTCAGTGTAAACAGATGAGCAAGTTAACCCTCCGTCGGGCGCACCTCATCTCTCAGATGACCCAGCCACATTTTTCGATCTACAGCTTCGACCTTTCCAGGTAGATAGGCGCGATTCCCAGTAGCTTCCTAACACAACGATAAGAACAAGGGCCTGCGTTTGTTTTTTTTGTCAGTTGTTCACGTGTTCTCGTAAAGCACGCGTGAATCTGAGAGATGACTTGCGTCCGATTATGTTAAAAACTCAAATTTTGCTATTCGAAGATTTGATGGTCTCAAAATTTAAAGAAAAATGTATTTATTCATATTAGTAGGGGAGCCCAAGAGGGGATTTCGGGATTTACTCAAGCGTGTCAGATTAACATACTGCGGATACCTCGTACCTAGTTGAGTATCTCCACCAAATAATGAGCCCTATAAATGTGGCCGCCCGTCAAGGATAAAGCGTCAGATTAGTAAAAAAAAATTGATCATCAGACAATTTAAGAGTGACGCAAAAACGGAGGAGGTCTACAAACTTGTAAAAAAAAAACGTCATCTTGACATTCTCGAGCGTGGCTACTTTTTTTTTTATTTTGAAGGGAATAATTCAAGGATAACGAAAAATATCTAATCTGACGATTTCCATAAGCCGAAATGGAAAAAAATCGTCGATAAAGTTTAGTCATTATTCAACTCTTGGGGCCAATTCAGTGAAACTTAGCGCCCACCCGTCTTGTGTGAAACATGTGTTCCAATAGACGATTTCCACTCATGCGCTCTCCAGTCCTACTTCAACAGTTTTGCAACCCGCTTAGGCCAGGTTATGGGTTACCCTTGTCTTGTGCTGTGTAAAGTGAACTTATTTTTCTCTCATTCCCGTCAAACTAAAACCTCATTTGCAGTTATTCAATTTTGATTTTATTCTTCAGCCTCCGTCCCGCGAAACGTACCGATGAAAACTCGTCGATCCGGCGGCACCTTAACAAGAAGTCCCATCATTAGAGATGGGCGTTATCGTTATTTTTCGTAAACGTTAATTAACGTTCGTTGACGAAAAATAACTGTTACGAAATAACCGTTAAAAATTAACTGGTTGGTCTGTTTTGTTTCGTTCCCGCTAGGGACAACAGTTCTTCTCCCGCAACTGTTGAAAGTGTTAACTCGTTGATAGGTAACGCCATCTCCGAGCGTTGAGAAGAAACTGGTTGAATAGACCAGTTATTTTTCAACGGTTATTTTTTAACGTGATTAACTGGTCGTTAGTTATTTTATTGTTAACTGTTGCGCCATAACAGTTAACCGTTATTTAACCCTTCTCTACCCATCATAGTTGCGCATTCATCACTCTCCTTCACATGTACTTTCTCTTCCTTTTTTCCTCAATTTAATAAGTTTTCAGTTAAGTGCCGGTGAGGTTGAGGGAAATGTGTTGAATATTTACACTCGCTCCAGCCTCAACAATTAATTTGTTTTTATGTAATGATCACATGATCATATTAATAGTTGTCATTGTTCTTTCCCTTTAAGTGGTCATCAAAATATAATAACAATTGAAAAAATCTAAAGGCATTATAGTTTTCAAACTTCTCGGTCAATCACATTGCGCTAAAACAATTACAGGTTATGGGCCGCTAATTGACCCGAAAGTTGGCTGAACGTCGAAAATATGAATTACCCAATTGAACCACTGTCCCAAGAAAACTATGACACTTGGAAAATTCAAGCAGAGGCTGTTCTTATTAAAAACAAATTATGGGGCTACGTCTCAGGAACCATTCCTCCACCTGACGATCACGCAACCCAACAAGAAAAGAACAAATGGGCGGAAGACGATTTAAATGCAAGGTCTGATCTTCTCCTAATTATTTCGCCTCAAGAATTAAAACAAGTAAAAAATTGCAAGACATCAAAAAGTGTTTGGGATACCTTGAAAGATATTTATCAGAGCGAAGGACCCGCGAGGAAAGCTACACTCCTAAAAAAACTCGTGCTTCACCGAATGAGCGAAAGTGAAGACATACGGCAACACTTGAATGCTTTCTCTGATGTAGTCGAAAAATTAAAAGAAATGGACATCGACATAAATGCTGATTTACTTAGCATCATTGTCGTGCTGTATGGCTGGTTTTGCCACAACGCAGGCATACATCGTGTAACCCCATGGCAGACAGGACATTTTTCTGATTACCCGCTGACGCTGAACGTTGTCGATCATTGGGTTTTTGGGACAGGCGAGACGATCGTGATGTGGACCGTTCGCGGCCTCTATTTTTCGACAGGCTGCGACTGTGCAGCGACATTTTGTTGATGAAACCGGATAAATGCGTTGAATCGGCCGTGTATTCTTCTAGATTTTGTTTGTGGGCTGCCTCGAGAGCGAGAGCGGTCTCCAGTGTTTTGTCGAGACCCTCTGGTTGTGTTACCAATATCTTTTCTCGGATATGGTTATCACGTATGCCACGTATGAACTGTGCTTGAAAGATTGACTCAATGGGGCATTTGCATGCATCACGAGGGCAAACCCACTGGCATTTTTGCGCTATGACTTTCAATGCTGGTATGTAGGAGGTGAGAGACTCACTTTTTCCCTGTGTCCGGGACAAAAAACGGTGTCGCTCGGTGTTGACGTAGGTGATTGGGATGAACCGTTTTTCCAGAATCGTAATGAGCTCATCGTAGGACTTATCCGATGGCTTGTCAGGTGCCGTTTGAGCTGCAAGTTGCGCGAATTGTGTTCGCTTTAGGTATCCGAGGAGGATGCTCCGCTTCGCCTGGTTCGTTTGTGCGTCATCGGCGTTGCCTAAGCCACGCATGGAAAGGAAATTTGCCAAGCGTTCCTTGTAGGAGGAAAAATCCTCTTCGTCCGGGTCGAACGGCTCGAGCGTAATGTTATGGCTTACCACGGCCTGCGGTGCCTGTTGTGGCTGTTCCGTCGGAGCCCGGGGGGGGGGGGCGGAAGGCCCTGCAAGATCCGTTGTAGGGCCGCTCCCTGATTGTTAAGTTGCGTAAGCAACGCCCGTAGTACATCGGCATTTTCGGCCATGGTAACGCGATCGCGAGCACGAACTTAAACAAAGCGAACAAGAAAACCGTTCATCCTCGTCGCCACTTTAATGTTCTTCTTTTTTATTAAAGAAGTCGGTATTCGAAAGAAAACGCGTAAGCGGTGTATATTTTGAATGTGAACATAAATCATACAAAGCATAAAAATCAAAAGCAATGAATGTTAACTGAACGAGTAAGATAAAAAGATAAAGGATAAAACGATACGTAATTGGAACTTCAAGAACGCCGTGACGTCACTGGAGTCGGTACACCACAAAAAAAAAAAAAAAAAAGTTGCGGGAGATATACCCGTTAAACACACAAATCTTGTTTGTGGTGACCACCACTAGCTCGAGAAAATCATGAGTTGAATGCATTGGAAGGTTGGGTCGTAATAATGTCGTGTCACGTTGAGCTATCGGCTGCCCGGAACGAGTTTACACCACGGCAGGGGTATTTTCACTTTTCTTGCCGATGGGAACGAGTGTTGCCAACGTAAGGGCATGAGTGACGAGTTCGCATATTATCACTCTATATCCTCTCTTCGATCGTTTCGAGAATCCTGCTGGACCTTTTTCGTTCCCCGCAGCACACTGATGGCTTTACGACCCAACCTTCCACCGCATTCAACTCGCATGGTTTTCTCAAGCTTGTGGTGGGGTTCCCAAGGGGCTAAGCCACCACCTTATCGCTCATGACGACTTTCCTCTCTATACAAATACTCCATCCGAGTTAGCGGGGGCATTCCCCGCATGTAATTCCTCGCTGAAACTCTGAAACACGCTTGAACGCACTTAAAGCCAAGTGAGTCCTTCCAAGTATTGCAAACATGACTTCCCGCCGACAACCATTGACCTCTCACAGACTTATCTTTAGGTCACAGGATGGTTTAAATTAATTACTGAAACTGAACATCAGAAAGTTTCAAGTTTGAATGGAAATTGTTGGATAAAAATGTACATTTATCCCCCGGCTCACCACTAACAAGATTTGTGTGTTTAACAAGTATATCTCCCGCAACTTTTCTTTTTTAGAAGCTAAATAAAAACAAATAGGGAAAAGCGAAGAATCGTCCTACAAGTGAGGAAGGTACTACTGCGTATAACTTTAATTTAAAAACTTTGGACTTTTTCCTTTCATTTGTCTTCGAAAACCACAGAATCTTCCCCTCCCCTCACGCGAATATAAAATGATTCATTGTTCGAGTTACGTTTAGAAGGCTGGCATACATTTTTAGTATGCATGGGCTATTTTATGCGTAAAAAAAGTTGAATTGAGATTTTAAAATAATGGCTGAAATACGATATTTTCCTACTGTTTTTTTTTTTTCATCTCTATAGAATCTATTTAGTTTAGAACTTGTGAACAAAGGGAGGGCAATTAAGTAGAAGGAAACCACAACCAACCAACGTTCGTGTCCGTCAAGTTTCCGGAGAGCGAAATTCACAAGTAAACGGATGAGGAGGGGCTTGGTACTGCGAGGTGGACTTGACTCACAGTTGCAATGGTGCCCCCCCTCTCCCCACCACAATTTTTTCTTTCTTTAACTCGAAACTACTCGTGTCGAGAGAAAACTAGCTAAGTTTCTCCATTAAGTCGAATTAGTTTAGTTGTTCAATATTTTTTTCTTTTTTTTTCTGCGAGTGGCGACGACGAATGTGATGAGAGAGTTAAATAGCTTTTAACTCGAAGTACTGTAAAACCGTCTCCACCTAATTCACGTTTAAAAAATCGTGCAAAATTGTTTAAAAAGTCTAACATACGAGCAACAAAATTGCGAGAGTTGATCTCAGTAACAGTTTGGCGCAAACACACCGCCGAGGGAGGCTCCTTTAGTTCTCTGACAAGTTTGACGTGCTGCGCAGGAAGTGGCTGACGCCACTTTTTTTTTTTTAGAGTTGACACTTTTAGACTTTCTCTCGGCGACATGAGTTTCATTTCGAGTCAGTTGAACGTTTTTGTGACACTTCCGGAATGGGATTTCTCATTATTAGTGTCATAGAGCCATAGCGATGATGTTGCAAAACTTACTTTCAGTGTAAACAGATGAGCAAGTTAACCCTCCGTTGGGCGCACCTCATCTCTCAGATAACCCAGCCACATTTTTCGATCTACAGCTTCGACCTTTCCAGGTAGATAGGCGCGATTCCCAGTAGCTTCCTAACACAACGATAAGAACAAGGGCCTGCGTTTGTTTTTTTGTCAGTTGTTCACGTGTTCTCGTAAAGCACGCGTGAATCTGAGAGATGACTTGCGTCCGATTATGTTAAAAACTCAAATTTTGCTATTCGAGGATTTGATGGTCTCAAAATTTAAAGAAAAATGTATTTATTCATATTAGTAGGGGAGCCCAAGAGGGGATTTCGGGATTTACTCAAGCGCGTCAGATTAACATACTGCGGATACCTTGTACCTAGTTGAGTATCTCCACCAAATATGAGCCCTATAAATGTGGCAGCCCGTCAAGGATAAAGCGTCAGATTAGTAAAAAAAAATTGATCATCAGACATTCTCGAGCGCGTCAGATTAAGGAAGTGGGAATTAATTACATGCTAAAAAGTCTATATTCCACTAATCTGACAATTTAAAGAGTGATGCAAAAACGGAGGAGGTCTACAAACTTGTAAAAAAAAAACGTCATCTTGACATTCTCGAGCGTGGCTACTTTTTTTTTATTTTGAAGGGAATAATTCAAGGATAACGAAAAATATCTAATCTGACGATTTCCATAAGCCGAACTGGAAAAAAATTGTCGATAAAGTTTAGTCATTATTCAACTCTTGGGGCCAATTCAGTGAAACTTAACGCCCACCCGTCTTGTGTGAAACATATAATATGTTCCAACTTCCAATTCGGGAAGACGGGTAGATAGCGCCGGTGCTAAATTTTACTGAATAGGTTACCATATTTGTTGAATAATTACGTTTAAAAAAATTGCGCTTTTCTCTCTCATATCAGTTGAATAATGTTATCATTATTAAACTATTGTAGAAAAAGGTCCTTTACATCACAATTTCAGTTAACCTCAACTTACTCTTTCAAAAATGGTGCAGAAAACTAGGACTTAAGCACCAAATATTGGGCGAATTTTTTAAAAAAGTGTCAGCCCAAGCAACATTTTGACTTCTATAATTCAATGCTCCGAAGGATCAACCTCTATAGCATGTCTGTAAGGCTTGCAGGCAAATATTAACTCGTTACGGAAACTGATACTTCTGTAGCAGCCTGTAAGAAGTTGTTTGGAAACTTGAATCCGAACGATGAGTTTAATGCTTTCCAAAGAACATCCAAATGAGACATTATCGAATCTTATACTTCTATAAGCTCTCTGTTAAGAAACATCATCCGAAGCAGCTAGCTGTACTATCGGTAAAACTTCTGTACAGTGATGAACTTTGTTCCACGATGGAGTGACTTTGCATGAACTTGCAAACAAGTGTTGAGAACCTTTTTTTTAGAAATAGTCACATAAGTTTCCATAATAACGGCAAACATCAATACGGCAGGTTTGTAGAAATAGTGTGATCAAGGTTACCAGGTTATAGCTTTACAATTTACAACAGCACCTCATTTATCTGTAGAGTTGTTCTATTCTTCTAAAGCCCACTTCAACATACCTCAATTCTTAGAGCACCGGAATCTATAGATCTTGTAGGAATTGTACACAGCTTCAAAATCTAGTGTAAAAAGGGAGAATTAAATTTGCAATTCAAAATGATAAGGTTGGGACAGGACTTGGAAGGCAATTGAAAAATCTGGCCATCGCACCACAGAAAATTAGAAAAATAACGTCAGTTTCAGTGACGGGCTCTAAAAAAGATGAAAAGAAATGAATTTATGAAAAGTTGATAAAAGACAGAACAGAATTACGTTTTCCCGAATTAGCTACATATTATCAATAATTCGCCGACAGATTCAAGTGTATATCGTGGAATTATTGCAGATACCAGCAATGGTTACTTGGTATATTTCACGAAAAAATAAATAAAAAATACCTATAGCACTATTTTAAGATAAACAAAAATTAGTCACTCTGCACACTGAGGCAAATACCGCCAACAGAGGGGCAAGTACGAACGGGTGTTATCATTTTAACACGGCGTTATCTTATCACAATTAAAATGGTTGTCACGTGGATACCACCCTTGTAATTCCACATAACACCCCTTCGTACTTCAGCCCCAGAATAACAGAAACGGATACCTGTTCGTTGTCAGTAACGGCCAGGGGGCTTATTCTCTAACAACAAGCAATATTTTTTTCGCCAGCCATGTGTTTGTTTCATTCATTTGTTCGAAGAAAGTTAATGAAATAAACATATGACTTCGAAAAAGCTATTGCTTCGGAGTTAGAGAAGAAGCCCCCAGCTTCTAGAAGCGCTCCGCGGGCATTCCCAATTTCCCACTATCAAGTCTTCTCTTCTCTTGAATGGCACAGAAGGGACGCGATTTGAGGCCAGGTCGGGCCGCTTCAGCTGCATTGACCTTGCCTTTGCGTCCCCAGTTTTAGCGACGAGGATACAGAGGTCTGTGGGTGGTGAGCTGCTTGGAAGCGACCATCTGCCGATATTCTTGACTTCCGATGTGCCTTCCGTAAACTACGTGTCACCACCATCCTGGGAGACAAGGTCAGCGGACTGGGCTCTTTTCAGTGACCAGCTTCAGACAGTTTCCCTAACAGGGGACCCTGCTGACGACGCTGAATCTTTTACCTCGGCTATTCTGAAGGCAGCTGCGGCCTCGATGCGACGCCGGGGTAGAAAACCGGTCAAGCGGCCGGTACCCTGGTGGACGCCTGAGTGTGCGGCAGCTAACCGCCAGAAAAAAAGAGCCCTAAGGGAGCTCCGAAGACATCCTGACGAGGATAGCTTGGCCAGATTTCGACTTTCCCGGGCCCATGAAAGAAGAATAATTAAAGAAGCACGCCGCGCCTCTCTCGCTGACTATGCCGGGAAAATATAGGCGAGCACATCGGTGAGGGAGGTGTGGGAACGCGTTCGGGCCTTTACTGGCCGCTATCCTCGCCCACAAGTTCCAATCCTCCGTAACAACAATGATTATGAGAGGGAGCCTGGTGTGGTGGCGGAGCTACTTGCGATTCACTTCGAGTGTGCATCTAGTTCAGCTGCCTATACACAGGAATTCCAGACAATTAAAGAAGCGGAGGAACAGGAACTGACTGTCTTCGACTCCCAAGTCGATTATGAACGGTACAACCTACCGTTCACTCCCAGTGAGCTTGCCAGAGCTCTTCGGAGTTCCCGTAACTCTAGTCCAGGCCTCGATGGTATCCCAAATATAATGTTGAAAAATTTAAGCAACCCCATGCAGACAAATTTACTGGCTGTATATAATGAAATTTGGGATACCGGCGAGTATCCTGAAGCATGGCGTGAGGCTGTCATTGTACCCATCCTTAAAAGAGGAAAAGATCCCAGTCTAGTAGATAGTTACCGCCCTATATCACTAACAAGTTGCCTGGGAAAGGTGATGGAGTCCATGGTAAACTACCGGCTTGTTTATGAGCTGGAGTCCCGTGGTCTCCTGAGCCAATACCAGGGGGGTTTCCGAAAGAACCGCTCAACGTTAGACCAGCTGGCCCTAGTAGAGGCCGAAATTCAGCACGCCTTTCTGCACCATCACTGCACTATAGGCGTGTTCTTCGACCTCGAACGGGCTTATGACACGACGTGGAGATTTGGCGTCTTGAGGAAACTCCATCAGTGGGGCTTCTGCGGAAAACTTCTCAAGTTTATTTCCAGCTTTTTGAGTAGCAGAAGATTCCGTGTTAGACTGGGGTCGGTGTTGACGGCACAACATGTGCTCGAGAACGGTATCCCTCAAAGATCCGTTCTCAGCTGCACACTCTTTCTTATAGCCGTCAACATAATTGCCGAGTGCGTTCCTGAAAATATAAAATATTCTATATATGTTGACGACTTAGGTATCTTCCTCTCCGGAAGAGACCTAAGTGAGGTAGAATCGGCAGCGCAATCGGCAATAAACACCCTCGTCGCTCAGGCCGAGAGACATGGTTTCAAATTTAACACAGAAAAGACCACTTGCGTCCACTTCTGCAGGAGACGGAGGCCCCATTATGATCCCACTCTCCGCATGAATGGTGTACCTCTAGTTTTCCAAGATAGCACCAGATTTCTCGGCTTGATTTTCGACAGGGCACTACGATGGCAGCCTCATATTGCCGACCTGAGCGCGAGAAGTAAAAAATCATTAAATGCCGTCATGCAAGACGTTGGCAAATCTGAACTGGGGCGTTGAACAGAGAGTACTCATTAAACTCTTCGATGCCCTGGTCAGATCGAAACTGGATTATGGAGCCCCGATCTACAGATCGGCTCGGAGAACTTGCCTTGCGGCTCTGGATAAAGTGTTTAACGCAGGCCTCCGAGTGGTGACAGGGGCATTTAGGACTAGCCCCGTCCAAAGTCTGTACTGCGCCGCCGGGGAGATGCCCCTTACGTTACGCAGGGTGCAATTAACCCTGAACTATGCGGCTGGAGTACGGGCTACCCCATCGCACTTCACTCATGGCATGATTACTGAGGATCCGTACCGTACAAATTATGGTTTATTGCCCACCCGAACTCGACCGCTAGCCATCAGGACCGAGGAGGAGCGCTCGCGCAACGACATCCCGCTTGTCGGGGTGATGCCTATCAAGGCCTTGCCAACCCCTCCTTGGACCATGCCAGCTCCTCGAATATGTCTCGAACTAGCCCGACACCTAATAGAAAACACCCCGCCCGTCGTCTACCGGGTGGGGTTTCGCGAATTGCTTAAGCGTTTCGTGGACTTCACACCCGTGTACACCGACGGGTCACGGTTGGACTCGGGTGTGGGATGTGCAGTCGTGCTGGGGGACGCTGTCCATTCATGGACACTTGCTCCTCACGCAAGTATACGGCGGAATTATATGCTATATGCCGGGCACTTGACATATGTCCTGATGGCTCACACATTCTAATATGTACGGACTCCCAGAGTGCTCTGAAGGGCCTGGATCAGTTCTCGACGGACCCACAGATTTTAGATATGCTTGCCCAACTCGAGAGAATACGTTCGACTGGTGGGGACGTTGTTTTCGTATGGATCCCAAGCCATATCGGGCTCACCGGAAATGATAAAGCAGACGCAGAAGTGTCCATGAGCCAGTGGTGGGGGACTGAAGCGTTTTAAACCAAACGTGAGAGGCTTGTCAGTTGGGAACTGCTCCAGGCGCGATGGGGTAGTGATTACTAGGCTCCGTATTGGTCACACACGCCTGACGCACCGTCACCTGCTTGAAGGCAGGGAGCCCCAGCGGTGTGCTGCGTGTGGAGGGGAGTTATCTCTTGAGCATTTACTGATAGATTGCCGCGCCCTGCACGACATCCGATGCAGGGTCCTGGGCGAAAGGCAGACATTGAAAATTGAAGAACTGCTCTCGGTTCACTCCCCGACTCAGCCAATACTCTAGTTTCTCCGCGAGGCCAACCTGTACTTAGATATTTAGCCACGGCAGTATTATATCTCCTATGTCCTCTTTAGGCCCCTTTATATCTGTGTTTATATGTATTGTAAGTACGTTTTATGTGAAAGTTTATGTTAGTATTTAGTAAATGTATTTATTTGCGTGAAAGGGCGTGGAAGTATTTATTGGCGAGAGTGTATTTATTAGCGAGAATTGGTGTGGCTGTCTTAGGCTAGTTTCTTCAATGCTGGGTTGGGAATATCCTGGTACCAACCCGGCGGACGTACTGTGATATTTGTGTTTAGTTCTAGCAATGTGTTTTGACTGGGCTGGGAATATCTCTAGTACCGGCTCAGTCACGTAGGTTATAACCCCACTCCAGACTGGGGATGGAATATTTCGAGTACCCCCCAGTCCGTATATTGTCTATATTGTCGTACATTCAGTCGTATATTGTACTCTTCATGAATAGACTGCCGTGGCTGGACTATGCGTGTGGCTCAGCCTTTCTGATGTGATAGGAAAGAAAAACAATAGTATATAGTTAATCGTACAAGTAGCTGCGCAAAATGGCCACGTTGCTGACGCGCAAAAAAAAAAAAAAAAAAAAAAAAAAATACGTAACATGTTGGTGCACCGGATAGCGTGGTGGTCTCTTATCATGGAGGACAGCAGATCGAATCCAGCCGCATCCCAAAACATCAAGTAATAATCAAGGGAACCGATAACCTGATACCTCCATATTAGCACTTTACAAGCAGTCTAGTAAGAATTGAAATACTCATGATTTGATCACCTAACGTAAACATCCAAGAATTAAATTTTTTGTTCAATAGTAAGAACTTCTTTAAAGCCTTCTTAAACGTCCTCAATAGACCGATCCGAATCTTGTACCAGAAATAAGTATTCGTGATGGATTTCTATAACCCTATTGATAGATGCTCTACATAAGTTAGAATTTCCGTACAGTATTCCCTGAGTTTCCGTACTGTTCTTTTTAGGTCTTCCGGAAACTGCAAGTGTCCGCATGGAGCTTGCAACGTCACTTTGATACGACTGCACCGAGCTCTTGTCGAAGCTGAAAGGAAATTGCTGAGCTTCGGTAACGTTCTCCTTTTTACCTCTACAGAAAACTATTGAATGCTTAAAAGAAGCCGCTACACTGAGAAAAATATGAGGCAAAACCACGACTATGCTTAGCCGCTTTTACACGGCAAAAAATTTGCAGTCCTTTTATTCCGGCAGCGTTTGCCTTGTGAATTTACACGGCTACAGGACCTGCCGGACGTTAGAGTCACACATGGCTGAGCCAGACACGGCTAACAATTCACGTGGATTCTCAGCCGAGTACACGGCTACGCTTCACTGATGGCCTTGCGAACAGTACACGGTAGCCTTTGCCGTGTAATCAGACAGATGCGGCCGAGCTATCTTTGTCGCGTGAGCGGTGCTACATTATTGTCATGGCCTTGCACGCATTATAAACTTCACCGTGTTAGACTATCAGTTCAGTCGTGTTAATATGGCGGTGTTGGTCGTGCCAACGTGCTGAATCGAGCCATGCGTACTTGGCTGCAATTGAAGTGCATACACGACAGAAGCATAGCTAGCCCAGTCAAGTACATCGTCTTGGGCACATGGCAAGCATAGACGTTCACCACGACTGTACGTAGTCGAGGCAATGCGACTGTCGTGCTATTCAGCAATCCTCTCAATGTTTACTTGGTAACCTGTGCAGTGAATCTACAATTGCTCTAGCCATGGCAGTATTGGCAGTGCCATGAAACTCATGGCAAAAGTAGTTGTATGGAAACGTTGAAGTACAACGCTGTCTTTGCTCTCACGAGACACCTATCATAGCTTTGTTTGATAAGTTAAGATATCCGAATAAAGCACTAATCACAAGTTTTAGTGTAATAAGACGAGAAATTTTGCTTAAAAAAAAAAAAAAAAGACCAGTTAGCTTGTACGGGCTTATTTCGTCTTTGAATGAGATTATAATCGCTTCGATATTCCCTCTACGCATTCAAAACGCTGCAGATAGGAAATGAGTTCGGATCTCATCAATTGATTTTCAAACTTTCGCTAAGATAGTTATAGCAAAAAACAAAGTTGTGCGTTGTGTATCGTCATCTCCATGCGAATGAATCAATCTTTTTGAGACGATACTTCATTCAAATCGTGTACGAACCTGTTTTAAAAAAACAGGGCATTAGGTAAGAAATTTCAAAGGGGAAATGAACACAAATTCGGTCCATTAGTGTGCACGACGTCATATCCGGAAGGTAGCACAAGCAGTGAAGCTATTTTATGCAAAAGCAGTGGATTTTTCAATTTTATTGTTGTATTTATTACAAAAAACGTCTGCTAATGATTATAGCACAGTGCTTCCTCGCTTTTCACCCCGTCCCCCTTGTACGATTTTGACGAAATTGATAGGGGACCCTCTGCTAGCCAACACATATATTCCCTGAAAATTTCATCAAATTCGGATAAAAACTATGGAAGATATGCTTGTTACAAGGATTTGCGGACAGACAGACAGACACGAAACCGAAATTGTTCAGGAAGGTATAAAACGTGAAATGCAAGTGGAAATTTCGATTTTAAAGAAGAAGAAAAAAATATTTCCTAAAAGTGAAAACAATGCTTCCGTAGCTCGGAAGCAAAACTTATCTGAACATCGTGGTAAGTGTATTGTAGCGTGTCTGTCGAGGGCAGCGAATGGGTTGTAAAAGGCTGCTGTGTCAGGTGACCTTGAACAATTTTCGTCTACACTGGATGCAAGAGTCGCTGTTCGAAGATTTGTTTGTTCTTTGGGAGCGATTGAAAAGTGAAGATCTTATTTCTGTCATGGTCAAATAAAACAGGGCCAAGCTTTTTCTCCGTCCGGAAAATGGCAGCAACACACATTATGCTCCAGAGCCAGGTTCTTCCCATCCTAAGCACACGTGCATGTTGATAATTTTTTTAGGCCTGTCCATTGTTTTAGAATTGTTTACTTACTTTTAATTGGAACGTTTCGCTTAGAGAGCTTCTGCAGACATTGATTTGTCAATTGGCGAATATAACGACGTTGGTGGTGCCAGGTAGACCCACTACTTGTTTAAATGAGATATTGGGGCACTGAATTCTTCACAAAAACACCACAGACTCTCCTATGAATAACGAAAAACCTAATTATTGACAGTGGCCTCTGTCAGAGGCAGTCCTGTGAGAGAATGATGGAGTGAGTGTGAGAGGGAGGTGATCTCAAGCTATGAATAAGAGGAAATAGTACCACGTAATAGCATGATTAGAGAGGGTGGGGGTCAATACCTCCGCTCCTGAAGGCAACCCAACCAAAACGTTCAAACTGATGATGGCGGTAAAAACACTTGCAATGGAGTCATTATGAGCAAGTAAGGAAAGCTGGAGTTAGCTGCCAAAATTTCTAGGTTCAAAATGATGAAAATGCGCAAAAGCGAGCAATAAATATTAAACAATGGCAATAATTATGTTCTACTCACAAAGTACACTCAGCATCGCCTCTTCACTGATTTTCCACGAACTAAAAAGGGGAGACACTTCTCCCGAATCCTTGATGTTGAAACGCTGAACCCAGAAACGAAGAATTTGATCGAACAAAAGAAATTGAATTGAAACAAAAACCCAGCACTCAACTGCTCACTAACACTGAACGGCTAGAATGGAATTCACTAGGAGGCTAATGGCTTGAAAGTCGAAAAGCACATTCTAAGTAGCGGGGGACACGGTTAAAATGGCTTTTCATGTCCGATCTTACCGTGCTTACACGACTTCTCTTGCGACGTAAGCACAACCATCTGAACCTACACGACGGTAGGCAATTCATATCAAACACCTGGGATCAAACAACAGGCAAGCTACTCAATCAAGCCGGGATCAAACAACCGGCAAGCTACTCAGTCAAACCGGGATCAAACAACCGGAAAATCACTTATATCAAACCGGAATCAAACAACCGGCAAGCCACTCGTGTAAGACCGGGATTAAATAACCGGTAAGTTATCCATATCTCATTCCACTCATTCCATTTGAATAATGAGGTTAACTCGCGGGTTTCCCCGTAACCCTATACTTGGGTTCAAATCATTGCTTTATAAATTTACTTTACCCCTTAATTCAAATGGATGATACATGTAACGTGTACTCAAGGGTTTTTTATGACGCAAGACTTTTTCCCTCTAATCTTTTTTTTTGGGCAAAATATAAATACGATTTTTGCCTAATTGCGAGTATGAGCGCCTCGATGGTGTAATGGATAGAATGCTCGCTTCGCAACCCAGCGGGCCTCGGTTCGAACCCAGCCATTGCCCGTTGCACTTATAAGGCTGCGGCGAGCTGTGACACGGCACACTCGGCTTCGTGTGGGCGTTCGCGGCACACTCGGCTTCGTGTGGGCGTTCGCGGCACACTCGGCTTCGTGTGGGCGTTCGCGACGATGTGCGTTCAACAAACCGCGCACCGACCGAAACGCCCGCGTAGTACGGGTGTGAAGTGCACAGTTAGATCTGGGTATGGCGTAGGAGCCCAAGGCGGCTGGCTTGGGCACCAGCCGGGTTTAAAGCCCGGCGCCCCCGACAAAAAAATGAAATAAAAAATTGCGAGTATTTTCATTTGTCTTCCCACTATCCTTTATTTTTGACGAAACAAGGGCATAACATGAGTTTTTGGGATGAAATCGTTAGTTTTTTGGTTAAAACCGATAGTTTTAGGTATTATAGCCAGTTTTTGTACTGAAACCATCGGAAGAACACTTCAGGTGTGGAGTAAAGTCATCAGTTTTAGAGTAAAATCTCCAATTTTCTGGTTAATAATAGGCAGTTTATTGGTGAAATAAACAGTTTTGGAGTAAAATGTTCAAAACCTCCAAATGTTTTTGTGTGAAATTGTCAGTTTTGTGGTGACATCTGAAGTCGAGTTAAAGCCGAAGATGAATGAGTGCGTGAGAACCCACTTGCGACGCGTTTCAGGAGTTAATAAGTGGGGGGATGAAAGGGTCAAACCGAAAAGTAAGACGCGATGGCGATCACTCACGGAGAGTGAGTTTTTATCCAGCGTCTGAGAGAGAGAGAGAGAGAGAGAGAGAGAGATAGCTTTTGACCAACCCCCGGGGAAAGTCGCCCCGCGGGCAACGCCAGCAACGGAGAAAAACCAGAGGAAGCAGGGACCGTCACCGAGCAACGAGGGCCCAGAGGGCGAAAGTCCTCAGCTTGCAGCGGCAGGCGCTGGTGTGAGTAGCCATGGCGTACCGGACGGTTAACTCCGACGCGCTCCAGGTACTGGCTGGGACACCTCCTGCTCGATACATGGGTTCATCGGCGCCGCCTCGCCCAGGGAAACTTGGGCTTGGTACGGCGCCGTGAATACTGGGCAGAGCACATCGGTATTATGGCCGATAAATGGGGGGGGGGGCCGCTGGGGCATCCGCCTTTTCGATTACCTAGTCGTCGAGGCTTGGCAGGTGATTTGGGCTAGCAGTCCAACGGGTAGGCGCTTGTTCAGGTTCGTGCCCGATGTTCGGACGAGACTGGCGGCAGCCAAGCGGTTTACCCTTGAGCACGCCGCCACTTCTATCCTGACGGGGCACGGCTCTTTCAACGCCAAGTTGTGGTTCTTCCAGCGGCGGGACTCTCCAATATATGCCCTTGTGGCGTCGAGGAGGAGACCGCCGACCATGTGCTTCGTCGCTGCAGTCTCCACGGGGATTTGCGGTGGACGGAATTGGGTAGGAATGGCCCGCCGGATGACTCGGATCTCGTCAGCGGCCGGTGGGCGTACGGCTGACTCCTGGTCTTCTCGCGCTCCTGGTTGGAGCACAGGGGACTGGGACCGGCAATGCCCGAGTAGGGTCACCTTCCCTACTCAGGCAATCCGGGCAGGGGCACCTTCCCTGCCCGGTTTCGGTCCATGGCGCAAGCCAGCATCCTCAGCTCTGAAAGACCCACCTCCACGTGTATGCCTCTCGGGCGCGACTGGCTGGCCACCAGTCGTGGCTAACGGGTCGAACTGAGTGATGAGACCAACTCTGCTGAGGAGTCCGGGCCAAAGATGGGGTACAGGCCAAGTAAGGGCCGGCAACGGCCTAGATACTGGCCACATCTTAAGGAGATCCGCAGTAGAGGGACGTTTTCGTGGGGCATTCGGGGAACAAAATGAGAGAATGATTAGCAAGGCGTGAGCACCGGTCTTTTTCTCTTTTGCCCACCTCCTTGTTAGGAAAACACAAATCCGTTGCTTCTGAAGGCAACTTCGGGACAAATGTTGAGAAAAAGTGCTATCTCCGTGGCTAAATTTGGTAATGCGAGGCAAAAATAGTTCATCATACACCGCTAATTTGCGGCCAATATTGAGAAAAAAGTAATCAGGCCTAGTGCTTCTGGAATTTAGATACATCACTTTGCAGCTCAAAGTGAGAAAAATTGTTAACTCGCTGCTGACTAGTTAAAAAGAAAAAGTCGCATTGAAAATTTAAGAAAACTAAATTCGCAACAGAAATTATGAAAAATCGTCAAGATTGGATGCAGACGCAACTGCTCAAGTTTAGAAAAAGTTGTGATTCGCGGCTAAAGGATCTGCTCTGTATAATATAGTTCTCTGTGCACCCTGGCTTCTGTTGTAGATCTCTATAGGTAATCCAAACTATCCTTTTTAACTAATTCATTTTGAAATTTATAGTTTTGAAATGTTCATGAGTCAAATGCGCTTCTTAGGTCACCTCCTCCCCCCCAATTATTTTGCTAGACGCGCCCCCCAGGACACGGTCACGGCTTGCCCCCTCCCCCCTTAAAGGTGGTACTGCAAATTAGTCATATTCTTAGGGTTAGATTGTAAGTTGAGTGCTTTACTGTAAAAATTGTGAACAGTTCTTGGGTGTAACTGTGAGCTCCTGACGCATAATGTGTGGAGCTGGTGCTAAAACTCCCTACTATTCACAATTCAACCGTAAACATTATCTTTACGCATAAAAGGAACGTCCCTGCTAACTACCTTCTCTAAGTTTTGCCTATTTTTATTGCTTCACAGACTGAACTCGTAAACTCGTGCTTACCAAAATGAAAAATGAAAATAGTTCACCGTAAAATCGATGTTATGTAATTATGTTGGAATCCTCCCCCCCCCCCGCCCGGCAAAACGCATTTAACGTTGTTCGCTTGATTTTAATGTTTCTTTTTTTTTTTTTTTTTTTTTTGCAGGAGAAAAACGTCCTGAACGAATGATGCACGACAAGCGACTATTGATTTTGTCCATTGCTTACAGTTTCTTCGTGTGTCTCCACGGACAAATAGCCAATTTCGGTGAGTGAAAAGCCACGCTATGAGATAACTCCCAAGATGAAAATCGGTGATTCAACGCGGTTTTTCTGTCTCTCTCTCTCTCTCTCCATCCCTTACCCTTCCTGTTTCGTATACAATCCGCACAGTCCTCTTCATACGGTTGACAGTTTAACCCCCCTTATTTATTACAGCGAAACTCGCTTCCCAGCCCCTTTCGCCAAACGGAATATAACCAGTTGCACGTGTTTTTGAAACACTCACGGACTTGGGACTCGCACACACAATCCCCACCACTCTTTCACCCACTCCTTTTGCCACCATGACAGATGGACTTAATTTGGAAAACAAGCTGCAGCAACAACACCACGAATGCAATACACGCGTGGTTGTATTACGAATTCAAGTGAATGTATCGAGCGGAAGGAAAAGTGCTTGGAGTGAAAATAAAAGCTTTGTTGTGCGTTTTGACTGTTTTGGCGTCACACCAGAAATAATAATTTAATAATAATAAAAAACACAACAACCAGTTGAGGGATAAGCCACAAAAGGATATAAAGGAGGGAATGAGTCAGTGGAAAGCCTTTTTTCCCCCTACTTTTCTTTTTTTCAACCGTGACACACTGTTAAAAACTGAATGTCACGGAAAGATTAATCTTCAAGTAAAAACATAATTCATTTTTCCCAGTGGCATCGCCATATAAGGGCGGGACCGAGAGAGATTTGTCCGACTTGATGCGACGTTCTATTTATCAGAATGAAATTGAGGGGAAAGCTCTGGAACTGAAAGTATTTGTTAGTGGAAAGTATAAACCTGTGAAGACTAGAGGGAATAACGAAGAGATTAAAATATCGGGGGGAGGGGGGGATTTTGCGAACAACTCCGCTAACATTAACGTTAGCGCTCTTCGCACTTGAACACAAACATGCGGATGAGGACATATTTCCTTATTTTCCTTTTACGAAGGTGATTCTGAGCAGTTTGTCGATACATTTCTTGAACTTTCACACTAAATTTTTTTTTTTTGTTTTTTGTTGCATGAAGATGACGAAAATGGAGTCCTGTACAACTATTCGACGTTATGGGACCTTCTCAAGCCACACGCCAATCCCCTTCTGATTGAGCTGAACGGTCATTGGTCGTTTAATGATACGATGGACATCTCAAAATATGAGGACTTCGATTTGTCTAAATTTGAAAGTGAGAGGTTTCATTTTGTTTTTTTGTTTTTTAAATAAACAATAGGTAAACGTTTAAGATTACAAAAGCGATGAAGGGCCTAAAAGTTTTACTCTGTCTGTCTCTAACCGTGACTCTCGGTATTTCGCTCATTATTGCCGCGTGCGCTCTTCCACAGTATGAAACGCCGTCAAAGTCATCGTATATCGCGTTGATCCTTTTCCTTTTTCACGTTCTCACTCCAATTCCAACGGTCATCACGCGACACGGAATGGAAGTGCGCGGAGCGGCACCCGTCGCCATGGACTGGGCAATTTTTTTCACTATCGGTATAGTCGTGTCGACGCTCGCGTTTCCCATCCTTCTGGCTCGGACTCCAGCCACTTCGCCGTACATTCGTTGGGGTGCCTGTATTTTCTGCGAAGTCGGCAATATTATCATATTCGGAGCGATTATTTTGTTCTTTTTAACGGTTTACCGCGAAGAGTGGGAGCCTATTTGGTGAAAGCGAGTGGGGAACAATTTATTTTTATACTATTTTAAAATATAAAACATTCAACCTCAAAAATCGCCTACTCTGTCTAATTATTTTCAGACTCTAGAGACATGTCACTCGAAGAGTTGATGAAGCTTATCAACGACAATAAAATGAACGAGGGCCGTCAAACGACTGAAATCCCTGAAGAACTGCCCGAGTTTGACTCCGACCTAGTTAAAAATATCAGCGTTCGACTGGGTGCCACTGCTGATTTTCACTGTCGAGTTCGAAACTTAAACAATAGAGCGGTAAGAAGCCATTTTTCCCAATTTATTTTTCACGAAGAAAAAGGATACCGGGGTGTTCTCCCTGATCACCAAAGTCTGATCGAGAAAATAAAACAATTCTGGGCAAAAATGTACGAATGAAGTAATTTATTCCGAAAAAAAAAATCCATAGAGCCGATTGAACAATTGAAAAGTATTACCCTCTTGGAAGGCTCCGCGTTTGTGTCAACATCAGGGACGCAGAGTGTTTCGCTAATCAGTGAAGCTCAAAAGCTGCGGTTTTAGGTAATGCTTTACATAGTTATTTGATCCTCAACACGTGAACAGAATTTCCTTGATTTTCCCTTTTAATGCTTTACATTTAGATCAGTTAATATCGGAGGAGAGCGAGAGCGTTGTGTCACCTTAAGAAGAAGTAATTTAAATCATCGAATTCTGATTAATGATTCATTAGTATAGACGTCGTCGGGAATCCTTGATGTTGGAAACGTCTATCAAATTAGTTCGCTCATACTCAAAACTTTTCATCTGACTGCGTTATTCTCTCAATTTATATTTACTACCCTTCAATATTGTAAAGCTTCAACTTGTCTAATTACTCCTTAAGCCTATTTACTAAACCTTCTTGAGTACAACAATACACTGAATGTCTCTTAAGCACCCAGTAATTGCAATTTATCCCCCTAATGCCCTTAAAGACTCAACAATTATTAGAAGTTGTCTTGCCGACAGCACATAATGGCTCACAGAGTCCCCGTATCTTCTTTTCACGCTCTTTCCTGACACTTTTGTTCCGATGTAAAAGAAACCCATTTACTATTCGTTATTCTAGGACCAGCTTTTCCATAGAATCCAGGAATTTATTTTAGGTATGAATTTTCCTTCACCTATACCGCTATTTTTCTTTTCCTCCCTCGAAGCCAAACACAATGATATAACAAGATATATGTTTACTCGAGCTGTAGGTATACACTTTCGGTGAATCAGACGGGAAGAGAAAATTATGTTTATCCGGTTTGAAGCATGACGAGAATTTTTCTCGCTTGATGAAATTCCTTTTTGGAATGCAAAACGAGACACCATATATTTTTCGTGTGATCCATTGATCCATTGGGGGGCTTATATGTTTTCACTGCCTATATCGCTCGTTTTGCTTCATTTACTCGAATTTATGTGATAGAACAGTTTAATATGTAGTGGGTTGAAACATGGGTGAAGTGTGGAACTGTTGGTATATCATGGGGATGACTAGCTACTCGCGAAAATCTTTTTAAAAATAATTCAATTTCACTGAGATGGCTCGGCCATTATGTTGCCGGGCAAACAATAGTCGAGGGGAAAGGGAGAAAAATGAAAAAGAAAAGTAGAGGAACCGTGATGGTTAGGGGGGTAGACCCCTAAACGCACAAAAGTGGCCTCAAATTTTGCAGTTCAAGGGCAGGTCGGTGCCCCGAGGGAAAGGAAGGCGAGGGATGTCCACAGGGAACCTTGCAGCTCTGCAGCATTGCGGGAATGACAATATAGGGATTCTTTCACTTGGAAAGAAGGATCCTATGGGCTTGAATCCCTATGGCCTTTAGATGTTCTCTTGATTACAAAAATTGCAAAAAAAATGACAATAAAAATCTCTGAAGATGTATGAACTTTCCGAGCCCACAAAAAACAACTGCAAACTTGAATATTCGCGAATATTTTAGCCGCCAAACCTTGCGATTTCCGCCAAATGAATGGGTTTTGCCGCTATCCATCAAGATTCGGGCACTCTTGGTACCAGCTAAGCCAAAGAACGCGGCCTCAAAAAACGAGATCCCGGTACACGCAATTTCACCGAACGGGGATACATTTTAATAGACCGTATTATGATCTTCGAACAACTGAAGTCAACGCTTCGATAGGGAAGGTCTCTGAATGCGCTCATAAAACCCGAAACGGTTGATTTCGCTGATATTCAGCCGGAAAACATGTGATTTAGCTCAAACTCACAAAAGATCACACATTTTTAGCTCAAAATGCTGCAATTACATTCGCCTCGTTATGGAAAAAGTCAAAGGAAGACCCCCAAACTCAATAGCAGGACTTGCATATCGGCGAAAGTGAAGATCAGACACTAGAACTTGCAATTCATCGCGATGTTTAGATCTGAGGCTCTGAGCGATGTAATTTCGTGACGCAATGTTTGCGAAGCTTTGTGCACAGTCCGGGCTGGTTCCAGGGTCCCCTGAAAATTGCAATTTCGTGAAAATAAAGACCATTTACTTACAGTTTGGCGAACATAAAAACGTGAAACGTGAAAAAATAAGTATATCGAGTGATTTTTCGAATTTTCAGCCTGAGAACGTTCCAAGTTCATTGGTATTTACCTCTATAATGTTGCGTTTTTTTTTTTGGCTATTCGTCAACGGCGCTATCGTGGCCAGCTAGACCGGATTCCACGGTCAAGAAGAAAATACCTCAAAACTAGTAATTTTGCGCAAATAAAGACGAGAAACTTTCGATTTCGTCAATGCTCTGACTCAAAAATTTTGTAAATTCGCACATTTTTGTGGGAGACTTCGAGCGCTGCCGTTTCCATGCCTATAGCCCGGGTCCTGCGGTCATTTAAAAGAAAAAAATGCATGAAACTTGACATTCAGGAAAAATCAAGACCAAAATTTCGATATTTGAAGAATATTCAGACCCGAAACTTACAATTCCACCGATATTTCGCTCAAAATTTATTTAAATTGGCGGGCTATTCATCAAGCTTTGGGTGCTGTTGGTATACCTGAATTCCACGCCCAATAGGGGAAAAAAGGTCTAGAACTTGCACATATCGTAAAAGTAATTACCAGAAACTTGGTATTTCGCTGATATTTGCACACAAAATTTGAATATTGCAGATTTTCATCTCTGAATGTATAGCAATTTCGCGTTGACTTAGCTCCAATGCTGCAATTCAGCGGATTTTTGGCCATACGTTCTGTTTATTGGATTATACTTGCTAAGCTGTTAGCACCATAGGGCTTAGAAACCCGTGTACGTGAACCTGTGTGCACACATATCACTAAATACGACGAAAATGGCGCCATTCGTTTGTTTACCGTTTGTTTATAATTATAAATTAAAGAAATATTCGAGTAGTAACAACCATTTTTTATAATTATTTATTTTTTCGACTAGTTTCGGGGAAGCTCCCCATTCTCAAGAAACCAGCTGCCTTAACAGAAGAAAGACAACCCCACATTATGCGTCAATTTACTAAAATTTTTAAAACACAAATGACTAAATTAAAGGTCAGTTCTCACATTATTGTGTCTCAAACGAAACTTGATATTAGACTGCCTCTCCGTACCTTGGACTACTTCCGGGAACCCCCCCCCCCTTTTTTTTACTTGTTATACATGGAAATTGTTTTATTGCTCGAATAAAACAATTTACTCGAATATTTCTTTAATTTATAATTACAATGACACAACAAAAACAAATGTTAAATCAATAGACGATTTCCGTGGAAAAAGCGAAGGTTTAGAACTGCAGGTTATGGGTTTATTTCTAGTTGCCTAGAGCCTCTTTAACAGTATTTTTTTTATATTACTAGCATTACTACGAGTGTATTTCGGTTTCAAATACCACATGATTTTTGAGTTTTTCGTTTATTTCGAGTCTGCAATTACACTTCCCTCGCGTGCTTCTCATCTAAAGTCAGAAAAATGCGATACTATTGCTGCTTCAGTGACTGTAAGAGTTCTTCCATTCCGGGTCGACCTGGTTTTTACCCAGCTTCTAAATTTATCCCTTTCCCTCAACCTTACCGGCACTTGACTGAAAACGTCCCAAATTGAGGAAAAAGTGAAGAGAAAGTACATGTGAAGGAGTGTGATAAATGCGCAACTATGATGGGACTTCATGTTAAGGTGCCCCCGGAACGACGAGTTTTCATCGATACGTTTCGTGAGACGGAGGCTGAAGAATAAAATCAGAATTGAATAACTGCAAATGTGGTTTTAGTTTGACGGGAATGAGAGAAAAATAAATTCACTTTACACAGCACAAGACAAGAGTAACCCATAACCTGGCCTAAGCGGGTTGCAAAACTGTTGAAGTAGGACTGGAGAGCGCATGCGTGGAAATCGTCTATTACGTTTGTTTATAGGCCAGTCAATATAAACATCAAACATCGCAAATATGCATGTAATTGTTTTTTCTTTTGCACATTGCTAGGGCCAATGAGAGTAGTTTATTATCACGTTTGCAACCTTCAAAACCTTGTGCTCAACTCATGGCACCCGAAAAACCACGGAATTCCATCAATTTTTTAGGTTGTTAAACAAAAATACCAGAAGAAAGCGTTTTTCGAGCATGACCACAGCAAACATTGTTGAAGCCAACTAAATTTGCTACAATTTAAGCCATGTCCGAGCATCCTGGGTCTGTTAGTTCAGGAAATACAGGCAATCAACAAAAACCTAATCTCGCCAAAAAGCGAGATTTTATTGGTAGGGTAATTTTTCAAGACCCATAGCACTCAATACACGGTGATTGGTACTTGGTTGAGCAAAATGAGAGGGATGATTAAACATCCAAAAAGCAACCAAAATTGTCTCATGACCTAGAGTCCGATTTCCTTTCCTAGTCGAGATAATAGATTTTTTCACGTTTTTCGGCACATCACTGGTTTTCGCAACAAAAACAGCTGTAACTTGGGAAGCATGCGTTCTTGGTTAAACCCAATGATACCAATAAAAAGAGCACACTTTTTTCTGTGTGAGTAAGGACATTTGTCCAAAGTTAGCGAAAGATTCTTGGAGTAAACTGGGAAAATATCAAGATATTTTAAAAAATGTCAGTTTTTGACAACTGTTCAAGGCTAGACTACATTAGCCTAGTGATGGGTCAAGGGAAAAAACCCGTTGGGAATATTCCCGTTTTTTGGGAAAAAACCCGGTTTTTTCCCAAGAAAGAATTTTCCCACCCGAATTGGGTTTTTATTCGTTCAATTTGAATAGTACTTATCTCTGCAGATATTGGATAATTCAGCCTCAAAGTGTGAGTTTTTTTCCTCGCGCAGCCTCTTGTAACCTTTCCCTCAACTCTGAGAAGTTTCTATCTGCTCCATAGAGATAGTTCATCTCGCATTACGCCACATTGAGCTAAAGCTCGCTGAAAATTTACCTCGGTCGCCACTTTCCAAGAATGTACAGTCCCTGATTCTACGAAAACTGAAAGACAGAATAGACTCCAGCGTTAAAAGTTGTATTCATTACGCTGCGACACTCCTGGGCCCATCATCATAGGGGACGCTGCTGAGCAAGAAGAGCAAATAGAAGGCATGAAAAATGCATAAGGTTGCCACACAGATGAAGGTTTATGTCGATAAAGCGATGGTGGATTTGGCCTACTATCCAAGGATGAACTCTGGGGGAAGACATTTTTGTGGGAAAGTGCCTCGGCGGTCACGCCAAGTGTTTGGTGGCAAGGACTTAGTTCGACTTCAACTTTGTTTTCCGTTGCGGTTAGAATTTTATCAGCTGCGACAGAAAGATCCTTTGGCACGTTTTCTTGAATGAACAGCAAAAAAAGAAACCGGGACCGAGCAAACAAAACATGGTGTTGTCGTGGGGGAAAGAGATGGCCCGGAGTTGAGTGGTTCCTGGTCGCCGCGGTGTCTTGGTGGTCTGAGAGCCGTACCGGAGATACGGTGTCCGGGTTCGATTCCCGCTCCGTGGCAGTTTCTTTTTCTCACGACACATAAAGCATCATGTCACTGTTGTTGATAAAAAAGAAACCGTTTAACGACTGATCAAGCCAGAAAACTGACCTATCTGTCCCACAATTGGAAAATTCAAAATCGTCGAAGAAGTAATACAGAAAGCAGTGACTCCTCAAACCTTCTTGGACGCTGGGATACCGAAAACAGGTTCGGAAGGCCCAACGAAACTGATGCAACGGCATCTGAATCATCATCATCGTCATCAAACGAGGAAACCTCAGGCGATGAATTCCAATAGAAAAATAATGGACATTTGGTGGCAAGGCTCGGCTTCAGCTTTGCCTTCCGTAACGGCTAGAATTTTAACAATTTTTGTGCAAACAGAGAGTTCGTATGATTCTATGGGTGCAATAAATACCTATAGTCGTTTGTTTATTATTCATTTGCTGAGTCTGTTGCAACATTAAGTGAAAAACGAATAAAAACCCAGTATTTTCCCAAATTGGGTTTTTTCCCGGTATTTCCCCAGGGAAAAAACCCGAAATTTTATTTTCCCGGTGTAAACCCATCACTACATTAGCCATGGTGCTCCTAGCGCCCGGCAAATTCCTCTAAAACTGTATGAAGAACTTGGTTTTATACTTCATGCTTATTTTACTCCTGTCCTTCGCAATGTTTTGAGAAAAATCCATTGCTATACCCAGGGGTGGACAAATTACAGCTTTTTGAGTAATTAATTACAAATTACAAATTACTTCCAAAAAAGCGGATTAATTACAAATTACCAATTACTTTTCACTTCCACGAATAATTACAAATTACGATTACTGTAATTGAATTACTTTTTCAATTACCAATTACCCAAGAGCTGGATTTGTGGAACACGCAAGCGTCTTGCTCTTGTTCACTGTTATTTTTTTAGTGCAAATTTAGTGAAAATAAGCAATAATCTATATCTATAAAAGTTTTATAAAATTGCTAATGCGGTGGTATAATGTGGAAACCCGCTAATTTGCTGGTAATATTTAGAAAATAAAATAATCAGCCTGGTCAAAATTAAGAGAAAGGTTAATTTTAAGCCTAAGAATTGAGAAAATTGCTAATTCGCGGCTAAGAATGGAAAAAATCGCCAATTTACAGCAGAAATTGCGCCAGATGCCAATTTGTGACTGAAATTGAGAAAATTTGCTAATTCACAGGTTTGAAACGCCACGACACGTAGCCGCTACAATTTTAAAAAAGCGCTAATTCGTGGTTGAAATTGAGAAAAATTCTTATTTGCACCAAAAACTGAATATACGCCAGTTTGCGGATTCTGAAGGCAGCTTTTCAGGCTGACATTGAAAAAAAAAGCCAATTTGTGGCAATAGGTGAAGAAACCGCTAATTCCCGAGTAAACTGAGAAAAATCGCTCATGCATTGCGTACATATGGTGAAACAAAAACATCGTAATTCGTGAAAAGTCCCCTTATTTTGCGGCTAATATTGAGGAAAACACTGAAGAAAAACGTTAATTTCCAGCTGAAACTGAGAAAAGTGCTAATCCCCTGGTAAAAAGATTAAAAAATCGGTAATATGCTGCTGAAATTGAGGAAAACGTGGATAACTAAGAAACATCGCTCTCAGGATAAAAACGATACTTTGCTGCTAAAGTTGAGAAAATGCGCAAATTCATGGCTATGGAAGGGGGTGGGGCAAAACCGCTAATCTGCGGCTGAAATTGAGAAGAACGATACACTCGGCCAAAATTGAGAAAAGCGCTAATTTGCGGGTAGAGTCCAAAAATCGCCCTTAACTGAGAGAATGAGGCTATGATGAGGCCAGCAAGATGTCCAGATTCAAGAGTGTGCTGGCTGGGTGGAATGATGACTAAAATGTGAAATTACCCGCCTCCTTTCAACCTTACGAGATTTCAATCTGATCCTTCTCCCCCCCCACCCAAGACAAATTCCTACTTACGCCACTGGTTTGGGGTCTTGATCTTTGAAACTTTTTTACCGTTTTTCTCAAATTTCAAATTGGCAACCCTAAGCTCGAGGATATCGCTCGTGTCATAATTGCTTTGAAACTCTTTTTTTTCAGAGAATTTCATGCAAAAACTCCTCCAAAAGCTCCATGTAAGGCGCGAAATAGTACCCGCTGAGTTTTCGAAGTAATATTGGCTCTGAAGATGGAATTGTAATTGGTAATTGTTAATTACAAATTACTTCGAAAAAGTGCTTTTAATTACAAATTATCAATTACAATGGCGTGTTGTTATCAATTACAAATTACCAATTACTAATTGTAATTGAATTACGTAATTCAATTACTGCCCAGCCCTGGCTATACCAAAAAATAAGGCAATTAGGCCCATTTTGAGTGCCTAAAAGAAGATACGAAAGCTATTTCAAGAATTTTTGTCAGCTTATTCCACTTTTATTTGTCTTTCCTCATAGATTAGCATAGTGAATTAAGTTGAAACAAAAATTTTGGGAATGGCTCTTGATCTTCTTGTAGGCACTCAAAGTGGGCCTAATTGCTTCATTATTTGGTATAACAATGGATTTTTATCAAAAAATTGCAAAGGACAGGAGTAAAATAAGCATGAAGTTTTAAACTAAGTTACTTCATACAGTTTTAGAGGAACTTGCCAGGTGCTGGGAGCACCATGGCTAATGTAGTCTAGCTTTGAACAGTTGTCAAAAACTGACATTTTTAAAAATATCCTGATATTTTCTTATTTTCCCAGTTTACTCAAAGAATCTTTCGCTATCATTAGACAAAATGTCTTTACTCACACAAAAAAAAAGAGTGCTCTTTTCAGTGGTGTCGTTGGATTTAACCTAGGACGCTTACTTGAAGCCATGTTACAGATGTTTTCTTTGCGAAAACCCATGATGTGCTAAAAAAACAACAATTTGATTTTCTGAACTAGGAATGGAAATCTGACCTTAGGTCATAGGAAATTTTTTGTTGCATTTTGGGTGTACTATCATCCCTCTCATTTTGTTCGACCAAGTACCATTCACCGTGTATTTGAGTGCTACGGGTGTTGAAAAATTACCCTACCAATGAAATCTCGCTTTTTGGCGAGAGTAGGTATTTTGTTGATTGCCTGTATTTCCTGAACTAACTGACCCAGGATGCTCAGGGCATGGCTTAAATTGTAGAAAATTTAGTTGGCTTTAACAATGTATACTGTGGTCATGCTCGAAAAACTCTTTCTTCTGGTATATTTGTTTACAAAAACAGAAAAAGTGATGAAATTTCTTAGTTTTTCGAGTGCCATGAGTTAAGCACAAGGTTTTGAGGGTTGCAAACTTGAGTAATAACTGCTCTCATTGGTCCTAACAACACGCACAAAAAAAAAATTAATGACATGCATGTTTTCGATTTACCCCGATTTTTGTGTCCATATTGACTGGTCTATTACGTTTTTTTTTTTAGCCCAAATTTTCGTTTGTATTAAGCCCTGCAACATGCAATTTTTTAGAAAACAAAATGTGTGCCACCAACTTCACGCAACGGCACACATGACCCCAATCGGTTGTTTCACGACATATTCGGTCAAAAAAACGTTTGTTTACGTTACGTGTGCCGTTGCATGAACTTGGCGGCACACTTGATGTATTTTTCTTATAAATAAATATTTATAGGGCTCCGTTCACAAGCTCTATTTTTTCGTGCTGTCTATGCAACCTTTCAAAATGCTTCATTTCTCGAGGGAATAAATTTGTTTGGTTGCATACAAGGTGACTAAACTTTACTGTGCCACGGAGTTCCCCCTGCCAATCGAACGGGAGGGGTGGAGACTGACGTCACCAGCAGTCCTTTGCGCCCGATTGCTCACCCCAGAGCAAGATAATTTTGAAATTGAAGTTTATGAATTCTCAAAAATTACAGACCAGTAACAATTAATAATGTACTGGGTCCAGCGCAATGGTGGTTGGGACTGCTCGTGACGTAGGTGAAGGACAGTGATCTGCGGCACCTATAGAAAATTTAGTCACCTTGGGTTGCATAGACTCCACACAACGCAAACACAGAGCTTGTGAACGGGCCTTAATAAAGTAATGTTGGGCTAAACAAAAGTAAACAAACGCGACAAATGTGTCACGTACATTAGAAACCCCAGTGTCTGAGGCCGAATGTCTGATGCTCAACCTCGAAATCAATTAGGTTTGGGATTTAATGTTATGCTGGAGCTTACAAGTCAAAAATGTCAGTTCCTGGGTCAAAATTGACAGTACTGTAAGACGAAGCTGACAAAAAGTACGAAAAGTACAGTTTTGAATGTTGAACTGACAGTTTCTATCGGGAATAAGGCACTATAAAACTCGAGTACTGCAACACGAAAATCGGCGCCATACTTGGTCCCTCATATGATTATAATTGTCACCTGATATCATTGACAAGTAGGATATTTTTATTTATTTCGACCGCATTCCGCGTTTGTTTGCTGCTACGATGACAATTTTTTCAGTCATGATATTGTGTTTACCCTAACGACTGAGGGACCAAATATGGCGCTGAAATCCGTGTTGCAGTACCTGTGTTTTAAAGGTTCTCTATCGGGAACGGACACGAGATAAGAGTTGGGTTATATTACCTTTCCTGGTTACCCCAAATTTATTACAGGATTGAGTGATTTATTTATATTTACTTAATTTTAACGTTCCAAAAGTTGTTTTATGTTTTATGAGCTGAAATTTAGGTCTATTGTAAGCAATTGATCCACAGACGGAGATAGTTTCTTCCGGTTTTCAGTCACCGAGGCAGAACAGAATGTGTATTCCCCACATCGCTCGGCCAAGAAGTCTTGTCCCCAAGTTACTTGGAAAATGAATTTTGACTAGAGAATCATCAAAACGTGGTCTTTTTATTCTATAATACACAAATGGCGTTTATTCGACCGATCCAAAAAGAACAAAATGCCGGTGAACTACGCGTTTGTTGGGTGCTACTCGAGGGCTGGAAAGGACAGTGTATCCTTCTTCAGATTCTCTTCCAAGCATCAGGGTGAAGTAATCTTCTTCAGCGCTATAAAAGGAGCACGTGAACATTCTACGTTAAGCATTTCCCAACGCTCTTTTCACACAAACGCGGTTTCACGAGGCCCCCGCGTGTAATCCGCGTGAATGCCACTTTCTCATCGAACCAAGAAATATGTACCGCACGTGTGTAAAGGTGTACGTGGTCACTACGCGGCAGCCAAAACCGTGCCGCGTGAAACCTCGTATATGTGAAACGAGCCTAACGCGTTAGTTGAAAGTTAAGCCACTTCCAAATTGACGTGATGGCAACGTGAAAGGGTTTGAAATCAGACGATTGCTCTGGTCCCACTATAGTCACCCATTCGCATTTACGTTCCCGTACCGACAATAAATTGTGAATTGGCCTTTTTTCTTGAATAAAAACGTAAAACTCACTCTTGTCATGCATGACAAAGCCCTTGTCTCCGGCATTCCGAACTCCCGAAGTACTAACTAAGCCACTTCTGTCGACCTGTTGCGGTTCAAGTGATTTCAAATCGCGAAATTCCTCTTGTGTGAATGCACTCACCACGTAATCGAGGTATTTACATTACCCAAGCTCGACATCGCCGGGAAATGACGGACGTCTGTCGACTTGCCACTAATGAATCTTTGTACTAGAAAGGACACTATGATTGAAATAAGTTGCCCGATTTTTATTAATGACAAGATGTCAAATGTTGAGCAATTGGATACTCACGAGCAAGGACCGGCACCGATTTATTTTCATTTTTCTTTAGATAGCGGCGATCCTTCCTTCGATAATCCCCCAGCTTAGTCACTTAAGTTCCATTTTACTGAGTTATTGAAAAAAAAAAAAACGATTTGTAGCAAGCTTCCAATGTAGAACTTACATGAACGGGGCACCCAGGAATAGGTAAGAATGCAATGCCAACTCGATCGTAACCTGCCGTGTCCTTTCCCAATGGCCCCATTTTACAACTTAAAAAATTGCTCAGCACTTGATGAGGTTTTGTTTTTCAACACAACATGTAAAGTAAGAGGGAAGGATTGATCGTGTTATAGTTTCACATCGAGCCCAATGATTCTTTGCAGTATACACGTGAGGTATGTTTATACAGGGTGACTGGTACTTGGCTGAACAAATGCGGGAACGGACACGAGATAAGGGTTGGGTTATATTACCTTTTCTGGTTACCCAACATTTATTACAGTACTGAGTGATTTATTTATATTTACTTAATTTTAACGTACCAAAAGTTGTATTAGGTTTTATGAGCTGAAATTTAGGTCTATTCTAAGCAATTGATCCACAGACGGTGATAGTTTCTTCCGGTTTTCAGTCACTGAGGCAGAACAGAATGTGTATTCCCCACATCGCTCGTCCAAGAAGTCTTGTCCCCAAGTTACTTGGAAAATGAATTTTGAGTAGAGAATCATCAAAACGTGGTCTTTTTATGGTCTTTTGCCGTGTCCCTTCCCAATAGGGTGAAATTTGCAGATTCGAGGATGAAATTGATAGTTTATAGGGTGAAATTGGGAGTTTTAGGACGATACTGATAGTTTTGACGACGAAATTTACAATTACCAGAACAAAACTGTTTCTAAAACGGAATTGACAGTTTTTAGAACGAAATCGGCAGTTTCAGGATGACAGTTTCGACTGTTTAAACGACGAAATTGACAGTTCATGGGAAAAAATTGACATTTTTCAGACAGTTGTCTGTTGATAGCTGTTTCCATGATGAAATTGACAGATTTGAATATTTATTTGACAGTTTATTATAGGCAAGGTGAAGGACCTTAGAAATCCTTGTCAGTTTCCGAAATCCGTTGAAGTAGTTTCTACGGCGAAATTTGCAGATTCGAGGACGAAATAGACAGTTTTAGAATGATATCGATAGTTTTGACGACGAAATTGACGGTTTTGAATTACGAAATTGACCTTATTAAGCGAAATTGACAGTTTCAAGGGCAACATTGACAGTTTCCGCGCTGAAATTAACAGTTTAAAAGACGGAACTGTTGTGAGAGTTTTTAGTGCTCGACTATTTCAGGTGAAGCGGCACAAACATATTGTGCGCCCGAATGTCTGCTGCTGAATATCCAAATCAAGTTTTGTGATCTTTTGCTATGTGTAGGAGGAATACAGATTCCAAGTCAAAACCGTACGTTTCTGGGGTGAAATTGAGAGTGTCTAAAGACGAAATTGACTTTTTTCCATTAGTATGAAACCCGAATTCTCGTCAGTGACTGAGTTTACAATTTTTAGTACGTGAATAGTCATTTCGGTGATCATTCAGGCATTTTTAAGGTACAAATGGTCAATCTGACCATTTTTGGAACGCGAATGGCCGTTTTTCAAAGCACGAATCTGTCCGTTTAGCCATTCTAGGGAGTGCGAGGAGGTTGTACGAGTACGGCCAACGGCCCCTTTCAGCCCGCTTCACTCGTGACGCTTTTCCAAGAGCGCGAATGACCAGTTTGGCCATTTTTAGAGCGAAACTTTGAAAATTGAACATTTTCAGGTTTCCGGTTATTTTAGGGGCGCAAATCGTCCGTTCAAACATTTTCATGGCGGGAATCGTTGGCTTAGCTATTTTTGAAGCACAGACAGTCATTTTTGCCATTTTTTAGTAGCCAGTTGGGCTTTTGTAACCAGTAAGCCGCAAATTGTCTTCAGTTTTACCGTTATTAGTAAGAAAATGGTCAGATTTGCCCTTATTTTAGACGCGAATTGTCCGCCAAGCTAATCAACTGAACGGTCAGTTTGCCATTTTCAGGTCGAGAGTTCAGCGCGGAACACTCTGATTGGGTGAAGCCCTCAGCTCAGCTTTTTACAGCTTGCATTTGAAGGCGGCTTAACAATGGGTGCGTTGTGAAACGCAACACTTGCTCAGCACTTGAAGCAGTATAGTTGTAAAACCCTTAATAGAGCCCAGTGTTGCTTAGCCATCTGATGAAGCACGTCTTCTCGATGCTTAATTGCTTAGGTAACAGCTTCAATCGCGCTGAAACCTTTTATTCCGTCTAATAGTACAATTTGACGTTAAATTTTTAAAATTGTGATAAGACAGAAAGTTATGAGAAAAACTTCCGCACAAACACCTCGATACGGTTCATCAAGCGGCTTCAGCTTGTGTTCAAGCGCTTGAAGAAAGGGTTGAACACAACGCAACCATTGTTTACATAAATTGTGACGCATTTTTTTCGTTAATTCCAAGTTGACGTAACTCAAACCTTAACTCTCGGTGGTGAAATCCATCATAAGTGAGCCAAGGCCCGCAAGTTTTTAGTGCATTTTTTTCTCTTTGAATCAAACAAATTGGGATTTGAATGATACAAATCCTGAAATTTGGCCTCTTTTGGGGGAGACAAGCTTCTTGAAAGCTTTTTGAACGAGTCAAGCCCATGAAATTGTTGTTTTTCAACGAGAGGAAAAGCAACGAAAATTTTTTTCTGAAATAGCCATCTCTTTAAATGATTGATATGGAAGGGAAATCCATCAAATTATGGAAATTAGTGCCAAACTCCGAAACTGGGCGTTTTGAAGCTCGAATAAGCTTAGTCATCAATTTTTTTTTCTTCAAGTCCTTCAAATTCGGGTTTGGCTGCTCCAAACGCTATAGTAATAATAATGTGGATAAAATTGTCATGGAGAACGTATTTTCATCTCGTCACTTTTCTGTTTTTGTTTTTTTCTTATAGGTGTCATGGGTGAGGCGAAGAGACTGGCACATATTGACGTCGGCCACGTTCACGTATACAAATGACGAACGGTTCGAGGTCATTCACGCCGAGGGCTCGGATGACTGGACTCTCGTGATAAGATTCGTTCAAAAACGCGACAGCGGGGCCTATGAATGCCAGGTTGGAGAGAGTTGATTATTGTTTTTTTTTTTTTTTTGCTTCGTCCCATTTCCTGGGGCCGTGGAGGGGGGAGGGGGTTAGATTACACTCCACCAACCAAGCTTATTTCATTGATTTCAAAGCTGTGTGTTCTAATGATAGTGGAACGATTGTACAGAAGGAAAGTTGAGCTATAGGTTGGGGAGACACACGACCGCAGTTCTCCGAGGTATTTATATCTGCTACCCTTTGCAGGTATAAGATTATCCTTTATTAAGGTGACCGCAAACCTCCGGACCGCAAAACTCCGGACACCTTTGGCATCATTCTGTCGCAGTCGCTGTACCTTATAGGCCCGCATTCAGAAACCAACCTTAGCGTGAGGATAAATAAAGTTAATTAATAAATTAATTAAACTGGTGTTATCCGGACGACGATGGAAGAACATAGCCCAACACGATTCGAGTTTCGAGAAAAAATGGCTCCGAGGTGGGATTTGAACCCGCAACCTCTGGATTACCAGTCCAGCATGCTGCCAATTGCGTCAAGGAGACGCCTTTGGGAGTCATACTCCGAGGGATAAGCTAAGCCGAACCCCACCGAGGTCCATTGTTTCTCGAAACTCTAGGCGTTTCTCTTGATCGGTAAACCACGCCGAATTTTATCTTATCTAAATGTTTTTATATGGATATAATGAATATTTCTGTCGCCGGTCTTTTTAATTAATTAATACATTAATTAAACTGATGTTATCCGGACGACGATAGAAGGGCATAGCCCAACACGATTCGAGTTTCAAGAAAAAATGGACCTGGGTGGGGTTCAGCTTAGCTTATCCCTCGGAGTACTACTCCCAAAGGCGTCTCCGTGGCGCAATCGGCAGCGTGCTGGACTGGTAATCCAGAGGTTGCGGGTTCGAATCCCGTCGGGGAGCCATTTTTTCTCGAAACTCGAATCGTGCTGGGCTATGCCCTTCCATCGTCGTCCGGATAACATCAGTTTAATTAATTTATTAATTAAAAATACCGGCGACGGAAATATTCATTATATCCATAAATTAAGTTGTTTAAAAATTGTACGGTCAGATAAAACGTGTGACCAAAAGGCCTGTTCTATGCGATTTTAGTGTTTCTAGGATGATTCTTTTCCACCAGTCTGCTTCAAATTAAATAATTGATTATTTGATGTGAAAAACGGGTGGAAAGATTCAATGAAAAGTTATGTAAAACAGTCCCTTTTTCGGAGTGGTTTAAGAAGACCTCAAATAGGAAGGTTTCTGAATTGGTAACGCTTAAATGAATTGGGTCGAAACGGCCCTTAATCGTGCATATGATTACCCGCCCTCAACTTATTAACTTTTCGATGTTTTCAAATTTTCTTCTTCGTACAGCATACAAAACTTCTCTAAATTGGGCAGGTGTGTCTGCACCATCATGTCCGCGTCTTCTTCCAACACCAACATGTCCTCCTTTGTTATCCTATCGAGCACAGCGATTTTGTCCGGGTGAAGGCGACACTGAACCCGGAAATATCGATCCTCGAGAATTCGCTCCATGGCATACTGTGTTCCGTCATTGTCCGAGTCGAACATCACGTCGATAAAGGGTCGAATCCAACTGAGACGACCCAGGTTGGTCTTTTCAAATTCCGACGTGTCGACAATACGGTGCGTTCCAATGGCAAGTAGAGCGATCGGACAGTCAGAGTAGAGACGTTTGGCGTCGGCGTACGCGTACAGCGCTGGATTGTTCGCGAAAACACCCCCGTCGATCATTATCCTTTCGAAGCCGTTGATCGTCATTTTGTACGGTTCAAAATAAGTTGGAGCCGCCGTGGCCGCTCTGAGAGCTTCGCTCATTTTTATGTCCTTGGTGGCGGGGTCAAAGTTTTTAAAAAAGAACGGACCTCGGTTTTTGATGTCATAACTTGTGAACATGACGTTCGTTAGAGCGTCGCCAATCGGCCGGGGGAACATGTCGGTTAGAAACTGTTGAATGTGTTCGTCCGAGTAGACCGGCCCGGAAAACCACGAAACGTAACTTCTCCAAACGTTTTTTTGAAAAATATACGGAGCCTTTTCTTTCAACGTGTCCATCATATATGTCATGTTGTACAAATTCCTACTGCCGTCTGCGTTTGGGTGGGTGATACCGGCGGCGCAAATGGCACCAACAGATGTCGCTGCCACCAAGTCAAACACTTGGTAAATGTCCTTGTCGAGACGCTCTTCAATGAATCGCAACACTTTACCGGCTAGGAATCCTCGGAGACCTCCGCCGTCCAAGGAGAGGACGAATTTCATACATTTCATGGGAGGGACACCTATCAATGCTGCCACTGAAACATGTGTTGAAGTTTGCACAGAAAAAAAAAAGCTAAGACGTAATGAGGCAATCTTCAGTTGTTTTCCTACGATCGCCTCGTATATCTTTCGGCAAACTTACCCCTACCGTTCACGCCAATAAGTCCGCAATATATTTTTCAACCTTAGGCAGCAACTCTGGTTTGTGTACAACGTTTGGTAGGTCGTAGGGGGAGGGGGATGAGCTCACATTGCAGGTCCTCCGAAATTTATTTTTATTTAGGCTGGACCCGCATCCCCATTCACATTACAGAAAAAGTAGAAAGGGGCCAAACTCGTTGAATGGGAAGACAAAACGAGGAGCCTGCAAATGGGAAAAAATGCGTTTTCCCTCGAGGAAAACTTACTTATCTCGTGCACACGACCACACTTCTAACCTTCCTCCCCGCATTACCACGTACCTCACCCTCGCGGAATACTCACTCGATCTCTTTCTCTCAAACATTGTCACCACCATGAATTACCTTTTTCCCTTTAGTTCCTTTACTTTGTTTTATACTTCTAAACGCGCTTTTGTCCCTTGATGCTCCCAAAAAGAGAGAAATCATATTGAAATACCCACAAAAAATCAGAAATATTCAAGTAATGTTTATATCATTATTTTATTTGCATTAACCAGGTTTCAACTGGCAAAAGTACCGTCTCGAATTACTTCAATTTGAACGTCATAGTGCCGACGGCTTATATTCTGGGCATGGGCGAGTATCACATCGGCCAAGGGAGTACTATCAGCTTGGTGTGTATTATCGAAAATGTGAGTAAATCCAGCCAGTTTCTCTCAATCGGTGTTTGTTTCAAGTTGGTGAAAGGGTGAGTTGAAATTGATGAGAGGACGACGAGAGAGAGAAAGAAAAAAAAAAAACATCGCCGGAGTTGCCCTTGCATAAATATCGTGAACTTTAGTGTTTCCTCCGTAATGAGGATCACATACGTGCATGAATTTTATATATCCTTTGTGCTGAAGTTATTTTTTAAATTTTTGTTTCCTCTTGGTGCTTCAGCTCAGCTCGCTGTCATTAGGAGATTTAAAGTGTAATTACAAAAATGATGGATGAGAATGGGGTTATTCGCGCGTAAAGTCTCACATTATGTACACGCGTTCGGTTTTTAAGGAGAAAATCTCGTGATTTTCACTGTTCAGGCGATAAATTGTTGCCTTTTCGTGCTCAATCTTTTTTTTCTCTAAGAACTCTCCCCTCCCCTCAAAAACGTATATGTATGTATGCCTCGAGCGATTAAAGTAAACTAAAGGTCACTTACCTGTTTACACAACGTCTCTCTTGAATCGAGACACGATTTAGTTTACAAGCCTCAAGTAAATAAAGGGACTAAGAATTTCCCTATGCATGAACGGTTTTTCGACGATTAACCCCCCCACCACCACCCATTCAACACTCACCCGCAGCACAGCAAGACCGGAAGAGCTCAGGTTCCCCTTCCATAAGCCTCATTCAAGAGGCTCATTCTTGATGTTCCAGCTCGTTTGCCTCATATAGTTTATTTCAGGGATGTTCCTTCACGCGAAAGTAATGCAAGTTTATACTGTTTACGAGTAAATATCAGTAATCACTGTTTACAAGACGGTTCTTTCGGGTGTTCTCATGTGCTAGATAAGAGATTGCTAAGCGGTTCATTCTGGTCAATTAACTGAAACTCAGTAATTTTCAAATCACTCGAGGGGATCTTGAAATTATGATTTCTCGCTGTTTTGTCGGTACACATGTTCGGTTTTAACAGAAATGGTCTCAACCGGACGATTGCACCTCGAGCTCGCCGTTGAATCAACGCAACCCATCAACTACGTCGCGGTAACAACCCCAGAGATTCTTAAACAGACTATAAAAACCTAACGTAATTTCAAACAAAATAAATAAGCTTTGTAAACTACGAAATACTTTCTAGTTCCTCTTTCATTTTCTCAACGATGCGAAAAGAATAACTGAAAAGAAAATTGCTACTCTGATTTATGCACGGGAATTTTCGTGGAAGAGCATAACATCAAAAGACGCTGTCGCAGGGAACCGGAAGGGGATAAATAAGGAGCGGAGAGGGTTGATAAAAAAAAAAGTGAGTTGCAGAGTGGAAAGGGATGAAATCTGATCCAGGACATTTGAGAAATGCTTCATTTCTTAGGTATTAAGGGATGAGGAGGAGGAGGAGGGATGAAAAAAAAAAAAAATGTTGTTAGGAGTCGGATTTTTCTATGTAGGGCAAGGAGTATAATGTAATGAAATACAATACAAGATTTGATTATTTCAACAACAAAATATATTGTTGTATTTTTCACATAAAGTGCCGCTTATCTATGAAATGAAACGTTCAAATTGATTTGCGAGTTCCCCGAACAATAATGATAACATTTGAAAGTTATTTTTGTGAAACAACGGTCCTAAAAAAAAAGGGCGCGAGTAGTATTAATCACTGGCATTGAAATTGTAGTTTCTACATAGTTTACGTGGGCAATGATTAAGGCCCGTTCACAAGCTCTATGTTAACGTTCTGTGGAGTCTATGCAGCCAAACAAATGTATTCCCTCGAAAAATGAAGCATTTTTATAGGTTGCATAGACACCACACAACACAAACACAGAGCTTGTGAACGGCCTTTTTAAGGAGTTTTCAATTGTTTTTTCTCACGATCATCGGCTCGACATTATTTGGTTTTCCCACAATGAGCAAACTGTGGTGTCAGCCCCCACGCCTCTATCTCCCACCTGGTTTTGCTTTTGAGCACATAAAAAAAAAAAAAAAAAAAAAAAAAAAAAAAAGCGCCAGTCACAAACAAAACTTAACCCACGAATAGGCAATAACCTGCGCAACTTATCAGGTTGTGCGGGCCTGGTCTAGGCCAACGAACAATCACGTTGTCGAAGATCAGGGGCCTTATTCTGAACGTCGGGAAAAAATGCCGCAAGCGGGATCCAAGGACGCCGAATAAGAAATAACATTATCCCGCTATAGCAACCGCTTTTTCCGGCATTTTCACACGGCTTCGGAATACGGCCCCAGGTGGCAAAATAATTAAATCTCGTGAGTCATAGATTCGTTATAAACAATTACATCAAAAGCAGTGGCCGTTTGAGGCTAAAATGTTTTATGACAAGTATCGTCGTCCTTGCGGACGTTTGACGCCCCCCCTAGAGGTGTGACGTGACAGCTTTTGTCGGTCACAGTGACAACTAGCTCCGGTGACTGTGCAGTGATTTTGAAAAACCAGTGATTTTGTCACTTAAATGACTACTGAGGGCCTGTTCTATAATTTTTTAATGTCACTATCACTGTTTGTTTCCACCCGTCCTCCCCATCAACATGTGATTTAATTTGGGGCGGACGGTTGGAAAAGGATATTCCAAGGAACCCTGAAATCTTACAGGACAGGCCACCTGTAGCAGTTCATTTGAGCAAATAACTAATGTTACCGGACTAGCCGGTATATCTGTGTGAATTTCATTCCCAAACCCAACAAAGCCTATTAATTAGGGCAAATGAGAGACATGATTTCGCAAATCAATCTTGTTTGCATCGGTTATTAAAAAAAATACAATTATTTTTCTAACTTTATCCGTGGAAAACCCTATGAGCGGCGAACCCACAGCCTCAAATGTAAACATGAAGGTGAGTCATGGATCAAAAACTGCAATGCACGAATTTACCTAGGAACATAGGCATAGCCAGAGGAGGGCGGAACTAGGCAGCTTTCCTCCCCTAGACACAAAAATGCAGATTCAGTGGGGTAGTTGCCCACCCCTAGATGCTTTCCGAAAGTACAAATCTTTCAGGATAATCACATTGTGTTTTGTCGGCGCTCACTAAAAAAATAACTTCACGGATTTCACAAATAAAGGCCAAACTCGCCGTTTTTGCGTCCTAGAATACCATTTTCGCAGACAGACGCTGATTCAGTATTTGCTCAAGAGAGGTGCTAGAGAAATGGTGTGGTTCGCTCCACTAAAACTGGTTTGACAGCCTTTTCACTGCCTAAAAATAGTTAAAACTAGCTATTTGCACTATAAAAACTGCTAAAGTTACTAAACTCACGCCCAAAAATTCAAAACTGTCGATTCGCGTTTTGAAAATGGCTAAAACTGGACTTCACGCGCCCTAAAAATTGTTGGCTACTGATGAACTTCTGAAAATGCCTAAAAAGATCATGATTACCGCCTGAAAGTAGCTAAATCGACCATTCGCGCGCTAAAATTGATCAGACTGGCCATTCTTGAGCCAAATTTGACCATAATGCGCGCTTTTGGCTTGACGGACTAATCAAGCTCTGAAAACGGCCAAAATGACTTCACGTGCCCTGGAAATGCCTAAAAATATGATTCCTTCCCTGAAAATGGCAAAATCTACAATTTGCGCACCAGGAATGGTCAAACTTCATGGCTTTGGCTTGATGGACTAGGTACTTGAGCCCTGAAAATGGCAAAACTGACGATTTGTGCCTTTAAAATGGCTAAAATTACTATATTTGAACCCTAGAAATTGCCGAATTTACTTTACGAGCTCTAGTAATGGATTACCTGGCGAATCGAGCTCTAAAAATTCCTGAACAAAAGTGACTCCTGCCCTGAAAAGCGCGCCGAAAATGGCCAACCTGGCTGTTCTCACCTTGACTTGGGGCGTACTATTCGCTCCTATAACTGGAAAGACTGACTTTATGCGCCCTAAAAATGGCAATTATAGCAATTCCAGCCTTGAAATCGTCAAAACTGACTATATGTGCCCTGAAAAGCTGCGCCCAACAAAGTAAAATGTCAATTTTGAAGTAAAATATTCAGTTTTGAGGTAAAGTGATATTTTTTAGGTGGAATTGCAAGTTTCAGTGTGAAATCGTCAGTTTAGGAACGTTTTTGGGATGCAGTCGTAAGTAAAATCACCCGTTTTGGGGCAAACTTGAGTTAAAGTGTGACATTGTCAGTTTTGGAGTAAATTGTCTAATTTTGAGGGGGAATTGTCGTTTCGGGTGCAAAAAAATATTAATTTTTGAAATGGAACAGTAAAGTTTAGTTTTTGGTTTAAATCGCCAGTTTTGTGGTAGCATCTTCATTTCGAGGGGGGGGGCAGGAATTGTACGTTTTTTTTTGTTTTTTTTACTAAAATCGCCAATTGAAGGATAAAATCGGCAGTTTTTAGCACTGAGTGGTCTGTTAATTGTAATTAAGATCATTCGTTTTTGATCCGTTTTGGGGCCATTTGTAGGCGGGATTCACCAGTTTTGGGGGTAAAGACTTGGATTTTAAAAGTTGTGCTGTGAAATTTTTAGTTTAGGCGTAAACACTTCGTCTTTGGCGTAGAAAAAAAAAAGTGTGAATAGAATTCTCAGTTTTTGGATAGAAAATCGGGAATAGAAGGCTAAAACAGATAATTTCCGAACGAAGATGTTAGTTTTTGATGGATTTCGACCCTTTTTTGTGAAAACTCAGTTTCCGGGGAAGAATTTGACGATTTAGGCCCCGCGCACACTAGGAGAAAAAAGACGCCGACGCGCGTCTTTAATGTTTTTACTGCACGAGTCGGACGTTGACGAGCGCGTCGGCGTCTTTTTTCTCCTAGTGTGCGCGGGGCCTTACGGCGCTGCCAGTTCTTTTGTTGGGGTCTCTAGTTTCCATAACGTCCGACATATTCTGCCCACCCCTTGGTCAAGGGCAGGGACGCCCCTGCCTAGGAAGGTGTTTTTAATAAAGTAAAATTTTACAAGATCACTGTAGCACAGGTCTTGGAAAACGAAGTGAATAAAAATATATTACCTACATTAAAGGTTCAATACTAACGATAAGTCCAAGAAAAAAAGTCAACAGACGAGGTATAGACTTGGGGAGAATGCTACTAAGTTCATGGGGGCGATAGAGGAACTGGTAAAGTTTTATGTGGTAACCTGCGAGGATGGGGCTAGGTGACGGCTCCAATTTTAATTCAGGAGACTCTAGCGCAGTGAAGCGATAGAAGTGACGAATGAAGAGGCGATTATAAGTGAAAAGGATTGTCACCGTTAGAGGGTCGGATCGGTGATTTCAATGTGGTCGTCACCGGAGCCAACAGTGACGGAGTAGTACAGTGACAAAATCACCGACAGTGAAATCACACCTCACCTCTTGCCCCCCCCCCCCTCCCGGGAGAATCTTTCATTAGCGACATAACTAAGTCACCATTCAGAATAAAGCTGCGGTTTGGGGGTTTTCTCCATTTTAAGCGCAAATTAGCGTTTTTTCTACAGGACTTATTCTTAACTTTATTGTTGAATTAGCGTTTTTTAACGAGAACGTGTTTTACGGGAGTATGGAGACCAGCCAATTCAGCAGAAGTGGCAAAATGGGTCTCACAACGCGTGCGCCGCCTAGTGTGGGGGTGGTGTGTGGAGGGGGATGGGAATGAGGGATGTGACCGAAATCCCAACTCAAAACTCAAGCTCAACTGCCACTTTCCAGCCAAAAAAACGTATTCATGCTAAACTCCGGGTCCGCGGACCTATTTTTTTTTTTTTTTTTTTTTTTTTTTTTTCATTTAAGCCTTGTATTAGCGATTTTCCATCCTTTCAGCCGTGAATTTGTTATTTTTCTCAATGTTTGCCCTAGTAGCGCCGACACTATTATCCAAGGTGTAGCAGCCGCTACGCACCTTTCCTAAAAGGGTTGGGTGGTCCGAGATCGAGCTGGCGATAAACACCGTGAAAGAAACAAACCAGGAAGAAAGGGCTGACAAAACAAAAGAAGAAATGGAGAACCAAGAAGGCTAATAAAGCTGTTACCCACGAGTGACTTACGTTTCTAACGGGCTTACACACCTTCGGTCTCGGAACCCGTGGAGAAGTCCCCCTCCCCCACATGTAACTCTAAGATTTTGTTCCCAATTTTGTTTGGGTTATAAAAACAGTGGTGAGACCAAGGAAAGGATAGAACGGCGTTTTCTCAATTTTAGACGGGAATTGGCGGTTTATTATGATTATTTCATGTTGATCCGATTCCCATTTTAAGCAGAGAGTGAGTGTCTTTTATCAACTTTAGCCGTGAATTACCTATTTGCTAATTAGCTATTTGTCTACTAGCGTTACTTAGCTATTTGTCTATTAGCGTTACTTAGCTATTTGTCTAATTTAGCAGCGAATGAGCGATTTATCTCAATTTTTGCTGGGAAATATAGCGAGTTTTCCAAGTTTTAGCCGCGAATTGTCACTGCCTAACCGTAAGCGTTTTTCTTCATTTTTTAACTGCGATTGAGCGTTTTATCTTGATTTCACCTGGGAATTAGCGGGTTTTCTCAGTTTCCGACCACGTATATCAGCAGGTTTTACCAAAAATTGATCCGTCAATTAGCGTTCTTTCTCAATTTTACCATTGAATTATTTCCTAGTTTCAGACGCGAATGAGGTAACGCTTTTAAATACATTTTAGCCCCTGGAATCAGCTGCTTGTCTCAAATTGATCCGCGAATCGGCGTTTTTTCCCATTTCCGTTGTATATGAGCGGTTTTTTGTCAACCTTAGCCGTGAATTGACGCCTTTTCTCCATTTTAGGTGTGAATTATCGGATTTTCTCAAGTGCATCCGCGAATTATCTTATTTTAACTATTTCAACCGCGATTTAGAGATTTTTTTTTTTTTTTTTCATTTTTGTCACAAGGTTGACTCGAGAAACCACGAACTGGCGATTTTTTAATATTAGCTGAACCTATTGAGATATTTGTCGTTGATCATTCTCAATTTTATGACCACGCTTTTTCTCAATTATGTCCGTGAGTTACAGGTTTTTTAAATTTGTAGTCGTGAATTAGTAATTTATTTCGCTTTTTGCTACGAATTAGCGCTTTCTCACTATTTTAGCTGCGAATATCACCAACACTTCAGAATTTTGCCACACATTTGATCCAAAATTAGCACATTTGCGCGCCTTCCCAATTACAGCCTCCTATTAAGGCCTGAAGAAACTTGCGGTTACTAGCTAAAATTCTCTATTTTAGCAGTGAAGTTGCCTTCAGAAACCCAGCCGTGACGGTGGTCTCAAGAACTGGTGAAATTTTCTTCAGTTCAGCTGCCGATTAGAACTTTATCTAAGCTTTGTCAGTGTATTAGCATTTCTCTGCACTTTAGCCACGAATTAGCGCTTTTTCTTAATTTATCCCCTAATTAGCACTTTATCTCAATTTTAGCCGTGAATTAAAGTTATTCTCAAAGCCCGTCGCGCATTAGTTATTTTGATTTGTCTCACTCGTGAATTAGCCATTTGGCTCAAGGTATTTTATAATGAATTTGCTCTTTTTATAAACTTTAGCCACAAAGTTGTCTTAAAAAAGTCGTGAATTGTTGTTTCCTTAATTTTAGCCACACATTAGCAATTACATTCATTTGAGTTACGAATTTGTGTTTTTCGGATTTTCTCAATACCTCAATAGTTTATTTAGTGGGTTTTTCACATTTTACAAGCGAGTTAGCGCTTTTTCTTAATTTGTCTACCAATTGGTGTTTTTTTCTTAATTTTTGCAGCTAACCGTTCGTTCGTTATTGAGGATGAAATTGAGAAAAATCGCTAATTACCGGGGAAACTAAGAAATAGTGCTCAGTCGCAGATCAAGTGTAGGAAAAAAATCACGAACACGCCTAGGATGCAAAAACGCCAATTCCCGGCTAAAGTGATGAAATACGCTAGTCCGCGGCCAAAATTGAGAAAACACCCATTTGCATCTTCTTAAAGCAACTTTGTGGCTAAAATTGAGTAAAACATTAATTCGTTGTTAAAATTTAAAAACGTGAGTTCGCGGCTAAAATTAAGAGAAATTGCTAATCGACGAGTAGGTAAAAGAGATAAAATCGATAATTCATGGCTAAAATTGAAAAAAATCAATTTTTTCAAGAAGAAAATTAGCGTTTAAATTGAGAAAAGTACCAATTTGCGGATAAAGTGTCGAAAAACGCTAATATACTGCTGAAACTGGAAAAAAAAAAAAACACTTATTCGCAGCTAAAATAAAGATAAACACTAATTTGCGGCTAAAATTGAGAAAAACGCTAATCCGTGGCTAACACTGAGAAAACACAAATTCTGAATGGAATTTTGTGGCTAAAATTGAGAAAACAAAAATTCTGAAGTGAATTTTGTGGCTAAAATTGAGAAAAAGCTCTAAATAATGGCAAAAATTTAAATTAGCTTAATTTGAATTTAAAAAAGCCTTATTCAAGCGTAAATTAGCGCTTTTTCTTCATCTGAGCCATCAAATAGAGTATTTCTGCCGCGAATTCGCGTTTTTCTCCACACATATTACATCACACCTTAGTTGCGACTTGCATACAGTTACATTAGGATGGCCTAGCTGGCGGAAAGCAATGTGGCGTGGTTTGATGCTTGTGGAGGGTTGGGGGGTCTTTCCGTAGGTGTGGGTTTGACCTTTTTAAGAGTTCTGCTACACCGTTTCGCAGTGAATTCGTGTTTTAATTGATTTTAGCTACTAATTAGCGATTTGCTACAATTTCGTTTACGAATAATTAGCACTTGTTCTTAATTTCAGTTGCGAATTTAGCGATATTTTCCGGTTTTAGCTATGAATTAGTGGTTTTTCTCAGTTTGGGCCTCGAACTTCCCTTCAAAAGCCAAAAATTGTCGTTTCCATACTAATTAGTGGTTTACGGGTTTTCTATTAGGTATACCTGTTGAAGGTTCAAGGAAACTTAGCTGCGGAGTAGCTAAGTATTTTTCTTAATTTTAGCCGTCATTTAGCGCTTATTCTGACTTTTTCCTGTGAATCAGTAATAGCGTACCGTGGTTAAGGGTAAAGGGGCTGAACCGCCCTGGATCCAGGGTCTCTGCGTCACCGCCGTTCCCGAAGTTGGTGATATCGTCTGCAAAGAGGGTCAACTCAGCTCCCACGACATGTCTTCCAATATCGTTGACCATGAGGAGAAACAGTATGTACCCCGAAACGCACTTCTGACGGCGCGGATAAGCGGTCATGGTGCTGCACTACTTGCGTCCTTCGATTCAGGAAATCGGAAAATAAACTCAATGGCCCATCTGTAATGCTATAAGTGCGGAGTTTGCTGACAAGTTTATTGTGGGATAGAGAATCGAAAGCACGAGATAAATCACAAAAGATATCACGACTATTTTCCCTATTTTCAAAGGCTTTGTAAACGGATTCCATATTAGATAATATGGCTTTTATGGTGCTCGTGCCCTTTCTAAATCTGAACTGTCGGCGGGATAAAATTTCATTTTCTTCTAAAAAGGCTTTCTTGTAAAATGCTAAAATGCTGATGAATAGCCGCAAAATTACTTGATTCAGAGTTAAGCATCGGTGAATTCACAAGTTCTTGGGTTATGTATCAGCAAAATTGCAAGTTTTCTATTGTTTTTATGGTATGTTTTAAATGCCAGTTTTTGTTGTTTTTTCTTTGCAATTTGCATTTGTACACTATAAAACCCTTACACTTCAAGCTCAGGGTCTTCATTTCCGAGTATATTGGTGTGCAAGGAATGCAACACTACGTAATGGCACTACTCGCATCATAGAGCCTCTCAATTAACGTAGACATATTCATCGATCATAACGAGTAATTATTGTATGGAAACACCGCCTTTTATGCCGACGGGATGAATATTCAAACCATTACAAAGATTTCTTATTCATGAAGACTAATGAGCGAACGCTCTTATTAAAGAGCTTGCTCTCCATGATTTCTAATGACGAGCGAGTCATGTACCACGGGGCAGATTGCCGATTGTTGGGTGGGACCAAGGTAAATAACATTATTTAATAACTGCGGAGCTACTTCCTCTACCGCTTTCCCACTCCAGAAATAGTGAAAGGGAATTCCGTTTCACAAATTAAACTCCCACCCCATTCAATGGCTGATTTGACTCATTCAAAGCCTCTGTTTTTCATATTTTATTTTTATCGCAATCCTAGTAATTGTTTCCATATGCTCATTTTTGCCCTGAAATCACCTTTTGAACCTAATTGCCCAATCAAAAATAGGCAATTTACACCCTCTCACTAACACCTATGCCAATTTATTCCTTCAACTACTGTAATCCACCGTAATCTAATATTTCCGCCACAGTGGGGCTTCGCCGAAAAACCTGTGGGAGTTGCTTCGCAGACGCCGACTTTTGCAAAATTAACGGGTCGCCTTCATAGGAACGAGTTATTTAAAATGAGAAACTCCGATTTTTTTCATATTCTTGTGACAAATATTTCCGTCACAAAAAGAATTTCGGAGGAATGGGACGACAAGGGGAATTCGGAAGGAAGAGGAGCTTCCATACTCGTTAAAATAAATATTTTAACTTTAATCGGGAGAAAAAGGGGGGGGAAGGAAATTCCACGGCTATTAACATCTGTACATGGGCTCGGGAGGTTTCACTTGAAGGCTTAAAGCTTTCTCGTGGGGCCGCTTTGAATTTTCCGTTTTTTCACGAAAAATTTAATTCATTCGCGTAAAATTTCGTTGTACGGAAAGCGCGCGAGGGGGGTTGCTCGCGGGAGTCGTTTCTCGCCGCGGCGGCGAGGTTGGAGGGGGGGGTGGTGAGAACACCCAATACCCCTTTTCTCGGACTTGGTGATGATTCGTCGACACGCGAGGGATAAAATGGAAGACCGGTGGCCTTTTGACTTAAGGTCGAGGGAATTGACGGCCGGAAATAATGATTTTAGGTGGATCGCATCGTGGAGGCTCCGCCTGCCCGGGGAAGGAAAGGGATTTCGGTAAAGGTAAGATATTATCATGATAATACAAAGCGAGCAAAATAATATGGAAATACTTCAGGCTAATTTACATCGTAGCAAGTCAGCAGTAGTGGACATCGCTGTCATGCAGGGGAGGTTGGGATTTCATGTAGGTCTGTTTCAGGAGCCCTATGTTTATAGGGGGCAGGTGAGAACCTGAAACCCTAGGCGCGCGGATTGGGAGATTTTCAGGAGGAAGTTGCTGGAGCAAAGTGATGAAATGGCTCACGACGATTTGGACAGTTTAGAAAGTGATACGTATGACGAGAGTCTTGATGCGGGCCTATGAAAAGGCATGCCCGGCAAGACGGATTCGGGGAACAGGGTCCCCAGTGGAACTCACACCTGCAGAGATTAAGGAGGGAGGAAAGATTAACTTTCAAACAGACTAAAAGGACTGATGGAGACTTGGAATGGCAAAGGTATGACGCGGCGAAAAAGGCGTGTAAGTGTGCCATTAGGAAATCTAAGAGTGTAGCATGGAAAGTTTTTTGTGAGGAGATTGAAACTGTTAAGGAAGCGTCGAAGTTAAGTAGAATTATTCGAGGTGAAGCTGTGTGCCATTTAGGATCTATCACACTGCCCTCATGTGATGCGCTCGTGAATAATGAGGAAATTTTGGAACATATGCTAAGTACTCATTTTCCAGGGTCGGAGAGGCAGCCAGTTTCTCATAGCAGAGTCAACATATCTGCACGAAGGAACGTTTTAAATGGGCACTCTCGACGTTGGGGCCATACAAGGTGGCGGGTCATGACGGTGTAATCATCCAGTAGTCGACGGATGAGATGAGGGAGCGTCTCCGTCAGATAATGATTAAAGGTTTGGCTTTGGGAGTTCAGTTTATACCTAAAGGTGGTGGAAGATTTCATAACCGAGCGGCGGATTTCCGTCCTACAAGTATAAACCGTGTGGGGCTAAGAATATTGGAGCGGGTGATTGACTTGTACATCCGTCAGGTGATATTGCCCGTTACAGAGCTTAGTGGTAGGCCTCAGCGTGCCTATAATGCAGGCAGGTCCGCTTTGCATGCGCTGATGTCGCTGGTAGAGGACAGTTTGTCGGTTAAAGAGTACTGTTTGGGGTTGTTTATTGACATTGAGGGTGCGTTTAATAATGTTTCACGGGAGTGCATGGTATAAGAGCACTGAAGGACTTCGGAGTCGATCAAATTGTGGTCGACATGATTGAGGTGATGCTTGGGAATAGGTGGATGAATGCCACGTTGGGTGGTGATGGGGTGGAAATGAAGGCTGTGAGGGGGACTCCTCAAGGCTCGTGCCTTTCGCCCCTTTTGTGGTGTCTAGTGATAAATAGTCTTATCAGAGCATTGGAGCAAGAAGGTGTGTATTGTCAGTTTTTGGCTGATGACGGAGTGATAGTTGTTAGGGGTAAGGATTTGGGGACTTTGTGTGGCCTGATGAACCAGGCAGCACATGTACTGGGGGGTGATTCTGTAACTCGCAAAATTGACGTGTCGTAACTGGGAAGGAGGGGGAGAGGATGTACCCCGTTGCCTTGGATTTTCCACGCATTTGTCAAGAAATTAGGTCTGTTCGCGAAGCTACACTAGGTTGCCCAAAAAACGTTCGCGTGTAGCGAGTGTAGGGCGTTCGCGATGAGTTCAGAGCTACTCCGGGCTGCCCGAAGTTACTCCAATTTTTTGTTACAAATTGATAATTCTTATCTAACATGCACAGGAGAGAGAAAATATCACGACTGTTATGAATTTACACTGGCTGCTCTGAAAGCGTTCGCGTAACAGAAAAATCCTCGCTGCCCTCGCCTTCACCAGCTACCCCAACCTGCCCTACACTTTTTCTCCACGAACAGACCTTTTATTATTTTTTCTTTGAGACCACACATTCTCGCGTGAAAATTCCGCAGTTTAATTCAGGTATCGTAAAAACCGTGGTAACGAGTTACCTCCACTCACCCTTCTTCCATTTTACGTCACGTAAATTTTGCAAGTTACAGAATCACCCCCCTGGAGGAGGGGTGTTCACGGAGGGGATTGGCTATAAACCCAGAGAAGGCCAAGCTTCTCCTTTTCACGAGGAAAAGGAACATCACTGGATGGAGACGGATTAAAATAGACGGAAAAGAGGTGGAGAGGGTGACGGAACTTAAATATCTGGGTGTAACAATGAGCTCTAAGTTGTCCTGGAGGACGCATGTGGGTAACATTTGCAAAAGGGCGGTGAATACATTTCACCAGTGTCGGGAGGTGGTTGGGAGCACCTGGGGGCTGAGCCCGGCAAAAACGCTGTGGCTTTTTACAGGGATAGTTAAGCCGAGGATCCTATGTGATGCCTTGGTCTGGTGGGAGGCCGCAGGCCAATTATTGGCTCAGAAGGAGCGCAATAAGGTGCAGAGGCTGGCCTGCCTGGCCACATTAGGGCCATTTAGGACCACTTCGTCCACTTTACCGAGAAGTGAAAGTACGAGCAATGGAGGCATGCTCTAACTTGAAAACTCACGGTAAGTGGGTTTTTACAGGGAGAGAGGTTGGTCGTAGGAGGATAGCAGCTGAGCTGCATGAAGCGGCGCCTTTCACTCAAATGAAAAGTGATAGGATTGTGAAGCGCCTGGATTAGAAAGATCGGCTTATCGGTGTGTAGTAGAGAGGGGTTCAGTGTCCAGGAGGATGATCAAAGCTGCTATACGGATGGCTCGAAACTGTAAACGGGTGCAACAGGGTGTGGGGTCTGGATTCCACAGCTGGTAGTAGAGCACTGTTGGCAACTCGGAAACTGGGCAACGGTGTTCGAGGCTGAGATTACGGCGATTCTGGATTGTCTCTTGGAGAGTTTAAGGAAACACGTGAGGTTTAAAAACGTAAAGGTGTACGCGGACAGTCTGGTGGGGCTTTAAGGGCCATCGTAAACCAGTCGTGGATTCAGCAGTCAGCACTGGTGGCTGACTGTTGTCGTGTGATGTCAAACGTACAGGAACTGGGGAACAGCTTTAGTTTAGCGTGGATTGCAGGCCATAGAGGTTTTGAAGATAACGAGAGGGCGGACATGCTGGCTAAAAGAGGAGCTTCACTTCTCAACGTGGGACCGGAGCCTTTCATTGCGGTTTCAAAGAAAGTAGGAAATGATCAGATAAAAACCTGGGCAGACGGTGTCGCGATTAGTGCCTGGCAAGGAACATCGGCATGCAGGCAGACAAGGTTGTGCATAAGAAGTTGGCCTGGCTGTTGTCTCTACATAGGCGTAATCTACGAAGAGCAGTGGGGATGTTTACGGGCCACTATGCCGTCCGTATTTATCTATTTAAGATGTGGATAATGGTGGACCCGATGTGTAGGGAGTGTGAAGTGGAGGAGGAGACGACGGCACACTTTTTTTGTAGCTACGATCAGGTTCCATGTTTCTGGAATGGACTGGCTACCCGCCCTGGCATTCTCCAGAACCGAGGGGGTTCGAGTTTTGGAGTTTGTTTGGAGGGCGGCGAGGTTTGTGGACCCTCATTAGGTCTCCCAAGCCCGACCCCAACACCCTTGGGCATGGTGTATGAGCCAATAACGGCTTTGGCGCCCTCGGACTCGGCATGGCCGGATGCGGGCCTACTGATTAATAACAATACATCTGTACATTTAATTACGTCTGGTAGGTGAAAAATTAAAATATGTACTTCTTTTAGGAATTTATTCGTGGAGCAAGCGCGCTTCCTTATTTTCCTCGACGGCAACCTACGGACGACTGCGGGGAGCAGGGAGCCGTTTCTTCCTATTGTTGCCATCTTCCTTCTTCACTCCTCGAGACAGCGATTGCGGTTGGTGGGCGAAGGGTCTATAAGGATGTGATTAGTGATGCGATAGTGGTCTTGGTCTTGCTTAGCGAGTCTTGCGTCGTGGTCTTGCATTCACAATCCAGTCTTGGTCTTGGTCTTGATCTCGCAGGCTCAGTCTTGTTCTTGGTCTTGGTCTTGCGCAAGAGTCTTGCAAGACTCTTGGTCGCTATGAGGGGGGGGGGAGTCGGTCACAACTATGAACTTACTTGCTCTTTCCCAGAAGTTAAGAATGAGGGAAATAAATCAGTCAATTTTGTAGTTCGAGGGATTTAGCTGCTGTCAACGATGGCTATACGCATCTAGAGGTCATCATGACCCACCCCCCACAAATCATAAGAAAAACAGATGGCAAGAAAAATTAATATACCTAATAAGTTGGCCGCGTTGCAAAACTTCTGACTTGTTCAGCGCTTAATGATCACTTAGTCTTTTGCCGTTGCAAAACTGTCAATCCAGCTCAGCGCTGAGTAAGTGCTTAAAATCCAACAAAACACGTCCCATAGCGATACAAATCACCGTTGCGAAACTCCATTAAGCGCTTAATTCTACACTTCAGCGCTTAAACACGAGCGCCGAGTTTTGCAACGCTACCATTGTTAATGCCTCCCCTTGCCATCAAACCTCTCTATCATCACCCGCCTCCTGCCTATCACCTCCCAATTTCCTACCTAGGGGTGGATACACAGGATTGACCGGCCGCGCGGCCCGGGTTCACTAGGAATATATCTGCCCCTTTTTTTTGCATAATTTTATGGCAATAATGACCTACCTACATAATACATACGTATAACTAGTAACGTAGTAGTATGTATAACTAGTATAAACGATGTAGCTATAGTTGCCAACACCGCCAACTTCACCCCGTAGAGGACTATTGTTGACCAACCTGTTCAGCCAAGGGACTTGAGAAATTGAGTGCTAAAAAATATTCAATATTAAAAATAGCTATTCCAACCGTAAAGATGGATAAACAGACTATGATTCGCGCCAAAAAAAAAAGCCAAGCCTGACGATTCACGCTTTGCAAATGGCTATCTATTTTCTATTATATAGCTAACTATTTTCTGGCGATTTTCACTCTATAAATGGTCAGTCTGACTTGCACTCATGAAGTGACTAAACTGACTGACTCTACGCGCCCTGAACAAGGCCAAACTAACTGCCTTAAAAATAGCAAAAATGACGATTCGGGCCTTGAGCATTTCTCAGCATAATTATAACGGTTCCTGGCCTGATAATGGTAAAACTGACCATTCTCGCGCCGAAAATGGCCAACCTGAACACTTGCTCAACATGGCTGAAAACCGGGCTGAACGGACTATTCATGCCCGAAAACCGGCTTTAATGACCATTCGTGCCCAAAACTGGCAAAATTGAAGATTTGCGGCTTTGAAACGCGGCCTTCAAAATGGCTAAACTGACAATTTGCGCGTTGAATATTGCCAAATAGTTCTGGCTCCAAATAATCTGCATCAACGCGTACTAAAAATGTCTGAACTAAGGATTGGGCCATGACAATGCCACAAAATGATGATTGTTGACATAAAAATGACCAAATCGACGATTCGTGCACCCTAAACAGCTAAAAACATGAAATAAAATACCCATACAGGGCCTACATTTTTAATTGCCTTCACAAGTAAACTCAGTCCATGAAAAAATGACAAAACCACCCGTTCGTGCTCCAAAATGGCCAAACTGACCAATTCGAACCTGTAAAATGACCAAACTGGGCATTCCTCTCTATAAAAAGGCCAAACTTGCCACTTCCTGCTCCAAAAATGACCAATCTAACCATTCGGACTCTAGATTGGCAATTTAAAGATTCATACCCTGAAAAAATCACATCGACTATTCCACGCCCTAACAAGGGCGCCCTAGAAAGGCCATACCGACAATTTTTGTCCTACAAATATCAACTGACAATTCGCGCCGAAAAAGAGGTTTGACGGACTTTTCACTCCAAACAAATGCCTTGAAGGACTATACAAACCCAAAAAATGGTAAAACCGAATGAGAAAATGGTTGAAATTCGTACCCCAAATTGACCAATCTGGATACGTGTTTAGATGTGATTCGTATCTGGAAAAACGTCTAAAGACATGATACGCCTGCTCCTTAAATGGCAAAAGCGACCACAGAAATGTAAATTACCTTTCGTACTCTAAAATTACCTGACCATGACTATTGGCGAAACTTTGGAGTTTGTATAAATATTGATATCGCTTCAGGCTGCGTGAGAAAGTGTGATGCCAAAATAAAGTATCACTTGACTAGTTCGGATAGATCAAGTGCTTGGTGAGGGGTAGTTTTTCTCATTGTAGGGAGGTGTATTCAAGTCACAATGACTGTTCCACATTTACGTGTGGTGGAAAAGATCATATTTGATATTTTTGGCGTAATTAGCAGCGCATTGGACTAGCATTCCGGTTGCAGGTTTCATTCCCGCCGGGGAGCCCATTTTTATCGAAGCTCGAATTGTGTTGGGCTCTGCCCTTCCTTAGTCATGCGAGTAATATCAATTTAATTTCATTAATTTATTACTTTAAAGGAATACTAGATACTGCATACAAGCTGAATTTCCAGGAGATTGAAACGAGTCTTTAAAACCCAGGATTGGTGTATAAATAAGGCGAGAAAGTGTAATCCGCGTTATTACACGAGGGCTAATCGGAGAGAGGAGGTCGGGATCCGCGAGGAATGACCCGTGCAGCTCCTCCGTCCATAATTGAAGGCATTTGTTATCTTGAATTCTTGAGTCGAATTTAGAAACACCCGGGATATCGAGTGACATTTGGCGATTTGGGAAATGATTCAAGTGACCCTCCCCCCTTCCCTACAAATTTTAGAGAATGTACCAATTGAGTCCCTTCCGAAGTGTTGTGGTTTTTCATTCATTTCCTCGAGAAAAGCACAGTTTGACGATTCCATGCTTCTGTATTTAAATTTACTTCACGATGATGAAACAGCGGGCGGTTCTTCTTCACTGACACTTATTTTACCGAAAACTTGAACGCACAAGACGAGAGCGACACAGCTATGGAGAAACAGGAAACCAGAAAAAATTAAAAAATAAGCTGAAGATGAAGAGTTGAGGAGAGGGATACTCCTTTTTTTCCGCGGGGGACTTTTTGCAAAATAAGTGCCTTCAGAGGCCTCTCCCTCTTTACGTCAAACAGGCTATCGTTTCTTAAAAATCATATTGATCTTTTTTTGCAAGAGTCTTACACAAGACCCTTGTTCTTGCGCAAGACACATTCACGGAGTCTTGCAGGAAGTCTGTTCCACGCCCTAACAAGGGCTCCCTAGAAAGGCCATACCGACAATTTTTGTCCTACAAATATCAACTGACAATTCGCGCCGAAAAAGAGGTTTGACGGACTTTTCACTCCAAACAAATGCCTTGAAGGACTATACAAACCCAAAAAATGGTAAAACCGAATGAGAAAATGGTTGAAATTCGTACCCCAAATTGACCAATCTGGATACGTGTTTAGATGTGATTCGTATCTGGAAAAACGTCTAAAGACATGATACGCCTGCTCCTTAAATGGCAAAAGCGACCACAGAAATGTAAATTACCTTTCGTACTCTAAAAATTACCTGACCATGACTATTGGCGAAACTTTGGAGTTTGTATAAATATTGATATCACTTCAGGCTGCGTGAGAAAGTGTGATGCCAAAATAAGGTATCACTTGACTAGTTCGGATAGATCAAGTGCTTGGTGAGGGGTAGTTTTTCTCATTGTAGGGAGGTGTATTCAAGTCACAATGACTGTTCCACATTTACGTGTGGTGGAAAAGATCATATTTGATATTTTTGGCGTAATTAGCAGCGCATTGGACTAGCATTCCGGTTGCAGGTTTCATTCCCGCCGGGGAGCCCATTTTTATCGAAGCTCGAATTGTGTTGGGCTCTGCCCTTCCTTAGTCATGCGAGTAATATCAATTTAATTTCATTAATTTATTACTTTAAAGGAATACTAGATACTGCATACAAGCTGAATTTCCAGGAGATTGAAACGAGTCTTTAAAACCCAGGATTGGTGTATAAATAAGGCGAGAAAGTGTAATCCGCGTTATTACACGAGGGCTAATCGGAGAGAGGAGGTCGGGATTCGCGAGGAATGACCCGAGCAGCTCCTCCGTCCATAATTGAAGGCATTTGTTATCTTGAATTCTTGAGTCGAATTTAGAAACACCCGGGATATCGAGTGACATTTGGCGATTTGGGAAATGATTCAAGTGACCCTCCCCCCTTCCCTACAAATTTTAGAGAATGCACCATTTGAGCTCCTTCCGAAGTGTTGTGGTTTTTCATTCATTTCCTCTTTTTTCCTCGAGAAAAGCACAGTTTGACGATTCCATGCTTCTGTATTTAAATTTACTTCACGATGATGAAACAGCGGGCGGTTCTTCTTCACTGACACTTATTTTACCGAAAACTTGAACGCAACAAGACGAGAGCGACACAGCTATGGAGAAACAGGAAACGAGAAAAAATTTAAAAAATAAGCTGAAGATGAAGAGTTGAGGAGAGGGATACTCCTTTTTTTCTGCGGGGGACTTTTTGCAGAATAAGTGCCTTCAGAGGCCTCTCCCTCTTTCCGTCAAACAGTCTAGCGTTTCCTAGAAATCATATTGATCTTTTTTTGCAAGACTTGCAAGAACCTTACACAAGACTCTTGTTCTTGCGCAAGACACATTCACGGAGTCTTGCAGGAAGTCTTGTTCTTGCACAGTAAGTCTTGGTCTTGTTCTTGCATCAACAATCAAGTATTGGTCTTGGTCTTGTTCTTGCTGCAAGAGTCTTGCGAGACTGCAAGAACCAAAACAATTCTTGCCCATCACTAGATGTGATGACCATCACACACTCTGCCCATTGTTAGGCACCGTTAATGTGGTTGTGAGTGACGAGGAACAGTTTTGACTTCTCCCATTGAGTGTATGCGACACTGAGTACAAGAGTTGAGACAGATCTTCGCAGTTGAATGTCATCAATTCATCGAAAGCTATTAATTTGTCATTGTTTAGTTATTTCAGGCCCGTCATTATCATTACCGTCTCAATTCGGGTCATATAAATGCTTTATTCGATGAACGGAATGATTGATTTTTTCTTTAGAAACCCAATTGGTATCCTTTCCCTTTTCCACAGGGCTCCATCGCTCCAACGTCTACACCGCTAATTCGGGGCTCCCACCTACTACGTGCCATCCTTTTAGTCAAAACTCGGCGTCCTCGCCTCCTCCTCAACCACCTCTTTCACTATTATTCACCATTTTACCTTGATGATAGATGACTAAAGAAGATGACACGATCACGAATTCGCTTCAAACCCCCCCCCCTCTCTTTCTCGCTTCTATCACTCTTGTCTCCCGTCCTGTCAAACAATTGAGTTAAGTTTCGGAAAATGGATGGGCTTCAACCAGCAGCACCTTATACAACCCGCCCCAACCCCTTTCTTCGCCCCCTCAACACCATTCAATCTGAAAATTTGAGAGAGGGACATGATTCTCATCCGACGCACCATTCAAACCTATGTTTAGACCCGAAGGCGTGAATTTTATTAGTAGAAAGGCGAACCCGAGCAATTTACTGTCATTCATTTCCCTCCCTTAGCGCCATCTTTTATTTATTTCGAATGGGTACCCGTTAAATTGATAAAATAGAAATGACTAAATATGATCTCCCTGTAACAATCTTGTTGCTGGAGAGCAGAGAAGACTGTATTTTGAAGAGAGAGAGCGATTGATGAATTTTGAGAGACTGGAAAATAGAGTTAACTATTTGGGAAAAGGAGAGAGAGAGAGGATAAGATGGAGACGATTTTGGTAGGAACTTTGGCGGAGGCGTTTTTTGTCCTTCTTTCCCTGAGGAGACACACACACACACACTTTTTTCCCAGTTCGATCGCGAAAAAACTCATTCCGTGAGGGAGCGGGCGGGGAGCATAAAAGGACTTGGGAAGAGAGCGTTTCTTCAATACCAATTTTTTTAAAGGACGGCAGTTTAGCAATAACAAAAATTTTATGCGTATGTTGTGACAAGAATAACCGAAAATGATGGGAAATACATTTTTCTGTTAACAAAACGACAGTTTATTAAAAATTCAGATGTGTGTGAATTAGTATGAACAACTGAGTACTAACTCGGTGGCTGTGTTGTTGTTGCTTTTGTTTGTTTGTTTGTTTTTGTTTTTTTTTTGTTTGTTTTTTAAGATACAGCGTACAAATTTCTAAGCTTCCAGGAACAGGAAGGGAGGGAACTCGATATTTTCGGTGTCTTTAAATGAATTGAATTTGACCATTGTAGCAGCTCTGTCAGAAGTTTCGTTGTTGTGCGAAAGGTTATATAGAATGTCGAGTACTTCTGTTGATAACGGTACGGATTTACGTCAATTAAATAATGTAAAATTTCAAACGAAAGGCCTGCCGGAATGGTTTGTTCCGGGAAAGGTCTAGAACACTTCAACTTATTCGAATTTGAAGTATAGTCTTTATTCTGTCACCATTATTTAATTTGCTTTCCCTTCGTGTGTCAGGCTTTACGCACTTCTCTCCCACGAAGGAAACTCCGGCCACCCTTGCCCCCCCCCTCACACAACTCCAAGTCCATCCATTCCACAATCCTACTGTATTTCTATTTCAATCTGAGTCACTCAAATGAGAAAGAGTTGGTGAGTTTTATGAGAAGGGTTCGGGGGGGGGGGGCTCCTCCCACTAATTTGTAAACAGTGTGTCGCGCAGGGAAGAAACCCAACACGAAACTAGTTAATGACACACAAACCAAATCCTACGGCACAAGCAAACTGCTAAAAGTGACACTGATAAATCACCGTAAAAAGAGAAGGGAAAGGGTTGGGTTTTGTCCAAAATGATGCGGCGAAGAAGGCGTGGAAAGGGGTCGAGAGACGGTCTCAACATCAACTAACGCTGTTAATTAGTGCTTAATTTCCCGTAAGGGGCATCACTATTCTTTCGATGAAATTATCAATCATCGTCGGTTACAGTCATACCGGACGGATCCCCCTTTCTCGTGGAAGAACAACTAAACAGAGGATGGCACTAATGAATGATGTTTTTTGCCAAGCTCTTTTGTTGAATTTGTGTTTCTCTCCCTAAATAACTCAAAATGTCCATTTCCCTGTCAACATTTCGTTAACACACTCACGTCTGTGTAAAAAGGAAGACAGTGAATCTGACACATTTGTAACGCGTTGCAATTTTTCTTACACCACCGCAAAACTTGTCCTTCAGTAACACCTCTCGCCTTTTAGTCTTTAAATTTTTATTTAAAAAATGTAGCCCCCCCCCCTGTCAAACGCCTTTACTTGCCTTCTTTGTAAATTGACCCCCCAAGATAAAAATGATCATTCCCCCGGAATAAAACCAACAAAGTGTAAACATGGGCATGCCATCAACCATGTATAGAGGAGCTCGCTAGTGCCTCTAATATCACGGGAGTTCAATCGAGTGAAACTTGAGACACACACACACACGGCCAGGGTTCCATCGTGTGCTCTCCTTTGAACTAATACCCATCAGGAAGTTAGGATGCGGGAGGGTTGATAATTGGATCCAATTTTAAATGGTACTGGGTGGCGGGGTTGGGAGGGTGTACATACTGTCACCGGCAAGCCACTTCGGAGGCTTAGTGAAAAAAATTGATGAAATATTTCTCTGAAAATGACTTTTCATTGGGATTTAATGGACGGGCCACTTTCCCCATTAAATCTTCGTTCATAATGCATATCAGATTTAACATTTAATGATCCTTCGTCTGAGGCACTTTTATTGATTGACTTAATGCTCAATAAAGCGTTAAATTCTTTGCGTTTCGAGTTTTTTTTATTTATATCACATCAATAAACAACATCTCTGCTGTGAGTGTGACACTCCTACAACGTTTTCGTGGCCAGCAAGAGGTCAATTTTCCCATACAAACCAACAAAGTGGCCTGGAAAATTAAAATATCGCCGCTGAACTTTACTTGTCACGAAGACAACTTGAAATCGAGCCACACAAACCCGGTGAGAACGTGCTTGCGGTGTGGCAGTCAAACGTGTATTATAAAGCTTTTTATGCTTGGAAAGAAAGACCCTGGTCCTTGAGGATCCTTGATTATGAAAATTGAAAACTTGCAGTTTTGCGGATATTGGGCCCCAAAATTTGCGAATTAACTGATATTTAGCTTCGCATTACGTAATTTTGCGGCTGTTAATCAAGCTTTGGGCGCTCATCTCAGGGCCAGGTGATGGAAAAATTTACAATGCGACTAGACCGCGGGTTTAACGGCCTCAGACGACTAAAGGCGACTAGACTCGGGAGAAGGCCAGGTAAAGTCACTAAAATAAGGACCACAAAACAAGCGATTTTGTGAATATGCATAACCTAAACTTGCAATTTTGCTCAGATTGATGATATTTAGGGGCAATATCCGCCCTGATTTAGGCGTTGTCTAACTGGTTAACATGGGCTCCACGGCCACTGAAAAAAGGCCTGGAAACTTGCGATTTCGTGAAAATAAAGGCGTTTTGAAATCTTGCGAATGTTCAACAAGGATTAACCAATTTGGCAGATATTTAGCTTTAAAGTGTTGCAATTTGTCAGCTATTCGTATTGAGAGCCAGGTATTGAGATCGGATTTGTTGTTATCCTTGGAGAGACCTTTTGAGGCTCTGAACAATTCCGGGCAAAAAACTCGCGACTTCCCTGCTATTCAGCTCCCACTTATAAGATTTCATGACTTTAGGAGCTCTCGCTAGCCATCTGGGCCGGAATCCACGGCCACTAGAAAAACGATTGGGAAACGAGACCCAAAATTTGTATTTTCGAACGAATTAAGACCGAAAGTTGCAGTACCGTGGATAAATTCGGTCAGGGACCTGATTCACGTGGATATTCATCTAGCTTAGGGTGATTTTGGGGCCGGCTATACCTTGAGCTCCACGGGGGAAAAAATAAGGCCCCGAAATTTGCAACTTTTCCTAAATTAAGACCCTAAACTTGAATTTTGCTAAAATGAAAATTCAACCCAGTCAATATTCGCGGGAATTCAAACACCAAACTTGTAATTTTGCTAAAATATGGATTGGAAATTGCAGATTCTCATGTATTTAGCTCAAAATGTTGCAATTACTAAGCTATTCGCATCGCTATGGGTGCAGTCGGGCAAGGCTTGTCCAGTGTCCACGCTCACTAAAAGAAAAGGCCTAAAAACTTGCTACTTCACGAAGATATAGACCGAAAATGGCAATTTACAAATATTCACCATAGGAAAATGGCAATTTCGCGCGGATATTTAGCTGGAAAATGTTGCAATTGGGCGGCTATATTCGTCGGATCTTGGGCATTGTTGCGGCCCGGTGAGACCGGGTTCCACGGTACTGAAAAGAAGCTTTAAAACTCGAATTTTTTCAAAAATGAAGATCAGACAGTAGACATTTTGTGAATCTATTCCTCCTGGTAACTGGATTTTTAGTTCAAAAATATGGCTCTTTTTAGTTATCCGTAATTCTTTGGGCGCTGTCACGGCGAATTCACGGCTGAAATTGAGAAAAAGTGGTCATTCGAAGGTGAAATTGAGAGATCGCCTACTAGCGGTTTCCAGTTCGATACGCAGCAGAGTGGTCGTCAGCATGGGCAGCGCAGCGCCCATTTAAAGTCTCTACAGACAAGTGTGTATCTTATGGTCGCTGACTTCGGAAAAATGCAGAGCAGCCCAACAAGGCGCGAGAGATGCGACTTCAGGTCTTCTCTTCCTTGCAGAGTCCTGGCCGTAGTCGATTGTTTGGCCACAGCCACTAAAGCGTGCTGTCAAAAACGGTGAATGTAAAAAATTGAAACGCCTTCAAAGGCTCACCTGATTTAAATTACGTCTGGGTTTTCAGATTCGCCGAGTCGAGAAACCTCTACAAACGCGTTTTCGTCCAATTTTTAATTTCCTTCAGTTTTCGACAAAGTCGCCCAGCCCAACAAAGATTTTCGTGCTGGACGCGCTTCATGAGACCCTCGACCAGTGCAGCTTGATGCACGCCTAATTGACAAATGCAGCTGATTTCCGTTTCCGTCATAGCAACACTGACCAAGCCTTCACACGATCCACTTGAAGCTAATTTATGGCGATCTCTCTGCTTGAGGAACAGGGAAAATAGCATCAAAATAAAGAATGCTTGTCAATTTGGCTAAAGAATCGAGAATACTCTACCCGCTCCCTCACCATCCATACCACCACCCACCCATACTACCCAAACTGATGACGTTGTGGTGAGGAGGAAAACTGTCCCGGGCCCCTATGCAGAGGGGGCTCCGAAAACCTTAAAGATAAAAAAACAAAATGTTCGGGGATTAAAGCGTTGATTCTGTGCTAACATTGTGAACAAGCGTTGATTTGCCACTAAAACTAAGAAAAGTACCTACATGAAATCAAAATAAATCACGGAGAAAATGCACAGATCATAAGTTTCTTCTATCCCGGCGGCTAAACTTGAGAAGACCACGCTGCTGTGCTATTCTAGGGGCAAGTTTGCATCCAACAGTTTAGAAAAAACGTAAAAGCGTAGCCTAAAATGGTGTAAAACTAAAATTACAAAAAGTTGAAACAAATCACCAATTCACTACTAAAAATAAAAAAAAACTTATTTGCGGCCATTAATTTTTAAAAAGTGCTGATTCACGTCTAGCATAAAATTGAGAAAAAAACAGCGATTGATCGCTCTGTAGGCTCTGTCAATATCGAGGAATCACCTATTCATGGTAGTTCAAGAAAATTTCGTGAGTAAAATTGAAACAAAAGAGCTCAATCGCTACTAAACTTGGGGAAAATAGGCTGAAATGCGGTTGAAATTGACAAAAAACCATCATTTATAGTTGAAATGTATAAAAACGCTAATTAAGCAATAGAAGCAAATAGAATAAGCTGAAATCGAGTAAAGCTGGATTCACATGAAGCGGAACGCGCGAGGAAAGCGGAAGGACGGAACGCAATCTGATTGGCTGTTGAGACAGGGTGGCCACCATGTTGTCAGAAGGGACCGACAGTGGTCGACGGAAGAAATTTTTATACTGACTCCGCGTTCCGTCGAGCTCCGCGCAAGCGCAGGGGACAGGAATGTTGATAGTTAATAACCGCTAGTAGAGGTTGCAATTTTATTTCGTGCGTCGTTAAAATGTTGAAGCTTGAAATAACAATGAGTTCCAATTTTATTGAAAATATAATAGAAAAACACCATCAACAAAATGTGAGAGATTTCAGATCACAGAGGCTTTCAGCAGGAAAGTTATGATTCCGTCCACCATGAAGACCTCTTCGTGTGAAATCTCCTACCGACTCCGCCAACCCCTCCACTAGTTTTTCTGCCTTCCATCCTTCCGCTTTCCGCCCCATGTGAATCCTGCCAAAGAGCGGTAACTCAGGCGTGAAATCAATAAATTAATCACATGTAAAATTGAGAAAAAGCGCTCATTCGTTGATAAAAAGTGCTGATTCTCGGAAAAAACTGAAAAAATACGCTAATACGCATGACCAACTAGTGAAAAAAACAAAAACAACAGTTTTCGATAAACAATGACCCCGAGTGGGGTTCGGCTTAGCTGATCCCTCGCAGTACGACTGCCAAAGCCGTCACCGTGGCGCAATTGGCAGCGTGCTGGACTAGTAATCCTGAGGTTGCGGTTCAAATCCCGCCGTGGTGGCCCTATTTTTCTCGAAACTCGAATAGTGTCGGGCTATGCCCTTACATTGTCATCCGGAAGGTATCACTTTCATTTAATTTGTTCAAAAACAAACCGCCAATTCACAGTCAAAACTGAAAATGAGAAATCCCGCTATAATTCCCCTCAAAAATTGGGATTAAGTGCTCATCCTAACACTAAATTTGACAAAAATCGCTCATTCGTAACTAAAACGGAGAAAAACTGTAATTCGCAGATCAAGTAGAAGAAAACTACAGCTTAAATTGCGAAAACGCCTTCGCGGTTCCTATAGACGCCATTGTGGTTCTGGGCTGAACTTTAGAAAAGTCGTAATGCAACGTAACTATATTATAACGCTACGTGCTATGAATTAACACTTCTTTTAAGTTATAGGCCCAACAGGTTTTCCCAACAGAAGGCACGATTTCCTACAGAATATCGCTTTTGTGGGCTAAGTAGAATATTCATCAACTACACTCTGTGCCATTCCATTCGACCCACGGGTCGTCGGATGGACTAAAAATCGTCGTGAGGAGGTAATATCACTGCCCAACCGGGAGCATACAACCTTGAAATTCTCATTTTCCCGTCTTTAAGTTTTTCAATGGGCCCCATGTGGTAGGGGGGGGCAGGGTGGTCCGCCCCCTCGCCCTTGCCTCGGTGCGCTACTCATTCACGGACAGAAGTGAGAAAAGGCGCTAAATGACGGCTGAAATTAAGAAAAGTACAAAGCTACTTCGTGGCTATAGTTTCCTTATTAAAGTATACTGTAGAAAAAAATGCTAATTAGAGGATAGAAATGCGAAACGATAATTTTTGGCTTCTGGAGGCAAGTTCGAGGCTTAAATTTAGGAAAAGCGCTAATTCATTGCTTTAAAAGCGATGAGCTAATTTGCAGCTAAAATTAAGAAAAAGTGCTAATTCACTGATGAAATTGAGAAAAATCGTTTATTAGCGGCTGAAAACAGGAAAAATACTACTACTGCAATAACTCAGAAAATCGCCAATTTGAGGCAAATATTGGGAAAAGTCGCAAATTTGCGGCTAAAATGGGGACAAATACCTATAATTCACTGATGAAAATAAGAAAAATCGCCGAAGTGTAGAAAAATGCTAATTCGTGGTTAAAATGGGGGGGGGGTACGGCAAATCATGGCTTTATTCTGAACAGTGACTTCACGGGGACGTTGGTGAAAGATTCGTCCGGGGGCGCCAAGTATCTAAAGCCGGCACTGGGGCACCTTACTCAGAATGGCATTTGTTTTCTAGCGTTTCCATTTGCATACACTTCTGTACCGGGGCAATTAATTTCCACCCGTCCACTCCATTAACAAATGATTTTACTCGGAGAGGACTGGAAGAAATGAACTGCCCCATTGCATATAATTTTGTGCAAATGGAAAACGCTATTAGTGTGAACTCGAACTCGAATAGCAAATTATACGAATAATAAATAAATACGGGTTTTCCCTTGTTACATCGTTCTGGAACCCGTGAGGTTCTATTTAATCGCTAGTCGTCTCGCCCCAACAAAATTTGCTCCTTTCCCAGCCATAATTGGTCCCCTCCCCCCTCTTACTTCATCCATCAAAATATTGTATCGCGGAGCAGGAATGACCGAGACGTTGATGACTTCATGGGTGTGGGTACGGGAGGTCTTACTCTTGCCTTTAAATTATACACAATGAATTCGATCCACTTCTCCCTCTACACAAAGCTGTATAGTATACACGTAAACTGCAACTTGATAAACGAGAAGTGGTCGGTGAAGAGGAATTTGCAAGTTTGATCCCCGTGGAAAATTCATCGTTCAATTTACATTTACGCCATTTCCCCCTCATAGTTTGCAGGAAATGTGTGTTGTGGTGAGGGAATGGGGGGAGTATTCTTTAGGGTTTCTAAGGAAAATGGTTAAAGGAAGGAAATATACAAGGAGGTGAATTGGAAGACTTTTTCTTTGTAGTAGAAAAGAGAGGCAAGAGTTCGGATCGATTTGAAAATCCGCTAAGCAGCTTCCGACAACTTTTTCTCGAGTGCTTTTGTGACTGAGATGTTGGTGGTGATGGAGAGGAGTGGTGGGGCGCTGGAAATTATCATTCAAGTCAAATTCATATTAAACAACAGAATTCTTTAAAGCTGTAACTTTAACTTATTCGAAATACTTTCTGAACCGACCTGCGAGGAACACTGTAGAAATCTCTTTGGTATATAAAACAAATTTCAAAGTTGAAGAATTTCTCATTCTTGTTATTTTGTTTCTATTCCGCAGAGCCCCGAGCCTCTGGAGCACGTCATGTGGTATCACAACACTCAACTGATCAACGAACAAGTCGACAATTCGTCGGGTCTCAACGGACAGGCTCAAGTCATAACCGAATACAGCGTGACTGACGATCGCACACACAGTCGCCTACTGGTGAATGACGCGACGCAGTTAAATTCGGGAAATTACACGTGTACAGCGGTCAACACCGACCCTGATTCCGTCTACGTTTTTGTGTCTTCCGGTTCGTTTCAAGAGTCCATCACTAAGATAGGGTTAGAAAAAAAGAAGAAAAAAAGATAATATCGATTATTCATTTACAGATGGAGACAACATAGCCGCAATTCAAAGGCACAACGCTCAAGGTGGGCGGAAGCCAATATTCCTCCTCATCATCCTTTCGATGATTTTTTGGGCCGTGATATGGTGGGTAGAATTAATTAATTCACAATTTGCATTACAATCTTTATAATTATTTCACTAGCGATGTAAGACAGAGGTCGGCCGACTCGTGTCTTAGCTCAAAAATGGATGAGATCAAGAGAAGTTTAGAGGCAATAAACGGACATTTCTAAATTCCAGTCCAATCACAGTCACTATCTTTACCAGTCAGTTATCTTTACCTTCAATAGTTCTTTGTTAAAAAAGGGCTTTGAATGTGCCTATCAGTGAGAGGATTACTCCGAACCAGTGACGCCAACACGGTATCCAAGGTGTAGCGACCGCTACTCCTCTCTAGGGGGTGGGTGGTCCATGATCGAGAAAGTGATAAACAACTCTAAACTCTAAACAAGGAAGAAACGGATAACAAAACGAAATAAAAACGGGAGAAGAGGAAAGGTGAACAAAGAAAAAGAATAATAGTACAGATTAAAGGTGTTATGCATTATACGTAGGATGAATTCGGAACCTGCTGCGGAGGGTGCTATAGTGCGCCAATTTTTAGAGCAAGTACGCGGCAAAAAAAATTTAAAATGCCAATATTTGCGTCTAAAATAGCGAAAAAGCGCTCATTCCTGGCAAAAAGTGTGGAAAAAATCACTGGTTTTTATTCCGACCAAAAATAAATAAAACGCTGTTCGCCTCAACAATGAACGGGACAGATACTGCGGACAGAGGTGGAAGGGGATCACGGGTTTCCGATGATTACCGCCTGTTTCCGAAAAAATCCCGGTTAAGAAACTTTTGACTCCCCCCCCCCTTTAATGTGGGGTACCCTTTCATTGGTCGGCTGAGTAAGTTATTGAGGAAATATTGCCAGTTTAATGTCGGTGTAATCAGTTGTTTAACGCAAGAGATCCCAAGCTAATGGGTAGTGTGCACCCTTGTGTAGGGTGACCAGATGTCAAAGCAGTTTCCGAGGACGTCGACACAAAAAAGTAGGACAAACGTAGGACGCTTACAATGGAAAGTAGGGCATAATAGTAGGACGCCTGAAAACAATTCAACAACGACTATTCGTTGATCAGTTTATTTTGAAATTGTTTACTAGTTTGAATGAATCAAATCCGCAAAATTAGATTTTGAAAGAGTGAAAGTCCGCAAAAGTTGGGTAGGGGCCAAAATGACGAAAGTTTTGATTTGAAGAAACCAAATTTGGGAAGTTGGTTTTTGAAAGAGCCAAATTAATACATGAATTAGCCAGTTAACCTGAAAACTGATTTCAGTAGGAGTGAAACCCTCGAAATTTGGGTTGTAAAAGCGTGAAAATTCGCGAAATCAAGGCCGAAAAAGACAAAAATCTGTTGAATTGGATTTTTAACAATCCAAATTTGAAACATTTTGTCATGGAAGAGAGAAATTGGAGGTTGAAAACGCCAAAATTGCAAAATTTGTTTTTCTATCTGACCCTACGAAACTTAACTTAGAGAGCCATGAAATTGGATAGCCAAAGCCGCGAAATTTGATTTTTGATCAGGCAAATATCCCCAAAATTGGTGTTTAGAGGACCTAATATCCAGAAATTGGGTTTTATAGGAGTCCAGTTCACAAACTTGGGTTTTAATGAGCGAAAGTCCACAATAATGGTTTATGGAAGAGCAAAACTCACGAAAATTGGTTTTTGAAAGAGCAAATACGCTCACGAAATGTGGTTTTTAAAAGCATGAAAACCCACGAAATTGGGGTAGTAAATTACAAAAATAAATGAAATTTGGTTTTCAAGGTGCCAGATTTGAAACATTTGGTTATGGAAGAGCGAAAATGGGGGTTGAAAAAACCGAAATCACAATTTATCGTCATTCGTTTTTTGCCAAGTTATTTCGTGGAACTAACCGAACCCGTGAAACTGATTTGCCTCCTCGTGGGCGGCCAATCCCCCACTTTATCCCGACCAAAATGGAAAATAACGCTAATTTGGGGCTGAAATTGAAATAAATGGCTAATGAACGACTGAAATTATTGAAAAAAATAACTGATTCTCGGCCATAAATAAGAAAAAGGGCTAAATCACGGATAAAGTTAAGACAACTTCACGGCAAAAATTGAGAAAAAGCTCTAAACTCGCGGATAACGTGTAAATTACAGTAATTTGCGTTTAAAATTACGAAACACGCTAATTAACGGATAAAATCGTGAAAAATCAATAATTCGCGAATGAGAAAAAGCGCTAATTTACGCCTAAATTACGAAAACATGAATTCTCGGCTTATTCAGATCGCAAGTTCATGACTCAAACTGCGAAATAACGCTAATTCATAGCTAAAAGCAAGCGAAACAAATCGCTAATCCAGAGCTAAAATTAAGAAAAGTAGCTAATTCATGGGTGCAATTGAGAAAATCGCTAATTAGCGGCTGAAATATAGAAAAACACGAATTCTCTGCAAAATTCAGATAAATCCCTATAATGACAAAAATTGTTAAGTCGCGGCTAAAATGGAGAAAACTTGATCATTTATCGATAAAATTGACTAATTCGTGGATTAAATAATAGAGAAAACGTCAATCATAGAGAAATGATAATAGAGAAACGTCAGGCTTCTGATCGTAACTTGTGCCAAAAAGTGAAAAAAATCGCTAATCCGCCGCCAAATTTTAGAAAAAGCGTTAGGCGCTTTGCGGAGATAATTGGGGGAACTCTTAATTCGTTGATGAAACGTAGAAAAATCCCTAATTAGCTGCTAAGATGATGGAAAACGCTAACTTAAGCCTCAACTTAAGTTGTTCATCATACGGTCTATTAAACTGTATCACCTGCTTTGAAGCCCCTTAAGGAGGCCTTAAAGTTGAGGAACGTCTCTGAATACGGCCCTGCTTATCCCCCGGATTTCTCACGGAATAGCAATACCTCGGATAACTTTGCATTACTGTTAACAAAAAGGCCCATAGCAATCAGACTTTTCCCTGCTTTGTCTGTAGAATAAGTGCATTGATTAACGCACCCTAATTGGGGAAAATTACATATTTGGATAAAGACAGTCTGTTTTTGGGGCTGAACAACCCTTCTTAACAGGAAATCCGCGAAGATTTTTGAAAACTTATTGCGTTTATTATTTGCACAATATTCTGCATAGGGTAGGGGGATTTTCCCATCATTCATCAAGGACGGAAGGAAAAATCTCCCTCGCAGTGCGAAATTCTCGGTAAATGGAAAACGCCATCATTTTCTCACCGCGAGTTCTTTCATTTTATCTCAATTATTCCTCGATTATGAGTTTATTGTTAATAGAAAGTAGTAGTCCCAACTAATATTTCAAAGAAATGAACTTTAAAAATCCTGAAAATTCATAAAAAAGAACAAAACATAAGCAGGCGCCCCCTACTGGAACTTGAATGAAATGAATCGAAGTAGAGAAGAAAGGAAAAACATACGCTTGCATACGAGTCTGCAACACATTGAAACATTTTCATGCGTACCACGCACAAATTCTAAGAAATCCTTGGAATTCATTATGATTAGTGCACCGCGACATGTGACTAAGTGCCCTTGATAAACTCTGATCTGGGAGCTTTTAAATGAGATATTTTTGATTTGATTGTTGATTTGACCGTTGCTATGGTAACCGTTACCATGGCAACCGTTGTCATGGTAACCGTTGCTATGTGAGCCGTTACCATGGCAACCGTTGCTATGTGAGCCGTTACCATGGCAACCGTTGCTATGGTAACCGTTACCATGGCAACCGTTGCTATGTGAGCTGTTACCATGGCAAACGTTGCTATGGTAACCGTTACCATGGCAACCGTTGCTATGTGAGCCGTTACCATGGCAACCGTTGCTATGGTAACCGTTGCAACGGGACCATTTGGGACAAATTTCGTTAGCAATTTTCGTGAGCAAATTTTGTTAGCAATTTTCGTGAGCAAATTTCGTGACGATTTTTTTTTTATGTGCCATATGAAAGATATGAAAATGTCAAATTGCGTTTTCTCATAAGAGCCCATGGAGAGTCTACCGCTCTTTTTACTTCGGTGGGGCCGCCACCAGAGCACATTTGGTTAATCTGAATCGCCAATAGCGTATAGCATAGCCCGTCAAGATGAACATGAACCCGAGGCCAGCGCTCTCTCATTCGTTTACTTGCAACTTCCAATGCAGTCTGCTCCACAATCGGGTGAAACCGCTCACAACTTGGGCTATTTCGCCTTCTCGGGCGACATAATTGAGAAAAAACTGTGAGTTTGACACTTAAGGGAGTGTTTCCCCGCCAATCGACCCTTGTCTACTACTCGGCACACGTCTTCTCGTCTTATTTCATTATTTCATCACCAATCCTGGATTTTATGTACTCGTTTCAATCACCAGAAAGTTCCGTATGTGCTGACGTAGTAAGGGGGTCCACGAAGAAATTTTAAGGCCCGTTCACAAGCTCCATGTTTACGTTTTGAGGAGTCTATGCAGCCAAACAAATTTAGATGAAGCATTTTTATAGGTTGCATAGACACCACACAACACAAACATAGAGCTTGTGAAAGGGCCTTAAAACCTGTCTTGAACGTTCACCATGAAATTTCAAGCTCTTCCTTCGACTTATTTGAAAAAAGAAATACTCGTACGTCTGCATATGCGACACTTCCTGGAGACTGAAACGAGACGTTAATATCCAGGATTGGTGCAGAAATAAGGCGAGAAAACGTGTGCCGCGTAGTAGATGAGGGTGATTGGAGGGGGGGGGGTCGAGAAATAATCTGTGCATCACTCCCTTTTACCTTTCCTCTATTGGTTGTCTCACTGTTTACCAAAAGATAAGTGTTATTATTAAACCGAAGTTCCATCAAGGGGGTAAGGAAAAATAGCTTGAGAGGCTGATCACAGGAGGGTGAGCTCCACGTTTAACTTGACGTGCTTTAGGAATGTCGAATTCAAAGCGCTCAAGTGAGGACAAAATGTCTTTTAATAACGGTGTCGCATAAATTACCTAAAAAATACCCCTACACCAATAATGGGGGGTCAATGCTGTACTGCACTCTCCAGTTATTTTGTTTGTTCTTTTTCTTACTAGAATTAATAACTCCTGAGGTCAGATTTCCAGTTGGGAGGGGGGAGCTGGCAATTTTCTGGTTGGAAATTGTCATGTGGTAGACCAAATCATTGTGATCTTAGGTATAGGTAAATATTCAGTTTTTGAAAGAAACAATCAAGTTCTCTGGAAGAACAGAAGATTTGCCTGTTCTGTCCAAGCTCCATTTCCTGCCAGAAAAATCGATTTTGGGGGGAGAATTCTCAAGGTGAGTAGTTTCCACATACGTGTAACGTCCCAAGGGCTGTTTATAAACCTGAAAAATTGAGTATTTGGAGAACGGAAATAGCTTACTCACTCGCGATTATTTTGCAGATACAGCTCTCGTGCCGTTCATTTTTTTTTCGTCCGATGGGTAACGAATAATCGTTTATCGAGAGTTTTTTAAGGGTTGCTACAATGGGAACACCACTATAGTGGTGGGTGGGTGGCTCCCTTTTCCAGACTTCTGCTACACCTCATTAAAATCGTTTCTGCGCCACTGCTCCAAACTCTTCGCTTCCAGGGGGAGCACGTTATTGAAAATGGCTAAAACTATAGGAGGTCATAACAAAAAATCCAACAATTTTGGGTTAACCAAAAAAAAAAAAAAGTGCACCTTCGCGTTATGAATTTAATTAATTTCGAGTGCTTAAAAAGCGTAAAAGCTCTTTCATTTCCAACTTTTTCACGTTACAAAAAAAGGCAAACATGACGGAATGAGATTAGCCGGCACTTCTCCTTCCCCACTGGCTCTTCGCTCACAATGTGACAGAACCAACCTACACCCGCACCCCTCATCATTACCACGACACTTTTATTGGTATGGTGGGGGTGGATAGGGTTGAAATAAACGTACGCAATATTTAAAATCAAGTAAAAAGCAAAAATATGCTACTCCCGCTCAAGCTTGTCAACTTTTCAGTGTAACCCCCCCGCCACAAGGACATGGTTACCGAGGGGATAAGGGCAAAAAAAAAGGAGATAAAGAGAAGACAAAAAAAAAAAAACGCATCTGAGACCCCAAAGCACATTTTGTTATCACAAGTTAAACCTATTTCACAACAGAGAAATACAATGGTGTCGGGAAGAAAAAATAGTGTATCAAGCTCCTTTAGCTGTGCCGTAATAGGCTAAGAACCTTCGACGCGAACGTGTCTTGTAGGAGCGAAAGTTCTTCAAACAATGTTGTGTGTTGTTTTTTTTTTTTGTCCCTTTTCTTTTTAACCGTCGGCGTCACTCATCAATATTTAAGAGTTTCTCTTTCGACTTCGTTATCACGTTCATATCGAGCTCTGTGTGGAAATTTGACCGGAAAACCACACCTCCACACTGTTCTTGAACACAAAAAAAAGTAGGAAGAGAGAACTTGACGCCGTATGGTTAGAATAAAAAAAAAAAAAAAACCTCAGAGGGGGCTCTAAAGTTATGGTTTGCCGAAAGGAAAACAACAGGATGTTGCCGGGCATAATCACCTGAATCAAAAATGTGTTTTCTCGGAAACTGTAACAGAATGTGAAGTTCAGGGTGGGAAAAATAGCGAGTGTGTCTGGCGCCTCTTTTATCGATCATGAAAAAAAAAAAAAAAAACTTTCGAGGAAGAAAAATTGAGCAATAATATTTTTAAATAGAAGTTTTTAAAGTTGATTGGTGAGTGAGTGGATAAAAGTTGTTCGCCCTTATTCCTTACAACGCTATATCTATACGGAAAATACGAAAAGTACACGGTGGAGTGAAACTTTCAATCATGGACAAACTATTGAAGTACGCCAAGGGCGTACAATAAATCTGTTTGACAGTGAGATACTTGAACTATATACAATTTTTTTCTTCTTCTTCATAATGGTTACCTCAACCAATTCTGTGCAAGAAGGGCTCTAAAGAGAAGCGGTTCAATCACAAAATCTCATAACAAGGGCAAAATACCTGTTGCCCTTCATATGAAGAGCAGAAATCTTATATACTTATTAAATCCTTTCGATTTAAATTCTACAATTTCTTTATGAGAAACTTCATGGATGGTCTTCATAATCATCTTATAGGTATAGCTACCCTGAAGCAGGTTTTAGATGAATAAAATCAAGAAAACTCATCAAACTATACACCAAGGGAGTTCACGTCAACCTGCTTTTTGTTTCGTAATTTCGTTTTGAACGTGAAATCACAGGAGGTTATTGGGGGCAAAGTGTTTGTTACTGATGTAGAATCCGTTCGATCTCGTATTCTGGTACGATATATGAGTTTCATTCTATCGGGCAATAAATTGAATCCTATAACTGTAGGGGAGGAGGTCAATATCGTTTGTAGAAAAACAACCCGAGGGATTAAGGAGACACCCATACAATTTCTCAGGTTTTCTTATACAGAAAGGATTTGTGCGTTCAAGTGAAGCGCATCTAAGTAGTGAGCCCTCTTGCGAGGATTGTCACTCTTGTGCTCTCCTGTGCTCTCTTCTTCAGATCAGCGGGGGACCTACCCAGCGTTTTTCAACTGACATTTTGCTTTTCCCGTCTAATCAAGTTCGAAATTCCGCACCGTGCGTTTATCAATGCATTTATTCTACAGACAAAGCTGGGATAAGTCTGGTTGCTATGGGCCTTTTTGTAAACAGTAATGGAAAGTTATCCGTGGGATTGCTATTCCAGGAGAAATCCGGTGATTGATAAACCCACCCTAAGTCCGTCAAAATGTATTTCATCCCGTTAAAAAATCTGTCAAGAAATAATCAGTAGCGTGCCTATAGAAGGGAGAGGGGGGCAGACAGATCCGGGGGCCTTGAAAAGTTTAAAGATGGAATATAGTACAGTGCAATTAGACCTAAACCCCAACATCCAAAGTGAAAGTTTCCCTTCAACGCCAAATTGTTCCTCACAACCCACATATTGATTGGTAAAAGGTTCCACCATTACTATGGGAGCTATTGGTTTGGGCGGGAGAGGGTAATAAGTAAGTAAATTCTTATTTTGTTCCAGTATTTCTCAAATATTTCGAAATCTATGATTTTTAGTGTGAAAATGAGCATTAACAAAAATAATCATCATCAAATTGCCCACATGAATGTCCCCCGAGATAATCTTAAATGAACGGTTCGAGAGTTACGGCGGGTGTAATAGTAAACATTTTTCATATTCGTCGAAAAAACAGGTATGATTGAGTTTTGTAAAATCAAATTTCAATTGAATTGAACGGTAGAATGTTGGTAATATTCGCTTGAAGAGACAAAAACCTCCTTTTCTTCTCAAGTGGCGCTACTTTTTAAGGGATATAAGCTTCCTTCCATACTTAGGATACTTAGGCCATGTATACGAGGTCCGTATTACTGTGGCACAAAATTTTGGGTGAAACTACGTCTAAAGCCGAGTACAATGTAGTGATGCACGAGACCGAGACGTGACTTGAGTAATCTCGGTCTCGGTCTCGCTCATGAAAAGTCGGTCTCGTCTCGAAAGTCTCGGTCTCGTCTCGAAAAGTTGAAGGCGCGAATTCAAAGTATGTGTGATATTAGTGACGACTAGTGACGAGTGATCCTATTCTCGCCTCAATGATTACATATGACGACGATTGATGAATATTATACTTTTCTTTCCTTCCTTGGTGGCACGAAGGGAGATAAGTGATACACTACTGATTAATGACCAAAGAGCTTTGTAATTGCCCCAAAATAGAATCATGCCTTTAAAACAATCATCACACTGAGAACGTGAAAGGGGAACAGTTGAGAATTCAACGAGATCAACTCAAAATCTCGCACATGCCAACTCATTTAGTTCAAGCAAGAGACTTCCCTTCGCAGACACGACGAGGCAGAGGTGCACAATCCCCCCCTCATACATCAGACCCTCCTTCGACTGGCAATGTTAGTTAACAACAAAAAAATTGAAAGCGGTGTCGAGTTTGATGAAAGTGGTCCAGGGAAGTCTCCAACGCAAAATTAGGGTTCCCTTGCACTAAGCAGCCTGGCCGCGGCAGCCAGTTGGCTGCTGTGCAGTTGGGCTTGTCCCAGTGGCTGCCCCAGCCTGGAAATCTTTGCTGCATTGGTTTTTTTATTACGATACCTAGGCATGAAGGAGCTTTTAACGAACGAGGCACGATGTTTGTGACACGAGACGAAGTCGAGTGCCATCATCGGTAGAGTTCGTAGTGCGATTATACGCCTCAGGATCGTACGCTTTTTTTTACCTTCGGTCGTTCAAAGCCTTTTAAAGCAAATTAGGTTCATAATTATTTAACTTAAGGGTTCCGTAAAGTCTCCCATTTGCCAAACAACTTCATTCCAGAGAAATAAAAAAGAAGAAACAAAAGAAGCGCGTAAGATGAAAGCGGGCTTCCCTGCCTCAATTCTTCTACCAACTCACCAACATAATCAACTGACTTTGACCTTTTTGGGTTATAACTTTTACGGTTCCACTCATCCTTCACCCATCATTCATCGTGCTTAAAGACCTACTTTACACACGCCGTGTGGTAAAGATTCAACTCATTTACCGTGAACTCTTTACCGCACGGCGTGTGTAAAGTAGGTCTTTACGCAAGATGAACGTCTGCTCAAACACTTCTTTAAGAATGATCTTAGGAATAATAGATTATAAGCCTAGGCAAGAAAGCGATTTTTTCGAGGCCGAAAGAAAAAATTGGACGGGCGAGGCGTAGCCCCCGCCCATCCCCCAAATCCCCAAAATCACTTTTTTGACGCAGTGTGTACAGTATTTTTTGTATTAAAACATGGGCTGATTTTTTGGGTCACGGCGATAAAGTGAAAGTTTTATCCCCTAGGCACTAAAATAATCAGTTGTTTTTGAAAAAAATAGTATCTTACATTATAACGAGACATGCAAGTGCCATTTTACTTGCGGCTAAGTTGTTTTGCTGGCGAGGCAAAGCCGAGTCGGCTAAATGAATACGAGCAAGTGAATTGAGGTATGCACGATATTTTTCGCGAGACAAGTGAAATAATAGTATATTTCACAACAAGTGAGGGAAGTGGAGTTTTACCTGCGAGTTGTGTTTGGCTCACAAGGTGGGGCCGAGTGAACTAAAAACAACTAGCAGAGTGAAAGCTTCTTCCTCACGAGTTGTGGATATTATTTTTCGCACGACCAACAGGTTTAATTGTCTTTCCTGCAAGTGTTCGGAGGCAAGGGTACGCTAATTGAATACAGAACTTTTTTTCACTTTCCTTCACTAGTGAGTGAAAGCCTTCCTGTTTCCTTCGCTTGCGAGGGAAAATGTGAAATTATTGGCATTCTGCCTTAATTTGCTTCACTAGTGAGTGCAAAAAAAATACTTTTTTCACCTAGCTCATCTTTTCAAGTAAAAATCAACTTCCCTGTTGATGTACCTGGCGAAGGGGAAGTCCGTGATCGTGCGAAAACCATCATGTATAATTCGTGAAAGAAGAAGAAATATGCGTGTTTCCAACGATATTGTTACAAAAAGTAAAATTTTCCCTGTTATTTTATGTCATTTTGTGCGTTGGGGGGGGGATATGTCCACCCCTTGGATCCACCACATCCCGGAGGCCCATAACACAATAGCCGTCTCGGCATGAAACAGGATCATTTCATTGTTAAAATGTTCTGTGTTCATAAATGAGCCATCATTTTTTTTTTTTTTTTTTTCGTTCTTTTAATTCGAGACGAACCGAGACTGGTCTCGGTCTCGTCTCGAAAATAGCGGTCTCGGCTCGAGACCAGAAAACTTGGTCTCGGTCTCGGTCTCGCATCCAGAAATGATGGTCTCGTCTCGTGCATCACTAGTGCAATGCCACCTCCGGAAGTTTCCTATCTCGAGCCATTCCTGATTTATGATTTTTTTTCTTTGTAATGCAAAAACAGGGCAATTCCGTTAAAAAATCCGCGATTTCTCTGCTTATATCACACCTTATCCTAACATTGATGGCAGTTTCGGGAACTATGGAAAATTTTATGAGAGATAGGGGCCATTTCATTGCTTGAAATCATCATTAACTCCTAGAATTTTGGCCTTTTCTCATGGATTCACGTAAACTCCACAAATTGTACGCATTATTGATGAACGCCAAAAACGGGAACATGGAAGTATCGTGGGTCCTCCCCACAATCCCTGAATCATCAATCACGCAGTCTTCATTCCTCAAACACCAAAATTTCTATAACTCTAAATCCAAAAAAAATTCTTCTTCGCACATAATCAATAATCAACCCTCAGCCCACATCGACTAATCTTCAATTACCGACCCTTATCCATCAACGACTGTTACCAACAATCGTCACTCAATTTTCAATCCCCCTTCAATCATTCGTCTTCGTTCTTTCATACAAAAAATCACATAAAAAAAATGTTAGAAAATAGTCCAAAGCACAATGAATATGATTGGGTCGAACAAGGTCGATTTTAGGACCTTCAACCATTTTAGAACAACAGTTTCGATAGTCTGTAGCCCGTTCCATATTCGTCGTGGAAAACTACTTTGCATACAAAAGTTGTAGGAAATTTAATGCTCAACAAGTTTTGTAAATGAAGATTTTCCTAAAAAATAAATCATTTTCGGGATATTTAGAAGAAACTAAAAAAAGTGCTTAAAAAATTCGGTTTTTGGGTTGCCATAAAATTGTACGAGCTTTTCAGAGTTAGCATTTTTTTTTCTCGCTTACTTCTGACCTACACATACAAGATGGCAAAAAAATGTCCGTAGGGAATATGGAAGTGAAAGGGGTTTGTTTTCGGCAGCGTTGTAGCCAACTCGCATGGAAATTGAACTAGAAATCTTGACAAAATAGTTACAAAATTCCAGGACCAATAGTTTCGAAGTTAATACCAAAAATATTATTCCGCTACGGGGAGAACATGCCTGGGAAATGATTTAACTTCAAAACAAAGGTCATATTCGCGTTTTTCATGCCAAGAAACAACTTGGTTGGGCAGTTGCCCTCCCATAGAGTCGAAAGCGACGATTTAGTGGATCAGCTGCCCACCTCTAGATACCATTGCAACGTATACAAATTTTCTTTGCTGATAACATCTTCAATAACGCGTTGGAAAGTAGGTACGCCATCAGTCAAACCGAAAGCTAAACGACAAAATTGGTAAAGTCTGCAGGCCTCGAAGGCTGTAAAAGGCCTGTCCTGGACTCTTAGAGGTATTTGGTGATAGGCGCTTTTGAAATCTATTCTACTGAAATACAAATTTTTGAGATTTTAGCAACAAATTGTTCCAGGTCCTGAATGGGGTGGGCGTCAAGATAGGTGTAGCGATTGATTGTTTGTGAATAGTCTACTGCCATTCTCTTCCTGTGCTTCTTTGACAACGAAAGCTTGTGCTCTCCGTGGTGACCGGCTTGCTTCTATATTATGCCATCTGCGAGAAGTTGTTTTATTTCACCTTCCATGAAATTATAGTCATCATTTGAATTTTTTCGCGATTTCGTTGTAATAGGCTTCACATTACCGACTAGATGTTCGAAAAGTGGTGGAGAGTCAATTTTAGCCGGAGCCAAATAACACAACGTTAGAGGAGGTTTAGGAGCCCCGAAAGAAACTTTCAATGATCCACAACGATTTTTGCGCACAAACTGGGTAGAACGTTCAGTTTGATATTTTCATAATGATGGCCAAGAAGATCTATTTTTGCCCGACAGTATTTAGTGATGGTCGAAAAGAGAGAAGTTGAAGCCATTGAAACTGAGCAATTTGTGGGGTAAAGTTTGAAATTACATGCTTCAGCAAATTCTTTACTTAAAAACGTTTCCGAGCTGCCGGTATCAATAAGAGCGTACGCAGAAATTCCGCTTATTTGAATTGGGACGATAGACTTTTCTAAAGGGGCTGCGGTGGCCGCGAGCTTAGCTGCAGACTTAAGGGGTTTCTTCTCTGAGTGACACCCCGATGCGCGTCGGCGTCTATTTTCTCCTAGTGTGCGCCGGCCCTAAGGGATAGCTCTTTGAGCAGACAGCTGATCCAGGATTTCCTCAAGAGGGTGGGGGGCTTGGGGAAATTGTGTCCTTCGCTCTACTAAAAATGACTCAACATCGATTGACTAACTAGAAATAGCTATTCTCACCATAAAAACGGCTATACTGACTTTAATCGCGATCCAAAATAGCAAAACTGAAGATTTATGCCGTTTGAAAACGGCTAAACTGCGACTAATTATGCCCTAAAAATTGGCAATTAGGTACCTCTCTAAAAATGGCCAGACTGTCTCCAAGTGCGAAAAAATGAATAAACTGACGGTTCACGCCCTGAACATGCCTAAACTGATGATTCCTGCCCTGAAGGCTGAAAAATCGACCATTTGCGCGCCAATAATGGTCAAACTATAACCTTCATGGGACGAATTGCACGCTAAAAACAGCCAAACTGGTGGATACGCCGCTGTTTAACTGACCAGTCTTGCGCCAAAAATCGCCAAACTGACTATTCTCGCCTTGGTATGACATCCTATTCGCGGTTTTTAAATGAGAAAAAACTCATTTACTATGCGCCCTAAAATTAGCCAAACTGGCTTTACAAGGCCTACAATGGGGAACTTGCACATTTTTCAATCACTGGTGTTTCTTGAAGAGAACTCTTCAACAAGACAATTGCCCACATTAAACACTGAAATCAATCAAGGGTTTTTTTAAAGCGAATTTTTAAAAATTTTGAGTGGGGGTTTGATTACGTCAAAGAGCAGTTGATGAAATGGATGGTATTGGGAAGAGGGGTGAAGACGTGTTTTCTGGGGTTTAATTTTTCTTGTTATTTGTAAACAAAACATTTTAGAGTTTCCTCAAATGCTTCAAAACTGCTCTTTGACGTCATTTTTCCCTCGCACCATCCATCCTCTCCTGAAGAACTTTGAAATTGATTTAAAAATCACCAGACGCACCAATCGGGCTGCAACTACCGTTGATATCTTTGTCCGCATGTGCCAGTCACTGGTATACTTTTTCCCCTAAATCGGGCATTCATGCAAGTTCCCCATTGGCAAAACTGGCTTTACGCTTCCTAAAAGTAGGTCAACTTGCGATTCGCGCCTTGAAAATATCACGCTGACTATTCATGCCCTGATAATGGTCATATACTGGCAGTTTGAGGTATTCACGCCCTAAAATAGGTAAAACTGACTCTATACGTATAATAATGTGGCCTATTAAGGGTTAAACTGACGATTCGCTCTTTGAAAAGCCCTAAACAGATTATTCCTGTTTTGAAAATCGACCATTTGTGCGTCAAGAACGGCTAAACTGAGCCATCTTCACACGTTTAAAATGTCTGAACTGATGATGCATGTCCTAAAAATAGCAAAAAGCTGTCTATGAAAACTCAATAATGGTCAAATTAATCAAACGCGAAAACGCCTTAAAGAGGTTGCAGAAGATTTGAGCCTTCAAACTTTCAAAGTGGTTTATCTGCATCTAAAAAAAATACCAAAATTCGTGCCCTTAAAGAAAAAAACTGACCAATGGTGCACTGGCATTTGTGCACTGAGCCGTGGCCGTCCTCACCTCGCCCCCACCACCAACATCGAGTTGGTTACATTCAAGCTATAAGGACTGGATAAACTGACTACAAAATCGTAAGACCGGTTATAAGACCGTCTCGACCTTACCAACTGATTGAGTACCTCCTCCCATCACCACTGTAGTTTACTGCAGTAGTTCCTCGCTCGCGCTATAAAATGATTGGAGGATGCAGTTTTTGGCATGCAATTTACAGGTTTTGGGGCTGGATACATTGTTTTGGGAATTTCACGATTTCCTCTGCATTTTCTAGAGCCAACGTGAGACCCAGGACTCGAACCCATCGTGAGCACTACCTTAAAGGAGAAATGAAAAAGGAGAAAAATTTTTCTTTCTTCAATTCTAGTAGTTTTTTTTTTTTTTTTTTCACTTCTTGTGTCATGACTTCATGTGGATTAGCGTTATATCTTCATTTTAGCCGCGAGTTACCGCGTTTGCTCAATTTTAGCCACGAATTAGCGGATTATCTGCAATGAGGAACTTGCGCATTTTTCAAGCACTGGTGTTTCTTGAAGGGGCTCATACCACAATGCTATTGCTCACATTAAACATTGAAATCAATCAAGGATTTTTTTAGAGCGAATTTTTAAAAACTTTGAGTGGGGATTTGATAACGTCAAAGCCTATTTAATGAAATGGATGGTTGAGTAGAAGGGGTAAGACAAATTTTCTGGGCAAGGTGACTAACTCTTCTTTAGGTGCCACAGATTTCCCCCAGTCCATCAGGTGGGAGGGGTGGGGACTGACGTCATTAGCAGTCCTTTACTCCCGATTGCTCACCCTAGAGCAGAAGAGCAAGTTAATTTTGAACTTGAATTTATGAATTCTCAAAAATCACAACCCAATAATGATTTAATAATGTACTGGGTCCAGCGCAAGGGCGGTTGGGACTGCTCGTGACGTAGGTGAAGGACAGTAATGGCCGAAGATCTGCGGCACCTATAGAAAATTTAATAACTAAAACTAGGGATTGACATAATTTTCCCTCGTACCATCTATCCCCCCTTGAAGAACTTAGAAATGTATTTAAAAATCACCAAATGCACCAATCGGGCTGCAACTACCGTTGATATTTTTCTGTCCATGTGCAAATTCGCCGGAATACTTTTCTCCCAAATTGGACATTCATGCAAGTTCCCCATTGATCCGCTGAGCTAGCGGTTTTGGTTGATTTCAATTTAGCTGAGAATTATTTCTAAATTTTAGCCGTGAATTATTCCCGAAAGAAAACTCAATTTCACCCGCGAATCACAGCTCTTACTCAATCAGCTCCGAATTAGAAAATCCGTGAATTGGCGTTTTTGTGCATTTTAGCTTCACAAATAGCGCTTTTTCTCAATTTGTGCGGCCAATTTTATCAGCGTGCCTATAATTTCTTAATTTTAGCCACGAATCACCGGAGTGCTCAATCTTAGCTGTAAATTAGGGAATTTTCTCAAATTGATCCGTTTTTTCCATTTTAGCAGTGCACTTCTCAGTCATGTGGATTAGCGATTTTTCTCCATTTTACGGAGTTTCCTCATTTCTAGCGATTTTTATATATTTTTGCCTCTTTTATCTATTTTTGATATAGTAAAATTTTATGCAAATGGAAATCGCTATCAATTTTATGGCTGCCCACCCCTTAACCCTTTCATCGATGCACTACTGGCTGCATTGTAGATGAATGACGAGGGGAGGAGGATATCTATATGAATCATCTGTTCAGCGACCCTTATTCAGCGGCCTTGGTAAAGATAAAAAAAATCTCTCCAATGACCAGCAATAGCATACGCCATCTTCTCAGGGGGGGTTTAAACCCCCAAAACCCACCCCGTAAATCCGCCACTGCAAAGTGTAAACCAACGCAATTCGCCGAGCGTCCGGTATTGTACCGCATATGAATCCCCACCACTCGAAGCCTAAATGCAGAACCAAAGTCCATTGTGTCCTTATCAGTATCGCGTGTAGTTCATCCTTTTCGAAGGCCAGACGTCGGTCGAATAGGCCCTGTCAACTTTTTCAGTGGGTAAGTAAAATGAGAAAGGGTAGGGGTATTCTTTAACAAAAACATCTTGGAGAGCACTCCACAAGCATAATATTATACTATAGGACTGCTGTTTCTTTTCTTTTGTGCTGTGCCATTACATCAGCCCTGGCAGCTTCCGGTAATCTAACCTCGTGGGTGGGGGGGGGGAGGTCGGGCGGACTTAAAAATAAACGCCAATAAACTGCAGGTTATTGCGCGAGGGCTCGTGCTGTATAATCATACTCTCAAACTTTTCCACCTCTAAAATTGCGGTCGGAGAGGAAACTGCTTAATAGCACTTTATTCACCTCACTAAAATTCATATACGCACAAACAGTGTTCATTGTGTACAAAATGCAACTATATAGAACAATAAAATTCAAGCCATTCAATTTCCTATAGAACGTATCCAAAGGAAGAAAATAATAAACCTTGTAGCTGGTTATTTGTGCTATACGTTAATCGCACTTTGTGTAATTTATTTTATCCTAGCCTTTCTAGCTAGTAATTTGACTTTATTCAAGTGAATAAGGCGAAAAACAGTCTCTTTTATGCCTGCAATTTATTCCCGACCCTCCCCGCAGTACCTATACCTAGTTAAAATACAAGGTACAATGCAACGGGTTGCGGAGTGAAGAAATAAAAGTAAAACTCAGCGAATGAAATTCTTCTGTAGAGGCCCCGCCACGAGTAGGGTAAAAACTCGTATCGGATGCACTGTGCCAAATAAACACAGCACAACAATGAGACAAAGGACAGTGGGGCAAATGAGATAAAGAGGTGGATGATCCCACTTGGATTGTTTATTCATTCCGAGAACGTAACATCTTCCCTATACCTTTGAGAGTCTTTTCAACTTCGCTTTGAGTCGTGATTATGATCACAATAATCACAGAAAGTGCGGCGTTTTATTCCGCTTAACAACGTGAGCGCTTGATCTTTTTCTGTAGCCCCTTCATCTATACCCAGTGACACTGTACAAAGCGTGGTTGTTAGGTTGGGGGTGGGGGGGGGGCTTTAAAATAACCGAACCGTGGCGTATAGCGCGAGGATAAGGTGCGGGCGTCTATTGATTCACAACTTTCTTTATCACCTACTTTTCACCTCAGGTGTAAATAATTCATTAGCGAGCATAATGATATGCGTTTGTGCTCTCACGGTCCTCAATTTCATGGTCCAACTCTTTCGTTATTCTTTTCTTCAGTGTCAACGCCTTCTCGGTGTTCTGTCACGGACGATGAAATATTATCTCCGATACCTTTAAATTAATTGTTCGAATTGCATACGAGATTGTATTCAATTTAGAACGGTGAAATTCACTTAAGCTGGTAGAAAAGTAGCATGTATGAAGCAGATAATCAATAGTTTTTCTATCAACAATCATGGCGTGAAATGCGATCTTTTTTCACCGCTGTTTTCTTTATCGCATCTTCTCCTTTTTCATTTATTTATTTCACTTTTTTTTTTTGTCTTTTTCTTTTCCAGAAATCCTCGTTTCAAAAGTAAGCTTCCTAAGCCCGGTTCATGATTATTATCAGCCTCTGTAACTCTTGGGACTATAATCCCGGGCTTAGCAACTCTTCAAAAATAAGACTAATCATCACCCCTCACTCGGAGACTCACTCTTCAGCGCACCCCCGCCCCCCCACCCACCACAATTCTCACACAAAAAAAAAACTCACGATGTTCATTCGGTGGGCGTGCCTTATTTTTAAGAATCTAATTACACGAGTTTTGTATGAAACGAAACGAAGAGTTACTTTGTCTTTCCATTTCAATCGATAAACTGATGTTGTCGTTGAACAATTTACGAAAAGTGAATAAATAATTAAAAAAGGAACGCTCGTATAAAGGATGTGTTTTGATAGTTTTGTTCAAGCGATTTATTGGATAGTAGCCAGCCGAGTGGAAGGGTTATTGCTTGAGAACTCAATCAAAAAAAGCACGATCCGCAGGATCTGTGTGGTGCTAAAGGGGTGGGGTTGGGTGCTTGTTCGAGATTGTCGAATGAAATGACTTCTTTTCCTGGGAGTTTTTATTGCGATTTAACGTAAAAAGATAAAGGGTCACCAATAGTTCTCAAAACTGGGTGAAACACGGAATTTGGGGACAATTCAGCGACATGTAAATAAATAAAAATAATAAATGAAAAAACAAAAGTTGAAACATGAATTTATCTTGCAACGTTAAATGTTTTTCCCTAGCGTAATATAACATCATCATTAAAACAATTTCATGAAGGAAGAAACCGCTTTATTTGTTCACATTTTCCAATTTGTAAGCCCGGCAAGCGGCTGATTTCCCTGTACAAATAAGTCAACATCGCCCTTATTCATTCTAGTATATGTTCACGCGATTGGAATGCCTGATACGACCCCCCCCCCGCCACAAACCACTTTCAATTGTATTGGTTCACGTGGCAATATTAATTTCACATTTGTTCGATCCCCACTGCAACCCAGAACTTTTTGCGTTCTAACAAACACCTGGACGACGAGAGCGCCGAACGCAACGATGCCTTTTATTTAAAATTATCCTTAAAAGTATACAAAATCGTTTTTTCTTTTAAAAAAAAAAGACACTTTTTCTGTGTATTGTACGCTCAAATGTAATTTTTGTATTTACCTATTCTAAACACGAAAAATGTCATGCCCATGTACCTCTTTTTGTGATTTTCGCTCATGGATACTTTCCATCCCCTCTCCTACATCTACAATTGAAATAATTATTTTTATGTGTCAACAACTATTTTCGGTTTATTTGTTGTGAAAAAATAAGATTCGAAAGAAACGAGTTTTTATTTATTTTAATCCTACAGAGTTACTTTCTTTTAAAAAGAAATAAAAGTGTAATTAAAAACGTCGGAAGCCTTTTTTTGTTAAGGTGAGTGACACTCTTTTCTTTTACTTCATTAATTTTCATTAATTGAAAATAATCTTCAATAAAAGTTCGCATTTTTGATACCTAAGTTAAAAACATAGTTGGTCTAGTTGTTTGGGTGGTTAGGCGGCGACAGATTGACTTTTCTTTTTGATTTAATCAAGTATATGGGAGGTGGAGGGGTTTTAGGAAAGGGGTTAAACACCCTCAATTCAAACCTTTTGGGAGAAAAAGTGGCAATTTTTCGTGATGACCCCTCCCCTCTGCATCCAATCATCTTTATTAACATACAATTTGTTGTTTAAGGGAAAGTTTTTTTCCTCTCCTTTTTTTTTTTTTTTTTTTTCTTCATCTTCTGTTGGAAAGAAGAGTCAAAAGTTTAGGGTCGTGTTACTCGTGAGAAGTTTCAAGGTGAAAGGTGCGCCGTGACCTAGCCATCGGCCGCGTTGAGGGCGTTGATGGTCGGCGGTGCACAGAAAAGGGGGTGGGTGGGGATAGTGCAAAAAAGAAATGCATTCATCATATTTTGAGTCCCATTATTTCAGTGGTTTCACCCATTTCTACAAATTGCCGTTGAGTTTCTGCTAACGCTTGTATTTATGTATTCCATGTGTAATTTATAGAAAAAAACAAAAAACAAAATCAAATAAATTAAAAGGATGAGAAATCAAATATGAATAAATTAGTCGTTTAAAAGCTGAAAAACTTTCTTCCTGAAGAGTTCGTATCCTACTTTGCTTTAAGGTTGAATTTTGAGTTAGCCGCCGTGGTTTTTAAAGGCACGCATTAAATTTTAAAACGTCTCCGGCAGCCTTTTAAACACGAGACGGTGTCATCGCTATTGCCTCGTTAATCCTTGTACTCTTTGACATCAAACAACTGTGAATTTTCAGGATAAGTCAACCATGCTCCTTCAAAATGCATTCTAAAGACTTTATTTAGTGGAAAGTCTTGGAGACGCTTCTTGGTGGGGAAAAAGTTGGTATACGCGTGGAAAGAAATAAAGCTTATAAGACCGTAGTGAATTGTTTTAATGGATTTGTATAATTTATGGTACAGTTTACTCGCGGAGTAATCTTTTAGTTCTTTTGTAGTAAGGAAAATAATTGTTAAAAACGTATAAGGCAGACCCCTTCCTGCACTTTTTCTCTCCTATTAATACATTCGCTTAGAAGAATAAAACAAAATGGCTGTTATCTAATGCAACGAAATGACTCTACTCCCTGGGGGTATTTGAGCTCCCATACAAGAACGATACCTGTTATTTATGTCCTCGTTTTAAAATAAACTTATAAGAATAAACGTGCAAACTCATCTCTACTACCGCTTTGTCCACAGCGACGGGCGCATGCGTCGATGAGGGTCTTGGAATTCATGGCTGTCGAAATACGCAAACGCAAAGTAACGATTTCCTCTTTCAAAAATCATTTTTTTCGAAATTGACTCATTTGGGGAAAAAAAAAAATCTATACGCATTTCTCGATGCAACAGCGGATCTCATTGTTTTGGTTCATTCAAGAACCAATTTTACGACATTAGCACTCTCAAAAATTGAATTTTGCGGCTCTATTTGCATCAAAATCCGATTCGCTAATTCGTTTCTCTCAAAAACATAATTTTGAGTGTTTGGATCACTCTGGTGCGGGTTCAGAAAACCAAATTCACGGGGTAGGCCCTCACAAATAACAACGGGCTACAATTGAGTGTGAGTAAAAGTGCTAATTCGTGCCCAAAAGTGAGAAAAGGCGCGCTCTTCGCGGCCAAAATTGATTAAAAACTCTATAAATCGCGTTTCTCGTAAACCAAATTCACGGGGTTGGCCCTCACAAATGCGCCAACGGGCTACAATTGAGTGTGAGTAAAAGTGCTAATTCGTGCCCAAAAGTGAGAAAAGGCGCGCTCTTCGCGGCCAAAATTGATTAAAAACTCTATAAATCGCGTTTTCTCGAAAAAAAAAAAAAATCTATACGCATTTCTCGATGCAACAGCGGATCTCATTGTTTTGGTTCATTCAAGAACCAATTTTACGACATTAGCACTCTCAAAAATTGAATTTTGCGGCTCTATTTGCATCAAAATCCGATTCGCTAAATCGTTTCTCTCAAAAACCTAATTTTGAGTGTTTGGATCACTCTAGTGCGGGTTCAGAAAACCAAATTCACGGGGTTGGCCCTCACAAATGCGCCAACGGGCTACAATTGAGTGTGAGTAAAAGTGCTAATTCGTGCCCAAAAGTGAGAAAAGGCGCGCTCTTCGCGGCCAAAATTGATTAAAAACTCTATAAATCGCGTTTTCTCGAAAAAAAAAAAAAAAAAAAAAAAAAATCTATACGCATTTCTCGATGCAACAGCGGATCTCATTGTTTTGGTTCATTCAAGAACCAATTTTACGACATTAGCACTCTCAAAAATTGAATTTTGCGGCTCTATTTGCATCAAAATCCGATTCGCTAAATCGTTTCTCTCAAAAACCTAATTTTGAGTGTTTGGATCACTCTAGTGCGGGTTCAGAAAACCAAATTCACGGGGTTGGCCCTCACAAATGCGCCAACGGGCTACAATTGAGTGTGAGTAAAAGTGCTAATTCGTGCCCAAAAGTGAGAAAAGGCGCGCTCTTCGCGGCCAAAATTGATTAAAAACTCTATAAATCGCGTTTTCTCGAAAAAAAAAAAAATCTATACGCATTTCTCGATGCAACAGCGGATCTCATTGTTTTGGTTCATTCAAGAACCAATTTTACGACATTAGCACTCTCAAAAATTGAATTTTGCGGCTCTATTTGCATCAAAATCCGATTCGCTAAATCGTTTCTCTCAAAAACCTAATTTTTAGTGTTTGGATCACTCTAGTGCGGGTTCAGAAAACCAAATTCACGGGGTTGGCCCTCACAAATAACAACGGGCTACAATTGACTGTGAGTAAAAGTGCTAATTCGTGCCCAAAAGTGAGAAAAGGCGCGCTCTTCGCGGCCAAAATTGATTAAAAACTCTATAAATCGCGTTTTCTCGAAAAAAAAACTTCGTGAAACATACAAAAATTGAAAAACGCGAATTCGTGGCTAAAATAAAAGAATTGACGGCTAGAATAGGGGAAATAAGAATTAGTTGCTACTCGTTGTAAAGAAGTGAAACGCCAGTTGCGTGAGGCTGAAATTGAGAATAACCACTCACTCAGACCGTGGCTAAAATTCAGAAAAATCACTTATTCGTGGTTATAATTGATAAAAAGCGATAATTCTCAGCCAAAATCAGGGAAAAGGGTCAATTCGCGGTTAAAAAAGAGAAAAAACGCTTATTCACGCGGCTAAAATTCACATATAAACGCTGTAACTCGCGATTTCTGGAGTAAACTACGTGGAAAGTTAAGAAAATCACTCACCCGCGGGGAAATTGATGAAAATTCGCTAATGCAAAACTCAAAATGAGAAAAACAATAATTCATGTCTAAAACTGTTATAAGCTCGCTCTTTTCGCGCGAAAATAGATGAAAAGCGCCAATCCAAGTCTAAAATTAAAAGAAAAAAAAGTGCTTATCACAGTGCTAATTCGTGACTCCTGATGAAGAACAATTGCAAATTCGTGACTGCAATTGAAAAACACGGCTGTAACTGAGCAATAGAGATTACTTGCCGCTAAAAGTGAGGAAAGCCCCCAGATTCACGGCATGAATGGATAAAATGCGCCAAATTCGCAGCTGAAATTAAGGAAATGAGCTAAATCACGGCTAAAAGTAAGAAAAAGTGACCATTCGAGGCGAAAATTGGTATGAACGCTATAATTCAAAATTTTTTAAGTAAATTTCCCGAAAAGTTGATAAAAGGCGCTGTTTCGCGACGAGAATAGAGAAAAAGTACTAATTCGCGGCTAAAAATGAAAATAAATAAAAAGCCGACTTGGAGTGAGTGAGTTAAAAAAAAAAAAAAAGGAAAAAAACTTACTCACGGTTATGAAAAGCGCTAATCAATGCTGAAAATTTAGAAAAAGGGCTCATTCGCAACTGATATTCATAAAAACGCTGAACCTTGTGATTTCAGGAGTTTACTACGTGGAAAATTGATAAAAAATCAATCACCCGCGCAAAAATTAATACAAATTTGCTAACTCCTGAGACAAATTGAGAAAATGTGCTGGGTTCGCGGCTAAAATTGGTGAAAACTTGCTCATTCGCGGTGAAAATAGATGAAAAGAGCCGATTCACGGCATGAACTTGAGAAAATGTACTCGTCATAGGAGGCTAACGTCTAAAATTCAGGAAACTGGCTCATTTTTCGCGATTGATGAAAAAAGCTAATTCATGGCTAGAATAGAGACAACTTTATTACAATTTATTTATTGATTACAATTGAAAAACGTGGGAGTAAAAACGACGATTTGTGACTGAAATTTGGTAAAAGCTCTCATATCATGGATAAAATTCAGAAAAATCGCCGAATCATAGTTAAAATTAACAAGATGCTCCAATATTTCACTGTTAGTGCCTAATTCACGGGCTAAACTGAGAAAAAGCGATCATTCGCGACTGAATTTGATGTAAACGCTATAATTCGAGATTTTTTGCCGTAAACTTTTTGGAAAATTAAGACAAATTGCTCACTCGCGGAAAAAAGTGATAAAAATTCAGTAATTCCCGGTTTAAAATTTAGAAAACACCATTGATTCTTGGTTTTCGTGGAAGCAATATCTCATTGGTTTTATTCTGACTGTGCTTGCGCACAAATAGTATGTCTTTGTTTTCTTTCCAGTCAAATGTGTAAATAAATACCATATCTTATTGGCTGAAATTGAGAAAATGGCTAGAAGCGAACAAAAGAGATAACTATAGCAGTTCAAGTCAGTCAGTTTGATCAATTTATTAATTAAAAATACCGGCGACAGAATTATTCATTATATCTATCTATCAACATCTAGATAAGATAAAATTCGGCGTGGTTTACCGATCAGGAGAAACGCCTAGAGTTTCGAGAAAGAATGGACCTGGGTGGGGTTCGGCTCAGCTTATCCCTCGGAGTACGACTCCCAAAGGCGTCTCCGTGGCGCAGTTGGCTGCGTGTTGGACTGGTAATCTAGAGGTTGCGGGTTCAAATCCCACTGGGGAGCCATTTTTTCTCGAAACTCGAATCGTGTTGGGCTATGCCCTTCCATCGTCGTCCGAATAACATCAGTTTAATTAATTTATTAATTAAAAATAACGGCGACAGAACTTTTCATTACATCTATCTAAAAACTATAGCGGTTAAAATTGAGGTAAACGATAAAATTCATGGCTAAGATTGAGAAAACTATTCGATTCAAGGAAAAATTGGAGAAAAAGCGCTGATTCCTGCGCTAAAATGAATGAATAACGCCAATTCCGCGGCTAACATAGAAGAAAATGGCAAATTCGTGGCGATAAAAGTGAGAAATTCGCGGCCAAAGTTTGGAAAAACGCTAGACAGTTTTTGGGCCAAAATTGAGAAAAATGCTAATAGTTCTCGGCTATAACTGCAAAATAGCGCTTATTCGCGGCTAAAAGTGGGGAAAACCGCAGTTGGACGGCATAAATGCTTAAAAAGCGAAAATTCGTGTTATAAAATGTGAAAAAGTGCTAATTTGCGGTTAAAATGGATATAAAGGCTGACGCTGCATTATACTCAGGGCATGAATAGGGTCCCATTGGAAATTTCCGCCCTATGGGTCTTGAAAGGTGTAGGTCAACCGCCACTGCTTCCCTGAACTTTATAGAGTGCTGTCGCTGTAAGGGAAAATTCGTGCGCACCCTGAAAACTGACCAATATAATGTAGCAAAACACGCAGGCAGTGGCGTAGTGAAAATATTCGGACCCGCAGACCCTTGCCCACACCACCTGTCTAGCAAGCCCAACACGGTTTCTTGCTGTTCCTATTTGCTTCCTATTTTATTTTTTATCCTGAACTCTGGGCCCATTGCTTTTCCTCTTCTTACTTTCATCCCTTCTTATTCTTCTTGGTTTCCAAAATCCCGGCACCCCCTGAAGACCAGGATGAAGAGTGACAGACCTAGTGCTCCCCTCGCTTCTTTCTCCATGGGCATCATGCATCCAGAACTGGATCATGGCGGGGAACTACTGGGGCTATAGCCCCGGGCGGCAGATTTTGAGGGGGTGGCAAAATTTGAGAAATAGTATGAGGTGGAGGAGAGGGATAAGACAATAATCTAACCAGAATATGGAGACGACGGGGAAGAGGAATATTTTTTGTTTGTACGACACACTCTGATTGGAGCTGTACACTTCGTTCATGTACTAATGCGGGCTCCTCGAACGATGCGCAATTTGTCGAACACTCACCCTGCCCTGTGGCACAGCTCGCCGCAGCCTTCCAGCGAATTTAGCAATAGCGGGATCATTGGTGGACCCTTGTCGAGGGGTCCCTTGTCATCCCTCGCTTGTCAAACTGACTAAATTCAAGAGTTTGGGAATTAGCGCTTATCTTAATTTGTAGTCACGGATTTGCTCTAAGAACTACAAATGCGCCTTTTTTTCTAAATTTAGGCACAGTAGTTGTTTCTCAAAACCACGAATTGACACATTTTCTCAATTTTAGCCATCACAAATGTCTGCTTCTTCGCAATTTCCAGTATATCAACGCTTTTTAGAACTTTTAACCGCATAATTGCCCAAGAACAGCAAATTAGCTTATCTTTTAATTTTAGCCTGCTAAGGACGTATATACAGTGCCGGCACCCGCGGGCGAATCCTTCACCTGCGCAGTGAGCCTTCAGTAGCCGTGATTTGGCGTTTTCTCCATTTTAACCGGGCATTAGCGGTTTTTTTCCTCATTTCAGCGCTTCTTCCCAATTTCATCGGTGAATTAACGATTTGCGTCGCCATTTTAGTCGCGAATTAGCGATTTTTCTCAATTTTTGTCGTGAATTAGTGTTTTTTCGATTTTAGTCGCTGTTGAACGCTTCATTCCTAATTTCAGCCATGAAGTTGCTCCCGAAAACAGCGAATTGCCATTTCTTCAACTTATTTTTGTGATTTAGCAAATAATGTTTCCAATTTAAGCCCTCATTGTAGCTTTTTTCTTTATTTTAGCTTTATTTTAGTGATTTTCTACATTTGGGCCATGAATGAGAGGTTTTTCCCAGCGAATGAACGCTGCTTCTGAATTTTATCCGCGAATTAGCGCATTTTCCTCATTTATCCGTGGATTAGCGATTTGGCTCTCTTTCAGTCCTAAAGTTATTACCTTCAGGATCCGCGCATTGGCGTTTTCACCATTTTCAACGGGGAATTAGCCGTTTTCCCACACTTAGCGATTCTTTTCAATTTCATCGGTGGATTAGTTATTCTTCACCATTTTAGCTGCTAATGAGCTGTTTCCTCCAATTTGAACCGTGAGTTAGCACTTTCACCATTTTACATAAACGTGAATTAGCGTTTTTCTACACTTCATCCACGATTTTAGCGCTTTTTCTCATTTTCAGCACTGAATTAGTCATTTATCTCAATTTCAGCTCCAAATTAGCGTATTCCTAATTTCGGTCTGGAAGTTGCATCGAGAAACCTCGAATTACTGTTTTTTTTCCAATTTTGTGCACGTATATCAGCACTTTCCAGACTTTTAACCGCTTAGGGTAAGAGCAGAACGCGGAGGTCGGAGGCTCACTTGAGGGTGAGGGTCGATAGCGACACTACACCATCGAGGGCAATTCATCCGGCCTCTTACCAGAGCTACTCAGAACGCGGCGGTTGCTAAAGCTAACGCTTTAGTAGCTTCGGGTTCTTCTAAACACTAAAAACTAACACTAAACTAGGTCCTGAACGCTGTGAATGTGAGAATGAGACTTGCTGTATCCTGCTATAATCCGGCTAAGTGTAGGCCGGATGCATATTTTGCATATGCAAAATAGATTATTTTTCCTAATGTTTCTTCATTATGATGCATATTTCGGCACTTTTTTCTTGGAAAATACGGGAATATGCAAGAAAAAGAAAGGAAAGCAGCTCTAAAAAATATATTCTCAAGTCAATAAGCCCAGGAAGGGGAAGCTCGCTCTCTCTCAACTCAATGGTAAGGACGGCCACTTCGGCGAAATCAAAAGCATGTTCATGGATTTATAGATGGCAGATTCGGCCCAGAACTTTTCTCCCCGGCTAATAGAGAACCTGTAAACTAAGTGAATTCACCGCCTTTTTGGGCTGTAGATAGGGCTGGGCTTCTCGACAGTATTTTCACCTATATTTGCATACAATTTTATCGATATTCCTACCCCAAGATGGACGACGCGTTCACTGCAACTAGGTAGAGCGGTCTCTCCTCTCAAGAAAAAACGTGAGCAAAACAAGTTGAGGGTAACGCCTTTCAAACGGCCCAATCAGGAATGAGGATGCATGGATGAGCTTGCGACCGCGACCTCCTGGGATCAAATAAGTTTGAAAAACAAAATCATCGACCCCACAGCGAGCCCGCTAGCCTTCGCTCCTGCCTCTTTGTTCTGTACAGTCCCACCACTCTATTAAACATTCTTGTTTGTGTGGATAGCTATCGCGATAGGCATCGCTATCGACCCTCATCGTCAAGCGAGCCTTCGATCTCCGCGTTCTGCTCGTACCCTTACTCTCCTCCCTAAGAGCATCCCGCTAGTGCACCTTCTCAATTTTAGCCGCCTAAGGAACTTCAAAAACTGGGGATCATCGACTTTTCTCTATTTTAGCCGCGAAGTTATCTTCAAGAGGCGTGAAATAGTACTTTTTGCTTGTTCCACAATCACTGAAAATAAGACCGGGTTCTCGACCCCCCCCCCTGCCCTTTGGCTGTTGTCAGACGGCCACTCTGACAACGCACTCAGCGTGGACCCCGTAAAGGCGGGCGTTTTACAGAGGTGTAAGTAGAAATGGTAAAACCAGTAATGGTAAAATGGCCAAATTCAGCACAACGGCCCAATAAAGTCCAACCCCAGCAAAGGTCCAACCACAACCAAAAATCCAACCACAGCAATTGGCTTAGGCTACGAGAAGCTATCGCCACAGTTGTCCAGCTACAGTACAGTCCCAACCACAGCAAAGCTCCAAACCACAGTAAACCTTCAACCAGCAAAAACTCCCGACCTTTGCAAACGAGCAACAGCAAAGGTTGAACACCAGCAAAGCTAAAACTACAAAAAGCTCTAACCACATTACATTTTGGCCGCTTATGCAAACATCGTCCAGGGGCTGCATGGGCGGTTTATTTTTTGGGACCATTTCTTTAAAAAAAAATGTTACATTTAGGATTCGACACGCACGGTTAATCGACAAATTCGGGTGATACGACCAGAACATAAGTAAAGAGGCGTTAGTAGGCCTCATAATCCTCATAGAAGGCGTTGGTTTCGGCCGATTTTCTCATTTCCAAAGTGTGTGAGCCCAGCGTGGACTACCTGCTGCCCGTCGTCTGTCGAAGCTCTTCTGTGGGGCATTCCCAGTTCTTGAATTCCCAAGATATTTTAACCATCTTATGGGGGGGGGGGGACAAAAGGGTTCTAAGTTGTTTGTTTTTATGTTGTTTTTTAAAAAGTATTTCGATTTGAGCAGGTCGCGGTTTTTGGACAATGCGTTGTCGTAGCTTCGACCGATTTTCTCTAACTCTAGACCATTTAAGAAAGTGCATTTTCTAAACAAAATAAACATTAAAACTATCACCAATAATTACAAAACAAACAAATTTCAAGATTTTTTTTTCTGTAGAAAGTTTTTGATTTTAAGTAGAGAAAAGCTAAAATGTCTTGACCCCTATTTGCCTACTGCTAAAACTCTTGAAGCCACGCTCGTTATGAAATCACAGTACGGTACTTCGTTTCTCGGTCAAGTGCGGGGTGTTGGAAACTTGGCGGGTGTATATAATCCGCCGTGATTACAAGGGAAGAACTTGTATTTGTTGAGATTCACACGTGCATAGTTGACGAAGACGGAAGAGAGGGAAAACTAGAAAGAAAAGGTCGGGGTTATAGACAAAGTTATGCTGTTTGAGGAAAAAAAAAAAAAAAAAAATCCCTGTACGAGCTCCTCTCTTTGTCGTTTTATTGTTCAATAATTCGTTTCCAAAGCTTGAGGCAAAACTTTTGAAAATCATCCACGAAGGGTCGCTCCCGGATCGTGTTCTTTTTTATACCTCCTACCACCTATAACCCTAATCGAGAAAATACTGCATACCGAGCGGAATAATGTTATTACAATGAGCTTCGTCTGAAATATAAAAAAAAAATCTAGCCCGAGAGGTTTGTATAAAATGCGTCCTATTTTTATTTGTATGTTTCTCATTCCAAAGGTCATTGGGTGACACGACATTACCGCGTCTTGAATGGTGAAAAGGAAATGAAGGAAAGTATCATCTCAAGGGACTCGTAATTTTTCAACTCTTTCTGCATTTAGAGAAAGACCCACAAGAAACAGTTTCTTCCTCTTTAAACTCTCCTTTTTCATGCTTGAGATTTTTATTGGTTCAAATATTTCAAGACGAATAAAAATGCAAAGCCTCTTAATCTATTTTGGCGTCTCATTTTCTCGCTCCTAAAGAGTAACTAATTTTAATACTCGACGATATGATTTTTTCTTAAAAGGCGCAAGCGGGACACCACGAGAGGGGGAGAGTGTTCCTGTCGTGAGAAATTCAAAACATAACTTTCACTGTGCACAATCAAAAAAGCCACGAGGCGATGCCGTCTCTTCGTCCCCCTCACCCCTTTCACCCCGGCTCGTCCATCCACCCTCACACACTTCAATGCGAGCATAAAATTTTAACAAAGAGAATCACTGATCACGATACCCCTTAACCCTCTCGTCGTGGTTCTTTATACTTCTGTTTGAGCCCTCATGCGGGTTTCATCTCCCCCGAAAACGATCCGTTGGATGAGAGAAAGTTATCCAATTGAACTGAAGGACGAACTTCAGTTCGGGATCGGAGGAGAGAGAGAGAGAGTGAGAGAGAAGAAAAAAAAAAAGCGAGGAAACGCCTCGAGCGATTCTTCACACCGTCGCAATGACTTCTTTTTCGAGAGCCTCGAGCTCATCAGCAAAGAAATACAAATTAATTAATTTAAGAATCTGCTCCGGATGGATTTCGAGTTCGGAGAATTAATTGATCTTTTTAATTGCTCTATTATCAAGGGGCTTCCGATTTCCGAATAATGTAAGGCTCGATTTTTCTTGGCTCCGGGACACCAACGTTATAATATGGAAATTTTTGTGAGTTTGTGAAAGCTCCGTTGTTTAATAATGGTTAAATGCTACAACTTTCTTGTTAAAGATTATTAATTAAAGTGAATAATTTATTATTGAACCTTTGCTCGATAAATATTTAATTTGTTAGCCAGCTTTTCAACGCAGGAATGACATCAAAGGGCAAAGGGGAGGAATGACAGGCCCTGAGTGTTACAAATGGGATGCTCAATCGGATAAAGAGCTCATTAAACAAAAATTATACCAAAATGAGGCAATATACCTTGAAAAGCTCAACCCCCTGGCAATTGCTTTAAACTAAAGCAGTTCCGAGTACAGTGTTTTTAGGCTTTGTATGCCCTTTACCCCCACCCACAATTCTAAACTCCCTTAACAAATTGTAAAGCCGACCCTATTCGGAAATCTACCGCCGGTAATTAGGCTGACCCTTCTACCACCCTCCAAAAGCCTCTATTCTAACCCATTTCCTTACACTCGGCAATGTTTGTGACGATGTTCAAAATTTGTTTCTTCCAATACAAAAGGGTGGCCATCGTCCTGTTCCGCGAAATAATAGCCGTATGCAATTTTATACATTCGCTAAATCCGAGATATAGGTTAATGAGTGGGGGTGAGGAGGCGGAGGAGAATGAGTAGGAGGAGGAAGACAACGGGGATTACATTAGTAATTTAAATAGAAATTATTTTGAAATAAAGAGGGTCACGAGGGTATTGTATCCCATGGGAGAAGTGGGTAGAGGTTTGCTAGGAAATGTGAACCAGATTGAGATGGGATTATTCGAGAAGATTGCCGACGGAATAATTATCTGCTGCATCAGCCAAATTTTTCATTTTATTTTTCCTTGAATTCATACCAAACGAAGAAAATATCGTTGAAAGTATAAGATGCAGGTCGTTCTTATATAACAAAAGTTTTTTTTTTTTGCGTTTCACACCAAAATCTGATTGTTTATTAAAAACATATTTTTTTACATAATTTACAATGTTAGGAAAATGGAGGGACGATGTTGTCTGGTCGCCACATTACCCCCCTCCTAGTGAGTGGTTTGCTTGTTCGAAAGGGAGGAGCGATTCGTATTTTGCGAACGTGGCGAGTGACAGCCGTTGATGGGGGAGTAGAAGATTGGATAATTTGAGAGAGGTGGTTGGTTGCAACGAAAAATGCCGGTTTCAATCGATCGATGGAAACTTGGTCTTCTTTACCATTAATGTCGAGTGTGAAGTATTTGTCCTGTTGGCGGAGAACTTTGAAAGGATCGTCATAAGGAGGTTGAAGTGGTCTTTTGACTCGATCAACGCGAACGAAGACATGTGTGGCTGTGCTGAGTTGGGGATGGACGAAGGTGTGGCGAGAGTTAGCCTTGGATTGATCCGCAGGACGGAGAGAGCGGAGTGTCTCTTTAAGATTTTCGATGAAGGGGGAAATTTCTTGACACATTTCTTGTCGATCATCGAAAAGTTGACCGGGAAGATGAAGAGATTGACCGTACGTCAACTCGCATGGGCTGTATCCAGAGTCGTGAACTGTGCTGTGAAGACCGAGGAGAATGAGGGGAAGAGAGTCGACCCAGTTGCTTGAATGATGGCTGACTTGAGTGTTCGGTGCCAGCGTTCGATTTTTCCGTTCGACTGAGGGTGGTAGGCGGTAGTTCTAAAATGTTGGATTCCGAGGGTGATGTTGAGGATACGAAACATTTGAGATTCGAATTGTCGCCCGCGGTCTGTTGTTAGAAAATTGGGAATTCCGAAACGTGAAATCCAAGAAGTGAGGAGAGTTCTAGCGACGGTCTCTGTCGTAATGTCTGATACAGGTGTTGCTTCGGTCCAGGATGTGAAGCGATCGATCATGGTGATGATGTACCGTTATCGTTGGCATAAAGGGAGGGGTCCGACGATGTCGACATGGACGTGTTGAAAACGACGAGATGTCGTTGGGAATGACGAAAGTGGTGAACGAGTGTGCCGATGAACTTTTGAACGTTGGCAGTGAAGGCAGGATTTGGCCAACGTGTGAACGTCTTTCTTGATGGAAGGCCACACGAAGCGGTCGCGGACGAGTTTGGATGTGCGTTTAGGAGACGGGTGTGACAGGTTATGGATGAGGTCGAAAATTCTGCGACGAAGGCCAGAAGGTATGAAGGGACGATTCTTGTCATCACAGAACACGAAACGGTGAGTCCGGGAACGGAAACGGAAGAGAGTTTTAGCGAATACTTGTCCGGATGCTGTATAATGTGAAGAAGGTCATGATCAGACTGTTGAAGACGAGAGAGTTCACCGTAATCGAAAGTTTCGAGGGTTGCGATTCGGGAGAAATAGTCAGCGACGAGATTTTCGGCACCGGGGACGTGACGGATGTCGGTCGTGAATTGCGAAACGAAATCGAGGTGGCGAAATTGTCGAGGTGTCGCTTTTTCGGGGTTTTGGTGGAAGGCGTAGACTAAAGGGCGATGATCTGTGTAGATGACGATTTCACTACCTTCGAGCATGTAACGGAAGTGTTTGACTGCAGCGTAAATAGCGAGGAGTTCTCGATCGTACGTACTGTAACGAGTCTCTGTTGGGGTTAACTTTCTCGAAAAGAATGCAATAGGTTGGGGAGAATCATCGACGTTTTGTTGAAGGGTAGCGCCTACAGCGATGTCGGAAGCGTCGACTAGCAGGCTGAGGGGTGAATTGGGGTGAGGGTGAGCTAAGAGTGTTGCTTCGACGAGGCTGTTGACGCAGGCATCGTACGACGCGGTCAACTCGGGAGTCCAGCGGATCGAAGCATCCTTTTTTTGTCGAGAGTTTTTATGAGGTTGTGCAGTGTGGTTTGGTGTCGAGCGGCGTGTTTGATGAAGCGACGATAATAATTTAAAGCGCCGAGAAATTTGCGTAGAGTGCGAACGGTTGATGGTTTTTCCACTTTGGTTAGTGCTTCAACACGATCAGGGAGAGGTGAAGTTCCATCTGCTGAGATGCGGTAGCCGAGAAAGTTTACGGAGGAAGCACCGAGGATACATTTGCTGGGATTGAGCGACAAACCATACTCTTGAAGACGAGTGAAAACGATTCGTAGATGTTTTTCGTGTTCGTCAAGTGATGTTGATGAGATGAGGAGGTCGTCGATGTAGCAGAACACGAAGTCCATAGAGCCGAACAGTTCGTCCATGAAGCGTTGACACGTTTGGCCGGCGTTGCGGAGGCCAAACATCATTTGAGGAAACTCAAATAATCCGAACGGTGTGATTATAGCGGTTTTTTCGACGTCAGCGGGAGATACTGGGATTTGATTGTACGCCCGGGTGAGGTCAAGTGTCGAGAAAATTGTTTTGCCGCTGAGGTTGTTGGCGTGGTCATGAATGTGCTTCATAGGGTACCTGTCGGGCTTCGTGACTCCGTTTAAGGCTCGGTAGTCGCCGCAAGGACGCCATCCGCCACCTTTTTTCGACGTGAGATGAATAAGAGGACTGGCCCAAGGTGATTTGGACGGGCGGCATATCCCCATGTCGAGCATCGCCTGAAATTCGTCTTTCGCGATTTTCAATTTGTCGGGAGCGAGTCGTCGGAAACGGCAGTGAATGGGTGGGCCGGTAGTTTCGATGACATGAGTAGTGTTGTGAGGCGGTGTTGAGCGGGGAAAAACAGGAGGACGAGAGATATCGGGAAATTCCTTGAGAATGGCGGCGAACCGGTTGGTTGTGTCGACGGTTAATATGGATGGAACCATCGAGGGAGCGTAGCGCACTTTAGCGGCGAGGTTTGTCTCACCGTCGAGCAATTTTCGATTTTTCAGATCGACGAGGAGGTTGTGGAACAAGTCAGTGACATTATCAACTCGCCGCCGGAAGTAAAAAAGTTCGACGTGATTACTACTCGGCTCGTAGGAGTTTTCATAGACAGTGCTGAACAACGCATAAAACGACTCCTCACAGACCTCGAACTTGGCGACCAACGCCCAACGCAACTTCTTCGTGCTATGCGACATTTAGCCAACAACTCGGTATCTGACGACCTACTCAAAACTCTTTGGCTTCAGCGGCTGCCTCACAGCATTCAGACCATCCTAGCAGTCAGCGAAGGAAATCTCGATAAATTGGCAGAACTCGCCGATAAAGTGATCGAAGTCGGATCTGAACCTCGAACGATCTGTGAAACTTCCTCCCTCGCCCTCGCCATTCAAGACCTTACATCTCGCTTTGAACGCCTCGAAGCTCGACTACTTAAACGCAGCCGTCCCGTTTCTCGAAACCGTTCCAATCGTTCGAAATCTCGAGATGCCCACCGCCGACGCCGTTCTTCTCTTGAAACCCCTAACTCGTGCTTCTATCACGCCACGTTTGGAACCAAGGCACAGAAATGTACCGGCACCCCTTGCCCTCGCTTCGTTCCAAAAAACTAGACACCCTTCAACAGTTGGCGGCTTTTGGAAGGGTCAAAATCAATCGCCTTTTCATCAAGGACAAATTAACAAACTCCGAATTCCTCGATGATAGAGGAGCCGACGTCTCCATTCTTCCCGCCTCAACAACAGACAAGCTCAAACCAACGTCGTCTTATTCCATTTTCACCGCCAGTGGTCAACCGATATCAACATACGGCGAAAAACTACTCACGCTTGATCTCGGTCCACGACGTTCCTATCGCTGGTCTTTTATCCCCACATCGATCAAAACACCAATCTTGGGAGCTGATTTCCTCAAATTCCACATTACCCCCCCCCCCCCCCGGCTCAAATCGGGAAAACCGAGCGAACGTGTTGATGTATGAAAGTGGGCAGTGGCGTCCAGCCCCAATTTAACTTCCTCAGTTTCTGTTTTGCTTTCGCGGTTCTCTTCAGTCCTGGCGGTGAGCAGCCGGAACCTCCTTGATTTGGGTTTTAGGGCAACTCCAGAGTGCCTGGGTTCGATTCCCCCTCAGAGAGTATGCCGAGGTGTAGTGGCAAAGGGGACAGACCTCTCCGCGCCTATGTTCTGAGAGGGCCTCCGAAAAGCTTAAACATGGAGGATTTTCAAGTTTCATGCATGTGAAAAGAATATTTGGTATCCGCTTGAACAACTTTATGGCCCCATCTGACAATTTTCATTCCATCCGTCTAGGAGAATGGAACAAATCAGGTGCCCAGCAGTTTTTGTGACTATAATAGATTCTGCCCTATATTCGGATAATTCGATTTGTATACTTCTGGGAATAATGCGTGCCGTGTGGTTAGCTAAAGTGCATCTCGACCAGGCGACCAAGGTTCTAAATAAGAGTAATTACCTATCAGTGCTACTTTTGAGTCACTGAGTGTGTCAACGTCGTTACCAGGAGCCATTCTTCCAGGAAGGGGATGGCCAAAAACGGTGGCGTCTGAACGGCTCGTTTATTCGATTGTTGGATTCCCCGGGGTCAAAAACCCCAAAGATGCGCGATTCCGCGTCCTATTTCAAATTTTGGCCATCTTTTCTCAACCAGCCGAGGGCTTAAGTGGGTGATATTCAGGTCCATTTTAACCATTCCTAGCCAAAAACGCCCACATAAGGAGTCGTCGTCGGCAATAGCCTATCGAGGCCCATGTGCGCAGTTTTTTTTCTCTGTGCAAGCTTACGGGCAAGTCTACGTTTGACATTGAAAAGCCACGTTCATTTTTCGATGTTCTGCGGGCTATTCACGGCTAACCGATTTGAAAAACTGTAATATTCCCGGCTAAAATTGAGAAAAAGCGCTCATTCGTGGCTAAAATTGAGAAAATGCGTAAATTCGTGGTTTCTGATTCAAGATCATGGCCAACATTGAGAAAAAACGCTGATGTGTAGTTCCGGTGAATCCGCGACTAAGTTGAGAAAAGCACTAATTCATTTTAAAAGTTGAAATCATTATCACTCGTTAGTGGCAACAATTTTGAGAAAAAGCTCCACTAAAATTGAAATAAAAACACGCTTACTTCTAACTCACGGCTAAAATTAGGGAAAAGCTCCAGTTCGCTGCTAGAATTGAAAAAAGCGGACATATAAAGGGATCAAGTAAACAGACATAATTAGGGTTGAAAGAGCTACCTGCATAAAATTGTTTTTGGAAACCCAAATTCGCGAAATTGGTCCTTGAAAAGTGTCAAACCACGAAATTCTGTTTTTTGGAAGTACCAAATCCTTGAATTCGTCAATTTGGGCAACTGCGGTGGCTTCGTGTGAGCGTTCCTGGCGGTGCGTGGAGGAGTCCTCTTTAGTACGGGCACGAATTATGCAATGAGAGGGAAAAGAGAGAGAGTGAAAAAGAAATTATTTTCTTTCTCTCTTCATCTCTTCTAGTTCGATTTGCCTCATCCCTCTCCCGCACCAAAAAATATTTCTCAAATTTTGCCGCCCCTCGAAATTTGCCGCCCAGGGCTATAGCCTAGGTAGCCCCCCCTCCCATGATCCTGCCCGGCTTTAGATATCACAAATTAGTCGAAAAATGTAGTGAGTTTTTCAAGTCAGACTGCGAAGTTATTTCCCAATTTTAAGAGAGACGAATTATCGCTTTTACTCAATTGCAGTGAATTCGTGGATTTTCTCTGCCTAATTGATCCGCGAATCAGAATTTTCTTCCATCGTAGCTGCTAGTGAGCGTTTTATCTTAATTTTAGCCAGGAATTACGGGTTTCTCTCAGGTTCAGCAGGTTTTCCAGAATAGATCCGAAAATTGGCGTTTTTTTTCTCAATTTTAGCCGCCGATTATTATGTCCTACTTTCAGCCACGAAGAACCACTTTTACTCAATTTCATCCCCGGGAAATCAGCGGCTTTTCTCAAATTGATCCGCGAATTATCGTTTTTTTATTTTAGCTGCGGATGAGCGCTTTTTGTCAACCTTAGGTGCGAATTTACGCATTTTGCTCAACAGTTCCGCTGCGAATTACCAGGTTTTCTCAAATTTATCAGTGAATTATCGTATTTTCTAAATTTGTAAACGATTAAAAAGTAAACGATTTTTCTCAATTTTAGGCATTTGAATTAGTGTTTTCCTCTGTTTTAACTCGCAGATAAGCACCGCTCCTCAATTTTATCCGCGAATTAACGATTTCCCAAGCCGTGAATAAATAGGTCCGTTCCATTGTTTCGCGAGTGCAAAATTTAATTTTTTTTACAGTGAATTCCACTATTTTCAGTGACGTCATAATGCTAGTTTTTTACTATTCTCACAGTTATTTTATACCTTTTGAGCAGTATTTTTCAGTGATTTAGTGATTTCGAGGTTGTCTTGACAGTATTATTCACTGTTGTCTAGGCCTTCATAACGGTAATTTTCACTGTTACTCAGTTCTTTTTACCCTTCCCTTTACTTTTTAAACTGTTCTATTCACTGTTTTCAGAGCTCCCGAAACGGCGATTTTCACTGTTCTCTCAGGTATTTTCAACTTTTATGTTTACCTTTTCCAAAGGCATTATTCACTGTTTTCAAGCCCATCGTAACGGTAATTTTCACTGTTCTCTCATTTCTCAGCTCTTATCACCCATCGCTTTGCCATTCCAGCGTTATTATGCACTGGTTCTTCATTTATTTACACAATTGTCACGACTTTTAGAATAGTTATGTTCACCTTCATCTCAGTTATCTTGTAGCCACGCTGAACCTTTGATGGTGGGAAGGGTACGTCTCATTATTTTTCACCTTGTGGGTAGCGATAATCCGGAAAAACCATCGTGAATGCGTGTTACACTAATTAGCGTTTTAGTATTGAGCTTACGATGGGCTTTCTGGAAGAGGTAAAAGACGAATAAATCCTCGTCCTACAGGGGCAGCGTGGAGCATAACTGTAAGAAAAGTGAACATGACTGAACTAAAGGACCTGAAAAATGAAAAATATTGCTGGAAAGATGAAATCAAACGTGAACACGGTGAAGAAGTCAACGCTTACCATAGAAATGGGGTAATAGGATAGGCGTATAGTACAAGGTCATGAACCATTTAGTCACTATTCTTTATGTTCTATTGAAGTCATGTATTTATGTTCCATTAACGAATATTCACAAAGCATGATTATTTATAACATTATTAAGAAAATAACGCACTTTGAAATTGATGTACCAAATTAACTGTGAAAGTGTGAACGCACACCCAGCTCTCCGAAACGGCTCACTCTTGATCAGGATACAGAACTGATCCCTTATTTCAGGGGCGTAGGTACGGAGGGGGATATGGGGGATAGATCCCCCCCCCCCCAGAGCTACAAGTATACGAACGAAGGAGCACTAGTACCATAACGAAGAGCCCCATAAAATCTCCAAAAATGAGCGTTTCACATTGAAGTTAGGTTTACCAGATTTTCTGGACTTGAAGCAGCCCAAAAAGGTCCGAGTACGTCCAGCTTTTTCCTTGGACTTGAGACCCAACGCAGTAGTGTACCGAAGTACGGGGGGGGGGGGGGGTTCGCCCCGGACCCTCTATCAGACAAAAATTGGTAATATTCGTGGCTATAGATGCTAAAAAGCGCTGATTCGTGGTCTTGCAAAGTAACTTCCAGACTAAAATTAAGAAAAAAATCGCTGATTCGCGGTACATGGAGGCCAATCTACAATAAATTGTGGAAACCAACGCAAAAGTGTTGTACTTGGGTAAACCCTGCGGTTAAAGTGTTAAGAAAACACGCTACAATATTGAAAAATAAAAGACGCTTTCAGGTTAAAATTGAACAAAAATCACTAATTCGCGGCTAAAATTAAAAAAATCACCAATTAGCGCAGCTAAAATTAAGAAAAACGTTAATTTTCAGTTCAAATTGGGAAAAAGTGCTAATTCTCAGTTGAAAATGGAAAAAATTGCCAATTTGCAGCTTAAATTGAGCCTAACGCCAATTATTGGCAAAAATTGACAAAACCCGGTAGGTAATGCACGGGTTGGGAACGCTACCACGCTGCTAAAATTTAGAAAAAGCGAAAATTCGCGGCTAAAATTGTGAAACGTCACTAATTCTCGGATTAAGTGTGGCATGGTTGCTGGGACTAACACGGGTTAAGCTTAGGCGGATAGTAGGGATATATACAGGGCATTACGCCCTTAATAGGCACTTGTCAATCATGGGGGCAGTAGGGGAGCCCGACTGCGAAAGGTGTGGGGAGGCTGAAGAAACCGCGGATCACGTCGTATGCGAGTGTGACGGCTACGCGGCGGCCAGACACACCATTTTTGGTGACGATAGGATAACCTTCCCCAGCTTCTCAAAGAAGAATGGGACCCGTCTCCTGAGTTTGCTGGAAAGGATAAATAGGTTTGAGGAGCCGTACTAGGCTCTCCCGAGTCCGGGCCCCAAGTGGGTATGGTGTATGGGCCGAAAGGCTTCTGGCACCTTCGGAGTCGGGAGACCGTCCGAGCCCTCAAAAAAAAAAATTATAATTACACGCGAAATAGCATTTCCCACAGGAGCAATAGCCGCAAACTTGCGGTTTAGAATATTCACCAGCAGTGAAATTGCGAGTTCGGATCGATAAACGGCCTAGAAATTGTAAGTTACTGAAGCAATTGGCTGCAAAATTACTGTTGTGGGTTGCATTGCAAGTGCAAAATTGTGCGAGATTTAGCTCTTTTTAACCCCAAATTACGTGAATCTGGATCTTTTAGAAACCATGAATTTCGCGTGGTTATACTGTCGTGTCGTGAAATTTATAATTTAACAATGATGATTTTTTGACAGAAATGGATGGATGATGAATATTTATTGGTTAGAAAAAAAAAATTACATTTATAATTTAAATTCGCACCTTCTGGGCCCTATTGCACAATGTTTTATTAGCTAATAATATAGCTAATATTAGCTAATGAAACAGCTGTGAAATTAGCTAATAAAACATTGTGCAATAGGGCCCTGAAGGCATTTTTTGGGGTAAAATTCAGAAAAATGACAAATTCATGAATGGATATAGTATAATGTTATGCATAATGTTATGTAGTATGTATACGCTAATTCACGGCTAGAACTGAAAAGAAGGAATAATCTATACCCATGAAAGTTATAAAAAATTGCTAATGCGGTGGTAAAACGTGAAAACCCGCTAATTTGCGGGTAATATTTAGAAAATAAAATAATCAGCCTGGTAAAAATTAAGAAAAATGTTAATTTTAAGCCTAAAAATTGAAAAAAATTGATAATTTGAGTATAAAAATGGAAGAAATCGCCAATTTACAGCTAAAATTGCGCCAAACGCCAATTTGTGACTGAAATTGAGAAAATTCGCTAATTCACAGGGGTTGAAACGCTACGACGCGTCGCCGCTACAATTTTAAAAAAGCGCTCATTCGTGGTTGAAATTGAGAAAAATTCCGTCAATTTGCGGATTCTGAAGGCAACTTTTCAGGCTGAAATTGAAAAAAAACGGCAATTTATTGAAATAGGCGAAGAAACCTCTAATTCGCGAGTGAACTGAGAAAAATCGCTCATGCATTGCGTATGGTGAACCAAAAAACTCCTAATTAGTGAAAATTGCCCCTATTTTGCAGCTAATATTGTGGAAAACACTTAAGAAAAACGTTAATTTCCTGCTAAAACTGAGAAAAGTGCTAATCCCCTGGTAAATTTTTTTTTTTAAATCTGTAATATGCTGCTAAAATTGAGGAAAACGCTAAAACTCGTGGATAGTTGAGAAACATCGGAACATCGCTCACGGGATAAAATGATACTTTTACCGGCAAAACCGCCGGCTGAAACTGATAAGAACGATACACTCGGCCAAAAAAGCGCTAATTTGCGGGTGGAGTCCAAAAATCACCCCTAACTGAGAGATTGAGGCTATGATGAGGCCAGCAAGATGTCCATATTCAAGAGTGTGCTGGATGGGTGGAATAATGACTAAAATGTGAAATTACCCCCCCCCCCCTCACCATTAGAAGATTTCAATCTGATCCCCCCCCCCCCAGGACAAATTCCTACCTACGCCACTGCCTTATTTCCATTCCTTCTAAACTGAATAACTCAACGCAAGTATTTTGGGTGGTAGGAGATATGTTTAGGATCTTTTGAGACGTTAAATCTACTTGTTTGCACAGTGGAATTTATTGTTTTGACATTAAATTCACTGTTCTCAACACGAAAAGTGAGATCAACTCAGTAAACCCAGTGGATTCGACTCTTTGGAAGTGAATAATACCTTTTACGATTTTACTTATGCTTAGGTTTATTTCACTGTTCACCGTTACCGTTTGTCAGTAATATTCACCTTTCCGAGCAGAACGGTCAAATACACCGAGCACCACGCGGTGATAGATACCATTGTAACAGTAGATATTACAGTACAACAGATTTTTTACTGTTTATGTTGATCACCGCTTACGACAGGTGTTTTTCACCTTTTTAAAAAGTATAAATTACTAACAGTCCAGTCAAATAATTGATCAAAAGGGGGTGTAGCTCCGGTGAGCGGTATCGGAACATATTCCTTCGGAAACTTGTTAAGGGTGGTTAGAAAGTGAACATACTAAAAGTCCTCTCGCCTAGGGGGTTGGCAACAGGTGGAGGGGGGTCCAAGAAGGTCCCATTTTTAGGGTTTTCGCCTCTACCTCAAAAACAATCGGTCTCACCGAAATCGTCACTTTGTACTTGAATAAAGAAGACACAATTCTCTATAACTTTGATCTTATTCGTTTTACAGAAATTCCCAACCGTTCCGGAGACATACCCTCCGGAAAAGTGGCAATTTAAAAAAAAAAAATGATTTAGTCCTGGAGCCAGCTCCGAAAAGGTGCATGTATTTTGTCACAGGTTTTGAAAATCAGAAATCATGGCTCATGGTCCATTGGGTGCGAAAATAAACGTCTGCCATGCCAAAGCGGTTGCTTTCAAAATGACGGCCATTTGGATGATACAAATTTTTCCCACCTCTGCACATGCAGGGTGACCGGTACTTAGTTGAAAAATGAGAGGGATGATTTTGCACCCAAAATGCAAAAAAAAAAAAGTGTTCTATGACCCTGGGTCCGATTTCCATTCTTAGTCGAGATAATCGATTCTTTCACGTGTTTTAGCATAGCACGGGTTTTCGCAACAAAAACAGCTGTAACGTGAGAAATAAGCGTCCTAGGTTAAATCCAATGATACCACTGAAAAGAGCACACTTTTTTCTGTGTGATCACGGACGTTTTGTTTATTTTTTAGGGAAGTTTGTCGGTGAAAACCGGGAAAATATCCGTTTTTGACAACCGTTCAAAGCAAGACTAAAACAGCAACGTTGCTCCCAGCGCCTGGAAAATTCCTATAAAACAAGATGAAGGCACTTAGTTTAATACTTCACGCTTAGTTTACTCCTGTCCGCAATTTTTATTTAGGAAAATCCATTGCTATACCAAAATATCTTCTTTATAGGCACTCGAAATGAGCTTAATGAGGTAGTAACACATTTTCCAAAAACATGCTGTCATGATAGCTTGGGTACCAAAACTCATGAAAACACGATCCTTTCAAATAAAATCAGGCCCTATATTTTTTTATTAATTTTTAAAACTATCGGGTTGCGGGACCCATTTGAAATAGGCTAGATAGACTGATGACGTAATAACAGCATTCGCATGACTTTCACAATAGCTTCCCACAAATCAAACAATAGGACTTAAGAGAATGAGAAAGGCAAGAAGGGGCAAGACATGATAACGGCCATGATGCGGAGTGTTGGGAGGGGTCACATCCCCATAACTAAGTCACGAGACCGGCCGTTTAAGGTAACAAAAAAATTGGCAAGTTTTATTATTTCGCTACAAATCGAAATCAATCATTTACGCACTAATATTCAATTCCTGGCCATATTTAGTCATTTTCTTTCGAAAAAAAAATGTTTCCAGCGATTTTTATTTTTTATGTTACTTCCTCATTGCCTCATTTTTTGGTACAACGATGGATTTTTCTCAAAAAATTGCGAAGGACAGGAGTAAACTTAGCATGAAGTAAGTAAGGTACGGTGGGTCTGGCACACTGCCGATATGGTAGAAGCACTCCTGAAGCCCCGTTTCCCTACTAATCAAATTGAAGTGGTGGGAGGACTTAAATTTTTGTTTCCATCTTTTTGACGGCTGGTTAGCTTTCTAGGGTTAAGGCTTGTGTAATCATAGTTAGCTTTCATTCCATCTTCGCAGGGGTTTGGTTCGGACACAATTCTTAATTTTAACCTTCATGCGGGCGCGCGGGCGGTAAACTACCGCCCAAGTGCTTCAACGAGTGATACCATTGGTGTGATTGACAGCAAAATGCCCAAGAGGTCATGTATTCCTCGTTGATACTCTGTTGCACTAGGAGAAGGGGCATTTCGTCCTAGCGATTGACTTCATTCCATTTTATTTGTCGTTAAAGCTCATAAAGACGTGGCCGGCGGTAATTTACCGCCCTTGCGCGCCCAGAAGTGTAACTCTATTTTGTTCACTACAGGAGCCAAATGTTGGTACCAATCTTCCAAAAAACCAACCTAATCGCCCCCTACCGTCCAAAATTCCCCCCAAAGCACCCTTTAACCCTAATTAAAATGATTTAAAGCAATTTGTGGAGAAAAACAAGTAAAACATGAGAAGGCGGTAGGTTACCGCTCCGCGCCCGATAGCGTTACAAAAGGGAGCGCGCCCGGATGAAGGTTAAATAATGAAGAAATGATGATAGGGAGATGGTCGGATCCCAAGGTATCGTCAGCCCAAGCGCGCCTCGATGGTGTAATGGATACAATGCTCGCTTCGCAACTCAGCGGGCCTGGGTTCGAATCCAGTCATTGCCCATTACACTATAAGGCTGCGGCGAGCTGTGACACGGCACATTCGGCTTCGTTAGGGCGTTCCTAGCCGTGTGCGTTCAACAAACCGCGCACCGACCGAAACGCCCGCGTAGTACGGGTGTGAAGTGCACAGTTAGATCTGGGTATGGCGTAGAAGCCCAATGGAGGCAGGCGCCTGCCGTGCTCAAAGCCCTGCGCCCCCCCCCCCCAAATCGTCAGCCCAACTAAAATGTGAGGCTACGCTGGGGGTGCAGAATGATGGATCAAGAACAGAAACTTAGCCCCTTTGCTCCCTTATCTTCACGAAATAACGATTTTCTCAGTTTTAGCCGTGATTTAACCATTTATCTCAATTTTCACGCTGAACTAGCGTTTTTCTCGGTTACAGACGCCATGAATTATAATGATTTTCTCTTATCGGAGGGAACTTGTCCCAAGAGCAGCACTCTGGCGTTTTTTTTTTTTTTTTTCTCAATTTTTTCGCAAGTTGGCCTCTGAACACTGAAATCTGCTATTATCCTCAATTTCATCAGCGAATTTGCCGTTTTTCTCTGTTTTAGCAAAGATTTTAGCGTCTTTCTGCACCAATGTTCGCAGTTGAGACTTAATTTATTAGAACTTTAATGCTCTTCTTTTTAGCAGCGTTTTTTCCATTTTAGCGTTAAATTAGCAATTTTTTCTTCACTCTCAGCCATGAATCAGCGCCTTTTCTTTATTTTAGCCGACCACATCATGTATTGATGTGGTCTTGCGAGACCAAGACCAACAGGTTCTTTGTCTTGGTCTTGCGGTCTTGCAAAAATGTACGCAATTTTATGCATAATGTATGCATCGCGATGAAAATCAAGTGTTATAGTTATGTAAATGCACGTAATATCATGAATTAGAGTCCCGTGTTTTTTAAAGTGAGAAAAATGCATGCCGATACTCACGTTAAAAGTAGCCATATTGGCTTTGTATACTTTTCTCATATAAAAAGAAAAATCTCGATAAATAACTTAGTTGGTGGAGGGGAGGGGGTCTAATGCTGATGCTGTTACAAAAAAAGGTTATGTCGGAAAGAAACAGGCAAGATTGCTGATAAAATGCGAGAATAACGAAATTATTTCATGATTCAGGGTCAAAGGAACGATTTTTCTTGGGTCTAAATCGGGTAAAACAAATGTTGGTGGTCTCGCAAGACTGGTCTTGGTCTTGGGAGTAGTGAGTCGGTCTTGGTCTTGGGGTTGGGGAGGCCGGCCTGGTCTTGCTTAGCACTACGACTATGCCTTCAGAAACGTCGATTTTACACAAACAAAATGTCAGTACTGGCATCACTGACCGACTTGGCACTAGCGCAACTGGAAGCTTCGTGACACATACATCGGTGAAGGCACAGTTTAGCCCTCGGAATTGGTAGAAATGACATGGAACAGCAGAGGGGGTCACCGCATAGGTGGCCAAATCGATAGAATGGGTCAGTTCACTACTGACAGAAGAATAAAAGTCGGGAAAATTGAGAGTAGAAGATAGTTTGAAAAACTGCATTCGAAAAAAAATGATGTGGTCTATTTTATTTTAATAGTTTGAGGTCTCAAGATATAGGATGGGAGGGTGCTCTCAAACTTTTACTGTTCACGTTTTTGGAGTCGTGCCGAATCCCTTTTTCTACTTTACTTCCTTTTGGCTAGTTTAAGTGAAACTGGTTGTGTTTAGTCTAAAAAAATATTTAAAAAAGAGATGCGCGTTGTCAAATAAAACGTCAAAGTCAAATTACGAGTCATTAGGCATAAAAAAAGATAAAGGTGAAAACACCGTCACAAAAAAGTCGTATTTTTTTTTTTTTTTTAAAAGGAAGCCGTGTAAGTTGCACAGAGGTCAAGTTTGCATACGAAAAATTTCATGACGAATGTTGATGAGAAAATAAAAGTTAAAGTACTCCTCCTCCACCGCTCGTCCATGGTCATCCTCCTCCATTATGTTCATCATCCTCTTGAAGTATACCTACAAACCTAGAAGGCGACGAGTGCGAGCTTTTTCCATCGTATCTCATTTATTCACTCAGTCCCTCTACCTTTCTTTCTTTCTTTCTTTCACTTCTTTCGTCTTGAACGAAAAAAAAAAAAAAAAAAAAAGAAAGAAAATACGATGAGTAGGAGAGAGGAGGAACATGTCCCAGATGCCAGCTATATATCCAACCTCAGATTTCGCCCTTGGTTCACTGTTTTGCACGATAAGTTCGCCCGTGTACTCACTCCCTTTTTCCCGTCCCATCGGTTAGAGGAGAAAAAAGTGTTGTTTTTTTTTCGCCATGACGGGAATAAAAAAGCGGGTAAATTTGACATTTTTATTATTCGCAATCGGGTTTAATGTGAGTGTCAGTGATAAATTGATGGAGGAGGCTGATCCCAACGCTGCAGTCGATGGAATTTATTCGGAGTGCGTTCTTGAATTCAGTTGGACTTGTTTGCAAAGGAAGGCGCTTGTTTTTATCGAAAGGATGGGGCGAGCTGACAAGTTAGTAATTTTACGATATTTTATTCAGCCAGGAGGGGGGGGGGATTAATTTTTCTTGTTGAAAAAACAAAAAAATGCTGTTCAGGTTCCCTCTGGTAGGAGATGGAATTCTGTCAGTCGTCAGAACATCACCACCGCTTCCACTCATCCAAGAAGAATCCCTCCGGTCTTTGGACGGTGACACTCTTGGTGACATGGTCGATTCGTCAATTTCGTCTTTTTTTGAAACGCACGTTTTCCGTTTTGAACTGCCGCAATGGCTCCGCGGTTCCTCAGAATTGAGATCCTCTAATGACAATGTACTCGACTTTTACGTTGGTGACTCCATCGAGGAAGAAGGTAAAATTCCCTATTTCTTTAATTTCAATTTTGTTTTTTTGCTTACCTCCCCCCTCACCACTTCCACCACGTATTTTTCCCACAGGTAGAAAAAAAGGAGGCGGCGGCGGAGGAGGCGGTAAAAAAGGCATGAAAAAGATGATGATGATGATGTGTATGATGGCCGCTGGAAAGTTTATGATGCTCGGTCCGCTGCTTATGGGTCTGACTAAACTTTTAGCCATCAAAGCTCTCATTATGGGCTTCATATCGCTGACAATTTCAAAAATCATTATCTTGAAAAAACTGAAAAGTCAGAAGGTAACGAAAAAAACACCATGAACGCCCCAATATTTGTTATTAATTCTCATTATCTTCACACGCACACAAAAAAGGGAGGTGGAGGTGGATGGCAAAGCTCAGGAGGTTCCAGCGGATGGCCTTCGAGCGGCGGAGGCGGCGGTGGTGGCTGGCAAAGTTCAGGAGGCGGTTGGGATAGAAGTTTTTCGTCGCATAATTTGGCTTACAAAGCCCACATCGTGGACAACGCAGCGCGATAACCTTCGACGCTTTCCATTCGTCTTTCCCCCTTCAATGAACAAGCCATAAATGTAGCTCCTAACCGGAGGGCACTCGAACGAATGTTGTACTATTGCTGTTGTGATATTCCTATTTATTTGTACAGTTTTAAACAATAAATTAATTTATTTTCCCATAGTCTTGTTGCGATAAAAACCAATTCGCCGTTACCCATAATATAGAGGCCATTATAAATGCCAAGAATAATACGTTTTCATACCCCACGCTCCCAATATTTCATTGCCATAGCAGCAATAAAAATAAAATCACAATCAAATGAGACTACTAACTTGGAAAAACAACAAAAAATATGAAAAACGAAAGACTATTATTTCAGGACCCGTATTTTCTTTTATATAGAAATGTCGATTTTCTTGTCACGAAAATATAGACTTCAAACGCCTGTAACAACCCTGGATAACAATACATAAATTCCCCTGACAGAAGGATAAGAGCGAGAGAGAGAGAGAGTGAGAGAGACAGAGTGTGAAAAAGTTTTGAGACGGAGAGACTACAGATGTGGAATCGATAAAACTATTTTTATGCGGCATCTCTTTAAGGTCAATATGAGGGTGTTGATGGACGATGGAATGAAGGAAAAAGACAGCATATAGAAAACTTTCCTAAAAGAAAGAATAAAATACCCGTTTAAATGACAATGGTGGAGGCTCAATAAAACAGTTTTCATATAGGCCGCTGATCCTTCAGAGTACGTAAACAAGTGAATAAAAGTCTGGTCCTGGCGATAATCGGTTCATAAAATGAAAAATGACAATGCCCACTCAAGTCCTATCTCTACACCATTTATTAAAATTAAAAACAAAAAACAAAATAAAACAAAAGACAGCGTATTTTGGCTTTTTTTGACACGGACAATCCTAAACTTGAAATGGATTGTCAATCAGACTAGCCGCTACGGGAACTTTTTCCTGCGATTTCTGCGTTGTGAGCTACTGTGGCCCGTTTTCAAGAGCCACAAGAATTTTCCCGCTGACAGTGGCCACTCAATTGAACGCCAGCATGTCGCGAGGAAATCGCGGTCAAAACTATAACACCAGAGCAAAACTCACGTTTTTGGCCCCACATCGACTCTGACGTGGCATCTTACAGGAGTGTTTTTGACCGGTTATCCAAGCTACTTGTTTTTTTCGACTAAGCACTGCTGAAGTCAGTGGCGGACCTACACCCATCGGGGCTTGAGAAGAAAATCTCTAGGAGGTCGTTGCGTGAAATTATGAATTTTGTCTAAATTTATTGGCCACAATGCCACAAACCAGCCTCCGAAAACCGTAAATTCTCAATTTCATCCACGAATTGCCGATTTTTCTCCGTTTTTGCTGCAAATTAGCTCATTTTTTTAATTTTAAAACGAAATAGAAGACTTTCTCCAATCGATCCGCAATCCGCAAATGTGCGTTTTTCTTCACCTTACCTCAGAACGAGCGTTTTTCATATCTTTACCATTCAATGTTTTTTTTTCTCTCTTTATTAAAGCCGTGAATGAACGCTTCATCACAATTTCAGTCATAAATTAGCGGGTTTTATAGCCGTAAATAAGTGGGATTTTGTCAGCCGTGATCAGTGAGATTTGTTGTGGTTTTTTTTTCCCAATTTTACCTGCGAACTACCTCATTTACTCAATTTTAACCATGGGTAAGCGGATTTTCTCATATCGATCCACGAATGTGCGTTTTTTTCCTCCTCATCTGAGAATGAGCGCTTAATATTCTCCACTTTACGGCCATTTAGCGCTTTTTCTTTATATTAGCCACGAATTAACGCGTTTTCTTCAGTTTAGACAAGAATTAGCAGGTTTCATAGCTGTTATTTGGAGGGTTTCCCCAAAGTTATCAACAAAGAAGTGTAAATCCTAATTTTAGCTGCGCATTTTAGCATTTTTTCTCAGTTTTAGCCATAGATTAGAGTTTTTTTCACTTCTTAGCTATATGTGAATTGGAGCTTTTTCTCAATTTTGGCTGCGAAATAGCGCGTTTCCTCAATTTTAGCTGCGAACTATTTCGCCGGAAAATAAAAACTATAAAAAACTAAATCAAACCCCGAATAAACGCTTTTACTCAAGTTTAGTTAAGCCACGCGTTGCCGCTTCACGAGCCCAACCATAAATCCAATTTCGTCGGGTTTGACTCATTTAAATGATCTGTTTTACAGATTTTTCTCACTAAAAAATATTTTCACACAAATTGAATTATTGGCTTATTAAAAATTCTAACTTCCCGAACTTTTGCTCTTTGGAAAAGACTAAAATGAGAAAAAACCCTAATTTACGGCTCAAATTGAGACAAAAGTTTGATTTGCGATTAAAAATGTAGAAAAATTAATACAATTTGAGGATGATTTTGAGGAGCAGTGCTAAAATTCGTGAATAAAATGTAGAAAAGGCGCTAGTAAATGGTTAAAATTGAGAAAAGGCCCAATTCGCTGATAAAATTCATAAAAAGGGTCGATTCTGAGAGAAAAACGCTAATTCGCGACTAAAATTAACGTCAATTCGCGACTCTTTGGTGAAGGAATCTTCTTGACCAAAATTTAGTAAAGGCGCTAACTAATAGCATCGCTAGTTCGAGGCTAGAATTGAGAAAAACGCTAATTCATGGCTATGAGCGTTTGAAATGAAAACGCTAATATGATGAAAAATGATGATGCGGCTAAAATAATGAAAAACTCATATATTCAGCTAAATTTGAGAAAAATACGCTAATTCACGGTCATAATGGAGAAAAACGCTAATTATCTGTTGAAATTGAGAGAATTCCAATTCGCGGCCTCCTGGTAAATGCAACTTTAAGGCTAAAATAATGGAAAAGCGCTAATTCGTGACTTTGGCCGTTTTCACACAAACTTGAGATTTCGGAATCCGATTCGCGTTTTAAGGATACTAAAAATACACTACAGTCAAGGCGCTCCTTCACACTTAGATTCCGGAATCGCAAACTTTAAGTACATCCGGTTCCGGAATCCTTAATTTGAATGAGTACCCTCGATTCAGGTATTGGATACGGGAATCCCAACAGTGAAATCGCCCTAAGAGTGAAACAACACCCACTAATTCGTAGCTAAAATGAAGAAAACGCTAATTCGCTATTTCACTTCAGAAATGGAGAAAAATATCCAATTCACGGCTTAAATTTAAGAAAAAGTGCTCATTCGCGGCTTTAAACTGAGAAAAAGCGCTAATCTGCGACTAAGGTGTGGTAAAAGCGCTGATTCGCGGCTAAAAATTAGAATGAGCCATAATTTAACGCTAAGTGGTGTTGATTTCATCCAATTTGTCAAAATTAGGCACTGAAATCTCCAGGTTTTCCACACTTGCATCACTAGCGAAAAAATGAAAATACCCGCTATTCATTAACGTCGTTTTTCACTGTAATTTTCCATCTTAAAAGCCTTTAATACATGCGAGAGGGATTACTGTTCATAAGGGGAGGATTTCGCGTCCAACCATCAGGGGGGGATAGACGCCGGTGATTGCGCGGACCCAGGGGAGAGCTCAGGGGGCTGGAGTGATTGGGCTTTGCTAATTAAAAAACAAAATTTCATGTCATTGGCTCATTCAAAACCAACTTCGCGGATTTGCACTCTTTCAAACCCTAATTTCGTGGACTACTGTTGTACCCTCCTACTTTGTTCTCTATACTTTTTAACATCTGGTTATCCTATAGGCACTCAACCTTTCACAAAGGCTCAGTGCGTAAAACTGGAAGCCATCAAGCCATCATAGTAGCCATTTTTGGAGCTCCAGTAGTGCCAGGAAAGTCATGTTGTAGCGCCAGCGAGCTATGTAGCATGAGGGAGTATTGCTGTTTAAGCAATAGCGGAGGGGGGGGGTGGTATAAGGTGAAGGCGGACCTGTTCGATTGAGGAACGAATGACCGGTTCATCGATTTTAGTAAGCGAATAGCCAATAAGGGCGCAAATCGCTCCAGCTTGACCATTTTTTTTTCGGCTCAGCAAAGTCGGACAGGTATTTCAATGACATGATTATTTTGTGAGTTATTACGCCATCAGGAAGGCGTAAAGGATTAGTTCGGCCATTTTTAGGGCAGAAATCGTCTGCAGTTCATCCATTTTTAAAGGCGCGAAGGTTAAATTTGGCAATTTTCGATGCACGCGATTGGTAAGTTTATCATCGTTCCCTGAGCTCGAATGTTGGTTTAGCCATTTTTATGACGTTATTATTATTACCTGTCAAGAAATTTTATAGCGCGATACTATAGCCAGTTTTTTAGCCAATTTGAAGGCGCAAATAGTGTTAGGTGATTAATTGATCGCATCTGATCAATACTTGTTGTTTTGAAAAAATAAATCATTCGGAATTTAGACTTGAAATAAGTGGTCTACATTTTTATTTCAAAGAGGTTATGCCGAGACGTTGACGTGACTCGGGATCTCCTCCTCCTCCTGAGGAAGGAGTTCCAAGGTTAAACATGGTGCCAGGTTTTCACGGCAAGAACATGGCTCCCCCTGATCAAATGGATTTTATTCGGCCGGACTGGAAGAACTGGTTAAGTCCACTGGTTAAGGTACACTACTGAACGAATTACCCGGAAATTATCAAGTTAACCAATTGATATATCAGTTGGGACCGGACGCCGAAGATTTACTTGATCGATTCAAGCTATCGAAGACAGACATGGAAAATTTTAGAGGGAAAACCAGCAAACTTTAAAATCAATAATATTTTGCTCTTGAACTTTATTATACGTTTCATTGGATCACTGAGCAGGTATAAACAGTGGCGGATCTAAGGGAGGGGCCAGTCGGAGTCGGGATCGCTTGCGCAATAAAAATCATCAAAATCATCAAGGTCATTTTCTCAGAGGCCCGAGGGTCAGAGTTTCTAGAGAGACGCGAAATGCCAAGTTATTTAAAGGGTGAAACTCTCGCGAATCACTGAGGGGAAAATTGACGTTGAACGCCGCCTTGTCGAGGGCAAAATTTATGTGAAAGGTCACGCCAAGGACAAACTTCAAGCAAAACGTCACATTGTGAGGGAATAAAACTCTTTCGAAAAGCCGCGGCACAACGAGTTAACAACGCAAAATGCCCCACGGCTGACAAAACACAACATATTCGGCAAAAACCTTCACAATCGCCACAATTGAGGCAAAATTTACGTGAAATGCCGCGTCAAGGGTAACAAATATGAGAAATGCTTTACCAAGAGCAATGTTAAGGTGACAATATCGTCATGAAATATGAAAAAACTCGCCGGTTTCATGAAACAATTGTCAATTTTATCAACAAATTATCTGTTTTGAGAGAAAATTTTCAATTTTATATAAGACGTCTTAATCTTGTGAGCATAATGGTTGATTTTATGAGGCAATTTTCAGTCTAAAAGGTGTCAATTTCATGAGTAAATCGTTAGTTTAACAAGGAAATTAGTCAATTTTATAGAGGTGTGACGTGACAGCTTTTGTTGGTCACAGTGACAACTAGCTCCGGTGACTGTGCAGTCACTGTGACAAAAACCAGCGATTTCGTCACTTGAGTGACTACTGCAAGGGCCTGTTCTATAACTTTTTAATGTCACTATCACTGTTTGTTTCCACCCGTCCTCCCCATCAACATGTGATTCAATTTGGGGCGGACGGTTGGAAAAGGATATTCCTAGGAACCCTGAAATCTTACGGGACAGGCCCCCTGTAGCAGTTCGTTTGAGCAAATGCCTAATGTAACCGGACTCGCCGGTATCTGTCTGAATTTCATTCCCAGACCCAACAAACCCTATTTATAGGGCAAATGAGAGATACGATTTCGCAAATCAATTTTTTTTGCATCGGTTATAAAAAAATAGATAATTCTTTTTCTAACTTTATCCGTGGAAAACCGACAGCCTCAAATGCAAACATGAAGGTGAGTCATGGATCAAAAACTGCAATGCACGAATTTACCTAGGAACATAGGCATAGCCAGAGGGGGGCAGGGCTAGGCAGCTGCCCTCCCCTAGACTCAAAAATGCAGATTTAGTGGGGCAGTTGCCCACCCTTAGATGCATTCTGAAAGTACAAATCTTTCAGGATAATCTCATTGTGTTTCGTCGGCGCTCACTAAAAAATTAACTTCACGGATTTCACTAATAAAAAAATAAATTTCAACGGGTTTTGTCGCTCACAAAACGGATATCGTAATGGTGACATAATTCAAAGACCAAATTCGCCGTTTTTGCGTCCTACAATACCATTTTTGCAGACAGTCGCGGATTCAGTATTTGCTCAAGAGAGGTGCTAAGAGAAATGACGTGGTTCGCTCTACTACAACTGGTTTGACAGCCTTTTCACTGTCTAAAAATATTTAAAACTAGCTATTTGCACTATAAAAACGGCTAAAGTAACTAAACTCACGCCTAAAAATACAAAACTGTCGATTCGCGTTTTGAAAATGGCTAAAACTGGACTTCACGTGCCCTAAAAATTGGTGGCGACTGGTGAACTTCTGAAAATGCCTAAAAAGATCATGATTACCGCCCGAAAGTAGCTAAATCGACCATTCGTGCGCTAAAATTGATCAGACTGGCCATTCTTGAGCCAAATATGACCACAATGCGCGATTTTGGCTTGACGGACTAATGAAGCCCGGAAAACGGCCAAAATGACTTCACGTGCCCTGGAAATGCCTAAAAAAGATTATTCCCTCCCTGAAAATGGCAAAATCGACAATTTGCGCACCAGGAACGGTCAAACTTCATGGCCTTGGCTTGATGGACTAGGTATTTGAGCCCTGAAAATGGCAATACTGACGATTCGTGTCTTTAAAATGGCTAAAATTACTATATTTGAACCCTAGAAATTGCCGAGTTTACTTTACGAGCTCTAGAAATGGATTTCCTGACGAATCGAGCTCTAAAAATGTCTGGACAAATGACTCCTGCCCTGAAAATGGCAAAATAGACCATTCGGAGCGCCGAAAATGGCCAACCTGGCTGTTCTCGCCTTGACTTGGGACGTACTATTCGCTCCTATATCTGGAAAGACTGTGCGCCCTAAAAATGACAATTATAGCTATTCAAGCCTTGAAATCGTCAAAACTGACTCTATGTGCCCTGAAAAGCTGTGCCCAACAAAGTAGATAAATGTCAATTTTGAAGTAAAATATTCAGTTTTGAGGTAAAGTGATATTTTTTGGGTGGAACCGCAAGTTTCAGGGTAAAATCGTCAGTTTAGAAACGTCTTTGGGATGAAATCGTAAGTTTTGGAATTAAAACAGTCAGTTTTGGGGTAAAATGACCAGTTTTGTATTAACGTCATCAGTTATATGAGGCAACACGTCAGCTTTGGCGTGAAATCGTCTGTTTGGGTATAAAATCGTCACTTTTGCGAAGAATTTGTCACTTTTTTTTTTTCTTTTTTTTTTTTTGTGAAATCACCTGTTTTCAAGGCAGAATGGCCTAAAATCACCCGTTTTGAGGAAAACTTGAGTTAAAGTGTGACATTGTCTGTTTTAGAGTAAATAATCTAATTTTGAGGGGAAATTGTCGTATCGGGTGTAAATGGAACAGTAAAGTTTAGTTTTTGGTTAAAATCGCCAGTTTTGTGGTACCATCTTCATTTGGAGGGGGGGGGCATGTCAGCTTCGGCCAGGAATTGTAGGTTTTTTTTTTTTTTACTAAAATCGCCAATTGAAGGATAAAATCGGCAGTTTTTAGCACTGAGTGGTCTGTTAATTGAAATTAAAATCATTCGTTTTTGATCTTTTAGGCTAAACCCGCCATTTTTAGGCGGAATTCACCAGTTTTTGGGGGTAAAGACTTGAATTTTAAAAGTTGTACTGTGGAATTTTTAGTTTAGGCGTGAACACTTTGTCTTTGGCGTAGAAACGTCAGTTTTGAAGTAAAATATTCAGTTATACTAGAGTAAAATATTCAGTTTTTTTGTTGAAAAACGTCAGTTTTGAGTTAAAACCCGTTATTGTTTGGATAAAAAATGTTGAACTTTACGTATCTCAGACAAGACGTTGATGAAAAGTCGGTCACCCTGTATATTTGAATGCCATGTATCGATTTCCCGGGGAAATCGAATTGTTTGTTAATAGAAAAAGTCTGAATAGAATTGTCAGTTTTTGGATAGAAAATCAGGAATAGAAGGCTAAAGCAGATAATTTCCGAACGAAGATGTTAGTTTTTGATGGATTACGACCCTTTTTTGTGAAAACTCAAGTTCCGGGGAAGAATTTGATGATTTATTGCGCTACCAGTTCTTTTGTTGGGGTCTCTAGTTTCCATAACGTCCCTTGGTCAAGGGCTGGCTACGCCCCTGGCTAGGAAGGTGTTTTTAAAAAAAATAAAATTATACAAGATCACTGTAGCACAGGTCTTGGAAAACGAATTGAATAAAAATATATTACCGACCTACACTGAAGGTTCAATTCCAAGTCCAAGAAAAAAAGTCAACAGACGGGGGATAGACTTGGGGAGATTGCTCCTGAGTTCATTGGGGCGATAGATGGCTAGGTGACGGCTCCAATTTTAATTCAAGAGACTCTAGCGCAGTGAAGCGATAGAAGTGACGAATTAAGAGGCGATTATAAGTGAAAAAGAATGTCACCGTTAGAGGGTCGGAACGGTGATTTCAATGTGGTCGTCACCGGATCCAACAGTGACGGAGTAGTCACAGTGACAAAATCACCGACAGTGAAATCACACCTTACCTCTACAATTTTATGAAGCGTATTGCGTTTCTCACGCAATAATTGTGCGTCCGTACAATGAGAAAATAGCCCTCTTTGAGTGATTTTTCAATTTTGTAAGGAAATTGTTAGTTCGAATTGGAAATTTTAATTTTAAAAGAAAATCGTAAATTTCCTAGGAATGGTTAATTTCTTGACGAAATTGTCAATTTTATGAGGAAATTGTCAATCATGTGATGAAATAATCAATACTACGAAGAAATAGTCCATTTTATGAGGAAATTGTATATTTTATTAGGAAATTGTCTATTTCAAGAGGAAATAATCGATTTTATGAGAGGAAATTGTCTATTTTATGGTAAAATTGACAATTTTGTGGGGAAACCGTCAATTTTATGAGAAAACTGCTGGAAATTTTTTGTTTATGCAGAACTCTTGGTAGCCCAGCGCGAAGCCTGACGACGACACTCACGAATTTGGAATTTGGAGTCTGAATATCTGTTGGAATTGCAACTTTCGGATGCTATTCCCTCGAAAATGCAAGTTTCGCGGGACCTTTTTTTTTTAGTACGGACCCAGATCCAGTTGGCCCTGAGAGTGCACAAAGCAGCAAAATGACTTAGTGCAGTTTCAGATATACTTCCTTGCGCTGAAGATGGCGAACAGCCGTAACCGGTTCGTTTTGGACGCGCGTTAACGAAGGAAGACTGACGACTTAGGCGTCTACAGCTACAACGTATTGTTAATGCATGCATTACATTAAAATTTTATTGCACAGAACGAGTCCAACACCAGAATTAGCAACTAGCAATAACCATGACAACCATCAGCAAGTCCCAGGACTAGATGATGATTTCCGAAAATGGTCAATTTAACCTCTCAAACTACGTATAGCCACTTGACCATGAAACTGGACCTTTTTCCCACGCAAGACAAAATGCATGCAATTGGCGTCCAGAAACATACTTTTCTCTGCAACAATGATCATTTTGTCGTGGGGAAATCCATGGAAAACTGCTACTTTTCTGTAGAAACTGACGTAGGCCCATAGGGGCCTTGAAACTGTCAATGTGTACCCGGAACATGACTGCTCAAGCAGAAAACTAGAAATCCGTGCCTCAGAATCTGAAGAACTCACATTATTTAGCCCCCAAAATGCATAATATTTGTCCCTTCTCCTGAGTTTAAATGATTGCCGAAATTCTGCGAAGAAGCCATTTTCATGACATCTGGGCACAAAGTTCACGGTTTGAATCAACCAATGCTGTGAATTTGGGTTTCGAATATGCCGACATTGTTTCTTGAAAAGCCACACCCGTGAAATGGATGGTTTGAAAGAGCCAAAATCGCTAAATTCGTATTTTAAACAGCCAAACTCGCGGAATTATATTTTTTAAGACCCTCAACTAGTGATGGGTCAAGGGAAAAAACCCATTGGGAATATTCCCGTTTTTTGGGAAAAAACCCGGTTTTTTCCCAAGAAAGTATTTTCCCACCCGAACTGGGTTTTTATTCGTTCAATTTGAATAGAACTTATCACTGCAGAAATTAGAGAATTCAGCCTCGAAGCGTGAGTTTTTTTCCTCGCGCAGCCTCTTGTAACCTTTCCCTCAACTCTGAGAAGTCTCTATCTGCTCCATAGAGATAATTCATCTCGCATTACGCCACATTGAGCTAAAGCTCGCTAAAAATTTACCTCGGTCGCCACTTTCCAAGAATGAACAGTCCCTGATTCTACGAAAACTGAAAGACTGAATAGACTCCAGCGTTAAAAGTATTATTCATTACGCTGCGACACTCCTGGGCCCATCATCATAGGGGACGCTGCTGAGCAAGACGAGCACATAGAGACATGAAAAATTCATAAGTAATTGCAAATTAGACGACCCTTGTCTTGGGACATTTCAAGGGATTACTCCCCCCTCACCGCACCACCCTAGTCACAATGCAGTGAATTCGAGGGAGTGGGGAGGCTGAAAATAAAGAATTAAACTTTTTATTGAAGCTAAATACTAACCATTTTTTTTAAGTCCCTTGAAAAGTCCCAAGACAAGGGTCGTCTAATTTGCAATTAATTAATTGCTGGGACACATAAAGAAAAAAGAAAAATTCATAAGGTTGCCACACAGATGAAAGTTATTGTCGGCAAAACGATGGTGGATTTGGCCAACTATCGTTCAAAGGATGGACTCTGGGGGAAGACATTTTTGTGGGAAAGTGCCTCGGCGGCCACGCCAAGTGTTTGGTGGCAAGGACTTTGTTCGACTTCAAATTTGTTTTCCGTTGCGGTTAGAATTTTATCAGCTGCGACAGAAAGATCCTTTAGCACGTTTTCTTGAATGAACAGCAAAAAAAGAAACCGTTTAACGACTGATCAAGCCGGAAAACTGACCTATTTGCCCCACAATTGGAAAATTCAAAATCGTCGAAGAAGTAATGCAGAAAGCAGTGACTACTCAAACCTTCGTGGACGCTGGGATACCGAAAACAGGTTCGGCAGAGAATTCACACTTCATTTTTCAAAGGCCCAACGAAACTGATGCAACGGCATCTGAATCATCATCATCGTCATCAAACGAGGAAACCTCAGGCGATGAATTCCAATAGAAAAATTAATGGACATTTGGTGGCAAGGCTCGGTTTCAGCTTTGTCTTCCGTAACGGCTAGAATTTTAACCATTTTTGTACAAACAGAGAGTTCGAATGATTCTATGGGTGCAATAAATACCTATAGTCGTTTTTTTATTACTCATTTGCTGAGTCTGTTGCAACATTGAGTGAAAAACGAATAAAAACCCAATATTTTCCCAAATTGGGTTTTTTCCCGGTATTTTCCCAGGGAAAAAACCCGAATTTTTATTTTCCCGGTGTAAACCCATCACTACCCTCAACCCCTCAAAATTTGGTTTTTGAAAGCGTCAACCTCACGAAATTTGGTTTTGATAAGACTTTTCCCCCGCAACCTTAGGCGAGTTCCCCACGGAAGGGGCGTAGCCACAGACTTTGATCTAGGATAGTGAGCAGCTTCAAGTGAGAACATAATAATTCATAAGCACCCGGCGCTGCGTGATAAATCGACAATTCGATCCCAGAAACTAAAATAGCACTCTGCACTAGCATTAGCCTCTGTCGGTGATGATCTTGGCTGGAACGCCAAGATAGCGTGCGATCCATTCCGTGAAAAGTGCTTAAGCTACTGTTTCCGTGGAGATGGATTGAATGGGTACCTATGGCTTGGGGCCAGGAAGAAAAACTGTCGATCAAGGTGAGGATGTAGTGCATACCTTGTGAGGGGGTGAGTGGACCAACGATGTCCAAGTGAACGCATTGAAAACGTCCGTCGACGGGCGGGAAAGCGCCGAGAGGACTATGATATGAGTATGACGTCCAATTTTGGATTTATGGCATTGAAGACAGTTTCTAGCCCAAGATCTGGAGTCTCGCTCGATTCCGGGCCAAATAAATCGTTCACGAATTAGTTGGTATGTAAGCTTCGGAGATGGGTGTGCTCTGTTGTGAATGAGAGCGAATGCTTCACGACGAAGGGATGAGAGAATGAAAACACCGCGTCTGTCATCGCAAAATAACGAGATGTTGAGGCCAGGTATGCATTCTCTACGAAGAATGAGAGACGAATTGGAACAGAGCGTTCCAGCTCGTCGTCTCTTGCTCTTGAACTCTAGCGACGACTGCGAAATCAAAAATATTGATGGTGCCCAATCGGGAAAGGTAATCTGCTACGACGTTTTCAATCTGCCTTTCATGAGACGAATATCGGTTGTGAACTGTGCTACAAAATCCAAGTGGTGAAATTGACGAGGGGACGCTTTTTCTGGTTTTTGCTTGATAGTGAAAATGAGGGGCTTGTGGTCTGTGAAAATTGTGAGTTGTTGACCCTCAACGAAAGTGCTTGACTGAAGCTTAAATAGCTAGAAGCTCTTGGTCATAGGCACTGTAATGACTTTCGGTTTCATTGAGCTTCCGAGAAAAAAAAACGCTCGTGGTTGTCAGGTACCGTCGGATTGTTAGTGAAGAGCGGAGCCAACGTCGACGAAGAGGGTCAAGGGGGAGTCAGGGGGTGAGATCTTTCGGACAACGGTCGTATGTCTCGATCAATTGATCAGTCCAATTGATGGGAGATATTTCGCTTTTGCTAGTTTTTAAGGCGTCGTGAAGCGTGATTTGAGCCCAGGCCGCTCGGCGAATGCAGTGGTGGTAGAAATTAATGGTTCCGAGGAAACGACGCAACGATTGAAAGGTTATAGGTCGAGAGCATGAACACGTTGAGGAAGTGGAGATGTGCCGGAGTGACTTGGAAACCCAAAAAGTCTACTTCGGTCACGCCGAAAACACATTTGTTTACGTTAAGGTGGAGTCCGTAGCTCTTGAAGCGTTGGAAAACGAGAGTGAGATGTTCTAGATGTTCTTCGGAAGATTTTGAAGCGATGAGCGCATCGTTGAGCCAGACAAAGACGAAGGGAAGGTCGCGAAGTATTTCATCCATGAATCGCTGGAATGATTGACCGGCATTGCGTAAGCCGAAACACATCATAAGGAACTCAAAAAGTCTGAAAGGCGTGACGATGGCGGTTTTTTCGATGTCGGAGGGTGCGATCGGTATTCGGTAGTATGCTCGAAGGAGATCTAGCTTCGAGTAAATTGTCGTTCAGTGAAGATTTGACGTGAAATCGTGAAGATGAGGGAGAGAGAGGGTAGAGGTCAGGTTTGGTGACAGCGTTTAGGCGTCAGAAATTTCCACAAGGTCGCCAAGTTCCCTCTTTTTTAGGAACGAGGTGGAGCGGACTAGACCAACTAGATTTAGAGAGGCGAAAGATGCCGAGGTCTAGCATCGTTTGGAATTCTGCTTTGGCAGCTTTCAACTTTTTGGGGTGAAGACGTCGAAAACGGGAATGAAAAGATGTTCCGGCGGTTTCGACTGCGTGCGTACTGTGTGGAACAGAGGGGCGTGGAAAAGAGGAAGGTTGAACGAGCTCAGGGAATTGTGTGAGCAGCGCGGCAAACTTGTTTATCGTGTCACATAGGTTCAGACGTGCTGGATTATTTGACGGTGCGGTCGTAGGGTGAGCGCCGGCGGTAGAAAGTTGAGTAGTGCCCTCTAATAGACGGTTACGACGGAAGTCGATGAGGAGATCAAAGTGTGCTATGAAGTCAGCACCGATTATGGGGTACCTATGTTACCGAAGGACCATCTAAAACGAACGTCGAAGACCGAAATCGAGTGAGAGAAGGTGGAACCATACGTAGGGACCGCAGAGCCGTCAGCAGTAGACAAGGTGAACTTCTGTGGGCCATTAGTTTTGTCGCGGCGAGTGCAGGGCTGACGCTTAGGTCGGCGCCTAAGTCGATGAGGAAACGAATTTTGGTTGTTTTATCGGTGACAAATAGGTGGCGTGTTGAGTTACGTCGATCGCTAGCCGCCACCTGCGATCGGAATATTAGTTTTTGAAGAAAAGGAGCAGGGGAACGGCAGTTTTGAGCTTTGTCTCCGAATCCTTCGTAATAATAACAGAAACCTGGGTTTGTGGTTGACGTTTGCGTTGGGCAAGCCGTTGGATCGCGTCGAGAAGTGTGGAAGAGGATGGTGTGGGTTCAAAAGAGGAAGGGGAAGGTGTGGACGCAGGATGAAGGAAGTGGTGTCGGTCACGGTCAGCAGCTTCCAATAATGTGTCGGCTAATTTTGTTAGAATCGCCAATGGTTGGGAACTGATGGCGACAATGGATTAGACGGAAGACGGAAGTTGATGAAGTCACAAGGTTTTGAATGCCTCGTCGGATACTTGAGTGCCGGTGAGCTCCTTCATTTTCCTCCAAAGTTGTGACAGTTTACTGTCACCCAGTTCGACCTCGTGAAGTAGCTTCGTTAATTTGCGTTCGAAAGCGGAAAGAAGTGCTGTTTTCAGGGCATCGTATTTGTGGGTCGCAGGCGGGTGGTTTATGATGTCGCTGACGTAATCGAGGACGTCCATGTCGAGAGTGGAAACGACGTAATTGTATTTCGTAGTGACCCGAGTGATGCGGTGAGCAGGTAAGTTGAATTGAGCTTCGTGGAACCAAATATCAGGCCGGTGGCGCCAAAACGGAGGTAGACGAACGGAGACACTTGCTATGGGTTATTGTGGCTCTAGAACCGCGTCGTCGTTAGCCGGTTGAGCCATTGTACTACGAGCGAAGGGGCACGTCGAATGTCGGGGTCACCAGTTATAAACGTATGTAGGCGTCCTGCCTCCCCCCCCTCTTGCCACGTCCATGTTTCACGGCCATTGACGAATTTTATAATTAAAATTCTCTAAAATTCAAAATTTGACGTTAAATACTTATATAGGTACTTACCTCTTTACCCAAACATCCGTGATGTTTACGTGATGGTTACTTTTGAAATCATGGGAATTCTACGTGGGAAAGAAAGTAAGCCTCCTCTCCACACCACCACAGAGAAACGGCCCAATGTTATACCGGGCCCAGGGTTCAAACTTTAGTAAAGACGGCCCTGACGAATAGTCTTAAAAATTGCAACATTTTCGAGATGAATATCCGGTAAATTGGAAATGCCCTGGATGACCACTCGTAAAAATTTTCTGGTATTTATTTTTGCGAATTTTCAACTTCACACCTTGCCCACTAAAATTCATGTTGTTTAGTTAAGTGAACTAAAAGGTGAAGATAAAAAGCTCAGACCATATTTTTCATGTCTCTCGGCCCAGTGGCACACGCCACGTTCGGGAATCATGACTGCGATCTAGGACTAGTGGACTGCGTCTAGGACTCTATAGCGAGGCCCGATGTCAGTCTTCGACTGAATAAAGTTTCTGAGGTAGGGAAAATGACAGGTCTAACGATACAGAGTCTTGTGGGTCGAGGCTTAGTGCCCCCTCCAAGCGAATGAGAACGGGAAGGGGGGGTCTCTGACCCTCCGAGGACAAAGAGAAGACTCTGATGGCAAGACGAGCGGAAGAGCCGAGGAAATGATGTTCGGCCTTATGGCAGAGTGGGAGAGTTTATACCTACCACAGATGTATAATGTGTGTACATTCTTTCGAGTATATGTAAAAGTGCGTTACAGCCATCAATCTGCAGGACAGCCATGGTTGATGTGGTGGGCCGTATAGGCGGGTTTAGGGTTCCAAGTTAGGAGCCCTCTCTGCACATAAGCTGAGCACTGGGGCTACGGAATAGTTAGAGGTTATTCATTATTCACGCAGTGGAAGGGCTAGATCAAAACAGTAGGGGACCATTGTAGCAAAATATAATGGCCTTCAAGGACGCTTGACCATGGTGGCACATCGTTGTGACTTGTGCGGAGAGCGGTTCAAGAAATTGGAAACAGACTGGCAGCAATACAATGAGACAGAGGAGGCATGGAACCTTCGGAGCCTGAAGAAGAGGGTAGAACATGGGAACAAATTCCGGAGAACAACCAATGTCGAATACATTTTAACGTCGTCAAATAAATCTTTGACTCAATAAATAACGTTTATGTACAATAAATACTCACGCATCAATAAATAAAAGCAATTTACAACAAGTATTCAATTGTAACAATAAATCGAAAGTAGGTACCTAGTGTTTTGTTTAGTTTTTCTATCGGTAAGCCACTAAAGCCAGTTACGAATTTCAAAAGTCAGACATTTAGAAGCTCGACAAAATACGAGATAATTGGCATTGGGAAGTGCTCTCGTCAATCACAGCGTCTCACGAGTATCAGACAAGAATGGAATGCTCTTAATAAATAGAACACAGTCTCTTTTCTGTTGAACAATATTAGAGAAAAGGTTGTTTCTTCTTAAAACTTAATATTTTGACATTCATTTTACTTAAGAATACTGCTAGGAAGATTGGCAAAGTCCAGACACCCCATTTGTTCTCATTCCGTGTTATTCCCTGCCGTTTGTTTTTTGTAACCATCGACATACGCCCGTTTACCCCAACCGTGGCTTCCACCACTGCTGCCTCCACTTCCTCCTCCTCCTGACGACCACCCACCGCCTCCGCCACCGCCCCACTGATCATTTCCTCCGCCGGCGTTCCAATCTCCTCCGCCGCCGCCACCGCTTGTCCATCCACCGCCGCCGCCGCCGCCTCCACCGTGAGCTTCGACCAAATGAACTGATCCTGCACTGCTACTTCCTCCACCGTATCCTCCTCCTCCGCTGCTGTGTCCGCCCCCACCTCCGCCTCCACCGTGGTGTCCACCACCACCGCCGCCGCCACCACCGTGTCCTCCGCCTCCTGTGACGACGATAATGTGGCTTTCCCCTCCTCCTGAAAATGGGTCAGAACAATAAATAAAATCAACAAATTACTTCGTTAAGGAAAGAAAAAAGAAGAAAAAGTGTAATCTCGTCTTAAGTTTGGTTTGAATTAGTGAAATTCAAATTAAGACCATCCTTAACGTTTCCCTAACATCACGAACATTGTTTAGAGCTAAAGTTAATTTTATAATCGCTAAAATTATATCGTGGCAATTTCCAAGCCACCCGTAGAAATTAAGTGGCCGCATCATGCAAAGCTTCGGTGTTTTGATGGTTTGACGTTACATTCTTTCCCACTTAGCTTTTCCTGCGTTTTAAAATAATAAACGAAAGCAAAAAAAAATCAAGCTGAAGAGAGGGGGGGGGGCTTATAAGTGGTTCGTTGAGAATTGAAAAAACATTAAAGTCTAGGGATTTTTGAAAAAATTGCGTTCCGATCTTACCCCCCCCCCCCCACACACACACACACGCAGCTTTCTAAGAGTTTCGTCTTGTTTTAAAAGCCGTGATTTCACTTTGAGATGAGAAAATATTGACTTTTTTTTTCATCCACCCTTTTCTTGTGGTCCTAAAAAAACTGAGTTACTATCAAAACGAAGCGTTAAACTGGACAAACAGATTTTGGTTGGGAGTACGAAAACACCCTACCACTCTCAAACTGCACATTTTATACAAAAAAAGCAAGATATGTTCGCTTGTCTTCCTGATAAAAATGTTCTGATCATATCCTGAGCGTAATCCTGATTTACTCCATCTGTTCCAGCTCACATGCTCAGAAGGACAAACGAGCGAATCAAAAAACAAACAAAAAAAACTCACCTTCTTTTTTACCGCCGGACATCATTTTTAAAAGTTGAATTTTCGACAGCATTAGAGCAATGGCGGAGATCACCAGGGCTTTGATAGCTTTCATTTTGACCATACCCATTGTCATCATGGCCATTTTACCCATCATCATCATCATCAGCATTCCCATGCCACCCTTCTTTCCGCCGGATTTCTTCCGCCCTGTGACTGAAAATGTGACCGATTAGTTGAAATGGATCAAATTCTGTGTGTGTCAAAAGAACTGGCGTTGGGGAGGAGGGGTGGAGAGAGGTTCTGAGTTTAAGCGGAAGAATATAGAGGAATATAAATTTGGGGTTATCGATCATCGAGATGGATAATAATGAATGAAAAAAGAGAGAAATTATTATGGTGAATAGAATGGACGGAAAGTAGTCACGCGGAGAGGGGTGGTGGATGGCTGGGGAAGAGCCTTCACAATTACGATCCCCCTACCCCCCAAACCATGCTTTCAACCCTAGTTTATGATATCACTTCGCAACCTTTCTTGAAACATTAGACTTTGATCCATGGATAGCTTTTCATACTCTTCCAACCCCCCCCTCCCCACAAACTTGAACTACTTCCCCACCACTCTTCACCATGCTACTCTTTAGCACTCTAGAGCCGGCCCCTCACCAAAAAACCATAGCACCGAGCTGAAGGAATTGTTTTTAAAAAACCAGAGCTCAAAGTACTCCCTTCCCCTTTCCCTGCGACTATAAGCTAAATTGCTCATAATCCCCAAAGAATTTGTAAACAACAAAAGTTGACTTTGGGAGTTGAATTGGGAAAATTGACCCGTAAATTCGAGGGGAATTATTAAACAAACAAAAAATCTCCGGGGAAATACAGTCGAATTTTCAGGGGCGATTGCTTGTTATGGTGGTGAAGGGGAGAAGTATAAAAAACGAAGCCCGTGCGGAGCTTTGCACACACACGTTATTTTGGAACTTCCCTACCATTACGATCTCTTTAGATCATTTTCAGTGTGTCTCGCACCGGAAAGAGTTGCTCTAATTAACGCTGATTTTATTTTTTTTTAATCAAGCATTAGGGAAAGATCTTTGTTCTCTAATGATCATTCCAGGGGTAATTAGTACGTTAACTTCTTTCTTTTTATAGCCCAGTCGGTTAAAAAAATCAGAGGAAGACTCCTTTTTGTGTGTTAATAAACTGTTCTGGAGGTGTCAGGCTTGAGTTATGAGTGTAGTGATACGCTTTGGAAACTAATAACAGGAAATGAAAATGGGTTTTAAAAACAATTAATTCCTCTGTGGCAACCAGGTGGGAAAATTTAAACGTACAACACCACAAATGACCAAGGATCGCACATTTTCGCACATTTTTGAGTATTTTCAGTCGTGTGGCAGAGGATGGTCAGTCTGCCTCGCAATTATTCATTTTTAGAGTACCAATTTCCTGAAAGTAAACGTCACTAACAGTTGCATCATCCAGCATATCAAGGAGGTGTTGAGCGGGGGGCGACCGCCCTGAGCGCCAATTCGGATGGGACAGCCCAAAAAGCTTCAAGATGAAAAAGTGGGGAGTTTTTAGGTTGATACAATGAGAAAAAAACATCACTAACTCGATTCTCAAAATGAGAAAAAGCGCTGCAACTCGTGGACAGAAATGAAAGCAAGCGATCATACCCGGCTGGAATTGCGAAAAAGCGCTGATTCGTGGATGCAATATAAAAACAGCGCGATTCGTGACTGAAATTAAGAAAATGTCTACAATTTGCGGCTATGAAATTGAGAAAAAAACGCTAATTCATGCTAATTCGAGAAAACGTCAAATTTCATATTCTTGGGAAAACTATCCCGTGAATAATGAGAATTTCAACGCTGAGCGGTGAGGAGAGGGAGTAATCCCATGAATGTCCGTGAATCTAAGCTCAATTATTCAATTAATTGACGGACACATAAGGGGAAAAAATGACGTATGACACGCAGTGATCCGATAGGTGCAGTTTAGGTTCCGAGAGGTGATTTCTCCTGGGTGGGTTCGCTCTTTGCGTGGACTCTCGTGATAGCTCAGTTGGTTAGAGCACCTGGCGCGAAACTAGGAGGTCGTGGGTTCGAATCCCACCTGGGGAGCAATTTTTTCTCGGAACTCAAAACAAGTAAAGAAGAGAACCTAAGTATTTAATTTAAAGGTTAATTTCTTTATTTTCAGCCTCTCCACTCCCTCGAATGCACGTTTGTGGCTAGGGAGATGCGGTGAGGAGGGGGAGTAATCCCATTAATGTCCGTAGAAAGAGGCATCTAAGCTCAATTATTTTTAGGTTGTTAAAATGAGATAAAATCACTAACTCGATTCTATAATTTAAAAGCTCTATAACTCGTGGACAGAAATGAAAGCAAGCAATCATACCCGACTGGAATTGCAAAAAAGCACTGATTCGCGGACGAAAAAGCACTGAATCGCGGATACAATTTAAAAACAGCGCGATTCATGACTGAAATTAAGGAAATATCTACAATTTGCGACTATGAAATTGAGAAAAACCCGCTAATTCACAGATGAAATCGAGAAAACGTCAAATCTCAGATTCTTGGGGTAACTTCGCGTGAATAATGAGAATTGAAATGCTGAATCGCGGCTCAACTTGAGAAAAAATGCCACATTTTAGGGCTAAATTGAGAAAAAGCGCTAAATCGTGGCTGAAACCAAAAAGGAGCGCTCCAACTTGAAACTATAAAAATAGATAAAACCGCCAATTCTCAGCTGAAACGGAGAGAACACGAGTTCATGGATTCTTGAGGTGTACTCGCGTGAATAATGCGAAAAACGCTAATTCGCGGATGAGATTGTGATAAAACGCTTCAATTTGCTGCAATAAAAAATTATAAAACCTAATAATTCACAGCTAAAATAGAGAAAACATCAATTGGCGAATTCTTGAGGCCAATTCGTGGATACTGTTCGCGGATATAATTCACTTTTAAAATTGAGAAAAGCCGCAATTCGAGCCAGAAAATGAGAAAAAACGTTTGTTAGAGGCCAAAATTGAGAAAAACGCTAAATTTCTGACAAAGCGCTACAACTTGCGGATGTAAAAGTCTAGGCAAAGCGCAATTACATAGCTGAAATTGAAAAAACGCAAATTCACAATTGCTTAGGGCAACTTTAAGATTGTAAAATTAGGAAAAAGCGCTAATTCGCGGTACTGAAACTGAGAAAACACTCATTCACGTCTAAAACTGATACAAATTTCTAATTCATGGCTTTAAAATTAAGAAAGTGCAATTTGAAAAAACGTTAATTGCCGGATTCGGGAAGCAACTTCTTGGATAAAATTGATAAAAAGCGCTAAATCTTGTCTAAAAGTTCAGGAAAAGAGCGGATTCACAGCTAAAATGAAGAAAATTGAGAAAATTCGTGGCTAATATTTATAAAATGCATTCATCCGTGAAAACACAAATTCATGAGTTTTTGGGGCAGCTTCACGTGGCTTAAAGGTGGTTCAAATTGAGAAAAAAGAAGCAATTCATGGCTGAAAGTTTTTTTTTTATAAGAGCTAGATTTGAAATACTGCGCTAACTCATGGATAGAATTGAGAAAAGGTGCTAATTCGCAGCCAACATTGGTAGGGGGGAGTGTGGTGAAGCTCATCATTCACAGTTACAATTGAGAGAAACGGCAACTCGCTGTTTTCGGGAGGCAAGTCGTCGGCGAAAATTCGGGAAAAGCGTTATATAATCCACTTAACCCGCTTCTATAGAATTGAGAAAAAGTGCTAAAAGTGCTTAGTAATCGCCACTAAAAGTGAGAAAAATCACAAAATGCGGTTAAAATTGAGAAAAGGCGCTAATTCGTGTTTTATGAGACCCTTTTATGAGAAAGAGTGGTAATGCGCTATGCATGGTTCAAGTCCACGATTTGAATAGAAAATGTAGAAACCCGCTTAAAAGAAAAATTATTCGTGTCTAAAATTGAGAAAATGCGTCAAGTCACGGTTTCTTGGAGAACTGTCGAACTAAAACTTCTCTAGAAGCGATGATTCTCGGGATTTGGAAATATTTTTACGGCTACAATCGAGAAAAAGCGCTAATTCGCGGCTAAAATCGAGAAAAATCGCTGATTGTTGGTCAAGATTGGGAAAGAGAACGCTATCGTGGCTAAAATTTAGAAACTGGTATTCAAATTCGTGGCCAAAAATCACTAATAACATGACTTTTTCTTTGTATGTCCGTCGATTGGTGAATTAATTGAATTTAGAAGACCCTATCTACGGACAATTATGAGATTACTCCCCTCCTCACCGTACCCTTGTCACAGCAGTGAACTCGAGGGAGTGGGGAGGCTGAAGATGAAGAATTTAATCTTTAAGTTAAATACTCACCATTTTTACTTGTTTTGAGCTTCGAGAAAAAATTGCTCCCAAAGTGGGCTTCGAACCCACGACCTCCTGGTTTCGCGTCGGGTGCTCTAACCATCTGAGCCAACCCGGGAGTCTACGCAAACAGCGAATCCACCTAGGAGTAACCCACTCTGGGAACTCAAACTGCACCTAACGGGTCAGTGCATGTATAACACAAACTTGAGATTGCAGCACATCAGCATTGTATTTATTAGTTTACTATGCGCCGCATAGCCTGATAAGTGGAGATCGGCCATTGATTTCTCTGGCGCGTAAGTTTTACGAGAGAGAGTGAGTGAGTGAGTGCGTGAGAAGGTTTCCAGCACACCAGCATCAATGAGTTTAGTTTTCGCCAAATTGCCGTAATAAGGGGCGCCAAATAACGACTTATTGGACATTTTATACGCTGATTGGTGGGGGGGGGGCGAAAAAAACTTGGAAGGAGCTAAACGCGCGTGATTTGTTTCTCGATCCGATATTGAGCCAGAATGCCTGCGGTTTTTGGTATAATGTTCTGGATTCGGGGGCCAAATTTCCAGATGTTCTTTAAAAAATCAAATCGCCTAACACTACAATCAACCCGGAGCCTCGAGCAGATCTCAGACACTACAATAAAAAAAAAATCCGGTCTTAGGGCTTTACAATTATTTATATTAAGAAAATTAGACGAATAAGACAAGAAGAGGGGAGAGAAAAAAGTTTAACAGCTCTCATCACTTCACTCTGGCATATAGCCGCCTTTGCAGAGATTACGCTGAAATCATTTTATAGAGCAGACATCCTTGGCGGCAGTCGTGACGTGAGAACACACATTCTCACGTGTGATATAGAAAATTCCAGAAAAGGATTTTGTTTGTTTGTGTTCACATTGCTCTAACGTCACGTCCGAATAGTCTGTATTGGCCTTTAGGTTTTGCTTTTCCGTGTCGTCCGGGGTAATTAATCATCAGTTAATTAATTTATTTCTTTAATCAAAATATTTTTTTTAATGAACCAACCACAATGATTTCGATTCCTGGAGTGCCAAACCCCTCTAATTTGGATTTTAAATTACTATAACCCACCCCTCCCAACTCTGGTTTTTAGTTGTGGAAGGCTGCTAAATTGGATTTTTGAAGAGCCAAATCTGTGAAATTGGTTTTATTTAAGAGCAAAATCCGAGAGAATTGTTGTTTTGAAGAGCCAGACCCTTGAATTTAGTCTTTTTAGCGCGTTATCCACGTGAAATTATGTTTTTTGAAGTCCCAAAAACGTGACATTAATTCTATTCAGAGCGACATCCACGAGAATGCGGCGGGAAAGGGCTAATTTTCCACAGAAAAATATGGAGTTGACAGAGTATGGGAAGGGAGCCATTGACCTGAATTTCTGCTCAGACACTTGACCCCCACCCGTCACCAACGCCATTCAAATCCACCAAAGTCCAACGGCTTACTTCGCGTCTGCTCAGTTCACCGTTTAAGATCCTAAAACGGAGCGTATGGAAGCAATTCCGCAGGGTTTGGTGACACAGTTTTTGCACGTGTGGACTCAGTTGGAATCTTGGAAATGAAAACGGTCCAACAACCGTGAAATTTTGATAATGACTGAACCAAATACCCGAGAATGGTTTTCATTTAAGAGCAAATTACGGGAAAGTTGAGCATTGAAAGAGCCCAACACCACCAAATTCAGAGGGAGAGAAGTATTTTGAGGATTTTAAATAAACCAAAACTGCGAAATTTACGGTATTATTCAGGGCAAATGCGCGAAATTAATTTCTCAGTAAAATCCGGGGAATTCTGGGTTATAAAGAGAAAAGCCTATGAAATTAATTTTTGAAATAATTTAACTAGGAAAATTGGCATTTTCAAACAGGCAAATCGAAGATTCTTTTTTTTTTTAATTTTTGAAAGAGCGATATCCGCTACATAGAGTTTTGGATAAGTTGACACAGTGAAACGAGATTCGTCGAACGAGCTGAACAGTTGAAATTGCTTTTCTGATTTAACCAACCCAGCGAAATTGCTTTGTTAAAGGTGTCCGCCCTTTAAAAGAGTGAAATTCGGCAAAATTGGTCATCAAACAGCCAAATATGGGAATTTAGTGTCTGCAAGAGTAATTTCCACAGGCAGTTGTAAGTCAGGTTCATGGAGTTACGTTGCTAAATTGCGGCAACTTAGTTGAGGCAGCCCAACGGAGACAGCCTAATTGAGACAACCTAATTGATACAGCCTGATTCAGTATCAGGCCAGGGCCAGGTCGAGTTTTTGAGAGCGTTGTAGGTCAAATTACGTCACATTCGCCCATATACGAGTCGCTCAAATTTACTGCGATGACCCGATGGAGCGGATGGTGTGCCGGCCGTGTGGTCCTCCTGCTCCTCTTAGGCGGATCCAGCACCCCCCCCCCCCGCCAATTGAATTTCACGTTTTCGCCCATTAAAATATACTGGAAATTACCCACCTGATAATACCCCAATAATAATTTATACATTATAACTAGCAAGCTCGAACTTACCGGAAAACACTCGACCGAGGTCCACGTCAACGGCATGACCCGCTGATGGTGCACTTGCCCATTCGGGAAGGTAGAAACGGAAATTTCTCGTGTCAAGAAAATCGTTGAAAGCTTCGAAAAGTGACGACAGAATTCCACCCTTGTTGACTCGTGACTCGCCCAATGAAGCTTCGAGACGTTTGCTCGCATCAGCAGTCGGGACTATGCTCATCCAGTCTGTTACTGGTATTTCTATACAGGTGGGGAAAAAAATGACATCGTCATGAAAAGTAAAAAAAAAAAATTGACAGTCTAGCGTGTTAGGCAGGCCAAAAACGCGGCAAAAAAAGACGCTGCAGTCAAAAGGTCTCTGATAGAAATGTGACAGCTCAAGGCTTAAGATGTAATCATTTAGAGATTCCCAGATTCTACGAGCACTGTCCTCTAATTTCCTGCAACTCCAAGCTCGAGCTGTCTCATCTTCGCGTGGCAGAGAACTTTCCTACGGTTCGAAATAACTGAACCAAACTATTCAGAAACAAATTGGAGACATCCAAAACCACCGAATCAATTAATGTTTTGATTGGCTGGATCTCTAGGGCACGAAAATTCAGAAAGTGATAGTTGAAAATAGTTTGGTGGATCACAAGTTTAAAGAAAAGCAACTAAAAACGCGGAACGCACCTGGAACTTCACTTAACTGTCTTGCAGCGGCAACAATTTTAATTTCCAAACACGGAAGGGAACCATTCCCACGGCAATCGAGTGAAGTTGGCTCAAGGGTTCGACCGCCGACGATGACGGCCGTCATCAGTAAAATCACTGATAACATTATTTCGTTTCGACGAAACATTATACTAAAAATAATACACTTTTGCCCCGCGGCGTGACCGGTACTCAGCCACAGTCTGCGGTCCTATTTGGACCCCTCCTCATCTTTTATATACTCGCGTTTTGAGAACTATAAGGGAGAGAGGATGATCCTATTTTTTCTCTCACTCTATATCTCTTTTTCATCGAGATCTTATTCACCTTTCTCAAAGAAAGGAGTTACAGGGGGAGGAGTGGGAGGGTAACAGGGAATAATTTCCTAGGAAAGTGTTTCCAGGTTGATGGGTGGGGAGGAAGGCAAAAGGAAATGGAGAAGAAAATACCACCACCGCCTTTTCTACAACTCCCTATGTTTCTTCTTTCTTGTCACAAAGAAAATGATGAAAGTGCAACACGGATGGAACCGGAACGAATCTAGATATAAGAGGAAATTAGGAGGATCTCAAATCATCGCCGGTGGGTTATTTTATGAGTAAAGTTTTTCCTTGGAGAAATAATAATTATCCCCTTTTCCTTATTTTGTGAGCCACCGAATTAATTTTCATGGCCCGCCGGCAGCACGCTTCTAACAATCATTTGAGCCCACTTTGCCCCGGTTTTTTGTTTGTAATATGTTCTTGTTCCACAGTTTTTACGCATCTTTCCGAAATTTCGAATGGGAGGAAAAAAAAAGTCAACAACAACGAAAAACTCAGCACAGTCAAGGAAGATTAAATTCCTCACCTCAAGACGTTTTCAAAGATATTAGGCTTTCACTGAAGTAATTACTTTTGTAGGCCTCTGTGAGCGTTTGGGCTTACAAAAAAGTAATTACCTCTTGACCTGACCTTTTATTCAACTACCTAAAACGTGGAATTATAAAAATGACCTACAAAACTATTTAGTTTTACATAAAATAACAAGCTTAAATTACGATTGAAGATGCTCTGCACCTTTTATTTCACGCGTGAAATGTAAACGCCTCTCGTAGTCATCGTTTCTTTCTTTTTTCTTTTTCGTTTTCATCTTGTTCTCATTCGTATATCTAGCTCTTCGGATTTTTCATTGATATCATCCTCCGCTAACAAAAAGGGTACTCACTTTTACCCGAGAGAGAGAAAAAAAAACCGTGGTTACAAGTGAATTTCCAATTTCCAGTAGCACACCGATTTTGATATTGGAACTTTTTTTTTTTTTTATCTCGGCACACTTAGAGCGTGGAAAACACCAACAGCAGCCGAACTCTTGGAAAACAATGAACGACACGCCGGCCAATTATAGTCGTCAGAAAAATCTCGGAGTTTTATTATTCGATACCGCGTCTAAGTCTTGGCTGATCAAAGAACTTGTTGATGTGGAAGGATCATTGAAGAATAATAGTTGGTCAAAACAATAATTAATTGAGATAAAGCGCTCATTTACAGCTAAAATTGAGAAAACAGAAGATTGAGAGAATTCGTGGTTGACTAATCATGATTAGAATGTAAACAATATCACCGGATTCGAAATTCCAGTGGCGTACCTGTACACCTATCGATATAGCACTTTTCCTCCATTTTAGCCGCGAATTACCGACTTTCGTCAAATTATTCCATGAATGTGTGATTTTTCTGAATTGCAGCCACGGTGTGAGTGATTTTTCTCAATTTTAGCCAAGAATTAGAATTTTTTCTATATTTGAGCTGTGGATTAGCTTTCTTTCTTAATTATAACAGCGAATTAATTAGGTAGCGGTTTTCTCAATTTTAGTATGATATCAATAGTAACTATAGCGCTTTCCCCTAACTTTAGATGCAAGTGGGCACGTTTTTCACACTTCTATCCCCAAACTAGCGCTTCTTCTCAATTTTAGCCGCGCATCAGCGTTTTTCCTCAATTGTTCTCCCAGAATCACGGCTTTTGCCAAATATTTGGTTCTAAATTAGTTTTTTTGTGTGTGTATTGTGGTTTGTTGTGAAGAGACAATTCGGTCCCAAGAAGTAGAACTTAATGCGCTTCTTTCACGTTCAGGGACCCTCCTACCCATCGCAAACAATGTTTGAGTATCTTGCTATCGTGTCAGATATTTATCTGACCCTTAAAAATACATGACTTTTCTATTTTCTTTTATTTTCCCCGATTTTTTCGTTATGATCTTTCGTAGCTATTCTTTCTTCTTATTCCATCCCTTCTTGATTTCAGAAAGCTCCTAGCACAGCATAGCTCCAAGCACAACAAATCCCCAACCAAAACAAGCGTCGAACCATAGCACAGGTCTAACAACCACAAGCTCACACAGTAAGAGTCAAACCACACCAAAGGTCTAACCCGGTTTGTGTCTTGTCCCTGGGACTAATAATGGGTTTAGCTCATTAATTTGACCCTTTCCCATTGTGAGAAGGTGATAATTGACGTATACGACGTGGGATGGCCCGACACGTGCAAGACCAGGTTCTAGCCCCCCCCCCCCTGTGGCTGTTGTCAGACGGCCACTCTGACAACACTCAGCGTGGACCCCTTGAAGGTGGGCGTTTTACAGACGTGCAAGTAGGCGGTCGAATGGCGCTCTGAGAAGAGCGGATTTCCCCGCTCCGTTGTGATGGAGCAGGACAGATCGTCGCTCCGTTGAGGGAGGTTGGTACAGAGGGTGGGGGGGCTCTCACGAAGAGTCTTGAGGAGACACGTGACCTTGATCGTGAGCGGGGGCATGTGTCTATAGCCAAAGGTCTAACCACAGTAAAGCTCAAATCTTTTCTCTCTTTTTCCGTCCCTTTTTTGATATCCAAAAGCACCAGATACAGCAGAGGTCCAACTGAAACAAAGCTCTGACTACAGAAAAGCTCCGGCCACAGCAAAAGTCCTACCCCAGCAAAATCTCCAAGAACAGGCCAAGCTCTTACCACGGCAAAACCTCCGACCACAGCAATAATCCGACATCAGCAAAACACAAACTACATCAAAGCTCTGACCACATCAAAGCTCCGAACGCAGCAAAGCTCTATCCTCAGCAAAGGTTCAACCAAAGCAAAGCCCCAACCACAGCAATGATCCGACCTCAGCAAAACTCAAACCACATCAAAGCTCTGACCACAGCAAAGCTCCGAAGACAGCAAGCGTCTGACCACAGCAAAGCTCCGAAGACAGCAAGGCTCTGACCACAGCAAAGACCAACCACAGCAAACCTCAGACAACAACAAAGCTCCGAACACAGCAAAGCTCTAACCACAGAATTGGTCCAACCACAGCAAAGCTCTGACCACAGCAATAATCCAACCACAGCAAACCTCAAACAGCAGCAAAGCTCCAACCACAGCAAACGTCTGACCACAGCAAAGCTCTAACCACAGCAAAGGCCCAACCACAGCAAAGCTCCAACCACAGCAATGATCCGATCTCATTGAACGCAAACCACAGCAAAGCTCCGAAGACAGCAAGGCTCAGACCACAGCAAAGCTCCAACCACAGAAAAGTTCTGACCACAGGTATAACCTCCAACCACTAAGAAGCAATGAAGCTCCAACCACTGTTGAGCTCCAATCGCAGTAGAGCTTCAACTTCATCAGTAATGCCTTCTTTTTCTTATCTTTTCTTCGTTTTCTGAAATAAGGAGCTTCAAAGAAGGCCGAGCCTCTGGGATGAAGGTTTTTTTTTTCTCCTTTCTAGCTATGAAGTACAGCGTTTTCCCCTATTTTAGTCGTGAATTAGTGCTTTTCTTCGATTTTAACCGTGAACGAGTGATTTTTTTTTGCATTTTCGCCGCGTTGTGAGTGATTTTTCACAGTTTTAGTCGTGGAATTCTGTTCTATTTCAGCCGCGGATTATCTTTTCGATTTTAACCACAAAGTATTTTGTTTTTCTGCATTTTTACCCCAGAATTAGCACTTTTTCGAACTTCTAGTGACGTTCTGGCCCCCAAAATGCTTCATTTAACGCGCATTCTCAATATTTGCCGCCGAGGGACTTGCATAAACTGAGGATTAGCTAATTTTCTCCATTCGATTCGTAGAGTGGGCTCCAGAAGGCACGAATTTGTACTTTACTCATTTTCAGTAATTAACTAGCTTTCAGAGTTGGAAATGGCTATTCTTGTCAATTAAACCACGTGCACCACGAATTAGTGTATTTTCCTTATTGTTAGTGCCAAACGTTGGTTTATTTCTTAATTTTAGCCTCGTAAGGGCCTCCATAGGTCTCCTTGGTCACTTTGGTTGCACCTGGGTCCCCCATACGGCACGGGTTTAATCACTAGAAAACACAAATCGACTCTAAATCGGGGGCTGAATCGAATATTCAGGTGCTGAGCACCTGCAACGTTCTATTTTCCCGAAGTCAAATGAGATGTAAATCACTGAAAGAAGCAAAATAATCGTCCAGCCTGATACCAAGTCTCCTTTTCAAAACATCCCTCAACATAAACCATAAAAGTACCCAATTATTTCATCTTTAAAGGGGCCTTTTCTGACCTGGCGTCTTGGGGGCAGCCCGCCTCCCCCATCACCGCTACCACAGTACGCTACTAAATTCAACGCTAAAGGTGAGGAAATCACTAATTCACAACTAAAAATTGTGAATATTACTAATTCGTATAGAAAATTGAGACAAAACGCTAATTCACGGCTGTAATTAGAGAGAAACGCACGTTTCAGATGTATTAGAGAAATGGCCGAAGAATTACATCGTGAGCAGCTATAAATATCTGCGAAATTGCAAGTTTTGGGACATTTTTATCTTTTATTTCCTTCGCCTTCAATTGAGCCCGTAGGGCCAGACTTGAGCTGGCCAGCCGCAAAATCGCCCAGAAAGCCTCACAAATATAGCCGTGTAACACTCTGAGAAATTATAGGGCTCGTTAAGTTTGCTATAGTTTCTGCGCGCTTTTATCTCCGCAAAAGCAAATATCCGCGAAATTGGAATTTTCCTGGCTGTATATTCGCGATATTGCGAGTTTGACGTCTCAATTTTAGTCAAAACTGATTCCGGGCATGCCAGGCTTCACAAATAGTTTCAACATTATGATGGCAAACTTTCGTGAAATTGGGTTTTACCGGCAAAATATTTGCGAAATTGACAAGCTCTAGGTATTAATTTAAGCAAAATCGCAAAGTTTTAGTCTGAATAGCCATGACATTGCTTAGTTTCCGGTGTTTATTTTCGCCAAATTGCAAGTTTGAGGTATTTATTTACGTGAAAAGTTCCGTTGTTTGTATTGTTGTTATTCCAGGTACCCAGGCCGGCCGGCCAGCCATGACAGCATCCAAAGCGAGATGAACAGTCGCGATATTGCAACATTTCGTTGTTTCGCACGGTAAATATCCGTGAAATTGGAAGTTTTCTGGCTAAACATTCGCGCTATTGCAAGTTTCTCTTTCTGATTTCAGCGAAACTGCAAGTTTCAGGGCCTTCAGTTTTTAGTGGGCGTGAACCCTATGTGCGCTAGCCGGCCCCGACTGCTCCGATAACTTTGAATTTCAACTTTAGTTTAGTTTCAATTGAAAATAAATGAGTTAACAAGTTGGGGTTCTGGTTTTAATGGTATGAGAAGTTTTTTATGGTCTCAATTTAGGTGAAATTTTCAAGTTTAGGGTCATAATTAAAGCAAAATTGCAGTTTTGAGGCTATTCATATAGCGGTGGAACACACGTGGGGCGGTCCCAACTGTAAGGCGACGATTACCATAGAAATTGGAAGTTTCCGACCTTATTTTTGTGAAATTACCTGGTTTGGGTCTTATTTCTTGCGAAAGTCATAACCTTCGAGGACCTCAATTTCAGTAAAATTGCAGGTTACGGGTCTCACATTCGGAGAAATTGCAAATTTCATTGCTAAATACAAATGCATTTATATCAGTGAAATTCCTAGTACGGATTTGTTGCAGGAGGGCTCGGACCCCTGGCTGTAGCCGGCCATGACGAACCACACGATTGGGCAGACGAGAGCCCCACGCCGGCGCCGCAACCCAAACTTTGTGTAAAACTGTGTCCAAAGAAAATCTCACTGCGGTGATTCCACCGTTAATTCACCACTCACTCACGTTTTCAGAGAGCACACGTCACGCACGATGGCGTGCGGTGGCTCCGAGGTATCGACATCCCTGAAGAAGTCCAAGGAATAAGAGCCCCGATGCACGTGGCCAGGGCCAGCGCTAGGCCGCTGTGAAACCTTTGTATAGTACGAACGGTCTGGAAAAAAATGTCTCTAGTGGAAACCATAAAATTATTTTGGGCCATAATATCCCGTTTTCACTTTATTCCTGGCGCCGAATTTCAAGTTTTTCAATTTAACGGAGTGACGATGAGGGAGTAATGAAAATGATGGTGGGGGGGGGAGGCCTTTTAATGTAAGATTGCCTTTGCTCTTCGACGGGGTTTCATCCCCCTAACTTGTTCTCGAATGACAGTTTTGTCTTCAATAGTTTACAAACAGTTGGCCTATCTCAAAAATAACTTCAAGCTAAGCCGTACAAGTTTCTGCGGCATCCTTTGCCTCCCGGGAAAAAGCACTTGTTTTTGATTTATCAGCTCCACTCAAGAAATCACTTTATTACATCTAGATCTACCAGTCGGAGGATTTAATAGAGAGGGTGTGTGTGAGTGAGAATTTCGAGAGGAGGTTTTCAATAAACGGCATTACTTTTGCGGTTTTCAGTGGGCTTCCAACTTGAATAAGCGTGAAGTTTAACCACTATCTTTTCCCTTACTCGAGCACGAACTATTGAGAGAAGGGATTATATCCGTTCCACTAAGTGCAAACGATCCTCGGTTTTATTCAACTAGAAAAATAGTGCAGTTTTCAATATATTCTCGCTAAAATATTCACGTTCGGACGTCACAAAAGCATGAGCATCCATCATAGAAAGAAAGATGATCCCGAGGGGTGGTATAGCCATTAACTGTATTATGTATGAAGTGAATCAAAGAGATTAAAGATTTTGTAGCTTCCAAGAATGTATTCGCCCCAACGTTAAATACCCCCCCCTCCCAACGCTTTCAGTGGCGAATGACGCATACATTTAACATTTACGGTTGAAGCATTAAAGAAAAATCTTGTGTGACCGCATCAGTTCAGTATGAAGTTGGCGCCGAAATGGACTGATTATAATTGAGACATTATCAACAGAGGGACCTTTTTAAGTGGCCTTCTTTCCAAAAAAAAAAATAAACAATGAGACTCCAGAAAACTCCAACGTACCAAGAGATCCCTCGTCAATGTTTAGAGAAGTAGACGAAGAAGAAAAGAAATGGAAAAAAGAGTGCGTCACTTTCTTTCCCATTGCGTTTTTTGGTATGAAATCGACCTCGTTTCGCTATGAAGTCCGTATTTTTGCATCGTTACTAAACTACACTTAGGTGCGAGTACAGTATATATATACACAAAAAAATTGGGGAAAATATCGTGAGAAAGAAGAAAACCTTCCAAAATGCATCTGGTGGTCATCAACAATTGTGAGAGAGAGGGGGGTGTGAGTATATGACAGTCTATTAAAATCGTGAACATCCCGGCTGAAGGAACATTGCTAAAGCACTTTGAAAATGAGAGTTACATCCACCATTTTTTGTACCTCAAGGGACATAATGCCCTTAGCTAAACTCTTATTTGTTTAAAAATTGCAAACATCGTGAGTATTGAACATGTTTGGAGTGAAACGAAATAAGATGGTAGAGGGAATAGCATTTGCTTTATATTCAAATGACTTTCACATTGAAAGTAAAACGAACATGAATTCAATATACAATCGAACTGTTGACTTAAAGAAGTGTCACGGTCTGTGAAGGCTGCCGCGTCGTCGTAAAACTTATCTTTCCTACTGTATGCGAGGCGTTTAGCCCTTTCACACACCCCCCCCCCTGCACAGACCGCCATGGTTAAAATTTGAAGTTAAGCGAGTGAAAGTAAGTGTTTAGAAAACTTCAAGAAGAAGAAGAAAGTATGAAGTTAACTATATGCAAACAATGACGAGCCGTTGAAGATTGTTCTGACGCTGCATAAATGGGAGCTTAATTAATGTCGAAAAACACGTCTATCCGCTAAGCTTGCCTCTTTTTTGGGGGAGTAAACTGTTGAATTCCTTTACCTTCTTAACTTTATACGCACACGTTACATTTTAACACTTAAACTTGCAGCATACATAGAAGGCCGGGCAATACAAACAAATGTCAACAGCGTCTTTGTGTTTTTTCAGCCTGAAGGTCTGCTCCCAACACATTCCAAGCTACCGAGAACAAAACAGGGCAAAAATACGCTCATATTTCCCTTCAAACATCTCTGAATGAGTGCGGTTTGGATTTGGAGTCGACTCCTTTCCGTATTGAAAACGCTAAACGATGAGATCACGTGATTCCCGTACACGAGGGACGCAGGTCAGGGCTTTTTTTTGTATTACTCGGAACCAGTGAAGCCACGATGAATGGGCGAGGAAAGCTCTAATATCTTATTCGCGAATCAGTTAAAATTCAGAAAAATAACTAATTGGTTGACTAAAATTGAGAACATGGGCGCTTCCGCCGAAATGGAGATGGTACCGATTCGGGGCTACAATTCACCAAAACCGATTCGTGGATGAAACCCGTAATGCATTAGTTTGACTTTTTGGGTAACGTACACGGAAAGACCGAGCCGAAATTTTCCTGTAAAGTTTACTCATGACAATGGCTTCTGCTTCATTGGTACCCGTAAAATTTAATGTGCTGCACCAAATACCGCCGGTGTCAGACTTGTTAATGCTGTGGACCGCTGCAAAAAATTCCAACATTCCCCACGAGAATTCAAGAATATTATTTATTCCTCCTTTATTGCAGTATAAAATTATTCGTTCAATAGGAAAATGTATATTTGGCACAACAGCTTTCGCTGTACCCCTACGCTTCTATTAAGGTGGTCAAAGCGCTCGAATATTACCGTAGCGCCCGGTGTTCACGCTACTTTTAGAGCACTAAAGTATGCGGCGCGACCCAAGCGATGATTGAAGTTGCCACAGTAAAAACAAGTGGTGCGTCCTCGTCTTTCGGGCGTTGGTGGTTGACATTATTAATTGCGGCGTTGTTACCCTTATGCTAAGGGGTGACCACAGTAAAAACCCCAGCTTAAGTTTTATGATATTAGTCAGGGCAGGGGCCAGAGTAAGGATTGAAACGTTCACCGAAAATAGCAATTGGGTGGTGACCACAGTAAAATTTGTCGAGCCTTACATCAAATAAACACAGTGGGCTCAGTGTACGCTGAAAAATAAAAAATAAAATAAATGCTTCATCAGCGAAAAAGTTCAGCCAGGACTTAAGGCAGAAAAAAATCGGGGTGGGGGCGGGAGTCACCCTTTACGCTTTCACTTTCAGTATTCAGTCTTTTAGTGAGTGGGATGTTTCAGGTTTGTACCCGTTCGTCCGCGTGCTTTAATTTCGTTGTAAGTACAGAAAATACTTAAGCATTAATTTATTTCATTGAGATAAACTTCTATAATCCTTTTTTTCCCCTAGTTATTATAGATTTCGTCACTCTGAGTTAGCACGATAACTCATACAAAAAGAACGCTAGCGAAATGGGCTAGTGCACAAAAATCAATGCATCGTAGAAAATAAGGATTGCAATTTTGAAAAATTCACCACATCAATCTATAGCGACATCGTAATAATTGCCTCATCAATTTTGGGGAATTATGGTCTTCGGTTATTATGGTATGTCCATGTTGAATAAAAATAGTATGCGTGTAATTAAAGTTTTGTGTGCCTTAATAGCCCTGTACTGTGGTTCTCTGTTTTCTCTCCTACAAGGCACTGCAATCCAAGGCAGTTATCAGGGGCAGGGCCATGGTCCATGGTGTACATGTCAAGTAGTATTGGCGATTCCTACACGTGCTGAGCGAAGGTAGGATGAACTAGTTCTGGCCATTTCACTTTGTATCGAAATGACGTCACTACGAAAATATTTAAAAAGAGTCAGATGGGGAAAAAAGAAAAAGAGGAGGATTTCAGTTCCTTTCTGGAATCAAAGCGAGGTGGGCCTTTTGACAAATTAAAAAAAAAAGGTAGAGATCTCGTCCATAGAAACTCGCGACGTAAGCGCTCATCAGTTTATACGCAACGTTAAAGAAACATCCGTCTGATAATCACGAAACCGATCACCGAAAAGTATCGAATCACAGCCATCGGATTGACTTCATCAAACTCATCCGAAATCAACAATTCCATTGTTGGACCATCGGCGTTTGGAGGAAATTGAAATAACCTCGTCGGTCATCGACCAAGAAATTCGATCAAGAACAAAAAAAAGATACAGAAGCCAGAAGAAAGAGGAAAGGAAGTCTTTTCAAAATTAAAAAAAAAAATAGATTCATTTTAAATTTCGATACTAATTCAAACTCTTTCATTTCAGTTACAATTAATAATTCTTTTTTAAAAAATAAAATAACGGAAACGTTACATTGGCGCCCGATCGAGTTACACGTATCCTGGTTCCTCGTATAAGACTACGACTCTAAAGTAAAAATGATGCTGCGAAGTAAAAGAAATGTTGAACAACTAACTACTGAGACCCAAACTGATGACCGTTTTGACGAAATTATCAAAGGTAAAGCGCACGAAATATTTACAGATTTCGTAGCCAACTTTGTACAAGAACAAGCCATTGAAAAACAAAAATTACTCGACAATATTTCTAACCAACAGCTTAAAAATATGCAGTACATTTTAGAATTAGTCAATACTGACAAAGAGACACGAAAGCATGAACATCTGAACACCGAACTATTACACAGCATAGAACACTTAACAGAAACAGCTCACAACACCAATGAATGTATGTTAGAACACGTTAATTCTTGTGAAAAAACATTTAAAACATTCCACGGCGAATTGAAGAAATTGCAGGATGGACATCACAAGCTAAAAACACGTGTGAATCAAACGTGTGTAGAGACTAATAATTTTTGAGAAACAGTGGATGGTGAATTTAATGATCTGTCTAAAAAGATAGCTCAAAATTCTGTCCTACTCCACAAAATTAACATCGAAATGCAAAAAAATAACACCTTTTGGTCAACTCCCAATGAGCTCGATAATAAAATGCGATCCCTACCCAGATAGCAAGGAAATATTACCCGAATGTTCCTTGATTATCTTTTTGGAATTTACCTTTTTTCCAAGAATATTCGTGGAAGATATTGGTTTTTTTGCGAATATTGTATGGAGGTCCAGACGGGACAGGTTGTATATAATCCGTGAATGTTCTAACGGAATATTCTACTAGAAGATTCGTGGAATATATTCAGAACGATAAGTTTGAACGTTCAAAGAATGTTCTTTTAGAATCGCTCCAGAACATTCAGATATATAGTGTCGGGTACGAATATTGTAAGGAGGTCCAAACGGGACATGTTGTATATATTCCTTGAATGTTCCAAAAGAATATTCGCACGGAACAGAATTATTTTACTTTATTTCTAATTTATGATGCATATGCTACAGTTAAAACCCGAAATCCGTTAAAACTAGTTTTGACTAGTTAATACTAGTTATTGTTGCTGTTGTTGTTGTTTTTTCCTTCTTCGTCTTCTTCTTTCTCTTCTTCTTCCTGAATGAAGGTGGAAGAAAGAAGAAGATTAAGTTTAAGAAGAAAAAGAAGAAGAAAAAGAAGAAGAAGAAGAAGAAAAAAAACTAGTATTAATTAGTCAAAACTAGTTTTAACGGATTTCGGGTTTTGACTGTAACACAAACAATTTGGAAACGAATGAAAAAATACTGACACTACAAAAAAAAAAAAAAAAAACACGCTGAGAAACAACTACACACAAACAGAACGCCAAGAAAATAATACGACGCGGCGATGGGACATGGACGACGCGGGCCTGAAAACAAAATCCCACAATTATCGTACAATCCGAAATATACACTTTACTTCAGTATATTACATGTAGCTACTGGCTCGATCACCGAAAATTGGTCGCTGAGAAAAGTTGACAGGCAGAAAAATAAATATCGACGTAGGACCAATTAATGACGAATTAGTCGTGAAACTTGCACCTGCAAATTATATTAAACAAACACGTACAATCAAATTTAAAGGATAACAAGCGAATTGTCGCCTTACCTAAAAATCAAATGATGTGACGTTTTCCAATTTTATGCGTGCCCGAAGAAAATTCGAGAAGAAAAACGCGAGAAAAACTAGATGGGCTCGAGCCACGTTGATTTGTGCTTCTTGTTAGAAAGAACCAGAAAGTTAAGAAAGAGTTCCCGCGTCTGTCGTAGAGAGGAGAGCACAATGCACGAATCGGAGAGCCGAAGACCTCCCACCACTAAACCCACTGACACGAACTTTACCGATCAACACCACACATCATAATAAGAGCAGGGTACGAACTTTTAATGTTTGAGTGTGGATAGGGATCGAGTGGGTGAGATGGATGGTGAAACGGAAACCTTAGCATTTTTTTTTTTTCAAGAAACGAAACCGATGGTGCTGGTCCGTCCAATAATCTTATATTAAATAATAAATCCTAATATTCTGTTACTATATGATTCGATTATCCTTAGGTGGGTTCAAAAGGATTTTGCCTGGAACATTCGTAGCGGAACATGATCATCTTGTTTCGAATAATTATAATAATGCGCTTGAAGCCATGAGCGGAGGCTGACAGACGCAGAACAGAGAATATAGAATGTATTGAAATGCCTACTTGCGTGAAGGCTATAATGGCCTCAGTAGTCAATGCCAAAAAAAAAAAAAAAAAAAAAAAAAAAAAAAAAAAAAAATAATAATAATAATAATAATAATAATAAAAAGTATCATAACCCACATGTGCGATTATCAGGGCGAGGCCAATTGTGTATTTTTTGAATGAAATGCACTAAAAAAAGTGAAACTGAACCTCAGCATTTATTTGGGATTTCTAATTTCAAATAAAAACCGAAACGGCTTTATGCAGGCATCAATCTCACGACAAAAATTACGGAGATCGATGGATGTAACATTTAATTCTTAGAAACTGCTAAAAGAACATTCCTAGGTTAATGATTCAAAATAAGATAATCATGTTCCGCTACGAATGTTCCAGGCATAATCCTTTTGAACCCACCTAAGGATAATCGAATCATTCAGTATCAGAATATTCTAGGAAAACATATATAATATAAGAATAATCTCATGTTGTTTAGATTATTCACATTCGAAATCGAAGAATGTGGGAACATTCCTAGGATATTGCTTGCTATCTGGGTAGGGGAGTATGTCGAAAATTTGAAAACAAAAATTGGTCTTATCCAACAACAACTAAAGAGAGCGGATGATTCTATCAGCCCCCAAAAAGATACCTGTGCTCCAGTTCAGAAACAGGACAATCATAGTAACAAATCATTTCACTCCATTGACAACAGACCGTTATTTTTCTCGGACTTCAGGAAACACAAACCGATACAATTTTTGGAGTCGATAAAAAATAAATATAAATATTTTTCTGATTATCCGATAAAAGAGTTTCTTGCACCCCACTTCTCTGGAGAAGCTCAAGTATGGTTCTTAAGACACCAAAATTCCATTCTCAATTTAGAAGACTTTGAAGTTAAATTTAAAAAAGAATTTTTAAACGACAATTATCATTGTTTCGTGACCCAACTCCTCTATAATGGTAGATACAATTATTCCTATAACACACCACCGGATCTTTATATCGCTAATTTACTAGTGAGACTGGATGAAATAAATTTAAGAATCCCTGAATGTAGTCTTTTAAGAACACTGGCATCCCACTTCGGCCAAGAAATTTACCAACACGTAATAGTAAAAGATTACCAAACAGTCGATGAATTGATTACGCACTTGAAGGATAGACACCGAAATCGGTTACTCACACGAAATGTTACCCCCAATATTAATCAAAATAAAAATACAGTGACATCTAATATTCAATCTAAAAATTATAAAAATTCTAATTATAGTAATAGATACAGAGGCCAAACTAAAAACATTCATAAAATTCAAGTTCATAGGAACGCTCGATCTCAGAATAGTGAAGGTACGATTGAAATTGAAGGTACTGAGAATAGCTACGACCCTGTTTATTACAGCGAGGGAAAGATATCAAAAAACTAATGAATTGCGAGACAGCAGAGAGCAGCCACTTATTCAATATCATAAATTCAGACATTTTAAATGAATTCAATGACAACTTTGAAACCCCATCAAATTTACAATGCCCACACATAAATATCAATTTTAATGATGTGTCAGTAAAAGCATTGGTGGACAGCGGCTCACAAATTAGTGCCATGAATCTTGAATATTTTAAAAAATATATTGAGCCACACATAACATTCAAAAACCTCCCAATGTCAAAAACTAGTATAGTGGGAGCTGTCTCGCATAAATCTGTATTAGCCAGTAAACAAATATTGATAAATACATCGATAGGATCGTTGAATTTACCGATAATTTTTATATTAATTCCGAATTTAAATAATTTTATTATATTGGGAATCGATACACTAAATTTATACAATGCTAAAATTGATTGTAGCGCACGTTCTTTATCTATTCGATTCGATAATATGGAAACAAAGGTTCCAACTGTTGACATGAGTAATTCCTTAATGCTAAAATCAGTAAGCCTTGACGTGCCGATTACTAAAATTAATACGTCCCACAATGATCATAATGGAACATTTAAAGTAAAAAGGTGCAGTAATATCACTCATTAAAAATTACCTCAAATAATTTCTCATTTCACAGAATCATTGAGTCATATACCCCCCGGTGTTTTGGATCAACTGAAACAAATATTGCTTAAATATGCAAACGTATTCAGAGATGAAATAGGTCTAATACAAGGATATACACATGAGATCATTGTAACGGATAACAACCCATATAAACTCCCATGCTACCCCATAAAGCCCACTCTTCTCACTATGGCCAGAAAATAAATATTTAAATGGCTTGACCAAGGGATAATCGAACGTTCGAACAGTCCATTTTTAAACCCTATCTTATTCATTCCAAAAAAGGATCAGACGGTAAGGCCATGCTTGGATGCTAGGTTTCTGAACAGTCGAACCGTTCCAGAATATGATTCACCACCAAAAGTCGACGAATTTTTCAAAGAATTGGGGGGTTGCTCGTTCTTTTCGGCGCTTGATCTCCAATCTAGTTTTCTTCAAGTTCCTTTACATCCTAAATCACGCCCCTACACAGCGTTTAAATTTGAAGGTATTGTTTATCAATTTACACGTGTGGCTTTTGGATTAAAAAACAGTCTCCCAAGCCTGATAAAAAGCTTATCACTAGTTTTTACACCAGATTATTCAAAATTTCTAAAACTTTACGTCGATGATATCACGGTGGCGTCCCTTACTGTAAACGACCATTTAAAACACCTGGAGTTATTACTCCAAAGGTGTCAAACTCACAACGTTACATTAAAATTAAATAAATGTCAATTCTTAAAAGAAAAAATAAATATGCTAGGCTTCGTAATATCTCGAGAAGGCATATTCAAAGACAATTCAATGACGTTTTACGTCACAATTATCAAAATTAGCATTACCTTTATTTGATTTACTGAAATCCAACAGAAAATGGAGTGATTTCCACGGTGAATCAAAACATTTTATGAGATACGAAAAGCTTTATAGTAAATAGTGTTTTGATTCACCTTAATATAAACCACACGGGAAATGGCCAGAACTAGTTCTTCTTAGCTCCGATCAGTGCGTGATGGAATCGCAAATACTGATCGCCAACTGAAAGTTTACCGTGGTCACCGTTTCACCCCAGTAGTATTCATTCTTCACACAGAGACATTTTTTCGAGAGGCATCTTGTCTTACATGAACATTTGGTGAATCCTTGCCCGCTTCCGGATGATTCGAATGTCGCTGCTGACTTCAGCGTTGTCTCTTTGTCAGGAGCGTCCTGTGTGTTCAATAGCTTTTTTGGGCATACGGTAAACTGGGACCTGGCATAGAGTTGTTTTAAAATGCCGTTACTGGTGCCTATTTGGTAAAAACCGTCGTCTGTCGTGCTCATCACTACTCCCAAGATATCTCGCAGGTCACCTCGTCCTTTGTCAACATCGGGGATGGGAATCCTCACTGTCTCTCCGGCGGAGACCGGAGGTAACTTCTTTTCAGAGTTTAGCATCATCTTCTTGGCTTGAACTTCAAGGTTCGCTTTTGACTCTTCTCTTTCTTTAGCCGTGGATTGAGTCTTAGAACACAACACACAAAGCCCAATTTCCCCAAAAGACCCGCTGGAAGGCTCGAGCACTAAGCAGGCGCAACAAACGCGACGGTCCCCTTCGGCGTTTGTGAGTGAATCATCACATTCGGCGCTGGCTGATTCGGGCGCCGGACTATTTTCTCTGTGAGACTCTGATGGTTCGACGTTCCTTACCAATTCTTCCAAGTCTTCCTCCCTCTGAATGCTTTCCAAAGCTTCGGTAGGTAGATTTGAAGTAGACAAGCCAACCTTTGCTTTGCAGCCGAAGAGAGCTTCATATGGTGTCCTCTTGATGCCGAAGTGATAGGCCCTATTCTTCATCAATTGAATGAAGCGGAGGCCTTCGCTCCACTGGCTGGTTTTCTCTTGAAGCATCCAAGTACCGATCATGTTTTCCACGTCCTGATTGGCGCGCTCGACGCTCCCCTGACTCTGAGAATGACGGGGCTTACCGTGAACAATTTTCAGCGACGGCCAATAGTCTTTAAGACTGTCGACAATTTTATTCGCAAACTCCCTCCCGTTGTCAGATTGTAACACAGAGGGTGCCCCAAATAATGTAAAAATGTCGATTAGATTATATGCGACTTCCTCTGCCGTCTTCGTTTTCAAGGGCCGCAGAATAACGAATTTGGTGAGGTGGTCCTGGTACACCATCACGAATTTAAAATCTCGGTCTGGTTGAGACTGGAAGTCAATTAGGTCTACTTGGCAGCGAGAATTAAATTCTGAAAACACCATTGGCTTGATAACGACTCCCTTCTTTGTGCCTTTTTGTTTTTTTTGACAAGGTATGCACAAAGAGAGATAAATCTCGATGTCATGGCGAGTAATGTTTTTATACTTCACAGCGAGTTCTTTGATCATTCGGTCTCGCCCTCCGTGCCCAATGGATACGTGGGCAGCATGTAGTACATCGAATAATTCAGAATCGCTCAAGTAATATTGGATTGTAGTACTTCCTACCTTCACCGGGTTGAAAAGTTTAGTTTTATTTTCGACGGTCATCACGTCGAACCGTTTTAGCAGCCAGTAGTCCCTCGGCAGTTTATGGGTCCTTTGCTTCGCCTCCTGAACGTCTTTAACAAGTTTTTCGTACGACACATCACTCAGAAAAACGGAATTCCTGTTACTCTCCCCGCCAAGCTTGCCTATTTCAAGATTAAACCGCTCGCGCACCGAGGTATCCAACCGTGATGTTGACGGCTCGGACATCTTGCTAGACACTGAAAGACTTCTCGAAGCTCTGAAGAAAAACCCGGTGAAGAAAAAAGCTTACGTTGCTGTTTTCTAACACACATTGCCCAGAAAGCTTTAGGCATTCTATAGAATGCCTAGGCAAAGTGTTGAACGAATCTAATTTCACACATTGCCGAGGAGTTTTAGGCATTGTATAGAATGCCTAGGTTATTCTATGCAATGCCTGATTTCATACTCTGCCTATAACACATACACCAATTGCTGAGTACTGTCAACGAGTAAGAAATGGAAAAGCAACCCAATTTTTAATGCAGTAGAGTTGATGTCCGCGGGTTACTGTGGGATCAAAGTTATAATTCCTTTAAAAGTTTTTCCGTGTATAGGTCTCTGAGACCTACTATGAATAAATAAATGCACAATATTTATTACAATGCGTTTGTTGCACAAAAACTGTTTATCACAACATCGTCTGTTCGGACTAGCTCCGCCTTAATTTATGACCAGAAAAAATGGATCAGGCACCTTTATAGATTAAAAAGGAAAGATAACCAAAATGAAAATTTATAAAAAAATGCGGGGAAGACATAATCTCAGTTAACATCGTTTTTTGAACATAGAAGGCAAACTTTACGCGAACACTCCAGGCAAACAGGAACATTACATTTAATACATTTGTATTGCGTTTTTCGCTGTTTTTTTAACTGCAGTTAGAGCAGTACTTTCTCCCCCCATCTATTTTGTCCGAAGGTATCTGCCTATGGGAGGAAGCTGCGGCTAACTCTCTTTGATTGTGGATTCTCTTTTTGTCATTTCCGGCGTTATGCGAAGAATTCGTTGTCAATGCGTTGTTTATTATTCCTCGCAATTCCGTCGATTATGTTCAATTGGGCCATCAAGCGGTTGTTTGTATGATCAAACATCAAGTGAAATAGTGCAGGAAACAGGTAGTTGCGGAAGGAAAAAACTCCGGGACTAATTTTTTTTTGACTGATTCTAATGCAGGCGTGGAATGTAGAGCTTTTGCCTCGACTAGTAACTATCCTCGGCACACTAAGCGTACGCGGTACTTTTCGCCCTCTCACCCTACTGTTTTGAAAAATAATTTCCCTCGGGTCGAAAGCCAGAACGTTATGCCTAAAAATGTTGATCAGTTGGATTGATCAATAATAATAGTGCACAAGTTAATCAAGAAGACAAAGAACAAAATCAATAAATAAATACATAAAACAATAAATACAGCAGCGCTCTTGCCGAACTAAGATGAACTAACAATCTGAGGTAACATCTGAACGGTGCCACTTGCTCCGCTTTGTTTATTGTGGTAGTAAGAATCAGCATCAGAAAGAAAATCATTGAAGTAAACCCAATTGAAAATTGAAGGATACCCCAGAAGGTCGTTTCACTTAGTCGCCACATGAGCGCTGGTGTATTTATGAAAGATGTCAAAAGTAACCACGAATTGGCGTTTTCCCAGTTTTTGCCACGATATAAGCGCTTTTTCACAATTTTAGCCGTTAACGGATTTTCTTAAATTGATCCGCGATTTATTCGTTTTTCCCCGTCTTGTCCCTTCAGCCACCTATTTTCTCGATTTGAGCAGCGAATGAGCTCTTTATCTACATTAAGGCCCCGCACACACTAGGAGAAAAAAGAGGCCGACTCACGCGTCGGCGTCTTTTTTCTCCTAGTGTGCGCCGGCCCTAAGGGATAGCTCTTTGAGCAGACAGCTGATCCAGGATTTCCTCAAGAGGGGGGGGGGGGCTTGGGGGAAATTGTGTCCTTCGATCTACTAAAAATGACTCAACATCGATTGACTAACTAGAAATAGCTATTCTCTCCATAAAAACGGCTACACTGACTTTAATCGCCCCCCAAAATAGCAAAACTGAAGATTTATGCCTTTTGAAAACGGCTAAACTGCGACTAATTATGCCCTAAAAATTGGCAATTAGGTACCTCTCTAAAAATGGCCAGACTGACTCCAAGTGCGAAAAAATGGCTAAACTGACGGTTCACGCCCTGAATATGCCTAAACTGATGATTCCTGCCCTGAAGGCTGCAAAATCGACCATTTGCGCGCCAATAATCGTCAAACTATAACCTTCATGAGACTAATTGCACGCTAAAAACAGCCAAACTGGTGGATACGCCGCTGTTTAACTGACGATATTCTAGCCCTGAACGCGCTTACATAAATTATTATTCCAGCCCTGAAAATGGTAAAATCGACCAGTCTTGCGCCAAAAATCGCGAAACTGACTATTCTCGCCTTGGTATGACATCCTATTCGCGGTTTTTAAATTAGAAAAAACTCATTGACTATGCGCCCTAAAATTGGCCAAACTGGCTATACAAGGCATATACAATTGGCAAAACTGGCTCTACGCTTCCTAAAAGTAGGTCAACTTGCGATTCGCGCCTTGAAAATATCACGCTGACTATTCATGCCCTAGAAATGGCCATATACTGGCAGTTTGACGTATTCACGCCCTAAAATTGGTAAAACTGACTCTATACGTATAATAATGTGGCCTATTAAGGGTTAAACTGACGATTCGCTCTTTGAAAAGCCCTAAACAGATTATTCCTGTTTTGAAAATCGACCATTTGTGCGTCAAGAACGGCTAAACTGAGCCATCTTCACACGTTTAAAATGTCTGAACTGATCATGCATGTCCTAAAAATAGCAAAAAGCTGTCTATGAAGACTCAATAATGGTCAAATTAATCAAACGCGAAAACGCCTTACAGAGGTTGCAGAAGATTTGAGCCTTCAAACTTTCAAAGTGGTTTATCTGCATCTAAACAAAATACCAAAAATTCGTGCCCTTAACGAAAAAAACTGACCAATGGTGCACTGGCATTTGCGCACTGAGCCGTGGCCGTCCTGACCCTCACCCCCACCACCAACATCGAGTTGGTTACATTCAAGCTATAAGGACTGGATAAACTGACTACAAAATCGTAAGACCGGTTATAAGACCGTCTCTACCTTACCAACTGATTGAGTACCTCCTCCCCATCACCACTGTAGTTTACTGCAGTAGTTCCTCGCTTGCGCTATAAAATGATTGGAGGATGCAGTTTTTGGCGTGCAATTTACAGATTTTGGGGCTGGATACATTGTTTTGGGAATTTCACGATGTCCTCTGCTTTTCTAGAGCCAACGTGAGACCCAGGACTCGAACCCATCGTGAGCACTACCTCAAAGGAGAAAGGAAAAAGGAGAAAAATTTTTCTTTCTTCAATTCTTGTAGTTTTTTTTTTTTTTTTTTTTTTATTCACTTCTTATATCATGACTTCATGTGGATTAGCGTTATATCTTCATTTTAGCCGCGAGTTACCGCATTTGCTCAATTCTAGCCACGAATTAGCGGATTTTCTGCAATGGGGATTTTGCACATTTTTCAAGCACTGGTGTTTCTTGAAGAGGGCTCTTCCACAATGCTATTGCTCACATTAAATATTGAAATCAATCAAGGATTTTTTTAGAGCGAATTTTTAAAAACTTTGAGTGGGGATTTGATAACGTCAAAGCCTATTTAATGAAATGAATGGTATGAGGAAGAAGGGGGTAAGACAAACTTTCAGGGCAAGGTGACTAAACTCTTCTGTAGGTGCCACAGATTTCCCCCAGTCATCAGTTGGGAGGGGTGGGGACTGATGTCATTAGCAGTCCTTTACTCCAGATTGCTCACCCTAGAGCAGCAGAGCAAGTTAATTTTGAACTTGAATTTATGAATTCTCAAAAATCACAACCCAATAATGATTTAATAATGTACTGGGTCCAGCGCAAGGGCGGTTGGGACTGCTCGTGACGTAGGTGAAGGATAGTAATGGCCGAAGATCTGCGGCACCTATAGAAAATTTAATCACCTTGTTTTCAGGCGGACAATTTTTCTTGTTATTTGTAAACAAAAAATGGTAGAGTGCCCTAATCACATGCTTCAAAACCAGGGATTGACGTCATTTCCCCTCGTACCATCTATCCCCCCTTGAAGAACTTAGAAATGTATTTAAAAATCACCAAATGCACCAATCGGGCTGCAACTACCGTTGATATCCTTCTGTCCATGTGCAAATTCACCGGTATACTTTTCTCCCAAATCGGACATTCATGCAAGTTCCCCATTGATCCGCCGAGCTAGCGGTTTTTGTTGTTTTCAATTTAGCTGAGAAGTATTTCTAAATTTTAGCCGTGAATTATTCCCGAAAGAAAACTCAATTTAACCCGCGAATCACCGCTCTTACTCAATCAGCTCCGAATTAGCTGAGGTTAAGCCGTAAAATTTTGTTTTAAAGTAAAATCACCAGTTTTGTAGTGACGTCTTCAGTTATGGGGCAACAAGTCAGCATTGGCGTCACATCGTCACATTCGGGAATCAACTGAACTGGTCTGAAAATCTGAGTTTGGCTCCTCCTAGGCCTAACGCTAGGATTTGGTCCGTTCAAACTCCAACTATTGGAGGATCAATCATTCAACGATGTGAAAAAGTCCAAAATATCCCACGTTCCACTCATTGTGGGCCTGACTTTCAAAAAGCCAAATTTTCAAACTTGTCTCGTCAAAACGTCAAATTTAACGGATTGGGACCAGTGAAATCCTAATTTGAAGGATTTAAACAAACAAAAATGGTGGGTTTGGCTATTTTGGAGTTTAGATCGTCGAAAGGCCCAATTTCACGCATGTGGAGCACAGTAAACACGAAGCTATAATATGTATGTATAGGAAGGCAGAAATTATCTTCACACAAGTTCTACATAATATTTTCTAAAATCTGACATAAAATCAAACAGTGGTTTACCACTTGATTCGCTGTTGACGCTCGGACATGACATCTGACAGCTTGCCCCTTTTTTTAAATTTTGTAAATGATAACTCCACCGTTAATGCAGTCAAGGACAAGACCAATCCTATGGCTAAAATTCCAAGGGCTATTGACACTGCCGCAATATGAATGTGAATAAATTGAGTTTTCCTCAAGCATTTCGGTTTATCTCCAATCCACCGGCTGTGCTCGCGTTTCTTTAGACCGTGTTCCTGCAACCTTATCAGACTGCAAACGAGAAACAAAAGTGAAAGTTATGATACATTTTGAGTATAGTAAGTGCAGCTCACCCCCTTATTATCAGTTCCCGAAGGTGCAGCGTGTTTTTTTGCACGTACCCGACGCCAGATGTGTAAGCGGCGGCGTTTAAGAAAGTCAGATCGCATTTTTCGTGGTCCAATAAATATTGATTAATGCCGCGGTACATTATGAAACTTTCCCCACACAGAGCGCCGCCATGGCGAAGTTCGTTGACTCCTTGGGCCAAACTCCGTACTTTCATTCTACCCTGGTCGAAAGCGACTTTTACCTTGGGGAGAAAGAGCCGACCCACCGCCTGAATTTAGGGACAGGACGAGTTTTCTTGAGTAAATGTGCTCATATCACTTATTAATCGATGCAATTACTTTTGGATCTTTGAGAAAAGAAGACTGAAGGAAAAACAGTTTTAGTTTCCCACCGAGTAAATTCTCAAGATTGAGAATGCTAATCTGCGATGGAGTCAGTAGTGATGTCACGGCTGATCCTCCGTAGAAGTTGAGCATTAGTGAGCCACAAATAAGAAGAGCAAGGCAAACTATTCTTGATGAACTCGTCGTTATTGTCATTATTAAACCTTTTTGAAAAGAGATAATTGGTTGAACAGTAATGGACATAATTCGAGGGGCTGTCTTGCCTTGACAACTGACTGAAGCTACAGCTTGCATGAATCCGCCGAACTTTTCAGGCTGTTGTAAATAATAAAAATATTTCCGACGATTATTGATTGAATAATAGTGAGACGATATAAAAATTACATTCGAAGACGAATACTGTGTGATACACAGAACAATACCACCGGCGGTCATCGTCACTAAAAAGCAAGCCCAGACTGCAGTGGGAAACTCCAGGATCATGGCGGTGGGAATTCCTAATTTTTTCGGTTGTTTCAAAGCAAACACCAGTCTGAAAACCACGGGATTCTCAGTAGGTCCGTAAATTGTGAATCCACAAGTTCTATAGTATACCCACCCATATTCCTGAAGCGTTGGAGTGGCGTAACCAGCGTTCAACCTGACGGCTAAAGGTAGTAACGGCGTAATGGTCATATTAACTTCACGACGTTCAAGCATACCCATCACACCGTCAAAGTGGCCTCCAGGAAGGAAGGAACCAAATTTATCAGCCTCGGCTGCTTTCAAACTGAAAATCGACTGTCACTACAATAGGAAAGTTGAACATTTTTGGCTAAATGAGCAACCTAAAATTAAATAGATCAGAAATTAAAAGACTCAGAGCGTAAACATTCCTCGTTGCACTGTCGAGACCAGGATGAAACGTGTCGTCCATCATTTCATTCGTTTCGTTTCCTTTGTTGTAGATTGGAACGGCAAACTGTAAAATGTCGACTGTTCACCATATTTTGCAAGTTAATTTAGCGTTTTTGTTATTAATACCACAACGGCTCCAGTGATGACAGTCTGATGCAAATCGATTCTTTGATCAGTGTTTCTGAGTTCAAGCCCATTTACAGCGTCCCATCGACCAACTGCAATAATTTTAACAGTCTCCAACTCTCTTTTTAAATAATAGAATTGGTCGTCGTTCGACATTAACGATACATCGGAAAATATTCCCAGAGTATCTCGAAAAGAAGAATTCTCGTAGAATTCGTCAGCAATTCGACTACGAGGCGCTTGTATTAGCCATGAGTACGAGGTATCCCACTTACTCTCGGACGCATGATGACCGAAAACAAAAATTGTCACCACCGCGATGTTTTTACAGAATTTACGAAGTAGCACCTACTGTAATGATCGAATTAATATTCGCCTCGCAGTGACCATTCACAAACACGCCTATCCTAGAGCTCGGTTGATGCTGCACGGAAAATGTGAAAGATATCCGACGCATTGAAGATGCTCTGTTAGTTGTCGAACGAATAATTTCGATTGCTTCTACAATCGATTCGTTAAAGGAATTGCTTTTTATGACTTTTCTTTAAAATAAAATAATAATTATACCTCGTTCTGAGCAAGCGACAACATCGTACGACGTTGTAAACTTTGCTCGAAAATATTCATCAGCTTGAGTCATCCACCCCATAGAAATTTGAATGAGGCAAAAAATGAAGAGGCACGCGTTAAGCATGTCAACAGGTCTGTGGGGATCCTGCAGAAAGTGAGTGGCTAGCGTGAATTTCAAAAACCAAGCAAAAACCATGGTAATGAATAATGCGTAGGACGACGAGTTGATTGTTCGTCAAAGATCAAAGAATTACATCAATAATGCATTGGAAAAAACCCCCATTCAAGGGTTAAAAGAGCGTACAGACTGTTTTATTTTTTAACTGAAATGCTCAGATTCGTTTTTTTGGTTTTTGTTTTTAAGTACGCCTAATGGTGTCCTTTGATCTTCGCGATTAAATAAATTATTGCCCAGCGTTTTCCATCGCAGTCTGGCCACTAATCACGAGGAAAAAAAGACACGTCAAAACAACTATTCTCTTTCTCACTTGCTCTTGCTCACTTTGATCGCAGTCACGCATAAATTACAAGGAGGGGCACAGGTTAGCCAGTGCTCTCGTACACGGGTGTTTTTGGGCCTTGATCTTGCGTCTTGGTCTTGCAGCAAGAGTCTCGCGAGACCGCAAGACCAAGACAATTTTTTCTCATCACTATACGCGCGGCTAAAACGCCCAATAATTAGCGCTCTGTCTCTTTATCTCTCAAAAACGCCAAATTCATTGCTAAAAAAAAAAAAAAAAACTTATTCAAGGCTAAAATTGAGAAAACGTTGCAAGCAGCAAAAATGCCAAAATTGATAAAAGCGCTAATTCGCGGTTAAAATTGACGAAAAACACTCATTCGCGGCTAAAATGGAGAAACGCGTCAATTCACGACTCAAACTAATTGCCGAATGCCAATTCGTGGCTAAAATAAGGAAAAAGCCATTTTTTAACGCTATACGTAAGAATTATATTTATTGTTTATTCTAGAGGATAAGGGGCTATTGTACCTTATCAATGACACATGTTTATAAATATAGTTTCACTTTGTCAATTCGTTAAAACTGAGAATTTCTCTCTTGATCTCGAACTAATTCCCACTCGAGCACAACAGTTTTGGCGACGAGGATCAAATAAACGCTTTTGCGCCCACCTCCTCCTAAATTCAATCGGTGCAACCTACTTCAAGCTCATTTTGGCTTTAGCGACTCCTCAAAACGTCACTACGATGAAGGAAGTCGACTACGATGAATTGATACAACTCCTGGAAGTCCACTTGGCACCATCACAAAACGTCCTAGTTGCACAATACAATTTTCTCTCGCAATGCCAGAATGAAAAACAATCGATTGCTGAATTCGTAGAATCGCTCAAACGTACTAGTTTAGATTGCAGATTCGTCTGCCCTTGCGACCGTCAAGCTGGAAGCCGTCGGCGTCCACCTGACGCTAAGGGGGGGGGGAGCTCAAAACTTCATCAGCGAGGGGGAAATTATTCGTGGTAGTGGGGGGGGGGCGTCCAAAAGTGTCAAGGGAGGGATGCTGTCCAATAATTTTTGATCGGTGCGTGCACTAGGTGGACACCGGAAGGCTGAATAATCCAGGACATGTATATAGCACACAATAAGGCTAGGAATTTCAATGGGGGGAGGGGCAAGGTATGTTTGTCCACCCTAGTAACGAGGAGGAAAGCTTTATATTACCGCCCCTAAGAAGGTGGGGGCAATATATTTCGTTCATCGTTCACATCAATGTTACATTGATGCATCAGGCGATGTTTTCGAAGGCTCCTTCCCGTGACAAAACCACTCAACGCCGTGGGGGGGGGGGCGCAGCCATGAATTACAAGTTTTGTGGGATACATACATAATAGAAAATAAATTTGAAGTTACAGGGCTACATACTCGTAGACGGCAAGTCGACCGACTCGGCCCTCCACGACTTACTGGGGAGGGTGGAGGGGTCGGTGGCCCAGAAAGAGTACGCGTTCGCTCTTTTTTTGGATATTGAAGGGGCTTTTAATAGAGTACATAGGGAGCGTATTGTGGCAACTCTAGGGCACTTTGGGGTGGAGCCGAGGCTGATTCAATGGATAGACTACTCGCTGAGTCATAGGTGGGTGGTCGCTAAGGTGGGCGGCGATATGGTAGAAAAACGAGCCAGTAGGGGGGTGCCCCAGGGCTCAAGTCTCTCGCCTCTTCTATGGATACTTGTGGTAGATAGTCTTATAAGGGAATTAAAGTAAAAGGGCTTTTATGCGCAATTTTTTGCGGATGACGGAGCCATATTGGTTAGGGGGAAAGACTTATCCACACTGTGTTCCCTTATGAGGGGGGCGCTGGGGATAGTCGAGGCATGGTGTAGGCCTAGGGGCCTCACAATAAACCCCAGTAAGATGAATATGGTGTTGTTCACTCACAAGAGAAAAAGGGAGGGATGGCAATCAATCCACTTTCGGGGAGAGGCCATCGCTCTCTCGAAACAGGTTAAGTATTTGGGATTCATATTAGATGAGAAGTTAAGGTGGAAGGAACACGTAGACAGCGTTTACAAGAAAGATGTGGTGGCCTTTCAGCAATGTAGACAAATCGTGGGGAAGACCTGGGGCCTGAAACCACGGGTCATGAAGTGGATATACACAGGAATCATCCGACCGCGCATCCTGCACGTGGCGGCCGCATGGTGGAGGGTGATAGAGAAGGGAGGGGGCGGATAGGCTCGCAAAAATACAAAGGCGTGCTTGCCTGGCGATTTTAGGGCCATTCCGGACAACCCCTACGAGGGCCATGGAAAGATTACTAGTCCTGAAGCCCCTGGACATTGAAGTCAGGGGTCGGGCACTACAACAAGTTGAGATGCCAGGGAGGCCTAAAGCGGGCTAGGCAGGGCCAATGGGACTGGGAAGGGGAACTAGATAGAGTATCCCCGTCCTCGGCACTTAGGCCGGATTACGTGGTTAAAAGGAATGACTTCTCGACCAAAATCAAACAGAGGGTCATTTTGAGAGAAGAAGGTTGGGAATCCCGGCAAGGGGAGCTGGTGTGTTACACGGACGGCTCCAAGAATGGTCAGGAAGGACCCACCGGAGCTGGAATTTTCGTGCCGGAGCTGGGGGTGGAAATAAGTATCCCGCTAGGGGGACACACCACAGTTTTCCAGGCCGAGGTGGTAGCGATCGATGATTGTATTCGGGAGCTACTGAAGTGACAGGTAGGGCAATCGGTATCTACTCTGACAGCACGGCGGCGCTGGGGGCGATTACCAAACCCATGGTGGACTCAGCGGCCGTGGCGAGTTGCAGAGATACGGGACCTCCAAGGCAAAGGGAACTCCCTAACGTTGGGATAGATCCCGGGTCATAGAGGATGGCAGGGAAATGAAAAAGCAGACGAGCTGGCCAAGCGTGGCGCGGACCAGCCGGTAATAGGGCCTGAACCATCGGTGGGCATTGCCCGAAGGGTGGTCTTGAGGGAGATAAGGGCCTGGGCCAGTGACCAAGCTCTGAGGAGATGGCGGACTGAACCCGGGTGCCGGCAAGCAAAACTGGGAATCAATGAGGAAGACCAGGAAGCTTCGGCATGGTTGCTGGGACTAACACGGGTTAAGCTTAGGCGGATAGTGGGGATGTATACAGGACATTACGCCCTTAACAGGCATCTGTCAATCATGGCGGCAGTAGGGGAGGCCGACTGCAAAAGATGTGGGGAGGCTGAGGAAACCGCGGAGCACGTCGTATGCGAGTGTGACGGCTACGCGGCGGCCAGATACACCATTTTTGGTGATGATAGGATATCCTTCCCCAGCTTCTCGAAGGAGAATGGGACCCGTCTCCTGAGTTTGCTGGAAAGGATAAATAGGTTTGAGGAGCCGTACTAGGCTCTCCCGAGTCTGGCCCCAAGCAGGTATGTTGTATGGGCCGAAAGGCTTTTGGAACCTTCGGAGTCGGGAGACCGTCCGAGCCCTCAACAAAAAAAACTTTTAATTACACGCGAAATAGCATTTCCCACGGGAGTAATAACCGCAAACTTGCGGTTTAGAATATTCACCAGCAGTGAAATTGCGAGTTCGGATCGATAAACGGCCTAGAAATTGTAAGTTACTGAAGCAGTTTGCTGCAAAATTACTGTTGTGGGTTGCATTGCAAGTGCAAAATTGTGCGAGATTTAGCTCTTTCTAACCCCAAATTACGTGAATCTGGATCTTTTAGAAACCATGAATTTCGCGTGATTATACCCCCATAAATTACTAAGCTTCTAGGGGTTTTCTCCCTGCGCCCCATCAGCAGATCCGTTCAGTAGCGTACCGAGGTGGTGGCGAGTACTGGGTGGACTGGCGCCCCCGAATAGCTCGAAGATGGAAAAATTATGATTTTTAGGTTTTATGTTCATAGTTGCAAGTACGTGGAAAGGAGTCTTGGTATCCGCTATCCGGTTGGACGGGGATTTAGCTCCTTTCGACGATTTTCAGTCCATCCGAAAAATCGCTAGTTCGTGGCTAAAATTGAGAAAAACGCTAATTCATGATTATGAGCGTTTAAAATGAAAACGCTAATTTGTAGCTAAAATAGAGCAAAACTCAAATATCCAGCTAAAATTGAGAAAAATACGCTAATTCACGGTCATAATGGAGAAAAACGCTAATTAGCGGTTAAAATTGATAGAATGCCAATTCGCGGCCTTCTGGTGAATGCAGCTTTAAGGCTAAAATAATGGAAAAGCGCTAATTCGTGACTAAGAGTGAAACAACACCCATTAATTCGCATCTAAAATGAAGAAAACGCAAGTCGCTGTTGAAATGGAGTCAAATCTCTAATTCACGGCTTAAATTTAAGAAAAAGTGCTCATTCGCGGCTTTAAACTGAGAAAAAGCGCTAATCTGCGAATAAGGTGTGGAAAAAGTGCTGATTCACAGCTAAAAATTAGAATGAGCCAAAATTTAACGCTACGTGGTGTTGATTTCATCCAATTTGTCAAAATTAGGCACTGAAATCTCCAGGTTTTCTAATACATTTGTGTATCACTAGCGAAAAAATGAAAGTACCTACTATTCATTAACGTTGTTTTTCACTGTAATTTTCCATCTTAAAAGCCTTTAATACATGAGAGGGGGATTACTGTTCATAAGGGGGGATTTCGCGTCCAGTAGTCAACGCTTTTCTGCTACCGCTAAATGCCGCTATTTGATATTAGCGTTTTTTTCTCAACGTTTTCCCGCGTACTTGCCCAAAGAGTAGCACATTAGAACGCTTTGTCATTTTCTTCAGCCTTAAAGGCCTATAGGAATTTTGAGTTTGCGTATTTTCTCTGTTTTGCCCGCGAAGTTGCCTTCAGATGTTTCGAATCGGTGTATTTTTCCTAATTTAAGTGGCAAATGATCGCTTGTTCTCAATATTTGCCGCTAATCATCGCTTTGAAAACGTGCCGGATATGTATGAACGAGCCTCTCAATTCCCACACGAGAGTAATATTTTACTTGCCGGACGTGTCCCGGACGGGGCACGTCCCGTTCACGGCACTGATGTGTGTGAATCGACCTTTATGCTTTTCGGTGACCTCGAATCGAGATCACGAGATCGCCCCTTCTTCGAGAAATCATCATTCTGTGCAGATCCCCCTTCAACAGTTGCCCATTGGTATGTGCAAGGTATTAGAAGAAATCTCTGGAATGACTATCAACAAATTTTTGGCGGACGCCATCTTCTTAGGGGGGGGGGGGTTAAACCCCCATAACTCATTCCGTAAATCCGCCACTGTCAACCGCATATCACCAACAACTGTATCACCCGGACGAAAAAAGTAATTTTTGTACAGCCGGGGAGTACAGACTCAAAATTCGCCCGCTGGGAGAGCCTTGAGCGGGCGACATGAGGTTCATTCCGCCCGCCGGGCGTAAAGAAAAATATCAGCCCGTTGCGTCTTCTTTTAGGTCTTTTGTTGTTGTTTTTTTTTTTTAAATTGTTCTTCCTAATTTTGTTTTTAAATTGTACATTATAGCCATAAAAATACAAAATTAAGCACTGTAAATTACGCTGAGAGGCGATTAAAGTTCTCTTTGCATCAGCTACGTCATCCTTCCATTCGCTGGCTAGAGTGTGTGTTCACTTCAGTTCATTAAGCAAACCATACGCTGTGCGTCTGTGGAGTCTGTGCAACATATCAAAATGCTTCATTTTTCGAAGGAATTAATTTTATTGGTTGCATAGACGACTCCACAGATACGTTACACATATAGCTTCTGAACGGGGCTTTAAAGACTGGTTTTTATGATTATTATTATAATAATTATGAGCTTCGGCCGTACAAAAAATAGCGTACAACACTCAGGCGGTATTTCTGATTACGATCTCGGGCGACAACTGCCCTCGGCTTCACCTCGGGCACTTCCTGTCGCCCTCGACCGTAATGAGCATCATATCGCCCTTGGATCGTAATATACTATTTTCAAATAACTGATAAATTTTACATCAGTAACAATCAGCTGCTAGTGCACGCGTCGACGGGGAAATTTGTGGAAAACTACCCCGTTCTGTGTACTTTCGAACGGTCTCCTGATATTTGAAATTTGCAACCGTCTGACTTCAGCAATGAAGTTCGAATGCAACAAAATGTAACTTGCTTTGTTAAAACAATCCGACTAGGTCAGGGGGTAAATGTCCTTTTCTTAGGGTATTGTGTTCCTCCGAGCTTGCTCCCCTCAATGCTTGAAGTAAGGATTAAATTCATTACGAGACTCACCATGAGAGAAGCCGTGGATGAACTGCTGCGTTAGGACTTGAACGGGTATTACGGCATTCTGCCTCATCAGAGAGTCAGATCAGCTCAGCAGAATGTTTTTCTCTCCGACTTGGTTGAGATCAACTTAGGTCCCTACATACGTTCCGACACGACCTTCCTACCCTAGGATCCTAAGCTATAGGACATGCTCTGCACACCTTCCGACAAGATCTTCCTTCCTATCTAAAAACCCATCTGTTCAGCTACCGTCCGACGAAGTGCAAAGGTAAAAAGTAGGGATTAAAAGGAAGAGCGAACAACATAAGCAGCAGGAGGGGCGCCAGAGGGTCACATGAGGAGTGTAGTTTAGGATAGGACGGGGATGGGCTCTAAACACGTTCCGACAAGAAGAAAGGAGGGTAGGGTAGACGGTCAAGTGTCCTAGGAGGATCCGGGGAGTCTAGGAGACCGACCGTTTTGACTCTTTGATATGGCTACACACTATCGTATAGGATCCTAGGAAAATTGAACGCCAAATCAGGAGTGTACCTGGAAATCCTTCCGGAGAGGCTGAATCCGGCAGTCCGCAGCCAACTAAGGGCCGGCGCGGCAGGGGACGAATTTTGTACGTATTTTCAAAAACTTGGCTAAAAACGGCCTCCCGGAGAGGGCGATAGGTGAATCTCCCCCTAGGGTCCCTAGGTGATTCACCCATCACCCCCCCTCCTCAGGGTACGACACTGCGTCAAATAAAATTTAACGAAATAAGGCAACGCCAAAAGACTGAATTTTCTCACTTTATTTTTTTATATTTTTTATTTAAAAATGAAATTTTGTTACAAAGCCTCCAAATTCATCTGATCTGCTTTTCTTGGGTCATAAAAAACACGTCTTTTTTTTTTTTTTTTTTCCTTCTTCTTCTTCTTTTTTGTCTTTTTTTTTCGGTATCACCACACTTTCTTACGGGAACATGGAAGTAAATTCGCGAGAAAACATGGCTCTAACTTAAGAATTCATGCGGTCTGCAAACCAAAGGGTAGAAAGCATTTTTTGGCCTTATTTCTATCTTCAGAGAATTCTACAGAGAGCAGAAGGGCCATTTAGCCTATTTTCAAATGACATCGGTGTGTCGAAAATAAAATATTCACCTGTAAAATTTCGTAATCAGTTTTTCCGGAAGCTGAATTCACAAGCTGATTCTAAGTTTTACTGAAAATGACAAGACGGGTCCCCTGTTAACTTCCCTGAAGATTACAACGAGACCATAAAAACGGTATCGGTGCAGATATAAGACAGCAAAATAGGGGAAAAATGTATGCAGCATGAGGGCTGAGCACAAACTGCTGCGGCAGGCCTTTAGAATGCGTGTATTCTGGGTGTTCTCAATGAGTGAATTTTGAACCAACGGCACCGGCTCTCCGGGCCTTCGGGCTCAGTCCGATCGCCCACCCCCTGTATCCGCCCCTGCCGTACAGCCGTTGGCCGTAGTTATTATGGTGGGAGGTGCTCCTTGTGAACCACAAAGTAACCTCAAGTCAAGTTGTTTTTATTTTACATGTCCACTTTGAATTTCTAGTTTTCTTCTTTTTCCTTTAAAAGTATGTCCAGAAATGCTCACTAGTGAGTTTTTAGATTGTTTCACAGGACATTAATAAAGTGAATAACCCACAACTACTCGAGAGAATCTCTATTCTAAACGGGATGCGTGAGTCACGAGTTTTTAGACTCTTTTTCCGGATGTTTCAACATGCGCATGTACCTAGCTCCAATCCTCTTCCTGAAATCACGACAGAAGTCTCCGGGTAGTCCGTCACTCACGTTTCTTATGGAATACGTCTTGTTTCTGTGTTCAAGATAACTTGTTTTTTACTTATGTGTTGTGTATTTTTGGGTATGTTTCTTCAGTGGCGAACCTCTGCTAGTTAAGAAAAAAACAGGACCTAAGAAATCATGAACGTTATTTCACATAATAGCCGCTCGCAAGCAAGAAACAAAATCATTCAGAAATATCATTTGTACCGGAACTACGAATGAGAAGAACCGTGGTTCGAGCACAGCGAGAACTGCATGAGTGCGGCGACTTTTGTTTAAATCCTTGTTTCGCAGTCCTCAAGGGACGGAGCGGGTCTTTCCGAAGTCGTGACTGTTTCGCCCTTGTAATATTTTTCCTAGTATGTTGATGGAACGCGATCAGGGTCACTTACAGGGGCGTAGGCACACGGATTCATAGTTGGGGGGGGGGGCGCACGTCTTGAGAAAAAGTGCTCGTTCGCGGATGAAATCCATGAAAAGGAAATTTTCCGGCTGGTACTGAGCGAAAACGCCCATTCACGGCTAGAATTGAGAAATAGCGCTGATTCACGTTGAACTTGAGGAATAAATCTGCTCATTTTTCGCGGTTGAAATTGAGAAAACACGCCAATTTGCGGTTTCGCGGTCCAAAGTCCGGGCCAAAATTAAGAAAATGCGCTAACTCACTTTGTTGAATTGAGAAAAATCACTCATTTGCGGCTAAAATTGAGAGAAACTGCCAATTCACGGCTAAAATTGAGAAATTGAGCTCATTGACGCAGGTAAAATTGAGAGAATGCACCAGTTCGTGGTTTCTCAAACAACATCTCGATGAACATTGCGAAAAAGTGATAATTGACTGCTTTTATAAATTTACATAGCAAGTTTGCGGGTACAATCGAGAAAGAGGTCGACTTAGGGCACACATGTTTGAAAAAGTTCTTATTTTCGGCTAAAATTAGGGCACATTGAGGAAAACGCATATTTTAAGGTTCGCGATGCAACTTCCGGATCAAAATTAATGAAATTCGTTAACATGAGTATTATGTGGACCTTTTCACTGCTGAAATTTGAAGGGGGAATTGCTCAAGGCAGAATTGAGATTAAAGCACGAATTTGCGGCTAAAATTGAGGGAAAATGAATTGGCAAAATTGTCACAGTTTTTTGTTGATTAGTGTAATTGCCGTGGCTAAAATTGCAATTTTAGCCGAGAGAATGAGAAATAGCGTTCATTCACAGGTTACATTGAGGAAAAACTGTTCTTTTGCGGCTGAAATTGACAGAACGCACCTATATTCGCGGTTTATAGGCGATGCCCAGTGCTGGCCGTAATTAGACTAGTAAATCAAAAATGCGTTATTTCACGGTTTTTTGATACCTTTTTTCGGTTAAAATGAAGAAAATAGGCTATATTTCGAGGTAGAATTGAGAAAAAGCACTCAGTTTCACCTAAAATTAAAGAAAAACGTCAATTCGACGCTACAAATAGTGCTATTCCACGAGTTAAATGGTGGGGGGGGGGGATTCTGTGCAACTCCTTGTGAGGAAAAACTGAATCCACCACGCTTGTGGGCAGATTCACTGGCGTAAATAACAGATGGACCAATGCCTTTTTGCAGGCTTCTAACAGGATCTGGAGGTTAGAATCGCGTCAATTCACGGTCATCAGAGATTAAATTTGCACAGAAACAGCCACTATCCGTCAAAAAATAAATATCTGCTAAAAACCTGTCGTTTGTAGCCTTCTATTTCGGATTTTATGTCGAAAAATTGAAACTTTTTCCCCCCTCCCACACCGGTAAGTGATACGTTTGGAGCTAAACTTTAAATTTTAGACCTGAGACAGTAAACAGAGCTGGCAGTTTCTCTACCACCATACGTCTGTATGGCACAGTGTGCTAAACACGATTTGAGCTAACCCAAACACACGAAATTGCGCGTCGAACCTTGCGAAAATGGGATTTTAGTGCGAAAAATCAGCAAAATCGGTTTCCAAGTTAAGCCGACCCTCGAAATCGGTTTGTCAGCAACAAACATTCGCGAATTTTAGATTTTTGGTGAAACCGATGTGCGAAATTGTGTTGTTTTTTAGTGAGAAAAATCCGCAAAATTGGTTTTATGGAGCGATATAATAAATTTGTGTCTCTGTTAGCCAGATCAGGGAAAATACTTTTGGAATTTTGGGGGTGCGCAGCTGCCCCACGAAATCTGCGTTTTTGATTCTAGGGGAGGGCAACTGCCCCCCGCTGGCTACGCCCATGGTCACTTATTTTAGAAGATAAACACCAACATACACTTGAAACACGGCTACGTGCCACGAACGATGACATTTACAATGAAATCGTATGAACATCAAGTCGTCCACGCTTTGAGAACGAGAGTGTTAACGAGTTTGATTCAGTTTTTACCGAACAAATTCCCCTATATACCCCTTGTTCATTCTAACTTGGGCTCTTTTTTTGTAATTTGGCATTAATCTCAGGGGGGAGGTGGGCATGTTTGTTGATAAACTGACTATGTATAGAGGTAAGTTCAAGGTTCTGAAGGGGTACTTTGGCAGCCATATTTGTGACAACCCTTCTACCCCCAGCCCATTCAGTCTTTCTCCAGTTATTTACCTCTATGCTTTCTCCAGTTATTTACCTCTATGGTTACCCCAGATTGCTAGTTCATATTAGCTCGGCAAGAGCGCTGCTGTATTTATGAAAGATGTCAATAATAACAAACCTGAAATTATCGATGAAATATAAATTTCAGAGTAGCGAAGTTTTTTCCCGGCCCGCGCATAGTTGAAAATAAATTCCATCGCGGGTGTAACAGGTCACAGCTATAAGGAAATAGTAGATTACATTACAAGATCAGTAAGTGGTGCATTACCTGCGAGGTCTTTTGTTTGGCGGACGAGGCTTGCCGAGGCCGCTAATTAAAAACGAGCGGGTAGTACCACTTAATAGCCGAGTGATGTACATTATTTTTCGCGCAACCGTCGTCGAATATTACCCCGGTTTTATTCTTTTGACAAAAAAAAAAAATGTCTTGAGATATGTCTATAATCACGGATGAGGTGATAACATTTCAACAAAGGTTGCACAAGGTTATAGAAAACTGGCATGTAAAAAACTTGTCATGCCAGTTTTAAACCTTTACTGTACAGTTTTCAAAAACTGAAGCTATAAAGTACCAGGTTATGAAAAAATCAACTTACTGGGTTATTATGTAATTGTAATGGGCAACTTACGAAGCAGGTAGCGCGAAAAAGAAAAAAAGTTCAAAACAGCTAATTTCAATCTTAATTGGTTCTCGTTAATGCTAAAAACTTAACTTTCCTCGCTGGTTCAATTAAAACCCGATTTAAAATTCTTAAAAAAAAAAAAAAAAAAAAATCATTTTCCGCTTTGCTGAATGGAAGAAAATATAACTAGATGAAGAAAAGATACGGGGTAAAAAGGTAAAAAGGTTAAGACTCTTGAAAACTACTTTTTGTGCCCCCGTTACCTACAGTGAACCGGCAATTAGTTTAAACGTTTAGGAGAAAGTCCACTCCTGTATGGTTAGAAGTCAAGAAGTCGCACTATGATGTTTGGGATTTTTATTTATCGAAAGCTTCTGGCTGCTAATAATTTTTGTGAATATGGAACGAAACAAAAAATTGAAGTGTTCAGATAAGACAACATTTATGTTTTCAACCGTGAAGTGGGCGTACCAAACTTGGAATTTTCACTCCTATCCTATCTATATGGTTCTCGCGTATATAACAATTTTCACGGTGGCTCAGAGAAAATAGGGATCTAGTTTACAAGGCGACACCTCTTGTTCTTTATGGAGGGCAAGCAACACAATACGCTGATGGATATGTGTTTGTGTGACTGATTAAAGCGACAATTTTGGCTGTTTATACCTTTGAATGAAACACGTGAAAACATTTTCTTTGATTTCCTTTTTAAAAAAGTAAAGAGAAAGAGAGTTGGAAAAGAAATCGTATATTGGCATCTCTATATTTGACATGCTGTTGGCATGAGTAATGAGTAAACTATGTCGGGCGCTATATCGTATTTTACGTTTCAATTATGTGGGCTAAGCCTATCCGATATACATTTAGCGAACAAAAAATAAAAGGATTAGCCTTTTGAATGATTTAGTACCCTTTATCTCTAATAGTTCCGTTTCAATTTTCACGTAGTGGACCCGAGCAAATAGCTCTCAGCTCCCTTTTCTTGTTGCTCATTCAATTATTCATACTTTTTGAAAACTTGCTGTTTCCTATTCCTTCAATATTCATGGATGAGCGATCCCCCCCCCCTAACAATTTACTGTTGATCTTTTTTTTTTTTAGACTGACGTATTTTATTTCTTATAGAATATTCGCATCGACACTTTTGTCCCACTGTTCCTTTAATAGAGCTTCGTTCAATTTTTTTCGTCTAGATTGCTTCTCACCTTACACACCTTTTATGCCTTTTCTGGCTTTCTTCTTCTTCTTCTTCTATAAATAATATTTTTATACATGTATGAAAACCAACACGCAGCTACAAAAGAATAGAAAGAACGCCCCGGAGGGCTTCTTTCACTGAAAAATTCCCTCTTCATCGTTTTGTAACAATACAAATAAAACCCCGAGAAATGCCTACCCACCACCAACAGTCTAAAAAAAAAAAAAAAAAAAAAATCTGGACACCCCCTGCCACGCCATTATGAATCGTCGCATTTTACCAGAGGTGTATAGTGAAAGCATTTCACCCTGTCACTCGCTCACTGCGACGACTTTTTAAATATGAGAAGGAACGGCCCAAAGGCGGCGGCGGCGGATGGGGCCTCATATTACCCTTCTCGTCTCTTTAGAAAACATTATTTTTGTCTCTTAGAAGTGATACAAAAAAAAATAAAAAAATAAGGCGTCTTAAAGAGGAGAAAAGGGGGACACTAATGTCCTTTACTAAACTATATACGAAACACTGATGTTGAGCGTAACGAATGCTTTCTCGTAGACCTGTCGTAGCAGTAGCAAAAATGGTGGAAATAATTGTTTTGCAGTGGCAAGGCTGCGGGGGGACTGCCGTGTTGCCCATCTGATTTCTTCCACCACCCCTACTACCGTTAATTGGATGAGCTTTTGGTCCGATTCACATCGTATGAAATTATTTTTCTAGTAATTTCGTTCATTCTTATCTTCTAGTTAGTCTAGTTTCTGCATTCAAATCCGTTCACATTGGCCCATTACAATAAATCAAAATAAAAAAATAGGACGGCTTAATTCCGGAGTGACTTACATTATCTCTAATTTAACAAATTAATTTATTAAAACAACAAGGAAGGATCAAGTGGAAATAAAAAAAACAAAGTAATCTGCTAGAAGGGATTACACGAACGTTATTATCGCTGAACGGGAAATAAGTATTTATTTTACACCGGCCTTTGATACATTTTGATAACTAATTTGATTCAGTTGTTCATTCATCATTGGAACAGGCAGATTTGTGAAAAGCTCGGATTATATTTCCCATGTGAGATGTTTTCAGTTGTTTTTTTTTTACAAAAGAATAGAAAGAACGCCCCGGAGGGCTTCTTTCACTGAAAAATTCCCTCTTCATCGTTTTGTAACAATACAAATAAAACCCCGAGAAATGCCTACCCACCACCAACAGTCTAAAAAAAAAAAAAAAAAAAAAAAATCTGGACACCCCCTGCCACGCCATTATGAATCGTCGCATTTTACCAGAGGTGTATAGTGAAAGCATTTCACCCTGTCACTCGCTCACTGCGACGACTTTTTAAATATGAGAAGGAACGGCCCAAAGGCGGCGGCGGCGGATGGGGCCTCATATTACCCTTCTCGTCTCTTTAGAAAACATTATTTTTGTCTCTTAGAAGTGATACAAAAAAAATAAAAAAATAAGGCGTCTTAAAGAGGAGAAAAGGGGGACACTAATGTCCTTTACTAAACTATATACGAAACACTGATGTTGAGCGTAACGAATGCTTTCTCGTAGACCTGTCGTAGCAGTAGCAAAAATGGTGGAAATAATTGTTTTGCAGTGGCAAGGCTGCGGGGGGACTGCCGTGTTGCCCATCTGATTTCTTCCACCACCCCTACTACCGTTAATTGGATGAGCTTTTGGTCCGATTCACATCGTATGAAATTATTTTTCTAGTAATTTCGTTCATTCTTATCTTCTAGTTAGTCTAGTTTCTGCATTCAAATTCGTTCACATTGGCCCATTACAATAAATCAAAATAAAAAAAATGGGACGGTTTAATTCCGGAGTGACTTACATTATCTCTAATTTAACAAATTAATTTATTAAAATAACAAGGAAGGATCAAGTGGAAATAAAAAAAACAAAGTAATCTGCTAGAAGGGATTACACGAACGTTATTATCGCTGAACGGGAAATAAGTATTTATTTTACACCGGCCTTTGATACATTTTGATAACTAATTTGATTCAGTTGTTCATTCATCATTGGAACAGGCAGATTTGTGAAAAGCTCGGATTATATTTCCCATGTGAGATGTTTTCAGTTTTTTTTTTGTCCCCCCCCCCCAATGTTAACAAGTGTCTAATCCAAGGAATTGACCCAGTAGTCACAGAGTGGGCGATGCCGTACATCGTTCGATCAGAGAGAAACTTGAGGGAGTATACTTTTGTGTATGGGCACTCTCAAGTCGAATGGGCGAACAATGGGTAGTCTAGAGTCTAGACACAATAAGCTTAAAAGGGACGGTTTTTTAATTGAAGGGTCAACATAAATTGAATGAATTCGTAGATTTTCTGCGTGCAAGCACGCAGCATTTTAAACATTTTTTTGTGGGTTGCATTATCCAAAATTCGATTCAATTTTCGGGTTTCCAGTTAGCGCATCCCCCCCCCCCCAAACACAAGGCGTGAAAGTTTTTTTTTTTTTTTAAGTGTTCAACTTTTTTGAGTGCCTCGAAAAACGTTTAAATTATACGGAATGCTGCCGGTCGCGAAAAAACGTATGCTTAAGGAGCTAATAGTGATGACCTTCATATTGACCAAAAATAGGCGTCTCGTGATATCTTTTGGTTCGGCCGATACCGGCTCACAGAGTTTAATCTAGGCTCTTCCTTGGACTTCGAGAAGCCTCTTTTCTGCAGGGAAATCCGCAGGCAGACCCTGCTGTAATCCGACCATAAAAACTCCGGTCTCGTGAGGTGTTGAACCCCTTCAAAGTGTTTTGCCTGTGATTCTTATGTGTATTGTGAACCTGGCACAACACACACACGGCCTAATACAACGAAAACGGTTACATTCGTTCGTTTACCGCTTGCTTTGCCGACATTTTGGTTTGTTTAACTTTTAAAATACGATATTTTGAAAAAGCGTAATGTGTGCGGCAAACTTCACGCAACCCGACACATGAGTGAAATCAAAAGCGAAAATTAAAAGGAGGAAGAAGAATCCGATAAGGTGAATATAACGAAAAAGAATAAAGCTGTTACACACAAGTGAATTATACGTTTTTAACGGGCTTACAAGCCATCAAACTCAGAACACGTCGAGATGGCCTCACATGTACCTTAATTTTCGTCAAGAACTAGAGCTTTTCTCAATTTTAGCCACGAATAATTGCTTTTACTCTATTTCATGACGAATCCACGCATTGGCGCTTTTCACCATTTTAAGCAGCAAATCATACATTTTGTCAACTTCAGCAGCGTTTCACCGTCTTTTCTCAATTTTAGCCGAGAATTAGCGCTTTCTTTCACTTCTTAGCCGTGCAGATGAGCGTTGTTTTCAATTTTTGCCGCGAATTATTGCTCAATTTCAGACCAAAGTTACAGCTTTTACTTAATTTTGGCCGCGAATTTGCTGATTTTCTCAGCTGGATCCGCGAATTACTGTTTTTCTCTATTTCAGTAGCGAATGAACGCTTTATCTTAATTTCAACCGGGAATTAGCGGGTCTTCTCCGTTTCAGCCACGTATTAGCAGGTTTTCCCAAATAGATCCGCGAATTAGCGGTTTTGCAATTTTTGCCACGAATTATTTCATAGTTTTAGCCGTGAAAGTATATCCTGGTTTTACAGCCTTGAAGTACAATTTTAGGCCCACAGCGATTTGTTTTAAATAAATTTTAAAAAATGCAAATGAGATGTACGTGATGAACCTGGCGGAACACATATCACGAACACACGACGAAAATGGCGCCACTCGTTTGTTTTCCGTATGTTTAGCCCAAATTTTCGTTTGTTTAGCCCTGCAAAACATTACTTATTTATAAGGAAATACATCATGTCTGCCGCCAACTTCACACAACCCCCACATGGCACATCGGCCCCCATGACCGCAATCGTTTGTTTCGCAACATAGTCAGACAAAACAACATTTGTTTAGCCCAAATACTAGTTTGTACCATTTCATATACGACTTTATTCAAAAAACTGTCTGTGTCGGGCTAAAGTTCACGCAACCGATACACAGCCAAAATCGTGTGTTTCTTGGCATATTCTGCATCGTTCCCATATGTTTACGTTTGTTTAGTCACATTTTTCGTTTCTCTAGCTTCCTGAACAACTCTGCTCGGTTCGAGCATAATTATATTTGTGTGTTAGGCTAAGTACAGGCACACCCGACACATGACTGCAATCGTTTGTTTCGCGGCATCTCCCGTCTCGATCTTTTTTGTTTATCAAAAATTTCCGTTTGTTTACCATTTCATATACGTTTTTAATCAAAACATTATCTGTGTCGGGCTAAGTTCACGCAACATAAGCCGACACATACTAGTTGTTTAATTAAATCGCATATATGAAATGGTAAGCAAACGAAAATTCGGGCTAAACAAACGTAAACAAACGAGATCAAGACAGAATATGCCGCGAAACAAATGATTTCGGCCGTGTCGGGTTGCGTGAACTTATTCCGACATAGACAGTTTTTTGAGTAAAATTGTATAAGAAATGGTAAACAAACCGAAATTTCGGCTAAACAAACGACGTTCTGTTTGAATATGTAGCGAAACAAACGATTGGGGTCATGTGTGCCGTTGCGTGAACTTGGCCGCACACCTGATGTTGTTTTTTTTATATATAAATAAATGTTTTGCAGGGCTAAACAAACGAAAATTTGGTCAAAAAAAAAACGGAAATGTGGGCTAAACCAACGCAAACAAACGTTGTTTTGTTTGAATATGTAGCGAAACAAACGATGGGGGCATGTGTGCCGTTGGCGGCACACATTTCGTTTTTGAAAAAAAATTGTATATTGCAGGGCTAAACAAACGAAACTTTGGCCTGTACAAAAGTAAACAAACGAATAACGCCATTTCCATCGTGTTTAGTGATATGTGTTCCGCCAGGTTCACGTACGTGCAAATGAGCGCTATTTGTCAACCTTGGCTGCGAATTTTCACATTTTCTTCACTTTAACCGGAATTAGCGGGTTATCAATAATGTATCCACGAATTATCGTATTTTCTCAATTTCAACCGCAAAATAGCGCTATTTTTCTCTTATATTATCGCATGCAAATTAGCGCTTCTTTCGCTTTTATCGCATGCAAATTAGCGCTTTTTCTCAATTTTAGTCACAACAATCCACAAATTGGCGTTTTGTTCAATAGCGGCAAAACCTTATGTGCAATTTATCGCGGCTTTTTCTAAATTATGGCTGCGAGCTAGCGTTTTTCTCCATTTTTAGCTGCAAATTAGTGATTTTTTTTTTTTTGCTTTCTGCTACGAATTGGCGCAGTTCCACAATTTCAGCGGTGAATATTAGCGCTTTATCAAAGCTTTTTACCATTGTGGTTGCCTCAAGCGCGCCATCTCGATTCTTAACCTCCCTTTAATGTTAGCGCATGCTCTCTGCTTGGTTTCCATAAGAATTGGTGTATTTTTCTTATTTTTAGCGGCAAATGAGCGCCTATTCTCAAGATTTATTCAGGAATCAACGCTTAGCACATTCTCTCAACTTTTGCAGTGAATTGATGCATGGAAAAAACATTCATTTGCCGCTAAAATTGAGAGAAAGAGCTAATCGTCGGTTGTAACAGAGAAAAACGCCAATTCGTTACTCAAATTGAAAAAATCCATAATTCGCAAATTAAATTGAGGAAATCGCTTATTCGTGACAATTTGTGGATAAGGTAATACTAAAAGTAATATTAGATTAAGCGCTTTTTCACCATTTTAGCCACAAAGGATTCTTCAGAAGCCGCGCATTGGTGTTTTCTATATAGCCCTGAATTGCCGTTTTTCTCGATTTCGTCCGTGAATTATTGATTTTTTTTACATTTTTGGCCGCTTATTAGCGTTTTTCTACTTTTTATTCGCGAATTAGGCTTTTTTATCCGCTAATTAGCATTTTTACTCAATTCGCAACGAACCAGCACTTTCCTATTTTAGCCGCAAATTTGCACTTTCTCTCAATTTTAGCTGCGAAGTCTCTGTTTTGTTTTCAATTTTAGTCGTGATTTGTCCTAATTTTACCCATGAATCAGATTTTTTTTTGTTTTCAGTTTTTGCCATTAGAGCTTCCATTTTAGCCACGAATTTGTCCTCGAAACTGCGAATCAGTGTTTTCTCAATTATAGCAGCGATTTTAGCGTTTTTCTTCATTTGAGGCGCAAAATTGGCTCTTTTTATCAGTTCTTTTTCCTAATCTTAGCCATAGCCACTAAATGGTTTTCTCAATTTCAGTCACGAATTGGGGTTTTTCGCTATAATATCACCTAGCTGGCAGATGGTAATGAGGTAAGATGTGATAATTGGTGATGGGGTGGGTGTGGGGTGTGGGTGCGGGTCACTTTCAAAGAGTCCTGCGCTACAGCTCATTGCGAAGCCGTTTCGGTGCACTGTAGACAGACGTTCAGACGTGAATAAAAGACGTTCTGACGGAATATGCCGCTACAAACAAACAACGATTTCACTCATGTGCCCGGTTGCGTAAAGTTGACCGCGCATAATATTGTTCGCGGCCAATTTAATGACTTGGGAAGATAAACAAACGAATGTTTTGGCTAAACAAACAGACGATTTTGCGTCAGGCGTGAACTTAGCCAAATTTTACCATTCTTGTCAAATTAATCATTCGCAAGGTCAAGCGTTTCGTGGCATCGTTGGTTTCGGCACGCGTTTTTTTTTTTTTTTTAATTCCGGAGTGACCCAGCAAGCCCTCCCCTCCCCCAAGCTCTTCTCCACAAGATGAGTCCTCCACCCACTACCACAGATCCAACTGTAAACGAAAAATCAATTTGCCGCAAATCAAATCCACGAAATTTGAGGTCTGAAGGAGCCAAAACCACGAAGTTGGTTATTTGAATATAAGTCATGCCAATTGGTCAGCACGAAATTTTGTTATCAATGGAGCGAATTATCTACAAAGTGGGTTGTTGCGTGTTTTTATTTTTAATTTATTACAACTTGCCTTCTGAATGTGTCTGATGAGCGCGAAAATTTGGTTTTGATGCAGCGAAACCCGTGAAATTGCTTTTCGCGCGAACCACACCCCCGCGAAATTGGGTTTTTAATTAGCCAAGACCACGAAATTTCTATATGAGTGAGCCCAATCCGTGAAATTTCGTTTTTTCTCCAGGTTGGCTCGTTTCAGAGTATGACACCCTTTCTGGGCTGGCTCTCCATGAATGACAGAGAGAGTGTGTGTGAGTTTGAGGCCAAGAAAAAAGCGAAATTGTTTTTTCGGGTGAACAAGCCAAGTAGGTAATGTTTTTATAGTGTGCAAATTTGATTAAAGTGCCCACAACTAAAATTGATAAAACGCCAATTCGCGGTCATGGAGGCAACTTCACGGATGAAATTGAGAAAAAGCGTTCATTGGCGGCTAAAATTGAGAAAAGGCAAACTCGCTGTTATTGGAGACACATTTTGGCTAAAATTGAGAAAAAGGTATAATTCGAAGCCATTTAAAAATTTTATTTTTCGTTTGTTTAGAGACCATGGTGCCCCGTAGAGATTTTGACAACGGGCGGGGAGACCATAGTAGGTGTAGGTCCGCCTCTGAATGTCTGGGGATGAATTGACGATTTCCTTGCCTGTAGGGCTGAGGGTCTTGGAACTCCCCCAACTTTGCTTAATTTGAATGTAAATTGTAATCAGAGACCCAACTTAAATTATTGGGCCTCATTGTGAGGCACGTACCCCAGTGTGCCACCCTCCTCACTGGGCTCTATACAGCAAAGTGAAAAGCTACACCAACCATACAAGTACATACGTGAAATTTGGCGATTACGCCCTTCTCATTTCACATAGTTGATTTATTTCCAACAAAATGACGTAATACGACAGTTGTTTTAAAGAAACCCGACAGTTGTTTAATGACCGACGAATCAAGTTGTTCCATTTTGTTTTTTCAGACGTGTTTTCCTCAATGGCTGTACTGACGTTGCCGAAGAGAGAAAGCGTTCACATTTACTCTCGCCTTCTAATGTTATTTATACACAAAGGTCGCTCAAAGTGGGTGAGGTTGAGGTGGAAATATTGCAGTTTATAAGAGTAGTTTGCTCGTTCCCCATCCATATTTCCCTCGTAACTCAATTTTTGAACATATAAATATATATGTATTTGTATCGCCGGTTTTCTTCAAAACATGCGACCCTCTATGACAATGTTAGATGCTGGCCATCGTCTTGTTGATAAACTAGAAAAAAAATTTCTCGATGTATTTATTCATGCTTGATGTCATGATGTGCAAATTCTATTAGGTATGTATTATTCGTTTACTTGGGGCGGGGTGGATCCTGTGACTTTTACGTAGGTATCAATTTTACTGTCGTAAGCCACCTGATTTCATTCATTTTCTCAAAAATATCCATCGAAATCGTGTCACTTACAATATAGGAAATTCAATAACTAAAAGTTACAGAGTCACCCCCCAGAGCCAATTGGTGAACCATCAGACTTCGTTTCAATTTCAAAACACATTTTTCATGACCCGCAAATCGTATGAGTGAAACCATTTTTTTATGTATTTGAATTTTTGAAATCAGGGATACACGCTCCAAAACATTATGGCTTTCAAAGAGAGTTTAAATACCTCAAAAATAGGTACACAAATATGGCCTGTTGTGATTTTCGGGCCCAATCAGCCGATAATTGAGTCCTTACATTCTAATAAACGCACTCAGTCATCGACATTTCAGGAGCGTGGTCTATGGTTTTCTACGCATCACCAACCAATTTGTGAAAAAACAAAACAAAGAACCAAAACACGTTTATCTCAATCAATTATTTGTGGTGGACGTAAGTGGTCTTATCGTGTTAGAGACACTCTTCGAGTGGTGACAAATTTTTCTCGTTGACCTTGTGGATGACAGCTCTTCAAAAATGGTGATTGAGAGGGGGGGGGTCATTTTTCCGGTAGTTATTCCTCCACACTTGCCCTATCTTCAAACAATTGTTGGAATCATTAATTAAAACAAAAAAAAAACGCGACAGAACAATCTGAGACGGAAATTACTACGCTGTATAGTTGCACTTGGAAACGAGTGTCCCACGCTCCCACCGCTGTTTCGTTTCTTTAATGATTTCAAATTAATTTTTTTTTTCAAGGTGGGTAACTAGCGGCAACCGGCTTTAACATGACAGTGATGGACCAAAAAGCCAATAAAGTACCTCAATTTGTCGCAGCCATATCAGGCACAGTGCCACTTTTTGCTTACACGCATCAATATTCACCCAATCAACGTTTGAATTTTCCGAACTTTAGCGACCTTCGGTGGATTTTGCATGGGATCATCCCTCGGTTGGACGTCTCCGATTCAAGAATTCATTATTTACAACGAAGGATATGGATTTCCGGTCACAACTACCGACTACTCTTTTATATCTGGAATGCTTTCGCTGGGAGCGATGCTCGGTTCCTTGGTCGCCGGTCCAGTTTCGGAGAGATTCGGTCGTAAGATGTGCATTCTTGCAACGGTGTTGCCCTGTATTATCGGCTGGGTGTTGGTTATATTCAGTCAGAACGTACGATGACCAAGTTTAATATACTGCGAACTAAGCTTTTAAACCCTAAATTTTGTTGTTTTTTTTTGGTTAGTTAGCTATGCTGTACATAGGAAGGTTTCTCATCGGCATCGCTATCGGAGGATTTTCCTGTGTCTGCCCTCTCTACATAAATGAAATCGCCGAGAAAGAAATACGAGGCATGCTTGGCACGTTTTTCCAGTTTCAAGTCGTCACTGGAATTCTGTTCTCGTACGTGGTTGGAGCGTTTGTGAGTACAATATCTCGTCATTCGTATGCTTGGCCCAATTTATAAAGACGCGTGGATTTTCAGACGAAGCTGACTCTATTTTCCTCAATAAGTGTCATCATACCGGTGGGTCTAGGTATCGCAATGTCCACGCAGCCTGAGTCACCATATTTCTATTTGCTAAGAAACGACAAGGAGAGTGCTAACGGTGCCATGCGAAGGTTAAGAGGATCGCACTACAAATTTGGAGCAGAGATGGACGATTTCCAGCGATCTATCGACGAAGTTAGTTTTCTTGAGAATTTATTGTAAATAATGAAATGTTTTCATCGATGAATGCGCAGAAAAGGCTGAGTAACCCGAAGGCAGCACTCGCAAAAAAGTCTTCGAAAAAGGCCTTAATAGTTGGAAACATTTTAATGGCGTTTCAACAATTTTGCGGCATTAACACAGTGGTGTTTTTCGCCAGTTCCATATTTCAAGTATGAATAGCTTAGCAGAAGTGCAAAACACGATAGTTGTATACATTTCACTTTGAAAAATTTAGGATGCTGGATCAACCCTAGATCCCAATATCTGTACGATAATCACCGGAGTGTGCAGTGTCATCGGAACAGCAATCTCAACGCAAGTCATCGAACGAGCCGGCCGTAAATCACTTCTCATCATTTCACCCCTTCTCATGGCAATCTTTGCAACAATTCTCGGCCTCTACTTTTTCCTCAACATCAACTACCCGGACACCGCGTCAAACGGTTTCATGCGCATCGTCCCGCTCGTTTCAGTCTGTCTCTTTCTCATCGCCTTCGCCATTGGCTACGGCCCAATTCCCTGGATGTACATCGGTGAAATTCTACCGTTCGAAATAAAAGGAATCGCGTCGGGTGTCGCCTGTTTGGTCAGTTGGCTGAGCGCCTTTGTCGTCTCATTCAGCTATCCGTCGGTTAATGAAGCTTTAAAACCTAACTATATTTATTTGCCATTTTGGGTGTACGCGATTCTCTGTGTTTTTGGCGTATTTTTTGCTTTGACGATGGTTTTAGAAACGAAAGGAAAAACATTGAACGAAATACAAGACGAACTAGAGTCGGGCGAACTCGTAGCGTGTCGAGGGTGTTGTTCATAATACGTGGTTGTAATGAGAAAGTAAAACCAGAAAAGTTGTACGGTTGAAATTCATGACAAATTAATTGACGCTGAAATATTGCTTACTTACAGTAAGGCGATCAAGGACGTATCCTGCTGCTAAAATTACGTAATTTTGTCTGCTGAAACCTACGAACCTGCCTAGATCTTGTCAATTTATTTCTCGAACCTGAATTTTCCGTGCAAACCCCGCCAATTTAATCGCAGAAACTGCGTTGAAAGTTACAATTTCACAATTTTAGGCAAGATTGATAGTTTAACCCTTAAATGGAAACGTGCGCCGCTAAAAAGAAAGAATCCCGCTTAAAATTAGCTGTTTCCAATCTTTCCACTGGTTTTCAAAGCCTATTGCAAATTCATGGAATCTACGAGATAAGAACCTAATTTTGGGAATTAGATCATTCTCGCAGAATTTATTTATGTAAGGAAATCACGATGGATCAAATAAAGCCATTACATATTTTAATATGTCCAAGTAAATGAGACCAAAGTCAGCTCACCACAGCGTCTGGCCTTCTACGCCAAGCGGCCAAACCCCAGGAACGCGTTAAATATTGGCCATATTTTCCAACTTCGCCAAAATCTACCCAAATTTGAAACCAGAGTTGCCAATTTGACGGGTTTTCCGTCAGAATTGGCGCTTTTTCCGAATTTTAGCCTATTTTTTCCCAGAAACCACGAATTAGCAGCGCTTTTTATTGATATCAGACCAGAATTAACATTTTCCTCAACTTGCCCAGAAAATTAGCTATATTCTCCCACTTTTATTCTTGAATTAGTTCTTTTTTCTGTTTTAGGCAAAATTTCCTCCAGTAACGGCAAATTGGCCTTTTTCCAATATTAGTGGTGAATTAACTTTTTTTCCTCAATTTTAGCCGCGAATAATTAGCGGTTTGTCTACATTTTTGCCGCATTGGAGCTGTTCACAATATTTAGCCGTGAATCGCCGTTTTTCTGGATTTCAGCTTCAAATTAGCTGGTTTTTTGCTCACTGTTGTCCAATATAGTTAGCGCTTTCTCTTGATTTTAGCCGAATTTGTCCTCAGAAATGAAAAACTATAACAACGGGTTGTCATTGTCATCGACGAATTAGCCTTTGTTCTTATACTGGCCCGGATCCACATTATTTTCTAGGGGGAGCAGGCCTAATTTTTGGCGCCCCTTTTTGGTGCCCCGTATTTTTATTCCCTCCCCCTCACCTACAACATTAATGTAGGAATTAGGATGCAAGGTAACTACCAAATTTAAGTACAAGACGAAAAACGGGCATGGACTTCCCCCCGATAACCAATTTCGCAAAATCGCGGCTAATATTGACAAAAGCAACGCTAAATAAAGATTAAAATTGGGCAAAAATGGAAAATTCACAACTGAAATTGCATATAAAAATTCTTACACGTATATTTCACAACTCGCGTCTAAAAAGAGAGTAGATGCTAATTCACAGCAAAAGCTATTTAACAGCTAAAATCGAGCAAATTTCGCTACAAATACTTAAAACCATTAAGAAATTAAAAAAATAAATAAATAAAATTAATTGCAGCTAAAATTGAGAAATCAAAACTCCGTAGCTTTTAAACGCTTCAAGGCTCAAACGGAGAAACAACACTAATACATAGCAGAAAGTAAAAAAAAAAATTAATGCGGGGCTAAAATGTAAGAAACAACGCGGCTAAAATTGAAAAAACTCTAATTTTCAGCTCAAATTGAGAAAAAATTCTAATTCGCTGCTAAAAATGGAAAACTTGCTAATCTGCGGCTTAAATTGCGGAAAACGCCAAATGTGCGGCAAGAATTGAGAAAATTCGCTAACTCACGGAATAAAAGCGCCGCTAAAATTGAGAGCTTAGAAGAAGCGCTACTCTATAGCTAAATGTAAAACAAACTTTCCAGTGCGGTGCTAAAATGTTAAAAACAATGCTAATTTTCATCTTGAAAAAATCAATTTTTAGTCGAGCTTTAATTAGGAGAAAGGCTTATTTTCAGCTCAAATTGAGAAAAAGTGCTAATTTGTCGCTAAAATTGGGGAAAACGGCTAATCTGCTGCTAAAATTGCGGAAAACGCCAATTCATGGCTAAAATTTAAAAATTTAGGAATACACTGGCCTGGCCCAAATTTTAGCCTGCCCCAAAAATTGGGAGAAGCCTAGATTGAGGAAAAATCTAATTCGCTGCTAAAAAATTGAAAGAACCGCCATTTTGCACTTAAAATTGAGTAAAACCCCAATTCGCGGCTTTTGAAGGCAAAATTGAGGTTAAAATTAAGAAAAATCGTCAACTTATCGTTATATGGGTGAAAAAACTGCTGATTTGTGGCCGAAAAACGGCCGGATTTTTTTTTTATATTTTAACTGATTTTTTTCCTCAGAAATCGACTGAATTATCCCTTATCCTAGAATTACTGTTATTCTTAATTTTAGCACTGAATTAGCGGTTTTTTCATCCATTTATTCATGAATCATTTTTTCCCCCTCAATTTTCGGTGAAATTGCTATCGCAAACGCCGTTTTTTTCAATTGAAACCACAGTTTAACGTTTTTCTCAATGTTTGCCGTAACATAAGTGCCTTTTAATTGTTCTATTCACGAATGGACGGTTTTTCTCTATTTTTGCTCTGAATTAGCGTTTCTCTCGTTTTTAGAAGCAATTTATTTTAACTTTGAGTTATAAATTACCTCATTTTTCTCTTATATGTGAGGACGTGGCCTAAACACCGAATTAGCAGCGCTTTTTATTGATATCAGACCAGAATAACATTTTCCTCAACTTGCCCAGAAAATTAGCTATATTCTCCCACTTTTATTCTTGAATTAGTTCTTTTTTCTGTTTTAGGCAAAATTCCTCCAGTAACGGCAAATTGGCCTTTTTCCAATATTAGTGGTGAATTACTTTTTTTCCTCAATTTTAGCCGCGAATATTAGCGGTTTGTCTACATTTTTGCCGGCATTGGAGCTGTTCACAATATTTAGCCGTGAATCGCCGTTTTTCTGGTTTCAGCTTCAAATTAGCTGGTTTTTTGCTCACTGTTGTCCAATATAGTTAGCGCTTTCTCTTGATTTTAGCCGAATTTGTCCTCAGAAATGAAAAACTATAACAACGGGTTGTCATTGTCATCGACGAATAGCCTTTGTTCTTATACTGGCCCGGATCCACATTATTTTCTAGGGGGAGCAGGCCTAATTTTTGGCGCCCCTTTTTGGTGCCCCGTATTTTTATTCCCTCCCCCTCACCTACAACATTAATGTAGGAATTAGGATGCAAGGTAACTACCAAATTTAAGTACAAGACGAAAAACGGGCACGGACTTCCCCCCGATAACCAATTTCGCAAAATCGCGGCTAATATTGACAAAAGCAACGCTAAATAAAGATTAAAATTGGGCAAAAATGGAAAATTCACAACTGAAATTGCATATAAAAATTCTTACACGTATATTTCACAACTCGCGTCTAAAAAGAGAGTAGATGCTAATTCACAGCAAAAGCTATTTAACAGCTAAAATCGAGCAAATTTCGCTACAAATACTTAAAACCATTAAGAAATTAAAAAAATAAATAAATAAAATTAATTGCAGCTAAAATTGAGAAATCAAAACTCCGTAGCTTTTAAACGCTTCAAGGCTCAAACGGAGAAACAACACTAATACATAGCAGAAAGTAAAAAAAAAATTAATGCGGGGCTAAAATGTAAGAAACAACGCGGCTAAAATTGAAAAAACTCTAATTTTCAGCTCAAATTGAGAAAAAATTCTAATTCGCTGCTAAAAATGGAAAACTTGCTAATCTGCGGCTTAAATTGCGGAAAACGCCAAATGTGCGGCAAGAATTGAGAAAATTCGCTAACTCACGGAATAAAAGCGCCGCTAAAATTGAGAGCTTAGAAGAAGCGCTACTCTATAGCTAAATGTAAAACAAACTTTCCAGTGCGGTGCTAAAATGTTAAAAACAATGCTAATTTTCATCTTGAAAAAATCAACTTTTAGTCGAGCTATAATTAGGAGAAAGGCTTATTTTCAGCTCAAATTGAGAAAAAGTGCTAATTTGTTGCTAAAATTGGGGAAAACGGCTAATCTGCTGCTAAAATTGCGGAAAACGCCAATTCATGGCTAAAATTTAAAAATTTAGGAATACACTGGCCTGGCCCAAATTTTAGCCTGCCCCAAAAATTGGAGAAGCCTAGATTGAGGAAAAATCTAATTCGCTGCTAAAAAATTGAAAGAACCGCCATTTTGCACTTAAAATTGAGTAAAACCCCAATTCGCGGCTTTTGAAGGCAAAATTGAGGTTAAAATTAAGAAAAATCGTCAACTTATCGTTATATGGGTGAAAAAACTGCTGATTTGTGGCCGAAAAACGGCCGGATTTTTTTTTTATATTTTAACTGATTTTTTTCCTCAGAAATCGACTGAATTATCGCTTATCCTCGAATTACTGTTATTCTTAATTTTAGCACTGAATTAGCGGTTTTTTCATCCATTTATTCATGAATCATTTTTTCCCCCTCAATTTTTGGTGAAATTGCTATCGCAAACGCCGTTTTTTCAATTGAAACCACAGTTTAACGTTTTTCTCAATGTTTGCCGTAACATAAGTGCCTTTTAATTGTTCTATTCACGAATGGACGGTTTTTCTCTATTTTTGCCCTGAATTAGCGTTTCTCTCGTTTTTAGAAGCAATTTATTTTAAATTTGAGTTATAAATTACCTCATGTTTCTCTTATATGTGAGGACGTGGCCTTAAAGCACTACATAAGCGTTTTTTCCCCAATGTTTACCACAAAATTGGCTTCTTTTAACCCAGAATCTGCGATTTATTCTCAATTTTGCGAATTATAGCTTTTTCTCGGTTTTGATCGAATTTGCCTTTTAGAAACTACGAATTTGCACTTTCTCTCAATTTCAGCCGCAAATTATCGTTTTTACTTTTTAGCCGTGAATTTGAGCTATTCTTCAATTTTAGTCGCGTATATGCCGCGAATTTCCAATTTTTTCACTTTTAGCCATGATCTTGCGCTTTCCCTCAATGTTCGCCACACTGGCTCATTTGGCTCACTGGCACTCCGCTCATTTTGTTTCATACGCCTGACTCGCTGCCATTTCAAAGCGTCGTTCACGGTGAACCGTTGTTGGACTCATCGTACGTACCTCACCCGTACACCGGTCACCCCGTTCATATGACGTTCTCGGACCGCCTTTCGAACAGTGTTGAAGCTTAGTACTATCACGTGGTCGATTATTAATTTCGGCATGCGAGTCGAAGGTCAGGCGCTGGCCAGTGTTGGGCGTTATATTTATCTTTAGATGATTTATTATCTAGCTAATTATCTAGATAATTTTTTTTTATCTTTTATCTATCTGACGGAATTTTAAGAAGGGTTATTATTTATCTTTTATCTATCACTATTACGTTTATCTCGAGGACAAAGATAATTCCCAGATAAAGACAAAGATAATTTTTTTCAACTCCCTCAAAAACATTCAAAGTAAGCTTTTTATTAGCTCTCTATTTCTCTTAGGTTTCAGCCAGTCAAGGTCAAGACTACTACTGACTGGGCTATTCGTCTATTCCCCTGTTTTTGTGTGGTGGGCTGAGAAATATTTGGGGTCCCAACCTAAAATGGCGGATACAAGTTAAAAACGCCAGCCTCTTTTCGGTGAACACACATTCGAGCTTTCACGGGTCGAGACTGTCGGGCCTCGAAACGTGCCGCACTACAAGCCGCCAGTGTCTTGGTGGTCGAAGATGATAACAAGAGTATAAATAGGTTAGAGCCCGATGAGCAGTGCGAGACTTGACAGAAAGATGAGAAGGCGCACTAATACGCTGTTCTTGCGGGCAAGTACATACTAACGCAGCAAAATTTGCGGGAAAAGCGCTAATATTCGGGGCTAAAACACTGAAAAAGCGTTCATTCGTGATATCTCGATGATACATCCATGCAGACCGAAATTGATACGAAAAAAACTGATTTCACGGTTTATAGTTGCGACTTTATGGCTAAAATTAAGAAAAATCAGTTCTTAGGGCTAAGGCTGCACAATAGACAGAAACACGCTAATTCTGGGCTAAAATTGAGAAAAATGACAAATTCGCAACTGAAATTGCAAAAAAAAAACCATTCGCGGATAAAAAAGCGAAAGGTCACTAATTTTGCAGCTATTTGTTCGAAAAATGCAAATTCACGACTAAAACTTAGAAGAAGAATGACTAATTATAGCTGCTAAAATGCTGATGCTAAACGCTGATACACTGCAAAATTTGAGAAAAATAGCTATTTCGCTAAAGCTATTGACCAAATGCGCTACTTATAGCGGCTAAACTTGGAACAATTCTATTTCTCGGACTTAACTGAAAAAAATCGCTAATTAATTTGCGGCAGAACGCGCGATGCATTTGATAAAACCCGCTGATTCGTGGTTAAAACTTGGGAAAACCGCGCACTAAAATTGAGATAAAATGCACATCCTCAACAACTAGAATAGACTAAAAACTCTCATTCGCAGCTATAAAATGGAGAAAAACGCTATAATTAGCGGATGAATTTGAGAAAATCCGCTAATTCGCGGCTAAAATGGAGGGAACGCGGTAATTCGCTGGTAAAATTAAGAAATAATTTGCGGCTAAATTTAATTAATATAGATAGAAGAAAATGCCTACATTCGCAGCTAAAATGGAAACAAACGCTAATTTACGGAGAAATTTGACAAATGCCGCTACACGACTACAATTATTGAGTAAATTGCGGTAATTGGCGGCAAAAATTGAGAAATAGAGGTAATTCACCGCTAAATTGGATAAAAGGCATACTAATGCACTGCTAAAATTTGGCTAAAATAGATACTCCTGATAAGACCCGCTAATTCGCGGGTTTGGGTAAAACTGAGAAAAATCGTGCGCACTGATTCCCGGCTAAAATTAAGATGAAGCTGCTGAAATTCAGAACATGTGTTAATCGCTGCTGAAGTTGACAAAAAACGATACATCGCAGATGAATCTGAGAAAATCTACTAATTCACGGCTGAAATTGATAAAACGCTGTATTTCGCGGTTATGATTGAGAAAAAGCGATAATTCACGCCAATTCGTCAAGCAGTCGAGTGAAGTTAGTAGCTGAAATTCAGAAAAAGTCATGATATAACGCAACGTGGCGATTTTACCCAATTCCATCTGCGAATCAGCACTATTTCACAACTTTAGCCACGATCAGTGTTTTTTCGCTTGACCTACGGAGAAAGTGGCTATTTTCACCGTGGCAACCTGACAACGAAAGAAACACTTTAATCTCAGCGTGTTATTTGCTTACTTTACGCCACACAGTGAACGAAAGTACTTTACGTCCCTGCTAGGAGTGATGTAAAGTACTTTCGGTCACTTTTAGGAGTAATGCCGCGTTTTCACATTCGCGCGAGTGGCGAGGCGAATAGCGAGCGCGAATGTGTAACCGGGCTCTCGCCATTCGCCTCGCCGCTCGTCTCGTTACTTGTGGCATTCACCTCAAGGGCGGTTTTTCTGGCACGAGTCAAAGGGATCGCGAGTTCCTATGCGAGGCGAACTTTAAGATGAACTCCCCTGGTTACACATTCGCACGAGTGTTCGTCCGTTAAAAGAGCCGACCTTGACCCCTTCCCTACTAAATGCTTTCCCGCGTGTGTTTTTTTCCGCTATCACTAGTAGATGTTTATGAAGGTCTTCCAGTAATTTGTGGCCCGAAAAATCCCTGTCATAAAAATCGTCGTTTTTCGACGGTTTGAAGATAGTAGTATACAGTCTTCAAATGAAGCATACACGCTCCAACAACGAAAATGCCCTGTTCGTCCATCTTTTTTCTCTTTTTATCGAACTCGAACTAATTGAACTTTGACTCACTCTAGATGTTCGCCAGTTTATTCGCGCGAGCTAGTAGGCGAGTGTGTAACACGCCCACTCGTACCTCGCCTCGCCATTCGACTCGTCACTCGCCCGAATGTGAAACAGCTACCACAAGTGACGAGACGAATAACGAATGACCAGGCGAATAGCAAGCGCGAATGTGTAAACGCAGCGTAATATGTTTGGAGTGAGTCGTTATGAAGTGCCTCCCACTTGGTCGGGTCAAGCGAAAAATAGCGTTCGCAACTCGTGAGGAGCGTCTTTACGCGCTCGTTGTTAGTAATTAGCGAACTCGGCTTCGCCTCGATCACCAAACACAACTTGCGCGTAAAGTGACGCTTTCCTCAACCGTTGTGAAACAATACTATTACCCCGCAATTCACTGTTATCTACGAACTAGCATTTTTTCACCTTTTATTCACGGATTAGCGATTTTTCTCAATTGCATTAGCAAATTGCCGACTTTCCTCAATTTTAGCCGTGAATGAGCGGTTTTTTAAAATGTATTTTGGTTTTTAAGAATTTTAGCCGTAAATCAGAGCTTTTTCTTTTTTTATATGCTCTGAATTAACACTTTTTCTCTATTTTGACCGTGAATTAGCTATTTTCCATAATCATTTCATCTGCGAATTTGATATTTAACGTACCACGGTACGCTACTGAGTGAGCCAGCGGTTCCGTCCGATTTCAATTGTGACCATTTTTGCCCAACCTATGCGGAGAGCTTAAGTGGGCGATTTTCAGGTCCATGTTCACCAGCCTCAGCTAAAAACGCCTTCATAAGGCATAAGGTGTCGTCGGCGCCGAAAACAGCATTTTGTTGCCTTGTCGTTGGTTATTTACGATTTTTCTCGAATCCAGAGTATCCTATCGAAGTCCATGTGGGCAGTTCTTCTTTTTTTTTTTAGAAAGCTTAAAGGCAAGTCTACGTCTCAAATTGAGAAAAAACGCTGATGCCTACTTTCTGGTCGTTCTCGCCTCTAAAATTGAGAAGGCACGCTAATTTTCTGTCCTTGGGGTAATTACATGGCTAAAAATGTTAAGAAACGCCAATATTCTTGGCTGTAATAGCGAAAAGGCGCTCATTCGTGTTTAAAATTAAGAAAATGCTTCCATTCGTGGTTTCTGATACAACTTCCAGGTCAAAAAGAGAGAAAAAACGCTCATGTGCGTATAGGTCTCTGGGCAAATCCACGACTAAAATCGAGTATAGGGCTAATTCATGCTAAAAGTGACACTGTGACCTATGTGAGCCGCGTGATTTCAGTGGCTATAGAGCGGGGTCAGCGTTTGTAACGGGCGTGCGATTTTCGTGGAAAAAGCACTGATAGAACAGTACAGGTATACATGCTGCGCATGTTCCGCGGTACATGCTCAAGACGCTTAATGCTGAAGTCACGTAACTCGCCCGTTGACGTAGTACGGGGCTTGGAGAAACATCACTAATTCACGGCTAGAATTGGGAAAAAGCACTAAATCACAGCTAAAATTGGGATTAAGCGCTAACTATGTAAATTAAAAAAAAAATACACGCTAACTCACGGCTGAAATTGAGGAAAAGCGCGGAGGGCACAGCTCGTTAGGAATAAAATTAAATAGTTGATTAAAAATGAAATGAAAAAAAAAAAATCTTCCTCTTCATGTTAATCCCCTTCTTTCTCCTGGTTTGATTTGTTTTATTGCCCTCTCCCACACCTGATATTTTGAGTTTTGCCGCTCATGGCTATAGCCCCCGTAGTAGCCCGCTGTGATCCGGCCCTGGCTGGAACATTGTTTCACGAAAAGAAAGAGTTTATCAGATTTAACGGTAGAGAACCTAATAGTTACACACAGGTACTGACATTACCCGCCATAGGTGGTCCTTTAGAGAGGGAAGGGCTTGTGATTGGCTGGTGAGCGTAACCTACGTAACCGGAGCAGCGAATGAGAGATATCAAATCTATTTGATCCCTATGTGGAGGGGGGGGGACCAAACATGGTGGACTGTCAGTACTCGTATGAACTTATAGCGCCTTATTAACGGTGGAACCCCTCCACCGTTCGAAGTGTCCAAAACTCGGCAGTGCTATAGTTACGGGGGGGGGGACATGAATGGTCATGCAAGGGTTGGGGCTACATCTGTTGTTATCACGCATTAGGGACATGAGAATGAGGGATCGTAAATTCAAAAGACTTTTGTCAACTCAAAAATAATTGTTTATTTTGGACTAGATAATTGTGTCTCCAAACATTACGTAAAGTTTATGAGTTCAATTTTTCTTGTCAAATCTGTCCTAAGCTTCACATTTATGACCATTCCTTGAAGTTACAATGAACCCTTCGAAATGTCTTTGAAGTAGCTAGATGGTTTTGTAGTGATCAAACCTGTTTTCAACGGTTTCTTGTCGCAACTTCAAGGAACGCTCATAAAATGTACACGTGATTCTAGGGGAGATCGGTCGGGCAAAACCCGCAAGGCGGCAATGCGGGATTTCTGGTGTAGCGTAGTTGAATTCCCGCTAGCGACTTTTTTCCCCGATGGTCCGCACTAGAGCCCTAGATGTCCCTCAATAATTCACGCGAACTGAACAAATTTTCTCTGACACAGTCGAGATTAACAAAGTCGACAGCTGAAAAACGCACTCGATTCAAGCTCGGCTTTAATTTGAACTAGAGATTTCCCTTTAGTTTCTGTCACCATTAAAATTGCAAATACCACGCCCAGAAAGCTCAGGAACGCAAAAATCCAAAACGGTATATAAATATAATTGGGTTTTAACGCTTCATTAATCAGCGGATAGCTGAAGGAGACAGCGAAAGCTCCCAGCCAGCTGACAAAACAGGTGATGCCCGATGCAAAGCCTCTGATTTCTGAGGGTAGAACCTCACCGAAGTACATCCAACACACGGGGCCGTAACCGATCGCGAACGAAAACATATAGACACAAACGGAGACGACTGGAAGAATTGCAATTGTCGAGGCGATTTCAGGATTGTTGATCTTGAGGTAGAAGTAGAGGCCGAGTAGGAATAAAAAAAAGCCCTGAAAGAGTGGCGACAGAATTAGAAGGGCCCTTCTACCAAGGCGCTCGATAAGCTGAGTTGATAGGGATGTGCCAACGAAGCTCATTATTCCTGTGATAACGGTACACAGGCTGGGTTCTATTGCTACACCAGCATCCTGATGGACATTTCGTAAGAATTTTGATTAGTAATTTACGTTCTACTTTACCCGTGGACAAACATTTTAACCTCGAAAATTGAAGTCGTGAAAAAAACTACCGCGTTATTGCCAGTCGCTTGTTGGAAAAACATCATAATGAGAACTACGATGAACGCTTTTTTTGATGCTTTCTTAGAAAGCGCTTCTCTTATATTCAATCGTGATTTCTGTCCAAAGTTAGCTCGATAAATTCCAGTTTACGTGGAAATCGTACTTAAACATGCTAACCTCTTCTATTAACAGTTGGAAATCTTCGATTTCATTTGAAAAATCGTGTTTAGGCCCTCGCAATCTACGGAAGGATTTCTCAGCGCTCTCCTTATCGCCTTTTAGCAGATAATAATACGGGGACTCAGGCTGAAAGAGCATAGCGATGCCAAGGCTGGCTGGCAAGATGACACAAATCGACGAGAAGACTGTCAGAGGAGTCTGAGGAGGTTGATAAATTGAGTAATCGACCGTTAATGTGTGGTGCAGTAAATACTTACGTACGCTCCAACGACGAACGAAAAGAGAATTCCGGTGGCGACCTGAAATTCGTATATCGTTCCAAGGGCACCACGTATTTCTTTCTGAGCGATTTCAGTCGTGTACTGTGGACAGATGCAGGAGAAACCTCCAATGCAGGCGCCGATTAAAAAACGTCCTATCATCGGCATTGCTAACTGTAAAAAAATAAATCCTTTATTTGATGCCGCTTTGAGGCGAGAAAAAAAAACTGCGTCACGTCATCACATTTTGACTGAAAATAACGAGCAACCAGCCGACAATGCACGGCACAACTGTAATGAGAATGTACATCTTACGACCGATACGTTCGGATATTGGGCCGGAGATGAGTGAGCCGAGAGTGGCTCCCAGCGGCATCAACCCCGAGATGAAAGAGTAGTCAGTCGCTGTGACTGGAAACCCGTAGCCACCGTCTAGAATGTCCTCTTGGATTGGAGAGGACCACGCGAGCGAAGTGCCCATACAAAATCCACCGATAGCGGCTAAGAAATGAAATTTTTTAAACATTTTTTTCGGAAGAAAAGAGGGATTTGTACGAGGATTATTGCCTGATATGGCTGCAAACCACTGGGGTAGTTGATCCCGCACATTGTTCTTCGCGATCATTATGAGATCCGTGTGTTATTACTCTACCTGATTCAAAATAAGTAATAAAATGAGGGTGCGGAGAAGGATTTCAACTAAATTTATAATTTTCTCATGTTCCCTTTCAGAATAAAACGGCGGAAGAAAATTTCATTGCGCTGAAGGTAAGTAAATTTTTATAGTTACGCGTAAGTGCGTAGTAATAATATTTATTATGCGAAACTAATTTATTACTATGTATATACATGAATTCAACGGATTCTTACGTACGTATAGCAATGAAGAAGCTCATTTAAAGTAGGCCCGCAAACTGTTATTGTCCCTGACTCTAGGGGCTATTGTAGAATGGGTAGACACGAATATTGTGTATCATCTCTGCAATAGTCATATCGCTTTCTTACAACCCGCAAAGATAAAATTAAATTAGCGTCGGCTTCCTAAGTGCCGGGCAATTATACTTTTATTCGCTTTAATTTGGGTTGAATTAAAGGGTTTTATAAAGAATCCACAACTGCCGTAAAAATTCAGCGGTATAACAAGTGCCTTCTGTGGGCTGGACGGGTGGAGCGACATGACGTGAATATAGAATTCGATCTTTTTTATTATTACCCTTCGCAAAAGTGGTAAGGCAATTTGGAGAGGATAAAATTCGGGCTCCTTCAAGCCTTGGAGCAATTTGAAGTGAAAGGACAGTGGCACCGAAATGATTCCAATGAGGTGTATACCAGAGTTCTGGAAAAATGACCCACCCGCCTTAGAGATGTTCAACTGTCAATTTCGCCCTTGAAACTGTCAATTTCGTCCTGGAAAAGTAAATTTCGTCATTCAAAACTGTCAAATTCGTCATTCAAAACTATCAATTTCGTCGTTCAAACTGTAAATTTGTCCCTTTGAACTGTTTATTTCGTTCTATAAATGTCAATTTCATCGTTCAGTACTGTCAATCCTGTCCTCCAAACTGCCAATTTCATCCATTAAACTGTCACTTTCGTCCTGGAAAAGTGAATTTCATCTTTCAAAACTGTAAATTTTGTCCTTGGGACTGTCAATTTCGTCAAATAAACAAATAAATGTAATTTCATCATGTAAATTTTAAATTTTGTCCTTTGAACGGTCAATTTCATCCTTGAAACTGTCAATTTCGTCCTAAGAATGTCAATTTCGTCGTTCAAAACTGCCAATTTCTTCCTCGAAACTATCAAATTCGTTCTTAAAAATGTCAATTTCGTCTGGGAAATGTAAATTTTGTCAGTCAAAACTGTCAATTTCGTCATTGAAAAATGTTAATTTGGTCATTCAAATTTTTACTTGGAACTGTCTATTTATTCTTCCTGGAAATGTCAATTTCGTCATTCAAAACTGTAAATGTAGTCGTCAAAAACTGTCAATTTCGTTCTGAAAACATCAATAGACATTTGTCTTGGGAACAGTCAATGTCAATTTCGTCGCTTAAAACTGCCAATTGTCAAAAATCTTAATTTCGTCAGTCAAAACTGTGTAAATTTTTCCCTTGGAACTGTCAATTTCGTCCTATAAATTTCAATTTCGTCATGTATACTTTAAAATACGTCCTTGGAACTGTCAATTTTTCCAATGAATGTCAATTTCGTCGTTTAAAATTGTCAAATTCGTCCCTAAAAATGTCAATTTCGTCCGAGAAATGTCAATTTTGTCATTCAAAACTTTCAGTTTCGTCATTCAAAACTGTAAATTTTGACCTTGGACTGTCAATTTCGTCCTCGGAACTGCCAATTTCGTGCTCTAACTGTCAAATGCGTCTTGGAAAATGTCAATTTCGTCGTTTGAAAACCGTAAATTGTGTCGTTCGAAATTGTCAATTTCGTTCTGGAAACTTATCAATAGGCATTTTTCCCGGAAACTGCTGATTTCGCACTTGAAACTGTCGATTTCGACGTTCAAAATTTCATACGTGAATTGCCCTTCCTTAGTTTTAACCAAGAACTTTCGTCCTACGAATGTCAATTTCGTCGTTAAAAACTGCCAATTTCTTCCTCGAAACTATCAAATTCGTTCTTAAAAATGTCAATTTCGTCCGGGAAATGTAAATTTTGTCAGTCAAAACTGTCAATTTCGTCATTGAAAATGTTAATTTGGTCATTCAAATTTTTACTTGGAATTTCGTCCCTTAAAATGTCAAATTCGTCCGGGAAATGTCAATATTGTCAGTCAAAAATCTTAATTTCGTCAATCAAAACTGTGTAAATTTTCCCTTGGAACTCTCAATTTCGTCCTATAAATTTCAATTTCGTCATGTATACTTTAAAATACGTCCTTGGAACTGTCAATTTTTCCAATGAATGTCAATTTCGTCGTTTAAAATTGTCAAATTCGTCCCTAAAAATGTCAATTTCGTCCGAGAAATATAAATTTTGTCATTCAAAACTTTCAGTTTCGTCATTCAAAACTGTAAATTTTGACCTTGGACTGTCAATTTCGTCCTCGGAACTGCCAATTTCGTGCTCTAAACTGTCAAATGCGTCTTGGAAAATGTCAATTTCGTCGTTGAAAACCGTAAATTGTGTCGTTCGAAATTGTCAATTTCGTTCTGGAAACTTATCAATAGGCATTTTTCCCGGAAACTGCTGATTTCGCACTTGAAACTGTCGATTTCGACGTTCAAAATTTCATACGTGAATTGCCCTTCCTTAGTTTTAACCAAGAACTAGCGTTTTATCCCACGAAATAGAGACTTCTCTCCATTTTTAGCCATGATTTAGCATTTTCCCTCACTTTTTCCTACAAATTAGTACTTTTATTGATATTATCTACGAGTTAGCCGTGTTATTATTTCAAAATTAGCTATGGTGTCGAGTTTTTATACCAGAAATTAGCGATTTTTTGCAATTCCAGCCACGAATCACTTATCATTTCTATAGTCAAATTTTGTCCTTGGAACTGGCAATTTCGTCCTATATAATTACGTCAATTTCGTCATGTAAACCTTAAATTTTGTACAGGAAATGTCAATTTTGTCAGTCAAAACTGTCAATGTCGTCCTGGAAAAGTAAATTTCGTCATTCAAAACTGTGTAAATTTTATTCTTGGAACTGTCAATTTATTCGTCCTGGAAATGTCAACATTTTCAATTTCATCCTTAAAACGGTCAATTTCGACCTCAAAAGTGTCAATTTCTTTCCAACGAATATCAATTTCGTCGTTCAGATCTGCCATTTTCGTCCTCTGAACTGTCTAATTCGTCCTTGAAAATGTAATTTCGTCCGGATGATGTCAATTTTGTCCTTCAAAACCGTAAATTTAGTCTTTCGAAACTGTCAATTTCGCCCTGGAAACTATCAATAGGCACTTATCTTAGAAACTGTCTATTTCGTTCGAGAAACTGTCAATGTCATACATGTGAACTGTCAATTTTGTTCTATAAACTGTAAATTCCATCTTCGAAACTGTCAATTTCGTCCTTAAACTGTTAATTTCGTCCGTGAAACTGTAAATTTCGCTCTTGAATTTGAATGTAAATTTCGTCGTATAAACTGTTAATTTTGTCCTGGAAACTACTTATTTCAGCCTTGAAACTGTCGATTTCGGTGTTCAAAATGCTAAACGTGAATTGCCGTTCCTCAGTTTTAGCCATGTCGTAGCGTTTTATCCCGCCAAATAGAGATTTTTCTCCATTTTTGGCCGCGATTTAGCGTTTTCCCTCATTTTTGATGGGAATTAGTACTTTTCTTGATTTTATCTATGAGTTAGTGTTTTTCTTTCTTTTTGCTTCCGAGCTACGGAAGCATTGTTTTCACTTTTTTTTTTTTTTTTTCTTTCTTAAAATTTTAGTCGTGATGTAGAGCTTTTGTTATGGGAATAAGTGATTTTTTGCAATTCAGCCACGAATCACTTATCACTTCTAGTGTTTTTATCTTGCGAATAAAGGACTTTCCTAAATATTAGCCGCTAATTATATAATTTCCTTTAATTTCAGCAGTAATTGGCGCCTTTTCTCTATTTTATCTGTGAAATAACGCCATTCCTCATTACTAGCCTCGAATTAGCGTTTTTGACCAGTAAATCCGCGAAGTAACGTTTTTCTCCATTTCGGCCGCGATTTAGGGTTTTCTCTCATTTTTGCAGCTAATTAGTTATTTTTTGTCTATTTTTATCAACGAATTAGCGTTGTTTTTTTTTATTCCCACTCGAATTTGCCTCCTAAAACCACGAATTTTGGGTTTCTTCAAATTTTAGTCGCAAATCAGGGCCTTATGTTGAGTTAAGCCGCGAAAAGCGATTTTTCTCCATCTTAGCCGCGAATTAGCCCGTATACTCATTCTCAGCCTGGAATTAACACTTTATCTCTTTTTTTTAACCACGAACTAACGTATTTACTCAATTTCAGACCCGGACTTGCCCATTTCGAGCGCCTTCTATTAAGTTTAACCGCGAAGAGCGATTTTTTTCTCAATGTTTTACTTTTAATTAGCATTATTTTTTAAAATTTTAGCGGCATTTTGGTTACTCGAGAACTGCTCGTTAGCTCTTTTCACTAATTTTAGTCCTATTAATTACTATAGTTTTTTGTGGAACGCGAATATAATTTTGTATAGCGCTTTATTTCAGTTTTGGGCCTGAAAGTTGTATTGAGAATCTGCGAACCAGCCCTTTTGCTCAATTTAAGCCGAAAATTAGATGTACGTGAACTTGACGGACACATGATGTGTTTTCTTATCAATAAATGTTTTGCAGGGCTAAACAAACGTAAATACACGAATGGCACCATTTTCGTCGTGTTTAGTGATATGTGTGCCACCAGGTTCACGTACATGAAAATTATAGCTTTTTCTAATTTTTTTTTAGCCGCAGAATTACCCTAAAAACATCATATTTTCGTGATTTCTCAATTTAAGCCCTTAAACCCGAAAGTTCAATTCTATAAACTAAAGTAACGGTAAATTGAGGCAGAAATCCCAAACCCTGCGATCAAATTGGTAGTTTGATCATGAAATTTTCAGACTTTCAAAGTGATTTTCTTGTGTCTTCTCATGGCATAGAGGAAATTGGAACTATGACTGAAAATATAATAATGAAGGGTCGTGGACAAATTTCGCTCTCATAAAGACTAAATAATTCCGCATGCCCTCAGTCTGAAGAGCGTCAAGGTTTAATTTAATAAAACGACAATTACCACTACATAAAAGAGATAATAACTTATAATCCAAGTAGATTATACTGCGAGAAATCTCTTGTTGGTACGAGAAGGAGCACACGGCTGCTTGTAGACTCTACAAGAGGGTTGTGAATAAAGAGATTAATAAATTCTCGCGAAAAATAATCGTTAAGCGCCTATAATTGTAGCTGATACAGATGGAATTAATTGTCGGACGCGTAAAGAAAAAGATAAGTGGATGACGTTGACGGGGTAATACTGAAAACCCATCATTTTTGTGACGTTCAATTGGTATAATTTAGGTATAAAGGGGTTCACGTTTTGAGAAGACGATTTTTTCAAAAGATTTGACTTCCAAACTGCGACGCAGTCATGCTATGCGGGAAATTGCCGATTCGAGAAAAAAAACTGGAAGGAAAATGATGGTGTACGCTTCTCCCGCTCAATTATTTTTGCTGCAGCCAACCCAGAAAACACACCCAGGCCCATCTGAGTCACAATTTCGTTAATTCTTCACCAATACTGATTGTGTTTCCGTTTACGTGAGTTTACACAGTTACACAGCCGGTCTGTGTACACCGGCGTTTCTAGAAGCACTAAAATAATTCGATGAACAAAATTAATGCTTTGCTAACGCGACCATGATGACGATGTCTAACACTCCAGCTTCGAACAGAAGGGATTTGGAGCATAAACTGAATTGTTTTTGACAGTAATAAAACAGTTTAACCTCTTAAGCTGCGTTTACATTTGAGAGGTTTTTGCTCTCGAGAGTATAGTCTCGAAAGCTTAACTCGCCAGTCTAGACGGGCCAGAGAGTTCTCCCCCCCTGCCGCCTGCCCTTACCTGGCACTCTCAGAGAGTTCAACTCTCGAGACTCTACCATTATTGTTGATTTTTAAGAATCCGAGCATCGCCGAACAAATCCCTCCGTAAGAACTGAACCGCAAAAGATCCAACAAGGAAAAACAAATTCCCGCATACAAGAACGTAAAACGATTGGGAAAAGCCATTAAAAGCCAAAATCCAATGAAAGCCATCATACTTTTAGAGAGCAGGAAATTATTGATAAAATCCAACAATAAAAATGAAATTTAATCCACTTGTATATTCAAGCCCACTCAGGGGCTTATACTCCCCTCGTATTTTATGCTCGCCATGATTTCAAACAATTCGCAATATAGGCGAAAGCAACATGAAGAGTTTGTAGTCCCAAAAGGAGCCAGTCTGTTTTTGTTTTTTTATCCGCTATTTGATTTCAACGTTGGCCTAATTCAACTGACAATGCTGCAACACAATTGCAAAGGGTTAAAGGGCTAAACAAGATACAATTTAGATTAAAAGCCTCGTTAAAGTATACTATTTATACTTGTGCACAAGTATGACGTATGTGATGTACAGCTAGCGTGCAGTTTATTTAATGTATGGCACCGAATATAAGTCCACCTTTTGCTAAATTATGTAATCAAACCCGTTCTCAGCGGTTACTTGGTTCAAGATAGTTCAAGGAACGTTAATAAAATATGACCCTGAATATTCTTATACTGGAGATGTTCCTATATTACACGGAATGTAGTTGGTGAAACGATATTTCGCAGTTTCTTTAAAGTCTGGGAGCCTTTTTACCTCTGTCTGCTTCCCGAAGGTAAAAATGAATGTCAAGTTAATAAACAACTCGGATTATACAGCTATGTACAGTACAGCGTATAGTATACAAAAGGGATCGTTAAAATGAACGAAAAACGTCCAATACAGCGTTAATAAATATTAGACTAAACGAGTTTTTGACAGTGTCTAGGGTAAAAAATAAGAAAATAGAGAGGAAATAGGTAAAGAGACCGTTTAAAGGTTTGGTTTTTAATTGGTTTATTAAAATAATTTTGGGGATTATTCTAAGGTCAACTAAACAATTTTACAAAAGGTTTTAACTTAATATTTTCACAATTTTGAAGATTTTAATATGAATGGGAAATTTTCAACTCGCTTGGCTATTCGAGATGGTTTCGCTCATATTTTAGGTCAGTTTTAGTTGAACCTTTGTCACGGGTGGATCTATTTTTTGCAAAAGTTCTACCTCAAATTGTTCATTATTTAATTATTTTTCTCTCTCTCTCGTTATCTTTAAATAAATTAATTCCCATCACATGAACGTGCGTTGTAAAGTTGCCTTCATTGAAGAGTACATTCTCACATAGTGATGCACGAGACCGAGACGGGTCTCGAACGTCGATACCGAGACGAGACCATCATTTCTGGAGCGAGACCGAGACCAAGTTTTCTGGTTTCAAGCCGAGACCGAGACGAGACCGCTATTTTCGAATTAAAAGAATCAACAAAAAAAATGGAATACAGAACACTTTAACAATGAAGTGACCTTGTTTCATGCCGAGACGGCTATTGTGTTATGGGCCTCCGGGCTGCGGTGGATCCAATGGGTGGACATATCCCACCCCCCAACGCTCAAAATGACATAAAATAATGGGGAAAAATTTACTTTTTGTAACATTATCGTTGGAAACATGCACATTTCTTCTTCTTTCACGAATTATACATTATGGTTTTCGCACGATCAGGGAGGGAAGTGATACTTCCTCTTCGCCAGGTACATCAACAGGGAAGTTGATTTTTACTTCAAAAGATGAGGTAGGTGAAAAAAATTTTTTTTTCTCTCACTAGTGAAGGAAAGTAAGGCAGAATGCCAATAATTTCACATTTTCCCTCGCAAGCGAAGGAAACAGGAAGGTTTTCACTCACCAGTGAAGGGAAGTGAAGAAAAAAATCCTGTATTCAATTAGCGTACCCTTGCCTCCAAACGCTCACAGGAAAGACAATTAAACCTGTTGGTCGTGCGAAAAATAATATCCACAACTCGTGAGGAAGAAGCTTTCACTCTGCTCATTGTTTTTAGCTCACTCGGCCCCGCCTCGTGAGGCAAACACAACTCGCAGGTAAAACTCCACATCCCTCACTTGAAGTGAAATATGCTATTATTTCACTTGTCTCGCGGAAAATATCGTGCATAATTCAATTCACTTGCTCGTACTCATTCAGCCGGCTCGGCTTTGCCTGGCCAGCCAAACAAAGTACTCGCAAGTAAAATGGCACTTACGTGTCTCGTTATATGTAAGATACTATTTTTTTTTTTTAAACAGCTGATTATTCTAGAGCCCAGGGGATAAAACACTCACTTTATCGCCGTGGCCCAAAAAATCGGCATTTTTTTTTAAATAAAAAAATACTGTACACACCGCGTCAAAAAAGTAATTTTGGGGTATCGAGAAAAGGCCAGGCTCGCCTACGCCTCGCCCGTCCAATTGCTAGTGCTTAAGCAGACGATCATCGTGCGTTAAGACCTACTTTACACACACCGTGCGGTAAAGAGTTCACGGTAAAAGAGTTCACTCTCAACAGCACGACGTGTGTAAAGTAGGTCTTTAAGCACGATGAGTGATGGGTGAAGGGTGAGTGGAATCGTAAAAATTATATCGCAAAAAGGTCAAAGTCAGTTGATTATGTTGGTGAATTGGTAGAAGAATGAGGAGGTTTCATGGGTCAGAACTTATCCATAAATCTATTTTTTAAGGTTTGTTTATGCTAAAATAGAGCAGAAATCGTGATCCGTTCGTAAAATAATCCAACAGTTAATAAATACGCGATTTTTGAAGTTTTAGGTCATTTGAAACACGCTAGCTAGCATGTTTGTGTCATATGCGCCTTCCGAAAGAAAATTCACCTGTAACACGGTTTTTCGTGTTTCTTTGCCTTAATTTCTACAAGAGCTCTCCAATAATAAAATAATGGAGGATAAACAGATGAGCTATTTAGAGGCATGAAAAGGACAGAGAATACATGGGATATTACGTTGCGGAAAATGTTCGTTTTGGCGGGATTTCAAATACGCCAACTTTTGTTTATAAATAAAAATATTTCTGAAGGGTTTTAACTTTTTATTTATTTATTTACGGGGAAGGATTAATATGCCTCATCCATAATTCAATTCACTTGCTCGTACTCATTCAGCCGGCTCGGCTTTGCCTGGCCAGCCAAACAAAGTACTCGCAAGTAAAATGGCACTTACGTGTCTCGTTATATGTAAGATACTATTTTATTTTTTTAAACAGCTGATTATTCTAGAGCCCAGGGGATAAAACACTCACTTTATCGCCGTGGCCCAAAAAATCGGCATTTTTTTTTAAATAAAAAAATACTGTACACACCGCGTCAAAAAAGTAATTTTGGGGTATCGAGAAAAGGCCAGGCTCGCCTACGCCTCGCCCGTCCAATTGCTAGTGCTTAAGCAGACGATCATCGTGCGTTAAGACCTACTTTACACACACCGTGCGGTAAAGAGTTCACGGTAAAAGAGTTCACTCTCAACAGCACGACGTGTGTAAAGTAGGTCTTTAAGCACGATGAGTGATGGTTGAAGGGTGAGTGGAACCGTAAAAATTATATCGCAAAAAGGTCGAAGTCAGTTGATTATGTTGGTGAGTTGGTAGAAGAATGAAGAAGTTTCATGGGTCAGAACTAATTCATAAATCTATTTTTTAAAGTTTGTTTATGCTAAAATAGAGCATAAATCGTGATCCGTTCATAAAATAATCCAACAGTTAATAAATACGTGATTTTTGAAGTTTTAGGTCATTTAAAACACGTCAGCTAGCATGTTTGTGTCATATGCGCCTTCAAAAAAAAAAAAAAAAATCACCTGTAACGTAGCTGTCGGAGAGCGGTTTGTTGTGTTTCTTTGCCTTAATTTCTACAAGAGCTCTCCAATTATAAAATAATGGAGGATAAACAGATGAGCTATTTAGAGGCATGAAAAGGACAGAGAATACATGGGATATTACGTTGCGGAAAATGTTCGTTTTGGCGGGATTTCAAATATGCCAACTTTTGTTTATAAATAAAAAATATTTCTGAAGGGTTTTAACTTTTTATTTATTTATTTACGGGGAAGGATTAATATGCCTCATCGAAAAAAAATATTTTTGAAAAATGTGAAACTTTTTCATTGAGGCAGGGAAGCCCGCTTCATCATACGCGCTTCTTTTGTTTCTTCTTTTTTATTTCTCTGAAATGAAGTTGTGTGGCAAATGGGAAACTTTACGGAACCGTTAAATTAAATAATGATGAACCTAATTGGCTTTAAAAAGGCTTTGAACGATCGAAGATAAAGAAAAGCGTACGATCCTGAGGCGTATAATCGCACTACAAACTCTACCGATGATGCGGCACTCGACTTCGTCTCGTGTCACAAACATCGTACCTCGTTCGTTAAAAGCTCCTTCATGCCTACGTATCGTAATAAAAAAAAGGGTTAGGGTTCCCGGGGGGCCGGTGAAACACAATGCAACCTATGGGTGCCCGCGCACTAGGCAGCAAAGATTTCTAGGCTGGGGCAGCCACTAGAACAAGCCCAACTGCACAGCAGCCAACTGGCTCCCGCGGCAGGCTGCTTAGTGCAAGGGAACCCTAGTTTTGCGTTTGAAACTTGCCTGGGCCGCTATCATCAAACTTGACACCGCTTTCGATTTTTTTTTTTTTTTTTTTTTAACTAACATTCCCAGTCGAAGCATGTGAAGGAGGGTCTGATGGATGGGGGGGGGGATTGTGCACCCCTGCCTCGTCGTGTCTGGGAAGGGAAGTCTCTTGCTTGAATTAGATGAGTTGGCATGTGCGAGATTTTGAGTTGATCTCGTTGAATTCCCAACTGTTCCCCTTTCACGTTCTCAGTGTGACGATTCTATTTTTGGACAATTACAAAGCTCTTTGGTCATTAATCAGTAGTGTATCACTTATCTCCTTTCGTGCCATGAGCCACCAAGGAAGGAAAGCAAAGTATAAATTCATCTATCGTCGTCATCTGTAACCATTGAGGCGAGAATAGGATCACTCGTCACTAATATCACACATACTTTGAACTCGCGCCTTTAACTATTCGAGACGAGACCGAGACTTTCGAGACCGAGACGAGACAGACTTTTCATGATGGAGACCGAGACCGATCCCTCATGAGCGAGACCGAGACCGAGGCCACCCACGTCTCGGTCTCGTGCATCACTAATTCTCAAGCTTTGTGGCAAGATGTTAACAAAATTTGCAAACTCATCAAATCCCTTAATAAGCAATATCGCTAGTGTGACTTCTACTGTGAGCAAACATATAAAGCCCCGTCTACATAAGACGCAAGGACGCCGCCGCAGGACGCAACGCAGAACGCAACGCGAATTTCAGCCAACTCTCGCGTCCGCGGTTGCGTTCAGCCAATCGCATTTAAGTTTAGAAGGCAGGGTCTAGGTTTGAGGTTCTTTCCACTGCTACATTGATTGTTAAAATTTTCAAAATCCCGAAATTATCAAAAACAAATGTTTAATCATATTTTTAAACACATAGAACTCCACTCGCCCATGGGTCCCTGTTTTCTTCTTCAGTTTAGAGTTGTTAATTATTTTATCTAAAAATGCTCATTGGTTGCGTTGCAAAACTCGGGGCTCGTGTTTAAGCACTGAAGTGTAGAATTAAGCGCTTACTGGAGTTTTGCAACGGTGCTTTGTATCGCGATGGGACGTGTTTAAGCACTTACTCAGCGCTGAGTTAGATTGACAGTTTTGCAACGGAAAAAGATTAAGTACTCATGAAGCGCTGAACAAGTCTGGAGTTTTGCAACGCGGCCATTGTCGTCTATATAGAACGTTTAAGTTAGCGTTGTGGGACGCTGCACAGAACGCAGGACGCAACGCAGAGTTGAACCAATGTCAACTTCTCGCGTCAACTTCTTGCGTTCGGCCAATAGCATTTGATGTTGAGTAGCCGTCGTCAAGTTTGAACCAATAGAATTCAACTGTGGTGAAATAGGCCCCGCCTACTAGAAGATATTTCCGGCTCACTTCAAGATATTTTTGGGCATCTCCAATATTTTTTTTCTTCCATGAGTTTGGAGGTTCTTTCTACCCGGCAACTGCTATCAAAATCAAATAACTCAGCTCGCCATTTCCTTCTAGATTTTGTTTTAAAAAGTGCATTTATCAAAAAGTGTATTATTTCAAAATGAAAAAGTGGTCTACTGATGAAGTGAGGGATCTTATTGTCCTGGTAAAAACAAATCCTGGGCTGTACTCAAAGAGGGCATCGCAACACAAAATCACGAAGGACAAAGAAAGTCGGTATTATCACCACAAAGTGACAGACCGCAGAAGAGGCCAAGAAAATATTTGGAAGACGAAGGGACGACACGTTGGGGCTCTGCCTTCGAATCATTCAATTATGCATTGGGGAGAGTGCCTGAAGATAGAAAAATTAGAGTCATTGGTGCTTGAAGAACTAGCAGTGATGATGTCACCATAAACATAAATTAAAACCCTTTTTTTTTATTATGTCATACTAGTCTTGTCAGAAACATTAGTTTTTTTCATTAATTAGTGATTCTCAAATAAATGTACTTACAAGTTTGAAGAACGTATTTAATTCACTCAAAATACAGGGTGTATGTCGGCATTTGGATGATTTTGTACTGTTCAGTACACGGCTAATAGTAGGGGATAGTGGTTGGGAAGGTCCTATTGTCTACAAGATCGTAGCACCACCCACAACTTGGTGTGTACTATAGTACTATACGAATACCAATTACGAAAACATGCATTTCCTGGTAGTAAGTACCTTATATTTATGGATCTATTTGTTTTTACGTTAAATACTGGGGTATCTAGGTAATGTTACCCGAATATCAGAAAATTTTAAAGATTCCCTGTCTTGACTGGCAAAATATTTGGTAGTAAATCAAGCCATATTGCCTTGCAAACTTCCGGGATGTTCCGGGATAAGCAGTTGCAGTTGAGCACCCGACTCGAAACATCCATGTCCACGGACTGCATCCGAATCGTCCGAATAACTATAAACGAATCGTTATAAGTACAAGTAAATGAATATGCAATATACGCTACCAGGGTGAACTTACGAAAGCGTTCACACCAATAGTATAAAGCAACTGGTGAAGGAGTTCGGTTGCTTTTCTTCTCGAGATGTGGAGTCACCCTTTCAAGAAGATCCTCGAATTTCGAAGGTCACATCCCCGTAACTCAAAAAACTCCTCGTGATCCGCGATTATCAATGTTTCAAATAATGTTTCATAGAAGCCGAACATTATTCTTTCGTTAATGCACGAAGCCACCACTGACGAACCCTTCTTCTACATTATTTTTCCCTCAGCCGAATTTTGAAGACCATCGCCGAAACACAGATGGTGAATAACGTGGCAACGTCCTAACTTTTTAGCTATCTTATCCATAAAATGATTAAATTGACTTGAAAGTGTGAAAATACATTGCTGACTGGAATTAGAGGAGTACGATAACCTAACAATATCAAGATAAAGTGATTAGAACTTCTCTTTCACTTTTTATTTTATAACGTGACATATGATTGGCTCAACGCAACGAGCCTTGCGTTTTATGTAGACAGTGAAAAGTGGACTTGCTTCCTGCGTTCTGCGCTGCGTCCTGCGACGGCGTCCTTGCGTCTTATGTAGACGGGGCTTAAGAATTCGCGCCATAATTTATTCACATCTGATAGCTAGTACAGGATAATAATACAATAAGCACTCCTACATTATAGAGGTATTCATGAAGAATGTTAAACCTTGTATATTTGTTATATGCTAAGTTCCGAACAGATGGGTAAGGCCATAGAAACGGAGAAACTGAACACAAAAAATATGAAATAACAGGGTTTACGTCGATAACATATGTTTAACTTCAGAGCATGAATACCCCTTATAATGTTGTATGTTGTATTCCAGCCCGTATTATTTACAGTCCATTATTGTTAATTTTTGTTTCAGTACACCTAACATATGCAGTGGAACAACATCCCACTAATAATTGTTTTTTTTGTTGATGATTATTACTCATCTGACTAGAGTTTTAAAAAAATAAATAGTTCGGCTTTTGATTTTGTCTTATAAAAAAATAATAATTAGCGAATCAGTTACGCTCTAAACAACGTTCGCTAAATTGGTGACCCCGACATTGAAAAAGACGTGATCTGACACCACGATGTCTAGAACGGATCAAGGCACATCTCTTTTCCTCGACGACGCACCACCGCTTCTGTCCCATCCAGTCAATCGGACTCCATTACCTTCCGTTGACGTCGACACACACAGTGTCGCTGAACGTCTTCCCACCTTCTGGAAAGACGACCCCGAACTTTGGTTTCTGCAAGCCGAGACCGTCTTCACTGGTATCCGGATAACTAGTTCGACCCGCAAATTTCAAGAATGTGTAACAAAGTTCGACTACGACGTACTGAAACAAATTGCCGATTTAGTTAAAAATCCTCCAACTAAGTAAGTCAACTCCACAATCGTCTCATTTCGATTTATTCGGACTCAGAAAACGAGCGTGTCACAAAGCTTCTCGAAGGACAACGATTAGGCGATCGTAAACCCTCCCAACTGTTACGCGAAATGCGTCATCTCGCCAACAATCACATTTCTCAAGAGATTCTCAAAACTTTGTGGCTGAAGGCTTTACCCACTCGCATGAAAGACGTACTTGTCGCCGTCGATCCTTCCGATCTCGACAAATTGGCCGGAATCGCTGACCGCATGTTCGAGGTTTATGAACCAACCAGGATTGTGCCTTCTTCCCGCCCTGGCTTGATGCCTTGAAAGGCACATGGCCAGGATTATGAACCAACCATCTGCACCGTCCAACCACCTCAAGAGGCAACCGACCATGCACTCTACGCTCTCGTCTCGCGTTTAATCGAAGAAGTCGCTGCTCTCAAAACAGAAATGCGTTTCCGCCGCATGTCAACCCCATCTCGTGACTCATCCCGCAGCCCGAACCGATCCCGACATCGATCACCTTCTCAAACTCGATCCAACAGCGACCTCTGTTATTACCACACACATTTTCGCGACAAAGAAAACAAATGTCGACAGCCGTGTGCTTGCACCCGTCCGTCACATTTCCAAAAAAAACGAATGAAGGTGACGACGGTTCAGGCGGACGCCGTCACACTCAATGACAACCGCCGATTTTTTATTCAAGACAAACATTCTGGAAAACGTTTTCTCGTCGACACTGGTGCCGCTGTATCCGTATACCCCGCCGACCTCAAACATATGAAATCGACATCCTCGTACACTTTGTCCGCTGATAACAGTACCCAAATCCCAACCTACGGTGAACTCAAAATGACCCTCGACTTTGGCCTACGTCGCCCCTTCACCTGGTCTTTCGTACTAGCCGACATTTCCAAACCCATTATCGGCGCTAATTTCTTGTACCATTTTTCGTTGATGATAGACCTAAAGGGTCACCAACTCATCGACACCGAGACGAAACTAAGCTCACGTGGTCACTTATGCTGTGATTCTACGCCAACAGTTCACGCTTTACCATTACAAGGCCACTGGAGTGCCAAAATTCTACAAGAATTTCCAGCCGTCACACGACCATCCGCAGCGCTCAAAACTCCTTGTCATTCAATCCAACACTTTCTCGAAACAAGTGGCAACCCTGTTACTTCTAAATCTCGTCGTCTAGCCCCTGAAAATTACAACAAAGTCCGTCAATACTTCAATCAGTTGGTTTCCGAAGGAATTTGCCGGTCTTCGAAGAGTCCTTGGTCTAGTCCATTGCACGTCATTTAAAAAAAAAAACGGCGAGTTACGATCCTGTGGCGATTACCGCCGCTTGAACTCCAAAACACTCCCAGATCGTTATTCAGTCCCAAACATCCTCGATTTTCAAAACAATCTACGCGGCGCAAAAGTATTTTCGAAATTAGACCTCAATCGCGCCTATTATCAAATCCCCATTGCCGACACTGACATCCCAAAAACAGCTATCATCACACCCTTCGGCTTATTCGAGTTCCTCAGGATGAGCTTCGGCCGAACCTTTCAGCGTTTCATGGACTCGATATTTCGCGACCTGCCGTTCGTCTTCGCATACATCGACGATATTCTCGTAGCCTCACCCAACGAGGGCACCCATAAAACGCATCTCCGCGAAGTTTTTCGTCGACTCGACACCCACGGTTTGACCATTAACCACTCGATATGTGTTTTCGCCGCTCCCGACGTCGATTTCCTTGGCTACCACGTCACAAGTTCAGGTATAACGCCAATGACCACTAAAGTCGACGTCATCAAAACATTTCCGAAACCCCAAACAGTAAAAGAACTCCGCCGTTTCCTCGGAATGTTTAACTTTTATCGAAGATGCATTCCAAAAGCTGCCCAACTTCAGTCTTCCCTAAACAAAATGCTCACAGGACTAAACTCGACTCGTTCCTCCCTTTCTCCAAAAACGCCACTCGTTTGGACTTCGGAAGCTGAAGAATCTTTCGAAAATTGCAAAACAGCTATCTGACACACGACTCTACTTCTTCATCCTTCGACGCCAAAATTTCCCTCGCTTGTGATGCGTCCGACTCCTGCATCGGCGCCGTTTTACAACAGAAGTCAGACGACCACTGGGAACCCCTTGGTTTTTTTTCCACAGCTCTGACCTCCACGCAAAAACGTTATTCTGCTTACGACCGTGAATTACTCGCTGTCTATCTGGCTGTGAAGCACTTTCGCCCACTTCTCAAGGGCCGCCAATTCTCGATTTTGACCGACCACAAACCGTTGATCCATGGGTTTTCTCAAAAAGTCGACACTGCCCCTCCCCGACGCATTCGACACTTGAATTTCATCAGTCAGTTCACAACAGACATTCGTCACGTCAACGGCTCAAACAACAGAGTTGCCGACGCTCTTTCCCGAATAGAACCCATCAACTGGCCCAATGGTTTGGATATTATTGCCGACGAGCAACTGAAAGACTCACAAGTTCGCGAGTTATACGACAACCCCTCTTTAAAACTTCGTTCCATTCCTTTACCGTTCGCTTCTCAATCTCTTTTTTGTGAGCATTCAACCTCACAACCTCGACCTTACGTCCCAGCTACTTGTCGCCGCGCTGTGTTCGATCGTCTTCATGGACTCAGTCACCCTGGCATACGGTCTACTCGAAAACTTATCTCGGATCGTTATTTTTGGCCTGGAATGAACTGTCAAATTAACAACTGGACCTGCTCATGTCTCGCTTGCTAACGGTCAAAAATACACCGCCACACATCGAACCCTCTCGCAACTTTTCCACCCGCCGGTCGATTTGAGCACATTCATTGTGACATAGTCGGTCCTTTACCCGTCTCGGATGGCAACCGCTACATCCTCACCATCGTTGACAGAGCTACTCGCTGGCCCGAAGCACTCCCTATCCCTGAAATATCCGCCGACACAGTAGCTGCATCGATTTACTCGGGGATGGATAGCTCGTTTTGGCATACCCATTCGCATTACAACTGATCAAGGCCGACAATTTGAAAGTCATTTATTTGCTAAATTTTCTCGTTTACTCGGCATCGAAAGATGCAGAACAACAGCGTATCACCCCCAAGCTAATGGTTGCGTTGAACGCTGGCATCGGACCCTGAAGGCATCCCTCATGGCTCATCAGTCGAAATGGTCACAAGCCCTCCCCACTGTTCCTCTCGGACTTCGCTCAGCTCTGCGCGACGAAATCGGCGCTAGTTGCGCACAAGCCGTTTACGGTCAACCCCTTCGTCTGCCACGCGAATTTTTTGAACCGTCGCCGTCGTCTTCAACCACTCCAACAGCCGATTCAATTAAATCGCTCGAACAAGCAATGTCCCATTCAGGGGTGGGCAAGATACTTGAGTATTTAAAATACTTTGTATTTTAAATACAAAATACGTATTTTGTAATTGTATTTAAATACTTTTGAAAAAGTATTTGTATTTCTGTATTTAAAATACATTTTTGAGAGTATTTTGGGCTTTGTATTTGAAATACATTTTCAAATGTATTTTGTATTTCACACTCAACGAAAATACAAATACAAATACTTTTAATTTCAACGTTCTTTAGTTTCCACTTCTTCGCCACCATTTACCAGTACAACCTAACTTAGTGACACCATATTTGGCACAAAAACCCGGTGTAAAAACAGCCTTCAATTGACGTTTTCATTTTTCGAAAAAGTGGAGAGGGAAGGGTAGTCATGATGGGAGGTGGAAGTTCCGAATTCCTTGTTAGCACAACTGCAGCAAAAATGATGCTAGCGGATGGAAACTTGGCACAAAAATGGATCATACAGAGCCCTAGCCTACAAGTACACAAAGCTGTACAAGTAAACAAAACTCGTGGCAATTATTGCGAAAAACAACGCTAATTCGAGTTTAAACTGGACCAAAATGGCAAATTCACAACTCAAATGGCGAAATATCGCCTATTAATTTAAAAAAAAATAGAATCTGTGCTAATTCGCTGCAAAATTATCAGAAAACGCTATTTCACAGCTGAAATGAAGAAAAATCAATAATTCGCGGCTGAAATTGAGAAAACGAAAATCTGTACAGCTTCTGAAAGAATCGAGGCTCAAACTGAGAAACAGCGCTAATCCGTAGAAAAAAATTGCTCACGCGGGCTAAAACCTAAAAAACCTAGGCGGCTAGAATTGTAAAATTTTAATTAGTGGGGCCAACTTTAAGAAAAACACTAATTTTCAACTCAAACTGAGAAAAAAGTGCCAATTGGCGGCTAAAAAATGGCTAAACTGCAGCTGAAAATGAGGAAAACGCCAAATCGTGGCTAAAATGGAGGAAAAACGCCAATACAAACGAAAGAATCCCTACTGCACTGCTAAAATTGATTAAAAGCGCTAACCCGTGGCCAAAATTGGTTAAAGTTGTAGCGTGCCAACAGCTAACAAACCTCAATTTTTATTTTAAAAAATAACAAATATTATGTTAAAAAAACAACATAAGTCAGTTTGATCGCGAGTTCGTATTTTCCCAATTTTTCATTGTCGTTATAAAAAAGATCTCTAAATTTTTCGTTGGCCGTTATTTTGTATACCGAAGAGAGCGCGACCCACAAAGTCACTAAAGCTTGAAAAATTGACAAAACGCAAATGCGAAGCTTCTGTTCGAGGCTAAAACTAAACAATAAACGCTAATCCATAGCAAAAATTGAAGGAAAACTTGTTTTCAGCTCAAATTGGGAAAAAGTGTTATTCCCGGCTAAAATTTGAGGAAATCACTAATTCGTGGCTGAAAAATTAAGGTAATTCGCGAATTCACAGATTAGAAACGCTTCAAAGCAGCTAAAGTTGAAAAAAACGCGAATTTACGGCTAAAATTGAGGAAAATAATCGCGGATAAAGTGTGGTGGAATTTCTAATTCCGCCTTCTGACGACAACTTTGTGGCTAAAATTGAGGTAAACGGCAAATTCATGGTTATAAGTAAAAGAAAAAACACAGATTTACGGCTAGAACTGAGATGAAGCCCTATTCTACATATGATTAAAATTGAAAAAAAATACTAATGCGGTGGCAAAATGTAAAAGAACCCGCCAATTTGCGGCTAATATAGACAAAATCAGTAATTATTCTGGCTAGAATAAAGAGAAAAGTTAATTTTCAGCCTAAATTGATACAAAAAGTGCTAATTCACTGTCAAAAATGGAAGAATTGCCGATTTACAGTAAAAACATCGGAAAACGCCAATTCGTGGCTAAAATGAACAAAATTCGCTAATACACGGGCTAGAAATAGCTACTGCACTGCTAAAATTACGAAAAAGCGCCAATTTACGGATAAGATTGAGACAAATTTAAATTTGCGTCAAAAATTGGAAATACGTTAATTCCCGGCTTCCTCGGGAGACTTTGAGGCTAAAATTGAGAAAAAGCGCTAATTTATGATTAGGAGTGAAAAACTCGCAAATTCGCGGCTAAAACTGAGACGAAATCGCTCGGAAATCGGGTGGGTCTCGAACCCACGATCTCCTAGTTTCGCGCCAGGCGCTCTGCCACTGAGCTAGCCTGAGAGGCTCACGCTAAGAGCGAACCCCACCAGAGAGAAACTCCCTCTCGGAACTCAAACGCACGAATCGGGTCAGTGCGTGTTTTACAAGTATTTAGCGTCAATAAAGTTTAATTCTTTATTTTCAGCCTCCCCACTCCCTCGAATTCACTGCATGGCGACTAGGGTGGTGCGGTGAGGGGGGAGTAATCCCTTGGAAAGTCCTAAGACAAGGGTCGTCTAATTTGCAATTAATTTTCAGCTCATACTGAGTAAACCGCTAGAAAAAATCGCTAATTTGCAGCTAAAATTGTGGAAAACGCCAACTCGAGGAAAGTTTAAGAAACATCGCTGATTCACAGGATAAAAAATCTACTTTGCTGCTAAAGTTGGGGAAAAGCTCATATTTAAGTCTTTATGGTGGGGGGGGGATTACCCCGCTAATCAGTTGCTAATTTGCGGCGAAAAGCGCTAATTTGCTTGTTAAAGTTGACAAAAAGCACTCATTCGCGGCTAAAATGGAGAAATTCGCAGTTTAAACTTGGCATAAGCTCTGTTTAGCGGATAGTCTGTGGAAATAGCGGTAATTTGCCTACAATATATGGAAAAGGCCATGGCTAAAATTAGGAAAAGGCCTTAGAGGTTACCAATAGAGGTTTTATGTATATTTAGAGACTTTTAGGGGCTTCTTGAAGATTTCCGCCCCGGGCCCCGATATAGGTCCACCAGTGACCTCACCTCCTTTTCAGCTCACGATCCACCAGTGCTCGCCGGTTCGGTACTAAATACTTGGTGACAACTTGTCTACTTTCTTTTGCGCATCGCGGCGCAGCGCCATTTCGCGCTGCTACATTTTGTCAACTTGTCTATTGAAGGACCTGATATTTTTGAATTATTTAATTTTTGTGTTTTTCGCACTATCTGCCGTCGAAATCGAATTTTTGATAAGTATTTTAAATTGTATTTGTATTTTTTCAAAATACAATTCAAAAAGTATTTGTATTTCAGTATTTAAAATACATTTTTGAAAGTATTTTGGGCTTTGTATTTAAAATACATTTTCAAAGTATTTTGCCCACCCCTGCCCATAATTTTCGACCTGCAAAATTTGGAACTTCCACCCGACCTACTTTTCGTCACAGAGACTTGGACTCGAGTGACTACGTTTTTGTCAGACAAGACCGTGTGTCACCTCCTCTCACTCCACCCTATTCTGGACCGTTTAAAGTTCTCGAACGTGGTCCGAAAACTTTCAAGATTCAACTTTCCGATCCTAGTCGCACATCAGTCGTATCGCTGGATCGCCTCAAACCAGCGCATCTCATGCAAGATGAAACCGACCAGACACCGCTATCAGTAGTCGACACCTCGCATATACCTGCTCCAGTCGTACGAGCTACGCAAAAGACTCGACCGTCACACCTAGTCGAAAAGAAAGTTCGTTTTTCTGTCATCGACATTAGGGGGAAGTGATGTAGTGGAACAACATCCCACTAATAATTGTTTATTTTTGTTGATGATTATTACTCATCAGGGGCCCTAGTTAGAGTTGTCGGGAAATAATCCCGTAAGCGGTATCCAAGGACGCTTCATCAGAAATAGTATTATCTCGCCATAGCAACCACCTCACGTGAGTTTTTCCCGACGACTTGGAATAAGGCCCCTGACTAGAGTTTTAAAAAAATAAATAGTTCGGCTTTTGATTTTGTTTTATAAAAAAATAATAATTAGCGAATCAGTTACGCTCTAAACAACGTTCGCTAAACATAGCTTCTCTTTTGTAAATTCGAGGTTTTTTCTTCTCTTTTTTACCCCTCATTTAATTAAAGTAAGTGTAATTTATTCCCCATAGTGTCATAATTCATAATGTAATCGTAGTGAAACGAGATAGTCATATGAACTGAATGTTTCTTTGTAATACCCCTAATTGAAAAAAAAAAGTAGAGTTTTTTTAATAATTCGAAAAAAAAATTAATTTGATTGATTGCCACTTTTAAACCCCAGGGGTGATTATTTAAAAGGAAAATTGTATACCGACCTAAAACGACGAGAGTGCTCAGAGGAGAATTTGCCAGTTGTCGGGACTGAAAGCCAAAAGTCAAAATGTCGTCACAGACGTATCAGGAGCCCGTCAAAAATAAAGCTTTAAGAAGGGCTTTTCCTGGGAATTTAAAATATCCCTCCCACTATAGTTATTTTTCATATTTCCCAAGGTGGGAAATCGACGCGTGGACTTGGGAGCTGGGAAACACTTGATTTGCCTATGTCTGTCTGTATGGGGTGGGTAGGGGGTGGGGGTTTTTCCATTCCTCTTTGTTCGTGTCTTCGCAAAGGAAAAAGAAGACGGAAAATGAAACATATTTTTTTTTTTTTTTTTTTCTGTGTGTGTGTGTTGATGCTGGCTTTTGTGCTCGTTGCTTATTTTACAAGTTAATTGGTCCCATCTCTAGGGGCCGGACTGTTTTGTCCCAACAACAAGCGGAGCAAGGGACGAACACACTTAGTGCGAGCCCTTTTGGATACCGAGAGTCAAACATCTTTTATCCTTGACTCATTAGCCTCCCAATTAGGACTTGATAAAAAGGAAGTAAGCGAAACTATAAGGGGAATTTCCGACAAAGAAGTGGTCTCTGTGAGACACAAAGTAGAAATAAATATATCTCCTTCTGTCACTCTAATCCTATGTAAAGATGTGTGCGTTTTGCAATGATTCTATTACCGATCCGTTACCGTCTTCACTTCCAAAGGTAACACCAAAGTTGTATAGATATCAAGTTGCTTCGCTTGTGATAACGCGCGGTTCTCAAAGTCGAAGGGAAAATCGCTACCGTCAGAGAGGTCTGGCTCCGCTAGCACGTCTATTTTGCAATAGCAGTAAATGAGTTCAAGTGTGTTATTTTATGTTTTTCTTGTTCCAATGGTTAATTAAATGCCTAATTTGAGAATTAAAATGAATTGAACGCACATTTAGGAGTTTAGGATGACTAAGTCAGTACCTAATATTGGAGTTTATATTGCAGCACAGAACACGGCTATCTAAAATTGCTAGCATTATTTTTCAAATGTAAAATGTTATGAACATTACTTCTGAATCAAAATGTTGATAGTTTTAGATATATGACTCATCATTCGTGGGAAGAAAAGAAACACGTTTTTCATCCCGTGGGGCTCGTAGTCCAGCATAAATGCATTTATGTTCGAGCTCGAAAACGTAAGGCCACTACTTCTGCTTAAGTTATTGAAATTCGGGCAATTAAGGGGCCTTATTCTCCAACGAAATGAAAACTTTACTTAAGTAGAAACATTGAAATCTCATTCATGAACTCTAGGCACGTATTCAAAGACATTTCTTAAACTTCAATTTCCCTAAAAAGCTGATTTTTTTTCTTATTGATTTGATTTTTACTTAAAAGAATTATTTTAACTTAAGTAGCGACTATGAATTCGGGCACTTTGGTACGTTCACAAGCTCTGTGCAATGCGTCTGTGGAGCCCGTGTAACCTATCAAAATGCTTCATTTTTCGAGGGAATACATTTGTTTGGTTGCATAGACTCCACAGAACGTAAACATAGAGCTTGTGAACGGGCCTTTAAGAATACTGAACGGAAACACATGCTTTTTGAAAAAAAAAAAGTTAGTGATTAAGGCCCCAGCCTCCCTATTCTGTGTTTCTTGCGTTAGCGAAATCAACAAGCCGAATAATTATAAAAAATCAGCTGAAAAATTTTGTTAACGCACGAGTTATGAGTTACAGAATAGGCCCGCTGGTCTGTTTCATTTAAGGCCCGTTCACAAGCTCTATGTTTGTGTTGACTGAGATGGATGACAGTGTTGTTGTCTTGGTGCTGGAGGCTTCCTCGTCTTTACAACTTTTTGGAGTCGTTCTGGACACCCGGGAAAAATCCTGGGGATAGCATCCTTTACCAAAGACAATCTTTCTCGTGGAATTTTATGAATTTCCCCGTTCGGAAGTTTGGTCTCAAAATTTTTCAAGATCACTAGCGTACCGACGTAGGGGCGAGGGGGGCCGACAGCCCCGGGCCCCCTGTCAGAGGGGGGCCCTGAAAAACTTAAAGATGGAAAAATCACGATCTTAAGGTTAGGTAAAACGTAACAAAAAGTTTAGAAAAAGCGCCAATATCCGTGGCTAAAACTGCGAAAAAACGTTCATTTGTGGTTTCTCGACGCAAATTCCGGACTAAAATAAAGAAAAAATTGTCCATTTCGCAGTGGATAGGGGCCATTTTACGAATAAAATGAGAACAAAAATTCTAACGTGCTGTTCTTTGGCCAAACTCGTGGCTGAAATGGTGAAAAAGTGCTAATTCAAAGCTTTAAAAGTAAAAACAAAGAAAAATTCGCCTATAATTGAAAACAAAAAACAAGAAAAAACGCTACGTAGGGCTGAAATTAAGAGTGGGGCTTAAAATGTAAAATTCTCTACGGAAATTGCGAAAAACTATAATTCACGATATTAAGACAAATATTATTAACTATCAGCACAAGTTAGTTGAAGTGATGCTGAGAAAAATCACTAATAAAATCGCTGCTAAAATTAAAGCAAATCACGAATGAAATTGATAAAAAGCGCTAATTAGCGGCTAAAATTCAACAAAAGGCTAATTCTCGGCCGAAATTGGAAAGAATCACTAATTAATTTGGGCCTAAAATTGAGTTAAATCGCTAATTCGCGGATAAAGTCTAGAACAAACAAGAATTTGCGGATACACAAATGAAAAGACCGCTAATTTAGTAGGTAGCTAAAATTGAGAGAAACCCTAATTCGCGGCTAAAATTTAGGAAAACGCTGACTCGCTGGCCAAATTTAAATGTGAACCCGTGGCCTCTGAAGGCAACTTCGGGCTTAAAACTGGGAAAATGCGCTAATCCATGACTAAGAGTGGAGAAAAATCATAATGCAGAGCGAAGATGTTTAAAAAACTGCTGATTTTCTGCCAGATTGAGAAAAATCACGCTGGCACGGCTAATACTCTAGTTTGTTGCTCAAATTGAGGAAAAGTGCTAATTAGCTGCTAAAAAAGGCAAAACATCGCTATAATCAGCAGAAAAAAATCGCTTTCAGGGAATTAAAAACGCTATTTCACATTTCGCTGCAAAAATTGAGGAACACGCATAAAGTGCAGAAAAAATTTTAATATGCGGTTAAAATTATTGAAACAATAGATAAACCCCAAATTAGCGGCTAAAATGTAGGAAAACGCAAATCCGTGGACTCTGAAGTCAACTTCGGGCTTAAAGCTCGGAAAAAGCACTCATTAGCATGGCTAATTTGATTAAAAACGCCATTTGCAGTTCAAATCGGGGAAAAGTGTTAATTCACTGCTAAAAATGTAAAACATCCCAAATTTGCAGCAAAAATCGAGGAAAACGCCAATTCAAAGTCACGACCAAGAAAAATCGCTTTTACGGAATGAAAACGCTACGTCGCTGCTAAAATTGACGACATTTATACTAATTCGCGGAAGAATTGCAGGAAAATATCTAATTCACGGCTAAAATTGAAGAAATTATAATTTTCGGCTGTGGTTGAAAGTAAGCCAGTCCGAGGCATCTGCGTTTTATTCGGGGCTAAAACTGAGAAAAACGCTTCCACGGATGAAAGTAAAAAAAAAAAAAAAAAAGATAATGCGGGGCAAAAATGTTCAAAAATCCACTAATTTGCGGTTGATATTGAGAAAAATCACTACTAGCCCGCCTAAAATTTAGAGAAACGATAACTTTTGCCACTTTTTCTCAAATTGGGAATAAGTGGTAATTCGCTGTAAAAAAGGTAAAACATATAGCTATAAGTTGCAGCAAAAATTGAGGAAAACTCCAATTTGCGGCTAAAATTGAGGAAACTCACTAATTCGTGGATAAATTGTGTAGAAAAAGCCATCATTCGTGGGTAAAATTGAAAGTATTCAAATTTTCGACTGTTAGTGAAAATACGCAAATTTGCGGATTCTGAATGAAACTTTGTGGCTAAAATTGAGAAAAACCGCGAATTCATGGCAAAATAAGTGTAAAAACATCCGCTACTTCCCGACTAAAATTGAGAAAATATCCAATTTGCGGCTTAAATTGAGCACAAACTCTAATTGGCGGATATGATGTATAAATACCTAGAACTCGTGGCTAAATTAAGGGGAAATCCATAATTTGATGCTACGTAATAATTTTATTTCTTGATGCTTATTCAGTGACTCAAGGGGCCTCACAGAGATTTCCGCCCCGGGTCCGCCAGTGTTCAAGATGTCCTCTTCTTGAACATGAAGGGCACAAACTTTGTCTTTGAGAGTTAAATCCCGTTCGGCTTGTGGGGTTGCAGAATTCCATCCAGTTAGTTGATCCTACGAACATTTTTCATAAATCAAAAACGAAAGCATCATAGGCATTAGGGAGACGTGGGCGGTGGGGGTCTGCGGGATAGGGCTTCAGTTTCCATATATTATAGACGTCGTCGGGAGGTAACAAGGGGGGGGGGATGGAAGCAAGAACCCAAAAATGAACACAAATAACATAGATTTTGGTTTAGGTGGTCTGAAACAGCAGGTTTGTTGCAACATCCCCTAGAACTATAGTTGAAACACATTCTAAAGAAACCTAGAAATCATTAAAACCAATTTGTTCTACTTGTAATTTGTTCCGGTTAATTTATGTATCATTTCCAGAGATTATGATTGGTTCCTGAGGGCAAATGCCCCAGGCAGACGTTCATATTCGTACTCAGCTCATCATTATCTACCCAATGGAGCTAGTTTCATGACTATGTTCTTCCGGTTGACTGGGACTGTCGCCAGCTTTCGGTCGGGAATTCCTAATTTACTGTCCCTGAGTTATCTTTACTGATCAGGTACTTAAAATGCTCAGTTCGAGGTTACATTTTGCATACAACAAACCAGACGGGTTTTCCTCAGAGTGTTTTCTCTACTGACCAGGTACTGGTAATGGCTCGAATCAACCTAAACTTTCGCATACAGTTTTACGTGTGGGTCAATACGACTTGCCCTGAAATTTAAACCCGATCGGTTGAGGGAAACTCGGGAAATCCTACTGATCAGGTACTTACAATCGTCGTTTTGGCCAAAGAGTAAATCGTATGCCAAATTTCAGCTTGATCCGAGCATTTCAAGTGTCCGGTCAGTTGAGAAAACCCTGGTCAGTAAATTAGGCACTCTCCTCTCCGTCTAACAGTGGTGTGACAGGCCGAGCTTAGAAAGTGGTATTTCAGAAAATGAGCTCACAGTGACTTTTAATTCACGCAATCATGTCAAATTGCCTTGACATTTTAAAAAATCACTGAGGGATTTTAGTGCGTGTCACTGTCACGTGCCGGTCTACTATAAATTGGTCCCTAGAAACTGTGAGCATTATATTTTTATTTTTGCCGAACAAAATTGTCACGTCTCTATTTTCACTTTTCGTCACTAATTTAGCTTGAATCAAGCTTAAACTGGCATTACCGACGTTTCCTAGCAAGAAGAAGCTGAAAAACCTTACTTTTGGTATTTTGAAGAGAGGGGGTGCTGCTTTTATTTTCCTCCTTCAGTATTTTCCTGTTATTATGGTACCCAGTTGTACACTGAGGTACACTGCGGGTCATATTTCTATGAAATACAGAAACTTAATGATATAATGAGTAGTAATAGTGAAAATAACAAAATAAAACCAACTTTCCCTAATTTTTACACCGTAACGATTACATTAATAGACGCGCTGTCAGAGGTAGCGACCTCTGGCGCGAGCAAAACGCGGAACTTTCCTTGAAACCGCTGTTTTGTACAATGATAAGAGAAGAGTGAAGCAACTTGGTATCTATACAACTTTGGGTAACACTATGAGATCACATCGTTGATCTCAAACTAGCCGATCCCGGCTTTCCAATTCCAGCCCCGTACCTATGTTGATAGGCGTCGATCTTTTGTCACGCCTACTCTTCGGAAATTGAAAATATGGTCAGCCAGGGACACATATGGCGGTTGAAACTGTTTTTGGTTGGGTACTCTTAGGCCCGGTTGAGACAGTATCGCAAATTTCTGTATCAGAACAATGTACATTGGTTCTTAAATAGTTTGTTATCTCTTGAGGAATCTCCAGATGCCTCGTGGCGTCTCGATGATATCCCGAGCTTTAAAAATCTGACCTGTAAAGAGCTATATGCCAGGAAAACCAGTCGAATTCGTAATCAATGCCATGTGCCCCTCATGTTCAAATCTGAAAACCCAGTTGATTGTGACTCCGGAGGCTCGTTTCCCTCGGAATTATTAGCCTTTGATTTGTGGTGGAAAGGTTCAAACTTTTGAACTTCATCCCAAGAAGATTGGCCAGTCAATTTCTCTCAAACTCAAAATTTTAATCTCAAAGATTCAGAAGAGCGAAAACTCAATTCCAAATCAGTCATACTAACTGTTACGGACGATCTAAAACACCCGATATTTTTCCTGTGTGATCGCGTTTCCTCCTTCTTGGAATTATTCAGAACCACAGCTTATTGCTACCGCGTCGTGACACCCAAAAGTCAACATCCATTTGGCCCAGTTAGGACCAGCGCCGTCGGGAGAAAATCCGGGCCCGGAAGGGCCTTCGAAGTTTGAAGTCGGGCCCCCTCAAATAAACAGACACAAACCTGAATGCATTCACCCGCGGTACGCATTATCGTTGTGATTGTGCGGTGCACTATATATCCGGATAATAATAGGATTCGTCCGAAAAATAATTTATAGTCCGGGAGCCCGCCGCGCCGTATGAAAAATCCGGATCATTTGATCGTGTCTGGCACCTGTCTTATGATGTAGGAGAGGGGTGCCTAACCCAGAGCTGGCCCCCTGAGCCTTTCACAATGGCCCGCCCCGTGGTTTACAGTGATAAATTATCATTTTTAATGTTGGATTTTGGCGCCTCTTGGAATGCTCCGCTAAGTGCCCACTTAATCCAGACCAAAATTGAAAATAACGCTAATTTGGAGCTGAAATTAAGATAAATGGCTAATTCACGGCTGAAATTGTTGAGGAAAATAACTGATTCACGGACAGAGGACGTGAGAATAAGTGCTAAATCTTGGATAAAATTAAGAAAACTACATAGCTAATTCGCGACGTAAAACGTTACTTCACGGCTAAAATTGAGAAAAAGCTCTAAAATCGCGGATAGAGTGTAAAAAACTGTAATTCGCGTTGAAAATTACGAAACACGCTAATTCACTGCTAAAATGGTGAAAAATCGCTAAGATGACAAAAAATCGTTCATTCGCGGATTTTTCAATGGAGAAATTGCTAATTCATCCATAAAATTGATAAGAAGTGCTGAAGTAAGGAAAACGCTAATTCGCAGATTAAATGGAGAAAACGTCAATTCGCAGCTTGTGAAGGTAACTTCGTTCCAGAAAGTGAAAAAAATCTCTAATCCGCGGCCAAATGTCAGAAAAAGCGTTATGTAATTCGCGGCGAGAACTGGGGGTACTCAGGGGGGAGTCAGTGAATTGGCGTTTAATCAAATTTTGCCGCGAATTAGCTTTAATTCGTATTTTCAGCTGTGCTATTAGCACTTTTTTTCTAATTTCATCCACGAATACGCCTCTACAGGTACAGTCATTTTCATAGGGCGCGAATAGCCAGTCAAGCGATTACAGCGCGGAAGTATTTCAGTAACCAACCGTGATTGGTCGATCACATTAGTCAGTAAACTTCAACTTATCCACGTCATTTAATAGGGTGCGTGTAATCAGCGATGGTGGTGTGGGGTAATCAAGGTGTCAGGAGAGGGGACGCGGCCCATGTTTCTTGCGTTAACGCCAGCGGTCTGTCGTTTTAAGACGCAAATAGCAATATTTGGCAATTTTTTGTGTGTGCATTAGCCATTTTGAAGGCAGGAATCATAATCACTACCATATAATTAATGCAGTCCCTATATAAGGCACAAATGACCAGTTAGTACATTTTCGGAACACGAACTGAGGAATGAGTACGGCCAGTTTTGCTCATTTTCGGGCCACGAATCGCCAGTTCAGACATTTTCTATGCCTGAAGGCTAAGATTGGCAATTTTTACAACACAGACTGTCAGTGTAATGGTCATTTCTAGGGCGTGAATATACTCAGTGTGATATTTTCAAGGCACGAGTACCGTCAGTTTGGCCATTTTGGTGCCCGAATGGTCAGTTTTGCTGTTTTTTGAGCGATACTCCGTCAGTTTCGCCATTTTTAGAGCGGGAATTAACAATTTTGCCATTTTATAGGCACAATAACTGTCAGTTTGGCCATTTTAAAGGCAGGAATCGTCTGGTTAGCTAATTGTAGGACGCATACAGTAAATTTTGTCATTGATAGGATACAAACATTGAATAAGTACACGTCAAGCCAATTCGACAATGGTCAGTTTGACCATTTTGCCACGTGAATGGTCGATTTTGCACACTTTCAGGACAGGGGCGTAGCCAGCCCGTGATCAAGGGGTGGGCAGCCAGCTAGGCACGGATCCACAGAGGTGGGGGGGGGGGGGTGCGCACGTCTAGAGAAAAAGTTCTCGTTCACGGATGAAATCTAGAAAAGGACATTTTGCGGCTAAGACAGAGGAAAAACACCCATTCACGGCTAAAATTGAGAAATAGCGCTGGTTCACGTTTAACTTGAGAATAATAAATCTCGTTATTCGCGGTTGAAATTGGGAAAACACGCCAATTTGCGATTTCGCGATGCGGATCCGAAGCGGAATTAAGAAAATGCGCTAATTCACGGTTTATAGAACTCTTTTCACAGCTAAAATTGACAAAATAAATTGCTCGTTCAATGTAGAATTGAGAAAAATCACTCATTTGCGGCTGGAATTGAGGAAAAGTGCCAATTCACGGCTAAAATTGAGAAATGGACCTCATTCACGCAGGTGCAATTGAGAGAAGGCGCCAGTTCGTGGTTCCTCAAACATCGGTAAACATTGCGATAAAGAGCTAATTGACCGTTTTTATACATATATATGGCAAGTTTGCAGGTGAAATTGAGAAAGAGCGTGACTTAGCGCAGACATTTCTGAAAAAAGTGCTTATTCACGGCTAAAATTACGGAAAATTGTTCGTTAGCCCGTGAAATTTAGGGGTCAAAATTAATGAAATTCGCTCTCACGCGGATTATGTGGACCTTTTCAGTGCGATAAAGAAGCTCTTTATCGAAATGTTTAGCAATTTGGAGGGAGAAAAAATTACTCAAGGCAGAATTAGGAAAAAGCTCTAATTTGCGGCAAGAATTCAGGAAAAACGAATTGGCGAAAATGTCACAGTTTGTTGTTGATTGGTGGAATTCTCGTGGCTAAAATTGAGAAATAGCGTTCACCCACATGTTAAATTGAGGAAAACCCATTTTTTTTTTTTTTTTTTTTGCGGCTGAAACTCCCAGAACGCACCAATTTGCAGTTAGGCGATGCCCGGTGCTGGCCGTAATTGAAATAGTATAATATCAATAATACGTTATTTCACGGTTTTTTTGTGACCTTTTCACGGCTAAAATGAAAAAAATGGGCTAGTTCGAGTTAGAATATAGAAAAAGCACTCATTTTCAGCTAAAATTAAGGAAAACGTCAATTCGAGGCTAAAAACAGTACTTATTCACGAGTAAAATCGGGGGGAAAAAAATCGGGGGCGAAAATATCAGATGCGCCATTGCCTTTTTGCAAGCTTATAACAGGATCTGGAGGTTAGAACCGCGTCAATTCGCGGTTATCGGAGACTAAATTTGCACAGAAACGGCCACTATCCGTCAAAAAATTAATATCTGCTGGAAAACTGCCGTTTGTAGCCTTCTATTTCGGATTTTATGTCGAAAACCTAAAACTTCTCCCCCCCCCTCCCCGGAAAGTGATACTTTTGGAGCTAAACTTTGAATCTTAGACTTGAGACAGTAAACAGAGCTGACATTTCCTCTCCCACCACAAGCCTGGTTGGCACAGCGGGGTAAACACGATTTGAGCTAGCCAAAAACACACGAAAATTGCGCGTCGAACCTGCGAAAATGGGATTTCAGTGTGAAAAATCGGTTTCCAAGCTAAGCCGACCTTCAAAATCGGTTTGTCAGCAACAAACATCGGCAAATTTTTGATTTTTGGTGAAAATGATAAGCGAAAATGTGTTGTTTTTTTTAGTGAGAAAAATCCGCAAAATTGGTTTTATGGGGAGGAATACAAGAAAGCCAGATCACGGATTTTTTGGGGGCAGCTGCCCCACGAAATCTGCGCTTTTGATTCTAGGGGAGGGCAACTACCCACCCCTGCCCACCGCTGGCTACGCCCATGTTTCAGGACTAGAATCGGGCATTTCAGGCAGTTTCTGGGCACCAATTGTCAATTAAATTATTTGTAGGGCCCTTAAGGTCAGTTTGGCCATTTTTAAAGCGGGAATCACCGGGTTGAGCTATTTTCAGCATGAAAACAGTCAGTTTAGGCAGTTTCAAAACGCGAATCGTCATTTTCGCTGTTTTTAAAGCGACGATTATTGTCAGTTAGGTTAATTCCTAGAGCCGCGGAATGACCAGTCTGTGAGTCTAGGCATTTTTAAGGCGCGAATGGTCGGTTATTTGGCCATTTTCAGGGCAGGAATAGCCCGTTCGGATATTTTTGAAGGCATATAGTGTCTGTTTTGCCGATTTTATTACTTTAATACCCAGTTTGACCATTTTTAGGGTGCATAGAGTCAGTTTTGCTATTTATAGAACGCGAACAGTGCGTGCGTGAATCCAAGGCAAGAATAATCAATTTGAACCATTCCTGATGCGTGAATGGTCTATTTGGCAATTTTCATCTTTTGTTTAATCTTTTCCATCATTCTTTCTCATCATTTTTTGTTTAAACTTTTCCAGGCCGTAATTGCCAGTTTTTACATTTTTAAGGTGCATGGAGCCATTTTGGCCATATTTTGAGCGGAAATTTCCAGTTTTGCCATGCTCCAGTTGGGCCAGTGTTAGCGCGCTTTATTATCATTTGAGCCTTTATAGCTATTTTCAGGTTAATCTACAGTTTTGGAATTTTATAGCGTGAATATAGTTATTGTAGCCGTTTTTCAGGCGCAAAATAATCTGTCGTGCCCTAAAATGACTCACACAATTTGCGCCTTGAAGATAGCTAAATTAAAGTTAAGCACTGAAAATTGCATTCGGTAGTCGGTACCATGTTTAATGCGCTGGTATAACTGACGATTTATGCTCTGAAAATCGCTAAACTAACCCTTTCGGACCATAACCTTGACAAAACTGACGATTTTGTGCACTGAAAATAGTGAAACTGGTCATTCACGCCCCCCAAAATTGGCCAAATAGACTTAATGCACCACTAAATGGCTAAACGTATACGATTATCCGTGCCCCAAAAACTCCAAATTCATACGATTCCCACATGGCTACACTGACAAAAAATGCACACTAAAAATGGCAACCTATCCATTTTGCTCCCTAGAAATGGCCACCGACGAACTACTCGTGCCTTAAAGCCAAACTGGATATTTACGCCCACGCTCTGAAAGCGGTAAAACGATGGCTGACCGTTCGCGCCCCCACAAATGACGCAACTCACGATACGCCCACTGAAAATAGCTATAAAACCGACTATCTGCGCTGAAAGAAATGACCAAACTGGTTATTCGCGCGTATTTAAACGATAAAGTGACCGTTTTTGTTCCCGCACCGAACAGAGCCTTTCTCCGCCGTTCCTCATACTTCTCCGCGTGATATACGATATACCCTCTTTTGGTTGTGGAAGGGTGGGGAGGGGACTTTTCACTCAAATTCAAGCCCTTTCCTTACCCCGAGACTCATATTCCACTGATAATTTGCTGATGCCTGGTGTATTTCGATGCATCCATGGGCATGTGAGAAAACCCATCGCCACCGGTGGGGCACGTCTTCCCGCCTTTTCAACGTCAACAAGCCATAACAATTAGTTTTGTTATGTAATATACCGTAAAACTTTGCATTAATTTTTGTACAGTAGTAGTAGCACCGCAAATCACGAATAAACAACGTTTGTAGGCTGAAAATAAAAAGAAGAGAGAAAAAGTTGTCAAAAACATATTTTTGGCAGATTATTTTAAGTGCTAAAAAACGATAACAAATTGTCCGAATAAATTTATATTCTTGGAGTACACTTGTTACGAACGTATACAAATAAAAAATACACAATGAATCCATTTTAACTGCTATCTTTTATTTCACCAAGATAATTCCCTAAAAAACAAAACAAAAAAACGCAACGCCACCCCAAAAATTAGCCCAAAAAACACTAAATAACAGAATTACAACATCCTTGGGTGCATAACACTTTCAGTACGACATCGGCCATCAATTAGCATACATCTTGTTCAGTGAGTAAACTATATTTTTAAATAAAATTTCATTGGGTGTTGTTCCCTTCTGAGAAAAAGAGAAACAAACAAAAAACAAAAAAAAACTGTGTCTTGATGATAGATGCTTACGCTTTGGTGCGGGGGGGGCACACTTGAAATTCCACTGAAAACCTTGAAAAACCACTAATATGGCGGGCCAAATTAGTACTAAAGACTAATTATAATGGCTAAAATTGAAACCTAGGGCTGATTCGCACTGAATCACAGTTAAAGTTGATTCAAAGCGCAAATTCGCGGCTAAATCGAGAATACGCTAATTCGTGGGTTCTATGAAGGCTAAAATTCCTAGCTATTATTGAAAAAATATCTAATTCATGGCTAAAAGTGAATAAAAATGCCAATTGGCGGCTGAAATTGTGAAAAAACGCTTATGTGCTATTCTTCGGTCAAGCCACCTCCTAAAATTAATTAAAAACGCTAATTCACGGCTAAAATGGATAAAAAACGCTAACCAGCTGAAATTGAGGGAAATGGCCGAAACATAATTTCTGAGATCTCTGTAATTGTAAGTTCCGGGTCTAAATGTCGGGGCGAATTGCTGGTTAATTCCCGCTAAATTATGCAAGTTCACGCACACAATGATTGCAAGGGAACTCGGGCTTTGACGAGTGCCCGAATTCTGACGAATAGTCGCAAAAATGACGCCTTTTGAAGGCAAATATCCGCTTTTTCGAATTGATCAATTTACCTCCTCACCAATCTCTATTCATACCTCGTCTACAATGCAGCCAATAGTGCATCGACGAAGGGGCTAAGGGAGCAGTCTGAGCCAAGCCACCATTCAAGGGGGGGGGGGGCGAAAAGCTTAAAGATGAAAAATTTGGATTTGTAGGTGGCGTTGATTAGCGGTAAATATTTGCGAGTAAGCGATCTTTTGCCACTTAAATTAGGGAAAACATACCAATTCTCGATACTTGTAGGCAACTCTTCGCTGGCAAAACAGAGAAAGTACGCTAACCGCACGTTTCCGCCCATAAAAGGCGGATAAAAGTGAGAAGGCGTTATAGTGTGTCTATCTTTGGGCAAGTACGCGGCAAACGTGGGGGGGGAACGCTAATATTCGCGGCGGAAATAGCGGAAAAGCGCTGATTCACAGTACAAACACTAGTTTAAGGCTAAAAATGGAGAAAAACACTCTGATGTCTGACGTGATGCTAAAATGGAGAAATACACTAATTCACTGATCAATGTGAGAAATGCGCTACCTAATTTACGAAGCCAAGATTGATGACTGTGGTGTTTCGCGGCTAAAATCAAAAATTTAAGAAATAATCCGCCGAAAAAATTGGGAAAATAATTCGTAGCTAAATGAGATAAAGCGCATTTCACGGCAAAATTAGAGAAAAGGCGCTAAAAACGCTAATTCACGGATTTTGTGAGAATACAGAACTGAAATTGAGTAAAAGTGGTGATTCGCATGTGATGTATTGTCACTCTAATCGCCATGAAATTTACAAAGCGCATGACTTTGGTTACCATCTTTTCTAGGAGTTTTGCGACTGGAACAAAAAATATGGAGCGCGTATCTCTGGAAGCGGATCCTCTCGTTCGACGAATCAAAGAAACCATCAAAGCAATCGACTATCCGTGCACCTATAAATACGAGCCGAGCGGTGTGATAATGTCTGACGAGTTCCGTGATATGAGCAAAAAAATCAAGAGAATGACCGTACGCCAGGACGATATTTGGATTGTTACGTTCCCAAAAACTGGTATAACCCCATCACTCATCTAACGGAGTCTTGCCCTGGGGTTTCTAATTTTTTAAAATTATTTTTCAAGGAACGACTGTTATTCAAGAAGCAACGTGGCTGTTAAAAAATAATTTAAATTTTGAAAACGCTCAACAAGTTCCTCTAACCCTTCGAGTTCCATTCATAGAGTAAGTAAACATTCTTCATCTCGCAGAATTTAGGGACTTATTTCCCTGCAATACCTTACAATGTTCATGTTACGGCTATAAACCCGACTTTTTGGCATTTTCGACATTATCGGAGGTCAAACGCTTGATATGCTCACATTGACATGATTTGTGCTGTATCGTGCTTGCATGTTTTATCAGAGCCTTGGCGATAGGTCTCCCGAGTGAAACTTTTCCAAGCGTTGAAGACTTCGAGAATATGCCGTCGCCTAGAATAATTAAGTCTCATTTACCGTTAAAATTACTTCCGGATGCATTATGGACTGTCAGACCAAAGGTTTGTCCAATTAATTCACTGTTGGGTAACTTTAAAAATTACTTATTGACAAACCCAACAGGTAATCGTAACGTATAGGAACCCAAAAGACGTCGTGATTTCCTACTACCATCATTCGAGAATGATATCGGGGAACGAAGGGTCATTCGAGGAATTCGCTGAAGTGTTTTTGGCTGATAAATGTGGGATAAAAACGTTAAAATAAGGTATGAATTAATTTTTTTCTCATGGCGTAATTTTTGCGAATAGATCAGTTTTGCCCTTACTGGCCGATGGCCCTCGAGCTTTGGGAAAAAAGGAACGAGCCCAACGTTCTACACATTTTATTTAAGGACATATCACAGGTAATTTAACACCATTAAAAAAATATATCAGAAAAAAATACAATCAAATTTAATTCCCAACAGAATAAGCAGAAATTCTTAAGCCAGTTAACGGAATTTCTACAAGTGCCTCTGACGGCCAAGCAAGAGGAAGACCTGTTGAATCACATGAGCTTTGGAAACATGCGCCGTAATCGTTCGGTCAACTACGAGGATTTGATACGGTCCAGGAGTAAACAGGGTGGGAACTTTGTGCGGAGTGGGAAAATCGACGAGTGGAGAGAGAAAATGACGCGGGAAATGATCGAGAAATTTGACGTATGGAGCGCAGGCTTTCTGAAAAACTCCGATTTTCCTCACTACTATTGAATACTAAGTTGTACTTTTCTTAATATGGAGTCTTATGAACAAATTCTGTGCTATTGGGGGAGGGGACTATAGAATTATTGCAATGAAATAATTTAAGTAAATATCTACTCGATTGAACGAAAAACGACAGCAAATACTCTTTATTGGAATAAAGTTATCGGTTTTATTTCCTGGATGCTACAGTTAGGGATAAGAAAGTGTGGCAAAATACACTGAAGGCAAGACAAACGACAAATTAAGGCAAGAGAGCTCGCGAAGCCAGCTAGGAGCGAAGGGGTTTTCGTCCTATAGGCAATAAGGTTAATACACTCTGAATACATTCATATATTTATTCATTCATTCATTTTACGCACTGATTTAATTGACTAATTGGACAAACCCTACTTAAATTGATTAATCAACTAGCGTAATAATTAATTTCAATTACGTAAAGTTTCACTTTGAACAGTGAAAAGAATCAATCTAAACGCCTCTTGCATCGAGAGCTATTTGCATGACCTCCTCAGTCCTCACTGCAAGATTTGACAAACCCCCACCCGCTCAGCCTACTCTACAGTCTACACAATCATCAAAATCATAATTGAGATGTTTCTGTTCTGCACTAACGACTAATCAATTTGAGGCCGGTACGCTTGGTACTCTACCAAGTTAAATCGAAAGGGTGAATAATTTTCAGCATTTTGATGATCCACGCTAACAGCTAAACTAATGATTACCTTCGAAAGTTCTCAATGGAAAATCGTGTCAACAGCGAAGAAAGTTCAAAAACGTTGAATGCAAACGTTGACGAAGTACACTTAAGTTCTTGTGAAAGAAATAGTTTCGTTGAAGTAGAAAGAGGATGCTTTCACGCGATTGAAAGCCCGTCATTTAATTGCCCAAAAGTTGTCTAAATACTCTCCAGTCCATTTTCCTCGGGCTTCTTTTCTATCGCGTTATTCACCGGTTAGGAAGAGCATCAATTGAATTTTCTAAGTGAATGCAATAATCTTGAACTCGCTTTTCATGTTTAAAGCGTGTGAGGTTGCCACATATCGTCGGCCTAGAAATGATACCTCGTCAAGTGAAAAAACACGATTTTACAGGAGAAACAAAAAACTTTTCATGCAAAACCTACAATGAGGAAAATGCATAATTGGGCTTTTGGAAAGCAGGATATTAAAGTTTTGGTGGTTTATGTATTGATAAAAAGTGATAAATCAACCTGTTACTGAGAAACGCTACATATAAGAGTTCCCACTACTAGAGTTTGGTTTGAGCTCTCAAACGGTGAACAAGTAGCCAAAGTACACTTTCATTCTTGAAGGTTCACGATAGAGAGAGAAGCCGATAGGTAAATTTGTATTTGCCTTCTCCCCTTTTGTTCTTTTTTATAAATACCTAGTAGGTGTTCTGTACAAAATTATTAAGAAGTTTCGCATTTTAATTTTAATTTTTGTTCGATTCTCTGAATTGAACATAATGGATGGGAAAAAGGACCCTCCAGATATTCACGACCCAGGACCGGGTCATACAAATTCGGGTACAGACGAGATTATGGATATTACTCTTACCACACCACCCTCCCAACCCCCCTCCCAACCCCCCATCCAACCCAACCCAACCCAACTAACTCAAAAAGGAAAAGAAAATTCGAATAAACCACACAGCAATAAGAGCGAAGAAAGAAAAACGTTTATACCGTATCAATATGAACCCATTCATAAGGGCCCATTCATTGTTTTTCTAGAGGGCGAGTGAGAAGGGAACGGCATAACTCGAATACATCCAATGCCCTTGGGTAAATTAATTTTCTGCTCGCATCCCGAACTGAAAAACTCAATAAATGACGTCAAAAAAATTGGGAAAAACAGGGTTAAGGTAACCCTATCAAATAGAGAAAGTGCCAACTTGCTTATAAACTCTCCTAAAGTTGCAGAAAAGAGGATAAAAGCGTACGCGCCATCATACATTATGCACCGACAAGGAATTATAAGAGGAGTCTGCCATGACCTCTCAGAAGAGGACATTGTAGAAAACATCGAAATCCCTCATTATGCACCAATTAAGGTGATTCAGGCTAAGCGTTTTTCGAGGAAGGTAATTGAAAACGTGCTGACGAAGTACGTCCCAACCCAGACCATTTTACTAACTTTTAGAGGCTAAGTTCTGCCCGATTACGTCACTTTACATTATGTTAAATGTCCAGTAGAAATGTATACCCCACGTATAAACCAATGTTTCAATTGTTTACGATACGGACATAAAAAAGAAAGCTGCAGGAGTAAACCACGATGCAACTAGTGTGGAGAAGAGCACTCGACTAATGATTGTTCTCAGGATAAACTGTTGCAATGCGTGCATTGCAAAGGGCAACACTCCGCGTTCTCAAAAAGCAAATGCCCAGAATTCAGTAGACAGATGTCAATTAGAACAACAATGGCCAACGAAAACCTTACTTTTACGGAAGCAAGAGACAAATTAAATAGTAAAAGTTTCAAAAATATTTTAACCTCTCAGCCCCCAAACATCCAACCATTTGACAGTTTTCCCACCCCTACAACCCTCTAACAGGGTACCCCCTAAACGTCCACGTCCCAACACTCCACCTAATAAAACTTTAGAGGCCCATAATCGCATATTGGAAGCACATAAACGTGATATTCTCCAATGCTCCCCAATTTCAAAAAATCCATACGCACCCCCCTCTGAAATAGTACAACTACCTTTTAGTAATCATATCCCTGAAAACCTGTATGAAGCTCTGTTCGAAATTTTCAGCTCTCTTAAAAATACCGAATGTACAGATAAAAATGAAATAATTCGTGAAATAAAAACTAGGATGGAACACTACACTCTAACTCAATGAATCACCAATTAAAATTTTTACAGTGGAACGCTAGATCAGCAATTAGTAATAAAGGAAGTCTCGAGGTTTGTCTATCGGAAAACAATATCAACATAGCTATTTTGTCTGAAACGTGGTTCACACCAGGCAGATATGTGAACTTTCGTGGATACAATAATATTAGACAAGATAGAGATGACGGCAGGGCAGGGGTTGCCATTCTCATTGAAAACCATATACCATATAATACTTTCACTCCAATCCAACTAGATAATGTCATGGTGGTAGGCGTAACGATTCTCTTTAATAATCAAAAAATTTCCATACTATCAGTGTACAACAATCCTGAAAACAATATTACTTCTAGAAACTGGGAAAGACTTTTTGACAGCGCTCCAAGGCCTTGCATTATTGCTGGCGACTTTAACAGTCATCATAGAATATTCGGGTGTTCCCTTACGAATAATAAAGGAAATGCCTTATTGGCCGCAATAGATAATAATAACCTCATATTATTGAACGACGGCTCTCCTACATTGGTAAACAAATCAGGACAAATCCATACCTCTGCTATAGACCTTACGTTTATTTCACCTGAATTGAGCCTGAAATTCGAATGGAGAATAACGGAGGATCCCTTAGGATCAGACCACATCCCAATACTTTTTGAATATCATGCTACGGGCGTTCACGATGGGCTTATTTCTCATAACTATACAGGACGTAAATGGAATTTGAGTAAAGCTAATTGGAACGAATACACCTCCTTAATGGAGGCCTACACTAACATACAATTGACAAGCAAACATTCCAGTGATTATACAACTCTAGTAAACAACATTAATAAGGCAGGTGACCAATCGATTCCAATATACAAACAAATCATAAACTACAAATACCGTGAACAATGGTGGAATGAAGACTGTAAAACTGCTATACTCAATCGAAAAACAGCCTACAACTTATATAAAAACACCCCCAACTACAGTAACTACATTTCATACCAAAGAACTTCAGCCATAGCCAAAAAAACTATAAGACAATCTAAAGCCAACACCTGGAAGCGTTACTGCGAAAATATTAATAGAAACACCAATATACGAGAAATGTGGAACGCCTTTAAAAAATTAAAGAATAGAAAAACGCACAGATTGGACGGAAGATTTTTACAACAAAATTTGTCCCCCTTTCGTTCCTGAACACAACTTTGACATACAAACCACCTAGGCCGAAAATCACCCAATTCTACATCCGTTCACGAAGAAAGAACTGGACATCGCCTTAAAATCAAACAGAAATACTGCTCCAGGCATAGACAACATTCACTATCCCATGATCTTCCACCTTTCCGGAAATGCGAAAACGATATTGTTAAATTTATACAATAAAGCTTGGGTGACAGGAAACTTCCCTGATGCCTGGAAAAAGTATTTAGTTATTCCCATTTTAAAACCCCATAAACCACCTAACGATTCGAATTCTTACAGGCCCATATCACTATCTCACTATGTTCATGCATCCTGAAAACCTTCGAAAGAATGATTAAATACAGGTTAGAGGGGTTTATCGAAAGTAACGGACTCCTTCCATCCATTCAATTCGGGTTTAGAAAAGGAAAGACAATCCAAGACTGCCACACTCTATTAATCTCTGACATAGATCTTGCCCTAACCTCCAACAGATCAGTAGTTGCTGCCTTCCTCGACGTTGCCGGAGCATACGACAACGTGAATCTGAATTTATTATGTGTCAAATTATCATCCATGGGTTTACCGCCCCAGTTCATGAAAAACATCATTAAAATATTCGAAGATAGAATCATATTTCTTAAAATAAACAATGACGTCATCGGGCCAAGGAGGTCTTGTACGGGAATTCCACAGGGAGACATTCTTAGTACACTTCTTTATGCAATATATACGGCAGATCTCATGATGCTATCCAATCCCCAGATCAATATAATCCAATATACCGATGACATATGTCTATACACAACACATAAAAACATATTAACATGTATAGACATCCTAGACCATGCTATGCATGAAATACTAGCTTGGACTGCGAGCAATGGTATGACCCTAACTACGAACAAGTCCATTGTGTGCCCCTTTACGAGAAAAAGGTCCATTCCTCTCGGAGAAGAAGTAACATTGGGAGGTAAAAGTTTCCCTGTTAAAAATTGTGTCCGATTCCTAGGACTATATCTAGACACAAAAATGAAATGGACAACACACATAACCAATTTAATCAACACCTCCGAAAAATACATTAACGCCTTAAAACTTATCTGTTTCAATAATTGGGGAACGGAGCCATCAACATGCCTAACTTTTCATCGATCGACCGTAAGAGCTATTATAGACTTCGGCTGCATTTTCTATAGCAGAGCGAGTAAGACAACACTCCAGTCACTGGACAGGCTACAATATAAATGTTTAAGATTGTGTATGGGTTACCTCAAAAGCACCCCTACAAACGTTATCCTGGCCGAAGCACAAGAACCTCCCCTAGAACTTCGACGAAAGATGCTCACACGCAGGTTCACACTTAAAGCAATGGCAATATCGCCCCAGATTTCTAGTAAAATCTGCCAATTAACTTCTACCGTACTGACATACTCATATTGGAGATTCAAACCTACCCCCCTACTAGTCGAATGTTTCACCGAAAACTCTACCTACCAATCTCTCATTGCCAGTTCAGACAAACTTCCTATTTTCCAAAGTCAGTCATACCTAATCCCCACCCAAACCTCCATAGTCTATTCGACGGGGGAAAAAAGAGAACCCTTGCAGGAAATGCGCTACGCACTCGAAGAACAAATTCAAAGAGCAACCAATCCCAATCAAATATATACCGATGGATCCAAAACAGACAACAACGTTGGTGCTGCCATATACGACAAAACACATAATGTTAAAAAATACTTCAAATTAAACTCTCTGTTTTCAATTTTTTCGGCAGAATGCATTGCGATAATCGAAGCTCTCCGTTATATCAAAGAATCCACTGATCTGTCGTATTCAATCATAACTGGACTTTGTAATGCATATCTACACCGAATTGCCCAGGCAAATAGCCCTCTATGTGACATGTGCGGCTCAAACGATGATTTAGAACATAAAATAATGTCATGTCAGAAATACACAAGTGCTCGAAATCCGTTCTTTAAATCCCTATATGTATAAGAAATTAACAACCCCCTTCAACTATAAAATCGTTCTTTCCCACATTGATATAACATACAGGGATATATCCAATTTCATAGTAAATGCTAACTTAAATATTTGAAAGTTAAAACAACGCTAAAGTATAAAATAAAAAATATAATATTAATAATCTAATAGAATATAAAAAAGTATAAAATAGAAATATAAAAGTAATAAAAACTAATACAATGGCTAATGGCTTTATGTCTAGGCCACAAAAAAAAAAAAAAAAAAAAAAAAAAAAAAAAATGTAGGTTACGCTCACCAGTCAATTACAAGCCATCCCCTCTCTAAGGGACCACATATGGCGGACATTGTCAGTACCTTCGTGTAACTCTAGGTTCTCTATCTTCCCACTTACGAGGGGACACAAGCACGCTGCGGACGAGGTCTGTTACTAGGGAACACTAGACTAGGGTGAGCTACCTCTACAAAACTACGACATTTACGAGGTATCACTAGTTCACTTTGTCCATGTCTGTGATACGAGATGTCCAGGGACGGATACCCAGATTTGACCGGCCCGGGGCACTGGGAAAATGTCGGCCCAATATACATATATACAGGGTGATTCAGGAGGAATGTGAGAAACTTGCACTGGTGATAGTGCGTACCTGGGCGCACCAAAACGTCATGTAGACGCATAGCCGAAAATGCTTTGGTTCCGAGCTATGAGCATTTTCCAACTTTTTTCTGGTTTCAATACTTTTTACGGTATTTGTCGTGTTCTCGGCTCACCGTCGGTGGTTATAGACAAAGTGGATTCGGAAAGAAGACAAAATCCTGTTCCTGAAACCACCAGAAAATGTCGCCTGCGTGGCTATTTCAGCCACGTTAAAAGTGAAAAAGTGTAGATTTTTAAAATAACCGGTAAATTTCACATCAATCAGCTGCTAGTGCACGCATCGACTGATAAAGTTGTGTAAAACTACCCCGTTCTGTGCTTGCGTTCTGTGTACTTTCGAACGGTGTCCTGATAGTTGAAGTTTACAACCCTCTGACTTCAGCAATCAAGTTCAAATGCAAAAAATGAAAACAAGCCGAGTAGGTCAGGGTAAATGTATTTTTCTTAGGGTAATAACTAATAAGTCTCTTTGCGAAAAAAAAAGTGTAGTGTAGTGCAGGGCAGAACACAAACAGCCGTGTTACCTTCTCTGTAACCTAAAGCCCCCTCTCACCCTCCCATCATTACGTCCATCTTTACACCAGCCTGCAGGCTGGAGGTTAGTGCAGGCTGGTGTAAACATGGTTATAGTGAAGGGAGGGCGAGAGGGGGCTTTAGGTTACAGAGAAGGTAACACGGCTGCGAACAGACAATGTGTTCCTCCTAGCAGATTCAATTCACAACGAGCCTCAGAATTTGCGATTTTTCTCAATTTTTGCCGCGAGTTAGCGATTTTTCTCAATTTGTGCCGCGAGTTAGCGATTTTTCTCAATTTTTGCCGTAAATTAGCGCTTTTTGCTAATGGGCTGCAAAGTTAGCCTCCGGAAGCCTCGACTAGCCATTTTCTCAATTTTCTGTGAATTAGCAAATTTTCTCAACTTAACCCACAGTATAACCTTACATTAGTGTTTTTCCTCATTTTAGCCGCTAAAATTATAGATTTGTATGCATTTCGATTTCAGCCACGAATTAGAGGTTTCCCCAATTTTCGTCGCGAACTACGTAAAGCTTTTTCTGAATTTGGCTGCGGATCAAGCGATTTTTTCACTTTCTGGCACAAAGCTACGAAGCGACGAATTTGACGTTTTGTCCATTTAAATCGCAAATTAGCGTTTTTCCTCACTTCAGCGCTTCACAATTTTATCGGTGAATTATCGGATTAGCGATTTTTCGCCATTTTAGCGTTGAATTGGCGTTTTTTTCTGAGTTTTTGCGGTGATTTCGTATTCTTTTTGATTTTAACCGCTGTTGAGCCATTTTTCTCAATTTCATTCATGAATTAGCGCTTTTTCTGTACTTTATCCGCGGAAGCTTTAAGGAAACTGGTAGCCGCGAAGTAGCGCTTTTTCTCACTTCTGTCCGTGAATTAGTAGCGGCGTACCGAGACCACGGTGAGTGGCGAGGGGCCTAGATCGCCCCGGGCTCCCTATGTGGGCCTAAAAATGTGGATATTAAAGGATCTATGTTCATGATTGTATACATGAAAACGAGTTTTTGGCATGCAGTTGGACAGCAATATTGGCTCCTTTCGACGATTTTCAATCCATCCGACCCACGATGGAGTGCTTGCAGGTGATTAGCAAAGAGTGTAGCTGAATAATCGATTAAGCCCACAAAAGCGCTGTGCTACACTGCTCCCCAGTTTTGTTGTTGTTGTTGTTGTTGTTTTTTTAGGTCCGTAAGCGGATGAAGATGAGAAGGCGTACTAATATGCTATTAGTACGCATATTACCAAGTACCAACGCTGCAAAAAGTTGGGAAAAGTCGCTAGTATTCGTGGCCAAAACTGTTCAAAAGCTTTCATTCGCGGTATCTAGATGAAACATCCAGGCCGAAATTGAGAAAAAATCGCTTATTCGCGGTGTATGTATATGCCACTTTATGCCTAAATGAAGAAAAAACGCTAATTTGCTGTTGGTAAAATAGAGACGTGGCCCAGTTTTTGCAGTTCTGCAAGCGCTAAAAGGCAAGAAAACCCACTAAGGCTATTAGATAGAAAAAAGCCAATTCGGGGCTAAAATTGAGAAAAATGACAAATTTGCAACTGAAATTGCAGAAAATCGCCCATTCGCGGATAAAAAAGTGAAAAGCCACTACTTCACAGCTAATCTTCGACAAATGTTAATTCACGACTAAAATTGAGAAGAATGGCTAATTAGCTGCTGAAATTGGGACATAGGTAAACTAATCCACAGCAAAAATTGAGAAAAATAGCTAATTCGCTAATGAAATTGACAAAAAGCGCTACTTATCGATTAAACTTGGAACAATCCTATGCACTGGCAATGGGCCCTCCGGCCCTTTCGGGCTCAGCCCGATCGCCCATCCCCTGTATCCGCCCCTGGCAGATGTCACTTCATGGACGTTTGAGCGCTAAAAGAATTTTTTCTCACTTACGAGGTGCCACAAGATAGACGTGACTTCGAATTATGAACAAAACGATACCAATAAACCTCAAAATAGCGAGGCATCACTTCTATGCCGACGATATGACATCGTCAATCTCGAACTCAGATTGAGGAAAATCGTATAATTTGAATTTGCGTGCAGATGGAAAACATTTTCAGTTTATGAATGAAAACAAGGTCAAGGAATTTTGCACGACTCAACCCCGCAAAATTGCCTTCTTGTAGGGAGTGAATCCAGCAAAATTAACTTTTTGAGTGAGTAAAACCCGACAAATTTAGTTCTGTGAAGGTCAACAATCCCCAAAATTTAGGCTTTGAAAGGGCCAAACCCGCGCTATTTTGTTTTTGAAAGAAGCGAGATCCTCGAAATTGCTCTTTAAAATGAGAAAGCACCCTGAAAAAGTTTGATTTTAAACTCATGATATCCGGGAAGTTGGCCATTTTAGGGAGACAGCCTTTTTGTAGTTGTTTGGCAAAATAGTGTTTTTGAAAGATACAAACTAGTGGCACTGTTGTTAAGAAGCTTATAGGACGAAAATAGTTCTTATAATAGCAAAAAAGTGCGAAATTAGGTTCAGTAAGTGTCAAATTAGCGAAGTATAAGGGCAAGCCGGGGGGGAATCGCTTTTATTTCGAAGGACAAACACCCGTAAAAATTAAATTCATTTTTTGAATGAGTCAACTCCAAACGAGTCCTCCGTTGTTGTTGTTGTTTTTTTCCCCTTTTTTTGGAAGTCAATCCTGGAAAATGGGCTTGTTCAGTGAGCAACATCAGCAATATTTAAATCTGTGAGTGCCAAATAATCAGAAGAGTCAATAAACCCGCAAGATTTATCGCACACATAATATTAACGAGTGTGGGAGTACAGTAGAGTACCGATTTAAGGAGGGATGGGTGATAAGAGGTTAGAGATGAAAAAATAAGGATTTTTAGGTTTTATAAGCATTGATTTGCGGCTAATATGCAATATTGACTACAAGTCCGTAGTTTACTTAGAAACCTGGGTGGGGTTCGACTTAGCTTATCCCTGGGAGTACGACTCCCAAAGGCGCCTTCGTGGTGCTGGACTGGTAACCCATAGGTTGTGGGTTCGAATCCCACCGGGGAGCCATTTTTTCTCGAGACTCGAATCTTGTTGGGCTATGCCCTTCCATCGTCGTCCGGATAACATCAGTTTAATTAATTTATTAATTAAAAAAATGCCGGCGACAGAATTATTCATCATATCCATCAAACAAAACAGTATTTCTAAGGACTTCCGCACACGAGTCGTCGGCGATGCCAAAGGTACAATTTCACGTCCTCCTCGTCAACGCCGGGTTATTCATCCGTAGTTAACAGTAAAAAAGTGTCACCGACTCAAATTTTCGATACATGGAACATGGAACTACCTCATTCAATCACATTGACAGTTGAAAAATTCGAATCCTCTCTTATTAGTCGAGCAAACCCGATTCTACTTCGAAGGCCTAATTTTGAACAATTCCTGTCAGTTATACATAAACGAATTTTTTTTAAGACACCCCTTCACAAGCCATAATTATGTTGTTATGCATGTGTGGAGTCATTCGAGGGAATAAATTTGTTTGCGTAGACTCCACAGAACACATTCGTAATGTCTCAATGCGATGGTAGTGCGATCTAGCGGGAGCAAAATTTCAAACCCAAGAATGGTCTCGCGAGCTCTTCTAGTAAGCTGGATAACTTGGTTTTCTATATGACTTTGGTCATGATATTTGTGAATTTCCGTTTCGTGATGATTATTTAACTGTCGCAAAGACGGAAATTAACGTAACAAAAGGAACCCCAACAAAACTGCAGGATCGGTCAATAAAATTGAACTCCTAAATACATAATAAACAATTTATATTTTTACTTTGGAAAAACATTAAAATGTACATATTTTTCGCCCCCCTCCCACAAAAGCCTATATAGTTCAAACCTCATCTTTGTAATCAGACTGGCGAAAACCAAATTTTCATAGCCGTTAATTCCGAAAATTTCTAGTTCGAGTTTTTGTAACACAGAAATAATATTCTGGAAATCATCAGTCATCCCCCTCTTCAAAGTGGAGCTTTTATAGACTTCAAATCATCGTGCGACAAACATAATTTACCTCCTCACACAAAGCAATTTAAGTTCGAGCAAGTAATTAAAATGATGAAGGCGAATTTGTTCAAAAAGCAACTTACCTGTGTTTTGAAATTCTGCCACTGCGTAGTCGTAAAGCAACACGCTGCCGGACTCATGGTTAGAGAGAAAATAGAACAAAAATATGAAATTCCTACAATTCCTATCAGAAGCAGTTGGCATCCCCGTTTCTTCGAGCCATTCCTCTTCTTTTTTAAACATCGACGTTTATGTTAAAAAATATGATGTGTGTAGATGATATACTAATTTCACGGAGTTTGCGCACTAAAACCCCACTTTCGTGGTTCTGACTCACAGAAAACCCAATTTCGCGGCTGCTAGTTGCTGAAAATAACAATTTCGTGGCGATGCCTAAAACCCTGCTGTACTGTTCGGATCAATATGACCCAAAAACCGCGGTTGGACTGCCTATATTTCTACGAATTTCACACTCTGGTTAATAACTTACTTTTCTCTAAATTGTTTGTATGACTACCGACAACTTTTTTTCAGCCTGCTCCCTCCCCTCCCACCCGTTAGAAAGAAAATTACACTCAGTACGATCGGGTCATTGTGACCCCTACTCATTATATAACTTTAGCTGTGAATGAGTGCATTGTCCCAATTATAGCGCTATTCATCTTAGCGACGAAGTGGCCGTTGGAACCGTGAATTTTTTCTCCCTGAAATTATCTCTTTTCTCAAATTTAGCCGTTGATTGGAGCTTTTCCGAGATTGTATTTTCATATTTGGCCATGAGTTAGCACTTTTTCTCTAATCTAGCAGCGAATTAGCGATTTTATCAAGTTGAGCAGCTAATTAGCGCTTATTTTCTATATTACCACCGAATTGGCGATGTTGTATTTACATGACTGCATAACAACGAATTAGCACTTTTCTCATTTTTAGCCCCGAATTTCTTCACAATTTCAGCTTTTAATGAGCACTTATTCTCATTCTTAGTCGTGAATCAGCCCTTGTTCTTAATTTTAGCCCCGAATAAGCGATTTACTCACATTCAGCCACGTGAGTTAGCGCTTATCCTCATTTCAGCAGCGAATTAGCGATTTTTCTCGATTTTAGGGGGGGGGGGGTGATTGTGTGGGGTTGAAAAATTAGGAGGTCGCAAATTATCGTTTTTCCCAAATTAGCCGCGGGTAAGATCCTTTTTCAAAATTATTTCACATTCAGCCATTAGCACATTTCCCATTTTTAGCCCAATTAGCGCTTCTTCTCAATTTATGAAGCTGCCTCCAAAAATCGCGTGTTGACGTTCTCTCAATTTCAGCTTTAAATATGAGCTCATTTCATCATTTTCAGCAGTGATTTATTACTTGTTCCTAATTTTGGCCACGAGTATGCGATTTTATCTCATTATGGCCATAAGAGTTGGTTTTCCCCATTCGCATCGAAATTGAGCAATTTTTCCTAATTTTACGCAAATTGCGAATTTTTGCTGCCAAAATTTAGAAAAATCGCTTTATCCATGATAAAATGGGGAAAAAGCGCCAATTTTCGCCAGTGTATTTCCTCGTAAACTTGAGGAAAGACACTAATTCGAGGATCCGTTTGAAGAAACCAACTAATTCGCTACTAAAATTGAAATAAAGCCAGAATTCGCAGTGAAAAATCAAGAAAATAAGCGCTAATTTGTAGCTAAAATTGAAAAAAAAGCGCTCATTTCGCCACTAATTTGGAAAAAAAGGCTATAATTTGCCGATCAATTTGACAGAATCGGCTAATCCGCGTCTGAAATGAGAAATAGGTGATTTGCGGCTAAACTTGAGTAAAAGCGGTAATTACCGGCTGAAATGGGGAGCTTGCACATTTTTCATTAATGGTGTTTCTCTTCCACAATGCTAATGCTCACATTAAACATTGAAATCAATCAAGGATTTTTTTAAAGCGGATTTTTAAACATTTTGAGTGGGGATTTGATAACGTCAAAGCCTATTTAATGAAATGGTTGGTGTGAGGAAGAGGGGGGTAGACACATTTTCCGGGGGGGTCAATTTTTCTTGTTATTTGTAAACAAAAAATGTTAGAGTGCCCTAATCACATGCTTCAAAAGTAGGGATTGACGTCATTTCCCTTCGTACCATCTGTCCCCTCTTGAAGAACTTTGAAATTTATTTGAAAATTACCAAATGCACCAATCGGGCTGCAACTACCGTTGATATTCTTCTGTTCATGTGCCAATTCACCGGTATACATTTCTCCCGAATCGGACATTTATGCAAGTTCCCCATTGATAAATGATTTTTCCTGAAATTGTGGAGAAATGCAAATTCTGAGCAATGGAATGGATAAAAAGAGCTAATTCACCAATAAAATTATGGACAAACGCTATTTCGAGATAAAATTGAGAAAAAGCGCCAATTCACATGACTAAACAGTGAAAAAAGGGCCAATTCACATGAATAAACAGTGAAAAAAGCGCCAATTCACATGACTAAACAGTGAAAAAAGCGCAATTCACATGACTAAACAGTGAAAAAAGCGCCAATTCACATGACTAAACAGTGAAAAAAGCGCTAATTCACGGCTCAACTTGAGTAAAAGCGCAATGTGCTGTTAAACTAGAAAAAAAACGATTCACCTATACATTTCAGATAACCCAAAATGAATAAAAAGCACAATTTCCCGACAAAAATGTAGAAAAAAAGCTAAAATAACGGATATGATAATAAAAGAAAACCCGCTAATACGCGGCTAAATTTGAGAAAAAGTGCTCATTCGCAGCTAAATTGGAGAAAAACGTTACTTTCAGGGATCAATTTGAGTAAATCCGGAATAATTCGCTGCTGGGTGTGAACGGTCAATCTCGGGAGATAATACTAGGATTATTTGAAAAAAAAAAAAAAAAACTAATTGGCGCTAAAAATAGAGAAAAAGCGCTTAGGTATTCACAGTTAAATTGAATAAAAACGCTATTTCACGAATCAATTTGAGGAAAAGCGCTAATTTGCGGCAGAAACTGAGAAAAAAATGCTCATTCGCAGCTTAAATTCGGAAAAGGACTAATTTGCAAATCAGTGTGAAAAAATCCGGTGATTCTCGTTGCTGAAATTGAGTGAGAGTGGTAAATCACGGCTAAAATTCGGCAATAATTCGCGGATAAAATTGAAAAAGAACTCGAATTCGCGGCTAAAAGTGAGAAAAAGCGTTAGTGCGCGCCTAAAGGTGAGTTAAAACGTTGATTCGAGGGTACATTTGAGAAAACCTGCTGATTCGTGGTTAAAACTGAAAAAATTTGCAAAATTCCCGGCTAAAATGGAGAAAATGGGCTCTTTTTGAGCTATAGGGGGTTGGGGAGCGTCAATTCGCGACCAAAATAAACAAAAACGCTCATTCGCAGGACAAATTGAAAAAAAAACAAAAAAAAAAAACGATAATTCGCGGTTAAAATTGACAAAAAGCGCTTTTACGGGCTAAAAAAAAGTGGTAAAACGCCATTTCGCGCTTCCTGATGGAGCTAAAATGTTGAAAATTATATAAAAAGCCATAATTTAACGCAAAATTCTTGTTTATTTAGTGATTAAGAGGCTGATTAAGGGGGGGGGGGTATGGGTGTAGGTTCACCACTGTGAGAGTATGTACCCCCTCCACGATGTAAACTAGTTTTTTGGTGCAATCGTCCTACTTTTTCTTGCCAGGCGTTCTTGGAAACTACTTTTACATCTGGTCACCTTAACTAAGTGACCGTGGAGCTCCCCGCACTTCCACCCCTCGTAGGTTTTTTTACTTGAAACTGGTCAGTACTCTTCAATAATTTATTTATTAAATTAACGGTCAATTAAGATGCATTTTTAAGAGCGAATTTTTAACAATTAAAAGGCGAAAGATGACAATTCCAGAACTAGCGAACAGGTGCTTACAGGCACGAATGTATTGATTTGAGTGATTCTCAGGAAAATTGTTAGCACCGTGTATTATTTACTTCAACGACTAGATAAAAACTATAAATTCATAATTAAAACCTTAAAAGACGCTTAAATTTGCAGTTGCTCGAAAGCAAACGTTCTTGGCATTTTTGTTTTTCACGACTAGAGAAGGGTGCTTTTAAATTAATTGTATGTAATACAAAAAGGTAAGGTTTTTCTCACTCACCGGGTCATTTTTTTTTCTTTTTAGTTTCACGATAGTACGAAAACGCTAAAACACTTGGTTTTTTTTTCTCCGTATCATAAGAGTGATGATGAAGAGAGGGGGGAAAGGGAAGTGAAGTTCTTGTCTACAGGAGTCGTCTCCCCTACTTGATACCAAAATCCGGCCAGTAATTCAAATAGTAGCGATGCGTTGTGCCCTCGAAGAGCCGATCCAACCAATTTGGCAGCCCGTCCAGAAGATTTTCAACAAATATGACGTCGTTAAATGTTTCCTGAAATGGATGGACCTCAAATTTTTTTTAAAAATGTCTCGAAACCTGCGAACAGGGTTTGATCGTACCGGGTCTTTTTTATTGAAACCAATCTCTACGTCTGAGAGGTCACTTTCCGATGTTGAATCTTCAAATCCAATGAATGCACCAGCCGGGTCAATCTGTCTGCTCATTATTTTTCTCATTCTCTGTTAGAAGGATAGGCGTAATTATTTTAATTGGTTAATTAAATGCTGAGGGCACATCACTATCACTTGTTTTTTGGTCCAACTGTAATTCACAATGCAACTCACCGAGTTTGAACGAGTCGAGTCTTCCGGATGTTTAGCGTGATACATGCAGAAATACTTTCGAAGTCCGTTGAGAGCCAGAACAGTCCCGATACAATTCCTCGGATTGATTTTCAAGGAACGCTGCTCGCTTAGGCTCTGACTCAACACTTCAGCGTACCAGCTCAGACCTCCTGACCGGTCCAGATTCAAAATGGCGAACATAAGAGCTTTGTTTCTGTTGATAGCACAAACAAATTAGTTAGAATCAATTGTGTGGGGAAGGGGGACGGGGTATATACTTTCGATAAGGCCACACGGATTTGTGAAATTTTGGCAAAAGTTTCGTATTTGTCTCGTTATCGACCAAGAGGAGAATCGTTCGACAGCCCGGCTTTAAAAGTCGAACCAAACCGTTGTAGGTTTCGGCTCGCATTTCGTGGATTTTAAGGGACGGCTGGTAGCCGTTGGTTGTCGACCCGTTGCTACCGGCACAGTAAGACGATGTCGTACTTCCGTTGACGCCTCCATTCCCTGACCTTTTGAACGACGAGGTAGAGCCTTTGATTTTCTCCTCTTCCAGTTTCCTGTAAGTGCAATTCAGCGTATTTGAACAAATGACGAGCAGGAGGGGGCGATAACAGCCCACCCATCCCACGACCATTGACAGCATCGAAAATCTTTGTTCTCCTCACTTTATAACTCAGTAACTCGATGTACTAGCTCCAAAAGTCAACTTTTCGGCCAATAAATGAACACTAACCTCTTCCCTTCCGGCCACATTCCTGTTTGTTTGATTTAAAGTATTCAGCTTGGGCCCCACAAAATCTCTACTCTGCCACTACTTTTTAGCAAATTATCCAAATAATCATCAATTTGACCAAAACAATCTCAGAATTTTGGTCCATAGTCTCGTAATTGTGCCCTAGAAACGCGACTGCGTTCAGAGAAAGTTAAACTAAAGAGTAACGGAATTGAGTTTTTCTGTAACGGCGTTAACGTTTTTGAGTAACGATGCCCAAGTTCTGGCTAAGACAAATTTATTTTGTCGAAATTTCCGAGTTCTTTCGGTTTCTATTCCTCTTTCTTCAAGCGTCTACGTAGTTCACTATGTGTGGTGATGGGAGGAGGGAATATTAATTTATTAAATCATGCAAACATGTTAATAAGTAACTCACATGAGATAGTTCATGAGGTAGCCGGCTGCCACGATAATCAGAATGGTCGCGACGATTGACACGATGGGTAGAATGTGCTCTTTACCGAGTGAGTCTTGAATGAATTCCAAGGCAGTGAGGAGACGGGTGAAAAACTGCGAAACGGGTCCCTGGGTGTGCTCGTCAATGAGCTCACTTATGACGGCCTCATTGGCGAGGCCGATGGTCGACGCGTGTAGTAAACGATCGATGGCGGATTTCAATTGAGTTTTAGTCGAATTATAATTATCCCAAGTTGTTTCATCGTTGACGAGCCACTCGTATTTGACTCGCGACGTGTCCCGTCGTGTCAGGATGGCGACGTGGAGAACGGGCTCACTGGGACTGTTCTCGCCGGTGGTGAGCGCTGAAATGAACTGTGGCTGTCGCTCTTCGTATATGTACATGAAACGAACGCGCTCTTTCGAATAGCGAGACTCGAGAGCGAATTTACGGAGTGTGTCGCGCTGTGGTTCATGGCTGGGAGTGTCCTGGCAGACGAGAACGACGCAGAGACGTTTTCGATTTGAAGCGAGTCCAACGGGGCACAGCTCGTCGAGCATCGTCTGGGATGAGAGTCGTGGAAGTAGAAGGAAATAATTGCTCTTGATGACGTCGTGCATAGTGTTCACAGGGATGTCCATCATACTGAGGGATGCGACAGGGCGGTTCGTCACTTCGTTGAACACGAGAAGAGAGTCTTGTCCTCCAGAGACTTGATATTTCGATCTTATCCTCTCCGTAAGAGAACTCGTCGCCACGTGCCTGTAAAAGACGGCAAAAAAGTAAATAAAAACTGTTGGTGATGGTGACTGGGGGGAAGGAGAGCCACAACAGCGCAGCAAGGGAGTGCGGCACCAGCCGCAGAGTGTCGCCTTGTGGTTCTCGCATCGGTTTCGGTGACTCAGGGGTCGTCCCCGACATAATTTGCCGGGTGACGGGAGGTCGGAAGACGCAAAAGCAATTTTGCTCGCTAGTAAAGCCATCGGCAGGTTTTTCCGCACTTAAAAGCAATTGCACTGGTTTTACTCGCCAAAAAAGCTATTCTACAATAAAAATAAATATTATAGTACAGCATTTTAGGCGGTTTTGCTCGCCAAAATCAATGTCAACGGTACCACACCCTAGAAAACCAATTTCGTGGGTTTTGCTCAATAAAAGCATTTTCGGTGGCTAAAAACCAGTTTCACGGGTTTCGCTCCCCCCCCCCCCCCAAACCACAATTTCATAGATTTTTCCTCGCTAAAAAAGCAATTTCACTCGCTATAAAACCAATTCGCGGAATTTTCGGCAAATACTGAAAATTTCACTGGTTTGTCTCACTAAAAAATCAATATCGCCGGTTTTACTCACTAAGAAATACATTTCGGCTCTAAAAATGCAGTTTCGAGGGTTTCACGTCCTAAAAAAACAAATTTCGTGGGTTTCACTCCCTAAAACCCCAAATTCGTGGGTTAAAAAGCCAATTTCGTGGATTTTGTTCGCTCAAAAATAAATTTCACTCTCTATAAAAACAATCCACGGGGTTTCCTTCCCCAAAAAACCAATTTTGCGGGTTTCGCCACTAAAAAATAACTCATAAACCACGCCAAACTAATTCGATGTGAGAGATGAGATGAGTCAACAGGAGGCAACAACATCAATTGGAACGAAAAATACAAAAATCATCAATACAAACAACAGGGGGAAGTTGCAAAGCTTGAGCTCACCCGTGGTAGTTTTTGCGAATTAAAAATTGTCCTCAAATTTAGCCGCTAATTAGCGATTTTTCTCAATTTCAGCCGCGAAGTAGCGTCTTTATGAGTGAAAAAGTGACTTTTCTCAAATGCTTGTCTTTTTTAGTCGCAAAATTGGCTTCAGGATCCGCCAAAAGACATTTTCTCAATTTTTTCTGTGATTGAGCGCCTTTTCAACACTTAACACCCAAATTAGCGCTTTTTCTCAATTTCACTGGTGGATTGGAAATTGTCATGCATTACGTGGGTTTTGTTATTTCAAAAACCAATTTTACTGGGTGGAAATTAAGACGGGTGGAAATGCTCGGCTTAAAAGCAGAATTTAATGCAAATGGAAAACGAATTAGCGTTTTCCACAATTTTAGCCGCAAAACAGCGTTTTCCCCCCATATTTTTGCCACAAATTAGCATTTTTTTTGTCCACCACATGCTACGGATTAGCGGTTTTTTCTCAGTTTCAGCTGCGAATTCGCGGGTTTTTCACTCAAAGCCATAAATTGGCGATTTTCCTCAATATTAACCTCAAAGTGGCCTGCGAAGTCCACGAATTAGCGTATTTCAAATTTTTGACGCAAATTGAAATATTTCTCACATTTAGCCGTGAATTAGTGATTTCCGTCAATTCAAGCCGAGAATTAACGCTTTTTCTTAGTTTTAGCAGCGTAGTGGCGTTTAAAACTCGTGAATTAGCGAATTTTGTTAATTTTAGCCACGAATTGGCGTTTTCCAATATTTGTTAGCAGCAAATTGGCAATTCTTCCATTTTTGATAGCGAATTAGCATTTTTTTTTCAATTTAGGCTAAAAATTAACCCTTCTCTTAATTTTAGCAGGGGTAATTGTTGACAACATTAGCCTCAAATTAGCAAGTTCCTTTACATTTTAGCATCGCATTAGCAATTTTGTTTCACTTTTAGCTATAGATTAGAGCTTCTTCTCAGTTCTAGCCGCGAATCACTAGTTTTTTTTTTTTACTTATAGCCATGAATTCGCCATTTTTTCTCCATTTTAGCCACAAAGCTGACCTCAGAAGGCGAGAAGCGCGTATTGAAATTAGAAATTTTAACACACTAATATCCACGAATTTGTAATTTTCTTTAATTTTCAATCCACGAATCAGCGCTTTTTTTCATTATAGCAGAAAGGTTTTTAACCTTTGAACTCGCAAATTTTCTCGCGTTTTCCTCAATTTTTAGCCGGGAATAGCACTTTTTCCCAATTTGAGCTGAAAACTAGAGTTTTTCTTTACCTACACCGGGCAAATTAGCGAATTTTTCATATTATAGCTGCAATTTTTTACATTTTAGTTCCATAATGGCATTTTTTGCTTCAATTTTTCCTATGGATTAGCGTTTTTTGTTTAGTTTTAGCTTTGAAAGGAAGCTACACATGTGCGTTTTTTCAATTTAAGCCGGGATTTACTGATTTTCCACAATTTCATCATTGGATTAGCGCTTTTTCTCAATTTTAGCAGCGCAATACCGTTTCTATCGCTTGCATTAGCGATTTTCTTCCATGATAATTGCCGTGACCATTTTCAGCTGCAGATTAGCCATTTTTTATGGTAGCGAATTAGCAATTTTTCTCAATTAGAGGAGAAAATTAGTGTTTTACTCAATTTTAGCCGCGCTAATTAGTAATTTGTACAATTTTAGCCGCGTTGTTGTTTTTTTTTTTTAGATTTTAGCCCCGCATAACCAATTTTTTTTCTATACTTTCAGTTTGAGCCTCGAATCATTCAAAAGCTACGGATCTGCGTTTTCTAAATGTCAGCCACGAATTAGTGATTTTCTTCATACGTATATTTGCAAATTGACGTTTTTCCTCAGCTTTATCCGCGAATTAGCGATTTTTCTGGATGTGTAATAGCATTTTCTGCTAATTTTGCAACGAATTAGCATATCTATTCTTCATTATTCACCGTTCATTAAATATGCCATTTTTGCCCAACCAATTTTAACCCGAATGATCGTTGTTTTTGTCACTATTAGCCGCGATTTTTTTTTTTTACTCGTACAGCCTTGAATTAGTAGCGTGTAGTCTCAATTTTAGTCGCGGGCTTGGCCCAAAAACAACACTTTTGCGTTGATTTCTACATTTTAGCCGTGGACGATTTTTTCTCAATTTTGGTCAGGAAGTTGCATCATGAGGTTACGAATCATCGCTTTTTCGCAGTTATAGCCAAGAACATTAGCGCTTTTTCCTAAGTTTTTGCCACGTCAGCCAGTTGAAAATTGCCGATCAGTACATTATTACACTTATAAGGACCTAACGAAACTGGGGACGTCGTATTTTCTCCATTTTGGCCGTGAATTTTCCTCTGGAAGGCGGGAATTTTTGTATTTGAGCCACTGTAATAGCACTCTTGGAGGCTCAGTCCAATATTCAGCCCAAACTCTCAGGTCAGATATTGTCTGAAATTCGTAGAAAGGAGCAAAATCGCTGTCCAACCTTTTCACATACCTACGTCCATGAATATAGAACCTGAAAATCCTCATTTTTCCGTATTTAAGCTTTTCGGGGGCCCGGCTGAATAGCGTCACTTCGGTACGGTACTGGTTGGCATTTGTTGTGTTTTAACCCCCTCCCCTCCCCTGCTACAATTAGGGGATTTTATTTCTCACATTTTTTTTAGAGTGATTTGACTAGCATCAGCTCTGGGGGATTCCGCTGTTACCCTAACACACACCATCGGTAACAATTCAACCACAGGTCGATTTGATTTGGATTTTCTTGGGCGTCAAAAGAAGCTCCGCACCGGCCATCATGTACCCTAGGTACGCCACTGTTACACAAGAAAAAAAAATCTTACCCGAAAGCAACGCGGTCCCTGTGGTAATAAGCAGTCAACAGGTAGCGAAGTCTCAACGGTTCTCTGTTCTGGAACACTAGAGCCCGTATTTTGTTGTCTGACCAGCCTCCGAGGAAGACGTCGGCATTGTCATCCGTGATTGTTTGTATCATTTTATAAGGCAGTTTACTACGAACAAAATCTGAATGGAACAAAAAAATCGATTAACTTTGAGACGTTTGTTGGGAGGGGGGGTGCGGAAGGAGCTTCCATACCAACTACTTTTTGAACGCTAAACATCGACTCTTTATACACGCGAGCCCGACCGTCGGTGACGAAAATCAGCGACGGTAGGGCTGCTACGCCCACTTTTCGCGTCAACCCCTTTTCATTTTCAGCATGGACAGTGGCAATACCGACGCCGATGTGTTCCAGTTCGTCCATGATCCGCCGCCAAACTGGCTCGATTTGAAGGCAAGGGAAGCACCAGTCGGAGTAGAACAGGATCAAATAGGGCGTTTTGTAACTTTTGGGTAGGACAGTGTTTTCATACGCTCTGTAAACCGAAAATTGTGTTAGGAAAATCGCGTCATTCTAACCTGCAAAGAGAGAGGACCCCCCCCCCTCCAAGAGTCTCACCTTGACGTTATGGACAATTTATGGAAGAGCGTGATGTCACGATCAGAAAAACGAAATCTAAAACCGGACTGAGTGAAAATTTCGTCGAATGGATCGAAATGATGCCGGGAGTGGCTATTGGTCGACCGATCGGGTCTTGGTCGCGGCTCGTCCACCACACGATTGAACGTGTCGAACATGCGGCGACGCTCAGGGTCGGTGAGCAGTTCGTACGCTCGAGTGATTTCGACGAATTTATCCTCAGCGGCTGGATCGTCATTTTTGTCCGGATGCCTTCGTGAGATTTATTCAATTTCAAAACGAATTACACGCGGAAACAAAAAAAATCAACTTACCAAAATTTCGCCAGCTCCTTGTAGGCTCTTCTTATGTCGGGCACAGAAGCTGACTTGGTCAATCCTAAAACCTTGTAAGGGTCGGTGAACGACGTCGTCCAGTCGAATAGGAGACATACCAGGACCAGTTTTACGAGACATTTCATTTTTTTTTAAATCAATTGACAACACCGAACGTATTCACCTCATACACTTTCATTGAAACAGCCGCATTCACTCAAATTTAACAAATAAAAACAGTAAATTGACAAACATAAATTTTAATTCGATACCCTGAATTGCTACCAAGTGGCACTTTTTCGACTTAGAACAACAAATTCCATTTTAAGCCTCATTTATCACATCATTTATAACTTATTTTACACACAAAAACTTCATCATATTGATTAGAAGTCTTCTCACTTCAGCTGTGTTGATGGCGGGATCCAGGGAAGAGTGGCCCGCTCATAATATGAATAACAGTGCCCGGCGTTTTATTTTAGAATGCCGAGCAGGAGGCAGGAAACCCTTCGACCAACCGTACCTATTTACGAGGTTCGCTTCAAAATTAGACGTTAATGGGATTTTCGGGGCCCTGAAATGAGCGGCCGAGGTCCTAGAGCGTTCGACATAAATGTGTGTCAAGTGTCGAGTGATAAGCCGAGATTCCAGCGTTTACTATAAATGTACTATGTCATTCATAAATTCGTGTTATCAATTTTTCACCAATGAAGAGAACGACAAGCTTTTTTTATCATAAAATGCTCCTTCTATCTCCAAGTTTTTAAATTTATTGGCTCTTAATTATTATTATTATTATTTAATAAGCTTTGTATTCCAAACGAAAAAAATTCGCCGGCTATCTCTACGACTAGCCATGTCCTGGCTTGAACGTCCCATACAGGGGCTCCTCTTGGACATCAGTGGAGTTCTTAAAGATGGAGACACACCTATTCCAGGCTCGGTGGACGCAATTAACAAGTAATTAAACCGTCAGTTGTTTAAAAAATCAACACGTGAAAATAGTAAGTGGGTGGCAAATTTCCCTTGACAGGCTCAAAACAATCGGCCTACCGTTTCGATTAGTCACTAACGAAACTCTCAAATCCCGGTCAACCGTTACTGGTGTGCTGAACAAATTAGGTTTTGACATATCCGAGGATATCATGATACACCCGGTGCCTGCCGTCGTTGAGATTTTAAAAGAAAAGAACCTGAGGCCCAAACTTCTGACTCATCCGCGGGTGAGCTGCCTTACCCTCCCCCACCCTCTCATAACTTCTTCTAGAGTCTTTTATGCTACAGATGCACGAAGAATTCAAAGAACTCTCCATGGAAAACCCTAACTGCGTTGTAGTAGCCGATGCCGAAGACTATTTCACATACAGGGCCCTAAACGACTGTTTTCGCCTGTTGATGGATTCGAAAAATCCAATTTTATTCTCCCTCGGCATGGGGTAACCTCGTTGTACCGGAAATTCCATAGGACGCAGAAACAAAAAAAATCTCAATTTTTATTTTTCAAGAAAGTACTACATGGATGACGATGGTCTTTCTATGGACGTTGGAGCCTTCGTCAAAGGACTCGAGTACGCCACTGGTGTTCAACCCATCGTCGTTGGAAAACCTCAAGCCGAATATTTTATGCGCGGCGTCAAAGCTCTTCAATTAAAACCAGAAAATGTACGCTCATTTTTAAACGCGCGAGCTTCCCCTTTACAATTTGTTAATCTAAAACGCTCCCCTTTTGCTCTAAAAAAAAAAAATAATTTTTAAAAAGGTCCTCATGGTTGGCGATGACATCGAAGGCGACGTCGGTGGTGCCCAGGCCGCGGGCATGCGAGCTGTTCTAGTGCGAACAGGGAAGTACAGGCCGAGTGATGAGGTTCATCCTACAGTCAAGCCGACGGCGGTTGTAAGCAACCTGTTGGAATTAGTGAATTTATTGGAGAGCAAGATGGAAGAATGGAAACAAATGTTGTGGACGCGGTATCGTTGAAGAGTACTGTACGTACACGTCAGTGATTTTTTCAAGAAGCGTCGCGTGCTCAAATATATATTCATGATGGTGTTATAACAATTTTAATCGTGTTTAAACCCCGTCAGTGGCGTAACCAGAAATTATCAGCCAGCAAACAAGAGATCCACGTTCTATAGTAGGGGCCCTTATTCAGGATCCAAGTGATATTGCTGCGCTGGTTTAAAAAGCGTGAAAAGCCGCAAAACTTGGGTTTGAGGGTGCCAAAATAACGAAATTTTTCTTTTGAACCAAAATCCGTAAATTTCATTTCTCAAATAGAGTGAAAATTCGCGACATTGAGTCTTGAAAAAGCAAAAATCCGTGAAATTGGTTTTAAAAGAGCTTTTGAAGCATTTAGTTATGGAAAATTTCCAGCAAAATTAGGATTTCAAAAAAAACAAAATCAATACATTTATTTTTTCGCAAAATTAGGTTTTGAATCAACTGAACTAGCAAAGCTGATTTTTTAATGAATTAAAGACAAAAAGTTTTTTTTTTTTTTTTTCAGGCAAAAATCTTTTAAATTGGGGGTTTAAAAGGAGAATGTCCATGAAATTAGGTTCTGAAAAGAGTTTAAATCTGTGAAATTGATTTTGAAGAAGCAAACTCCATATCATTTGATTTTTAAAAGCGTGAAAATCAGCAAAATTGGGATCAAATGAGTCAAATTAATTTTTTTAATTAGCCAAACCTGTGAAACTGATTTAGATAAATACAGGGTGGTCGGTTTTGGCATGTACAACAACAAAAATTGGGTGAAACTAGACCTTATTTGTGATCGAAAATGTTCCATCGACTATAGTCCGAAAATCAAAACTCTTCGAGATATGATTTTTTTAAAGCTTTTAAGCCACTTTTCTCGGCAAAATGCAAGTTGCTTGCTTCCGAGTGAACGTTTTGCAACCTTAGACGAGGGATTTGAAAAGGCTGTTTTGTTTTTTGTTACCAAAATGGCTGATTTTGCACAAAAATGCCTGGATTGAAAAAATAAAAGCTGATCTGGAGAAAAATACCTAATTAGAAGCGTGCAGCTTATCTTTCGGAAGGCATTCGTGTTATCAATTCAGTGTTTTCTCTTTGAGAAATACTTTTATGGTTTATTGTAAGCTAGTTGTAGAATTAAATTAATACATTTTTAACTTCTAGATGATAGCTGAAGTGAAGGAGAGGCTCGGTGAGCTGAGGGCCCTCGTCGGAGGGTTCGACCCAAGTTCAGCCGTGGACTCGGAGTTCTCCCATGATATGTTAAATTACCTTGAGTGAACGAGAAGACTCACAAATAATAAAAAATCACCTCATCACCATACAAAACTACGTATTCTATGCCTTCCGAAAGATAAGCTGCACGCTTCTAATTTTGAGAAAAAAATCCTGGTTGCTGGGAAAATGGCTGACTTTTTAAAATAACGCCTGCGTTTTCGGGCAAGAGGCTGGTACATGAAAAAACGGCTGATTTTGTTAAAAACGGTCGATTTTAAAAATAAATGGCTGATTCTGAAAAAAAAAGTACCCGATTTTGTAAGAAATTCCTGATTGATGGGAAAATTGATGATAGTTTGGAAAATTGCTGGTTTCTAGACAATTTTTACTTCCATGTTCCCTACGGGAATGGAAGTGTGGTGTTCGTGAAAAAAATCGAATCCGAGCTGACATCACATTCATAATGTACAACCTCAAAAAAGTTGAAAAAAGTGGTTTTTGGCATGCCGTCGGTCTAACGCTTTTTTTTCGATAAATTGCATGAAAATGAAAACCTGGCTATTTCTTAATATGAGAAGCGCAAATCTGACCTTTGTTTTGAGAAAAAATCATTTATCGGACATGTTCTCCCCGTACCGAAATGTCGTTTTTGGATATAACTTCAGAACAAGTCATTCCAGAATTTTTTTGATATTTTTTTCGGATTCTTCGTGAAATTTCCTTGCAAATTGACCACAATATTGCCGAAAATATGCAACTTTTTTTGTGGCCAAAATCGTCGTTTTTAGCGCAAAAGGACCAGTAGCCAAAAATGACAGTCGAAATTGCAAAAAAAGGCCTCTAGAGCCCCTTTGCACTTAATTGCAAATATTTGTACCCAAAAAAAACTGAGGTTAAGAGAAAATTGCGGGAGGTGATAGATTTGGCGTGACTGCGTTAAAAATTATTCGCCACAGATTTTCATAGTAATCTAAATCTAATTGTTTCTTGGCATGAAAAACGCGAGTATGACCTTTGTTTTGAACGTAAACCATTTTCCAGGCCTGCTCTTCCCGTAGCGGAATAATATTTTCGGTATTAAACTCGAAACAATTGGTCCTGAAATTTTGTAACTATTTTGTTAAGATTTCTCGTTCAATTTCCATGCGAATTGAATACAAAGTTGCCGAAAACAAACCTCTTTCACTTCCATGTTACTCACGGGCATTTTTTTGCCATCTTGTATGTGTAGGTCAGAAGTGTTCAAGAAAAAAATGCGAACTCTGAAAAGCTCGTACAATTTTTTGGCAGCCCAAAAACCAAAATTATTGAGCACTTCTTTTAGTTTCTTCTAAATATCCCGAAAATGAGTTACTTTTCAGGAAAATCTTCACTCACAAAACTTGTTGAGCAATAAATTTCTAACAAATTTTGTATGTAAAGTAGTTTTCCACGATGAGTATGGAACGGGCTACAGCTTTTCGAAATTGTTGTTCCAAAATGGTCAAAGGACCTAAAATCACCTGTTTTCGACTGAGTATTGCATTTTGGACTGTTTTCTATTTTTTTATTTTTTGGTATGAAAGAACGAAGACAGACAATTGAAGGAGGATTTTGTATGAAAGAACGAAGACGAATGATTGAAAATTGAGGGACGATTGATGGTTACAGTCGTTGATTGATAAGGGTGGGTAATTGAAGATTAGTCGATGTGGGCTGAGGGTTGATTATTGATTATGTGCGACCAAGAATTTTTTTGGATTTAGGGTCATGGAAATGTTGGTGTTTGAGGAATCAAGACTGCGTGATTGATGATTCACGGATTGTGTGGAGGACCACACGATACTTCCATGTTCCCGTTTTTGGCGTTCATCAATAATGCATAAAAAAAAAAAATAAACAAGAAAACTTCCATGGCCGTATCAATTTTTTCAGTGCTCCGACGCTTCCGATTTCATGCTGGTTAAAGGGTAACATGGGCGCGTTAGTCGAAAAATATGAAATAAAACTCGAGCGCCCATGTTACCCTTTAACCAGCATGAAATCGGAAGCGTCGGAGCACTGAAAAAATTGATACGGCCATGGAAGTTTTCTTGTTTATTTATTTTTTTTTATGCATTATTGATGAACGCCAAAAACGGGAACATGGAAGTATCGTGTGGTCCTCCACACAATCCGTGAATCATCAATCACGCAGTCTTCATTCCTCAAACACCAACATTTCCATAACCCTAAATCCAAAAAAATTCTTGGTCGCACATTTTATGGTTCTGTACACAAAAAAAATCCGATTTTGCACGAAAATGAGCGGATTTTGTACAAAAAATTGCTGATTCTTGTGCATAAGATGGCTGCTCTTGCACAAAAATGACAGACTTTCTTGGAAAAATTGCTGATTTCTGTAAAATAAGTGGTTTTTTAAAATAAATTCCACGTTATGTACAAAACGCATGACATACAGAAGTATAGTTGATTTGGATAAAGATACCCAATGGGAAAATGGCTCATTTTGGGGGAAATGGCTGATTTTTAAAAAAATAAGGCATGCCTTTTGCGGGAAAGACCGATTTCGAGAGCATTTGCTGATACTTGTAAAAATTAACGGCTCACGTAAGAAATTCTTCATTTACGGGAGAATCGATGATTTTTTGGAAAATGGATGATGTTGCTATAAAATGACGGGTTTTGTACAAAAACTAGCTGATTTTGGACATAAAATTGCCGATTTTGTAGTAATAATGGTCGATATTGCCAAATTTGTTTAATTAGCCTGAATTTTGGAAGAAAAAACTGAATTTGACACAAATTGCTGATTTTGAAAAAACAATCAATCTTAATAAAAAATGGATGATTTTGAAAAAATCCTAATTTTGTAAAAAATTATCTAATTATAGGAAAATTGGATAATTTGTACAAAAAGGAGAGATGGTGTTTTACTTAATATGGCTGCTTTTGTACCAAAATGGCTGACTCCCGACCAAACCGTCAGATGTTTTTATTTTAAAAATGGTTGATTTATTTTTAAAGCGACTGATTTTGAACAGAAATGGCAGACTATGTACAAAAACAGCTGGTTTGGAGAAATACAGCTGGCTTGGGGATAAATACCTAATTTTGTAAATAAAAAATCGTGATTGCTGGAAAAATTGTTATTATTTTTTTTTATGTAGCATGAATTTCGGGGAAGAAACTGAATTTGAGAACAATTTCTGATTTTGAGAAAAATGATCGAGTTTAAAAGTAAATGGTCGATGTCGAAAAATTAAATGATTTTGTAAGAAATTCCAGTACTACGGCTATCACGAATGCAAAAAAAATCCTGATTTATGGAACAATTTATAATTCCTTGGAAAATTGCTTATTTTTAGAAAAATGGATGATTATGTACAATGATGGCTGATTTTGCACAAAAAATGACTGATTTAGTACTTGAATTTTATTGATACTTGATTTTTATAGCTTGGTTATTTATTAAATAGTATTTCGCGGGGTAGGTCAATTAATTCGTGTACGTAAGATATATTCTACAAATTCCAAATTTCGCGGATCTGGCGCCTTCAGAAATAAATTTCTCGGGGTCTGCTGCTATCCGTGGGACCGAGCCACCCAAAGAGAGCGCATCAGCTTCAGCGTTCGTTGCTGTCGGTGGGGGAGGGGAGTACTGTTCAAGGGGCCAGTTAGTCACCTTTTTCGGGCTAAATTAAAGGCATCTTTTAGGGATTCTTTAAGAAAATGAGCTTTTGTCATTTTTGTAAAGTTGTGTTTTATTAGGGCTAAATCACCCGAATTTCGTAGTCCCCATAATTCAGGGAGTAACCCTCCTCGCCGTCGTAGCCTGCCGCGACGAGAACCATCACGCGAAGTCAAAACGAGGGAGTTGGGTAGCAACTTGCCGCTGACACTACAAGCCTCACTGAGAGAGGTAATACATCAGACATTCAGAAGAAAACTGCCATAGACTTTTCCAGTGTTTTTGAAGGTTTAAAAAAATGGAGAGCGAAAATGCAAAACAAAATCAAAAAAACAAACCCGTGAATTAGCCACTAGCAGTGAAATATTAGAGCATCTTGTTCATTTTAACTATGAATCAGTGATTTTTCTGAATTTTATCCATGATATGAGAGCTTTTACCCAATTTCAGTCGCAAATTGCCGTTTTTACTCCTAAATAAAGTTGTAATCAATTGTAATAAAGTTGTCTCTATTCTAGATGTGAATTAGCGCTTGTCATCAATTTAAATCGCCAAAAAATGAGCCAGTTTCCAGAATTTTTGATGTTAGCCTCCTATGACGAGTATATTTTCTCAATTTTATGCCGTGAATCGGCGAATGAGCGAGTTTTCACCAATTTTAGCCGCAAACCCAGCACGTTTTCTCAATTTGACCTGGGAGTTAATGAATTTTCATCAATTTTTTCGTGGGTGACTGATTTTTTATCAATTTCCCACGTAGTATACTCCGGAAACCACAAGTTCTAGCGTTTATCTGAATTTCAGATGCGAAAGATCCCTTTTTCTAATTTTTTAGCCGTAAATCAGCATTATTCCAAAGTTTTAGCGGTTAATTGGCGCTTTTTATAACCGCGAATAAGTGATTTTTTTTTTTTCGCACCACGCTATGAGTACTTATAATGTTCTCAACAATTTCAGCTTCAAATGTGCATTTCATTTGTAGCCACGAGTTATTAATTTTTCTCTATTCTCACCGCGAAATAGCGCCTTTTATCAATTTTCCGGGAAATTCACTTCAGAAATTGCGAATAATAGCGTTCATACCAATTTTAGGCGTGAATAGTCACTTTTTCTTACTATTAGCTCTTTTCCTCAATTTCAGCTGCGAATTTGGCGCAATTTTATCCATTCATGCCGTGAATCTGCGGTTTTCCTCACTTTTAGCGGGGAATAAGCGCTATTTCTCAGTTAGAGCCGCGAACTAATTAAGCTGTTTTAGTGCATTTCATTGGTCTCGTTTTTCAATTGCAGCCACGAATTTGTAATTGTTCTTCATCATAAGCCACGTATTAGCACTGTGAATTAGCACTTTTTCAATTTTAGTCCTGGATTAGAGCTTTTCATCTATTTTGCCGCGAAAGAGCGAATTTTCATCAATTTCCCTGTGGGTGAGTGATTTTCTTAATTTTCACGAAGTTTACTCCAGAAATCGCGATTTATAGCGTTTATGTGAATTTTAGCCGCGTGAATAAGCGCTTTTTCTTTTTTTTAGCCGCGAATTGACCCTTCCCCCTAATTTTGACTGTGAATTATCGCTTTTAGTGCATTTCATTTATATCAAAATGCACTATTGGTCTCGTCGTGATGGTGGCAAACATGGTTTGGTGGGTCATGGCATGTTTTTTTCATATTTCAGGACCTCTAGAACACGAATTCAGTGGTTTCTTTTTACAATTTCAGGATAGGAGAAAGTGGTGTTTTTCTTAATTTGAGCCGCAGGCTTGCTCCAAGAATACCACCACGTTAGGGTTTTTTTTTCTGAATTTTAGTGGTAGAAAGAGCCACATTTTGCAATTAGCGATTTTTTCTCAATTTTTTCTTAAAATTGCATCAAGAAACACCAAATAATATCTTATTAAATTTTAAATAAGAATAACTGGCCCTTTTTTTCAATTTCAGCTATAATGTTTTTCTCAATTCTAGCTACGAATGGGAGCTTTTTCTTAATATAGGTTCTATACGAATTATTTATAGAGCACTTTTTCGGTTTTAACACTGATTTAGCGTTTTTTTCTCTTATTGCTATAATAAAGTGTCCTCCAGAAACCACGAATCGGTGTTTTCTTGATTTGTACCGTGAATTAGCAGCCACTGCCATTTTAAACGTTAATTAGCGCTTTTCCCAATTTTTTTTTTTTGCAATTTTTTTTGTGCAATTTTTAGCAGCGATATAGTGAGATCTTGACATGAACTGGTGCTATTGACATCTTTAAGCGCGATAATATATTATGTTGCCTTCAGGAACGGCGAATTGGCGTTTTCTCAACCACCCCCCCCCCGCACTCGCTGAAAATTGGCGTTTTTCTGCATTTTCACCACGAATGAGCGATTTTATTAACTTTTGGTAATGAATTATCGATTTTTGTCAATTTTAGCCGCGAATTCATCCCATGAACGGGCGGTTTAGCGGTTTTTCTTAATTTTTGCCGTATAAAAGGGCCACCATTATATAAACCACGAATTCGAAAATTCGCGAAATAACATAACGAAGCCGCGAATTCAAGAAACCATCGGTGGCCGCGAATATGAGTGCATTTTGTCAACTTTATCCGCAAAGTAGCGCTTTTCTCAATTTTGACAACGTACTTTAACGTTTTTCTCAATTTCAGCCGCGGATTACCGGTCCCCCTTCAATATAGCCATGAATTTACCCTTTTTCTCGACTTTATCAGCAGTAGTGATTTTTTCAATTTTTAGCTGGGGTGCTGTTTGAGTTGAAAATTAGCGTTTTTCTTAAGTGTTTTCCTCAATATTAGCTGCAAAATAGCTGGTTTTTCTACATTTTTGCCGCAAATCATACTTTTTTTTTTTTTCACCGTGTGCTGTGCATTAATTTATTTTTCGCAGTTTTAACCACGAATTAACGGGTTTTCTTAATTTTAGCAGCGTTTCTAACCTGTGAACTAGTGAATTTACTTAATCTTATCTTAGCAACGAGGCGTTTTTCCCAATTTTAACTGACAATTGACGATTTTTTGCCAATATTCGCTTCTCTTCTCAGTTCTAGCCATGAATCAGCGGTGTTTTCTTTTACTTATAGCAGCAGGGCGTTGCCAGCCCCTGATCCAGGGGTGGGCCGAAGATGTCGGACGTTCTAGATACCCCAGCAAAAGAACTGGCAGTTCATTAAATTAGAAATAGGCGCATTAAATCGTCAAATTCTTCCCCGAAAACTGAGTTTCCACAAAAAGGGTCGTAATCCACCAACAACTGACATTTCCGTCGGGAAACTATCGGTTTTAGCCTTCTATTCCTGCCCAAAAACTGACAATGTTTTTCCCGGAAATCGTTACTTTTAGGAAAGGCTTGGCACTCAAATATTGGGTGTCCGACTCTTCATCCTTAAGCCGAGGTGGTGAAATTCAAGAGTAGTAAAAATCCAATATTTTTTAACCCAAACCAAAACTAACGATTTTCAACGGAAAACTGACGTGTTTTAACACAATACTGAAGATTTCACTCTATAACTGAATATTTTACTTCAAAACTGACGATTTCACGCCGAAGCCGAAGTGTCATCCCAAAACTTAAGATTACAAAACACAACTGGCGATTTTAGAACCCAAGCCTTCACCACCAAAACTGATGATTTCACCCTAAAACTGGCGGACTTAAACGACTGGCGGGCGAAAAACGAATGATCGTACCAAAACAGACCACACTCTGCATTAAAAACTGCCGATTTTATCACTCAAGTGGCGATTTTACTCAAAAACCGTCATCCCCGTTTTCTCGTCAAACCTGACGTGTTAATTAACCCCGTCCCCCTAATATACTGTCACTAAAAATACTGGCGATTTGAACCTAGACTAAATTTGTCTGTTCCATTTCAAAAATGAATATTTTAAACCCGAAATGATTTCCCTCCTAAAATTGGACATACTTCTCCGAAACTGGCAATGTCACACTGCAACTAAAGTTTTTTTTTGGGGGGTCAAATGGGGTGGTTATGCGTTGACGCCGTGTATTTCATGGCGTCTTTTAAAAATACGGCACCATGCATTTTGGTGCAGCTAGCCACTGACCACCCAACTCCGACCTCCAGCCTTCCCGGCGTCTCTGACGCACCGTGCTGCGGCATCCGCGGCACGGTTGGCGGCCCTGTTACGGAGAATTCTCTTAACAAATGGAGGAGGGGTATGGGCCGTGTAGTGGCGAGGGCACAGTCTTAAAAGAACTCGCTACCAACCCAAGGCGTTATGCGATCCGTGCCGAAGGGTGCGTGACACAGGGTGAGCTGTGTATTTAACGGAGCCTCAGGGATACCAGGCGACCTCCCTGAGTATTAAGCCTTCCCACGTCATGCGGGGCTCTGCCGTGGGTGACTTTTATTTCCCTAGCTGCTCGTGGGACCGTTTATGGATCGCGACCGTTTTACATCGACAAACCCAGGGTTCATAACCCTGGAGCAGGTTGAGGACGAGCTTCTCAGTAGTCCTAAGCCTGCTCAGCTCGGCACCGCGGGGATGACGGGGGAGACCACCTCAATGGAGGTGGTTGAGCCGGAAACCGCCGGTGGTGTCGCTGAGGGAGCAGTCTCCCTCTCGGGTTCGCCGGTATCCGGCGTACCCGAATTACAAGCGGGTCAGGGAACGGTATCCGAACCCGTCGATCCCGCAACAGCGGCGCCTGGAGACCAGGAGATCGCTGATTTTGACAAATACGTCTCTGGCCTGAACAGGGATCAGTGGCGACGCTTTTTGTGGCTGGTTCGGAAGAAGGGGGAGGAACCGGAAGCCGCCAGGGCGAGTGCTCTGCAGATGGTGGAGAAGAGGAAGAAGGGGAGAGCCTCTGCAGAGACGACTCCGGAGGGAGCCGTGAAAAAGAAGCGAAGGACGACCGCACAGGGTCCTTCGTACACCGGAGCGCTCAAGGGAAGGAAGCTTGGTGTGGTTCATAGAGACTACCCAGCAGTCCTCCTCTTGGACGACCAGCTTGAGGCCCTGGAAAGGAGCATTGAAGCTGCTATTGTTGCGCTGGAACCTAAAGCTGGGGAGGTAGTGCCCCAGCAGTTTGATGGTCTGGTGCGAAGGAGGGGATGGCTATCCATCACCTGCGAGGACGACGGGACGGCTGTTTAGTTAAAGTCGCTCGTTGAAAGTATCGTACCCTGGGAGGGGGCAAGGTTGAAGGTGGTTGAGGGGAGTGACCTGCCCAAGCCCAGGGTGGCAGTTGCATTTCTCCCGAAGTGCGCGGATCTGGGGAATGAGCAAGTCCTTCAGTTCCTCGTGCGCCAAAATCGGGGGTTAAATGTGGGACAGTGTAAGGTACTGTCCAGGAGTGTGCCTCAGGGCACGCCGGCTTTGATGATGACCCTGCTCATCGATGAAGAGTCGGCGAAGATCCTGGAAAGGAATAATGTAGTCCACATCAGGTTCGGCAAGGGGACCATCCGGCCTAAGGCTCGGAAGGGGGAAGGATCATCCTCCGGCCCACGGCAGCAGCCGATGGAGGTGGATCAGGTAGCCGCTGCTGTGCGGGGTCCTACCCCCGCACCGCGGCAGGAAGAGCTATCTGTGGGAACAGCGGTTGGCGCCACGGCATCCGGGCAGTCAACGCAGGTAGCTCCCTCATATGCTAGCAGGCCATCGACTAGCAAGGCGGGGGAGAGAGGTGATAGTGTCGGACCAGCGGGGGGTGAAAGAGTCCCGATGGCGGCAGGTCGGGCACGGAAACCCCACCCTACTCCGAGTAAGGCGATGCTGAAGAAGCAATCGCGGAGTGGGGTACATAAGGGGAATAAGTGACCGCTACGGGGTTGCGCTTCCTCCAGGTGAATCTGCATCGTGCGGCAGCGGCGTCGGTCGTCTTGAGCAGGGTGTTCACTGGGGGAAGCTATGACGTCGCCATGGTTCAGGAGACATGGGCATGGGAGAGGCAGGTCTAGGGCCTCTCTGCGACAGCAGGTAAGCTGGTTTACTGTAGGGATGAGGAGCGGCCACGAACTGCGCTGCTTCTAAGTCCCGCAGTGAAATTTTTAACTATGCCAGAATTTCTGTGCAGAGATTTGACAGCAGTCATCCTGGAAGCCAAGGACGAGGACCGGACCCGGAGGTGTGTGGTAGCTTCCGCGTACTTCCCGGGGGACGCTGAGGTGACGCCGCCGGAGGAGCTTCAGCGTTTGGTCCTGTACTGCAGCGCGAGGAACCTGCAGCTGATTGTGGGTTGTGATGCGAATGCTCACCATACCATCTGGGGAAGTACAGATGTCAACGCCAGGGCTGAGTCACTCTTTCAATTCTTGATGACGCATGACCTGGTGGTGGTAAATCAGGGCTCGATCCCTACTTTCGTGACAAGTGCGAGGAGTGAGGTCCTGGATGTTACTCTGGCTAGCCAGTTTTTGGCCAATAATGTCAGAGATTGGAAAGTCATGTCAGAAACATCAATGTCTGACCATAGGCTGATTTCGTTTGAGGTCGAGTTTCCTAGGGTTAGAAGTACAGAGTATCGGAATCCCAAGAACGCGGATTGGGAGGTCTTTAAGGGGCATCTTGAACAGGAGTTGTCTGAGATGGATCTGGACATTCAGTGCCACGCCGATCTCGATAGGGTGGTGGAGGCGATCAATTCAGCGGTCCTCAGTGCGTATGAGGAAAGCTGTCCTGTTAAGGTGAAGAAGGGGAACAAGGAAGTCCCTTGGTGGAACAATGAGCTGGAGATGCTCAGAAGAGAAACGAGGAGGCTTTACAATAGGGCCAGATCACGTGGGGAGTGGGAGGCTTATAGGCACTCCCTCACGGAGTATAACAAGGCCCTTAGGAAAGCAAAGCGGGCCACGTGGAGGACCTTCTGTGAGGGGATGGAGAATGTGTCCGTTATGGGCAGACTACAGAGGGTCCTGTCCAAAGAGAGCCCGGGCCAAATTGGTCTAATAAAAAAGGCAGATGGGGCGTATACCGAGAGCGCTAAAGAGACCCTGGAGGTCCTCCTGCGTAGTCATTTCCCTGATTCCAGGGATGCAGGGGCCTCAGATGTTCAGGGCGAAGTGGTGGCTGACTGCCAGCCAGCAAATAATGCAATATGGAGCGCATCGGGGAAATTGTTTACGCCCGCGAAAATTAAATGGGCTATCGGCTCATTTAAGCCCTATAAATCCCCTGGGCAGGACGGGATATTCCCGGTCATGCTACAGCGTGGCCTGGAGGTCCTGGAGCCGCGTCTCAGAAGGATATTTACCGATATCCTTATAGATATCGGTCCGATATATCAGGATATATACCGAAGGCATGGAGGGAGGTCAGGGTTGTGTTCATTCCTAAGTCGGGAGCAAACTCCTCGGCCCAGGCAAAGGCGTACCGACCCATAATCCTCATGTCCTTCCTCCTTAAAACAATGGAAAAGGTAATTGGCCTGGATATCAAGGACGGTTGCCTTAAAATTAAACCAATCCAGAGGGGGCAGCATGCCTACCAGGCGGGCAAGTCTACTGAGACCGCCCTAAACGAACTGGTGGGTAAGGTTGAGAAATCTCTGGAGGCGAAAGAAACTGCGCTGGGCTGCTTCCTGGACATAGGTGGTGCTTTTGATAACACCACCTATGACTCTATGGAGGCTGCAGTAAGGAGCAGAGGTGTTGATCCATCTTCAGTGAAATGGATCAAGGGGATGCTGGAATGCCGCGTCGTGACTTCGGAGCTGGGAGGGGAGACTGTTTCCGTGTTGCCCTCAAGGGGGTGTCCCCAGGGGGGTGTGCTCTCTCCTTTGCTCTGGTTGCTCGTGGTGGACGAGCTTCTCGCTATCCTAAAGGAGCAGGGTTATGAGGTAGTTGGTTACGCGGATGACCTTGCGATTCTAGTTAGGGGCAAATTTGATGATACCATATCCAGTAGGATGCAGGGTGCCCTTAACATAGTGCAGCGATGGTGCAGCAGGCATGGTCTCAGGGTTAACCCTGAGAAGACCACCCTTGTTGCGTTTACCAGGCGGAGGAAGCTGGCATTAAAGGTAGTTCGACTGAATGGAGAAGTGTTGAAAGTAGGAAAAGAAGTCAAGTACCTTGGAGTTACCCTGGATCAGGGGCTCAAATGGACCTCGCATATCAAGAGGGTGATGAAAAAGGCCACGTTCGCATTGTGGGCTGGTCGGAAAATGTTTGGCAATACATGGGGTCTAAAGCCAAAAATGGTGTTGCGTATACAGCCGTTGTTAGGCCTATCGTCACCTATGGCTCACTCCTATGGTGGCAGAAGACGAAACAAGGGACAGTCCAGGCCTTGCTGAGTAAATTGCAGCGCCAGGCCTGTCTTGGAGTAACGGGTGCTATGCATTCGTGCCCGACGGCAGCCATGGAGGTGTTACTGGACATGCCTCCCCTGCACTTTCATGTGCATGCGACGCATATATGGCGGCGGTGAGACTGCTGCGGGCGGAGTACGTGAAGCGGGGTGTCCAGGTTGGGCACTTGCGTGTTCTGAGGAAGTTGCATGTAGTGAGGCGGCTGAAGTCGTTACGGATCTCATGCATGTGAGGATGGATTTGAAAAAACCCTTTAAGGTCGATATAGGCAACCACGACCTTTGGGATAAGGGTTTGCCGAGGTTTAAGCCCGGCACGCAAGTATGGTATACTGATGGATCTGTGAAGGATGGGGGTGCTGGCATTGGGGTCTTTGGCCTCAGGCTTCAGCATTGGGAGTCCCTTGGGACGACCGCCACCATCTTTCAGGCGGAGATCTATGCTAAAAAAAATGGCTGACTGCCAGCCAGCAAATAATGCAATATGGAGCGCATCGGGGAAATTGTTTACGCCCGCGAAAATTAAATGGGCTATCGGCTCATTTAAGCCCTATAAATCCCCTGGGCAGGACGGGATATTCCCGGTCATGCTACAGCGTGGCCTGGAGGTCCTGGAGCCGCGTCTCAGAAGGATATTTACCGATATCCTTATAGATATCGGTCCGATATATCAGAAGGATATATACCGAAGGCATGGAGGGAGGTCAGGGTTGTGTTCATTCCTAAGTCGGGAGCAAACTCCTCGGCCCAGGCAAAGGCGTACCGACCCATAATCCTCATGTCCTTCCTCCTTAAAACAATGGAAAAGGTAATTGGCCTGGACATCAAGGACGGTTGCCTTAAAATTAAACCAATCCAGAGGGGGCAGCATGCCTACCAGGCGGGCAAGTCTACTGAGACCGCCCTAAACGAACTGGTGGGTAAGGTTGAGAAATCTCTGGAGGCGAAAGAAACTGCGCTGGGCTGCTTCCTGGACATAGGTGGTGCTTTTGATAACACCACCTATGACTCTATGGAGGCTGCAGTAAGGAGCAGAGGTGTTGATCCATCTTCAGTGAAATGGATCAAGGGGATGCTAGAATGCCGCGTCGTGACTTCGGAGCTGGGAGGGGAGACTGTTTCCGTGTTGCCCTCATGGGGGTGTCCCCAGGGGGGTGTGCTCTCTCCTTTGCTCTGGTTGCTCGTGGTGGACGAGCTTCTCGCTATCCTAAAGGAGCAGGGTTATGAGGTATTTGGTTACGCGGATGACCTTGCGATTCTAGTTAGGGGCAAATTTGATGATACCATATCCAGTAGGATGCAGGGTGCCCTTAACATAGTGCAGCGATGGTGCAGCAGGCATGGTCTCAGGGTTAACCCTGAGAAGACCACCCTTGTTGCGTTTACCAGGCGGAGGAAGCTGGCATTAAAGGTAGTTCGACTGAATGGAGAAGTGTTGAAAGTAGGAAAAGAAGTCAAGTACCTTGGAGTTACCCTGGATCAGGGGCTCAAATGGACCTCGCATATCAAGAGGGTGCTGAATAAGGCCACGTTCGCATTGTGGGCTGGTCGGAAAATGTTTGGCAAAACATGGGGTCCAAAGCCAAAAACGGTGTTGTGGCTGTATACAGCCGTTGTTAGGCCTATCGTCACCTATGGCTCACTCCTATGGTGGCAGAAGACGAAACAAGGGACAGTCCAGGCCTTGCTGAGTAAGTTGCAGCGCCAGGCCTGTCTTGGAGTAACGGGTCCTATGCATTCGTGCCCGACGGCGGCCATGGAGGTGTTACTGGACATGCCTCCCCTGCACTTTCATGTGCAGGCGACCGCATATATGGCGGCGGTGAGACTGCTGCGGGCGGAGCACGTGAAGCGGGGTGTCCAGGTTGGGCACTTGCGTGTTCTGGATGAAGTTGCATGTAGTGAGGCGGCTGAAGTCGTTACGGATCTCATGCATGTGAGGATGGATTTTGAAAAACCCTTTAAGGTCGATATAGGCAACCGCGACCTTTGGGATAAGGGTTTGCCGAGGTTTAAGCCCGGCACGCAAGTATGGTATACTGATGGATCTGTGAAGGATGGGGGTGCTGGCATTGGGGTCTTTGGCCCCAGGCTTCAGCATTGGGAGTCCCTTGGGACGACCGCCACCATCTTTCAGGCGGAGATCTATGCTATAGAAGCCTGTGCGCGGAAGATTAGTGAGAGGGGTCTCCGGAAAGCGAAGATCTTTATCCTGTCTGACAGCCAGGCGGCTCTTAAAGCCCTAGGCTCAAGCGTCGTGAATTCGAAGCTAGTTTGGGGATGTCTTGAAGCCCTCAGGCCTGTGGCAACGGCAAACAGCCTTACTTTGATGTGGGTGCCGGGTCACAAGGGGTTTGAGGGGAATGAAATGGCTGATCAACTCGCGAAGAGAGGATCAGAGATGCCTTACGTGGGCCCGGAGCCAAGTCTCGGGGTCACGAAGTCCTTCACGAAGAGGCAGGTGCAGGCGTGGTTGGACGAGAGGCATCGTGAACACTGGGTTAGACAACCAGGTCTCAGGCAGGCCAAGCTCTTTGTCACTCCAAAGGGACGATCGGAGAAGGGCCTGATCTCTCTGAGCCGAGGAGACCTTAGAATCTTGGTGGGACTGCTAACGGGACATTGTGCCCTTCGATATACACTCAGACTAATGGTGAAGTCTGACGCGGACATTTGCAGATTTTGCGACCTGGCCGTGGAAACAGCAGAGCACGTACTGTGTGAGTGCCAGGCTCTGGGGCGGTTACGCTTTCAACATCTTGGAAATGATGTGCTTCAACCGGAGGACATCTCCAGGATGGCTACGGGAAATATCCTCAACTTCGTTAAGGAGTGGTGGTGGAGGACGCTTGAAAACTAGCGTCTTTCTTGGCAGGGCAACCTGAGGGGACACCACAATAGATCTTATAGGTCGAGTTTGGTAGGAGAAAGTTTCTTCTGGGCTTCCCTCCCCGTTTAATAAATAAAAAAAAAAAACTAAAGTTTTCCCCAGAACGGATAATGATTGTAGGCCAAAATAAAGGACGACTCAGCCTTGAAAATCGGCGGTGGTTTCACCACAAAACTGCCGAATTCATCCTAATAATATGACGATTTTATACCAAAACTGACGATGAATCTGACGTGTTGCTCCATAACTGGCATCACTATAAAACTGGCGATTTTAACCCAAAAACAAAGACAGTGTAACCACAAAAATGAAGATTTAACCCGAAATTGGTTAGTTTGCCACAAAATTAACGTTACTCCAAACCTGAAGTGTTCTTCCGAAGATTTCTCTACAAAAACTGGCAATTTTACCCCAAAAATGACTGTTTTAATCCCAATAAAACTTACGATTTCATTTCAAAAACTTTCCTAAACTGACGATTTTTCCCTTAAACAAGCGCCCCACCCCCCTCCAAAGTTATTTTATCTCGAAACTGGTTATTTTACTTCAAAATCGTCAATATCACAGCAAAATCAGTGGCGTTTTTCCGTAAGCGGGTGATTTCACGCCAAACCTAACGACTCTTGTCTCGAACACTTCAGGATATCAATACAAAACTGACGATTTCAAAGCCAAAGCTGACGTATGATATAAAAACTGAAGATTTCACTACGATAGTGAGATTTTGAATGAAGTAAAAACGTGAATGTCCGACGGTTATTGCTAAGGGGTACGGAACAGATGATTGGTGGAATTTCAAAAAGACGTGAACGTATTTCTTTTTTACGTCTTTCAAAATGCCCCTACTACTGGGGATTTTACCGTTAAACTAATTTCGTCAGTTTTACCTTCAAAAATAAAATTTTACCCTGAAACTGGAGGTTTTACCTCAAAACCGGCAATTTTATCACACAACTGTCAAGTTTTAACCCAAAATTGAAGATTTTACCCTAAAACTGTCGACTGAAGACTGGTGTTTTCACTGCAATACTGGCGATTTCATCTTTAAAATAAATTTAGACTGATTACCTTGAATATGGCGATTTATTTGGCTCAAAATGGCTATTTAATCGTGAAAATTGCGATTGACGCCCGGTCCGACCACACGGGTTCAAAGTTCAAAGCTGAGCTCAAGAGCTTTTGCCGATTTTTCTCAATTTTAGCCACGAATTGGCGTTTTCCTCAATTGTAGCCACAGATTAGCATGTTGCATTTAAACACGTTTAGCTCAGCAATTGAGATTTTAGAGGGCATAAAAACTGTGATTTTGGTCAAAAACTGGCAATAAATTTTACCATTGTTTAAGCTGGGGTTTTCAGGTTTTTTTGTTTTTTTTCTTCTTCTTTTCAGAGAAGCAGTTTGAGTAGTTGAGTCACATCTTAGAAAATGGTATTTTAGGGCGCAAATCCGCGAAATGGGTCTTTGAATTATGCCACTCTCGGGGAATTCGTTTTTTGAGCAACGAAATTCCTCGAAAATGATTTTTTTAACAGCGAAATCCGGGAAATGACTTTTTTCCGGTAAAGACGACGAAACAAAATGTGGTTATCCTGAAGGAATTATACTTTCAGATTCAGAATGTATCTAGGGGGTGGGCCGCTGCCCAATTTTAGCCGCGGTCTAGCCCTTTTTATCGATGTTAACAGCGCAGTAGCGTTTCTATTCCTCGCATTAGCGATTTTTCTCCATTTTAGCTCAAGGCGTTTTCAGCAGCAGAGGCGTTTTCCTCAATTGTAGCCACAGATTAGCATTTTTTTTTTTTCAATTTTAGCGGCGAATAATCACTATTCCTCAATTTGAGCTGAAAATTGGAATTTTTCTTCATTTCAGCAGCGCTAATTAGTGATTTTTCCATTTTGAGTCACGTTGTTTCTTAGATTTTAGCTCGGCATCAGCATTTTTTTTTTTTTTAATTCTTGCTGTGATTAGCGCTGTTTTTCAGTTTGAGCCTTCTGAAAGCTTCAATTTGTAGAAAGGAGCCAAATCGCTGTCCAATTTTTTCACATAGGTACCTAAATGCAAGAATATTAGAACCTAAAAACCCTCATTTTCACGTGATCAAGCAATTCGGGGGCGTCGTCGTCTACTGCGTGACTTGATGCTGAGTGGTAGGGAAGAAAAACGTAGAGACTCGCATGAGTTCTAATAGTTAATATTTTTATTTATTAAATAAATAATAGTACATAAATATCTTCTTTTTATTAAATTTTAACGTCGTCTCCGTTAGATTGTTCTCAATTTTCATGCAGATCACTACTCTTTATTACTATACAAAAGTAGTCTTGCAAAATTAAAAAAAAAATACATTTTAGCTCCTCATTTTAGCAAAAATCACACGTTCTAAAAGGCATTACGTTCAACAGATCGCAGTTCTATAATTGATTGAATTTGAACACTTTGATTTTAATGTTTTGGAAGCTCGAATACAATTTTAGGGGAGATCACCGCTGGGAGAAAGAGCTACAAGAACAGGAATTTAACAAAAATAAAAAAGGGCATGGCACAGTCTTACAAAATAATATTAAAAATTATGACGATTTGGACAATTTTACAAAAACAAAAGAGGGAATTAAAGCTGTACATAGTCGTAAATCACGCAAAAAAGTAACAATCCTTAAAAACTAAACAAACAAAAAATTATCTACAGGATTTTTAAAGTCAGTTCATGAAAAATTATTTACAAGGCTGTTAGGGGCAGTTTTCTGTTACTGTAACGCGGAAGTAAGTACACTTAACTTTTGTTTTATCTATTTTATTTATAAGGCACACGTTTGTGCTTATGTAAGTAACTTTTATCTACTCGTGTGAGCATTTTACCTACATTTTACGTTGTAATGGTTTATTTACCTAAATATGTGGGATTTTTAAATGTCGATGTCGCTTGTTTGTATATGGGGTTCTCCACCTTGAAAAAATTGAGAAATGTTAGTAGGATCGTGTGGGTTTGATGACGATGATGATAGTGGTAGGGCGGGGTGAGGGTACTCACAGTGTCCCATTTGGCGAGCTGAGTTTCCTTTTGGAAACGAGCGAACTCGCGACGATCGTGTATTGTTGTTAAAAGTTTCCAGAGGAGGAGGAGAGCCAAACCGATGAGAACGATGGCACCGATGACACCGAGAACGATGCCCAGGACGTGAACAATGGGCGGACAGTCACGCTCTTTTTGAGCGCGAACAACGAGTTTGCCCTTTTCATCGTACGTATAGACGTAGGTAAAGGCGCAGTCGTCTTCGTCAATAAAGGCGCAGAGATTTTCATCTTTGGACTCGTCCACTGAAGAAAAACAAAAAACAAAAAAGTGCAGAGAACGTTGAGAAAATGAAAATGGTGTCAGGACGGGAGATATTGTGCCTACCTTCGAGGGTGTCGACTATTTCAGGAACAAACAGGGTGCAATTCGCCGCGCATTCTTCTTCTGACAGGGGACCTTTTTTATGCACTTGACATTGAACGCAGTCTTTGAGTTCGAGGCACCGTCCAGGACATGTCTGTACAAAACATTGAACCGTTAGTTTTGATAATACCCCCCCCCCTCATATTTTGCGCGTTTCAAGTACTTACTGGGCATTTTTCACAATATTTGCCCGAGTAACGTCCTTCCGCTTCAGCTTTACAACTACACTTGCCGCAGATACACTCGCCCTTGCCCGAACAGATTTCACCGCCACCGGGTGGCATGCACGTGTCAGTTGACGTGCTGCACGAGCAGTCGTTACCACTCCAGCCTTCTTCGCACTCGCATTTTCCTGGAAAAACGAAACAAAATTTTCGAACACACACACAAACAAAAAATATGGGTAAGAGAGACGGAGGGGGTGGGTCTTACCACACACGCAAGTTCCCTTCTCAGGGCCAGAACACAAAATGCCGTCAAGACGATCGCACGAAAAGTTGTCACACTCGCAAAATGACCCTGAAATCACTTCCTCAGGGTCGGGACGAATATCACACTGACACTGTCCACAGACGCAGCTACCCCGCCCTGAACAGTCGACAATCGTCGTATTGTCCTGTCGACAACCCGCACCCGAGTCATCCTGCCGAGTGTTATGAGCGTCACACTCGCAGTGTCGTCCAAAGTGCGAGTCATCGCACTCACAGACGCCGCATTTATAGGTGCCGAAGTAGGTACAATTAGCCGAGTTTCTTTCGTAGCCCTACAAAAAAAAAGAGGTGTTATAAAGTGGGAGGGGGGGGGGGGGTGATTCATTGACGGAAACAGACGACTTACCACGTTACCCTCGTTTTCACACGGACAGTCGCACTGCATCTCCAAGTTGACGGTGAGTGACTCGTTGAGACCCACCGGGTATATTTTGAACGATTGTTTCCAGTCTTTACGGTTGGGTGGACACGCTTTAACTTCAATTTCAACGCTGAATCGCACTTCGGAGTCGACTTTGAGACCGTCGCATTTGTTGGTTCGCTGTAGGGGACCAGAGGCGTCTAGACAATTCGAGTAGTACGTGACTTTTACAGCGCTTGACGAAGTGTCTTTCATTTCAATCGATGAGGTGATTCTCTATTGTTAAAACGACGCATTTTTATAAAACGCCACACAATTTTCAGACAGTCAAAAAATTATCTTACGTCATACTGATCTTTGACCAATTCCACAACGTTCGACGAGTCATTAGAGAGGACACCAGCTGAAGACCCTTCAATGTGTTTCATGAGTTTATTGTACACGCCTATTTGTTCGGCAGTGACAGCGAAAATAACATTTATCGCGTTCTGCTTCACTTTTAAGTTAATCTAAGGAATAGATCAATCAGAAAACCGCAACGTACGATTCATAAAGGAGGAGGAGGACAGGGGGGGCTACCTGGGACACAGACGGATAGTCTTGTATGGTGGAGTGCGTATAAAGACCGTCATTCCCCAGGTGACAATGTCCGTCATTTGGTTTAACAATGCCTCCGAGCTGGTGTAAACATTATTTTTTATTAGAAAACTCTGAAAATGCCATAGAAGGTCGACTGAACTAACTTTTCCATCACCAGCGTAATGAAAACCGGCGTCAGTTGAAAACACCAACAATCGCCGAGCCTGCTCTCGCCAACCAATTTTCTCTCGGCAAACGACGGCTTGCATTATCGCGTCAAAACCTCCTTCGGGTGCGTCCAAATTGCCAGAAACGGCAGCGCTTTGCACTTCCACCTAAAGAGAGTTGTTTTTTTTATTGAATCGATGACTTTTCCAGTTAAACCACTGTGAATTCCTTTTTGTTAACAACGCGTAATAGCTTTGAGGTTATCTAAGCAATGACGTAGGAAGCCAGTAAAGGCGTTACGAGGCGGAGATTTGTTAGTCACAGCGCGAAAAAGCGGCAAAACATGCAAATTATGTACATTGTGAACACTCGGGGGAGTTTTATTTTAAAAGAAAGAAGAAATTGCACAGTTTTTAGAGGGGTTAACACACTCTCGAAATTGTCTCGTTCGTTTTAATTCGCGCTCTTTTGTCTTTTTTTGGACGATTACTCTGGAAACTTACTGCGAAACGGTCCGTGTCAGTGCTTAGAGACATAACGTTTTGGTAACCATAAGGGGCTTCACAGCCAGTGCAAGGTTCTTTCAAACTGCGCAATAGATGGGAAATAGAAAATATTATTACGACATAAAAGCACGGCCGGATAAGAAAGGGCCGGGTTAAAACACAGTTTTTGCGCGTTTAAAATAAGAAGAAGAGTCTGCAAAGAAGTAAAGCGTAGGGAGGGCCCTTCAAACTTGTTCCATAGCGGAGTTTGAAGTTCAGATCACAATGAAATATAATTTTTACGACGTATAAAAAAAAAACGTAAAAGCCATTCTCTTTTATGTACATTGATACCACCGATGGATGCATTCCCAATAGAATTTCACTCGCAGGTGTAGTCACAAGTGAAATTGTCATGCCCCCTGCCAACATAACCCTTTTTTTCAACCCCCAAAACAACAAATATGTACATGAAGATAGAACAACTGCCAACCAACAGAATTGGCTTGCCATGGAGCGATAGAAAGAGTTGCATTAAAAATGTACAAATTTCCTTCCCGTTTCTCTTAAATTTTCTTTTGAACTTACGGCAAACTTATTTGTATCGCTATTTAGTGGCATGTGATTTCTGAACCCGTACGGTGCTTTACACTCTTCGCAAGGTTCGATCAATCTGTTCAAGGAATAAACGCATAAAAAAAACTGTTCCCCTCATCTTTCCGGAGCTTTAAAAATTGATTTCCACTTTTATTGATTCCACTGAAAAATAAGAGTAAAAGGACTTACTTTTTGGGAACAACAGACACATAGGGCATGACGACTTTGTCGACGAATGAACCAAAGCCGAGTCTGAAATTCGACGTGATATTTTTCATGCTTTCAGCTAGTATGTTGCCCAGGGCGGACAGTTTTTCCTTGTCGTCCTGCATAGACTTGGATAAATCCATCAAATAGTAGAGGTCAACAGGGTAGGACTCTGCTTGTGAATAATCGACTGCTATCCTGTAAGCCTCGTCTAAACATCAAAGTTATAAATTAATCGGTTGTAAATACGCGAGGAGACGGAACAACTTACTGATTCGTAGCTTTAAATCCACTTCCTGAGGTGAAATTTGAACGATGTCCCCCCCTTGACTAGACGAAGAACCCGTGCTCGACCCCTCGGACACTTTGGACTCGTGCTGACTAAACGACTGACTCACTTTGGTTAATTTTTTCGCCTCGAGTATACTGTACTCATTGTCCGGATTATAGACGTAGGCCTCGTCACACTGAATGAGAATGTCGGCGTTCGGTTGAAAACATCGCTTTTGGTCTTCTCGAAATCCTGGTTGAAAACACCAGGCGCACGTCGGCGTCTGTATACATTCGTGACAGGTCTGTTTGAGAACGCAGGGGTTTTGTGAGAGTTTTTCCGACTGTTGAGCGGTCGTTAGGCCGAATAAAAGTGCTCCGAAAGCTATGAGCGGCAGTCGCGTCTTCATTTTGTTCGTCTGAGTGAATTTCGTTTGATTTTTCAGCTTATCTGAAACGGAAAAACGTGCTCTTCAAACTTTCAAAAGCAAGTAATAAAAAAAAAAACACCTAAATTCACGTTTAAGCGCCTGTCGGCGTAATGCCCCCCCCCCCCCCCGACATTCAAACTGACTCAGAGCTTTAGATTGTTATACTGTCTTGTGTTACAGAACCTGTTGGACGCCCGTTTTGCAGTCGGAAATTCATTTTAACGTGTACGGGAGTATAGAGATCAATTCGGCAGAAGTGGCAAAATGGGTCTCACAGCGCGTGCGCCGCCTAGTGTGGGTGGAGGGTAAGGGCAGAGCCGTGTTCGCGAAACTGTTTCGCGAGTAAGTTTCGCCTAGTGTAAAGGCACCTTTAGACATGCGCCCCCGGGCGAACATTTTCACCGGCGCCACATGAAGTCATCATACAGATTAAGCCGCGATTTGGCGTTTTGTCCACGTTAACCGCTAATTAGTGTTTTTTCAACACTTCAGAGCTCAATTTCATCGGCGAATTTGATATTTTTTGCATTTTAGCTGTGAATAAGCGATTTGTCTCCATTTTAGCCGCAAATTTCCGATTTGTATTAATTTTTCCCGCGTGTTAGCGATTTTTCTCAATCTTTGCCGTAAATTAGCACTTCCCGCTAATCAGCCACGAAGTTGCCTCCGAAAACCTCGGCTTGCCATTTTCTCAATTTTCTTTGAATTAGCAAATTTTCTCAAATTTACCCCCAATTAGCCATTTATCTTGATCATGACCGCACATTAGCGTTTTCCCTCATTTTAGCCGCTAAAATTATAGATTGTTCTACATTTTAGCCGCGAATTAGAGTTTTTCCCCCAATTTTCATTGCGAATTACCTAAAACTTTGTGTGTGGTGACGCAACTTCGCGGCTAAACTTGAGAAAATCATCAATTTGCGGATAAAGTGTAGAGGAAAAGCTCTGTAATTCTCGGCTAAATAATGCGGAAATGCGCTTCTTAGGTCACTATTTCTCGTTTACCTCCCCCCTCAACATTTTGATAGGCCGCCTTTGATAGGCGGTCGCCCAGCTCGCCCGCCCTTAAAGCCGGCACTGTGTTTGTGGGTGGGAATGAGGGATATCACCTTATCCCCAAAAACCTTAGTGAGTGATGAACACCCGCGAAATAGGGTTCAGTGAGCGCCAAATCCATAAAATGTGGGATTTGAGTGGACCAAACACGCGAAATCGAGTTCAATAAGCACCAAATCCCCGAAATTGGGGTTCTAAGAGGGTTAAATCCGCAAATTCTAGCCATCGATGTAATCAAAACTACGTAGAAGAGGAAGATGGCACACGAATTAGCCGTTTCATCTCCGCAGTAACGAATAGTAACGCCTATAACTGCGTGAATATACTTGGATGGCGGTGGTGTCAAAAAACAGCCCCGAAACATTAGGTACCTACGCTGTTTGCCCTCCCCCTTGCGCTTCACGGCCATTGATCCCAAACTTGCAATTTTGCGGCTATTTATCAACCTAAACTTTGAATTTCATGATCAACACCATTATTTCAACTTCGACGACCCCCCCCCCCGCCATAAGACACTGAAGAATTCAAGGCTGATTATGCTCCAAGGCTTGCAGTGCCGTGGCTATTTACAGCCACTTCAATTTTGCATAGCTATCGATCCACCAAAACTTTACATTTTACAGTTACGTATCCAGTAGCGCCGGCCTCAGACATTTGGCGCTCCCGGGCAAGTCTTTACCCCCCCCCCTCTCATAACGATAAAACCCTCCAATTTGCCATTATCCTTGATTTTAGCCGTGAACTAGCGTTTTTCCTTATCTTTGCCGCTCACAACAGATTTTTCCACATTTTAGCCGTACATTAGAGCTTTTCCTGAATTTTGTCCGCCACCAATTTAGCGCTCGTTCCTAGTTTTGCTGCAGATTAGATTTTTTTTTTTTTTTTTTTTTTTCCAGCCACGGAGTTGCCTTGAAAAGTCACGATGCGTTTTCTTCGTTTTAACCGACATTTAGCGCGTTTTCCACACTTTGGCGCTTCTTCTCAATTTCATCAGTGAATTCGCGATAATTCTCCATTTTAGCCACGTGTTTTTCCTGATTTTAGCAGCTGTAATTCGAGCCATTTTCCCCAAAATTTTATTCGTGAATTAGCGCTTTTTCTGAATTTTAGCAACGAATTAGTGATTTTTTTTTAACTTTTAGCAATGAATTAGCCCTTTTTCTCATTTAAGCTCACGAAGCCATGAGCTGGTGTTTTCGTGCTTTTTAGCGGCAAATTATTGTTTTCAACCCTTCATCCTCGGAATAAGCGCTTTGTCTCAATTTCATTGGTGAATTATCGATTATTCTCAAATTTTGACATGAATTTGTGTTTTCGTCACTTCAGCAACGAATTACTGTTTTGTTCAACTTTATCTGCGTATTTACCTCTTTTCCCCAAGTTCAGCTGCGAAATATTGTTTAGCCCGTGGTGTAAATTAGCTATTTTACTCCACTTTATACGTGAATTAGCGGTTTTTCTTAATTTCAGCCGTGAATTAGCCATTTTATCAATTTTAGCACCGAATTAGCGTTGTTCTAAATTTTTGATCTGGGAGTCGCATTAAAAACCTCGGATTAGCACTTTTTCACAATTTTGGCCAGGAACATTAGCACCTTTTAACGTTTTAGCCACGTAATTGCCCTAAGAACAGCACATTAGCGATTTTTCTTAATTTAACTTCCTAAGGACTTTCAGACAATGGGGATCAGCGTATTTTCTCTATTTTGACAGCAAAATTGCCTCCAGAAAGCGCCAAGACAATGCCACCGCTCATTTTAACTCACTTATTTCTATGTTTATCTTTCTGAATTACTCATAAATCAAATGCGCTTCTTAGGGACTCTTTTGCCGTCCGCCTTTTTGCACCCCTTAGGGCCCGGCGGCCCCCTTTAAATCCAGCACTGGACGCACCCATCGATAACCGCAAATCACCAACACCGCCCATCGTGTAATTTTGCAGTCATTCGTCCCGAAAACTTGCTATTTCGCAGCCAATTATTTTCCGAAACTTGCAATTTTGTGGCTATTATTCCCTAAAACTTGAATTTTGCGGCTGCGTATATCACCGGCACTTGTACAAATTCACCATCAAACTGTGTGAAATGGGCTTTTATGAAATAGTCAAACAGAGCATCAGAAAATTGAAACTCATCCGGTGGTGGTGGGGGAGGGGGTAATGTTCAATGGTCACACAAATTGTCTCGCCAACTACGACCGAGCGATCTCGACAGCACTGAAATTCAAGGAAAAACATCGAAGCGAGGTAGAACAATTGCTGGCCCGTCGCTCTGGGGCCGAGAGAATCCGCCCAAAAACCAAGGAAAAATAATTTTGTGCCACCGTAACAGACACTGACATCCCATTGGGTGTATAATAAATAATATTAATAAAAAGCCAGAAAATTCTAAATACAAATAAGCCCTGCCCATAAAAAAAGGTCTACCAAATACAGACATCTGTAATCCGAAGAAGCAACAAAACGTTTTAACCACAAGAGGATCGAACCTCAAAAGATCTAACCTCAAAAGCTCTGACTACAAAAAGTTCTTGCCCTGTGTGTTACGTGAGCGGGAGCCACTCGATTGTAGCGGCTAGGCGAGAGCGGATTTAAGCCCCTTTCACAAGCTTTACGATACGCGTCTGTGGAGTGTATGCAACCAAACAAATTCATTTCCTTGAAAAATGAAGCATTTTGATTCACTCACAAAAACGTACAGGTTACGGCATTCTCCGCTGTAAACTTTCAACACGCTTAAACCGCCAAATCGCTGAAATTGTGCGACACCCGTTCACGTAGGACGAGGCCTTACTACAAGAAACACTCAGCCACTAAAATCACCTAACTAAGCCTGAACCACAAAAAGGTTGCTGAACCACAAAAAGCCCTGACTACAAAAAATGTAACGAAAGAAAAATTGAACAAAAAAAGTTTGAAATCCGAAATGACTCCTGAAATGCTTTAACCAAAAAAAAATCCGACCGTAAAAAGCTCGAACCACCAGCAGCAACCCTAAAATCCACCAATAACAAAAGTTCCAACCACAGAAACCCGTAACCAAAAACGCACTATCGCAACGAACCACAAAAAGCTCTTACCACAAAAAACACTCAACCTCAAAAAGCATTCAACCACAAATTAATTCTCTAACCACAACAACTTGCACCCTAAAAAGGTCGAATCACAAAAATATCGGACCACAAAAAGTCCAACCACAGAAAAATTGAACCACAAAAACTTAAACCTCAAAACCTGAAACCCCAAAATGCTCTAACCACATAATCAATGAAACGCAAGAAGCTCGAATCACAGAAAGCAGCAACTCCAAAATACGCAAATAACAAAATGCTCTAATCACAAGAAGCTTTATCCACAAAAATCATCAAATGTACACGTATGAAATGTAAGTAGTAATATAATAATATCGGTGAACAGTGAAAGTGGCACAAGTGAACGGCGAGTAGTGCCCAGTAAGCATTTCCCACTTTTCCTACCCGCTCCTCATTTTCGAGACTGACGAAATCGATGAAGAGGAAGAGTGGAGAGTCCATTCAAATCCGTCCCGAGTCCATTGGGCACCCTCTAAAAAGTAGGAAATGTCCGGGGGAAAGTAGGACGTCCGGTCACCCTAGCATTGCCTCTCCATAATCTGTCTAGAGCGGCGAGGGGGGCGGGTCTGGCCTCTCTAGGCCCACCTCAACTACGCCACGGCAATGGTTTGAAGCGCTGGTAGCTTTATTCACCCAACAACAGAGTGGCGCGTTCTTGCACGAGTACAGTATTCGTGCAGTAACTGCATTCACCATATTGTGTCCAGCTGGTTAAACTTCCAGCCTTTTCCCCCCTAACAGAAATAACTCACTAGATGAGTCAATATATTAGGCTGCCTCGACAGTACCTTATTTCTAGTATTTTTATCTCTTTCTTTTATTATATTTGTATTTGTACAAGGGGTGGAAGAGGGCACCAAGATAGTTACAACGCATGAATCTTCCGATTCACGAGCGACAAAACTGAAAAATTCAAGTCTCACTTTCGCCCACATTTCTGTTGTTATTTTTTAAAATCAGAATAATATTGCGAAACAAGGGCACTCCACGCCAAATTTGGCGAAACACCTGGCCCGAGCTGTTAACCAACTCATCGTAGCGAGTAGCGTAATATTATTATTATTACATTACTTCTACTACTACCAGCAATTATTTGATGAAAACATTTTCTATTATCGGGCGGTTTTTGTTTTTTTTTTCCTTCTTCTGGGAAAATCGATCAAACAGTCCACTTCAGAAGGATAATAACGTTGGAGAAGTGGTGGTAGTGGAAGAGAGTTTATAAAAGCTCGTTTATTTATAGCGCTCATAATATTCCTCTTATATTTTCGACTCTCGAACGTTTCAAAGCACCGTGATCGCCTGCGAGTGACGAGGATGGTTAGGCAGGGTGAGAAATGGGGGGGGGGGAGGGAGAGATCAACCTCAGAGAAAATTCAGAAAGAGGAATCTTGCAAAAGTATACGAGATCAACAGGCGAAAAAGTGGATTTTACCAACTGTCGCCTTATACGGAATGACTTTAAAAAGTTTCTTTTTTTTTTTCTGCACGCCGAGAAGAAGAAGAAGAAAAAGTAATCCAAGGCTGTCTGGTAATCAATGACCTAATCTTACTTCTTAATTTTCTCTTCCTGTAAAAATTGACCATAACGTGGACAATTTCACCGCAGTTTAGGTGGCCTGAGGTGTTTAGAAGGGACTGTGATAGCGTAGTTGTAACTTGTCAAAAAACAAAATTCAAGTGGGTGATTAATCATTGTGACGTTCAACACAATAATTACGGGGCTTTGAGGCATTCGACAGAGTGGGAGGCCTTCCGGTCTGCACCACCACCACCACGACGCCTCGAATACGACTTAAATGAAGCTGAATGCGTGAGCTCAGTGTGATTCATTCATAAGATTGAACAGAAGTTTAATAAAAAAAAAAAAATAAAATAAAATAAATCGTTCGTAAAATACTAAAGGAAAATATTTGACTCAAAGAAAGGGGAAGGGGACACTGAGGGACAAAAGTGGAACATCTGGCCTGCGGCCACGATGAACGCCTCGCCTTCCCTTCCACGCGTATAGACATGGCGATCCTCTTTTACTTTAAATTTCCTTCAGAGCCGCTCATTTTTATTTTATTTTTATTAAAAGAGAGAGTATAAAAGTAGTGTATTTGAACGTGGGAAGGTCCAGTTCACCCACACGGTGCAACAGAGGATCCTTCGAGTACGCAAGCGGTGGGACGACGAGGGACGGGCAGGGGGGGGACATAACCCACGGACTTTGGTTTTAACGTAGGAGTTTCCGGAGTGGGCTACCTCCATTAATTCAGCCCCATTGCGCCAATCAAAATCATTTGTACCTTAGCAGCCCTTTTTAGAATATTTAAAAATAAAGTTAATACGTTTGAACAGAAGGAATCACAATCGAAGATGCAGTACGCCGTACGCGTACCTACTCGTTTCACGGAAACTTCCCAGTATCTATAATAAACCACCTACCTGAAAGAAAGAAGGAGAACAGATGCTTAAGGGCGGGCGGGGGCCCTATTATAACTCGCACAATTCCATTTTAAGAGACACCCTTTCCCCGGCCCCTATGCCAACAATCACAGGCTCACAGGGGAATTCCTCGCATTGGCATTTGGAGACCGAAGACTCACAGCTAGAAGAAAGGCACGCACGCCTATTAAATATACAAATAAGATATTTCCACGGCCCCTCACACAAGAATGGAAATCACGCCTCGTTCGCCTTTTAGAAGAAGCGTTAAAAACTTTACGGTGCCCAATTACAGCGCGCGGGGTGGGCTCCGCAATGTGCACATTCACGTTGTTGCGTCGCCCTTGATGGCAAGAGGGGAGGGGGCACTATACTATAATCCTATGACTAAACTTGGTAAATTCGAACGGGTGAAACTGTGTCTCTGTGAAGGCCTTCAAAGATTTCCAGTTCTGTCTTTGTTTGCCTTGTGCGTAAAACAAGCACGGTCAGGGGTAAATTCAGGATACACGAAGAAAGTAAAATAAAAAGAGGCTTTTCAATTTTTCAAAGAAAATAAACAGCGGTGGAAAACATTTGAAGACAGGATGAAGATTGCCCCACCCCCCGTCCCTCTTGTTGCTAAAGAGGGAAGTCATATCAACAATAATTCATTCGAAATAGTCCGAATAATTCGCACAGCGAGTAACTGTACTCAGCCTCTCAGCCCCATAGGTAACCTTGTCACTAATTGCTACGAGCCAAGAAACATTTTCTTTTTAAAAGAAGGCAATTATTGCCGAGCTGGACTTGTTCACTCAATGAAATTAGCGTAATGATAACGATAATCAGCAAAATATAACAATTATTGGTTTGCGAAACAGTTGAACTGCTACTGAACTTGGCTTGTCGAACAGCCCACCGAACTAGTCATCAGCTTCTTCTTTTTTGTCAGAATGTGGTTTATGGTCTTTTGGGATCCTCAAAAGGACCCTAAAAGGTAGAACTAACTATTTGGGACGTGAAATAGTCACGAAACTGCAAAGATTCGAATTCCGTAATGGTCAGTTTAGGGGCTAAATAGCTGCTAAAATTGTAAGCGGTGGCCAAAGAATCGAGATTTGATGGAGAAATACCACTAAATTGCAATTTTTGAGGCTAAAAACATCCATAAAATGCAAGGTTGACGCTATAAACCTAGTGAAACAGCTAGAGGGGAGGGGTTTAGGGAGAAACCCAGCGAAACAGTAAAGCAATAATTTTGCTTTTGAACGTAATTAGCAGATAAGTCATTCAATTAACAAATTATATGGCCAAAAAACCACTGAACTGCAACATCGGAGCCAAGTCTCCTTGAAATTGCTACATTCGGAGATGAAAATCTGGAAACTACGAGTTTTCGGTCTAAATATATCAGCGAAATAGCACCTTTCGGAATTTTTGCACAATAGCAAGATCCGGGACCATTTTATTTTTTATTCAGGGTGCAACAGAGCTGGTTTCTTCTGTCCAGCTAATTCATGAACACCCTAGGCGGGCGTGGACTCCAGTCTAGCCGGTCCCGAGAGCTCACAAATCTTGATGAATGGCCTCAAAATATCATCATCCGGAGTGAGATATCTGCTAAATTGTAGGTTTCGGGTCTGAACATTCTAAAAATTGCGAGTTTATAGTAATAATTTCCCAAAAATTGCAAAAGTTTGGGCCTTTTTTTTTATAGTGCATTTCATTTTTTTGCTTACCGCGAAATGAGTCTAGTCGGTCACAAAATCAGAGCTCAAAATATGCGATATTGCAAATTTGAATAGCGATATCTCTAGTTTCTGAACTTAATTTTTGCGAAATTGCAAGTTTGGGGGCCTTTTTTTCAATAACCACGTAACATAGGCTAGCCGGTTACAACCACGACCAAGTCTGGCCAATGGTAAAACCGCAAAATTGGGTGTTCCCCGGGTTAACATTCACGAAATCTGTAGTTTTTGGTCTTTACTTTCACGAAATTGCAAGTGCCCGGGCCTTCCTATACTACAGTGGCCGTGGAATCCAGGGTTAATCGGCACGCACAGCGCCAATGTCACGAAATTACATCACTCCCTCCTATAAAAGTCTGCGAAATTTCAAGTTTTGTGTATGAACATTTGTAAAATTGCTCGTTTTTGGTCTTAATTTCGGTTGCGGGACCTTTTTTTTTAGTGGCTATGGTCCCCAGTCCATCTGGCTTCCAAGAGGACCCAAAGCTTGATGAATAGTAGCTGAATTACTCCATTTGGAGCTAAACTTCAGTGAATTCGCAAGCTCCGGGGCTGTTTTTCCCTCTTACTCCCTCTCTCTCTCTCTCTTCAATTCTGAATGCTAGAGAGCCTTTAAAGGACCCCTTAAACCCAGGGTCCTTCTTTCCAGTAGAAAAAATCTGTTGAAGAAATCAAAGCGCGGTGGCCTAATCCAAAAACGAATTACGCGAATTTCGCACACTAAACGGATCTGGCTTACTAATAAATCATTTCTCAGATAATTTCGCTCGCTACAACCCCTATTTCGTGGGGTTTTTGTTGCCACACAAAAAAAAGAAAATTGATTTCGCGCGTTGGGCTTGCTAAGGCCCCGTCGTACTTGAGCGAGAGCCACGCAATGTCAACATTCAGCGTTTTGAGCCTTTACAGCAAAAAACCGTAGCGTCCTATCGAGCGTTTTCGATGAAAATAGCACTACAAAAAAAAACTGAACCCGCTCTAAACGCTAAAATCGCTCGGGTCCCGCCTCGCGTAGGACACAGGATAAGAAATTTGCTCACCAGAAGACCATTTTCGCAGGTCTGGCTGACTAAAACTATTCAATTTAGAGAATTTAGCTTTTTAGAAAGCCATTTTCGCGAATTTTTCTCACCAATAGAACATCTTTGCGTGTCTTCCTAACTGTGCTGAACTGTGTAATTTGCTAAATTAAGAAAACCATTCCCGCAGATCCAACTCACTGAAAACCAGTTTTCCCATTTTCCACTCGTTCAACACTCCTTTTCGCGGGCCTTCTCAAAGAAGCTGGCCAGCCTAGTCTCTTAAGATCAAGACAGCTTGTTGAGGACTACAACTTGACAGTTTACAGATGTGCAGAAAGGATCCAGTTTTAGGGGCTAAATGAGTTCGTCTGGCTTACTAGAGAACCAATGCTGTGGATTTTGCTGGTTTCTAAAACACCATTTTCGCGGGTCTTGCCAGTTTGGAATTTTCAAAAACATTACTTCACGGGCGTTAGCTCGCTAGAAAGCTGAACCCTGAAAGGGTTCAGGGGGGGGGGCATTTTTAATGTTTCCGGCGATGTGCCAGGCCGACCTCGCTAGAAGCCCAACTTTGCTGAATCTTGGGGTGTGGGAGCCTGAGTGGGCGTAGCTAGCGGGGGGCAGTTGCCCTCAGTTAGAATCAAAATCTCAGATTCAGTGGGTCACTATGAAGACCCAATATCTCAGATTTCGATCAGCCGTCAATTTTCCTAATTTTGCTTGCCTAAAAAAACATTTTCCTGGATCTGGCTCACTGAAAAATAAATTTCACTCTCTGAAAATCCAATTTTGCGGATTTTTCTCACTGAAAAAACCCTTTTTCGTATCGTTTTTACCAAAAAATCAATTTCGCGGATGTTTGTAACTGACTAACCAATTTCGTGGGGCGGTTTTAAATAATTTAGAAACCAGTTTTACTGATTTTTCGCACTTAAACCCCAAAAATAAATCAATTTCTCTAATTTCACGCGATTTTTCTTGCAAAAAAAAAAAAAAAATTCTCGGGTTCAGGTAACAAAACAAATCGTCGGCTAAGGCGTGATACCACGTATGTCCAAAAACCAAACTTTACAGGAGAACAAAAAATCATTTTAAAAATTCCTATTTTACATTAATTTCAAATGTTTGGCAATTCTCCCATAAAAAATTATATTCATTATCTTGAAAACAAAATTTATGATAATCAAGTTAGGTATCTAACGAAAAATCTGATACCAAAACCTATTTTTCGTCAAATTGTCACTTACGAGGTATCACGCAAATACTGAAGAATTGACTCAAGAAAACGCCAAATTTTGGTGTTTTTCTCGTTAAAAAATCATTTTCACGAGCTCGCCAAGAACCCCATTCTGTGGGTTTTGGCTTGGCATGCTTCACGGGGTTGCCTCTTCCGAAAACGTTACAATGACGTGGATTTTGCATAGTCATAAACCATATTCGCGATTTTGGCACACTGAAACGCCAAATTCTCGCTTATATAAATATGTAAAACCATATTGGCGGGTATTTGCTGGCTCAAACCGTCTTCAGCCCTATGTTTCAGGCAGACTTAAGGTGAAAGGGGAATTACCAGCCCATTCAGTCCCCGTGTTATACCTATAATACCAAGAGTTGGGCTACACGCTTGTGACGAGGACTGTAACTTGCCAGTTTAGGGGCCAGTCGTATGAGTTCCTAGTAAACTATTAAATATTCGTCTCGAAGATTGAAGGGTGCAGTTTCAAACGCTAAATTACCTCAGTTTACTGTCTCAGGCCTCAAATTTAAAGTTTAGCTCAAAAAGTACCACTTTCCGGAGAGGAAAATTGTCAGTTTTTGGACATAGAATCTAGAATAGAAGGCTACAAACGACAGTTTTCCATCAGATATATTTTCTGACGGATATTGACCGTTTCTGTGCGAATTGTTCTCTGATGACCGATTCCAACCCCCGGACGCCCCAAAAAAAGCCTGCAAAAAGGCAATGGTCCATCTGACATTTCCACCAGTAAAGAGAAGTTGCACAGCGATTTTTTCTCAATTTTACTCGTGAATGAGCACCATTTTTAGCCGCGAATAAGGCATTTTTCCTGAATCTCACCTGAAACTGAGTGCATGCACTCCTTGAACCAGCTGTTTCTCTTCATTTCAGCCGTAAAAAAAGTCTCAAACGACAGTGAAATAACGCCTTTTTGGCATATTATTTCAATTACGGCCTCCACTTGGCATCGTCAAACCGCTACTTGGTGCGTTCTGTCAATTTCAGCCACAAAAGAATAGTTCTTCCTCAATTTGAGCCGTTGATGAACGTTATTTCTCAATTCTAGCCATTAGCAAATTATTGCTTATTCTCAATCGATAAACCTCGAACTGGCGCCTTTTCTCAATATCAGCCGGAAATAAGTGATTTTTCTCAATTTCACCCTTGAACGAGCGAGCGATATTTCTTTTTTAGCCGTGGTTAGGCACGCTATTCCTCAATTTCAGCCGTCAATTGGCGTTTTCCCTCAATTTCAGCCACGAAATGAGTGGTTCTTCTCATTTCTACATTGAACGAGCACTTGATTTTGTCACTTTTAGCCGTAAAAATAGCTCTATAAAGCATGAATTAGCGCCTTTTCTTAATTTCGGCCCGGAATGTGCACCGCGAAACCACAAATTGGTGTTTTCTCAATTTCAATAGCGAATAATAAGTTTTATTTCTCAAGTTTACCCGTGAATCAGAGCTATTTTCGTTAGCAGTGAATGGGCGCTTTTCCTCTATCTTAGCCGCAAAATGTCATTTTCTGAATTTCACCCGTGAACGAACGCTCCCGCTCCCCCCTCTCGTTTCACGCCTGGCTACCCACCACAAGATCATGAGCTGGCTTCGCCCCCCGGCGCATGAGGGGTGAGTTTTTAACGTGTATAGTCCCCCTATTATGTGCCGGAAAGACCTTGGGACATGTACGGATCACAGAAGTCTTGCTGTTGTTTGAGGCGTTAGGGGAAATGCCAGTCCATTCTGCCCCTGATATCAAGCGATATTCTCAAAGATTCTGGTCCTTTCCTATAAGAACGGGAGCTAGGGCTACGCGCTTGTTGAGGACTAGAACTTGACAGTTTACGGGAGTGTGAGTTCCTGACTAGGAACTATTCTTCTGAAGGGGTCCAGTTTGAGAAGGGCTAAATTACCGCAGATGCAGTCCTAGGGGTCTGTAAATGGACAAAACTTGAAGTTTAGCTCCGAAAGTATCGTTTCCTGGGGGAATAAATTGTCAGTTCCAGAAGCTACAATTTTGCTTTATAACGTAAGCCCCAGAAATTCACTTGCTGTCGTGAAATAGCCATTTTCTTCAAGAATGTAGCCTGAAACTGTCTCGGAAGCTTCAGAATTCTGGGCTTTCTAAGCTCGGAAACTATGCCAAAAGGGAGGAACAAGAAAGACAGAATACAATTTGTGAAGCGTTTGAAAAGGCTTGAAAGATTCTCTGTCAGCCGAAATCAGGGGGTACAAATGCATAGGCTGTAACCCCCGTCACAAATCGCGGGGTACATTGTACCCCTGTATCCCCCCAGGTTCCTACGCCATTGACAGTTAGCCTTTCAAATTCCAATTATTTGCACATGACGTTCTAACGTGCCCCCTGCCAGCCCGCGGGCTTTCTTCATCAGACCAAAGATACTCAAGCAACCGCGGCTCCCGCTAAAACGCAACTATTGATAGGAGCGGTCAAGCGCTTCCACGAGCGTTTTGTGTTGTTGTCGGTTTCGGCCGATTGTCCCGGGGTTGTGTGACACAATTTTCTCGTTGAATTGTCAGTTTCTCGGGCGTAAAATTGCCATTATTCGACCCCAAAAGCATTTTTTCGGGTATAACGTCCAATTATTGTGAACAATTTAGTATCTCAGGCTGAGCTGACGGTAACAGGCACATAATAGGGGGGGAAAAAAATGAGGTGACATTTCGCATTTACACGGTGTACATGAGAGGGGCGACCGGTTATTTTTATGACGAATTAAATGAATCTTTTAGACAGTGGAGCTTAAGGAATTTTTTGTGGTTGAGATGAACCCAAGTGAGCCTTCCCCCCCCCCCAACCTTGTTACAATGAAAATTATAAAAATCAACTTCATATTTTGGAACCCCTAGGATTCAGGAGCGACGTAGCTTGGGCGCTCCTCCGCCACCCTATTAGTACGTTCGCCTTTATGAAGCACGATTACCTCGTGCCATGCCAACTGATTAATACGATTTTACCGCTATCAATCTGCAGATCTGCATTTTCCTCGTTTAAAGGTCCTAAAAAACACGCAAATTGACGTCTCCTGGCGAGTTTATTCGGCTCAAACTCTGTTTGAGCTGCAAGCGCTGTTTAAGCAGTTTACTCGCCCTTGGACACAGGAAAAACATGCCCTCTCATCCCGAGTGGGAAACTTCTCCAGAACCCCAAAAACCGCCGTAGGATGGGTCGTTACTGTGTTTTAAGTAATTGTTCCCCCTAGACCTATTCCTACGAATTATCCGCAGTGTCCTCTTAAGAACTATGCAGATGTGAGGAAGGGACTCACCTGAGTCACCTGCTGGGTGAAGTGCTGTTTCTATTTGTTTCAGCAGCGAGTTGAAGAGCACTGAAAATATTAATGTTGGGCGAGTGAGGGAGGGGTAATAACATTAAGTAGGGACATGATTGTTTCATGCCCTTCCCTTTGTTCTTAAATTCAAAGCGTCTCCCAAGAAAATTGAAAAGTGACTCTCCTCCAACAGTTTCTTTCATTGTTCACAAATTGGATGACACATGCAAATTCCTGACAAGAAACGACCTCCCTTCTTTGTCTTCAGGAAAGCTGCCCTACCTATCGTGTCCATCACTTTTTTTTTTTTTTTCATCCTCCTTTTCACATGACGATAGTTTCCGAGATTATGGCAGTGTAACGGGCGTCAGCCTGTTGTACTTGATCAAAATGTCACGTTGCTTATCAAAAAACAAATAATTATTCTAATCTGACATTTAAGTTGACATTAATTAGCGTGTTTTAGGGAAGCAGAATTATATTCATGGCCTGTTTAATCTTCAGAAAAAAACATATTCGGATTTATTTCATATTATTCAATTTCATTTGAATAAAATAGCAAGCAACTTTCCTTGAAGCACAAGTTTGTCTATATTTGAGCATTTCGTCACTGTTATATCCTATGATTCATAGATATTTCCAAATTGTCATTTTTTGGAATCAAAACTTGACGTTTCCAGTTAACTGATCCATTTCTTGTGGTAATCCGTACAAAAAATGAAAAAAATTAAGAATGTATCCAGTTTAAAAATACAGATGGACCTTTTGAGTTCTTTGATTTATTGTATTTCCAGCCTATAGGCCGAACCCCTTCCCCGCCCATCAACTTTAATACACCGCTCTAAAGTTAACTCTAGTGTTGACTCACCAATATCATCCCAATTTCTTGTGCCGCGCACCAATTCACAATATTACACACACTCTGCCCACCAGCATCCGCCACCTTTGTAGAACGAGTAAAAAACCTAAGAATACACGCACTGAGCGGCGACCATTTCTAAAATGTAATTGAATACATTTATAGTAACTTCACTAGGAAACCCGGGCACACACGTAAAAATATATGTATATATTCCGTGGCCCTTTTACCGTTTATTTTTCAGAACTAGGATTTTATTCCCCTAGTTTGGAAAAAAAAAAAAAAAAAACTCATCCGTAGCAGAGCACACTTGAATGTCTTGTGGCCTGTGGGTTTCTGAAGACTAGATGGGGCGGGGGGTTCTACGGGCTCGCCTTCAAGAAACACCCTATTTGGTTAAAAGCGAGTCGAAGTGGGATAGGAAAATGTGTAGAGGAGGCGGCGCGGCCTCTTCTGGAGACAGATGATGAGAGGGTCTGCTCTACGGTGGGGAGGGTCGGGGTCGGTAGCGATGATGATGACGATTGAGGGAGGGGTGGACAAGGATTCGGAACGATTTCGGAATGCACATCGATTTTTTTCACGTGGGATGGTCGCACGGATTGAAGGGGGGGGGGGTCTTTGAGAAAGAAGTTGAGTACACAGCCAGTGGAGGGCGTATCTGGTCGGTTATGAAATTAATGCAGTTGCTGAAAAACTACAATTTCTGGCGTTTCCCAATTTAGCCGATCAGCATGAATCAACAATGTAATTCATTGCAAGGCGAAATCGAGAACTAGGACTCAGTAGCGTAACGAAGTAGGGGCAAGGAGGGCCAACCGCTCCGGGCCATTGCTCAGAGAGGGGCCCACGAAGAGCAAGTGGATGGACAAATAGGGATTTTTAGGTTTCAACCTTTGATTCCCGCTAAAGTCAAGAAAAATACACAAATTCCGCAGGTATCTGAAAGAAACTTCACTGCAAAAATAGAGAAAATACGCTAATAACCCCAAGTTTCTAAAGGTCCTTAATTGCCAGATCAAGCTGAGAAGGCGCGTTAGCGTGATAATCTTGGGGCAAGTTTAGAAAAAGTGCTAATATTCACGGCTGTAACAGCTAAAAAGCACTTGTTCATAGCAAAAAGCGAAGAAATCTTTCATTAACGGCAAAAAATAGATAAAAAGAGATGATTCGCGGCAATAAAATTAGGGGCGGTGGTGAAGCTGTGACCTGATGTGCAGTCTCAACTACAATATTGCAAAAAACGACCATTAGTGGTTTCTCTAGGAAACTTCTTCACTAAAATAGGGAAAAATCGCTGACTCTCATGGATAAAAGTGAAAAAAATCGCTAATTTCTGACTACAATTGAGTTAAATTGTTCATCATTGCTGCTGAAATGGAGAAAAACGTCACTTCATGGATGAATTTGAGAAAATCCTTTAACTCGCAGCTAAAATTGAGAAAATCGGTAATTCGCTAAAATTGGAGTGAAATGAAGAAAACTGAAAATATACGGAACAATATGACATGAGAAAGCTCGCTAATTCATAGTGAAAATTTAGTGATAGTCGCAATTCACGGACAATTGAGTGAAATCGGTAATTCAGAGACAAAACACAACTTCCTGGTCATAATTGAGAAAAAGAAGAGAGAAAAAAAAGCTGCAACATCCAACAAACGACGAGCAGACTCAGCTATTATTGAAAAAGCGGTAATTCACGGCTAAAATAAAATAAAAGCCTTAATTCGCAGCTATGAAAGGGGGAAAACTGCAAATTCGTGGATCAATTTGAAAAAATTCGCCAATTCATGACGAAAATTGAGTGATAGCAGAAATTCGCGACTAAAATTGAGTGAGATCAGTAACTCGAGAATAGAGAAAACGCTGAATCGAGGCCATAACATGGGGAGAAAGGCTGATTCGCAGCTATAAAATTGAAATTATGAAAAAAGAAGAGGAACAAAAAAGTGAACAATCGACGAGCAGGCTTAGTTCCGCCAAGTTGAGGAAAACAGCTCATCCCCGTGAATGAAAGTGAAAAAAAAAAAAAAAATCACAAATTCTTGAAAAATTGAGCTGGAAAATGAAGCTGAAATGGAGAAAATAACGCCAATTCGCGGAAGAAATTGAGAAAATCAAAAGTTCGAGCATTATCACAGGAGTGAAACTGTGAATAACGGGGAAAGCTGCAAATTCACAGATCAATGTGATAGAAACTGCTAATTCCCAGCAAAAATTGAGTGACAGCGGCCATTCCCAGCTAAATTTAGAGTAAAATTGAGAAACATCTGTAACTCGCATTGCCAAGATAAGTTAAAAATACATTAATCCGTGGATACATTTGAGTAAACCCATGATTTACGGCTAAAACTGCGAAAACCCGCTAATTCCTGGCTAAAATTAAGATGAAGCGCTCGATTCATCGTTCAGCGTTCGGTAACGTTCGCTTCCAATTACACGCCGGAGAGCAAAAATTGAGCAAAAACGGTAATTTGCGGGTAAAATTGAGATAAAACGTTCATTCGCTGCCAGGCGCGGATCAAGAGTTTTCTTCAATGGGGTGGAGTACAAATAAATTGCAAAGATTCGAGCATGAGTCATTGCTGATTGGCCATGAAACTACCAGTTGAGCCATAAGACTGTCAATTGAGCCAAAATAGTGGATTTTTCAACCCAAAAACCGGACATACCCACACAAACTGAAACCAAAACCTTCGGCCACAAAATAGAAAATTAGTCGAATCGGTCGAAAAACTGCATCTCAATTTTTTAATATGTTTATTTACCCGGTCTACGCAGTCAAAAATTTCAATAGTGTAATTTTTGCAAAATCGCCCACAGTTTTTGCATAAATGCTGGACCTACGGGTGGAGGGGGAGGTACATAGCATAATATGATCCCACCATCCGCTTTCGAGCCCAAGGCCAGATCTTGCTTTTTAACGCCCCGGGGCTAATTTGTTTTTGCCGCCCTGCATGCGGCTAACCCGCTCCCCACTGACCAACTGCTCCCCCTCCCCCGACAGTGCTATTATAAAGTGCTCAAATTGAGAAAATTAACGCCCTCTTGAGGACAAATTCGCGGCTAAAATAGAGAAAATTCTGACTATGGCTAATCTTCAGCTTAAAAGTGAGGAAAACGCAAATTCGAAGCTAAAACTGAGAAAAATTCCAATGCGCGGACTGACATGTAAAAAAACCGCGGTTAATATTCACTAATTATTGCGGCATGAATAAAAAAACGTTAATCTTCAGCTCGAAACGTCAAAAAGTACGGACTATTGAAAAAATGGTTAATTTGTCGATAAAATGGAGAAAAATGCCAATTTATGGGAAAAAATTGAGAAATTTTGCTAATCCAAAGGTTACAAAACGCTACTACACTGCTGAAATTGAGAAAAAGCGCTAATTCACGGCCAAAATTGAGGAAGACTACTAATTCGCGGATAAAGTATGGTAAAATTTCCCCTTCTGAAGGCACCTATGAGGCTAAAATGGGGAAAAACGACAAATTCAAGACTATAAGCTTTTAAAAAAACGCTGATTCGCGGCACTAATCCGTAGCTGAAAGTAAAGCAAAATCGTTAATGGGGTGCTAAAATGTAAAAAGCCTGGCCAAAGTCAAGAGAAAGGCTTTTAGCTTAAATAGAGAAAAATTGCTATTTCGCTGCTAAAAATGGACAAAATCGCTAATTTGCATCTAAAATTGTTGAAAACGCTAACTCGCGAAAAAAATTGAGAAATACGCTTATTCACGGATTAGAAACGCCAATACGCAGCCAAAATTAAGAAAAATCGCTAATAATTGAGAAAAGTGCTAAATCCCGGCTAAAAAAAAAAAAAAATCACTCATTCACTGCTAAAATGGGGAAAAATTTCAATTTACGACAAAAATTTGAAACACGCCAAACGGCTTCTGAAGGATCTTTGTGGCTAAAATTGAGAGAAAGCGCCAATTTATGGCTAAAGGTGGGAAAAAAGCTGTAGGAAAAAAATTGCTAATCCATAGCGTCTGATGGGGAACAAAAAATTCCAATTTGTGGCACAAGTAGAAACCACTATTTTGCGTCTATTGATGTAAACACTAAAGAAAAACGCTAATTTTCAGTTCAAACTGAGAAAAGTGTAAATTTCCTGATAAAAAGAAAGAAAAGTAGAAAAAAGCGCCAACTACCTAGTTCCTAAAATTGAGGAAAACGCCAACTGGCGTTCAAACGTGTCTGGGTGGATTGGGATTTGTATTTGTACAGTTGGGACCTTCGATCTTGGTCCGCTTGGGTGGAGCTCGCGCTTAAATTATAAGGTTACACGTTTATATAACATAAATGTAACCTCTAAGAATGATATTGTTATCGAGACGCACGTGAATTTACCGTCCTACTACTAGAATGTGAGAAACTGTGCTTGTTTTAACTGTTTCATTTGAATAAAACTCTATTGCCTTCGTCATGGAGACCCTACTCAACACCGAGGAAGCCCTAAAAAAAGTGAATTCCCAGCCACAATTGTATTTAAGGTAACGGATTTCAAGTTCCTGACTAGTCACCAACACCGCTTCCCAACAAATCTTTCTGTCTCCAGTGCCAATAAGCCCCACACGGACGAACTTCAGAAGCTACTCGAATCCTGGCACGAAAAAACTAGACGGATCACGTATTCCAAACAGGGTAAACTCATCCTCGACAGATTCGACGACGAACAAATATGGCAACAATTGGAGTTGTTAAACTTGGAGATGAAAAAAACTATCGTGCCTTTTCTGGCGGAGAGTATGGTGCACAAGAAGACGTTGTCATTACCTGGACTTAAAAGTGACCAAGTTGGAGAAGAGGAAGTTGTGGATGAACTCGTTGAAGACGTGAGTTCTGATGACGAGCTGGAAGCTGACCAGGAAGGGCAGGAGGTGGAAGATGATCAGGAAAGTGAGATGTCCGACGAGGAGAAGGAGGAGGCTGAAAATGAGGAGGAGAATCAAACTTTCTTCGACGAGAAAGCAATGGGAAGACTCGTCGATGAAGACGACGACATTTCCGTAAGTAGGAATGTAATTTGACAATGTTTTCCCCCGGAGGATTGTTGCGTACAACCTAGGTGAACAGCTCGCTTTGAACATTGAGCCCAGCAATCGTTTCTGTTTCTGTTCGCTTGGTTGCTGCTGACATAACCGCTCTCGTGTATGGGCACATTGAGAGTAAGGTATTGGCCCCGTTGCAAAACTCAAAAAAATGGCCAGCACTTAGTAAGGTTTGATTATTAATACATGTAAAATCAGAGGGAAGGATTCACCGCGCTTAATCGTGTTATAGTTTTGCAACGGACCCATTGTCTGTTAGCTTTCGCAACTAGGAGCCACCAAAAAGGTCTGCATAAGTGCAGATTCACCTTATTATCACATAATATCTATAGATCTGCACGATTGTCACTATCCTGCAGATCTGCAATCTCCACTATTTTTCTATGCGCAATTTTTAGCGTTAAATAATGGTTTGGTAGGCGTCTGAAGAGGGCAACAGGGCCAATGAAATGGACGACTATGACGTTGACACAAGTGACCTGAGTTCCACGGAACCCGATAATGAGACTGAGGGGTAAGAGAACTTCCAACAGTTTGCCTGCTGTTTTTTCTTGGAGTGAGTTTCGAGTTAATCACGCCTTTTAAATTAAAAATGTCCACCTGTTCAGGAAGAGCGACGGACCAGAGAAAAAAAAGTGGGATAGTTCGTTGTCCACCTTCGAAAAACGTTTCGAGCGACTCGAAAGTAAAATTTCCAAATTCGAAGACGCTGCCCTTCAGGAGAAACCGTGGCAATTGAAAGGCGAGGTAGACGCGACGGGTCGTCCAGTCAATTCCCTGTTGGAGGAGGTCGTGGAATTTGACATGACTCAACGCCCCGCTCCAGTCATCACCGAGCAAGTAACCCTAAAACTCGAGGATATCATATTGAAACGAATCAAAGACAAGTGCTACGATGACGTCGAACGGAAAGTTAAACCGATTGACACGCCGCAAGAGTTCAAAAAGAAAATCACACTGGACCAAGAAAAGAGTAAACTGTCACTGGCTGAAGTCTACGAACAGGTTGGTCCCCCCCCCTTCCTCTCTTATTAAAACTTGTATCTAATTCATATTTCTCTTTAGGAATACCTGAATCAAAAAGAAAAGACAAAATCCGCTACTGGTGGTAAACCTGATGAAACTGATATGACCGAAGAAAAGAAAGAAATTCAAAAATCCCTTAAAACTCTCTTCAGTCAACTTGACTGTCTTTCCAACTTTCACTACACTCCTAAAATGGTACCACCGCCCCTCCATAAAGCTATCACGGTCGATTTTGATTTGTTTGTAAATATCCAGGTGGAACCAGACATCAAAATTGTCAGCAATCTGCCCGCTCTAAATATGGAAGAACCCACACCTGAGGGCATGGCTGATTCCAAGCTTTTGGCACCAGGAGAGATCGCCGGTATGAATTTTTCGATGATAATTACATCGCCAAAACTGCACTAACTGCGGCTATTTATTTATTTTTTTATATTTCAAGGAAAATACAAAAGAGACCTCAAAGGAAAAGACGAAAGAACCGTCACTGACAAGAAACGCGAGCGTCGGCTAAAGAAGAAATTGATTAGAAAGAAAAACGCGAGGAAAATAGCCGCAGGCACTATGGTCCAAGTGAAAAAGGGCGTGAAGGTACCGTCGAAAATCACTTCCTCCCTCTGTTCCCCGAAATAAGTTCCCTCGTGTTTTTCAGATGTTGGTGTCTTCGAACGACAACAAATCTCTCAAGTCGTCGACACAGTTTTTCAGTAAACTTCAGGATGAAGTTCAAGGAGGGATTCGAAACGAAAAGAGGCGACTTGTTGACGCCGATAAAAATAAGACTAAAGAAAAACTTAATGCTAAGAGGTTGAAATTATAAATTTTAAAGCTTTCGTCGATTACGTTCTTAATATCACAGGAAGGGGGGGGGGGGTTGAGTTATTGACGCTAGCCAATGCCGAGGCGTGAATAATTCAAAACATGGTTGGCTTACAAATCAAAAAGGTTCACTTTTTAGCAATTTTAACTTCAATTTAAAGATTTGGCCACACGAAAGTGTCCATATAGGTCAAATACCTTCCAATACGACCAATTTCTAGCATTGCCTAGAAACCGACCAACTGGAAATTGAAACGCAGTGTCAAATATTTGGCAATATTTGACACATGTGTGGCCCTGGACTGACTCCGTGCGCCCTTGAAATGGCCAAACTGGATATTCAAGCCGTTAAGGGGGAGTTGTACATGTGATTCCTCGACCCCCCTCCAATCTTACCTCGCCTACTCCGCGTTACGGAAATTACCGCCGTATTTCTGCACCAATCGTGGACTTCAAGGGCTCATTTAAATCTTCAGAAAATTCCGCACGAACGTACGATCTTCCTTTTTCATATTTCATCCCTAAAATAACTGTAAAACGCACACAAACTTTTACCTTGAAAATTCACACTCTTGCGACGACTTATTTAGGAAAGCAAGATCGTACGCTTGTGCGGAATTTTCTGAAGATTTAAATGAGCCCTTGAAGTCCCCGATTGGTGCAGACATACGGCGGTAATTTCCGTAACGCGGAGTAGGCGAGGTATGATAGGAGGGGGGTCGAGGAAACACATGTACAACTCCCCCTTAAGATAAATTAGCTATTCCCACCATAAAAACGGATAGACTGACTATACTCGCGCTCCAAAATGGCAAAAATGACGCTTCATGTCTGGAAAATAGCTAAGCTGACTATTAAAAAGGTAAATTAATTATCTCATGTTACCAGGACGACTCGGGAAGACAAAGCCTAACACAATTCGAGCTTCGAAAAAAAATTGGCTCCCTTAGGGCACGGGAGCCCTAAAATTAGCCAAACTCACGCGCTCTAAAATGACTAAACAAACGATTCGGGCAGGCCTGAAAATTCCTGAAAGATCAAGATTCTCGCCATGAAAGTGACTGAATTGACAAAACGCTGTTGACTATTTGCGCTTTTTTCTTTATCTTATAAATGTCCAAACTGACCATAAGAGCCCTAAAAAACGGATTAACTACCAATTTGCGCCCTAAAAATGCCTGAACGATGATTCTTGCTCCAAAAATGGAATAATAGACCACTCGCACACCAAAAATGGCCCAAATAGTCATTGCAGGCCAGTTTAGTTTGGCCATTTTGCTCAGCAAAAATGGCACAACTGGCCACTGTTCTCCCCTTGGCTTGACGTACTACTTACGCCCTGTAAATGACTGGATGAAAACTGGTTCTATCCGCCCTGAAAATGGCCGAACTGAGTTTTCAAACCATAACATCGACGAAACTGGGCCTTAAAAAAATGTTACACCCAACAATTTGACCATAAAATGGCTACATTTACTATTTCCACTCTGAAAACGGCATAATCGACCGTTCAGGCCCTAGAATGGCATAACTGATGTTATAGCGCCGTAAAAATGGCCAAACTGGCTGTTCACGCCCTGAAATTGACAAACATGGCGCCATATGTTACCAATAAATAATTAAACTGATGATCCGCGCGAACATGGGCCTAAACAGATAATTACTGTCTAGAAAATGGCCAGACTGAGCCTTCACAACGTCTAAACTTGGCAATTTGGGGTCCTAAAAATAGAAAAACTGGCCATTCACTCCCTAATAATGGAATACTCGTATGGGGAATTCAAGCTCAAACTGATCTTTTGCGCCATACAGAGGCTACATTTGGTGTTAATGACGATTCGCGCCGTAAAAATGACCACCTGCACCAAAAAAAAGGCCATACATTGCTATTCACGCCTTGAAACGATAAACAGACCACTGGAATTATCGCCCCGAATATGGGTGGTTCCCACATCACCAAGTTATCGACCTCCCCAGCGTTGATTATACGAACCTTAAGGACTGGATAAACTGACTACGCCACTTTGTGCTATAAAATTGCTTGCCTGGCTCATCACGCCATAAAAATGGCTAAACCTTGTGACCAAGAAATGGAGAAACTTACCGTACGTGCTCCAAAAATGGCGGCCCAAACTGAGCCTTCAGGCCTTGAAAATGGCCAAACTGATCGTTTGCGCCTTGCAGGTGGCGAAACTGGCAATTCGTGCAATTGAAATGCCTAAATATAACTTACTGCGTCGATAAAAATTGCTAAACTGGCTATTCACGCCATCAAATCGATGAAGTGCTCATTCAAGTGTTGAGGGTTGGATACAATTTTGAGGATTTCACAATTTCCTGGCCTTTTCTGTAATCTAAACATGAGATCCACGGACTAAAGTCCATCGAGCGACGCCCTTTCCTGCCTACGCGCCTGGGGTGCATTGGACAATTATGGCAATTCCAGTGGGTCTCTACGTGCCATGTTGACTCTGATCACGAGTTTCGTCTCTACAAGCTCTGAAGCGACCTGGACACAGGCCCTGCCAATAGGGTGACTGGCAGGGTCGTCCTCGTTAATGTTAGCGGTGTAATGGCTTCAGAGGCGTAACGAAATGAGCGAGGAGCAGGGGGTGCAGCTAAATATTTCGCCCCCTCTCCCACTCATCTTCGTATATTATTTCCGAGTACGGGTTCTGATGGGAAGTTCATTTTGATATTATTTTGACAACCGCGGCCCATTAAGATTTAAGAACAGCCAAATCAACTAAACAACTTTACAACTAAACAAAGATCAACGACGGGTTCTGAACATTTTGGAAACGGAGTACAATTCACGACAATAAGAGGCAAAAATCACTAATTTGTGGCTGAAATTGAGCAAAACAGTAATGTGCTATTCTTTGGTCGAGTACGCGACTAATTTAAAACGCTAATTCAACGCTAAAAGTAAAAGCATCACCGATTCGAAGCTAAAATTGTGAAAATGGCTAATTCACGGGAGAAAATGAGAAAAAAACTCGAATTCACATCTTAAGTTGTGGACACACTTTTCAATTTCATCAGCAATTTGCAGGTAAAATTGAGACAATTACCGAGGAGTTACATAATTTCACGACTCAGTTTCAGTATTTTTTTAATCGCCGTGGATTCTGGGCAAGCGAGCCCAGACATCACCACCAGTAGACACAAAATTGCAACATTGGAAATTGGAAGTTTGATGGCTGAATATTCGCCATTATCGTGAACTCGAACGTGAGTTGCAGGCCATCATTTCAGCGAAATTACAAGTTTCAGGGACTATTGTTTTTAGTGAGCAGGAAACCCTAGGCTTAGCCAGTCCCGACTGCGCCCATAACTTTGAATTTTAATTTCAATTTGAATTTATTTTCAATTGACATTGAATGAATTTGTAAGCCGGGGTCCTACTTTTAGCGAAGTACAAGTTTCGTGGCTGAATATACGTGAAATTGACAGATTCGGGTCTTAATTTCGGTTAAATTGCCAGTTTAGGGCAGTTGGGTGACCATTTTTGTAGCGCCCGAAACCAGGCTAGCCGGCTCCCCAACGAGTACCCACCAAATTGAAAGCGTCCGGATACTAGTTCTGCTAAAATGCATGTTTCGAGTCTTCATTCCAGCCAAAATGCGAGTTTCGGGTACTAATTTCATCAGAATTGCAATTTAAGCGTATCAAATTCGGAGAAATTGCAAGTTTCAGTGCTTAATATCCGTGAAATTACAAGTTTGATATTGTTTTGTGAGCTTGGAACACGAACTAGCCCGGCAACGACTATTGGGACCGCGTCGTAGGCTCACGAAGCCCATATGCCGTACCTCGGTACCTCCAACAAAATTGCCAAATTTTGGTGGCAAATATCACAAAAAATTGGATGTTTATAATGTTAGTAAAATCGCTTAAACTACGAGGGTTAGTAGGTAATGCATGCACGAGTTTGTATCCGAGGAAGCCTACGTCGTCAGTTTCCTGACGAAGACGAAGATTGGGTGTTTCCAGGTACAATTTTCGCGAGTTTCATGTCCTAGTTCCAACGAAATTGCAATTTTCAGGGTAGTTTTTGTTTAGAGATCACGAGCCCTCTGACGAATAGCCGGCTAATTGCAATAGCTCGCAAATTCCGGTGCTTCTTTGAGCAAAATGGCAAAATTCCTGGCTGGATATCCACGACATTTTAGGTTTCCGGCTTTCGGGCGTCAATTTAAGAAAAACTATACAAGTTCTTGCAAGTATTTTGCATTTTCCGTAGTGGCGTGCTCTAACAAAGCCCAGAGACTGTCGAATACGCAGGAAATTGGATTCTATGACCAAAAATCTGCGGCAATGCGTGTTTCGGGTTTTAATTTTAGTGAAAGTGCAAGTTTTTGGAGCCTTTGGGACCTTTTTTATTAGAGGCCGAAGCGGCCCAAGAACCCGGGGTTTTGGGCAAATCATTGGGGATATTAGTGGTTTGAGGTCGTTATTTTTATTTCCAAGTGTTTCGATTTGAGCTGGACGCGGTGTGTCAGTCCTAAAGGAGAATCGTCCATGGCGGAACGGAGTCGGTTCCCGGCCAAAACGCACCTAGATGAGTGTCACCAGCACTTGAACAGAACCCTCTCCATCTACTGCAAAAGTAGCAACCCACAGCCCGCGGGCCAAGAAGTGGGCCGCTGAGCCTTTCACAATGACCCGCCCGTGGCCTGCAGTGGTAAATTATCGTTTTTAATGTTGGATTTTGGCGCCCCTCGGATTTTTGTGCAAATGGAAAACGCGTGGGCGGGTAAAATTGAAAAGGCGCACTTGTGTGCTGTTTTTGGGGCAAGTAAGCGGATAAAAATGTTGGAAAGTGCTAATATTCGTGCCCTCTTAATCCAGACCAGCTGAAATTATTGAAAAAAGTGTCTGATTCACGGACAGAAGTGAGAAAAAGTGCTAAATCACGGATAAAATAGTGAAAAATCGATAATTAACCAATGGGTTTGAAAAAAAGCGCTAATTCGCGCCTAAAATTAAGAAACAACACGAATTCTCGGCTTTTTCAGAACAGAATCTGAAAAATGCGCTAATTCATGGCTGAAAGTGAAAACAAATTCACGGGGGAGATGCAGGAAAAGTGCTAATTCACGGATCAAATTGAAGCAAATCGCTCTTCCAGCGGCTAAAATCACGAATTCAAGGCTAAAGCGGAGATAATCGCTAATTTTCCCATAAAATTGGGAAAAATCGCTAATTCACCGATGAAATTGAGAAGCACTAACGTGTGGGAAAAAACGCTAATTCGCGGTTCAAATGGAGAAAACGCTGAAAGCGAACAAAATTGCTAATCCACAACTGAATGAGGAAAATGCGCTAATTCGCGGATAGAATTCAGAAAAAGCGTTAATTTGCTGCGAAAATTGGGTTACAAAACTCTCATTGTTGGCTCGCTATGAGGTTAAAATTAGTTAAAACGCTAATTTACGGCTGAAATAAAGAAAAATGGCTATTTGTGGGGTTAAATTGAGAACATTTTGCTGTTTCAAAAAAATAATTGCGTAAATGGCAGGTCACGGTTTCCGGAGGCAACTTCGTGGTTAAAATTGGAAAACATAGCGCTAATTCACCGGTAAAATCGCACATTAGCGGCGCAAATCAGGGAAAACACAAATTCATTGCAAGAAAAATCGCTAATTCGGGGCTAAAATGGAGACAAATCGCTAATTCACGGCTAAATGGAGACAAATCGCTAAATCACCTATGAAATTGAGAAGGAAGTGTGGAAAAACGCTAATTCACGGCTCCTGAAGGCAATTTCACGGGGGCGTTGGTGAAAGATTCGCCCGGGGGGCGTCAAGTGTCTAAGGCCGGAACTGCCATGAGCTGCCCCAGGGCATATTTTTGTGCAAATGGAAAACGCTATTATACTGTGATTTACTTATGTGAAAGAAGTTATTGAACAGGCACCAAGTGCGTTTTATTCAGAGCGTAACGGCCTTTTGCTAACATCAAAGTGTTGTTCGCTCGATGAAGGGTGGCGAGTATGGGTGGCCCGCCTGAGTTCTTACAACCAAGCTCGTGGCCCACCACCAAAAAAAAAGGATGACCGGCTCTGATGTACTATCTAGAGAAGGCTCGGCCCTACAAGGGGCTTCGAACAATGATTGTTCAAGAACCGAATTTCTTTTATTTGGCTCTTTTAATTATCAATTTGGGGGTCTGGTTGGTTCATTCTAAACAAATTCCATGGGGTTGGCTTCACCAATCAACCAATTTCGTGATGTTGTCCCCTTCAAAAGCCAATTTAGTGGGGTCTTCAAAAACCAAATTTCTAGGATTTGGCCATTTCAAACCAAAATATGGCAGATTTCTCTTCTATAAACATCATTTCGCGGGTCTGGGTCACTTATGAAAACCGGTGTCAAGGAACGGGTGTTCCAATTTCAGATCTGGCGCCTTCAAAGCCAATTTTGCGAGTTTTCACATCAAAAATCCGATTTCGTGATGTTGAATTCTAAAAACCCAAATTATCCTGTTCTAACTCTGTAAAACGTAAATCATTATCGTAAAAACTGTCCACTTAACTCCTGAATGGTTATTTGGGATGATTGGGAAGAAAGACTCTCTCGTAGGTGAAGTGAGTGACGTTGAAATAGCAAAAAGCCTTAAGAAAAAAACACAGCAAATAAAATTCGACTCAGTTCTTTCGCATTAAAAATATAAAAATATTCCGTACTTACGCACAAATCTTTTATATTTCTGTTTATTCCTCAAAATGCACACCCCAAAATCGGCACTTGCACAAAGCCATCAAAGACGCGCGGGTAACACTAGTGAAACCTTCAATTAGCCGCGTCGACTCCGAACCGGGGAAGACTGAAGGGACGCGTTGTCTCAGTCGTAGGTTCTTGACGTCTTTGTTGTGTTTCAAGGTGAGTTATTTATTTTTTGGGGGCTTAATTTTATGTTTTTTCGCTGTAAATTGGTAAAGTTTTAAAGTATCTTCCGCTTGCCTGAATCTGGTCTGTTGGGCGGCGATGTACTCTGTTCACCGTGAGACCGGCTTGGTGGAGAAGGCCCTAGACTGCTTTTCTTGTTAGTTTAAAATTATTTTATACTTGAGATTTTTTTGTCAAAATGCTCCCGTAATTTTAAAAAAGTAATGCAAGAGATTTGACACCCCCCCCCCCACGCGTGGGGGCCACATCATGAGAAGTGTCGCTGACGTCTCGGGAACTCGGTCAGGAAGCTTCACGCTATCTTGTCGGACGACTCGAACGCGTTGAGGGTTTGTTGCCTTCCATTCCAGTCGGCTTCAATTTTTTACTTCGGTCTCCTTATTTCGACCGTCTTTTGAGATTTTTTGGCACTTTTCGAAAGTGTGAAACATAAAGTTGAGGATTTAGACAAAAATGGAAAAATCTAGGAAGTGCTTGGTGAATGGATGTGCCTCTGTGGAGGATGAACATGCTGAGGACGTGTCATTTTTTAAATTGCCAAACGACGATAAGCTGTGAGTGCATTTTGGGTTATTATGAGAGTCAAACTTTTGGAGTACGTAATACCCTCCCTCTACTTCACAATTATATTTTTGTTTCGATTGCATATTCTTCTATTTGTTGCTACTGTGCGAACCCCCACCCCACCCTTACGCTTCATTCTCCACAAAAATGTATTGGCTTCAACATTTTATTTTGTGATTTAAGAAATGGAGAGACAAAACCCCAAACCCCAGCACCCTACCACTGAATCCTATCGTACGATCACTCCTAATCAAATTTTTCTGTTTCCCCCCCGCCCCAAAGACGTTATAAGTGGCTTGTCCAATGTAAACGAGAGGACTTGGTTCCATTCGCTAATTCATTGGAGTTAAAGAAGGAAAAAATATGTTCACGACATTTTGGGAATCGTATGTTTGAGGACGACGCACGAACGGTTCTTAAATCCGACGCTTACCCAGCACTGTATGTCTGGATGTCAGTAAAAGGTACATCCCTTCCTTCCCCACCACCCGTTACTAACCTTTTCCTAATCCTTTTTTTTTCTCTCTCCATCTTCCGTTTGTTAATAATATTTCCACAGACCAAGTTTTCTCCTGTCCATTCTGTACCATCACGTATCACAGTCGCGACTATCTCGACATGCACAAGAAATACTGTCGAGCCCGTTGCGTTATAAAAGAGGAAGTCGCGAGAAATGAGAGTGTCAACGACGAGGTTGGACATAATATGAACGACGGACCAATCGATTTATCGTTAGCTGCGTTGGAGTCGTCCGTGAGGCGAGTTGAAGTTGCGACGTCGAAAAATGGAGCTCCGAAAAAAATCCACGCATGCCCTATTTGCCCTTATTCAACGCAGAGGAAATGCAGCCTGGTGCGTCATTCGGCGGTTCATACGGGCGTAAAACCGTGGAAATGTGACGAGTGCGACTACAGTTGCTCGCAGGAGAATAATTTGAAGTACGTAGCTCTGTCTTTGGGGTTTGAATCGTATAGTGCACAGGTGCAGACCTACAATTGGTGGCAACAAGGAAGTAGTCGAATGATGATGATGGCGGGTGGGGGGGGGTCACTACACTTTTTTCTTTTTTTACAATTTACTATCTGTACTATGATCACTTACGTTATAGAGGCTAAACTTACGGGATCTGAAGCTGTAAATTGTACAATTTCTGCAAAAAAGGTAAAATAAGGTCCCTGGAGACGAATTAACTGCAAGCTCCCGCTACCAGCGTTTGGGGGGCACCCTTTCCAGACTGATTACTTCCTTATAAGACAATAATTTGGTAGCATATTAGGCCAATTCGCTATATTTTACTGACCAAAATAGCCCTAATCAAGTTTTTTCTTAACTTGAGTGGAAATATTCTGCAGATAAATTGTAAGTTTTTACAACGAGTTTTTACAACCATTCTCGGGCTAAACTGAACGAATTTTGGACCAATTAGTCCAGTTACTGGAGTCAAATCGTCAATTGTAAAGCCAAATTTGCGTCTTTTCGCCTGAATTCACGTGTAAAATTAAACTAATCAGTTTCTGGGATGGTAGTGGGGGTAACAGATTGTCAGTTTGCCTGTATATAGCCCACTTCTTTTTGACAGTTTTTAGTAAAAAAATTGACAGTTTCTAAAAAGGTTTCTGCGAACAAAGGCCACTTTTTGGGACAAAAAAGTCTATTATTGGAGCAAAATTGCAACATATTCAATTTTCTGGGGGTTCATGTTCAGTTTAACAGCCAAATAGTCATTTTGAAGGTTCAATAAATTGTCAGATTTCAGGACCTAGCATAGCTTTTTGGATCTTAAAATGAGTTCGATGAAGTGGCCCAGTGGCGGACCTATACACCTATATTGGGGCGGAAATCACTGTGAGGCTCTTTAGTCTCTAAATATTACAAGAAATATGATTTTTGCGTGGCATAAAACTATGGCTTTGTCTTAATTTCAGCCACGAATTAGCGCTTTTTCTCAATTTAAGCCGAGAATTAACGGGTTTTCCCATTTTAGCAGCTAATTAGCATTATATATAAATTTTAACGGTGAATTAGCGTTTTTCTTAATTTTAGCCACGCATAGTTGACTTGCCGTATTCTCAACTTTATTGCCGATATTTCACATTTCATCCGTCAATTGGCAACATTTCTCGAATTCACCTCCAAATTAGGTTTTTTTAAAGTAATTTTAGCTGCAATAAATAGCAATTTTTCTTCATTTCAACTGCGAATTGGAGTTGCTCTTAATTTATGCCACGAATTAGTGCTTTTTCTTAATTGTATCCTAATTATAACCGCAGATTGGTGATTTTGTTTATATTTATAATGCCTGCAGTGCAGAAGCCGCAAGTTAGCGTTTCTAAATTTCAACCGCGAATAAAAGTTTCCATAATACACTTTTTCTCAATCTCATCGGGGAATCGGCTATTTTCTCCATTTTATACGGAATTAAAGATATTTGTCCGTTGTAGTCGTGAATTAGCACTTTTTCTTAATGTTAGCCATTGCAAATATGCCTCCAGAAGCCACGAATTGGCGTTTTCGTAGATTAAACCATGAAATAGCGCCTTCTCTACATTTTTGCGTGCGGGATCAACGTTTTTTGTTTCAATTTTATCGGCGAATTTTCGATTTTGCTTGATTTCACCCGGAAATTTAGATTTTTTCGCGGTTAGGGCGAATTACTGGCATTTCTCAACTTTTGATCGCGAATCATCGCTTTTTCTCAATTGAAGCCATGAAGTAGCGTTTTCACCCCATGATGTAGCGATTTTCCTCAATTTTAGCCATGATTTAACGGGTTTATTTATTTTTTGCCGCTAATTAGCGATGTTTTTCTATTTCAGCCGGTAAATAAGCGTACCGACTTTTAGTCTTCCGAACTTTTCCTTCAGGTTTAGCTGCAAAAACGTTGCATTTTCTACGTTTTATTGGCGGAACTAGCTTTTTTCCCCAATTTTATTGGTGAATTTATAGATTTTTCTCCACTTTAGTTGTGAATTTGCGTTTTTACTAATCTAACTTTAACGATTTTTCTCAACTTCAGAAACGAATTTAAAGTTGTACGTGATAATTTCAGCGTGAATTACTGCTACCTTTTAACATTATCCGCGAATCAGCTCTTTTTCTCAATTGCAGCTGTGAAGTGCTATTTTGTCTATTTCACTCCGTGAATAAGCGGTTTTTCCTCATTTTAACAATCTAAACTTCGCCTTTAGAATCCACGAATTGGGGATTTCATACAGTTTCAGTTGCAAAACATCGCATTTTCTAAATTTTATAGGAGAAACTAGCCTGTTTTTTCAATTTTATTGGTGAATTATGGACTTTTCTCCTTTTTTAGTTATGAATCAGCGTTTTTTAAAATGTTAATAGGTTAAAATGTTACCGATTTTTCTTAATTTTAGCCGCGAATTTATAGTTTTGTACAATAATAATCTTAGTGTGAATTATTGCCTTTTCTCAACTTATCCGCGGATCAGTGATTTTTCTCAATTGTATCCTGGAAGTAGCGTTTTGCCCCGTGATCTTTGCGATTTTCCTCATTCTAGCGGTGATTCGGTGTTTTTTGTTTAATTTTTAGTCACTAATTAGCGATTTTTCCATTTCACCCGAACGTCTTTTCTCAATTATATCCGCAAATCAGCGCTTTTTCTGAATTGTAGTGTTTTTACCCCTTGATGTAGCGATTTTTCTCTATTTTAGCCATAATTTAGCGCATTTTCTCATTTTTAGCTACTGAATAGAAATTTTTCTTATTTTCAACTTCAAAACACAGTTTTTCTCCAGTTTTTCAAAATTTTATTTGCGAATTGGAGGCATTTTCTTATTTCAACATTGAATTAACTACATATTTGTCTCAATTTTAGCCTCAATTTATAGAGTTTTTCTTTCTTTCGTCTGGAGGTTTGATCGAGAAACTACTAATTAGCGGTTTTTCACAGTTTTAGCCATGAATATTACCTCTTTTACCAACCCTACCACATCTTTTAGTTGCGTAGTTGCCATAAAACAGCACATTAGCGCACCTTCTCAATTTTGAGCGCCTAATCCCAGCAGTTTAAGCCCCCAGCTGCTATCTTATCAGCAGCCCTTAAGCCTCATCATGCTCCAACAGTCCAACCGTACAGCTGTTTCTCTCGATTTTGCTTCGCTCAGCCGCCAAACCTCGGATTTTTGGCCATTTTAAGCCGCAAAATAGCTCAAGTTTTGGTTTTGCCAGATTTTATATAACAGCAGAACAGCTCCACGTCGCGTGTTATCTCGAATTTCATGATGGGGGCTGACACATTTTTTACTGTTCTGAAGTCTTATTGTTAGCCGCAAAATGGTGGAACTCACAGGCTCTCTTAATGTTATCCATGCACCGTGCAGCGAAAATTCCGATTTTTTTGTATTCTTTTTAAATTGGCTCGTTTGGCTCATCATAGGGGAAGTATGCGGCAAACCTTTGGGCAAAATAGCGAAAAACCACTGATTAGTTGTTAAAAAAGAAAAAAAAATCACTGACTTGAGGCTCAAAATGGTGAAAAACAATATTATGCGTCGATCATTGAGAAAAAGCGCTAATTCGCAGCTATAAAATTGAGAAAAAGCTGCAGTCCATCGCTCCAACAGGCTCAAATATCATTTTTTAAAACGCCAATTCGTTCCCGAGGCAACAACAGGACTGAAATGAGGAAGTAGGTAACATAAAAAATAAAAATATGTGGAGACATTTTTTTTCTAAAAAAAAGAAAATGACTAAATATGACCAGGAATTGAATATTAGTGCGTAAATGATTGATTTCGATTTGTAGCGAAATAATGAAACTTGCCAATTTTTTTTTGTTACCTTAAACGGCCGGTCTGTGACTCGTGACGTAGCTAAGGGGTCGTGACCCCTCCCAACCATCCGCATCATGGCTGTTATCATGTGTTGCCCCTTCTTGTCCGTCCCCTTTCTCTAAAGTCCTATTCAATGTGGCTAAACTTCACTATAGGTGCCGCAGATTTCCCCCTGCCCATCAGGCGGGAGGGGTGGGGACTGACGTCACCAGCAGTCCTTTATTTCCGATTGCTCACCCTAGAGCAGCAGAGCAAGTTAATTTTGAAATTGAACTTTATGATTTCTCAAAAATCACAACCAAATAACATTTAATAATGTACTGGGTCCAGCGCAAAGGCGGTTGGGACTGCTCGTGACGTAGTTGAAGGACTGTCATGGCCGAAGATCTGCGGCACCTGTAGGAAGTTTAGTCACCTTGAGTCCTATTGTTTTATTTGTGGGAAGCCATTGTGAAGGTTATGCGAAGGCTGTTATTGCGTCATCAGTCTATCTAGCCTATTTCAAATGGGTCCCGCAACCCAATAGTTTTAAAAATTAATGAAAAAATATAGGGCCTGAATTTATTTGAACAGATCATGTTTTCATGAGTTTTGGTAACCAAGCTATCACGACGGCATGATTTTGGAAAATGTATTACTTCCTCATTGGGAAAATCGCTTATTCACATGGATAAAAGTAAAAAAATCGCTAATTCCTGGTTGAAATCGAGAAAAGTGCCTATTACGCGGCTAAAAATTAAAAAAAATCTGCTTAGTTAGACTCGCTTAAAATTGAAGTAATACGCGAAAGACACCAATACGCGGATCAATATGAGGAAATTAACTAAATTCGCGGCTAAAATTATAAAATAATCCACCGCTAAAATTAAGAAAATAATTTGTGGCTAAAATTGAAAAATAGTTCTGATTCGCTGCAAAAATTAAGAAAACGCGCTAATGTGACGCTAAAATTTACAAAAACGCTAATTCATGAATACACGTGACATAAAACCATAAAACCCGCTTATTCACGGCTAAAACTGATATAAAAACCATTAACTCCTGCCGAATATTGATGTAAAACGCTCATTCGCAGCGAACATGAAGAGAAATAGTAAATTCGAGGTTAATGTTGACCAAAATCGCTTATAAACAGCTAAAATGGAGAAAGAAGCTAATTCACGGACCAATTTGAGATATTGCGCTAATTTACAGCTCTGCGGTTGTTTCGCGGCTAAAATGAAAAATAGCGCTAATTCACGGCAAAAATAGAGAAAAGGCGCTAATGAGAAGCTAAAATGGAGAAAAACGCTAATTCATGGGATTTGTGAAAATAATCTAATTCGGAGCTGACATTGAGTAAAAGCGGCGATTGGCAGGCGAAATTCAAAAATAATTTGAAGCTAAAATAAAGTTAAATACAAAAAAAAATCGGCTCAATTTTAGTAAATCCGCTAATTCCTTGCTAAAATGAAGATAAAACGTTAATCCGCATGACTAAGAATTGTACAAAAACGCTAAAATTTGGAAAAACGTTAACTCACTGCTAAAACTGAGACAAAAACCGCTAATTGTTGTCTAAAGAGTTCATTCGCTGCTAAAATTGAGACAATTCTCGGCTAAAGGGGACAAGTAGCTCTCATTCGAAATGGAGAAAAACGATAATAAGCGGATCAATTTGAGAAAATTGAATACTCTCTAATTCACGCGCTTGGAAACGCGCTTGGTTTTTGGCTAAAACTGAAAGAGTAAATCACATTTATGTTATAGAACCCCTCCCAAGATAAAATCCTACATCCGCCACTGCTTGTTGCTTGAATGAGTAAACAGATTAATTTATGGCGTAGGTGTTGGCGGGTGAGCTCGCCCTTTTGCTCTTCATCTGGATTCGCTGATGCCAGAAATTTGATTTCGGTGGTTAAATTCCTCTTATTTCTTGACGACCATACTGTCAAAACTGTCCATTTTATGGTAGGACGACGTGGAGCAGAGCCTGATTCAGCTTTGATTGACATCACTGATCACATAATTGGAAGTTTGCATGGTAAAAATGAGATGAGGGACCGCTTTCAATATTTGACATTTATACGCTCACAGCATACAATGGCGCTGTAAATTGCGTGTCACATCTCTCTCTGGCATAGACCCCTTCGCATGATTTTCTCTGAGAATAAGGGACGTCACTGGGTTGGGCTACAAGGGCTACGAGGGAATCAACTCCCACCCTCTCCCTTTCGCTCAAAAGCAATCCTGGCCACGTTCCCAAAGATGTATAGAGGGAAAGTTGTAAATTGAAAGACAAATTAGATTTATCATCTATTGGGAAAGCTATTTCTTGCACCTTGGATTTTGGTGATACTCAACAGATACTGCTCTCAATGGCTCTACGTATAGAAAAGAGGTGAAATCCTTTAGTAACTGTCACTCAAGTCAAGTGGACTTGGTAGCTTAAATATTCATCTCACTTCTTTCCCCTTAAGCGTTAAATTGATAGGCGATGACATTTTAATCTTCGTCTTTTCAAAGTTTACTTTTGAAGTTACCCTTTCTTCTCCTCCTGGGAAACTTCGTTCAGCAAGAGAACTGTTCTCTCAACTCTGAAACTTGAATGAAGAGCTAATGTCGGAGGATCTTTGTCCTTGGGCGAAGTTTTCAACTTTCAATAAGTTATAATATTTTGATTTATGCTCTCTGAAGACCACTTCAACAGGAAATTACTCCAAGAATTTAGCTCTTAACGAGGGGGTTGGTTCGAGTTAGTTTGCCGCATTATGAATGTTTTCTTTGACGTTTTCAACAACTTTTATTATTGTTAACTAAGATTCGAATTGTTGATTATGTGCTTGAATACAGACGACACATGAAAATTCACGTCGGCTTTAAACCGTACGCGTGTCCCGTCTGTCACTATCGGAGCACTGAGCGAGCCCATTTGAAAAGTCACCTTCTTACTCATTCGAACGTTAAACCCTACTCCTGTCAATTCTGTCACTACAAATGTACCCTGCCGGGCAATTTGAAACGTCATCTTAGAGTTCATACCGGGGAGAAGCGTTTCTCATGTCAACATTGCAGTTATACGTAAGACACCCGCATTCCCCATCTTTAGTCGTAGAAGAACTCTTTATATTGATTTTGTTTTTAGATGCAAAGAAAAATGTAATCTTCGTGATCACCTGATGACTCACGCCGGTGAAAAACCCTACATGTGCGCCATTTGTAATTATCGGTGCACACAGGCCTCCAATCTTAAAAGCCACATACGGTCTCATTCTGGCATTAAACCGTTTCTTTGCGAACTTTGCGGCTATCGGTGCACGCGAGCTGGCAACCTGAAAGATCACAAAAGGATTCACACGGGCGAGCGACCTTATAAGTGCGACGAATGTGACTATCGGTATGGATGATGGGGGGGGGGGTGGCTAAAGTTAACAGGATTATTTTCTCGATCGTGAGGCTGGGGGGGTGTTCTGTGTGTAGAAGAAGATAGGAGAAACAATGAAGTGGCGACCCTTGTAACTCCCTAAAGTATTGCCTATTCATTCTAGAGGCCAAGGATATAAAAAAAGCGGAGAAACCTAATGTGACAGGACTGAAATTGGGAAAGAAAAATTACAGTTTATGGTTACTTAAACAATTACAGAGTGTTAAAAGAATGGTAAAAACTGGTCTTTGCTAAAACTTAATTAATTGTTTGTTTTTGTGTTGAAAATGTCGAGGGAAAGAATTTAATTGAAAGTGTACGATGGGGCTTGACGATGGGGGACGAATGAAAATGGTTAATATTCTCTTCTTAAATCTGGTAGAGTGAGAACGGATAATTACCATAAAAAAAAAAAAAAACAAAACAAAAAGTCACTTGAAGCCGAAAATCAATCTGTGCCATTGCAAGGAATAATAAAAATGGAAAGTTTAAGAGTTCTAGTGCCTAAAAACAAGTCCTTTTCCCGCAAGGGTCGCGAAAGAACGGCCCCAACATATAAAAGAACCCAACAGGGCTACTCCGCAATTGTTCAATGCATTGTTTCTTCGTCATTGTTTCCTGTTTTCATCTTTCACGCCCTTTCGTGACCATGGAAGAAAAAGCACAGAACACCCCACCAACTAACCACTCTGAACGTCATCTTTTGTGTGGATCTTGGCGTTTTTATTTATATGTCACAATTTGGGGTTTTTGAGTTTCTATATGAGAATCACGAAAACTAGGGATGGGCTCGGGAAGGGTGAAAAGGTCGTTGAAAATCGATTGGCGGAGTATTTTGGGGTGGGTGAAGAAAAATATCTTTTTTAGCCTTCATTTGCTCCCTTATTTTAATTACAAAGGATGTAATAATGGAAGATGAAAAAGAGCGAAAGATTAGTCGAGAATTAACTCGCTTCCCCTTCTTTATTATATCATTATAAGGTTTTTTTTTGGCGCTTTTCTCTTAGAAAATTTCCTTTACAGGAGTACTCAGGCAAGTCACTTGAAGACTCACATGAAAACCCATTTTACTTGACTTTTTTCTGAATCCATTATAATTTTTGTATGTTTTTTACTGCTTACGATACCATAATATTATTGTAATAAAGGAGTAGCTTTTTCTTTTCGTTTTTACGACTTTGAACTAGTTTTCCTGTGTGCTCTGATTCGCAATACATGAGTCCCGTGGAAAGTGCTCATAATTATTGATAGATTCAGCCTGCTGCAGCCAGTTCGTCCCTATGACGAGATGCTATAATGGGTGAAAATGAGCGTTTCATGATGTCATTGGTTTCCCTCAAAAAGATCATTCCGGCCACATTATTCTTGTATTTCGGCCTTTTTTCTCGAATCGGGGAGCCGGTCGACGTCGGTCCCCAACCTCGCCTCGTTGACCTCGCTCTAGGAAACCGACGTCCTCGCAGGTCGGCCCAACTCATCTTGAATTTATCCCGTAATTATTGGCATTTCGAATACTACAACAAACGTAAGAAAACAACATAGCAAATTACCATTTTTATCATTTCCATATCATCATCGTGAATTTGCACATTTTTCACTTTTATCCATTAATTAGCGCTTTTCCTTACGCAAAATTGCGTTTTTTCAACTTACAGTCTCGAATTAGAGTGTTTTTCCACTTTTAGTAATAAATTAGCATTTTTTCTCAACTTTAGCCACAACATAGCAAATTTTGTATTGGTCTGATCATTAAAAAATCCATTTCCAGGATTTTGATTGCTCAAAAACCGATTTTGTGGTTTAGCTCTTCGAAAAGCCGATTTCACGGTCTTTAGTCATGAAGGAATACATAATTGCGGTTTTGGCTCATCAAAAAACCACTTTCGCAGACTTGGCTCGTTTGCAAGTGCTATTGGTTGAGTCGTTGAAAAACACCATTTTGTGGGTTTAGTCCGAGAATTTCGTGACTTTAAGGCACTGAAAACCCCAATTTTGCAGGTATACCCTCAATTATATCAATGTCGCGTGTTTGACTCACTGAAAAACCAATTTTTTTCGGGTTTGGCCCTTGAAAAACTAATTTTGCCTACAGAGGTTAGTCATTGACATACATTTCGCGGATTTGGATCCTTGAAAAAAAAAAAAAAAAAAAAAAATATTCGTGGGACTGACTCACTCAAAATCGATTTCGCTGGTTAGGCTATTCAAAAAACAATTTCGTGGGCTTTGCGACAAAATTTTGCCCTGTCGATCCATTTAAAAAGCATTTTGGACCACAAAAAGCTCGAATCACAAAAAAGCTCGAATCACTAGATGCTCGAATCACAAAAATGTCGAACCAAAAAGACCACGAATCGCAAGCAGCTTGATCCAAAAAAAGCTCATTCCGCAAAATGCTCGAACCACAAAATACATAAACCACAAAATACTCGAACAACAAAATGCTCGAACCAAAAAATGCTCGAACCACAAAATAAAAGAACCACAAACATCTCGATCCACAAAACACTCTAACAACAAGACGCTAGAACCACAAAATGTTCAATCCACAAAATGCTAAAACCACAAAATACTAGACCCACAAAATGCTCGAACCCTAAAATGATCGAACTACAAAATGCTCGATCCCTAAAATGCTCGAACCTCTAAATGCTAGAACCACAAAATGCTCGAAGCACAAAATATTCAAACCACAAAATATTCGAACCACAATAAGCTTGCACCACAAAACACACCAACCACAAGATACTCGAACCAAAAAATGTTCGAACCACAAGAAGCTCGAACTCCAAAATGCTCGAACCACAAAATACTCGAGCCAGAAAATGCTCGAACCACAAAATGCTCGAACCACAAAATGCTCGAACCACAAAATGCTCGTACCCTAAAGTGCTCGAACGACGAAATGATCGAACCACAAAATACTCGAACCACAAAATGCTCGAACCCAGTTTGTGTCTTGCCCCTGGGACTAATGGGTTAAGTCATTAATGTGACCCTTTCCCATTGTGAGAAGGCAGCAATTGCCGTACGACGTGGGATGGCCCGGCACGTGCACGAACCACTAAATTCTCAAACCACAAAATACTCGAACCACAAAATGCTCGAACCACAAAATGCTCGAACCACAAAATGCTCGAACAACAATATGCTCGAACCACAAAATGCTAGAACCACGAAATGCTCGAACCACAAAATGTTCGAACCACAAAATGTTCGAACCACAAAATGTTCGAACCACAAAAAGATCGAACCAAAAAATGTTCGAACCACAAAAGATCAAACCAAAAAATGCTTGAAACATAAGATACTAGAACCACAAAATGCTCAAACCACAAAATACTCGAACCACAAAATGCTCCAACCACAAAATGCTCGAACCACAAAATGCTCGAACCACAAAATGCTCGAACCACAAAGTGCTCGAACGACGAAATGCTCGAACCACAAAATGTTCGAACCACAAAAAGATCGAACCAAAAAATGCTTGAAACATAAGAACTAGAACCACAAAATGCTCAAACCACAAAATACTCGAACCACAAAATGCTCGAACCACAGAATGCTCGAACCACAACATGTTCGAACCACAAAACACTGTAACCACAATAATGCTAGCACCACAATTGCTCAATCCAAAAAATTCTCGAACCACAATATGATTAAACCACAAATTGCTCAAATCACAAAAGCCTCCTGTGTCAATTGTTTAATTGACGCCTTTTGATATCGCACCCACTCCACCGTTTTTTTATGATTTCGTGGAAACAAAGGTTTTTTCACTGTGATTCCTTGACCAAAAAACCAGTGACAATAGTTTTTTGCTCTAAAAACCGTGCTACGTGCTAGCAATATGCTCTAACGACAAAAGGTTGTAATAACACAACCTTTTAGCCGTGAACTAGCGTTTTTTCAACATTTTGGTAATGAAATAGCTATTTTTCGTTGTTATTTCAATGAGTCGAACCAGCAAAATCACTTTCTGAATGTCCAAACAGAGCGATATTTGGTTTTTGGTGCGTCAATACCCTCGAAATTGCTTCTTTTAATGCGACAACATCGCGATAATTTGTTCATTTCAAGAAAAAATCCACTGTGAAATTGAATTTATTGATTTTGAACGGGTGAACTCACGATCAGTGAAATTTCATCTATGAAGAAGCCCACCCCTCGAAATTGGTTTTTCGAATTGGCCAAAACTTGCGAAAAAAGGTTTTCAGGGCTAACCAATCGGCCGAAATTTATTTTTAAACGGACGACCCTGCAAAATAATGTTATTTTATTCGAATGGTTATCACCACTTCTTGCTAGCCACCGCAACATCACAGAAACACCAAGGTGCAGGGCTTCTATCATATAATTATTTTAATTTATTTATTAGGTACTATTATACTACTCCTGCACAACATTTCAGGTGTTTCTGGTGAGTTCATCAGTCCTCCAGTGGGGTTGGTGGTGGTGGCGGTGGTGGTGGTGGTGCGGGGGGGATTGAGAGGGACCCCATTTCGCTCCCATATTAAGTTGAAATCCATGCAATTTTCCTCCAGAAACATGATTTTCCCCACAAAAATGACCTTTTTGTCTGGAAATCCAGAGAAAGCTGCCACATTTCAATAGAAACCGAATAAGCCGATATAAGATATACATATAGTGGCCTAGAACACGGCTATTCAAGCAGAAAACTGGAAATCCGTCACTAAGAATATGATTGTCTCATCTATAAAACAAGCACTTTAGCCCAGAAGCTGATGACGTAAAACTAATGATTTTGATTCTAAATACTGCCTATCAGACTGTTGAACTTGCTATGCCCTGCTGTAACGGTTTCCTAGCCTGACAACTGCTAACTTTTGCGATAAAAACTGACTCTTTAGCGCGAAATTTCCATTCTAAAAACCATTACATACAGGCAAATTTAGACCAGCGAATTAATTACTTTGCCCCCCAAAAAAAAAACTTGACTATCAGTTTTATATAGACCTGATATCTTTGTTTTTCGGTCCAAAAACTTGTCGTTTTGACACTCGAGCAGACTCTTTGATCCTGAAAATGTGAATGCAGCCAAAGAAACTGAATACTCGACTCTGACAATTTAGTGATTTGGTCACAAAATCATTGTCGGGTGTTCTCCCAAAATTATAAATACGTTCAAAGAATATTCCCAAAAACTTTCTTTAGGTAACGTCTGTTTTGACACTTCCACCTGTTCCCTTGTGCTTTAATTTGCAAATATTGAGAACACAAGGTGACTAATATAGCGAATGCTGATGGCGTGATGGCAATCGCAGCATTTTCCGAGTGAAGATAGACATGGCGTTTTCTGTGTGTTCCCAGAATGGAGGAATTTGCATTGTTGCAATTAATCCTGTAGTCCCTCTCTACCTTCACCAATTGTAATTGACTGTACTCAAGCCCTTCAAGGCTTTTATTTACGACTGGGTGATAATCAAATTAATTAACGCGTCCGTACAAAGGGTTGTATCGGGCAAATGCCCGAATGGTTGTTTGTGGCAGAGGGGATGGAGGGTGATATGGAAGTAATTAACATTCTCTTGAGCTTGGGATTCTCATTTTTTTTCGTCATTTGAAGGAGAATCTTATACTTTGTTGCTTCTTACCTGACTTCTTTAGAAACTAGGTTAAGCGATAATTCAATTCACCGTACTTTATTAAGACGAGAAAACTTTGAACGTTCTTTTTTATCATCAACTTACCAGACATAGCCGACGAGATTGAAACTAAATTTTCCTATTTTCCTAAAATATCACCAATGTTGGTCTAACTAGCGTTATAACATTATTTTGTGATGGAGCGTCATTAAGTTACCGCTTGCGTTATTTCTTAAACGCCCCACCCCCCTGGTGTTGACTCCCAGGTTTTCCAAAATAACTTGGTCGTTATGGTAGCACTTACAGTTTATAGGCTGTGTTCCTGATGCGTGACTAAATTTCAAAACATAGATACGTCACCCCTATTGACCCCGATGATATCACACAAGCGTGAAATTTAGAAAATTGGCTGGTCACGGTTCAGATGCTTGGTTGGGCTCTCTTTCTACCCTTCAAGACTGAAGGGTCGTGCGGGCTTTGACCGACCTTTTGCATTTGCATTTTTTCTGTCATAAGCTTTTGCGAAAACTTGCTTTCAACGTAATAATCTCAACAACCTAAAATTAGGAGAGGGAAATCCACTTTGATTATTATTATACAGAAGGCAAAAGTGAGTGAGTGATGAGACAGGAAAGCGGCCGGTGGTTTTGAACTGTATCACCCTTGGAGATGTGAATAAAGGGATGGTTACACTACCTTTGAAACTTGCCAAGGAAAAGCGAGCCAGAAATGTTATCTCCTCCCACTTCCTTTCAACATACCCCCTCATCTAGTTGGTTTTGATGGGCCAGGAATTCAGCCTGGAGAGTTTTAGCCCCTTTCCTCTCTTTATTCCCATCACCAGCTAACAACCCACACTCCTCTCCACCAAGCCACTATATATGCGAAAGCTGTGGGACTCGTAAATTATTAACCGGAAAGGCGAACGTGAAGGGGAGGAGTATTAAAGGACACCCCAAAAAAGGAAAATGCTGAAAAAAAATGGCAACAGTTTGGCTTTGGCTCGATGCCCTTATGGCGTCCCATTCAATCTCATCTCTTTTAAATAAATCTTTTTGTCCAGTCCTTTTTGTCATCCTTAACATGATTATCGTTAAAAAACCGATTAATATCAAACGTTTTATTCGGTTTCCATTACATAAAATAACTCTCTCGAAACCATGACAGCAACTAATTCCGACCTCATTCGTAGCTCGCACGTGGCTTTTTCTATTTGGCTCACGTCTTCTCGAAAATATAACTTTTTTTTTTAAGTTTTTTTTTTTTTTTTTTTTTTTTCTCGAGCAAAACGTGAGGTCTAGACACGTCTTGAATGAGGTTTGATGATGAATAGATGGAGAGGACGAGTCTAGCAACGGAGCATTCACCATCACACTGAGATAGAGTGCAAGCAAATTTTTCATGACGACATTAATTATGAAACGAAGACGCAAGAAGTATAAGTGATGAAAATGAGCTTTTAAACTCAGTGAGTCGTGGTGAAGGAGGGGAGGGGGCTTCCACGGTCAACATAAAACGGGCGCCAAACGCTGCTTTTAAAAAATGGAAGGGAAATGTACTGATGACGATAGTGTTCTAATCGCTTCGCCTTCATCATGCATGACATTTATTCAGCGTTTTCCTTTAAAACAAAGAAAACAATTCTTATTCGTGTGCGTAAAATTTATCGGCAGTTTATGTTTTTTATTTCTTTAAATTGGAGACCCATCGTTTTCTACTAGTATTTTCATTTCCTCTACGTTCCAAAACCAATGTGCTAAATCTTGAGCTTTTTAACTTTCACGATAAAACTCCAGTTCCCTAAAATTCACTTACGACTTCTTTTATAAACACTCCGTTAGTTCATTACGCTCGAACTTTTTCCATACGCCCAAGTTTCCACAGAATACCTTCTCATATTGTACGAATCAACGCCCTCTCCTTTGGCTACGAGCCAATTCTCCTGATACGAACAAGCTTCCCCTAACTCTGCAAAATTTGCTCCATTCATCACCCTGCTGTTACCAGTTCCTGCTTGTATTTAATATAAAAAGCGACGACTATTTTCTGGATTTATACAGTACAGAATGTGATGAAAAGGCGTGGGAAACGTTGGCTTATGTTCACATGTCGTTTGAATTTGGGACATATTGTGGTAATCTCGTACGAAGAAAGACTCTGCCAGAAAAAAAAAAAAAAAAAAAACTGACTACGCCCTCCCCACGCCGCGTTTGCCTTTATTGTTATATTCTCTCGTTGGTCATCATCATCATTCTCAACGTCTCACAGGCCCTCTACAAGAGCACTTATAAATGACGAGCGTATGTGAGGAAGACACTTCTGTAATGATGAGGCTGACGGGTCTTTCCGGCCTTGTAATAAATTACTTTCTTAATCACTACCACATTTAGCTCATCATGAGTGGAGAAAGAGAGAGGAACAACTAGTGTTTCAACTGCCCAAACCAGAGGGATTTACTTCTCCTCCACCCCTCCCTTTATTACCTCTAGCCCTCCAAGTTATAAATCTTTAATTGAAAAACTCTCTTGCAACTTCTTATTTCCTCTGAATCGGAAGTTTGTTCCAGCTCATAGCAACACAGCGCCCTCTAGGTACATACAAAACTGCGAGTAATTTTACTCTTCGAACGATGTTTTGGTGTGGGTGTGTGCGTTAAAGATTGGTGTGAGGAGGGCGGAAAAGCTCCAACGTTGATTGATCGGATAAAAAAGGGTGGTTCGAGAAGAGTAGAGATGTTAAAGATTGGGAAAACTGACTCTCAAGTTCATGAGAGCATACGAGTGGTGGGGTTTGGCTGAAAGGGGTTTAAAAGGAGAAACGTGTTTCCTAGACTAACCATTTTTCCTCGGAAAATAGAGAGGTTAATAGGAATGGATCATAGGTGAAGTGGTGGTGGGGGGTTGCTTATTACTTTTCCGTCACATTGTTGGCACTACGAAAAACGTTTTTCAGGGAAAAACGTCGTGCTTTTGAGCGGAAGGATGGTCGGAAGGTTTCAAGGAGAAAAAGTTACGCTATACATCCCATTTAATTACAACTTTCAACAAACTTTATAGACTCTGACGCGTCACGTTAAGTCACTGCATGCGAAATGATTAAACAAGAGGTCTTAGGAAATTAGAAGCATCAAAGCCAAGTTAATTAATTGGTCCTTTTCCTCAAACATGAGTTTTTTTTCTTCCAAAACGGTTTTTTTTTCCATTTTCTGAGAAAATGGTCCATTTACAAAATTTTACAGAGGAACAATGATTAAACAACTTCAATGGACGTATACCCGCTAACCTCTTTGGTCTTTGTGTAGGTTTCTCATAGAATTACTTTCTCCCTTGCAGCACAGTCAATTCAATTCGAGGAGCAACAACAACAGTAGAGGTGAAAGGTGAATGTTCCCTTCTTTTTCTTTTGTTGTCCTTATAATAGTTAAATGCCTCAAACAATCAACTCAATATCTTTCACTCGACCTTCTCTTCAGTTGACGCGTAGCTGTGTAACCACAAGAATTTGTAGCCCCAAAAAGCTATAGTAACCTCGCAAAAAGTTGTTGTATAACATCAGAAAGATGTGACCACAAAAAGCAGAACCCAAAAAACCAAACCACAAAAAAGTTCCAACCACAGTAAAGCCCCAAACACAGCAATAAGTTCCAAACCCTAGAAAAGTTCTAAAACCACTGTAAAACTATAAATCACAGTGGAGCTTCAAACAACAATAAAAATCCAACCACAGCGTGAAAGTGAAAAAAAAAAGGTTCGTTTATGGTGGAATTGTGAAAAGTTGCGCATTTACGTCTAAAATGGAGGAAAAACGCCAATTCACGGTTAAAATTGAGATATCGCGCTCATTTTTAGCTCAAAATAGAGCAAAATCGCTTTTTCGTGGCTGAATTAGGAAAACGCCCAAAAATGTCGACGTTTTTCGATGCCAAGTCATGACAAAAATCAAGAAAATCCGCTTGTACATGGCTAAAATTGAGGAAAAAGACTCGTTCACGGTAGAATTTTGAAAAAAGCACTCGTTTGCGGCTAAAATTGAGGAAACAACGTGGACGAACTTCTTCGTAACCCCCCCTCCCCGCCAACACCCTTGAAAAAAACTCTGGATCGGCGCTTGGAGGTAAAGTCGAGACGGTTATGTTCGGTACGGGCAGTGGCAGCAAAACGATTTCAAAGAGGCGTAGCAGAACTCTGAAAAAAGGACCCTGGACCCACCAGCCCACCACTATACTTATAGTGATGTTCCCATTGTAACAACCCATAAAAAGCCCTCGAAAAACCATTAATTGTCTAAGCATTATGGCGAACAAAAGAAGCGTCCAGAGAGTTGGATCAGTGGAATGATCGCGGGAAACGTCCAGTAAAAGCGATTCCCCTTCGTCATATGCTCGATTTCTCAGGTTATAAACGTTCTTTTGGGGCGTTTAAACGCACGGAGGAAACTGCTCAACTTGAGGATTTCCCCCTCACAAATATGATATTTTACTGGCAAGAAATGGCGGATAGACAAAATGTCTGTTACGAAAAAATTGCACCGAAGGTGCGGTCCGCTACCTGAGCTGCTCGGTCCTGGTCTCATCAGCCCGGCAATTGAGCCGAGTACGGAGCCGGTGGACCGCCCCTCACCGGGAACGGACCCTGAAAGTCTGAGGTCGAAACGGAGACTGGACCGCACTTTCGGTGAAATTTTTTGGTGATTGTTTGCTGGGTTCTGCCCCCAACATCCTTGTCGTTCTTTATTAAAATGCCTGTTCTTCATTAGAACATGATTGCTTGGTTTAAAAACTGGTTACCAAACGCCATGTCTCCTTCGGCTTACAACATGGCAATTTTCAACCAAAAAATTGTCGTCTCCCTCCTTCCCCATCTGGGAGGTGATTCTTCAACTTTTCCGAAAATAATTTCTATCGGAAATTCAAATGATTTCATTAATTTTTTTCAAAATCAATGAATTTAGGTGACTTCTCGATGTAAAATCTGGATTTTTCAGCTGCAAAATACGGCTTTTTTTTTTTTTTTTTTTTTTTTTTTTTTTTTTTTTTTTAACGGGGAGGGAAGCCCAGAAGAAACTATCTCCTACCAAACTCGACCTATTAGATCTATTGTGGTGTCCCCTCAGGTTGCCCTGCCAAGAAAGACGCTAGTTTTCAAGCGTCCTCCACCACCACTCCTAAACGAAGTTGAGGATATTTCCCGTAGCCATCCTGGAGATGTCCTCCGGTTGAAGCACATCATTTCCAAGATGTTGAAAGCGTAACCGCCCCAGAGCCTGGCACTCACACAGTACGTGCTCTGCTGTTTCCACGGCCAAGTCGCAAAATCTGCAAATGTCCGTGTCAGACTTCTCCATTAGTCTGAGTGTATATCGAAGGGCCCAATGTCCCGTTGGCAGTCCCACCAAGATCCTAAGGTCTCCTCGGCTCAGAGAGATCAGGCCCTTCTCCGATCGTCCCTTTAGAGTGACAAAGAGCTTGGCCTGCCTGAGACCTGGTTGTCTAACCCAGTGTTCACGATGCCTCTCGTCCAACCACGCCTGTACCTGCCTCTTCGTGAAGGACTTCGTGACCCCGAGACTTGGCTCCGGGCCCACGAAAGGCATCTCTGATCCTCTCGTCGCGAGTTGATCAGCCATTTCATTCCCCTCAAACCCCTTGTGACCCGGCACCCACATAAAAGAAAGGCTGTTTGCCGTTGCCACAGGCCTGAGGGCTTCAAGACATCCCCAAACTAGCTTCGAATTCACGACACTTGAGCCTAGGGCTTTAAGAGCCGCCTGGCTGTCAGACAGGATAAAGATCTTCGCTTTCTGGAGACCCCTCTCACTAATCTTCCGCGCACAGGCTTCTATAGCATAGATCTCCGCCTGAAAGATGGTGGCGGTCGTCCCAAGGGACTCCCAATGCTGAAGCCTGAGGCCAAAGACCCCAATGCCAGCACCCCCATCCTTCACAGATCCATCAGTATACCATACCTGCGTGCCGGGCTTAAACCTCGGCAAACCCTTATCCCAAAGGTCGTGGTTGCCTATATCGACCTTAAAGGGTTTTTTCAAAATCCATCCTCACATGCATGAGATCCGTAACGACTTCAGCCGCCTCACTACATGCAACTTCATCCAGAACACGCAAGTGCCCAACCTGGACACCCCGCTTCACGTACTCCGCCCGCAGCAGTCTCACCGCCGCCATATATGCGGTCGCCTGCACATGAATGTGCAGGGGAGGCATGTCCAGTAACACCTCCATGGCTGCCGTCGGGCACGAATGCATAGCACCCGTTACTCCAAGACAGGCCTGGCGCTGCAACTTACTCAGCAAGGCCTGGACTGTCCCTTGTTTCGTCTTCTGCCACCATAGGAGTGAGTCATAGGTGACGATAGGCCTAACAACGGCTGTATACAGCCACAACACCATTTTTGGCTTTAGACCCCATGTTTTGCCAAACATTTTCCGACCAGCCCACAATGCGAACGTGGCCTTATTCAGCACCCTCATGATATGCGAGGTCTATTTGAGCCCCTGATCCAGGGTAACTCCAAGGTACTTGACTTCTTTTCCTACTTTCAACACTTCTCATTCAGTCGAACTACCTTTAATGCCAGCTTCCTCCGCCTGGTAAACGCAACAAGGGTGGTCTTCTCAGGGTTAACCCTGAGACCATGCCTGCTGCACCATCGCTGCACTATGTTAAGGGCACTCTGCAAATCTGCATCCTACTGGATATGGTATCATCAAATTTCCCCCTGACTAGAATCGCAAGGTCATCCGCGTAACCAACTACCTCATAACCCTGCTCCTTTAGGATAGCGAGAAGCTCGTCCACCACGAGCAACCAGAGCAAAGGAGAGAGCACACCCCCCTGAGGACACTCCCTTGAGGGCAGCACGGAAACAGTCTCCCCTCCCAGCTCCGAAGTCACGACGCGGCATTCCACGCATCTCCTTGATCCATTTCACTGAAGATGGATCAACACCTCTTCTCCTAACTGCAGCCTCCATAGAGTCATAGGTGGTGTTATCAAAAGCACCACCTATGTCCAGGAAGCAGCCCAGCGCAGTTTCTTTCGCCTCCAGAAATTTTTCAATCTTACCCACCAGTTCGTTTAGGGCGGTCTCAGTAGACTTGCCCGCCTGGTAGGCATGCTGCCCCCTCTGGATTGGTTTAATTTTAAGGCAACCGTCCTTGATATCCAGACCAATTACGTACCTTTTTCATTGTTTTAAGGAGGAAGGACATGAGGCTTATGGGTCGGTACGCCTTTGCCTGGGCCGAGGAGTTTGCTCCCGACTTAGGAATGAACACAACCCTGACCTCCCTCCATGCCTTCGGTATATACGATAATGCATAACTGCTATGAAACCATCCACAATCAGAAACTGTCAATTGTCCCTTGAAACTGGCTGATTATCATGAATGCTTTGCATTTTTTCCTTGAAAAAACAAAATTATCTTGAAATTTCGCCCGAATAACAGATATTTTACTGGAAAAAATGTTCATTTCTCGGTTCTCCGAAGCTAAAATTATGAAAACGCTAATCCGCGGTTTCTGGAGGCAACTTCACTCAAGTCAAAAATCTGTGACACGGGACCACTGATCTGTGACAGTTTCCAGTATTTATTCCCGCGAATTTCTCAGTGACCGCGGAACCCAGATTGTAGTGCTCAATCTTCAAATGTGCAACATTTTGACAGGAAATACCCACAAAATTTGCATTTTTCTGGCTAAATACATGCGATTGCAAGATTCGTTTTGGTTTTTTGTTTTCATTAAAAAGTGGTACCGGAACTCGAACTAGGCTGGCCACGACAGCACTCAAGGTCAGACAAATAGCCGCAAAGTAGCAACATATCGTAAGCAAATATCCGTGAAATTCAAAGTTTCCCAGCCCAGCCCAGTTCAAATATTCATGATTTCCAAAGTTGCACGAATCCTGGTCAAGGTGGCTCCGACTGTTCCTGTAAAGTCGAATTTTAATTCGTCTTGTATTTTTATTCGTTTAATGAGTCTGCAACTTGGGGCCTAATTTTAAACGAAATTACATGTTTCTTGGAAATTGAGAATTTCGTGTCTTCAGGTCTTAATTTCTGGGAAATCGCAGTTTCGAGACTTTTTTGTTCCTGTGGAACTCAGGCCGTAGGGCATAAGCTGACGATTACCCATGAAATTGGAATTTTTGGGACTTCATTCCAGCAAAATTGCAAGTCTCAAATTCAAGGAAATTGCGAGTTTCGGTGATTAATTTCCCTGAAATCCAAAATTTGAAGTCCAAGGCCTAAATTCATGTAAAATTGGAAGTTTTAGGGCCGTTTTCGTGGCTATAGTCGTGACGAATACACAGGAAATTTTTCAAGTTCCATGGCCGAATATTCGCGACAATGCGACTTTTGGATCTTAATTCCTGCGGAAATTCAAGTTACAGGGGCTTATTTTCGGATACATTGCGATTTTTAGGGCCTCTTTGTGGCTGAGCGCCCATAAAGCTTGATAAAACCCGTGATCCCGCTCTCCCCTTCTGCCGTTATCCGACGCGTTCATTGTTGAGACGAATACGCTGGAGGACTCAGAGGGGAATGAGAAAAGCCCCCCCCCCCTTCTCTTCAGGTCAGGGCATCGCTTCACCAGATCAAACCTAAGCTTTTTTTAACCCCCACCAAGTGTGGTTTGGTTTCGTGGTTTCATCGGGAGCTTTTCCTGCTAAGTTTGCAGACGCGATATTCACATTTCGCGAGCAGGAGGCATTATTACAGGTGTTAAAATGGTCGATAATGGAGAAAAATATTCAGTTTATGGGTTGAAATACTACTCATGGGGCAGAAAGCTAAGATTTTGAGGTGAAGTTTTCATATTACCGGCCAATTAGTCAATTTTAGAGGCAAAATCACAATTTATGACCACAAAATGAGCAAATTTAGTTTCCAGACGAATTTCTACACCTGGGATATGTTACAGCGTGCCAACGCTAACGCAAACGATAAAACAGTCGTCAGCTCGTCGCTTTGATACTAAACATCTAATTGGTTGAAATTTGAAAATAAAGTTTCCGGTAAATTTAACGGGAGAGCGTTAGAACTCCCTAGTATTGGCGCTACTGGGTGCAGGAACGAAAACCATTAGTTTATTAGCGGGCACGAAAAGGGGCGCAAATAGCAATTTTGGCCAATTTTTAGGGTTTCACATAGTCAGTTTAGCCATTTACAATAGGCGAATCATAAGATGCGCCACTTGTGAGGCACGAATGATCCGTTTGACCATTTTCAGAGTTTGACAGTTAGCCATTTTTAGGATTTCCATTTGCCAATTTGCGACGGCTCACGAAATATTGCGTGAATAGCCCGTTAGAATATTTAATTTGCCAATAATAAAGTTGTCTAATTTTTAAGGTGATAAAAGTCCGTCGAGCCGTTCCTAGGGTGCCAGTAAGAGCCAGAGTTTGCAATTTTTAGGATGGATCTTGTCATTTTAGCCATTTTCAAGGCTCGTATTGTCCGTTTCGACCTTTTTTGAGCGTTAAACTGTTACTTCGCTATTGTTAAGGTGAATAATATCCAGTTTGGCTATTTTTCAAGCAAGAATCGTCAGTTTAGCAAATGTTCTAGGCGTGATAATGGTCCGTTTTGTCATTTTTGGATCGCGATTGGGCAGCTTTGCCTTTTTCTGTTCTCGGATGGTCATTTTGAGCAAATTTCAAGGCGCAAATCGTTCGTTCAGCTATTGCAATCGTAACGGAGCATAGAGCAATTTTTTGCAATTTTAGTCACTTTGACTATTTTCAGGGATAAAATAATGACCAGTTTAGTCAAATTTAGGGCGCGAACTGTTATAGTTGAACCATTTTTAAAGCGCATTTCGTCAGTTCAGCTATTTTAAAGGCGCCAATTTGTCAATTTTTGTTTCGCGAATACATAGTTGGTTTTATCATTTGCTGAACTGCTTTACCACTGAATTAGCGTGGTTTATATCCAGCAAAGTGTGCAGGATTAATCCACGCTGTGGACTGTACGTTAGCCGTGGGTAGCTAGACGCACTTATTTTCACAATTTTTTGAGTTTTTGGGACCCAAAACTGGGCATTGTAGCCGTCAAGGCAGAACAAAAACCGAACATGTCAGCTTCGCATGAATCACGTGCCTATAATCAAGCAGCTTAAAGGGTGTACACTGACTCAAAGAATTCACCGCAGAGTTCTAGGGAAAATTCACAATCGGGAACATTCGAAAGACACGCCACCTAGAGGAGAAAAATGCGCGAGATACGCAACAATGAAAGCAAAATTGATAGAAAATATCCCACTGTGGAGTAAATTTATTGCCAAACGTCACGTCATCTAGGGCAATGTTTGAGTCGTACTCGGAAATAGAAAGCCCCGCTGGAAGTTCTTCTTCCCAATTTCAGCCGCACGAATGGACGTTTTTCCTAAATTTTAGCAGTGAATTTGCGTCTTTCCTAAATTTTAACCCCAGCATAAGTGTTTTCTATCATTTTTAGCCGTGAATGAGTGCGTTGTAAAAATTGTGTCCGCGAATTAGCGATTTGTCTCCATTATAGCAGCGGACTGTACCCAATAAAATGCAAATCGGTATCTTTTTCTCAATTTCGGGGGGAAGTTGCATCAAAGGACAGCGAATGGGTATTTTTCGTACATTTTAGCCGCGGATTAACGGGAACTAGCCGGTCTCTATTTTAAAAAAATGGATTGATTGACTTGAGGATGTAGATAACACTTCATAAATGATCGGACCGAGAATCTGTTGTTGTTTTGTTTGCTTGTTTTGTCAGAATTTCTGGATGAGAACTCTGGAATAAACCACTCGCCTGCAATGGATCTACTCGTGTACAAGTATTTATAGTACTTACTATAATTATTATAGTACATGTAGATACCCAACATAAATAATTATTCTTGTTGGATTTGTACGATCCGGTATCTTGATTCATGTGACAGATTCTTTCGACGGAATGGAATACATTTTGACGGATTCATGAAGGGATTTCGTGTTTGGCTTGAAGGGAAACGAAAAATATCAATTGGCAACGCTGCTTTAACCCTCAAGTTTTACGTTTGAGACAGCTTTATTTAATCAAATCCAAGATCGGATGTACTGCGATTCGAGAAGTGCTTTCCCCTTTTCCCTTAAAAAAGGAGGCCAACGACTTGAAAGCATCAACTTTTACGATTTTTTTTTTCTTTTACGAGATAACGTCTTCCTCTACTTAACGGAACTCTTGAGACACATTTTTCAACCCCCTTCTAAAGGCTCAAGAGAGAGTGAAATCGTGAAAAATAATTAATTCGATCATTCAAAAAATTAAGCCACATCCCCTAATTTAAACCGCGAGAAAGAAAACCCCTGGAATTTTGACAAATAGTTGAATCAGTGATCCAAACTAAAGTGGGCGGTGGGCTTTGCGCGAGTTGTTAATGCATTAATTATTATGTCTGGTCTGGTTTTCTCTCACAGCCCGACCCTGCACCCCACCCCAATACAATAAAAACCACAGCGACTATAATTTCAAACGATTATAGATTGAAAATTTGTGACTGGGCAGTGGCGGGGAAAGAGAAAAGTTGCGAGGAAATACGGGCGCTTATAGTAATAAAAACGGCGCAAGGCCGTTAAAACGAAGAGTTCTCGAATGCTCTTCTCGAAGCCTTTTTCCCACGATTCGACGAAAGCATGCCATTCTTTCAAAAAGTAATGGGTTCTTTTCCAGTGGAATTGGGAGGAAAATAAAGTGTGAAACTGGGTTACAAGTAAAAAGCTTGAGCTAATAGACATCCACGGTGGAAGGACGACTTATTTCAAATATAAAATTAAGTGATGATTGCGTGAATATAATGCCATCTCCCTTCAGCTTGTTACATCTACAGAGTGATATTGGCGTAGGAAGGCTCAAATATGTGAAACCACCACCTTTTTATAGTTGAAAGTTATGGTTTAGTGGCTATAATGTTGGGAAATCATGATTGCTGAAGAGCACGACACACAACTTACGGGTCTGAGAACGTGACCAATCTGCCTTGCACTGATGAAACAAAATGATATTGTTGGTTCCCATATTTATGTATAAGCTGCAAAATGAGGTTAGTGTTTGCAACTGTTCGTGGCCCTGGCATTGCAAAGAAAAATAATGTATCACGTCATTAGAGCACGAAATGAAGGCAAACAGGCAGGGTGGTCCTGAATTAAGCATGGTTCAAAGTTTTAAGAGCAATAAAAAGGAAAGGAGGAAAAACAGTCAGAGCAAACACACCGTCTGGCGACCCAGACCACCGTTTTCGGCCATCGTGGGCAGTGGCCACACAATTGAAGCGCTCTGAAGGCAAAAGGACGATCCATAGGTCGCTGGTTCACATCCGGCCCGGAGGACCACAAAATGTAGACGATGGGGTTCAAAGCCTGGATTAGTGTCTGAAATCGCTTACGAACGAGTTTGAAAGAAAAAGACACTTTCTTGTTCTAAATTTCAAAAGCAATTAATTTGTATTTTTATTTTTGTCATGTGCTTTGATTTTGATGGAGCAATGCTGTTTTTGGCATACAGCCGTATTCGACAGGAAGAGCCTTGGCGCACTCGAACCTCTCCACGCTGGCCCAATATGGATTCAAAGGATAATATGTTGAAGTCAACATCGCGAAATGCTCCGCCGCAGTTGTGGCGGAGTGAATTTTGCGACCCCAAAACTGATCATTTCATCACCCGCACCGCACTGATACCAAAACTTCAGCTAATAAACAGGAAAGTATAGCCTCCGGACTCCACACTACTGTGTTAGAAGAGGCGTCTGCGAGCCATGATCTAGGAGTGATTTTCCGCGCTTGGTGTGAGCGCTAATATCGCGGCAAAGGTGGAAACAGCAACGATGAGTGAAATGCGTCGCATAAATATGAGGGTAAAAGTGTACATTTTATGAGCCTTCTATCATAGCCCGAGGACAACCTCCTCAAAAAACGCCCCGACACTTCTCTGATTCGAAGTTTTTAGATGCATTTCGCTTTAAATTAAGAGAAAGCGTCAAGGTACGCTATCCCAGGAGGCCACTTCACGACTATATTGATATAAGGTGCTGGTTCCCGGTTTCTGGACACTGTGTCACTGCTTAAATGGAGAAAAAGTGCTAACATGGTGTTCTGGACAAGACTATGTGGCTAAAATTCTGGAAAATTGAAAATTAGTGACTTCTATAATCTATAGGCATTTTGCGGCCTCCATCAGCTCACAAGGGCCCAGAAACTTGCAATTCCCTAAAAATTACTTTGCTGAGAAAGTCCTGGGGAAGAAACTTCCAATTTCACGGATATTTTGCTTCAAATGATGATTTCACGGTCAAAAACTAAAGTTGCAATTTCGCTGAAGTTGAGCCCCAAAACTCACTATTTCGTGGATATTTCAGCCGGGATACTTGAAGATCTCCAAATGTTGCAATGTCGTGGCTATAGGTTTGGCTCGGGACGCTGTCCTGTCCACTCCGAGCTCACAAAAAAAGGTCCTGAAGCTAGCAATATCGCCGAAATCAAAATCCGGAACTTGTAATGTCGCGGAAAATTGTACCTGAAACTAGCAATTTTGCCTCAAGGCTTTTAATTCCGTGAATATTGGGCTCAAAACTTCCTTTTTTTGCACTTGGCAGATAGTCAGCAAGGAAACTTTCAAATTCGCGGAAATTCAGCCAGGAAATGTCCCATTTTTGAGGATATTAAGTCCGGAAACTTCCTTTTTCTCTGATATTTAGCTCCATAATATGTTCAAAGGTCACGCGTATTTGTCAGGCTTCCCAAGTGATGTGTGTGGGGGGGGGGCGCTAATCCCTTCCGCCCGCCCCCGCGCTGCTAGCCCGTTGTCCGCGGCAACTAGAAAAAAATCACGAAACTTGCGATTTCGCGAAAATAAAGATCACAAACTTCCAAATGTTTCGTTTATTTTGGCCCGATAGATGTCATTTTGTGGCTATTCATTAAGATTTGATGCCGCCTGCAGGGGCCGGCTTGACACCCCCCCCCCTGGAGCTTTTCCCGCTATTAAAAAAAACTGTGATAGTTGACTTTTTTGAATGACTTCGCTATAAGGGTTTCTCGTTGATCAACGAAAACCCTAAAATGATCTCGAAACTTCCTAAGCGATTAACTTGCCGGTCCGCCAAGAAATTTTGAACCGAAACTTTCGTCTCCGGCTGTTTATCCCCGCAATCAAGCAGTTTCGCGATTATTTAGCCCGAAACATGCATATCACTGATACATAGCTTAGATAATTGTAGTTTCACGGTGATTCGAATTTTGGATTCCCCACTCACCCACTTGTAATTTTTGCGGCTACTTAGCTCCAAAACTGGCAATTTAGGAGCGATTTAGCCCTTAAACTTTATGAAGTAAACCTTACTGTGGAGAGTCTGTTTTCCAGGTAAAATTTCAAGAACTTGTTGTTTATCAAGTGAAATATTTTAGTTTTAATGCCAAATAGGCAGTTTGAAGATAATAACCGGTTCAAAGACCCACGAATTAGGATTTTAGAACTAGCGAAATCTCACGAAATTGCCTGTTGAAGGTTACAACGTCTCGAAATTAGCTCATTGGTTGCGCCAAACCCTCGAAATCGCCACGACGTTAGCTACGACGCTGAAACTTGTAATTTCACTGATATTTTAGGAACTGAAAGCTGCAATTTCTCTGAAATTTAGACGCGTAACTTGCAATTTTGGTAAAATTAGAACTCGAATCTTGCATTTGCACGGAAATAATAGATCCGAAACTTCGGATTTTGTGGGCAATTGTCAGGCTATGGCCTGAGTTGGGGCCTGGGTTCCACCGCTACAAAATTAATATCCATACTGAAACTTGATTTAAGACCGTAAACTCGCTATTTCACCGAAATTAAAACCCAAAACTCTCGATTTCACGTTTTTTCTGCGTGGAGGTTGCACCCTATTCGTCAATTGTCGCTTATGATCAGATCAAGCTGTGAATTGACGAATTTCTCTATTTTAGCCGGCGCGATTGTATACTGTACTATTTGTTTTTTTCGCCTTAAGCGCTGTTTCTCAAATTTATATCCACAAAATTGCCACTAGAACACACGATTTTAGATGCAAATTGAAATTTTCTGTATTTTATACCCGCGAATCAAAGCTATGCTCAATTTTAAGCGGCAAAGTAGCGTTTTCATTCCGTGAATAAGCAATTTTTCCAACTTTTAGCCATGAATTGGCATTTTTAAGAGAGCGAGAGTAGCAGTTTTTCTAATTTCGAGCTGGAAATTAGCGTTTTTCTTTTTCTTTTAGCCACGCTAATTGGTGATTTCTCCCAAATTAGCCGTAACTTAGCCGGATTTTTTACATTTTATCCCCGCATTAACAATTTTTTTTTCACTTTTAGCTTTTAATTAACGTTTTTTGTCAATTTTGAGCCTCAAATAAGTTGCCTTTGGAAGCCGAGAATTGGCATATTTTCAGTTTTGGACTTGAAATTTGTCTCTATTTGAGACCGGAATTAGCACTTTTTCATAATTTTGGCAGCAAAATAGCATTTTTATCTTATGAATTAGCGTTTTTCTTCATTTTAGCCACAAATAAATTACCTTCAGAAGCCACGCAATGGCTTCTTTTCAATATTAGACGAAATTTGAAATTGTTCTACATTTCACTCGTGAACTAGAGCTGATGCTACGCTTTATCCGCAAAATTCGTGACTTTCCTCAATTTCAGCTGCTTAGCAAAGTTTTTTTTTGCCATTTTTAGCCGCGACCTTGCACTTTTCTCACTTGAGCCGAAAATTAGCGTTTCTCTTTACTCTAGCCGCGCTAAATAGTGATTCACCAAAATTATCCTAAAATTTACCGGGATTTTTACATTTTTAAGCCCCGCAATAATTATTTTATGTGTGTCACTTTTAGCTATGGCTTATAGCGCTTTTTCTCACTTTTAGCCACAAATAAGTTGCCTTCAGAAGTCAAGAATTCGCGTCTTGTCAAGTTTAAACACAAAGTGAAATTTGCCTCTATTTTAGACACGAATTACAGTTTTTTCTCTACTTCAGCATGGAATTAGCATTATGTTTTCTTAGTTTGTGCTGAAAATTAGCTATCTTTCTCCATTTTCGCCAAAAATTGACGTTTTTTGAATTTTGTAGCTGCTAATTAGCACTTTTTTTCAATTTGAGATGAAAATTAGAGTTTTTCGTAATTTCAGCCGCGCGAATTATAGTGATTTTCTCAATATTAGCCGTGAATTATCGTGTTTTTCATGATTTTTTATACATTTTAGCATTTTTTTTTTTTTCAATTCTATAGCTATCGATTAGCACTTTTTCTCGAAATATCCTTCAGAAGCTACGGATTGGCGTTATCTCAATTTTAGCGGCCTATTAGCGCTTTTTCTCAATTTCATCGATGAGTTAAGCGATTTTTCTTAATTTTAGCCGCGGTTTTGTTTTCACTTGTAGCGATGTAGCGCATTTTCCTAATGTGAGTCAAAAAACACCATATTAGCGTTTATTGTACATTTTGGCTGCAAAATTGTCCTCATACATCGGGAATCAGTGAATTTTCATCAAATTACGGTCTAAAATTTTCATCGAGAAACCACAAATGAGCACTTTTTTGAGCTTTTCCCGCTCTGATTGGCAAATTAGAGCGCCTTTTCAATTTTATCGAAGAAAAACTTGGAATGCTTTATCGAAGAAAAGAAACTTGGGGATCAGCGTATTTTCTCTATTTAAACTGCGAATCCACTTCCAGAAGGCGCGAATTTTCCTTAATTTGAGCCATCAGAATAGCGCTTTTGTGGTCTCAATCGAACATTTAGCCACACTAATTTTCTAATCACCTGCAACGTTCTATTCTCCAGGTCGGGAGGGCTGAAAATCGTCGAAAAAAGCCAAATTGCTGACCGCTGTGTCTCACGTGCGTTCATTCTCATTTTTCTGACCTTTATGCGTATCTATCAGAGGGCCCCCTCTCATTGTGGTCCGGAGCGGTCGGCCCTACTCGCTCTTTTACCTCGGAATACGCTACTGAAAGGCCCTGAAACTTGCAATTTCATTGAAATTATGAATTTTGAGCTGTCCACGGCCCTTGCCCCCTCATGGTCACGCGCTATGAGGGGGGGGGGTCATGATAACTATCGCCTTGGGGCCCCGAGAGGGATATAAACGGCCCTGAGTGCGCTTCCTAAATTGTTTGGCTATCGATTCAGTTCATAGGATGTCGGTACCTTTGATTCGGTTTATATTAACAGGTATATATGGGCTGCCCGCGGGGCATGTAAACAATGAGCGCTTATGGTTGCTAAAAAGAGGCCGAGGTTGATAGCTACGACGTTGATAGCTAACGTCGACAACCCGAAGAATTACCGCTGTACGATTATACATTGTAGAGACTGTGCCCCAGCACTTCAGACTAATCAAAACTCATAGGATTTCCCGTTGGATGGTGGTTTTAAACTCCTAACTTAAGGCTGCAAATATCCTTTTGAAAGCCAGAATTGTTATTTTGAGGAAAGGGGTACAAAGGTTCGGCAAAAACCCGCCCAACCATTATAAAAGTTGAATGGTGGAAAGGGATTGTTATTATAACAAACGCCATGAAAATTCAGCACTTTTAATTAGACATTTTTCATTAAATTAACGTAACAATTGTAAAGAATTTTGAAGGCGTTCCTATTGGGAATGGTATGGTAATTGTTTAACAGTGCGTGAGAATACCTTTTGTACGTTACAACCGTATAAAGGTGCTATATATGAAGGCTACAAGGGGAGAAAGTGGAAATTGCCTAGTGAAGTTAAAGTGTTGAAGAGCTTTTGGCTCTACTGGAAGGCAAATTACATGTAGACCTTGTTAACAGCATGAATAGGATGATGGCGTTGAAGTGCGGTTAATGTCAGGAGAAATTCACACTCTCGTCATACAAAGCTCTTTTGCATGTGGGCCTATACCTAACGGATAGGAATGGAGGAAACCACAGCTTAGGTTAAAAAAAAGCGTGTTATACCGGAAAACTCCTCTCATCATTATTTCGGTGTGTGCATAGTTCGAAAGCCGTAAATTTCTGAATTCAGGGCACCCCCGCCTCCTTTTCCTGATCGGTAAAACCTGCCATTTCCTATTAACACACCCCAAGCATTTCACAAAGGCTAATAAAGCCGCTTAAATTACCAATTCATAAACTATGTTGACGTTCTTCACGCCCTTCGCTCTCTATATGAGCGGTAGACCGGAGAACAGCAAGTGTTGGAAACATTGGTGATGCTGGTGAGAGAGAGGGGGGGGGGACTAACCGGGGGCTCTATTTTGACGGTATTTTCTCTCCCGGGTGCGAGAGGGGTCGATTGAGCATTTCGATAATACGACGGCTTATAAAGAACATAATGGTTTCAAAATCTTGATTTGTGAAATCATTCGCTTTATTTGCACCATCTAATTTGCTCATTATTGAACATTTCTCCGTCTGTGAATTCGTTCTGAACAGAGAGCGATAAAGAAAAAGAGGAGAGGTTGAATTTCAAACGGATACCTATCCATTGTCTAGTATTTCAAGAAAGCAAACGGATCCCAATTCTCATTTAAGGAATACCTATACCTACACGAATTTGCACAGACAGTCAAAATGAGAATGGAGGGAGTGAGAAACCCATTCTCGACTTGAAAGAGCCTAATTAGGACTGTGCCGAACAGGGTGAGTTAATAGTAGGGGGAAGGGTGAGCCTGTACTCAACATTGAATATTAGTCTCCAGTTGCACTGGGCGATAGATTGTTCTCACGGTTGACATTAAGGGCTTGAAATGAAACTTTCAAGCCAATTTTGATTACAATTTAAACCACCTGCCACCTGGTTCCCTCTGTAAAAGGACAACGTTATTTTATACAGCCCCCGAGGGGGTTGTGTTTTTTTCCGAGTGGAAAAAAAAATGTGTGTTTTATGACATGAGAGAACACCAAAGTGAATTTTTTCTGTTGGTGAAATAACCGCATACAGTAAATTCAATGTTTCAATTATTATATAGCTAGGGGATATTCAGGAAGAAAAAGCTTACCAGTAGATTTTTCCTAGTCCGTACATAAAAATGTCAGGTCAACTTATACTGGTCACAAGACCGGGATTATTTTGTCCCCCGTCTTCACCGACGTCGTTCTGTACAGTATTTACTGCGTAAGCCGAATAAGGCTTACCATTGATAAAGAGAGAGCAAAGATAACTGTATTCCCCCCGATGCCCTAGAAACCTCTTGTTGGTTAGAAAGAAACGTTTGAATTCGAGAAAAGCTCAAAAACGTCTCGAATGACCGCCAGTACGTCGAAGAAGAAGTTTCCAACTCTTCAAGTTGTGTAGCAATTCACTCCCCTAAATTGTTACGCGTATAACAAACATGGAAGTATAAATCAATCAAAAACTTCTCAATATACAGCAAAAATCGCACCGCCGCCACGTCGCCGTACAAACTAAATTAATTGAAAATCACGGAAAATTTTAAATAAAACAAAAAATCAAAGCGTTGAAAGAGCTGAAAAATGTTCACCGTGGTGACCAACTCGTTAAACTGTATAGCCGAAGACTGCGATCGAGAAGTTTCTCGGTCATCATTGCTGTAAAACACACCGTTTGGCGTTTCCTGCGGTGAGTTTACGCTCAATTTTATTATTTTAAGAACGTTAACTTGACTCTAAAAGTGTTTGTCGCTTCCGTGGCTAGTTTTCTGCATTTTATCGACCTCACATGCCTTTGTAGAAATGTAGACCGAACTGGAGAGATGAGATCTCGTCCACCTTTACATTTTCCACGCTCCAATGACTAATATTTTGTGAGTTGAAGCGTTATGTCCTCAAACTCTTCTATTCGACGGGATTTCGTATTCCAAACGCGAGCGTCCTGTGGATCGCTTTTCACTCTCTCTGGCACGAACCACCACGGGGACCTTGCTGCAGGGGGGGGGGGGCAAGTACGAAGGGGTGTTATATGGAATAACACGGGTGTTATCCACGTGACAACCATTTTAATTGTGATACGATAACGCCGTGTTAAAATTATAAGACCCCTTCGCACTTGCCCCCCTTGGGCAGGAAAACAACAGTTACAGTTGACCCACACAAGCTTCTCATCTCACTGGCCGTAAATGGTAACAACGTTGCTACAATCTCAAACTGCGTCTGGTGCAGATTCGAAGCACTTCAAAAAAATGACCTAAAACGGTCATTTTTGACCACTTTGAGCGTTGGTGGACCAACACGTAACGGTGCCCAGGGCGGAAATCTCTATATGAGGCCTCTTAGTCTCTATCAGCAGACAAGAAATATATTTTTGTACAGCCGGGCGTAAAGACTCGAAAATCGGCCACTGTGGGAGAACCTTGAGCGGGCGATATAAGGTTCATTCCCGCCTGCCGGGCGTAAAGAAAAATATCAGCCCGCTACGTCTTCTTTTAGGTCATTTGTTGTTTATTTTTTAAATTTTTCTTCCAAATTTTGTTTTTAAATTGTACATTAGCCATAAAAACACTAAAATAAGCTCTGTGAATTACGCTGAGAGGCGATTAAAGTTTTCTCTGTATCAGCTACGTCATCCTTCCATTCGCTGTGGCTAGAGTGTGTGTTGACTTCAGTTTATTAAGCCAACCATATGCTATGTGTCTGTGGAGCCCGTGCAACCTATCAAATTGCTTCATTTTTCGTAGGAATTAATGTTATTGGTTGCAAAGACTCCACAGATGCATAGCACAAAACTTCCGAACACCGAACCCGAAACTTCCAGTTTTTACGATTATTATTATAATAATTATGAACTTCGGCTGTACAAAAATAGCTTACAGCACTCGGGCGGTATTCCTCATTACGATCTCGGGTGACAACCACCCTTGGCTTCACCTCGGGCACTTCCTGTCGCCCTCGACCGTAATGAGCGTCATAGCGCCCTTGGACCGTAATACACTATTTCACGCTACCTGCTTCGTAAGTTGCCCATTACGAAAACATAATAACTCCAGTAAGTTGAATTTTTCATAACCTGGTACTTTATAGCTTCAGTTTTAGAAAACTGTACAGTAAAGGTTTAAAACTGACATGAAAAGTTTTTTACATGTCAGTTTTCTATAACCTTGTGCAACCTTTGTTGAAATGTTATCACCTCATCCGTGATTATAGAAATATCTTAAGACATGTTTTTTTTTTTTTTGTCAAAAGAATAAAACTGGGTGATATTCGACGGCGGGTGCGCGAAAAATAACGTACATCACTCGACTATTAAGTGGTACTACCCGCTCGTTTATAATTAGTGGCCTCGGCAAGCCTCGTCCGCCAAACAAAAAATTCGCAGGTAATGCACCACTTGCTAGTCTTGTAATGTAATCTACTAATTTTTACAGAAGCGATAAATCAAGGTTTTTTCCTTATTTTAATCACGAATTAGCGTTAAATAAAGAACGACGAAGATGTTGAGGACAGGACCCACCAAACAATCACTTGCAATTTTGGTAATTTTTCGGAATTAACGCTATTTCTACACCCTATCCGCCAATTAGCGCTCATGCTCAATTTTAGCCGCAAATTTTGGATTTTTTCGTCAACTTTAGCCGCGAATCAGTGATTTTTACCATTTTTAGCAGTGAATTAGCGCTTTTCTCAATTTTGGGCGCGGGTGACGTTTTCCTCCATTTTACTCGCAGAATTTTACCACCAGTACCCTTGAATTCGCGCTTTTCCTCAATTTTAGCCACAAATTACGAATTACAAGAAGCCATGAATTAGTGTAATTTCAATTTTGGCAGCAAATTTGAATTTCTCTCATTAGCCAATAGCCATTACCAAACTTTATCTTCGTATTACTGGGTTTAATCAATTTTAGCAACAAATTAACGATTTTTCTCAATTTTAGACACGAATTGGCGTTTTTCTCAATTTTAGCTGCGAATGCGATTTTTTCCATAGCTAGTTTGCATTAGCATTCTTCCCAAATTAAGCTGAAATTTCTTAATTCTATCCGCGGTAGTTAATGGCTTTAAGCGAAATTATTATTTAGGGAAATTACCGTTTTTTAAAAACATTTTAGCCATGCGTTACCATTTTTTCCCCATCATTAGCTATAGATTAGCAGTTTGATCGCGCTTGAAACCAACATCACGACGTTACATGATCACTAGCGAATGCGCCTGTATCGTAGCCAGAACGTTTTAGGGGGACAAGGCTGACCAGGGCGTCTTGCTGTTTGCAAAAATATCGTTTTTCGGATCATTTGATCGTGTCTGGCGTTTTGATAGCTCTATTATACGCCTAGAGAGGTATTTCCTTAGTAACAAATGCCAGACAATTTCAGTGGGACATAGAGGGACGACAGCGTTCGACGATTGCAAAATTTATGCCCCAAAATTGGATCATCTGAACATGTCTGGCGAGGGTCATTTCTTACTATTGGTATGCTCCACTACCGGAATATCTCAATGCCAGACAAATCGGATGGGACACTGGGTAGATGTGATAGGATGAAATTGCAAAAAAAAAGAGGGGGGGGGGGACTTGGATGATTTGAACATGTCTGGCGAAGCTAACATCAGATGACTAGCCATCCATGGATCACATTTGTCATTTCGCCAGACATTTTCAGCGGGGCATGGACTGTGCCAGACAAAAAAGTGATATCTCACCTATGGTTTAATAATTATACGAAATATTCGGATGATCAGCCAAGTATTGTTATGCGTCAGTGGAGTACATACAACCAAACAAATGAATTCCCTCGTGAAATGAAGCATTTTGATAGGTTGCTTAGGCTTCACCGACGCATAGCATTAATAGAGCTTGTGAACAGGGCCATATGGTTTGTTAACCGGTCCTAAAAGATTCCTCATATGTATGTACGCAGCGGGGAATAACTACAACTCTCATTTGTGAGCGATTGTCCCACTCAAAATGTCTGGCGAAAGCAGATTCGTGTTCTTCACTGAACTAGAAATGACATTTATTCCAAAAAAATTGTGTTCAAATCATCCAAGTCCCCCCCCCCCCATTTTTTTTGCAATTTCATCCTATCACATCTACTCAGTGCCCCATCCTCCCATCTGATTTGTCTTGCATTGAGATATTCCGGTAACGGAGTATACCAATAGTAAGAAATGACCCTCGCCAGACATGTTCAGATAATCCGATTTCGGGGCAAACATTTTGCAAACTTCGAACGCTGTCCCTCTTCTTGGTCCCAAAGCTATCAAAACGCCAGACACGATCAAATGATCCGAAAAACGATTTTTTTTTTTTTTTTGCAAACGGCAAGACGCCCTACTCGGCCTTGTCCCGCTAAAAATTTCTAGCGACGACGCAGGCGCATTTGCTAGTGACCGTGTAACGTCGTGATGATGGTATCAAGCGCGATCAAATGATACGGATTTTTCATACGGTGGGCTCCCGAACTATCAGTTTTAGCCTCAAAGTATGTATTAGAACTCATGCATTCATTTCAATTTTGGCCACGAATTACCTCAAGTCCTTGTTTTAATCATTCACGAATTAACGATTTTACTCAGCGCTCAATTTTAGCAGCGACTTAATTGGCGATTTTCTCATTTTTGCCGTGCATTAGCGTTAGTCCGAATTTCGGCCACGAGTTGGTGTATTTTACGTCCGGCGGGAATTAGTTTTATTTTTCTTTTTACTGTCGTTTTTCTCATTTTTGCCCACGAGTAACGTTTTTTTTCAATTTTCGCCACCACCAAGTTCCCTTCAGATGCCGTGAAGTGGCGTATTTTCAATTTTACCCGTGCATGAGCGTTTTTTCAGAAATTTAGCAGTGAAGTAGCGTTTTCATTCTGTGAATTAGCAACTATTCTCAATGCTAGCCACGAATTAGCGATTTACTCAATTTTAGCTTCTTAGCTGCAACTCATTCCATTTTTACCTGCAACCTGTTAGTGATTTTTTCCACATTAGCCGCAAATTAAAATCGTTTCCTCCTTCCATTTTTTTAAATTTTACATTTCAGTCACGCATGGGCAATTTTTAAAAAAAACGGATTAGCGCGTTTTCTCAATTTTGACCGCAATTTGCTTTCTTCTTCATTTTAGCCGCTAATAGGCGTTTTTTCTTTATTTCACTTGGCGATTTTTCTCAATTTTGGCCGTTAATTAGCGTTTAACCTTAATTTTAGGCGCTAATTAGTGATTTAGCGTTTTTCGCATTTCCGTTTTCATCAGTGACTGGGCATTTAATCCTTATTTTTATCCTTAAGCTTTTCGGGCGGGGGCTCCTATCAGAAGGGGTGGTCCATTCCCCTCGTCAATGCACCGCTAGGCTACTGACTTAGAGAGGTGATAACGGTCCGGCAGGAAACTTATTAGTCCTATTTTCTTTGATTTTGTCTGATTTTCTTTGATTTTGTCTGATTTTCTTTGATTTTCCATTCTTTGATTTCTTGAATTGCGAAATCTGGTCCTCTTTCTTTTCCTTTTTTTATTTTCCTCCTTTTATTGATGTCCAATATCCGCGGGCCGGCCGGGACGGGTAAGACCGGGCCGGTGAGAAACAGTCCCAGTGCCTGCCGTCCCCCTCTCGACAGCCCTGGTGAACACAACCGCAATAAGCCTCCCAACCACTGCAAACCTCCTCACCATGGGCGTAGCTAGCTCGGGCATAAGGGCAAGGTCAGCTTTTCGCATTGCCCTAAGCCTTCGAGCTCATCTCAACAATGAGTGCCAGTCTGTCGAGAACGTTTATCCTGACTCCCCCCCCCCACAAAAAAATGCAAAATACGCCATTTCGCTAAAACTAAAGGCCCTTAACTTGCAATTTTTATTAAATTAAATTAAGACCTTTAAGCCGCCTTCACATGCGGGCTGTGACATCTTAAGCTTTGAGCTGTAGCCAATCAAAGAGCCGCCCGCGTTTGAATTAATTATATTTCATTGGATACAGCTCAAAGCTGAGCTTTTTTCAGATCACATGTGAAGCCGGCTTTAAAGCCACGTTCAGAAGCTTTTTGCTATGCATCAGCTGTGGAGTCTACTATGCCACGAAAAATTATTAATTCCTTCGAAAAATGAAGCATTTTGATAGGTTGCACGGACTCCACATGCGCATAGCATATGGTTTGCTTAAACTTAACTAACTGAAGTGAACACACACACTCTAGTCAGCGAATGGAAGGATGACATAGCTGGTACCGAGAAAACTTTAATCGCCTCTCAGCTTAATTTACAGTGCTTATTTTTGTGTTATAATGGCTAATTTACAATTTAAAAACAAAATTAGGAAGAACAATATTAAAAAAACAACAGAAAACGACCAAAAAGAAGACGTAGTGGGCTGGTTTTTTTCTTTACGCCCGGCGGGCGGAATGACCCTCATGTCGCCCGCTCAAGACTCTCCCAGCGGTCGAATTTCGAGTCTTTGCGCCCGGCTGTACAAAAAAATATTATTGCACAAAAATGTGCTGGAAAGAAAGAAAGAACGAGAAGAAAAAAGAGAGATAATAAAATAAGTCAGGTAATTTATATGTATAGATCCCTTTCCTGCTGTGCTCTATCCTTTTTTTGTCGTTAGATTCACCTCTTAAGGAGTGCTGACTTCTGTCATGCATTCGCACCCTTTTTTATCGTGCAATTAAATTTTCCCCGAAAGTTTCACTTTGGAGAAAATGTGCGTAATCCTGTGAATTTTTTTCCTCCTATTCTTTTCTTTTAAAGTTTTTTTTTACGGTCCAAAACCGTGAAATTTGATGATTGGATTAGTCATAACCGCGAAATCAGATTCTGTGCGAGTCTCAAATCCGTGAGCTTCGGACAACGAAAGTGCCTAACCAGCTGAATATTGCTTTTAAAAATGAGTCAAACCTCGTGTGTAATTGGATTTTTAAGTGAATCAACCCGACAAAAATTCGCTTTGCTTTTCAGGGAGTCAATTCTGGGAATTTGTTTTTTTGAGTGAACCTTATTTCACTTCTAAGGCTAGTAATGTGACCGGGAACGACGAATGTTATCTAAAAACAAGCAATTCGTGCAGAAAACGGTCAATTTAGCTCTTCAAACTGGCATCATGGTTTTAAAACTGTTCATTCTGCCTTCAGTGGCACCACGAATTTCCCCATGTGTAGCCTCGATGCAAACGGGCCTCTTTGGTCATGAAACTAATGAATTCCTATCATACTATAAACAATATCGGGAAGGATCGAAATGTTCTTAGTTCACAAAATAATAGTATTCAAATTTCAGTGGATGAAGCGATTAAATGTTTCATTTCCGCGTTTCAAATTGTAGGGTACCTCAAGATTTAAATTGGATTTCATCTTTAATCCTACCGTGCCCAGTTTTAAGCCCCACAGCTTGTATACGACAGCACCTTTTTAATTTTTCACTTTGTAAGCTCACTAACGATTGGTAAACTGTCCTCTCTGTTACGTTACAAAGAGAGCGAGTGTGTGGGTGGTGTGAGTGTTTACTGAAGACTGACTCGTCGAAACACAGGACATTTTACTGTTTAATTCTCCCGTCCAGAGAGTACTTTGGCCTTTCAGTAAGTATAAAATATAAGTTTGTCCACGCTTCATAATATGCTACGGTTAAAACCCACAACGAGGTGGCTTCCCTCTCACATCGCTCAATTTTGATTTCTGTATATTACACGTGTAGCAACAGTAATCAAAAGTTTTCCTCTCTTAATTTCTGGTTGTTTAAATATTACGCTGAAAGCGTGTTTATTTGCAGGGAACGATGGTAATTAAGTTCGGCAGAAGCCCGCACAACATTTCAGACTTGAAGGGTGGAAAGAGAGTCAAACCAAACTGGCGACCCCATGTTTCGCATTAAATACAAATACATTTCAAAGTCGCAAACGTTCGGAATTATAATTAAACTCCTTCGTATAGACCTTTAAGAGCGAGCGTCAAAATTTATTTCTTATAGTGAAACGTTTCATGACTAATGGCCCTACAATATGAAAAGTGTCTCTCTCTCTCTCTCTCTCTCTCTAAGCGACCCAAACCCACAACTTTTTACAAAGTGTGTATAAAACGGAAATTCATAACAATTTTAATTAAAAATATTCAACGGAGCGTGAACGGAATGTATTGATCACATTACAGCCCCTTCTTCCTTCACTTTAACCATCCAATAATGATCCCACGGATCAATTCTCCTCTTTTAAGTGATGTCTGAAGGTATTCATTCCCGATTGCACTGTATACCCCCACCCATAATTAACTTCCAAGGTGTACACGAAGCCTCTTTCACACCCAAACACCACTCTGAAAATTAATTGTGTTCCCGATGCGTGAAATGCATTCTCAGTAGTGCAGAGAGTTGACAAACTGTTTTCTCTCCCGTATATCGTGTCAAGAATAGTTACTGAAACCCTTTTAGTGGAACAAGAATTTATAGTTAATTCATCGTGTCCATTTGGACCGGAACTAAGCTGAATTGACTATAGAGGAACAATTCCAAGTTGGATGGAGTAGTGGAGCGGTGATTATTAATGGATACGAGAATAAAAGTCAGCTTGGACTCGATTTTTTTTCACGAACACGATACTTCCATTCCCTAGGGGATCATGGAAGTAAAAATTGGTAACGTTTAGGTTAAAATTTACATTATTTGTGACTATTACTGTGTAGAGCAAGACCAGGGGTGGTTTAAGCATTGCTTACAGCTATGAGACAGACTCCTAAAATTTAATATTCTCTTTAAACGTGCAGGGTACATTGAATATTCTTAACTTTCATAAACACACCAGCGCTCATGTGGCGACTAATGGCGTTTTCCATTTACATGAAATTCCGCTCTCGAGCCGAGCATTTCCACCCGTCTTCTTCGTTACCGTATGATATAAATCAAAGAAGACGGGTGGAAATGTTCGGTATCAGAGCGGAATTTCGTGCCATTCACTGCCTAAAAATAGCCTCACCATAAAGGATCCTAGACTGACTATACTCGCGCCCCAAAATAGCCAAACTCACTGCAGGCGCCCTGAAAATGGATAAAGTGCTAAACCAACTATTGGTACGGACCTGAAAATTCCTGAAAGATCATGATTCCCGACATGAAAATGGCTAAATAGATCATTCGCGTGCTAAAAATAACCAAACTAACAATTTGCGCGTTGGCACAACGGAACATTTGCACCCTAAGAACGGTTAAACTGACTAAGTGGGCCGAGGAAAAACCAAAAAAGAGGATACAAGTCCTGTCAATAATAAAATCGACCATTAGCGCACCAAGAATGGCTGAACTGACTATTCGAACCTTGAAAATGGCGCCAATAATAGCCAAACTGGTGACTCCCGCTCTAAAAATATCTAATGTGACTTAAATAGTCTTGAAAAATGGATCAACTGACAATTATAATTTGTGCACTGAAAATGACTTACTTAATGAACAGATTATTCCTGCTTCAAAAAGGGCAAAATTGACCACCCACGCACCAAAATTGGCCAAACTGACGGTTCTCGCGCCTTGACTTGCGACGTACTATTCATGCCCTAAAAATGGCAAAACTGAGTCTAAGCGCCCTAAAAATGGTTAGGCTGGGCATTCAAGACATAAAATCGGCAACACTGATTCGATGTGCCCTAAAAAAAACCGAACTGACAATTTGCGCCATTTAAAATTGCCTAACCGGCTATTCACGTCTTAAAATTGACCAAAAATGACTACATGTGTGGCCTTTTCATAAATAGCTAAACTGACGGTTCGCGTCTTGAAAGGGCCCAAAAAGATTAATCCCGTCCTGAGAATGGCAAAAACGACCACTCGCGCGTCAAAAATAGCCAAACTGAGCCTTCATGCCTGGAAAATGTCGAAATTTACGATTCGTGTCCTATAATAAAGTAAAACTGGCTATTCACGCCCTAAAAATGGCATAGTCGTACTCAGGCGCGGACCAGGATTTGCTCGTGGGAGGGGCTTGGGAAATTGTGTGCTTTGCTCGACTGACTAAAAATGTCTTGTCAGTAATTCACTACCTAACTGAAAAAAAAAAAAAAAAAAAAAAAAAAAAAAAAAACTCGACTATAATCGCGCAATGGCAAAACTGACGATTCGTGCATTGACAATGACTTCACGCGCTCTAAAAATGGCCAAACTCGCGATTTTCGCTCTAAAATGGCCAGAATGACTCTAAGCGGGCTGGAAATGCCTTAACAGATTATCACTTTTCTAAAAGCTTCAAAATAGGCCATTTGCGCGCCAAGAATTGCCAAAATACCATTCGTTCTAATTATTGGCTAGAAGGGACTAAACCATACTCTCCTCTGCGCCCTCTACTAAACATAGCAAAACTGACGATTCACGTCCCGAAAATGGCAAAATCGACCAGTCGCGCGCCAAAAAGTGCCCTAACTGACCATTATCGCCCTGTTTTGACGTCCTTTTCGCGCCCTGAAATTGACGTCATGACTATAAGCGTCCTAAAATTGACTAAGCCTTTCAGCCTTATCCAAGATCGATTCAACTGGAAGAAGTAAAGGGAAATAATATCGGACCGATCACACTAGATGTACCACTTAAAAGCTCAAGGGACATTGACTCGGCCGGTTCAGCTTCACCTAGCTAATTCACTTAGCAGCAAAGGAAGCTTCTAGTGCCATCATTCGGGCCTTCCTTTGTGGTACAACAGCTGCTTACAACAAAAAAGCGAGCTCGAGCTGAGTGGAGGCTAAGCAGCGATACAACAGGGCATCCAGAGAATTGAGCCAGGCGCTCAAAAATTAAAGAAAAGTCATGATCCAAAACACCAATAGTGCACTGACCTCTAAAGATGGGTCTCTCTGGAGGAAGACCAAGGCATTGACGAAGGAGACAAGTCTTATTCCCCCTCTTCACGTGGGTCAGACCTTGTACTCATCGTTTACAGAGAAGTGTACCCTTTTTTCTCAACTTCTTAGCGACCAATTTTCGCCGCACCCTGATAGCGACAGTCGCACCCCCACATATGTCACGGACCGGCTCTTCGAGCTACTAATCTTGTCTCCATTCAAAGACTACTTCACCCCCCGCCCCCAGAGTGAGAAATACTATCAATAGATCACCAACAAAAAAAGGCCCCTGGCCACGGTTTAATAACTCAGCCCCTGCTCAAGGCGCTATCTCGGAAAGGTATTGTGTATCTGACCCAAGTGTACAACGCCATGCTTCGGACCACCCTCTTTCCACACTCTTGGAAGCATTATCACGTAATCATGGCCAAAAAGCCTAACAAAAATGCCAGCGACCCCACTAGCCATCCAGCGCGCGCGGCACCTGAGAGGTGCATCATGCGCGTTTGAAAGTGTGACGTGTTTACAGGAGAGGTGTCAGAGAAGTGGGGATTCTTCTTCCCTCCTATTTCATGTTTGTTCATGTGTCAGTGCCACGAACTGAGGGCTTTTGATTGTTTATCCGTGTTTATCGACGATTTCACCTGTGAGGTGTCCCGCGCGCTCTCAGGTAAGAATTTTAAATGCTTTTTTTTTGTCCACGAAATTGTATTTTTCCATAAGATAATCGTCTGTATAAGCTTATTTGGCAATGTTTTCCGCTCAAGATGCTCTATCTCATAGAGTAAACCATATCACCTCACAGGAGCACCGCGCACTCTTGGGTGACAACGGCTCAAAGTAGTCTGAAATAAGTTCTTTTATTCCAGGTTTCACGCACTGGAGTCTTCCAGATGAGATAATGGATTCGACTCGTCGCTTACATGATTTCAGTAACGACAGTGATGTGGAAAAAATCATCAACGCCATTCTAGAAGAAGACGACGACGACACACCGCTTTTGAATGAGAAGAGGAATAAGTGATCGGGGAGCGCGAGGGTGACTCTGAGTCAGAAGAGAGCGGGGTTGATGAAAATCTGAATGCTTTTGATGAAGAAGACTCGTTATACTTCGTTGCCCGGCGAAAGAAAAACAGAAATGTCGTCGGGTCCTGGCGCTGGAAAAAAAATCCTTCTAAAAAGCGCACATGTCAACAAAACATTCTGACACAAAAACGCGAAGTGCTCGGAGAGGCTCGCAACGCTCTTTCCCCAGTGGAGGCGTGGGAAAAGTTCTTTGATATCGAAATGTTGAATATGATAGTGACATACACTAATCAATATATCGAAACCGTGATGCGTGACAAATATAAGAGAAGCAGGGATGCTAAACTCACAGACCTGTGCGAGATTAAAGGGCTCCTCGGCGATTTGTACATAATGAGAGTTTTCAGAGCCAATCGTCTCAACTCCCTCGACCTCTGGGACACCGACGGATTCGGCATCGAATTCTTGGGAGCAGTGATGAGCAGGAAGCGATTCCTTTTTCTTCTCACCTGTTTAAGATTCGACGACAGACCAGCCCGAAATGAAAACTTTAAAAAGGATCGCTTGACCAAAATTCCACCACTCCTGGACAGATTCGTCGAAAACTGCCAGAAAAATTATTCCCCTGGAGTATGCGTCACTATAGATAAAAAACTAGAGGGCTTTTGTGGACGATGTCAATTCGTGTAATAGATTCCGAGCAAACCCCGCAAATATGGCCTAAAAACATTTGTTACAGCCGGAATCAGGGTCAAAAAGTCCGCCTAATACAAGTCAACCGTCTTCTCCGAAAGCGAAGAAACGAAAAATATGCCTGGTGTGTAAGGATACGACCAAGAAGAGGAGGAACACCCAGTACCAATGCAAACTATGTGACAAATATTTATGCTTAGAACATTGTAATATTACATGCTCCAACTGCGTACAAAATGTTCGCTAAAGAAAGCATGGAAAACCGTGCTAAAGGAGCGTGGAACGGTGAAAGAACAAGCTCATACGTACTTACTTCGCCAAATTACGAATTTTTTCTTAAATTTTTGATTAACAGAAATTTTAATTATTTTCTTTAATGTCTTGACTGAGTTCCTAAAATATCAAAGATGTGATATCTGCTAGTGCCTTATTAGGCCAGTCAATAAGAACATTAAAAATAGCTAAAATCGCAATTAAACGGCTAGTTCTGATTTTTTAGTTGTTAGGACCGGCACCAGTAGTGTAAATCCAAGTTTTCAGCTTCGAAAGACTTGTGCTACTTTCGAGGCACTCGAAAAACCGCGAAAATGTTGCACTTGTTTTGGGTTTTTCACGTTATCTCCTAAAATATGCATTTTAAGATAAAACGTACGAAATACGTTAAAAACTACATACAATTTGCTGCAATTTGAGACCTAACGTAGCTCTGTAGGTCATATAATAACCAAGATACTGCTCCTCGAATTTGGATTTATTTGTCCAAAAAATTAAAATTTCAAGTTTTGGTCAACTTTCGACCCAAGTTTTGACCAAATTACTCATCCTACGGGGAAATCCGAGTCGAGAGAAGTAGTAGCAAATGTAATTATGTTCTATTTAAGCACACAACGATGTCTGCAGACCAAATAGTTTCATCAAAATCCTCGAATAAACAAAAAGTTTGGAAACTACATTTTTCTAAAAATGAATCTGTTGAGTTCCCACCTAAGTTTGGGTGGGTCCCAGTGCACACGAGCGATAAGTGTAGCATGGTCATCGTTACGCTTATCACCAGGACCATTCTCCTCTATACACCCTACGAATGGACTGCTCCATAAGTTGCTATTGTTTTCCATGGTCGCGGTGACATGTACCGCAGTGACCGGGCGAAACTTATCGCTCGTGTGCACGGAGCATAATAGACCGAGAGCTGGCGACAGTCCCATTCAACCGGAAGAACATCGTCACGAAAGGTATGCAAAATGATGGCATTTGACCCCCTATATACGAGTCCGGAAGTCTGCCACGCTGTATCTGGGGCCACGCTGAGCTGATTACGAATATGATCGTCTGCCGCCGTCTGCCTGAGGCATTTGCCCTCAGTGGCTCGCCAAACTCACGAAATTCAGTAAACTTTAATGAACCGGAAGTACATAGTCCTGAAACTGGTCATATTCGAAAGCATCTATGGAAATGATTACAAATATAATCGTCTGCCTGGGGCATTCGCCCTTGGTGGCCCGTCAAACTCCCTAAATCAAGGATATTAATTAACCAGAAAAACTAAGTCCGGAATATTGTCTTATGCGACAGGTTTCATGTGGCTGAATACGAAAATGATCGTCTGCCTGGGGCACTTGCCCTCAGTGACCCGTCAAACTGCACACAGGGAAAATGATTAACCGGAAGAATATAGTCGTGAAACTAGTCTCATTCGAAAGGTTTAATAGAGCTGATTACGAATATGACCGTCTGCCGCCGTCTGCCTGGGGCATTTGCCCTCAGTGGCCAGTCAAACTCCCTAAATCCGGGATATTAATTAACCGGAAGAACTAAATCCGGAAAATGGTCTTTTGCTTCAGGTTTTATGAGGCTGAATGCGAAAATAATCGTCTGCTGGTGTCTGCCTGGGGCATTTGCTCTCTGTGGCTCGCTAAACTCACATAATTTGAGAAATTTCAATTAACCGGAAGAACATAGTCCTGAAACTGGTCTTATTCGATTGAATTAATGGGAATGATTACAAATATAATCGTCTGGCGACGTCAGCCTGGTGCATTTGCCGTCGGTGGCCGGTCAAACTTCCTACATCTACGGCGACAGACGATCATATTCGTAATCAGCTCCATAAAACCTTTCGAATTAGACTAGAATCACGACTATGTTCCTCAGGTTAATCATTTTCCCTCTGTGCAGTTTGATGGGTCACTGAGGGCAAATGCTCCATGCAGAGGCCGGCAGACGATTATATTTGTAATCATCTCCATAAAACCTATCGAATAAGACCAGTTTCAGGACTATGTTCTTCCGGTTAATTAAAATTTACCGAATTACGTTAGTTGTGCGAGCCACTTAGGGCAAATGCCCCAGGCAGACGGCGGCAGACGATCATATTCGTAATCAGTTCCATAAAACCTTTCGAATGAGACTAGTTTCAGGACTATGTTCTTCTGGTTAAATTCATGTCCCAAATTAAGGACTATAATTTCCTATAAAATCCTTAGGCCCCAGATTGAGCATGGCAGACTTCCGGACTCGTAAATAGGGGGTCAAATGGCATCATTTTGCACACTTTTAGTGACTATGTTCTTCCGGTTGAATGGGACTGTCGCTAGCTCTCGAACTATAAGGCTGAATGAAAATACCACGTGAAATTGAAAGAATTGTGTAATTTCAAATAACACGTGACCATTGGGAACGGAGAATAAAAATGAGTGAAGAGGCTAAGATTGTAAGCCCAATGTACTTAGTTCCGTACAGTTCTTGAATGTCCCTCGTATGCACCGGATGAGGGTTGAGTGATATCAAATTCACCCCGCCAGCAGAATCTTCAGTTCCCGTATCGGCATCACGGTTCAGACCAGTTCTGGTGAGCCGGGTACTTACTTTACTCGGTTTCCCAAGTCGGGTTGACAGCCAGGGACGTGAATCGTAGGAGGGTATCACCTCCGCTTCCGGTGAGGGGCGGTCCATCGCCTCCGTAATCTTGAACCTCTGATGGACAGAGTAGCTCTGGACCACACCCAAAGGTACAATTTTTGTGATTCCACAAAAATGGTGTGTGCTTGAGGGTCCAATCCAACCCAATCAAATTGTACCATTATTTCGCTTTATACGCTCTTGGTCATCCCTCTCCCAACAATTGTGTACACCAACCTCACGTCAATCTGCCATTGTATTCCATATTCGATTCATCTTTTGTATACTGTGACTCCTTGTGGTGAGAGGAGGCATCCTTGTGATCAATGAAAATAGAAACTGTAAAGGGGCCCCGATGAATGAAACAGCATTTTGTGCTAGGTGATGGATCTGTCGTATCCATGTCGAGTAATTGTCCATTTCACGAAATGGTTGTCCATTTCACGAAGTGGCTCCACTTGCCGTAACTTCAAAAAATTAGGACATCTGGACAAAAAAATTGTCCATTTCTTGAAAAGGAAATCGTGTTTGTCCAGTTGCTGAAATCAAGCTTCCATACTACAAGTGGATGCAACAACATTATCCATTTCGTGAAATGGATGAGTGAGGAATCTCAGGTGCTGAAACAATTTTTTTTTTATTTAAAAAGGTTATTTTACTAAGCACTCAAAAACCCGCTAAAAAATGACGTTGTGCATCCGCTTGCAGTAAGAAAGCTTAATTTCAACAACTGGACAAACGCGATTTCCTTTTCAAGAAATGGACATTTTTTTTGTCCAGATGGCAGAATTTTTCGAAATTACGGAAAGTGTAGCCACTTCGTGAAACGGACATCCATTTCATGAAGTGGACAATTTTGCCAAGTGGACGCGACAGATCCAAGTTTCCCCTCTATTCTACAATTGACGAAAGTTTTTTCATTTTTGCCACACATCACGTTGAAATTCCCCACAATTTGTTCCTTTTCCCTGCCCACGGACGCTGATAGTGAGAATAAGAATCCTACATTGGGAGAACATTACCGCCGCTGATGGACCAGTAAAGCGGGATGGAAGGGAACATCTGCCGATTCCGTTGTTATGCGGGCGGGCCCTAAGAGTTTTCAAATAGTTTTATGCTCCAAGTTGGGGCCCAATTTCTCGCTCTCACGGTCACAATACCTGGCTCCTTTTTTACTATCGCTTCTCCTTGTCGTAGGTGCACACCCGAGGGTGCACGGATTCTTTTTTTGAGCACATTTTTCAATTTCCAGCGAGGCCAACACGTCCGAGTTTAGTCCACTGACAACTGGTCTTTTTTTTTGCAAATGGCATTTCTACCCCAAGTGGGATACATTAGTGGGACTGATGAAGGGGTACCACTGACGAAATTTCGAGCTTGATGTAACTTGATGGCCATCAAGCCATGGTGGGAGCTCAACAGATTCATTTTAGAAAAATGTAGTTTCCACACTTACTGGGTTTTTATCGATTTTGATGAAACTATTTGGTCTTCAGACATCGTTGTGTGCTTAAATGGGGCATAATTAAATTTGTTACAACTTCTCTCGACTCGGCTTTTCTAATAGGATGAGTATTTTAGTCAAAATTCGTGTCGAAAGTTGACCAAAACTTGAAATTTCAATTTTGTTGACAAATGAATCCAAATTCGAGGAACTGTATCATGGTTACTATATGACATTCAGAGGTACGTTAGGTCTCAAACTGTAGCAAATTTTATGTGGTTTTTAACGTGTTTCGTACGTTTTATCTTAAAATGCATATTTTAGGAGATAAAGTGAAAAACCCGAAAAAAGTGCGAAAATATCGCTGATTTTCGAGTGCCACGAAAGTAGCACAAGTCTTTCGAAGCTGAAAACTTGTATTTGCACTTCTGGTGCTGGTCCTAACAACATACTGAAAAATTAGAACTAGCCGTTTAATTGCGATTTCATTGTTCTTGTTGACTGGCCTATTATGTGAAAAAATATTGTGTATACTTGATGACTGTGTGATGAATGTTACCGTAGAAACCCAGTTTTCGGTCGCATTAGAATAGTCGATTTTGGGGACTTTTTTTTCTAGTTTTACTTTTTTTTCTTCATAATACATATTATTCCTATGTTGCTTACTAAGTAGTTGAAAACTGAAAAAGATTTTTGAAAATTACCATTAAAGACTGAAAAATTATTTGTAAGAAATGATTTAGTAATATCGAAGACTTTTGTGATTTTTATTCTATTTTTATTACACACTCGTTCTAGTCTTTTGTTTCTGCTTTTGTTCGTTTTTATTTCCTGCAAAACAATCAATGCAACATTTTGAGTAAAAAAAAAAAAGGACTCTGTGGCCTTATTTTGACCTGTTGAATCTATTAGGTGACCGCGCGCGCTCGTGTAGACGAAAGGACCGCGCCTGCTGAAGGGCTAGTTATCGGTCCAACAGCCTTCTCTGCCTGTTTTCGAAGATTTTTGAACGGTTCTTTCTGCCAAAACTTCTTAAATATTTCGCCCATCCTCCTCACCCCTGACTTATCTGACTTATAATTCGGCCTCAGGAAGAATCACTCGTGCCCCGAACAGCCTCATCGTGTCGTCGACGAGATTCTGGATGGATACGAGAGCGAAAAGATATGCCTAGGAGCTTTCCTCGATTAAGAAAAGGCATTTGACAAAGTGTCGCATCCCGGACTTCTTTACAAACTAAAAAACGAACTCCCCGACACATATTACAGAATGATACAGTCGTACCTGTCAAATCGCACATTTTCGGTCAAATGCGCCCTTGCAGTTTCACCGTCCAGGGCAGCCACGGCAGGAGTACCATAGGGGAGTGTACTGGGTTTCTTTTTATACTTGATATACGCTAGTTACTTCCCTGCACAAGAAAATATAACCATTGCACTGTTTGCAGATGATGTTGCGGCCCTCAGCAAGGCTGACACTTGCGAAGAAGCTCGTGTTAACCTTCAGAATTATATGAACAGAGTAGGCAGCTGGTGCCATAAATGGTGAGTTTCAATGAATCTCACTAAATCAACTATAGTTATGTTCATCCTAAATACATCTCCCCCCATCCGATTATCGCTTTGAATGGTTCAACAATTCCTAAGGGTGCGTTCATAGTACCTCGATGAGCCATGCCCCGATGAAACCGTGATGAGGAACAAACATCAATAATTGTATGGGACTGTTCATAGTGAAGCACCTTCACTGCGATGTGATCTTCGATACCTCGCGACTATCATCGATGATTTGAACCATACCTCGACCCCCCTCCTGTCCGTTGCTTTTTTATTCAAATAAGGGTTTGAAACTTGAAGGGTTATAGGGGGGGGGGGGCTCCTTTCCCAGAAAACGATTTCTCGCTCCCAGGTAGCAGCTAGTGATCGCCGTAATTCCACAAACCAAGGTGAGCAAAACTCGTTTTTAATAGACTCGGGCGCAGAAATTAGCGTTTTACCACTCACTCGGCGCGAAAAACAGACTTTGCCTCAGAAGTTCACACTTTTCACCGCCAACGGTGCACCTATCAAAACGTACGGTGAACGTTCTCTCCACCTCAATCTCGACCTCCGGCATCAATGTCGCTCGCCCTTCGTCATCGCCGAAGTCACAAATCCCATTATCGGCGCTGACTTCTTGAATAAATTTCAACCTAATCGTCGATCTCAGCAACAATCGGTTAATCGACAGTAACACCCGTCTTTTTACTGACGCCGTCAATGCTCCAATATCAGCTTCTTGGCCCGTCGCACTTCAATCAATCGCAAACTCAGATAATAAATTGGCCAAAATTCTTCAGCAGTATACCGATATAACTCGTCCTTCACCCTTTCCCACCTCACAATCCCCCCACAACACCCAACGTGTGATCGATACATATGGAGCCCCTATTCGCTCCCGCTTTCGCCGTCTTCCTCCCGAAAAACTCAATGCAGCCAAAGCAGAGTTTCAAATCATGCTTGATCTCGGCATACGTCGACATTCAAAGTCAAGCTGGTCTAGCCCCCTTCACATGGGTTCCCAAAAAAGATGGGAGCTGGCGCCCTTGCGGCGACTTCAGACGTTTAAACGGCGTTACGAAACCCGACCTCCACCCCTTACCCCATTTCCACGATTTCGCAGCTAACTTAAGAGGTGCCAAAATTTTCTCGAAACTCGACGTTCTACGTGCGTACAAACAAATCACTATCACGCCCCCTGACATCGAAAAGACCGCCATCATCACTTCATTCGGCCTTTTCGAATTTCCCATGATGATTCGGAACGGCGGCAAAACGTTCCAGAGATTCATGGATGAAGTCCTTGGAGACCTAACCTTTGCTTTCAGCTACCTCGACGACGTTCTACTAGCCTCTCGATCCCACGAAGAACATATAGAACACCTATCGCTTGTCTTTCAACGCTTTCGGAGCTACTGTGTTAGTCTATAAACACGAATAAATGTGTGTGGGCTGCTTCCGTATAACACCGTCCGGTACCTCACCTCTCCCTCATCGCGTCCACGTTTTCCGAACGACCATCCACCTTTCGAGCTTGACGCGGTGTGGCTTAATGGGGGTCGTTCGGACGACCCGAAGATGAGGGTTGAAGAAGCAAGAAATTAACGGTCGCCACCTGTTGTTTGCTTTGGGTAACAGGCCCCAATATATTCTCAATATAATACAACTGATTACAATTAGAAGCGTGCAGCTTATCTTTCGGAAGGCATAGAATACGTAGTTTTGTATGGTGATGAGGTGATTTTTTATTATTTGTGAGTCTTCTCGTTCACTCAAGGTAATTTAACATATCATGGGAGAACTCCGAGTCCACGGCTGAACTTGGGTCGAACCCTCCGACGAGGGCCCTCAGCTCACCGAGCCTCTCCTTCACTTCAGCTATCATCTAGAAGTTAAAAATGTATTAATTTAATTCTACAACTAGCTTACAATAAACCGTAAAAGTATTTCTCAAAGAGAAAACACTGAATTGATAACACGAATGCCTTCCGAAAGATAAGCTGCACGCTTCTAATTTTTTGGTTCGGAAAAAATAATAACAATGCGTTTCTTCAATGATTTCCGGTCGTTCCGGTGCGTAGACTTCGCGACGGTCGGTCTGGTAGCGTCCCTTCGCGCTGTTGCAGATCCTCTTGTCGAACTAACGGTCCGTTAGCGTCCTCTGGTGCTGTCCGTAGTGTCTTCTTCGCCGGGTTCGGCAAGTACAGGGAAAGGTTTGGACAGGATCGGTCTTGCTCGATGAATTCTGGGGCAGACACAAGTGTCGCTAAGCCCCGTAGTATCTATCAAGCTCCACCGGGGGTGAGGGAACGAGAATGAATGTTGACCGGAGTCGTCTCAACGGTCTGGCACGAATGCCTACCGGTGGTCAGGGCCACAATAGGGTTTCCCTTCAACAAGTGTCCGGAGTCTTCTCAACGGATGTGTCGAACTTGGAAGGTTCCCGCGAGGTTATCCTGCCGGTCCGGTTTGGATATGCGTTAAGTGTATGACGTCTGTAACAGTAACGGTCTAACCCACAATAGGGTTTCCCTTCAACAAGCGTCCGGAGTCTTCTCAACGGAGTAGAGCTTGGAAGGTTCCCGTAAGGTTATCCGACTGTTCGGTTTTGATATATGCGTCAGGTCACTGACGACTTAAAAAAAATAACGGTCTAATCCCCAATAGGGTTTCCCTTCAACAAGCGTCCGGAGTCTTCTCAACGGATATGTCGAACTTGGAAGGTTCCCGAAAGGTTATCCGTCCGATTGACTGAATCTATGCGTCCGGGTTAGGACGACTTGAGCCAGGGGCAGTTTAATCCACAATAGGGTGTCCACTTCGACAAGCGTCCGGAGTCTTCTCAACGGAGTAGAGCTTGGAAGGTTCCCGTAAGGTTATCCGCACCACTGGTCAGAAAAAAGAAAAATACACTGGCTATGGGTAGCCTGTTGGGCTAATGGTCTGTTAGCGTCCCTTGTTGTTGTCCGCAGCGTCTTCTTCGCCTAGTTCGGCAAGGATAGGGAAAGGTTCGGACAGGATCGGTCTTACTCGATGAATTCTGGGGCAGACACTAGTGTCGCTAAGCCCCGTAGTATCTATCAAGCTCCACCGAGGTTAGGGGAATGAATAAAAGAATAACCGGAGTCTTCTCTACGGTTTTGGGCACGGATGCCTATCGGCGGTCAGGTCCACAATAGGGTTTCCACTTCAACAAGCGTCCGGAGTCTTCTCAACGGAGTAGAGCTTGGAAGGTTCCCGTAAGGTTATCCTGCCGGTCCGATTGTATAGACGCGTCAGGTGTATGACGACTTTAACAGTGACGGTCTAATCCACAATAGGGTTTTCCTTCAACAAGCGTCCGGAGTCTTCTCAACGGATCTGTTGAGCTTGGAAGGTTCCCGTAGGGTTATCCGGCTGTTCGATTTTGCTATATGCGTTAGGTCACTGACGACTTGAAATAATGACGGTCTAATCCCCAATAGGGTTTCCCTTCAACAAGCGTCCGGAGTCTTCTCAACGGATATGTCGAACTTGGAAGGTTCCCGTAAGGTTATCCGTCCAATTTACTTGGATCTATGCGTCCGGTTGGGGACGACTTGAACCAGGGGCGGTTTGATCCACAATACGGTGTCCACTTCAACAAGCGTCCGGAGTCTTCTCAACGGTGTAGAGCTTGGAAGGTTCCCGTTAGGTTATCCGTCCCACTAGTCAGAAAAAAAACAAAACGGGGTAAGAGGCCTCGGTCAGGGTCAGCCTTATACCAACCGGTCAGGATCGAATCACTGAAGGGTCGGAAAGGTTCCCAATAGGCTTTGCCCGTGGATGCCTTGGTAGGGTGTGACGTCACGAACGGTCAAGAGTCGTCTCAATTGACCGCTGGACGTTTTCCCGTACGGCGTGATTTTTGGTGAGCGATCCTTCGCTTCGGGAAGACTGCGTCGTCGCTGTTGTACTTCCGGATCGTCGTGGGTTCTGGAGTTCCCAGTCGTTGAAGCCGCTGGAGGGTCGTACTGTTTCCCAGTCGAGTGGTCCAATTGCAGGCTGAAGATCTGGTGCAGGTTGCTGGGGTGTTTCCCGTTTGACTTCTCGACACGAAGTGATTTTTGGAGTGCCGGCGCTCGGGTTATATAGTCGGTGGGTGGTTTCCGCCCACTCCCACCCGCTCGGGGGGCTCAGTGGGTTGACCGGTGGGTGGTGGGTGGTTCCCTTTCCAACTTTTCCCCCACCTGGAGGGCTCCCTTTTTTTGTGTGTAGGGATCTCTTGGAAATTTTTCCCTGGGAGGGGCGACTTATATAATTAATTGCTAGCGGAATTAATTACCCGATGTCAAGCTCTTCGTCGATTCCTCGGAACTCTTAATTTCTATCGACGCCTCACGTTGCTTCATCTCAAGTTGCTCTTCAGGACGCTCTCAAAGCTCGAAAACCCGATAGTTCTCTTATCTTTTGGACCGATGAACTCATCACAGCCTACAACGAATGCATCACAGGCCTTGCTAACGCTACGCTTCTCGTCCACCCGAAGCCAGACCCTCCCCTCATTCTTCAAGTCGATGCTTCAGACATTGCAATCGGCTCAGTGTTGAATCAATTTATTGGCAATACCGCTCAGCCACTGGCCTTCTTTTTTCGAAAACTAACCGACGCGGAAAAACGATACAGTGCTTATGACAAAGAGCTCCTCGTTATTCATGCTTCCATAAAACACTTTCGCCATGTCGTCGAAGGACAACATCTTACCATCTATACAAATCACAAACCCCTCACTTTCGCTTTCAACCACAACCCTGACAAAGCCTCGACCCACCAGTCTCGTCATCTGGACTTTATAGCGCAGTTTACGACTGACATTCGCAATATCAGAGGAAAAGACAACGTCGTTGCCGATTATCTTTCCGCAGACTCGAATCGGTTTCTCTCTTTGATTTCGCCGAAGTCGCTAGAATCAAACATTTCCGCCGATTCCAGACATTTGCACCGAAACTGTCGCTGAAACTTTCCTCAGAGAGTGGATCGCTCGTTACGGTACACCCTCTCGACTCATCACTGACCGAGGCCGACAGTTTGACTGCAATCTTTTCCGTAACCTTAACGAACTCCTAGGCATTCGACATTTCCTCACCACCCTCAATTCAACGGGAAAGTCGAGCGATGGCACAGATCCCTCAAAGCCGCTCTCAAGTGCCTCGAATCTCCCGATTGGTACTCCAAACTGCCAACAGTTCTCCTCGGTCTACGCACAGTTACCAATAGTACCGACTACACGGCAGCCGAACTGCACCTTGGAACTCCTTTACGTACGCCGGGATGCATCTTCGACCCAACTCATCCTTTGCCCACCAACCCACATTCATTCCTTCACCGTCTAAGAGCCTTCTTCGATGATGCACGACCTATCAACATCACACGAAATAATTCGAGGAAAACGTTCGTACATTCTGATTTAGCTACTTCTCGTCACGTTTTCGTCCGAGTCGACTCCGTCAAGAAACTTCTTCAACAACTAAACGAAGGACCCTTTCTCGTGATTACCAAAAACGACAAATATTTCACTCTTGACAAAAACGGAAAACACGTCGTTATTTCGGTCGATCGTCTAAAGCCTGCATTCCTTCCCCAGGAGCACAGTTCTCTCGCTCAACTCACCGCTGATAGTTCGCGCCTTAAAACTCATGTTCCGCCTCTGGAATCAAATCCTTTTATACCACTACATTCACCAATCTCGACATCGGAGGAACGTAGTGTAGCGACGCCATAATTAATTCCATTAATTATTGAATTGTATACAAAAAAATAAAAGCATCAGTTTTGTTTGTCCCACGAACAGAAATTTTCTTATTGTACCGTCTTACGCTAGCCCGTACAACCTCTTCACCTCAAAAGGCATATCTATGTAGCCCTCGTACGTTCCATATGGCAGTATGCTTGAGGAATCTAGGGAAACGCCGCGAAAAGTCGCGTTAAATGAGTGCAAATTGCGTCCAAAACCGAGCACTAAGGAGCATGAATGGAGGCCACTGGTTCATACGCAACTCTGTACTGCACTCCGATTTGGTACTAAGTGAAGTTGCCGAAACGATCAAACAGGCATACACCACTTTACACTCGACCTTGGTTCAACACTCGAACCAGGATTGTGCCTTCTTCCCGCCCTGGCTTGATGCCTTGAAAGGCACATGACCAGGATTAAGCCTGTGAAATGACGGCCGGGAAGTGACCCGGCACGTGCAAGTCCTGGTTATCCTCGCTCCGCTCCCCGTCAGCCACACCAGCTGGTCAAGGCTGGTGCGTTACCGGTGTGGACCGCTTGGCGGTGGGGAGTTTTACAGGTGGTAAAGTTGGGGCGAGGAGAGATACTCAACACTCGAACCAACTGTTGCAGAATCTTGCATCCGCAGTCCTCCACCGCATGCGTCGTCTGAAAAGAAAACGACTGCAGGATTCGCTCGCAGAAGTAAACTCGTAACTGTGATTAGCCAGCTTCACGTGTGATCTGAAAAAAGCTCAGCTTTGAGCTGCATCCAATGAAATATAATAAATTCAAACGCGGGTTGCTCTTTGATTGGCTACAGCTCAAAGCTTAAGCTGTCACAGCTCGCCATAAATCTACTCATTTTCTCTAAGTGCACTTACTTTACCTCTTTTTTTTTATTACCTATTGCAGTAAAGTAATTAGTAATACTAATTGTTAATTACTAATTAGCAATTGATGAGTTGTATCTAAGTTCATGTATCAAGTCATTAGTTTACCTAACTGTGAAATTCCCTTGGAATAAAAAGTTAATTAAAAAAAAAAAAAAAAAGATAATTTTGAGAGAAGCACAGCACCATATCAGTGAGATAGCTAATCCTGCCCTTGTAACGTGGTCTCCCCGTCAGCGATTTCCTTGTTGAACCTCTTTTTAATAATGCGGATGACGATTGACGACTCCTGAGGATATCGATGGAAAAAGGTTCGCCACATCCAGAGACACCAGCCTACTTGATGAAGTGAAATGTATAGCTCCTAATTTCCCCAATTTAGAAAAGGTTCTTTGCTGTTAAAATCAAGAATAAATCGCCAAATCACGACTAAAATTGATAAAAAGTGGTCATAAACAGCGCTCCAGCGTACTGCGCTTGTTTGGGGAAGCAATCACTCCCCCGGAACCTCACTTCTACCTTCATTGCGTGTATCCAATCAAATTTGGTCTGTTCAGTGTTTTACCACAGTCTAACGTTTTAACGTTAGTTTTCAGAAGAAAAATTACGATAATTATTGTTGAGAACAGAAAGCGCAATACTGTTTGCGGCGAGTCATCTTTCCTGGCGGCGCCTCACCCCCCACCGCCGTGAGACAAAATCTCCCTCACCCTTTTCGAGACCCTTCCTCACCACAACCATGGAAATTAATTTTGACCGTCAAATGGGTCATCAATCATTCAATACTTCGTAAAATATCAAGGGACGCCTCACCCCCCTGCACACACCCCACGCGTGCATCCTGATCCGAGAGCCTATATGTCAGTTCCAGTGAACGCATTGTCCGATGTTTCTGATACTGCACTAATAATGTGTAAATAAAACTAAATGAGTTTTCTTACCTTTATGTAATCCTTTCGGCACCATTTTACTCCACTTCTCCATCAGTGCCTTGGCTGAGAATATCTGTGAATTATTTATTATGGAGGTTCTATGAGTATAGAAAGTAAATCACCGGTCTTCTGTTTAAAATATTTTATTTCTAAATAAAATGATATTTCATTTTTAATTGTTTCAATGTATAAACTCTAAAATAATTGAAGTATAGGTACGTGAATTTAAGATTAGGTACGCATTTTTATTGCTTGCCTGAAAAAAAAAAAAAGTAAATCGGAAGTAAGTGTGGCAAGTTTTTCTAAAATATGAATGAAATGTTGAGGAAATTACAAGGGAAAGAAAAAGGCACTTCAGAAAATTATAGGCAGGAAACATATAAACATGTTCATTCGTAGATTTGCGCGTAACACACTTGTTAAAAAAAGTACAATTTTGGTCCTTACATTAGTTACAATATGAGTATAGTTAGAATTTTCTAAAATTCTATTTTACGGTATTCCCACTAAGAAATTGGTAAGTTGGTTATTGTATTCGTGTTTTAGTCTAAGCCGTGAAAACAAATTCATTTTTTTTTTAGGAACGAAGGTCGCCGTGTTATTGCCCGAGCTATTTTGAAACAAAAAGAAGTTTATTGCCAATACGTTACTTAGCGATTGACATTTTCTTCTACAGCGTTCATATTTCCCCGTATTTTCGTTTCACAGTATTGGCATCTTTTATTGTACTTTCAAAGAGTTTTTCTTGCTTTGTGCACATTCTTCTGTTCCCTCAGTTATGATATTTTTATTTCGAAACGTCGCCCCACCCATCAACCACTTTGCCGTATACACACACAATTTCTCCTTGTGCTCCACTAAAAGCTTCACGGAATCCCTTAAAAAAAAAAAAAAATGTTTTGTTTTCAGTGGAAAAGTTAAAATCTCGGGTACCTGGAAGTATGAAAAAGGCACCGCCATTTTGACACTCACGCACTTTTTTTAGACCTTGTTTCTCTATAGTAAATAAATAATTTGGCACTTTTCCCCGTCTAATTAACTAATTACCTGTTGAGTATAATATATGTGTATAGTTAGTAAAATTCTCATTGTTTCTTTCTCCAGTTTTTCATACGCCTAATGTTCATAAAAAATATTGTTTTGAAACAGTTCAAGGTGTATGGCACCTCGGTTTTAAAATTACACGAAGAGTAAATCGAAAAGGCGCTGTAAATGTTGAAAGATGTTTAGTTGGGAAAGTGAGAAGAGTTAATTTTTTTTTTTTATATGTACATAAGCGCAAAGAGAACCGGCTTCACAATTCAGATAGAGCGTCCATGGAAGCCCTCGGTTTGTCTCATACATTGACGATTCTGAGCATTGAGGATGACGGCCGCCGTTCAGCGGTCACTTGAGCTATGACATTGTTGAAGGACGGTCGACGGTCGCGCGAGCCTGTGAAAGCCCCCGGTGGGAGAAGGTCTGTGAGATGGACAATTGACGGCCTCCTGATGAGAGAAGTGTAATTGAACAGTTAGTGATAAGTTTTCGGGGCTATTATGAAACAATAAGTTTCTCGCAAACCTCGGAGAAAGATATCCAGCGGACGACGGCCGTCGACCACCAACTGCACCCACTCCCGAAGTGCTCGGACCGGCGACGTACACAGCGCCGGCACTCGTACTCGGCACACTTGTGGCTGCTACGCCTCCTCCTCCTCCTCCACCACCAACGGCTGTCGATCCCAGTGGGAAAACACAGCTCGACGGTCGCCTTTCAACCGACAGTGTGGGAAGAAGGGAGCGCGACGTGGCTGGACTCGTTTCATTTGCGACGAGCGACTGAAGATCAACCGCGGATTTGGTCTTGCGCGGTGGATTCATTTTAACGACAGAACCGACGAACACGGAATTCTGTCGCGGTCTGAGTAAAGACCTGTAGGATGAGGGCATGGGCCCGAGCAGGGGAGTCTCGAGGCTTACGTTATACTTCGAAAACGACATTCTCTGCTGTAATTTAATCACGTTCAAACAAAACAAAATTGAAAATTTGTTTTAAAAAAAAATGACTGCCCCCAATCTAAAATCACCCCCTATACCTCATTTACCGTGTTTATGTCTGTCATGTGACACGACGGACGATGCTCCTGATGAAATTTCGGCTGATAAGGTTCGAGCATTCTTATTTTCCCCCAACGGTTAAAGAAAAGTACAATCGCCCCAACCCACAGGACCAGAACAAGAATAACGATCAGCGCTTCTTCAGCTCTCACTTCCAATTTGCCTGGATGTAAAACGAACGCGTCTTTATTTTTGAAAAAAACAAAAACAAACAAAAAAAAAAGAAGAAAGCCTTTGCCCCGACGGTATTATACGTTTTTCCGACTCGTGTCACTTTCATACAAACCTTCGTTGGAGAAATTCGGTGCCTGCGGATACGGCGGTGGCACGAGAACGTCGTCACCGACTGTCGCCTCGGACGTCGAACTGGCACCAGTCGTCACTTTCTGTTCTGAAGTGGACGATGCTGCCGAATCGATAGAAGAATTTCTCATTTTCACCTCCTCCAGTTCTACAACATAGAGTTCAACCTGAATCAACGTAACTTGCGGTACTTTTATAGGGCTGTTGGTATTGAACAAATGGGCGAACAAAAACGCAGCTATACACAGGGAGTCTGGGGTGAGGATCGATCCCTTTTTCTCACCCACAGGACAAAGAAATATCGTTATTTCCCTTGTAATCGCCCATGAAAACCTTGTATTCATAGTTAACGCGCCCCCATTACTCATAATTTCTTTAAAATTAAAAAAAAAGAAGAGTCTGGTGTGAAAGTCAATTTAATCACAAGAAACAGTTATTCTACGGCAGAAAAGTCCAGAAAAAGCAAATTTGACTCGATAGAAGAAGGTCAAAAGTGCTGTTTGACCGTGAAACTTATTGATACTTATGGAGATTTATCTCAAATATAAATGTTTTTGAGGTTTTGGACAGAAATTACAGAGTCAGGGCGAGAAATAATCACGAACATGATAAGATTTACAGCTAAGCAGGCCAGTTTCTGGGCTAAATAGCCGACAAAATTGCTAGAGGTGGCCTAAGTGTTGAGATTCAATGGATAAAAACACCCCAATTGCAAGTTTCTATAATGTGAGTATATCCGTAAAATGGAAGTTTGGGACAATAAATAATCGCATAACTGCATGTTCAAGACTGTAAAACAGCCGCAAAAGCATTGTTTTATAGGGAAACCAGCGAAATTGTAAAGCAATAATTTTGTATTTGAACGTGATTGTACGTGTCATTGGACTTTAAGTCATTCAATAAAAAAATGTGTATGACCAAGAAGCCGCTGATTTGCGACATCGGAACGAAGTCACAGCGAAATTAATGCATTTGGAGATGAAAATATGCAAATTTTCTTGTCTAAATATCAGTGAAATCACAACGTCTCTGGCCTTCACTTTAGTGAAATGGCAAAGTTCCGAGGACCTTAATTTCAGTTGCCGAGGAACGACAGCGCCCAAAGTCTGACAAATAGCCGCACAATTTCTTGTGTCTTTAAATGAGCGACATTGCCAAGTTACGGGTTTCTGGTCTATATTTTCGTGAAATGGCCAGTTTCCGGGGCATTTTTTGATGGACGAGGACGCCAAATAGCCCGACGAATATCCGTGTAATTGCAAGATTCATATATGCATATTTTGGAGTTTGCAAGTTGGGGGGGTCGTAATTTGAGCTAGATTTCAAGGTTTGGGGCATTTTTTTTGACAATAGAGTTCGAGGTACTATAGCCAGCCCCAAAGCCTGATGAATACCTACGAAATCGGAAGTTTCATGGCTGAACAACCGCGTCAATCCAACTTTTGGGCCTTAATTCCGGCTAAAATGTAAATTTTGGGCCTTTAATTTTGGGGGAAATTGCAAGTCTTGCTGGGATCTTTGTTCAGTGGCCACGGGCCCCAGTTCGCAGCTGGTTCCGAGGTCACCCATCAAAGCTTGTACAATAGCCGCTAAAATATCAGTGAACAGTAAGTTTTGGGGGTATATCTGTGAAATTGAAAGTTGGCGATTGCTTTTTGTAGGCTCGAATAGTTCATGCATCTGTAGGCATTTATTGCCGGATGTTTTTGCTTTTTGTGTTCTTCAGAACCCCTGAAATGAAGTCCAGGGTCTTTCTTCCCGAATGAAAAACTCTGGTCACCGCAGTGCCACGGTGAGTGGACGTCCATGTGGTTCTCGAGTCGTGGACGACACTATAATGACATATTTATCGGGAGACAAGGATGATTTAGGCATTTTGGACAAAACAGGGGTGTCTGCATATAGTGTTGTGGTCGTAGGTCTGCTGTTCATGCAGGACAGGCTGTAAGACAGAGCAGGAAGTTTTTTTGTGAGCATCCACCTACCTTAACGCGCCAATCCGAGTTTAAAAACAATTTGAATGCTTCTCGTCATTCATTTAGCGTGTCTGATGGCGTGCGTCATGGTGTCGCACGAGCAAAAGAATAAGGGCTCAAAGGTCACAAGCGTGGCACTTGGGACTTGGGAAGGCACCTGGGAGAGGCGTACAACGTACGCCTCGTTCACTAAAAAAACACGAGCAGGTAAAATCCACTTTTCCGTGAATTGCATACGCTATTTTTTGTGCGACACCAGACGACTTTAGCAGAGTCCGTTGGGACAGTGAGAAAAAAGTGATGGAATTTCTCCATCATCGTGAACACCTTTCATGACGATGACGTCAACAACTCACATCTCACTCACTGAGAAATGGAAAGGCTGTGGAACCCGCGGTGAAACAGTCTGATAACCTCAGTTTCGCTTACTTTCAAAACAGTGGCTAAAAAAAATTCAACTTTAGACAGCTGTTTTATCTCCAAAACAGTGCCTAAAATGACATTTTAGCCCCAGTAGCGCGAAAAAACCTTACTGAGGCTGAAGCTCTATACTGTAGTTGGCGCTCAACTGTAGCTGGAGATTTGTTTTGGTTGGGGCTTCACTGTGGTTGGACCTTGAGGTTGGGGCCTTCATATGGTTACACCTTTAGATGTGCTTAGAACCTTGCTGTGGTTGGATCTTTGCTGTGGTTGGACCATTTCTGTAGTTGGCCCTTGGCTTTGGTTTGACGCTCCCTGTGGTTGGACCCCTGCTGTGTGGTTGGACCTTTGCTGTGGTCGGGACGTCACTCTCGAAAGGTGACCATTCATATCCTAAAATGGCAAAACTGACGATCCATGCTTTTAAAATGGAAAATCTGTCCATTTGTACCAAAAAATTGTAAATATGGTGATCCGTGTCTTATAAATTCCTAAACTAACCGTTCCCACTCTAAAATTGACTTTACTGGCGATTCATCTTCACAATTCATTCCCAAAAAAGGACTCAAATGACGATGCGCGGCTAGGAAATGCTTAAAATGCTGACTCCTCAAGATGGCAAAACTGACGATCCGCGCTTCTAAAATAACCGAAGTGACAAGTCACGACCTGAAAAAAAAAAAGAAGGAAAATCTGACCATTTGCCTGCAAGTTGCAAAGAACTGCCCGAACAGACGATTTGTGCCCCAACGATCACCAACTATTGTAAAATGACTATTGTAAACTCAGTCACTGATGAGAATTCGAGATTAAGACTAAGATTTTCTTTACCCCTTCCTCGACAACTGTCAATTTCACTCAAGCTGTCAATTTTGTCCTTAGAACTGTCAATTTCGGGTTGATAAACTCTCAATTATGCCCATGAAACCAGGGGCGTAGCAAGGGCAAGAGATGCCCGGTGCGGGTCTCTTTTTGGTGCCCCCCCCCCTCTCTGAGGATTAAACTCGGGTTAAACTTTTGACCATAAATACCCCTAATGTTCATTCGTCTTTTAAAACCAAAACAAAAAATATCGCGTTTTCTTTCAATAGCGTAATTATACCGACAGTTCCAGGCATTCCAACCTCGATAGATCATATCCACTCGCTATTCCCAAACATAAACAAAAGAGGATCATCAAGCACACAGCGATGCGAGCATAAAACGAGTGAAACTTAATTTTTTTTCAACATTATTTTATTTCCTCAAAAACAAAAGTAAAAAACCAACAAGTAATTTTGCGAGCTTTATTTCGAGCAAAAGTGTCAATCACTTCATCGAAATTAATTTTGTCCGCGAACTCGTGCTCGATTGACAAAATCGAACGATTTGACAGTCTTGGATTTGTCATAGTAGACCGCAAATAGCTTTTTATTAATTTCACCTTCGAAAAACTGCGCTCGCATGTGGACACACTTACCGCAATGGTAAGAAATATGCGAAGAAGGATAGAAACGTTGGGTACCGAATCATCGAGACGATACTTCTGTATAAATCTCAAAAGCTCAAGAGGTCCTTGATTTCGTAGCTCAGAGGCTTCTGGGGAAACTTCAGCAAACCGTTGAAGATGATCTCGCTCACGACAGAATTCTTCTTTGTCGATATCGTCAGGAGCGTTGTTGATTGAGATTAACCGTAACCGACGGGTCCAACAGTTTCGAAGGCGACAAAAATCGTATTTTTTCGCCGCCTCATGAAGTTCTTCGAATCTGGTCTACATTTCTTGAACAATCCGGTCAACAGACGAATGCATTTCTCTTCGATGTTCGTAATTATACGTCTATCTGGCGTCTTCACTTGTTTCGCCAGGCATCTTCTTTATGCGACGAATGCGTCTTTGAGGTTCCGTAGTGATTCCTAGCTTACAGCTCATGCTTTCGGCATAGGTTATACTTGCTTCAGCGATGGCATCCCGGTTATAAGTTAGGTTAGTCACCAAGGTTTTGAGCTTGAGAGCGCTAGTAGCTTTTTGAAGGCAGTTCTGGGCGTCGTTCTCTTCAGTTAATATCGGGTCCCAAAACCCAAGGTAAGTGAGAAACGTGAATGACTGCATGTCCACTAATAACCCTCCTGCGTCAGATCTTGTGGCAACGTTTTCGTCTGTCCCAGTGAGTGTTTCCAGAGCCTCTATTATTTTCAAAAATTTATTTTTCGCCACCTTGACGGCTTTCCCTCGGGCGCTCCACCGAGTTTCTACCAAGCGCTTTAGACCCACCCCTGTAGTTTTAATGAGGACGTCCCATCGGTGTGTTGAAGCTGATAAAAAAGAGTATAGCCTTTCTATTGTTCCGAAAAAGGTCACAGAACTGACCTCTTCTCCTGCAGCATGAATCCCAGCCAAGTTTAGCGAATGATTCGAGCACGCGGATAAATTGCGCTTTGGGGTTGACTTCGAGGACACGCGTTTTGACGCCGGAGTGTTGACCCCTCATGACCTCTGCAGTCCATTACGTCGAATCCGTCCGAACGAAGCTTTTCCAAAATCAAAGCAGCGATCTCGACAGCGTTCTTGCCTTTGGTGTCGATAAAGTCGATAAACGACTCCCGAACTTCCACTGAATCATCGTTCACGACAACGTATCGTAAAACTTGGGAAGTTTGATCAAGCTTTGATTCGTCAGGTGTACTGTCGAAGACAATCGAGTAATATTTGGCTTGCTTTACTTTCCCTAGAATCTGCTTTCGAACGTGATCTCCCAATTCGATGAACTCGTTTTGCGTTTGAGGTGACATGTACGTGATCGAACGTGTATCTAGCTTAGTTCGAATGACGTGTTCTCTTAGGACGGAGTCATACTTGGATAGTAATTTTACTAGCTCCACGAAATTGCCCTGGTTGTGCTCTTCATATTTTTCTCCTTCGCGATGTCCACGGAACGGCAAATTTTGCTTCGAGAGAAAGCGGATAATGGCAAGGATCCTCTTTAGGTATTCTCGCCATTTCTGGGTTTCCTTTTTCATTAATTCTTGAGCCTGCCGATCTATGGTGCTCCCCACTCGTAAACGAACTTCAAGTTCTCTCCAAGCGAACGACGATTGAAGGTGACCACTGCTGGATTCGTGGCTAGCGATTTTCGGTGACAACCTCCTCCAATCATTGAATAATCAGAATTAATTTGAGAGCAGCTTTGGGGTAAGTCATCAGTCATGTAGGTATTTTTTTGTAACTACTAACTTTTCTGAAGTTGTATTTTTCTTGGAAAGAGCAAAAATAATGTAGATGGTGTGAGGACAGGATTCGAGCAGAAAGAGTTACCCATTTTTCTTCTTTTGAAAAAACCACGGCTATTTCTTTTTTTTCGCACAAATAATGTCATTAAAGTTACTTTTTCCGAATTATTAAAGCCCACTTGAAAACAAGAACTCGCATATTTTAAAAAGTACGATTTTGACCCCCTCGGTATACCTCGTCGACCTGCATCCCTGACCTGCCCTAAAATATGTTCTCAGATGAATTCTACTACTGTACAATATACGTACGACTCAAAGTATGTACTACTTTACCTTAAAAACTTGACAACTTCCACACCAAACTCTACTGAAAACACTGTAGAGAAGAAAATAAAAAGTACACAAAAAAACGAAAAAAAATACCGATATTCAATAAACTCTCTTCTTTTTCACACAACTCAAAGATCTGTTTTCCTTTTTTTATGTCAGCTTCTTGAAACTCATAGCTCTTTCTCTCTTTTTTTGCAAGCGTCATCCGTCACATCGTGCCTTTTTGAACCCCTTCCTTCTCAGTTCAAATGAGTTAGCCCCACCCATCAACAGATGTTGTGTGTTGGATCGGTGGGGTGCTTAGCTGCTTACTGCTTGGGTTTCCTAGGAAGGCGCAAGGCGTGCCGTAATAATGTTGCGGCCGTCGGCCGATGTCTTCGCTAAAAACGTTCCCTTACAAATTCACGTTCTTGTTTCCTATTCCTAGGTAGCGGTAGCGGTGATCGCATAATATAACAGGCGGTGCGGACCGCACACGCCTCACGCCCCTTGCTACGCCTGTGCATGAAACTGACAGTTTTGACTTGGAATCTGTCGATTTCCTCCCGCATAACAAAATATCACAAAATTTGATTTCGAGATTCAGCAGCAGACAATTTCGGCACAAAACATAAATGGGTGGTATGAGCCACTTCACCTAAAACAGTATAGAACTAAAAACTCTCATGCACAACAATTCCGTCCGGTAAACTGTCAATTTTTCCCCCAGAAACTGTCAAATTAGTCATAAATAACTGTGAACATTGTCCCAGAAAGTGTCAATTTGTCGTCATGCGAACTTTCCAGTTGAAACAATCAATGCCGACATAAAAGTGTTAATTTCGTCCATGAAACCACCAATTTCGTCCAATGAAGGTAAATTTCCTCATTCAAAACTGTCAATTTTATCATCAAAAATATCAATATCATTTTAAAACTGTCAATCTCATCCCACTGCCATATTTCGCCCCAGAAAATGTCAAATTTAACATGAATAGCGGTCAATATTGTCCCAGAAACTGTCAATTTCCAGTTGAACCTATCAATGTCGACCTGACAGTGTTCGATATCGTTCTAAAACTGCAAATTTCGTCCCACAAACTGTCAATTTCGTTCTCGAATCTACCAATTTCGTCCTAGAAACTGTCCACCGACTTCGGGAACTGAGGGTTTCTACGCTCCTTCACCGGAAACAGGTGAGTACCTAGGATAGGGTAAATTTTACCCACCCTATGAACTGTGAAATAAATGTTTAAATCTGTCAATTTCATCCAGGAAACTGTTAATTTCACCTTTAAGCTGCCAATTTCGTTCTTGTATTGTCAATTTTGCCCGAGTATTGTCAGTTTCGTCATAGGATTGTCAATTTTGTCCTCGACACGGCCGATTTCATCGCTAAACCTATCAATTGACTGAAACTGTCAATTTCATCCTGTAAACTGTCAATGTCGTCCTATAATGTCTTTCTGTCCTTTTGTTTTGACAACCCTTATCTTCCTCCTTTTTACTTCAATGTTATTTAACACCTTTCTAATTGGCGATCACCCACCCCAAGATATAGTGTCGGTGCTACTGCACCTACACTTCCTTAGTTTGTTTTTTTTTTAAAATTAGGCCTGCATTTTATGAACTTTCTTTGATATTCCTTGTTTTAAAAATGCGGGCTTAGTTTCAGGAGATTTTGGCTATCAACCCTCAAGTCCGAGCTTTTGAAAATTTAGCTCGTATTTCAAGGGGTTGAATTTCGAGTTACAGTTGAGTAGCGAGATGGAGGTAATATTGATGACGAAGAAGGGATCGAGGATGGTTTGTGACGGATTTTGTGAATATCGACAGTAAAAGTTGAAGATTGACGTGGAGAGTGGATAGAAGGGGAATCGCTGAGAAACAATAAGGGGGGGGGGGCGCTAGGTAGGTATTTTTCCGGTTTTCCAAGGATGTGAGGAAATTTATCAGAAAAACATCACACCTATTCACACAGTTAGATTCTGCTCCATGCCGTGTTTAGGTTACTGGGACAATAAAGTGGTCAATTTTTTAAAAAAAGAGTAGCTCTTCCCACTCATATCGGCTTACCCTTGCCCTTGAGAAGAAAAAAAAACCCACGCACTTCGCACCTCCTCAACCGAGCTCCCTGGTCGACAACCTGTCCATAGGGCAGGTAACAAGCTATTCGCCTCAGTTGAGACTGCCTTGCTTCTTTGGCTTTACCATTTTATTCCTTTTTCATCGTAAATTCTATTTTTAGGTGTTTCTCCATTCCGAGTGAGCAAATATCGAGGAAATAAAGTAAACAAAAGTTATTGGCAAAAACGGATAGTTCGCTTTCTAACCGTGTTGACGAATGTTTCTCTCGGAATATTTTTATTTCTCAAGCACCCAGCTGCAGCATCTTAACGTTTTATCGCTTCTCTCCTTTTGGGTTGGTTCAATGAGGTAAAACAAAGGCCCATGGGCACGTTTCCAACACTGTTTCTGTTTTCAATTACCGCATTTCATATTGTAAATGTAAATGACACTCTTTGGAAGGGAGAAATTGCCCCTTTTCGTTATCGTCCCGGGTGTCATAAACACAGGTTTGTCTTCGGTTAACCCATCCCTTTTCAAATTTATCACATAATATACAAAGGTTTATTTTGACTTGAATTGGGAATGGAGGGGGTTAATAATTAGCTTTAACACCCTTCGGGACTAATGCTGGTTAATAAGGAACGAAAAAAAAAAAAAATTGAATTGGTGTTACCTTTTAAAAAGCTTGCAGGAGTCTAATGATTCAAACGGAAACTGCTTTGTCCCAAACGCTGCATCGCGTACAGGAAAACCTCTATAGCAAGAATGTAACGATTCCACCGTTTACATAACGGTAGAGTAGGGAATCGGTAAATTCGTCCGAAATAGACAGGATAGAGACAAGCAAAAAAAAAAAAAATCGGGAGCGGAGGGAGTATTAATTACATTCCGGGCGTTTCTATTCGATTGAGCGATGAATTTCAGAAAAAGAGTCCAAGATTGAAGCGGGGCATGCCACAAAAATAAACCGGCTGGAGTGACGCGGAGGGGTTCGGCAGATGTTCTAGTTTTTGCGTCTTATAATGACTTATTTCTAGAAAACAATTCCTCTTTGAAGAAATTCCATTGATTCCATTGAACCACTACCACTCTGATGAGCCACCTTTTGACATTCGAAAGGTATTTGTTTAGGACGAATATAACAAAGCCTTTTCACGTTATTTCAGCCCAAAACAGATTGATAAGAGGAAGGATACCTTCAAATAAAGGGCCTTTGAAGGTATTGGTTTTACTAATGGGAGGAGAACCGGCCGTACAGAATTTTAATTAAACGCAATTTCGTTAACAAAATCAAATTCTCTCAGAAGCTTTCATGGAGAGTCACCATCCTTTTTAGTGAAGTCTCCAACCCCTCCCCTTTCCATCAACTTTCTAAAGAGATAAATTATTATTAGGACTCACTTGATGTTTTGGAGGATCCATTGTCAGCGTGCGGCGATGCTCTTGCCTGTAACAGTCAAAAAAATACTTTCATTGATCATTTGCCCTTCCCATAAAACTTTGAATTTCATTATTTTCCGCTCATTCTACTTTCTTTTATTGTAAAACAATCGAGACGACTGCCTGCACAGAAAAGAGGGGAAGGGCGGTTGTTAACGGGAACAATTGAAAAACCCCTGGCAAAAGTCAAAGGTTCAAGAGGTTGTTGGAGGGTCTGGTGAAAATTACCTTTTGATAATCATCTTGATCACTCTTTAAAAGGAAATGCCGAGGCTTACGGGTAGGGTTGATGGGGGGGGGGGTTGATAAGTTTTCTTGCAGAAAGATTTAACTGTAGTTTGATTCAAAGAAAACTTTGTTGACCAGACGGGGTGAGCGGGAGTGAATGAAGAGTAACGTGAAAGTTCTGCCTTTAATAATAAAGCCCTCAGACAATGATTTTATGGTACTATAGAAAGAGAGAAGTTTTAATTCATGGACGTTTTATTAAACGTTTCTTGAAAAAAACTGAAAAAGGCACTTCATCCGACCCTTCCATATCCTTTTAATCATAAAAATGACCGGTAGTAGGTCGGAACCCTAAGTAAATTGATTGTCCACCTACATATTGACTCACTTAAAGAAATTATTTGCCACGTAGCTCACCATTAATCATCATGATTTATAATAGTGGAAGAAAAAAATAATTTGGATAATAGATTATCGAGTCAGGTGTGAGGAAAAAGGCAATAATGCCGCGGTGGTTACATTAGAAAATAGCTTTTTGGAAAGTAACAGCATTTTAACTATTTTAAAAGCATTATTTGTCCGTGAAATTCACGATGGACACATGCCAGTTCTGTTGCCCTTGGCCATGGCGGGCAGCGTAGTTTTTATGCGTGTGTGTTAAAAGAGCCTTCTTGATAGGCTAAAATACACTTTTATTGCCTCATCACGAAATCCCCCATAGTTTAAAGGCCTATACAAATATATAATACCCAGTCACACTTTGCTGGACCTAAACTACGCCAAGTGGTGAGGTCGGAGGTAATCTTCCAATGTCAAATTGACAAAGTTCTAAAAATGGTAAAACTGATCATTCGGGCCCTCAGATGGCGCAACTTACGATTCACCTATTAAAAATGACTAAACTGACTATAATGTGAGCCCAAAAAAATGGCCAAATTGGCTATTCGCGCCCTATAAACGTTAAATTAACGATTTCTATTCTCACATCGAATATACAGGGCCGCCTCCATCTTGCCTCCTGGCATAAATCTAGAGTTTTTCTTGTGTAGTGGGGGGGGGGGGCACTAAGAAGTTCCTCTACGGTTTTCCTCATTTTTAGCCGGAAACGAGCGCTTTTTTACAATTCCACCCACTGGCGGACCTGCACCTATCAGGACCCGGGGCGGAAATCTCCAAGAGGCCTCTGAGATGAGTTTTTTCCACTTCAGCAGGAAATTAGCAATTTTGTGTATATTTTAGCCAAGAATTAACACTGTTCCCAATCTTCGCTAGAAATTAGCGTTTTTCTTAAGTACGAATTTTCCTCAATACAGCAGCAAAATAGCAGTCTTTCCGCAAATCGCTTTTTTTTTTGTTCACCATGCGCTACGAATCAGCGATTTTTCTCAGCCGCAAATCAGCGGTATTTTTTACCTTTATAGACATAAATTGGCGCTTTTTTCTCAATTGTAACCCCAAAGTTGCCTGCAGAAGCCGCGAATTAACCTATTTTAAATTTTTGATGCAAATTGATTTTTTTCGAAATTTTGGCCGTGAATTAGTGGTTATCCTTAATTTGACCAGTGACTTAGCGATTTTTTTCAATTTTAACCACGAATTAGCGTATTCCACAATTTCATCTGTGAATTGGCGATTTTTTTTATTATTTTTAGCATTTAATTAGCTTTGTTTCTCAATTAGGCTGAATATTATAGCTTTTCTCATTTTTAGCCAGACCTAAAATTGAATTTTTCAACTCATTAGCAATTTTGTTTCACCTATACCCATAGATTAGCGCTTCTTCTCAGTTCTAGCCTTCAATCAACGGGTTTTTTAACTTATAGCCATGAATTTGCCGTTTTTCTCAATTTTAGCCACTTTCCCTTCAGAAGGTGCATATTTAAATTAGAAATTTTAACACACATTATCCGTGAATTAGTAATTTTCCTTAATTTTACTTGTGAATTGGCGTTTTTCTATACTTTTAGCCGGGAATAGTACCTACTTTTTCCCAATTCGAGCTGAAAACTATAGAGTTTTTCTTTATTTATGCCTGGCTAATTAGTGAATCTTTCAACAATATAGCTGCATTTTTTTTACATTGCTATAGATTAGCGTTTTTTGTTTAGTTTTAGTCTTTCAGCCTTAAATTGAAGCTACGCATTTGCGTTTTTTCAATTTAAGCCGGGATTTAGTGGTTTTCCAACATTTTAGCTAGCGCTTTTTCTCAATTTTAGCAGCGCTGTAGCGTTTTTATACAGTTTACATAGCGATTTGCCTTCATTTTGGTCACGAATTGGCCTTTACCTGATTTTCAGCTGCAGATTAGTCATTTTCCCGCATTTAATTTTATCACTTTTTCTCAATTTTACCATAATTTTGTTCTTTGTTGGCAAATTGGCGATTTTCCTCAAGTTTAGCGTTTTTATTTTAGCAGCGCAGAAGCGTTTCTAACCTGCGAATTTTCGGAATTTTTTTCCATGAAATGGCTGTCTCCGCAATTTTAGCTGCAGATTAGCCATTTTCCCCATTTTTAGCAGCGAATGAGCACTTTTTCTCAATTTGAGCTGAAAATTAGAGTTTTCCTTAATTTTGGCCGCGTTGTTTAGCCCCGCATCATCAATTGTTTTTACTTTCTGGCTCCGCCATATGGGTTAGGGCTATTTTTCAGTCTGAGCCTTGAAGCGTACAGAAGCTAAGGATTTTTGTTTTCTCATTTTTAGCTGCGATTTTAGTGGTTTTGGGTATTTGCAGCGATTTTTCTCAATTTGAGCTGATAAACATCGTTTTCTGCTACGTTTGCATTGAACTAGCATCTATTCTCTTTATAATATGCGAATTGTGCGATATATGCGAACTTTTATATGCAATTTCAGTTGTGAATTTGCCTTTTTGCCCAATTTTAACCGTAATTAGAAGCTAGATTTTTTTTTTACTTGTACAGCCATGAATTAGAGCGTGTTTTCTCAATTTTAGTCGCGGGCTGGGCCCAAAAACAACGCTTTTGCGTTGATTTCTACATTTTAGCCGTAGAATGGCCTCCATACACCGCGAATCAGTGATTTTTCCGCAATTTGGACCTGGATGTTGGATCGTGAGATGAGATCATCGAATCAGCTCAGTTATAGCCAGGAGTATTAGCGATTTTTCCAAAGTTTTTGCCATGTTAGCAAGTTGCATGTTGACGATCAGCACTTCAGTGCGCGTAAGGACCCAATGGTCGGTGGATTTTCTCCATTTTAGCCGCGAATTATCCTCAAGAAGGCGCGAATTTACAAAATTTTAGGCACCAGAAGCGCTCTCGGTGGCTCAATCGAATATTCAGCCCACACTCTTTGCTGTTATCATCACTTGCCACATTAGGAGCAGGATGAAATCCGTGGAAAGGAGGCAAATCGCTGTCCAATCGTCCAACCTGCAAATCCTCAATTTTCCGTACTTAAGCTTTTCGGGGGCCCCGTCTGATAAGGGGGCCCGGGGCGGTCCGCCCCCCTCAAGACTACCTTGGTTCGCTACTGATTCCACCGTGAACGAGCCGTTAAAATCAATTTTACCTGTTTAAAGGCGGCTTTTATCAACTTTGCATCGTGAAAGTACGATTTGGTGCGTTTTCTCGAGATTAGCCACAACGAACTTTTTATTAATTTTAACGATGTACGACATGCTGAATGTGCGTTATTCCTCCATTTTAGGCGTAAGTGAGCAATTTTTTTCAATTTTAACTATGAATAAGCTGCAATTTCTCAATTTAGCCGTCGATTGGCGGTTTTCCTAATTTTGAGCATTGAGGGTTTTTTATTTCTTCCCAACTCTAAACCGTGAATACATTTTTTTTTGTCAATTTTATTCGTGAAAAGTTCTCAATTTTTCACCTTAAAACCGCGAAATGGTGCGTTTTCTCAATTTAAGTCGCGAAAGAGTGCATTTTCTAAATTTTGAACTTAAATGCACAGCGCAGTATTCCAGTATTAGCCGCTAAACAGTGTCATTTCTCAATTTCAGTCTTGAACGAGCGATTTCTCAATTTTAGCGGCGAATTAGCGTTTTTCTTCCAGTTTAGTTACAAATGAGTGTTTTTTCTCAATAATTGTACCGAGAACAAGCCGTAATTCTCAATTTTAGCCTTGGAAAGGTCTCCGTAAACCGAAATTTTCCTCACTTTGGCCGAGGTCTTTGCATTGCAAAACCTTGGCTTTGGCACTTTCTCAATTTAGGTCACAAAAGAGCGATTTTTCTCGACTCTAGCCTCTCAATATTATTCGTGAATTAGCCTAATTCCTCAATTTTGGCCACAAATGAGTGACTTACTCGCCTTTTTCTCATTTTTAGATGCGTCAAGGTGTCCATGAACACCAAATTACATTATTTTCATAATTTATGCTTTCACGTGGCATCGCGAAACTGAGAATGGTTGCATTTTCTCAAATTCAGCCACGAATGGGCGCGCCATTTATCAATTTGATCCGAAAACGGGCGTTTTACCCAGGGGCGTAGTTACATGATAGCTCTAACCAGGGCCAAATTTAGGGGGCACCATGCCATTAGTGGCGCGTCTAGCAAAATAGTGGTAGGGGGGGGGGCGATCGAGACCGCCCGAAATTACCTGTAGAAAGCGCATTTGATTTATGAATATTTCAAGACTATAAAATAGCCGAAACTTTGATTTTTTTTTTTTTTTTCAATTTTAGCCGCGCATTACAAAGCTTATTCTCTACACTTATGGCGTTTTCCATTCAACGCACTACACTAGTGTGGTGTAAGTTTTCCCAACCGTCCTCTCTGAATTGAAACATATGTTTATGGAGAGGACGCTGCACTACACTTGATGTACACTTGTGTGTTGAATGGAAATCGCTATTAATCCGCAAGTTGGTGATTTTCCTCAATTTTAGCCCCGAAGTAGCGTTTAAATATCCCACGTTAGCGATTTTCCTCAATGTTTGCCATGAATTGAAGTTTTCCTCGATTTTTGCAGTAAATATTTTTAAATTTTTACCTTTGCAGCAGTGAATTATAGCACTTTTTCTCTCTTTGAGCTGCAAGTATAGCTTTTTTTAAAGATAATTTCAGCAGTACTAATTGGTGATTTGTTTCAATATTGGCCGCACAATAGCGGTTTATGAACTATTTTTCCCCCGAATTTTCTATTTTTCCCAACTTTTAGCTATGGGCTAGCGCTTGTTCTCAGTTTGAGGCCCGAAGTAGCCTTTAGAAGCCTCGGATTAGCGTTTTTCTCAATTTTAGCCATGAATTAGCCGATGTTTTCTTTTGTATCCGCGAATTAACGTTGTTTTCTTCTAGACTCTATCCGCAAATTATCGGATTTTTCACAATTTTGGCCGCGAACTAATTAGCGGATCTTTCGAATTTCGTCCATGAAATAGGATTGTTCCAAGTTTAGCCGCTAATTATCCCTTTTTGACTATTTCATTAGCGAATTAGTTATTTTTCTCGATTTTTGCCGTTGTTTTTCGTTTCTTCATATTATTATCTTTATATGTACTTTATATGTTTGCCGTGGATTAGCGTTTGTTCAATGTTAGCCGCTAATTTAGTCATTATTCTTCTAAACTCTAGCCGAGATTAGCATTTTTCGACAAATTAGCTGTGAATTAGTGGCTTATCCATTTTTATCCACGAATGGGCGATTTTTTGCAATTTTAGTTGTGAATTTGTCATTTTTCGCAATTTTAGCCCAGAATTAGCGTTTTTTTTCCTGTTGTATTGCCCTAGCGGTATTTTTTGCCTTTTTTTTTTTTTCGCTTTTTTGCCTTTTAGAACTTGCAGAAAAGCAAAATCTGGGCCACGCCTTAATTCTAGCAAAAGTTTTCTTCATTTTAGCCATAACGTGGCATCTATACACCGCGAGTCACCGATTTTTTTCTCAATGATCATCTCTGGATGATGTTTCACCGAGAAACCGCGAATGAACGCACGAATATTAGCGCTATAATTTTAGCGGCTAAAATGAGGAAAAACGCTAATGTGCCGTTTAAAATAAAGATAAATGGTTGACTGAGGGTTAATTTGCGAGATAATTTGTTAATTCACAGAAAAATTGAGGAAATGGCAAGCTGAGGTTTCCGGAGGCAAATTCTTGGCCGATTAACAAAAAGCGCCAATTTGCGGCTAAAATGGAAACAAATCGCTTATTCACGGCTAAAATGGGAGAAATATGTGATTCACCGATGATATTGAGAAGAAGCGCTGAAGTGTTGAGAAGAGGCTAATTCGCGATTATAACGTGTAGAAAACGCCAAATCGCGGCTTAATCTGAACGGTGACTTCATCCTCACAGGGTGACCAGACCACCTTGTCTGATGAGAAAGGCTTTTCACAACAGTCACGTTTGGCTTCAAATGAGATGCGTCAATACTTTCCACCTGTTGATACTAGCAATGTGTTTGTGGGTGAGCTCGTATACACGCGCGTTTATTTTATATTTATTTAGGAAGAGGCCAGCCCCTCCCCCCCCTTCCCAAATGGCTGGTGGCCCTAGGCAGTCTGCCTAGGCATAAATCCGAGCCTGGCTATAACCTGAAGTATCTGCTGTGTACGGCTTCTCTTTGCGCCGTGCTCTAGTTCGGTAATATTAGCTGTGCGCTTCTTGGCTTCCGTAGATCTCTAGACGTCTCTATAAGGACGTCTCCAGATGCCTTTTTTCTAGTTTGCAACTAGGCAATTTATTTCTTTTTTTATAGTTTTGACATATTCATATAAAACAAATGCGCTTCTTGGGGAATTGCTAGTCGTTTGCCTTGTTCCCCTTCGTTCTGCTATTAGACACACCTCCCCTGGGGCGGTCACCCGTCTTGCCCGCCCCTTTAAAGCCGGCACTGTCAATCGAGCGTTGTACGAGGGACTCATAAACTGAGTTCGGCTTGAATCAAAAGACAGAACAAATATCACCTTATTCTTAACCTTTGGTATCAGATATAATGTAGTTACTATTAGCTCCGTTCGTTTGTCAGCCCCGGAATACTCCTCGTAGTCTACTACGACTAAACCTGATGGATTATCATTGTGAAATAACAGGGTAAAAATGATAAAAGGTGTAGTACTTTCAGCGATGTTAGTGCAGCTCCGGACGACAAACGAACAGAGCTGTGACGACCTGTGAAACTTCCTCAATTGGCATGGTGATGGAGTATTTGAGAAAGGAGCTCGGTCCGGGGAAATTCATCGCCCGGTGCGTGATGAAGCCGGCGAGTGAAAAAAGATGGCCCGGTGGCTTCCACAAATCCTTGTAGAAACTGCTTGTCACCCACACAAGAAGTCATGTGGGAGGGGACGATACTTAGTATTCTTAAGAATCTGAGATGGCGAGGCTGCAAGGGCAAGGCACACGGTAATGGACGGGGCGGGGGTGACGCCTCGTGACTATAATGGCCCTCGCGCCAACTCGTCCACGCACCACGAAGCCATCGGGACCTGGCGAAAGCTGAGTCGAGTTATATTATTACCATTGAGTAAGTATATATAAAACATCACGGGTAAGAGAACCCTTTGGGTGCGCTCTCATTTTGTTTTATTTTTCATTATCCCAATAGCATGAACACCCTGATCCTCAGCCCGTTCACCAAGCACGTGAAACTACAACAGTACAAAGTCTATGAAGGTGGACGTGAGTACTGAGCACCCCTAATCTTTTTATTTTTCTATCTTTCTACAGTTAGTTTTAGTTTCACCTTCAACGCTTTAAAGCATCGCAGAAACCCTTGGAGTTAGATTGTACTTCATGTACGTGCTTTACAAGTGGCTTTTGTGTAAGAAAAGGGGGATGTCTATTGAGTTTGCGATCCTTTTTTCTCAACCTCTACAGTCTTCACGGTCGTAATTTGACTTCTTTTTTATTCTCTCCCAATTTTATATCACGAAACATTTTTGGTATGCAAATCTAGACGGGGTTGGAATTTGGTGTTTTTCAACTCGATGTAAAAAAATGGTGAGACCCTCTTCTAAATTATATTCCCCACCTCCCCTAAGAGCGGCCACCAGTAACCAGGGATTCATTGTTGGTTTATCAGATTAAACCGAGGGATGAAATATTCTCGGGATTCATCCCATTCCACCCAAACCGTTAGGAAAACTACAGCTTGGATTTTGCGTTGTAGGAAAACTACAGCAACAACCACTACAACCACAGGAGTGCTAGTTTTAATAAATAATGTTTTATCTTTTTCTGTGACGAAAGGGAAGCTCACCAGACTCTGAGACTGATTTAGTTGAAAGAAATACTTCAAGGTCAAGACTTTCCTTCAAATGAAATTTCATTATTGCTATCAGATCGAATTTCGTTAGTCAAAAAGTGAGTATATTTTTCGATCGGAACGACCAAACAGTTTAGGATTTTCCAATGACGCTAAGACCGGTAAGCAAACTGCAAAAAAGTGTGATAAGCGCATTTATTTGTTTCACGTATTTAAATACTTTAAACAAACTTTTAGGCACCACGGCCATTACTGGTTGTTAATGCTAAGTACCCAAAACCCGGATTAGTCGTATATCTTTGATCTCTAATGCGTGACCCCCACACATTTTGTTGGAGTTTTTGCCTTCCATTCCAGTTTACCTAATCTCCCTCACATTCATTCTTCTTTGTGGTATTGTGGAGCCAATGAAATCCTTGCTCTTCCTTCTCTCTTCACCCTCCACACCTCCCCGCCACCTTGAAAGTCAGTTCAATTCCGTCACGATAGTTTCCAGAGCTTCAAGCAAAAAGGGAATCTTGGAAATTGAAACCGACTGATCGTCGGTGGAGGGGTGGGGGGAGGGTTATACGGGGGTGTTTCAATTAAGGAACTTTTTACCACTCTCTCCCTAGCATACTCGTTCCACTCTCTCAACAAAGTTGTTAAAATTGGATGTAAGCGTAATTGACTTGATCGAAGATTCCCGTGCGACATCCCACCCCCACCCACTCCCTTAGGCATGCAACACATTTACCACCGTCTTGAAAATACGTTTTAGATATTCAGACTTAGGTGGAGTCAAACTGGGGTGGGGGGGGGGGGTAAACGAGTAAAAATAAATACCAAATGAATGGGTTGGGGAATGTCAAACTCAGGCAGTTCGGATTATGTAAAACACAGCACCTCCCCCCTCCCACCCCATCCAACACTAACCATCCTTTATCACTGTTGGTTGAACGAATCCTTTGTGTTTGTACCTCAACTTTAACAACAAAGAGGAAGTATTGCTTTCGCGCAATTTTTAAAACCTAACTTCCAGTTATACAATTCATGCCAAAATCTTCGAATTTACTTGTTTGTGCTGAAAATGTAGGTCGTCCTTTGAATCAGACCCACGATTTTAACATTATTTACCCATAAACTGTACACATTCATCATTTCCATGCGTAAAAGGAACAGTCTTCGATATAAGACCGACGAAAATACGGTTTAAAAAAAGCTGGGACATAAATCGTTTCCTTTATCTTAAATGACGTGAAAAATATGTTGGCATCAAGTTTAGCGATCAATGACGAATAGGCGAAGAAAGAAAAAATCCGAAACCCATTCATTTTGAAAAAATAATGTACTTTTTTCTAAATTTTTCAAAATAAACGACCGTTTATCCGTCCTAATTAGTGTTCTGGGAGTTTCTTATTCTCCTCCCTGTTGGTCCCTCTGCTTTGTTAAAGGTATTCAATGGCAACGCCAACGCCAATTCGTAGTTTTTGAAGGAAATTCTGAGAAAACGCGCCTTGCGGCAGAAATTGAGAAAAACAAAATCCTCAGACAAAACGCTTAATTGGGGGCTGACATAAGACTTAAATGAAAGAAGCTTCTCTTGGGCCTGTCACTGCGGCGGGCCAACACAGAACGATGCCTGGGTCGGAAATCCCTTTATGAGGCCCCTTAGTCTCTAAGTAAACAAGAAATGTAATTTTTACAGAAGCGACAAGCGATAAAATCATCGATTCCTTATTTTAGCCAAGAATTAGCTCTATTTCTATACCCTATTCGTCTATTAGCACTCATGCTCGAATTTGGCCACAACGTTGGCTTCAGAATCAACGAATTAGGCCCGTATTTATGAACGTTCCTTTGAAGCTTCCTTGAGTCAAGGAACCTTGACTTGACCCTTCCTTGGCTCAAGGAAGCTTCAAGGAACCGATGAGAACAGTTTTGATCACAATTAAAACATTTGTTCTAATGAATTTTAAGGGTTCCTTAATGTCAAGGAACGTTCATAAATACGGGCATTAGTGTTAATTCAATTTTAGCACATATGGAATTTTCTCAATTTTAGCTCCGAATTAGAGCTTTTACCCGCAAATTGCTGCATTTTCCTCCATTTTAGCCACGAATTAGTGATTTTTACCAGCGAATTAGCGCTTTTCTCAATTTTGGCCGCGTCTAACATATGTCTCTATTTCAGCCGCGAATTATCAGTTTTTACACGCAATTTTAATTGCAATTTTTCACAATTTTAGCCACAAAGTTACCTTTGGAAGTTGTGAATTAGTGTAATGCCAATTTTAGCAGCAAATTTGGATTTTTCTCAAATTTATCCGCGAATTATAGCTGTTACAAAACTTCATCCTCGAACTACTGGTTTTTATTGCTTGGTAATTTATTGCTAAAATTGACGATTTTTCTAAATTTTAGAGACGAATTGGCGTTTTTCTCAATTTTAGCTGCAAATTTGAGATTTTTTCCATTGTTAGTGCGCGTTAGCATTCTTCCTTAAATTTAGCGGACAAATCTTAATTCTGTCCGTGGTAGTAAGTGACTTTAAGCGAAATTATTACCTATTTATAGTGAAATTACAGTTTATTAAAAACATCTTAGCCACTCATTATCAATTTTTTCCACTTTTAGCAATGGATTAAAAGTTTTTTTTTTTTCAGTTTTAGTCTCAAAGTAGGTATGTATTAGAACTCAAGCATTTCTTTCAACTTTGGCCACGAATTGCCTATAGTCCTAATTTTAGCCTCTAATTAGCGCTTTTTCCCAATTTCATTCACGAATAGCCAATTTTATTCAATTTTAGCAGCGATTTTTCTCATTTTGGCCAAATATTGCCGGCGTTTGTCCTAATATTGACCGAAAATTGGTGTATTTCCGAATTTTACGTCCGCTAATGAGTGATTATTTTCATTTTTCTTTCAATCTTCTTATTTTTAGCCACCCGAGCTGCTCAATTTTGCCCACGGTTAACATTTTTTTAAAAATTTGTCGCCACCTCCTAGTTCTCTTCAGACGCCGTAAAGTGGCGTTTTTTCAATTTTTATCCGTTCATTAGCGATTTTTCATAATTTGATAGCAGCTAAGTAGAGCTTTCAGCCATTTTTCTCAATGCTAGCCACGAATTGGCATTTTCCTCAATTTTAGCTGCGACTTATTTTTCTTTTTTACCGGCAATTTAGAAATTTTTCTCAATTTGAGTTGAACATTCTTAATTTTAGCCGCGCTTCTCAGTAATTTACTCCATACTAGCAATTAGCCGCTTATTAGCGTTTTTTTTTTCTCCCCACAATTTTTTTTTTTACATTTCAGTCAGGCATTGGCAATTTTTTAAGAACATAGGTAGGAATGGATTAGCGCGTTTTCTCAATTTTAGCCACGAATTAATAAGCGATTATTTCCGATTTTGACCACAATTAATTTTCTTCGTCATTTTAGCTGCTAATTAGCGCTCTTCCTTGACTTCAATTCATGAATTAACGATTTAGCGTTTTTTTTCAATTGTGGCCGTGAATTAGCGTTAGGCCTTAATTTTAGCCGTTAATTAGCGATTTAGCGTTTTTCACTAACTAGGCATTATCAGTAAACGGGCATTTTTCCACTATTTTAGTGGCAAATTTGACATTTTTTTTCAACTATAGCCAAAACTAGTTTTTTCCCACTGTTTGATGCCTTTTTTTTCACTTTTATAAAATCCTTAAATTGGCGTTTTTTCTTAATTACAGCCGAGGGGTTGGCCCAAGAACATCACATTAGCGTTTTTTTCCACGTTTTTGCCGTCGAAAACCTTTTATTGAGCTCAGATCAGGTGATCTGAGCTCAATGGGGAATCTGCTTTTTTTTACCTCAATTTTGATATGGAAGTTAGGTCGAGAAACCACGGATGTACGCTTTTTCGATAGTTTTTTTATTTCGCTAATGTCATTCACAAATATTCTGGTTTCTTGGTGTTCTGACATTCTGGACCTGATTTATTATTATTCATTTTATTCATAGGTTTATTATTCATTCTGGATATTGCATCTATGTTTTCGGTCAAAACAAAATTTTTATCACCCACCCTCAAAACTTTTTCTGCGTACGTTTTAAGATGTCTAGATTAGATTTCTGGAATGTCCGTCCGCCGTACGACGCCCTTGCCACATCTTGCCCTAGAATTTCTCGAAAAAAATCGTTCTTTCACACATTAGACTCCATTTAGGATCTATAGTTGGTCCCAAAATCTGAACAGTTTGATCAACTTACTCCCTGGGTTGTTTTGGGCCAAAAGCGTTTAAAAAAGGGGGTTTTTAAAGGTTTTCGGATCATTGGCAGTTCCTAAAGTGGCCAGTTTTTAAAGGTTTTTAAAGGCAGTTCCTGGGGCAAAATTGACAGTTCAGTTTTGAATGGCGAAATTGACAATTTTTAGGGTGAAATTGGAAAATACGACGATGAAATTGACAGTTTACAGGACGAAATTGGAAGTTCCGGGACGTCATTGACAGTTTTGACGAAGAAATTTACAATTTCCTTGGCAAAATGGAAAGTTTCTAGAACGGAATTGACTGTTTGGATGAAGAAATTGATATTTATAGAACGAAATTGACAGTTTCAAAGACAAAATTGACAGAGTTGACAGTTTTGAATGATTCCTTAACGAAATTGGCAGTTTCAGGACGACATTGACATGTTTGGCGATGAAAATTGACCGTATCGAGGACGAAATTGACAATACTAGCACGAAATTGACAGTTTAAGGCCCGATTTGACCAACTTCTTAAACAAAAATCAACAACTAATCACGATTACAATGTAAACACTTGTATCAAAATTCATATGGTCGCTATTGGCAACTAATCACGATCAACTTTAAACGAGATCAATTTTGTTGGTGAAAATGGGCCTAAAAGACGAAATTAATAGTTTCCAGAACAAATCTGATAGGTTTCTGATAGATTCAAACATTTATTTGGGAGTTTATATGACAAAATTGACAGTTCCTAGGTAGTCGCCTATTTCCGGTGAAGGGGCTTAGAAAATCATGGACGAAATTAACTCGTTTATTCAACAAAATTGACCGTGTTAGTGTAACGCCCTAATAAGGGCGTTACGTGGTGTGTAAATAATATAGAGAAGCGGAGCTCGATCCGGGTAATTCTCCTCGCCACTCGCTGAGTGAACCCGGCGAGCTCAGGGACGAGCGGGGGAGAATGGCCGATAGCGTCAACAAATCCTTGAGGAAACTGCTTGTTATCCACAACACTTCGGGTTTTACAAACATGTTCTCGGGGTACACGCTACCGCAAGCCGTCGGGCCTGGGGATAGGTGAGTCAGACTGTAAATAATAAATGTACACCACGGGGTAAAGGTACCTCTTTGTTACTCTTTGTCGACTCTCTGAACCCAGACCCATACGGCGGTACGTTAGGTCGACATAGATAGTTTCAACTGGAAATTGACAGTTTCTGAGACAATATTCACAGTTATTTACGTCAAATATGACAGTTTTTGAGGCTAAATTGACAGTTTCCGGGTCAAAATTGACAGTTTACAGGACGGAATTGTTGTGAGAATTTTTAGTAGGTACTCGACTTTTTCAGGTAAAGTGGCACCCCCTCCCCCCACCATTTATGTTTTGAGCCCAAATTGTCTGCTGCTGAATCTCAAAATCAAGCTATGTCATGATTTGTTACGCAGGAAGAAATCGACAGACTCCAAATCAAAACTGTCAGTTTCTGGGGCGTATTGGAGAGTTTTTCAATACGAAATTGACAGTTCTAAGGACGAAGTTGACAGCTGCTTAAGCGTAATTGACAGTTGTCGAGGTGGGGTGAAGAAAATCCATTGTCTGAAACCTGAATTCTCATCGGTAACTCAGTTTACAATTTTCAGTTCGTGAAAAGTCATTTTGGTGGTGGATAGGGCACGAATCATCAGTTGGAGGGGCGGTGCCACCACCAGGTCGCCCCGTACAAAAGGGTCGGCATAAAGACCGACCCCACGTAGCGTACCCGGCAGCGGAAATCCGCCCCCCCCCCACGTATTTCCCGCCGTAGCCCTAAAAAGAGCGACCACTTTTTCAAGTTTGCCCGCAACTACGTCCAGCTGCGGGCTTGCACGCCAAGGTACCTCCCCACGAGAGCCCCCGTCAGGTTCACTCCCTGGTATAGTACAACCAAGGAGCATCCTCGTGGCAGTCTACCCCGCATGATGATCACCTGGGTCATTTGCACCGCAAGAGCCAGCCTTGCAGCCCCGCACCACCCATCGATGACCCCCAGGACTCGAGTGAACTCCCGGCCGAGCCCCTCCAGCGAGCTGGCCGAGACGACGACGGCGAGGTCGTCGACATACGCCACCGCCCCCACGCATTTCCCCTCGAGGAGCCGCATGAGACCCGCAAAAAGGAGGTTCCATAGAGCAGCCGAGCCCTGGGGACACCCCTGTGTTACCGGGGACTCCGCCTGGCTTTCGCCATAGCGGAGCCTCACTGTCCTCGACGTGAAGTACGAGGCCACTACCCGAAATATGTCCCAAGGAACACCGGACTCGTGCAATGCCGCCAGGACAATAAGCGGCCACCACGCGGAGTCGTAGGCACCCTGAACGTCCAAAAGCACCGCCGCCGAATACCTACACCGGGAGGAGTCGACCAAGGCCTGTAGGGCGTCTAAGGCCGCCTCAGTCGAACCCCCCCCCGGATCGCCCCAAACTGGCGCTCATGAAGCTCCCCCTCTACGAAAGGCTCAATCCTTGCCAGAAGGAGGCGCTCCAGGACCTTGCTCTCGCAAGGCAGGAGGCTGATAGGCCGGTAGCTCCCCGGCAAGGCAGGGTCTCGGTCCGCTGACTTCAAGATGAGCCGCACCACCGCAACCCGCCACCTTGCCGGGAAGTACCCCGAAACCAGACACCAGTTGTGTAAAGGTCCAAGTAGGCCTCCAGAACTGGGTCCGGCAGATGCTTCAACATCTCGGGCCGTACCGTAATGATCATTTTGGTCATTTTTTGAGTGCTAATGAATGGTTTTGGCCATTTTCAGGGTACAAATCACCAGGTCAAACATTTTCAATCGCGCTAATCTTCAGTTTTGCTATTTTTAAGTCACTTAAAATCATTTTTGCCGTTTTGTGGGTGGGTACACTTATAACCAGTTGGGCGCTTTTGTAATCAGTAAGCCGGCGAAAGGGTTCGACCTCGTAGGTATTCCTGTACATATAACTTCAGGCCCTGAAAAACAACTTTTCCTGGAAGTAAAGATGAACATATTATTCTTGAGAATTCCGTTAGAAGACCTTTCTTGTACACACACCAGCTTTAAGAAAGTTTTTTCAGCATTTCCATAAGAGGATCTTTAGAATGTTCTTGGAAAAAGTAAGAAAAGAAGGTTATTATAGACAGCACAGGGACTGAAGTGAAAGGTAGGCAAATGGATAGATAAGTATCAGTTTTCCTTTTCCTTCAAACGAAAAGCTTTCCCGATTTTGCGTTAAGGTTTTCCAAGAATGATAAAGAATTCTTTATTGAGAGAGGGAGCTTTCCAATGAACAATAATTCAAGTTTTGCTCAACTTGAAAAGCAATCAAGAAAAGAAGGCAAGGTAGGAGAAATAGACTAAAATCACTCGTTCTACTCAGGGGGTTGGTAACTTGATCCAAGGGGACCTTGGATCAGAAGAAGTAAAAAATAATTGCGTTATTTGTTTTATTTCGTCTTTTGGAAAAGCTAAAGTTACCAGTAAGAGTAATATTACTTCTCTGTTCGAGTTTTTGGTTTCGACTTCATTTTACCAAACAAAGTATTTATCTGAAACACTGTCAGTTCTCTTGTTTCTAAATGGTAAAATCAAGTGACGCGTGTTTTGCTTATGTAAATTTGGCGGAGAAGATCAATGAAACAGCTTATAGAACAGAGCAGCCGAATTTACCCAATTGACATTAAGTTTGGACGTTGCTGCCTTAATTGAAAACTTCGATTAAACCAATTACGAACCCGCTTTTCAAAGTGAGATTAGTAAAGACACCGCATTTTCTATCTTTCTTACTCCCTTCCACCCCCCACCACATCAACCTCTCTTTCTCTGCTATTCGATCGTCTAAATCGTCATCTTGAACAGGGTTGAAATCCAAACAAGCAAGTACTCTCTCTCTGAGCTCCTTGAAATTACTTCACTGCCCATTATCTAAATTAGTCTGAAAACCTTGTTTGCTCCCCCCCCCCTTCCTCGCCACTCCACTATTCCGTTCATCCACACTATTTACCCTCATTTCAGCTAGTTTCTCCTATCTAAAACGTTCAACAGCAGAAACTCTTGCACCAGACACTTTAAGAGCCCTTTTCTAAGAAGGTGTGCTGTTGGGTGGGTGGGTGGGGGGGCTCGCAGATATTAAGACTCACCTTATAGGTTATAAAAATAAACCGTCGTGACATCCATATTTCCGTTTATGACGAAGCCTTCAGAACTGCCCGTTTCAACTGGGGTTTAACGACGTTATACGACACCATTTAAAATTCGTTGTTAAAAATACGTGTTTAGTGCGATAAAGGAAAAAAACGGAAAATAAAAAATACAAAGAAATACGTCGGTCGGTGAATTACGGTTATTTGGGGCTCGGGAGAGTTGGGAAGGATTTGAGAATGGCATTTTTTTTTTTTTTTTTTTTCAGACAAAGAGGCTCCGCATAATGGGAACATCAATCTAACCCCCCCCCCCCAGGCAACAAAATCCGTGATGTAATAAGACTCACCATCATGGTTTTGAGCAGATTTTTGTTGGACCACTCGAGATTACCGTGAAATGTTTAACAGGATTTTCCCAGCCGGTTTTTTTTTGTTTTTTTTTTTTCATGTTTCATATCTCCTGAAGTATAAATCACTTCTTTTTTCCGCCAATTTGCACCTTGAAGTTTCGTCTCTCAACGTGCCCTTTTTTAGAAAGGATTGAGTTTCTCCAATAACTGATTACAAACCTTCGTCAGATTTCATGATTGAGAGAAGCATGAAATGGGGTGGGGGTGGGGTTGCTATGAGAAAGAATTATAGTCTCGAGAGACATCAACGGGAAAAAGGGATGAAACTTTTTTTTTTCGACGTTCCTCAAATCTGTCAGCACGGAAATGTTTAAATTTCATCTGACTTCAAGGCAGACAGACGAGGGTGGCGGTAAAATCAACGCTCGCGCTAATAAACACTACCATAGAAAAAAAAAAAGCTCGTTCCCTGTAAATTCTCTAAGCCGTTAAACAAATACCGATCTTCTTTTTAAGCCTTGTTTTACATTCAATTGCGTATTCAAACGTTAAAAAAAAAAAAAAAACATATATATCCCTCGGTTTTAAACCACCCCCACCCTTGAAATGCTTCGTTATTTCTCTCTCTCTAGAGGGAACTATTCTAATTTGGCGCTATAACTGCCCGCCCCCGTCATGGCTATAACAAATCTTTCTAAGCACCCTTTACGATTGTTGTTAGTCAGCAGTATTTACCCGACGTGTTTTGAAAAAGTGATTTTATTACGTGGAATGAGTGAGGTCGCTTCTCTTCAATTAAATTGTATTAGAAACCTAAAAAAACCAGCATTGTCAGCTTAGCACAAAGCGTTTTCTCTTATGAAAATGAATGAGAATTTTCAAGTTAATTATAAAAATGCTTTAGTTCCTTTCTTCTCTTTTTACTTGGTAATAATCGATCATTTCAGACGGGTCCAGTTTTTCCCATCCAACTTTTTTACTCCCTCACCACCCCACCACTACCACCAACACCACAACCGCCGGTCCTCTTCTAAAAAATTATTGGGGGGGGGGGGGCTTTGTAATTTAACTTGGCGTTGAAGCACCACTCAATCTTCCCTCTCTTCACCCACCCACACCCAAGAAAATAAAAGAGCTTTGCAAAGCTCTGTGTTTCACGTTTGAGAAGAAGTTATGAAGCGAGTCAGAAGTTCACTCTTTTTTGGACGTCTATAAAAAAAAATTACGGATGAGGGGGAGCGCAAAAAGGTTGCGGTGATGCACTGTGCGGGGGTTTTAAGGAGAAAATGAAAAGTAGACAACTTTTTAAATTTTCATCAAGTTCAAAATAATAATGGTGACTTCGGTGGGCGAGGGGGGTATTCATTAAAAAAAGATCTGGTCCGGAGTGTAAGATTTTGTGGAGAGGGAAATGGCTTGAACAACAAAAAAAGAAAATACATTTTCATATAATTGCTCCACCATCTCCTACTCTTGCACAAAACTTGAAGAAAAACGACCTGAACTCCTCCCTAAGGCTCGACTCAAAAATGATAAAATCCGTCATAAATAAATTCAATTATGTTTACCATTCAAAATAGAAAGCCTTCTCCTCCATGCGATGCCATCATTTTTACTGGAATTGGTATACGTTTTTCACGAATTTTGCACATGCACGAATTTTCCCGCGGAGCGATTGGGTGGGCACGCAATTAACAGCCCTGAAGTCGATAAATGCTGGACCTCGCTGATGGGCCACACTGAACGTAGCTTGTGACCATACAAAAGCTCAGCAGGATCAGCCCCTGACCCCCGCTGGCCCCGGCTTTGGAGCCAGTTTCAAGAGCGGTGTTTCTAACAGTCGGAAGTGTATATTTCGGCGAGGCTGATTTCGTGAGTGCATAAGCGTCAACCTCTTCGTCCAGCTTCACCAGCAGGCCTCTTTCTATGGTTGCCCTCAGAAAAATTCGTTTTTTGACGACAAATGGCTAGACATGGGCTTCATGAATTCGGACTGTTGAGAATGAATCTTGCCAGGAAATTAACCATCTCCATGAATCACTGAATCTCCGTCACGTTTTTCGACGGCACCATATTCGTGATTCTCTCCACTTTGGCAGGATCTGGTCTTATTTCTTTCAGTTGATAGTGAAAATCCCCCCAAAAAACTCACCGACTTTTTGTTGAACTCAGTCTTTTGCTTGTTCAATTGTCATTCCAGCGTCTCGTAGTTTCTCGAAAACCGCTCTTGGACACACATCCTTACCCCACAGAAGGATGTCATCTATGTGGATGCAGCAGTTTCTGAAAGACTGTAAAGCAACGCATCGACGAGATGCGCTTCTGGAAATTTTGCACGTGCTGAGAAAATTCCGAATGGCAGTTTCTTTTGAAACGGAACCTCCCTATCCGAGTTATAAACATCGTCAGGTCCTGACATTCATCGGACAGGTTCAACTGCCAGAAGTCTGAAATTGGCATCGAGTTTTGCACAGCACTCTTGCTTCCCCCATTTCGGCAAGCGAAAGAATACTGTCGCTTGACGTTCCGATTCATCATTGATAAGTCCACGCAAATGAGGATTTTAAGCCGCCCTTTTTCTTCACAATTACCATCGGCGCGCACCCAGTCCGTTGCTTCGGTCAACGGGCTCGATCCTACCCTTCTCCACCATGCCACTGAGTTCCGCTTACACTTTTATGCGCAGAGGAAATGGTACAGCTCGGGGGGTTTTCTTTCAATTCGATTGTGTAGTCGCATTTGACGTTACCCGGGCGTTTGAACAGGGTGGGGGGGGCTCCTGTTTCCAGTCGGTCACTCGACTTATCGCGTGGACCCGCTTGATTAAATTCAGTCCGAAACAGGCTTGTCGACTTAACAACGCGACGCTCACATCATCTGAAACGTACACCTTCTCAGTTATTTCGAGGATCGGACGTGAGATCGTTGACTGACAGTGTATGTTGCTCGGCGATTTTGGTCTGACGTTCACCTCTTGAGGCGACGGCCTGCAGGCAATAGCACAGTGTATGGGGCGCTTTAGGGAATTCTTGAGACGGAAGCTAAAGCATCGTTACATCGGCCGCGATGTCCAGTTTGAGCGATATTTTCTCAGCTGCTCGCTTATTAGTGCAGCCAACGAAATATTCGTCCTCGGTCTAGGAACCACGAGAGGCTCCGTGGAAATCGTGGCCACACGCGGGAGGTTTTGTTTGGGTATGAAAAAACCGTCAATTGTCCCAAAAACGGTCAATGCCATCATGAGAACTGTAAATTTCTCGTTGAAACTATCAATGGTGACCCAACACTATCAATTTTGTCCAATAAACGTGTTAATTTCGTCCATGAAACAATCAAAATCGTCCTACGAAGCTCAATGTCGGCATTTAAAACTGTCAATTTTGCCTTCAACACTGTCATTATCATTCTAAAACTGCCAATCTCGTCCCACAAACTGTCAATTTTGTTCTCGAATCTGCCAATTTCGTCCACGGATTTCAGGAACTGAGGGCTTCTCGGCTCCTACACCGGAAATAGGCGAGTACCTAGAAACAGTCAATTTCACCCTATAAACTGTCAAATAAATGTTTAAATCTGTCAATTTTGTCCCAGAAATTATCAATTTTGATCTTAAAAATGTCAATTTCATCCTGGAAACTGTTAATTTCGTCTTTTAAACCGTCAATTTCGTTCTAGTATTGTCAATTTCGTCCTCGATACGGACAATTTCGTCGCCTAACCTGTCAATGTCGTCCTCAAACTGCTAATTTCAGCCTCTAAACTGTCAATTTCGTTCTAGAATCATTCAAAATTGCTAACTTCGTCATTCAAAAAGCTGTCAGTTTAGCGTAGAGTTTGGAGGGGGGGGGTGGCGAGGTGGGCCCTTGCCCACTCAATGTTCCTATTGGGTGGCCAAAGGTACCTTTTCACCCCCCCTCCCCCAAATATTTTGAACAGTATCGTCCAACAAAGGGTGATGTACTATGGTGTAGCGATGGGTAATGATATTTTCTTAATTTAAACCACGAATTAGAGCTTTTTCAGCATCTTATCCACGAAGAAGCGAGTTTTCTCAATTTAAGCAAGCCTTTTTAAATATTTTAGCCGCGAATAAGCACTTTTTCTTAAACTCATCCATGAATTAGCGAATTGGTGGTGACTTCTCTAGACTTTTTCTCCATTTTACTATCACAAAATTGGCACTAGAAGTCGATGAATTGGCATGTTTTCAATTTAGCCGCCAGCCAGTGTTTTTCTCCATTTAAGCAGAGAATTTGTGGATATTCCGGATAAGCGATTTTTGTCTTTTTTAAGCCGCAGTTTTGCTCTCTTCCTCTATTTTAGACGCGTGAATTCGCATTTTACTCAATTTAATAGCGATGAATGAGCGCTTTTCCCATAATTTACTCGTAAATTAGCTGTTTTTCTCAAGTTCATTGGTGGATTGCTCATTTTTCGCCATTTTAGCTTTTCATCAGCGATTTTTCTCAATTTCATAAGTGCATTAGTGTATTTTCTCAGTGTTAGATGCGAAGTACTGGCGTGTTTTATCCCGAGAAATAGTGGTGTACCTCAATTTTTTGTCGTGATTTATGTTTTTCATAATTTTAGGTGCAGGATAATTTGGCCCGTAATGTAGCGTTTTTATTCACCAAATTAGCAATTTGTCTCATTTTCGCCCCGAATTAGCCTTTTTCCCATTGTTAGCTGCGATTGTCTTCTTACTTTTAGCCATGAATTTGCGTTTTTCCTCAATTCAGTTATTTTTTCTCAATTTTGGACTGAAAGTTGCAGCGGGAAAATGATAAATATCGCTTTTGTTTTTTCTTTCAAACACAAGTGTACCGCTTTTTCCAAGCATTTTGCCACGCATTTGCCCTAATAACAACAAATGAGTGCGCCTTCTCGGAGTAGCGATTTCGTGGCCAAAATGAAATAATTAGCTACACAATTTGCTGACGAGCACCGGCGACATTCAATTCTCGAAGTCGCATGCACTGAAAATCGTCGAATGGAGCCAAATCACCGTCTAATCGGGTGATGACAACCAGCCTAATAGGCGCCCCTTATTCTCAGTACGATTCCTCAGTTCAAATATGAGAATATGTTTGTTATTACGTTTTGTGCTCAGTTATATTATTTCGTTGTTCTTAAATTAGCGATTGTGAAATCTCAATACTTACCCCCCCCCTGTCCATGCCCAGCTAATTTTGCCCATCGCCCCCCAATGAAAGCCTAAACTCTACGTCTCTGGTCAGTTTCGTCCTTGAAATTGTCACTTTCGTTCTAGAAATATCAATTTCTTCATCCAATCCGTCAATTCCGTTCTAGAAAATTTTCTAGAAGTATGTAAATTTCGTAATCAAAACTGTCAATGTCGTCCTAGAACTCTCAATTTCATCGTGTATACAGTAAATTTTGTCCCCGAATCTGCAAATTTCACCCTAGAAACTGGCAATTTCGATATTGAAAACTGTGGTTTTCGTACTTTGAACTGTCAATTTCGTCTTACTAGTAATGTCAATTTTGCCCCAGGAACTGCCAATTTTGACTTGGGCGCTCAATTTCCTCCTGCATAACCTAAGATCCCAAACCTCGATATCGAGGTTAAGCATCGGACATTCGGGCTCAGACCACAGGCACTGGCGGACCTACACGTATCGGGGCCCGGGGCGGAAATCTTCAAGAGGCCCCTAAAAGTCTCTAATACAACCCTCTATTGGTAACCGCTAAGGCCTTATACTAAATGTAACCAAGGCCTTTTCCTTATTTTAGGCAAATCACCGCTATTTCCCCAACCCATCCGCCAAACAGTGCTTATGCCAAGTTTAAGCCGCAAATTTCTACATTTTAGCCGCGAATGAGTGCTTTTTGTCAACTTTACCAGCGAATTGGCGCTTTTCGACGCAAATTAGCCGCGGATTAGTGGGGTAATCCCACCCCCCGCCTTATAGACATAAACACGCGTTTTTTCTCAAGTTTAGCAGCAAAGTAGCTTTTTTATCCTGTGAATCAGCGATGTTTCTTAACTTTTTCTCGAGTTGGCGTTTTTCAAAAATCAGCGATTTTTTCTAGCAGGGACCAGAGAATTAGCACTTTACTCGGTTTGAGCTGAAAATTAGCGTTTTACTCAATATTAGCAGCAAAATGGCTGTTTTTTCTAAATGTTTACGACAAATTAGCATTTCCTGTTCACCATAAATAACCATACGCTACGGATCAGCGTTTTTTTCTCAGTTTCAGCCGCGAATTTGCTAGTTTTTCACCCATAGCCATAAATTGGCGCTTTTTCTCAATTTTAGTCTCAAAGTTGACCGAGGAAGCCTGGCGAATTTTCTCAATTTTAACCGTGAATTAGTGAATTCCCCATTTATTTCAGCCGCGAATTAGCGCTTTTTCATAATTTTAGCAGCGTAGTAGCGTTTCTAACCCGTAAGTTAGCGAATTCTGTTCATTTTAACCATGTTTTCCGATATTTTAGTGCAAATTGGCAATTTTTCCATTTTTGGCAGCGTATTAGAACTTTTTTTCAATCAGGCTGAAAATTAACCTTTCTCTTAATTTTAGCCAGAATAATTTCTGATTTTCTCAATATTAGCTGTAAATTAGCGGGTTCCTCTCTATTTTAGCACCGCATAAGCATTTGTTTTTAATGGATAAGCGCTTCTTCTCAGTTCTAGCCGTGAATCAGTGTTTTTTTGTTTTTTTACTTATAGCCATGAAGTTGCCGTTTTTCTCAACTTCACAAAATTGCCCTCAGAAGGCGAGATGGCGGAATTAGACATTCTTAAACACTTTATCCAAAAATGTTGTCCTCAATTTTAGCCGCGAATTAGTGTTTTTTTTTAACTTTTATTTGCGTAGAAGCCTTTTTAGCCTGTGAATTCGCGAATTTTCTCAATTTCAGCCAAGAATTGGCGTTGTCCTCAATTTTTAGCCGGGAATAGCACTTTTTCCCTATTTGAGCTGATAACTAGAGTTTTTATTTTATTTATACCGGGCTAATTAGTGAATGTTTTCGATTTTAGCTGCGTTTTTTTTCACATTTCAGTCCCACATTGGCATTTTTTTCCCTTCAATTTTTGCTATGTGTGTTCTGCTGTGTTTTATTGTTTAGTTTTAGCCTCGAACTTTTAGTGATTTTCCCCAATTATGGCCACGGGTTAGCGCCTTTCCTCAATGTTAGCCACGAATTATCGTTTTCCTCATTTTCAGCCACATATTAAAGGTCCGTGAGATTAAAGTAGGTAAGAACGTTTGAGAACAACGTGATTTTGTTTAATTATAACAAAAGAAAAGAGGGTGGAAACATGTGTTGAATTAATAAACGTTAGAATTGTCATCAACACTCCCCCTCAATTCCACGTGGTGGTCCATGATGCATCCAGGAGACCGAGTGAGTTACGTAATTTCACAAATTTCGTGTGACCCAATCCTTTAGTCAGAAGATCGGCAATTTGCTCTTCGGTTGACACGTGTCGAAGTTGAATGATATTTTCTTCTAAAAGGTCCTTCAGGAAATGGAAACGGACGTCAATGTGTTTTGACCATTTAGTTTCCAACGTGTTCGCCATTCTGATTGTTGACAAATTATCTTCATAAATAGTAACAGGTGTCACTGGTCCGTCTAACATTTCTGCCATAAGTCTGGAAAGAAAAATGCATTCAGTAGCAAACTCTGCCGAACAGCTCGAAAGAGTGACTAGTGGTTGTTTTTGGGTCCTCCAAGCTACAGTGTTCCCGAAAGCCTTGAAAATGTAGCCCGACACGCTTCTTCTGTCTTCGACATCGTTAGCAAAGTCGGCATCTGCGAAACCTATTGGTGACTCACAGTTACTCTTGACATACTACAGTCGAAGATCTTTTGTGCCATGAAGATATCTCAGCACTTGCTTCAGATAAGACCAATGTCGTTTGTCATAAGCATTCTGGAACCTACTAAAATAATATGAAACAGCAAAACATATATCGGGGCGGGTTCCCAACATCAAATACATCCTTCCTTAGTTCCTCATAAGGGCAAGTCCCAGAGGATAAGCTGCCTTTGGTGAGTTGCAACTTAGCCTCTACCAGTACTTTTCTTGGTTTGGCATCGACCATTCCAAATTTTTTAAAGAGTTTGGAAATTAGAACGCTCTGATTTAGGCTCAATCCCTCAGCTGTCCGTTGAATGGCGATTCCGAGAAACTCTAATGATTCCGAATTATCACGAGTTAGATCCCTCATGTCGAATTCGTTCGTAAGTGCCAGTTTCACATCATCCAGATCCGAGGTAGATCCCGAAGCTAAAATCATATCGTCTACATAAGCGAGTATGTAAGTCGATTTCTTGATATACAGGTATGGATCGGTACTTGACCTGGTAAAACCTAAACCTTTCAGAAAAATGTTAAGTCTGTCATACCAGCATTTGGGAGATTCTTTTAGACCTTAGAGAGACCTTTTTAATTTACATACAAGCCCTTCGACACTGGCCAAACCTTTGGGAAGGTACATGTAGACTGGTTTTTGTCAAATATCCATTCAGGAAAGCGTTCTTGACATCTAGCTGTGAAAAAACAAGGTCTTGATTAACAATCAACGACAGAAGAGTTCTCACTGTAATCATTCGCGCAACCGGAGCATCCCTGAAGAAACCATCGAGCCACCAACCAAGACTTACGAATTTTTTTACCTCCGACGTTCTTTTCCTTGAAAACCCATCGAGAATCAATAATTTTAACGCCTTCTGGTGGTTCAACCAAATCCCACGTATGATTTCTCTTTAGAGCAGCCAACTCCTCGTCAATTGACGGTTGCCACCCTTCTTGGATGGCGTCCTCGAAAGATTCCGGAGCTCCTTCGAATAGAGCATTCACGGACAGTGCAGCAAGCAGATTGACATCATAATCATTTAGCCATTCCGGAAGTTTTCTTTCTCGAGAAGATCTACGAAGACGGCTGGCGACGTGTGTATTCGAATTAAGCTCGCCACTATTTTCTTGTTCTTCCACGGTTTGATCATCGAACGAAGATAAAACGTCATCATCAGATCGGAAATCATTAGATGCACCTTCAACGAACGGCAAAACCTGGACAGACGGACATTCATCGGCATCGATGTCTTTTTCAAAGTAAGTTTTTGATTCATCGAAAACTACATTTCTCTTGAAAACAACTTTCTCTAATTTTGGATCCCACAGTCTATAGCCATTTGGCGCATATCCAACCATGACCATCTTTTGACTTCGATCGTCAAGCTTACGGCGTTGCGGCAGGGAGAATACCCTTTTCCAGAAAACTAGTTGGCCTTCGGTTAACGAGGTATACCGCTGTGAAAAGAGCTTCACCCCAAAAGGACTTTGAAAGTTTGGAATCGGCAAGGAGACACCGAACTACGTCAAGTAGTGTCCTATTAAACCTTTCGGCACAACCATTTTGTTGAGGAGTGCGGGGGATGGTGTACTCTACATTAATGCCCTTATCTTTTAAATAATTTTTGAAAACGTGAGACGAATATTCTCCCCCAGAATCGCACCGTATTCTACTGATTTTTAAAGGGCCGAATTTCGTCTCGACAGCTGCTTGATATTCTTTAAATTTTTCGAATACCTGGTTCTTATTTTTATGAGGTAAACGCTCGTAAAGTGTGACTAATGTTCAATAAACGTGACAAAATATCGCATTCCATCATGGGCAGGCACCTCCATCGGTCCAAAAACGTCTGTCGAAATTACTTCCAGAATTCTCTTAGCCTTGCGCTCATCTGGAAGACGATGAAAAACGTTTTTAGTTTGCTTACCCCGGAAGCACACCTCACATGGCATTTTTGAGGGGTAGGCCGAACTGTGACCCGTGCGTCGGTGAACGAGGACATCATCACTGGAGAGCCGAGAGGTTAGATGCTCAGCGACAGTGAACTTGACAACGTAAAGATTATCGACATTCTCTCCTTCTAGTACAAGGCAACCAGAGCTATCATGCACGCTGACAGTGTTTACATGGAATCTGATGGCTAGACCTTTTTGCTCCTTGCTGCAGATTTTTCGTCAGACCTTCACATTCAATTACGTTATCAATAATTACTGGTCGCCCACTTGGCAACGAGACGTGAAGCTTACCACATTGACGAGCATCCACCGAAACATTTCTTTTCGCAACGCGAATGGTTTTTTTTTTTTTTTTTTTTTTTTTTTTTTATAACACCCGAGCATTTGGCAATTTAAGCCATTAAACTCTGACATCTGTCAATTGGGGGCATCGTGGTAGGTGGTCGCTGTCCATTACTTCAAGATGGCAGAGGGGGCATATGGGGGAGTCGACAACCCCAATGCGATGGAGATGTTTCTGGAGGTAGTCGTGCCCTGTTGTCATCCGGAAGGAAGCCACAAACTCGTCGCGGGGCAAGGTGGAGGAAAGTGGCGCGCTCAAAAGCTGCCGCCATTGCCGGCCCTCGGCCAGAGCTTCCCAAACCCTCCTGGCCTCACCCGCAACCTGACTGGAGCAGATTCTCTTTAATGAGCTGAGGGATATGGCTGAGTTTGGCTGTGTCTCCATGGACCCACGTTTCGCCAGTGCATCGGCTCTTTCATTTCCATGGAGATCACAGTGACTGGGGATCCACTGGAGGACGATCCTCCCACCACCCTCGATCAGCTGGTCAATCCGGTCCCGAGCCTCCACAACTCCGGCGTGGTCCGACGGCCGTCTCGAGCCAATGGAGAGGATCGCTGCCTGGGAGTCGATAAAAAAGACAACCCGCGATGGACAGTCGCGACCGATCCTCTCCAACGCAAGGCAAACTGCCTTGACCTCGCCGTCAAAGCTTGTCACCTGGCCACCAACCGGAGCATACAGCTCAAAATCTGCACAGTAGGCCCCCAGCTCCTGCGTTCTTGCTTGCATCCAGGGCTGACCCATCGGTGTAGATGTGTAACCACTCGCTACTGGGGTATCGTAGGGTTATGGTTTCCTGAGCTAGGCTTCGTAATATAAGAGTGGGGGTTTCCCCTTTCTTAACCCTCTCAACTAGCTCAGTCTCCGTATGGGCAATATTTTTGCAGGGGAGTCTGCGTGGTGGGATCGGCTGCCGGGGCCCTCGTATGATGCCGTACTTCTCAACCATGTCCTCCACTCTGCTGCTTAGTTGTTGCTGGGTCACTAGGCGCTGCGACGAGGTCTCCTGCGTATCCCAATATTCAACTCCGAGGCTCTTCATGCGGTCTACGAACTTGATGGCAGCAATATCCCTTCGGACCTGCAATGGCTCAACATCCGATTGGATTTCCATTGCCGCAATGGGGGCTGACTTTGCTCCACCTGTAATCAGCCTCAGTGTCTTATTTTGCAGTGTGTCGAGGGGCTTTAGCGCACAATCAGAGGCGGTTACCAGGACCTCAGCTCCATATTCTATGCAGGGTCGCACATACGTTTTGTAGGTCAAGGCCAGGAGGTCCTGATTGGCTCCCCACTTCACTGCTGCCAGTCTCCTAAGTAGTCCTAGCCTCTTCTCTCCCTGTTGTACGAGCTTCTCGACATGCTTCTTCCAGCAGAGCCTACTATCCAGCTGGATGCCCAGGTATGCGGCTGAGTCTGATTGGGGAAGTGAGGCGCCGTTGAAGAGCAGGTTTACTTTCGGGCGTCTAGTCGACAAGCTGAAAACCTGAAATTCCGATTTTTGTGGGTTTACATCCATCCGATTTTCCTTTACCCAGCTGTCTAAAGCCCTCAGAGCCTCGTCCAGGCACGCCTCAATCGCTTTCAGGTTGCTGCTGGAGGCCCATATCACCAAATCGTCCGCATACAGCAGTGCACGAACTCCCGGTATGGCCTCCAATTTTGCCACTACGTCGTCAATCATGATGCTGAATAAGGTGGGACTTAGCACTGCGCCCTGGGGAACTCCAAGGCGGGTCTGCCGGTATGGCGAGCAAACGCTTCGGTACTTCACTCTGATCCACCGTTGTGAGAGGAACGAACGAATGGTCTCACACATATTCCCAGATATGCCCAATCCCAGAATCTTTTCCAGCAATCGCTCCCTCCAGACCCGGTCAAAGGCAGTTCTAAAGTCTACAAACACAGCTGTTGTACTTTGCTTACGGTGGAATGCATTTTTGACTTCCTGGGACAGGTAAGCCACATGTTCAATGGTATTGCGGTACCGTCTGACAGCTGCCTGCTTGTCTGATAGAAGTTGCCGTTTTTCCAAGTACAGCTGCAGCCTCTCGAGGACCATTTTCTCGTATAACTTCGAGAACATGCTTGTCAGAGCAATTGGTCTGTTACTCTCGGGGGTATTTTCGCTTTTTCCTTTCTTTGCAATGGGGATTATTTCAGCCTTTCGCCACTCACTGGGAAGTCCTTTGATCCAGACCTTATTCATAAAAACAAGGATCTTCTCCCTGGCCTTTGCCCCCAGGTGTTTGATAAACCCTGGCAGAATCCCATCAGATCCCGCACATTTCCTCTTGGGCGCGCTCTCGATGGCTCTCTCCAGTTCCGCGAGAGTGAACTCCGAATAGAAGAGGTTCATCTCAAGCTCATCCGGGCAAGAAGATGGCTGCCGGGTATGCAGCTTGCGTTTAGCTTTAGGGCGTGGGTTACTCACTTTGGCATAATGGGCGCAGAAGTGCCTAGCAATGTCCGCATATCGTGTGAGAGTTTTCCCAGACTGAGTGACCACAGGTTTGTTTTTGGGGGCTCCCCGTTTCCCACAGAGTTCCGAGACGTACCGGTGGGCCTTCACTCCATCTTTCCTGTAATCCAGCTGCTCCATGAAAGTTCTTACTGATCCTCGCTTGGACTGCAGGATCTCGTTCTTAAGCTTGGCGGTGGCAGCTTTTAGTTTCGTTTTGTTGTCTTGGGTAGGATGGGTTTCATACAGTGTGTCGGCAGCATTTTTTGCATCCCTCAATTCCCCTAATCTTTCATTCCAAAAGGGCTTTGCGTTTTTGACCCAGCCCCGCGGAATAGAGTCCATTGCGCTTCTCAGCACTGCAGTGCTCAGTTTGCGATAGCATGTATCAATGTTTCCTGAAAGGTCGACATTACACAGCAATTCCTCGCATTTTACTGTAAACCGCTTCCAATCAGCCTTCTTTAGGTTCCACACTGCAGCTTTTGGTTGGCTATCCGCGCGCGATCCTCCCTTCCAGGCAAGGTGCATCAATTTGTGTCCAAGGACGCCGGGCGCCGGCTTCACATAGTGTTCCAGGCAATCCCTGAGTGCGGAGTGGGCCAGTATGAGATCCGGGTGACGAGTTCCCCCGTTGTACGCATGAAAAGTGGGCACGCTTCCCTCGTTCTCAAGCACCTCAACCGGGCTATCGTCAATGAATTCCTCAATGGCTCTGCCTACCGCTGTTGTCCTGCTACATCCCCATCTGCTGGAGGGGGCATTGAAATCGCCGTAGACAACTGTGTTGGATGTCCAAGCAGTTTCCAACCATCCAAGGTTGGGTACATTGGATGGAGGGTTGTACAGGATCACTATTCGCCGGCGGCAGGCATCCATCCAGACATCCAGTCCCACGGCTTCGAGGCCATCATTTGTGTCCGCCTCTTTCAACACGGTGAAGTCGGCTACTAAGGCCGTTTTCACGCCAACAAGAATTCCAGAGGCCACTCGCCTAGCTCTCGGTAGGGCAAAGATGCTGTATCCTGGTACCTGGTAGGACTCCAGACGGTCTGTACATGCTCCAGCTTCCACTACCCCGAAGATGTCGGCTTTGTTGGAGTGTATGATATTCGTCAGCTCGATAAACTTGTCTTGAGTTAAGCCTCCTGCGTTCCAGAAGATCATCTTCAGCAGGATGTTGTCCGCACCTTGATAAAGGCCATTGACATCAGACCTGTTTGGTTGTGGTCTGCACATGGTGTCGCAATCGTTGTTTTACTGGGCCGATTTCTTGGGCGACACTGCTACCTCTTTTTGCGTCAAACCGGGGGGCACCTGTACGTGTTTAATGACGATATAGGCTTAGACAGCACTATACTTGTACGGAGGCGAGAGTAACATAGCCTTGGATTATTTCTTGGATTATTTCATGGAGTTTCTTGGATTATTTCGGCGGAAAAATCAATTTCGCGATGGGGTTTGCCTCATTCAAAACAATTTACGCGGATTTTTCACACTAAAAAAACATTTTCACTGGTCAGAGTCTATGTTTGTCATTTAGTCCTAATATGAATTACTTATCGTGTTATTCCTGTTGATGGCTGAGCACAAGAAGACTATAACTTCTAGTGCCTGATATTATGGTTGCGACAACATGCATTGCATTTCTATGGTGAGCTTATGTTCCAGTGGCTCCCATGAGGACTTGAGTCGACCGTTAAATTCAATTTGTATGGAGTAAAAGGGCACGTATAGGTGGATTTTAAAAGCGTTTTCTAGTATTCTCGCGCACGCCCCCTCCCTCTACCCTGCCATAGTGAAATACCAACCCTTCCTCATGCGGGTAAACTCACACATTTTAATGTTTGATCGCCTCAGAATACGTCTTACGTCTGTATCACTCGGAAAACAAGCCTGTTTTCTTTCTTTTTGCGTCTCTATAGCGAATAGTGTCTTGCCTCTACGACTTTACGGAATGGTAGCGGGGTGAAAAAGGGGTGGAGGGGGTGCCGTTTTCAAGTTTTTATTGCTTTCATCCTTCTTCATCTCAAGCACCGCGTTACGACTGCATTTTATACCTCCATGTTGAAAAAACATTATTTTATGTCACGATCAGAAAATGGGACATTTCTAGGAACTTATAGTTGAAAACTGTGACTTCGCAGCACAATAATTGTCTGAAACGGCGGAAAATGTGTTCAATTCAACGAGAAATTGCGTCCAAATTGAATTCTTTTTCAGTGTACGAGATGAACACAGCACGGTTAAAAATGTTGCGCCTACGCTGTTAATTTAAAGGAAAAACTCTTTATAAAACAAGTTTACAGCTTTATATTTAGGTTCGTTTCTAAACAAAAATTACTTTGGCACGGTTGTAATAAAAAAGATGAAAGAACAAATGGACCGGGAGGGGTTCACGAGTCACGACAATTCCGTCAACTGAAATCGATTGTTTCCGCGCTGTTGATGGATTTCACCGCGACAAAATGCCAGTCGAGATTGACAGTTGAGCCCGATATTGAATTTTCTGGTTAGAATCAGCTTTTACTCGTTTTTAAGCAGGGTGGTCTTTATGCTTGCCCGAATGAGCCCCTCAATTTTAATTTTTTAGTTTTTTGCATGAAATTACTCACAGACTGCGATGTAGCTTGCTGGCGATCTTTTCACGTTCACCCAGCAAAGTTTCAGTGTTTGTTCATAGTACTCCTCCCCCTACTAAACTCGGGGCATTAATTAAAGTTTGATATCGTCGCCTTTGAACAACCCAACATAATTAACTCCTTCCATACCAGCGCGTAGCCCGCACTATCCTATTCCTACTGAAATGAATTTATAAAAGCGTTACTGTGTGCATTATAAAAACCGCAAGTTTCGTGTTTGAATAAATTATATGAACAATTTATCTTAAGGATAGAAAAAAAAAAACGGGGCTTGAAGACTTGAAATAAGCGCCGAAGGGCCACTTCATTATAAAGTTGGAGCTCAGCGATTTTCCCCTGTCATCCAAGTGGCACATCCTCCGCTTCCCCTGCTCACCCCACCATGGATACCCCTGGTATCCCACGTACCATTCAAACTGCCTCTATTCATCTTTGTCATTGGGGGGGAGGGGAGTTTATCGCGCCTAGGAAGGTATAATATACTTTCAGGAAATATCACAAGGACTTTTCATCTCTTTCATCTCACTTCCTCTCCGTAATCCTGAACCTGTCAGAGATAGAATTTTCTCCTTTTTTTGTGTTAGGATGGCTTTTAGATGGTGATGGGGGGTGAATAATTTGAATTCTATTTCGAAGGAAATATGGAGAAACCCCCCCCCCCTTTCAACCGTAAAAATCAAATACCTACGTAAAAAATAAAAATGCACAACACAAAAAGTCGTCCTTTTTTTCGGACACGCTTTAAAGCTCACAATAAATGAGTATTTTAAACTCGAATCTTGTCGCTATGGGAAAACACCATACCAAAAGTCGTGTTGTGAAGAAAAACCGATGACCAACATTTTTCGGGCTTTAAAAAGTTGCGAGGGGGCGTAATTTGTAAAAGCTCAGAGCTCCTGTGTGCTCGCGGGTGAAAAAAATATGTAATTTTTGTGTTACGCTCCAAAGCCCATCAGGCGATGAATACAATGGGTTGAAGAGACTGAAAAACATCATGGCCGGGGAAAACATGAATAATAAACATTGTAATTTTTGTCTTTTTTTGTCTCGGCAAAATTGTTTCACTTGGAAAAAGCTAAAGGGTGACATCAAGAAAGAATAGTGCGGTTGAGTAAAATGTTTAATGAACTTTTATCGTTTAAGGCCCGTTCACATACTTCACAAGCTCTATGTTAACGTTCTGTGGAGTCTATGCAGCCAAACAAATTTATTCCCTCGAAAAATGAAGCATTTTTATAGGTTGCATAGACACCACACAACACAAACATAGAGCTTGTGAACGGGCCTTTAGTCATGAAACTACCAGTTGATCCATATGAGACTGTCAATTGAGCCAAAACTGTGAAAGTTTCTCACACAAAACCTGTCATTTCACTAAAACTTCAGCCACTCAGCCACAATGCAGAAAAGTAGCCTCCGAGCTTTACTCTTCGACCGAAAAACTGTTATTTAATGTCACCCCTCGCCGCCGAAACAGTTCCGTTTTGTGTTTCACCATTCGCGGCCGTTTCTTCAGTGTCCCACGCTCTGAAGCGTGTCAATGGAGTTGATAGGCTTTCATTTGATTTATTACCAGTATTTTTACTGAAAAATCGGTTCACCCCGGGCCCGTTCTTAGGGGCCCCCAAAAGCTTACATGTAAAAGGAAAATTAGGGATTTTTAGGTTTTATGCGTTCATGGGTGGAGGACGTAGAAGAACGTGAAAATGAGACTTGATGGAACCCTGTTGGACGGCGAATCGCTCACACGCTCTCTCGGCTCGCGCGGAACGTGGAACCCGCCCGCAGTCAGTACTCCGCAGATCCTTACAAGCAAAGTATTTTAATCTTCAGGAAGGTCTACAGTGACGTTAGATCTTGATTTTTCAAATTTCATCCCTGAAATTACCTTAACACACATTCGAATTCTTGAGTGTTCTTGAGTGTGTATTTTAGGGATGGAATTTGAAAAAGCAAGATCTAACGTCACTGTATACCTTCCTGAATATTAGGTTCACCCCAAAAATGGCTTTGAAATCGCAGATTGGTACAGAAATGGAGCCAAAATTTATGTGGTTTTTCTCGTTGCCACGCAACACACTCCTCCACACCGACAGACTTTCCCACTCACTGAAAAGGCGTTGTCGTTTGTCTAGATGCACTTTTATTTTGTATTTTTTCAAGTACAGATGGGCAAACGTTTTCTTTTTATTCCACCTTCCAGTTTTAGGCCCGTATGCCAAGTCGTTCCTCGAATTTTCCTCAACCTCAAAGCTCCCGCCCCCTCAGTCTTAAATGCCAAAACTTTGGGCACACAAAAAATTACTGCAACCAGGCACCTCGCTGTGTCAAGTGTGAAGGGAACCACTACACAGAAAAACTGCAATAAACCGCCTGAGACACCTCCAGTCTGCGTCAATTGTAAAGGACCGCATACTGCGAGTTATAAAGGGTGTCCAATCACAAGAAATTACAAGGATCCCTCAACAGAACGATGCAAACTTTGAAAGTCAACGCTATCAAAACAGTGAACCAAACAAGAAAGACCGCCCCACTCATCCCTCAACCACTGTCTGACCCGAAAAATTGCATACAGCCAGGAAAATCCTACGCCAGTGTATTACATCCACAATCTCCTCCTGCGTCAGATTCTTTATTAGCCAAAGTTGACCAACTTATCTCCTTACTCACTCCTCTCATCACCATGTTAGCTCAAGTAATTCCCACGCTCATTAGAAAGCATGACTAACCCCCATCCAAGGGTAGAGACCAGATAACCATTTGCACATGGAATTGACGCGGTGCGCGGAGTAAATACTACGAACTTGATATTTCCTCCGGCAATATAAAATTGACATAATGCTGTTGACTGAAACCAAATTTTCAGCTCAAAGCGTCTTCTCTATCCCTGGTTACAAAGTGCACCGATCAGATCACCCAAGTTGTACAAGTCAAGGTGGATCTGCTATCATTATCAAGCACGGCATCAACTTTCACGAGCTACCCATAGTGCAAGAAGAAAAATTCCAAGTCAGCAGAACAAAAATTCGACTATCGACGGCCACGATTGAAATAGGATCATTCTACTCCGCACCAAAATACAGACTGTGCCCCGCGGACTTTATGGGATTGCTAGACGTGACACGTTCGAATGGTGACACGTTCACCATTCCTTCTTGAGGGGGACTTCAACAGCAAGCACCCTCGTTGGGGTTCCCAAATCGCAAACCCCCGAGGGAGGGTGCTTAACGACATTGTCAATCAGTTCAATCTTGAGGTATTTTTTCCATTGGAGCCAACGCATTACCCTGACTCTGGTACAACACCCGATATTCTAGATTTCTTCTTGGGAAAGCAGGTTTTCGGGAAAATTTCTGATGTACGCGTCATACACGAACTTAGCTCGGATCACTTCCCAGTGTTGGTCACCCTCAATGGTCAGGTGCTGACTACCCCCATAAATGCGACGGGCCTGATAAAGCACCCCTTTAACTGTAATCAGTACAGGGTAGTAATGGAACAACTCACCAACCTGAAGGTAAACCTCAAGACCCCCACCGATATTGATATCGCCGTTGCCACCTTCATAAGAAATGTCACAAAAGACTTCCTACTTTTAAGTCCTCTAATCGCCCAACTATTGGCTGTAAAAAAAGCCAGCCGTGCACAATGGGAGACTACCCGCCATCCATCTCACAAAACGGATTATAATCGAGCCACTCGTAAACTTAAGAGAGCTATCAAACAGGAAAGAGACGCGTCCATGCGCCAAAGTCTCACGTCACATCACGCCAACGACGGATCCTTGTGGAAACACACTAAAAAACTCACTCGAGACAACTCTGACATACCTCCTTTGAAAATGGGATCAGTTTGGCATACCACCCCACATGAGAAGTGCAATATTTTTAAAAATATGCTCTCAGACCAATTCCAGCCTAATCGGGACTTGGATCCGGAATTCTCTCAACTCATATTGGACCAATTGGATATTCCCCTAGAAATCACCCCGTTCAAAGGATTTTTCACTCCAGCACAGGTTAAAAATACAATCAATCGGTTTCCAACAAAGAATGCGCCAGGACACGACGGCATCACCCAACTCCTTCTCAAGCTCCTCCCACAAAAGAGCCTGGTTTTCCCAACGCAGATTTATAATGCCATCCTCAGAACTTGCCACATTCGCGCGGCGTGGAAGCATGCTCGAATAGTCATGATCAAGAAGCCAAACAAACCAAGGACCGAGCCTTCCAGTTACAGACCCATAAGCCTCCTTCCCCTCCCCTCTAAAATTCTAGATAGGCTTCTCTATCCAACCATCCTGGAACACCTTAAAGGTCTCATCCCTGCCACGCAGTTCGGCTTTCGGTCGAGCCATTCCTGTCCCCAGCAACTCCACAGAGTTATGGAAAAAATTACTGAGGCTTACGAAGAGAAAAATGTGTGTCTAGGCACATTCCTTGATACGGAAAAGGCGTTCGACAAGGTTTGGCATCCTGGCCTGCTATCGAAGGCAAAGTCACATTTACCCACATTTATTGCTCCTATCGTACCTTACTGGACGAACATTTGCTGTCAGCTATCGAGGGGCAATCTCATCAGCAGCAGCGATTCTAGCGGGGGTTCCTCAGGGAAGCATTTTGGGACCACTATTGTACCTTATATACACTAGTGACTTTCCAAGTAACAATGGCCTTACTCTGGCTCACTTTGCGGACGACGTTGCTGTCCTTGCTTCGACTACCCATTGTCTCCTATCGATAGCTTTCTCATGTTTCTTCAAGACGCGAAATACTTTACAATCTTGGACCTCAACTCAGCCTATTATCTTACACCTGTCAGAACAGTCCAAGAAATACGTCGCATTTAGCTGCACCTTCGGTACTTTCACCTTTAAGAAAGTCCCGCTCGGTCTAGCGACAGGAGGTCAGGTGTTGAACCATCTAGTACAAATGGTATTAGGCCAATATAGGTTCAAATTCGTCCTTACGTATCTTGACGATTTGTTGATCTATTCACCTTCGTGGGAAGCACACAAGGAACACGTGACAACGGTAATGGCAGCCCTAGAAAAAGCTGGACTGACGGTCAAGCCTAAAAAGATTTCGATAGGTTGTACCAAAATCAATTACCTTGGTCACGTTATTTCCCAGGGACAAATTAGTATCGACCCGGGACGAATTAATTCGTTGCTGGCCATTCCACCTCCTGAAAATCACAAACAGGTCTCTCAGTTTTTATAGGGCCAGTACAATTTTTCTCAAAATTTATCCCAGACCTGGCGCTGATAGCCGAACCTCTGAATGCTCTCAGATCGCCAAAAACCCCTTTCATTTGGACACCAAGGTGCAACCAAGCATGGGAAAACCTTAGGTCTCATCTGACCAGCACATCAGCCCTTGCTCTTCCCAATTTCAACAACCGTTTCTGTCTTTTTACAGACGCATCTGGCGTCGGAGTTTCAGCGATGCTGGCCCCAGCGGATGTGTCTGGAGTCATCCGACCAATCGCAAACACTTCCAAAAAGTTCAACGAACACCAACAAAATTACTCAGTTTATGAGCAAGAACTACTTGCTCTGGTGTATGGTTTCGAAAAATACAGAGATTTTCTCTCGGACAAAGAATTCGACCTGTGGCGGTCAACGCCATACCAATATATATATTTATGTATGAGTAACCTCATAAATCAATCGTTACCTTCAATTCGGGTTGAAAGAAAAAAGCGTGCAAGTTACCGTTGATTTTATAAAATATAGTTTTTCGAATTTCTTTAACAATAAGAGTCCGTTTTTTCATCCCATCCAACAACGTACCCCAAAGTGGTGACCCCGGGACTCATATTTCTTTCCCTTTTAGTTTTCGGAGTGCGCGCTTGTTGGACTTTTTCGATCTTTGTCTTTTCTTCCCGGCGTGATGTACCCTACCAACATTCCAGGGACCGACGTCCTCTTTTCGAACGGTGCACCCCAGTCACCTAATTACTTACTGAACAACAGTACGACTGTGGATATGACGCTGGCCGCAGCAGACACTGGCTCAGGTAATCCTCCTACACAAGTAAATTGCGTACCAGTGCCCGTACACCTTCCCCGTTTTTATAAACCGGACCCTGAGGTGTGGTTCATCAACGTCGAATCGCAGTTTGCTTTAGCCAACGTCATTTCTGACGAGCAAAAATATACGCACCTCACCTCGAAACTCGAACCCGAAGTTTTAGCGCAAGTCACAGACGTGTTACGCAACCCAGCTACACGTACATATGCCCACCTCAGAGCGGCTATTTTGAAGAGATTTGGGGAGTCAGACGAGGAACGCCTTAATAAGTTGCTCGGCACGATCGAACTGGGTGATCGCCCTCCGTCCCATTTGTTGCGGGAAATCCAGCGTTTGGCCGGATCGAGCGTCCCCGAAAATATTGTCAAAGGCATTTGGCTGAAACGTTTGCCAGGTCACGTTCAACAAATTCTTCAGGCCGTTTCTGGTACAAGCAAGCTCGACGATTTATCCGAGGTAGCTGATAAGATTTTGTCGGTACAAACGCCTATGCCTTCAATCGCATCCAGCTCTGTGGTCCTTCCTCGATATGGCGACGGCATTGCAGCCAGCTCTCCGTATCCTCCCACTCAAGCCGCTGGATACGACCAAATTTCGGAGCTTACGAAGCAAATTGACCGGCTTAGTCGCTCTATTTCACAGCTCTTGAACCAGTCTCGCTCCCGGTCACGATCAAAGTCGTCTTCACGTGATTCCGCGCGAGATCACTCTACCGATCGGCTTTCGATGTGCTACTACCACAGACGGTTCAAAAACAAAGCCCGCCGGTGTGTGCAACCATGCACTTTCGTCGCTAATCCGGAAAACTCCCACCCCGGCACGACTTAATAGCGGCTGTCGCGCAAGGGGTATCTTCCGGCCGCCTACAAATAACAGATGTAAGGACGGGTCTTTCGTTTTTGGTCGACACTGGGGCCTGCATGTCTCTGCTGCCACCCCGCCGAACGGACCTTCAAACAGTTTCGTCTCTCATCCTGTACGCGGCCAACGACTCGAAAATTAATACATATGGCCAACGACTACTCAATTTGGACATCCGCCTTCGGCGTAATTTCCCTTTCGTCTTCACCATCGCCGACGTTTCCGTTCCTATTCTTGGAGCCGACTTCCTCCAATCGTACGGTCTTTTGGTCGACCTGCGACATGGGCAATTAATCGATCCTCTCACTAACAGGACTTCTGCAGCTCGATTGGTGGCATCAAACGGAGTGAAAATCACCGCAATAAAACCTGGAATCCCTCCTCAAATCGGCCAGTTGATCGAAAAGTACGGTGTCTCCCACAACACCTACAAAATCTCCGGAGATTCCAGAAAAATTCCTCCTGTCTTCCACCACATCCCAACGAAAGGAGCCCCATGTTACGCCAAACCTCGTCGTCTGCCACCAGAAAAATTAAAAGCGGCTAAAGCGGAATTCGAGTTCATGATCCAGCAGGGTATTTGTCGGCCGTCTAAGAGCCCGTGGTCCAGCCCGCTCCACTTGGTCCCAAAGAAAAATGGAGACTGGCGCCCTTGCGGGGATTACAGACGATTAAACGCCCAAACCGTCCCGGATCGGTACCCGGTGCCCAACATCCAGGACTGCGCAACGGCCTTACACGGCGCCACCGTCTTTTCAACCATTGATTTGGAGAAAGCGTTCCTTCAAATCCCAGTTCTCCCTGAAGACGTGCCAAAAACCGCAGTCGTAACCCCATTTGGCCTTTTTGAATTTACTAAAATGCCTTTTGGCTTGACCGGGGCAGCACAAACACTACAGCGATTCCTGCATTCCATCACTCGAGACTTGGATTTCGTTTACGTCTTCGTGGATGATTTTCTAATTTTTTCTGAAACCATGGACGACCACCTCCGCCATTTGGAACTTTTCTTCTCTCGACTCCAAGAGTACGGTCTTTCGATTAATGTGAGTAAAAGCACTTTCGCTCAAACTTCAGTCAAGTTCTTGGGTCACACCATCTCTTCCAGTGGCATCTCTCCTTGTGACGACAAAGTGTCCGATATCGTCTCCTACCCAAAACCAAACACTGTCGGAGAACTGAAACGTTTCTTGGGCATGATAAATTTTTATCATCGTTTCCATCCGAGAATGGCGGAACTGCAAGCACCACTCCACCTGAAAGGAAATCGTCCATCCAGCACTCCCATCACGTGGACAGCTGCCATGGAAACCTCCTTTGTCGCATGTAAAAAAGCACTCGCCGAAAAAACAATTTTGTCGTTTCCGGACCCAGAAGCCACAATATCCATTATGACGGACGCGTCGAATACAGCAATTGGCGGCACTGTCCACCAGCTGAAAAATGGGATTTTACAGCCATTAGCTTTTTTCTCACGAAAGCTCACGTCATCTGAACAAAAGTATTCGACGTACGACCGCGAGCTGCTTGCCGTTTATGCGACGATCCACCGTTTTTCCTATTTCCTTGAGGGCCGCCAATTTACGATTTTTACCGACCACCGACCTCTAACTTACGCATTTTCCAAAACTCGTGACGATTGGTCTCCACGACAAGTTCGACACCTAGCCTATATCAGTCAATTTTCGACCGACATAAAGTACGTCAAAGGCCAAGACAACGAACCAGCCGACGCGCTCTCTCGTATAGCGTCGATCGTGAAAAAGACCGTGACCTCAGCTGAAATTGCAAGTATGCAAGAGAACGACTTGGATTTGGAACGTATGTTGAAAAATGACACAACCGGCCTACTGCTTCGCCGCGTGTCCATAGAAGGTGCGTTTCCCTTCTGTGACGTCTCTACCGACCGTTCTCGTCCATTTGTGCCTAAAGCATTACGCACGCAGATTTTCCACCAGTTCCACGATTTATCTCATCCTGGTGGCAGAGCTACTACACGTCTTATATCAGATCGTTTCGTTTGGCCACTCATGCGGCGTGATATAAAGAATTGGGTCCGCCAGTGCCACAAGTGTCAAACGTCCAAAGTACAACGACACGAGAAGACGCCCCTCGTGCAGTTTTTGACTCCTGATGAGCGTTTCGCACATGTCCACGTCGATATCGTTGGGCCACTTCCGCCATCAAGAGGCTACGTGTACCTTCTAACCTGCGTCGATCGATACACCCGATGGTTTGAAGCATTTCCGATGCCGGACCAAACAGCTTCTACTGTCGCTCGCACCTTTTTTGAGGGATGGGTCGCTCGCTTCGGCTCTCCGGTCAGCTTGGTGACTGATCAGGGCAGAAATTTCTTGTCCTCTTTGTTTCGCGATGTCACTTCTGCGCTTGGCATAGAATTACGAAACACAACTGCTTACCATCCGCAGGCAAATGGTCTTATCGAACGACAGCACCGGACTTTAAAGGCTGCTCTGATGTGTCGAATGGACACACAGGAGAGTTCATGGTCCCTCGAGCTTCCGGCTGTTCTACTTGGTTTACGCTCCACATACAAGGAAGACATTAAGGCAACTCCGGCCAACCTTGTTTATGGCACCAACCTCAGGCTGCCAGGAGAATTTTTCGAGACACCATCTTTCGTGCCAACAACCAGCCAAGAGTACTTCCACAAGCTAATGGACATATTTTCACGACTGCGACCAACCAGCACGGCATGGCATGGCTCTATCCGCCCTTTTCAAAATACTGATCTGGGAAAATGCTCCCACGTTTTCTTACGTATGGACGGAGTAAAAAGCAGTCTCCAGCGACCTTATACTGGTCCCTACAAGGTGTTGGCTCGTTCTGCCAAAACGTTCAAAATTCTCCTGGGAAACCGATCAACAACCGTTTCTCGTGACCGTCTGAAGCCCGCATTTCTATCGGAAATAGGCCCCCAGGCAATGGCAGAAAAAACGACCACACCTATCCAGCCAACACTGGTCACAGCATCAGATGACCTTTCCCTTCAACCGTCTGGACAACGTGTCTCGCCTGGCGACGCTGAATCGCAACCGACCTCAAAGAAGTCAAGAAGTGGACGTTCGGTTCACTTCCCAGCTAAGCTGAGGGATTTCGTCGTTCCCCGAAGGGGGGAGTGATGTGGCGGTCAACGCCATACCAATATATATATTTATGTATGAGTAACCTCATAAATCAATCGTTACCTTCAATTCGGGTTGAAAGAAAAAAGCGTGCAAGTTACCGTTGATTTTATAAAATATAGTTTTTCGAATTTCTTTAACAATAAGAGTCCGTTTTTTCATCCCATCCAACAACGTACCCCAAAGACCTCTACGTCGACAATTCCGCCCTAACATATATTTCCTCGGTAAAGAGCACCGCGTCGGGGCGTTTAGCAAGGTGGCTACTACGGCTGATGCCGTTTCGCTATAAGAGTTTTCACATATCATCCAAACAAAACAGCATAGTTGATTATTTATCTAAAAAACCCCGTGGAAGAGCTCGACGGTTTCGACCAAACTGGCGATGAACTCAATCAGTTCTTAAGTGGCGTTAATACACTGGACCCCTTAATTGCGGTCTTGGGCGGTCTCCCAGAGATATTTTCAGATTTCCTGGAGCACCAAAAGTCGGACCCGGTCTTGAAACCTATTATCGAAAAGCTAGAAAAACAGTACCAAGTTACGCTCTGAGGGGTGGGAAACTAATTAACTACACTAAGGCAAATTGCCCAAAGGTAGTCGCGCCAGCCGCTTTAAAGCACCAAATTTTCGCCTACTACCATGCTTCCGAGTATGGCTGCCATTTAGGCATTACTAAAACTTATCAGGCTATATCAGCGATTTTCTATTGGCCTGGGTTGTGGCGATTCATTGCAAACAAAGTGAACGGCTGTCTAATATGCCAACGGGCCAAGACCCCACAGCATCTTCCTCACGGTCAGTTATCTTCGACCATTGCTACTCACCCAAACCAACAACTCTTTATCGATCTGGCAGGACCTTTACCAATGTCCAAAGGACGTCACCAATTCATATTCGATGCGGTCGACTCATTCACCCGCTTTGTTTTCCTGATTCCTATGAGGAAAGCAACCGCGTCCGAGGTGGTTAAAATCCTAAAATCACAAATATTTAGACATTTTGGCCTGTGGTCAGTAATTTGTAGTGACCGAGCCTCACAGTACCTACTCACTGTACCTACTTTTCCTTCTAAAGTCCTTCAATACATGAAAGGTGGGAAGCACTGCTCATAAAGGGAAGTGGGGGGGGGGCAGATTTCGCGTCCAGCCATCAGAGTGGGAGTGGCGCCGCTGACAAGGTTTCATATAAATATCCAGGAAATTGTGTACGCGAGTAGGTACGATCTTCTTTGTTTCATATTTCACCACTGAAACAGCTGTAAAACCCACTTAAACTTTTATACCTGGAAAATTCTCGCTCTTTTGACGACTTATTATTTAGGAAAGCAAAATCATACGCGAGTGCTAGCAAATTCTCCGGAATAACGAACTGAAACGAGCATTTTCGCAGGAATTTATTACCCGAAAGTTGCACTGCCACGGATATTCGGCCGTGGAACTTTTAAT